>OX038881.1:2557500-4957500 GCA_943789525.1 Agriphila geniculea
TGCCAAGCGCTCGGTGACAGTCATTAGCGTTCTTACAAAAAAATTAGCATAAAAGTGGTAAAAAATGACGACATGTGTGGTCAAGTGGTGTAAAAGACCAACAGAAGGCAGCAAAAAAAATACGGACATATCATATCATTGGTAAGTAAAATATTTTTCGTTATTTAGAAATATTTAGGAGCGTATAAATACAAACTATGGTCGCTATTATGCAACAAGTGTTCAGTCGCTTTGTGGGGCAGTCAAATCTTCACATTCACTGCTATCACACATTTTTAAACAAGTATAAAACTCTCCCATTAAAAATCGGCATATCATATCGTGTTTCGGTGTCAGCTAGGGGGCTGAGACACAGGCCACGTTCCGATTCACGCCAATAGTGCTCACGATAGGTACTAGGCATTGATTCGGACCGCTTGTGAGAGCACTAACGCCGCTAACGTTGGATGATTTTTGACAACGTTATTACGTTACCTCGAAAAGGGGTAATCTCAGTAAAGTAAATTTTTATGAATCAAGTTCCTACACTCTGACCAATTATTTACCTACCTACCAATTTATAAACCATCAAAGCTTAAAAATAGGTAGGTACTTAACTAAATAGGTAGGTTCAAAATTTTTATTGCTTTTATAAGTGAAAAATAAAAATAAAACGACGTATTAATGCGTTGTTCTTTATCAGTCACACCACACCTCTAGAAGACATATTAAGACGTTGCTCGTACAAATATGTTAATTATCTACATAATATGATATGTGGCTAGGTACTTACATGTTTGAAACAATATCTATCTAGAATACATTGTCTTTTATTAAGCTTACCTATTTTATTTCAATAGCTTACCTAATTTAAATCCTTCTTGAAATGAAGTATCTTACCTATTTGTGACAAAATATATGATCATCATTCATCAATATCATCATTTTATATTTTTTATAAAATAATATACCTAATAATAAAATCATCACAGCCGAAAGACGTCTACTGCTGACATAGGTCTCCTTTAGTTTTCCAGAGCGACTAATTATAATTACAGACGACTTGCAGCCAGCGTATTCGATCGGTCTTTACCAAGTTGTCTGTCTACCTAATAAAACAAACATTATACCTAACTAATAATAATGTACTAGCCATCAAATTTCATAAAAAAATAAATGATGCCACCCGCCGCCGGCCGTAGTGCCCGTAGTAGGTTCGGTGTACTGACTGGATTCTACATTACACCGTCCTTGATTCGATGACAAAGGCACGACAACGGCCCAATGAGCGACACGACGCGAGCCAAATATCCAATCATGTTTGATCTGCGTACAAACCCCAGCCAATAGAAAACAGTATATGCGTCAGAATACAACCTAATACCGATTATGCGTGCATTGTAATAAGGTTTGTTTTTGCTTGTTTATTTTTAAGTTTGCGGCCTTTTGTGTTACAGAGTATGGTGAAGGTGCCATTTTTTAAGCAATATTTGTTAGGAGTTAAGCTTCCTTAGTTCTTATTTCGTTGCCTGAGTGGCTTATTGGGTGCCCGCAGTGTCAATTTGGAAAGAAGTTCCGGACAGTTTATAGCACCTGACGCAATTTTAGAAACAAAAACTAGGTCCGCAATCTCGCGACGTTTTTCTAATGGAAGAAAGTGATACTTCTTGCAGAGATCGAGATAGCGACTCGAATCATATCGATCTATCTGCGATCGATCGATCTGCGAAAACATAGATACTTAAGGAATCTCTTCTGGATGTTTTCAATACGAGATAAGTATATATTATATCTGGGGTTCCAGATCTGCGACGCAAACTCCAGATGACTACGGACTAAAGAACAATACAGTATTTTTAGGGTCTTAGCTTGAGTAAAGTCCGAGGAAATACGTTTCAAAAATCCAAGAGCCCTAGAAGCTTTAGACACTATGTTGTCGATGTCAGTGTCAAACAGAAGCTTACTGTCATGAGACACACCCAGGTCTCGCACAATGGTTTCACGAGCCAGTGTCATACCTTTTAACGTGTAATCAAAGTGCACTAAGTTAATTTTTCGACTGTAAGTGACGACGCTATACTTCGCTGGGTTGACATCAAAACAATTCTCAGCACAGTAGTTGTCGAGCCTAATTAAGTCATCCTGAAGTGAGATAGCATCTCCCATTGCATCTCCCAATATCGTGTTTGGTCGGTCATGCTAGGGGGGCTGAGTTGATCCCATGGTAAAAGTAGTTCAGTTTGATACCTCGATGAAACGGTTTCCCCATTTTGGATTCATTCTGTCATGAATTTCGTTGATATCAGCGCCCTTGATCCGTGGCGTATAAAGTGTACTTTGGCAGATTAGTTTTGCTTGTGGACCGTATTTCGTGTTATACATACAGGGTGTCCCAAAACCTTGCCACACGAAGGGAAAGTACATGAAATATTAAAAGTAGGAAATTTTACTGAAAGAAGACTTCATTTTGATTTTAAAAATAATGGAACTGCATTCAAAGATTTTTAAAACAATCGCCTGCCTTAACGAGGAATTGAACCTACCAATCTTTTTTTGTTTTTACTGTATCAATCGAAAGGGTTACTCTTTAAGGATTATTTTTTCTTAAGTGGTACAGCATTTATAAAGAAAAGGAAGCCCACGAAATTTAACAATTTATGGATTGTGTCAATTTGTAGGTATATTTTGTATTGAATCGTATGCGATTTTTTTTTAAATCTATGAATGCGGTTCCATTTATTTTTAAAAATAGAATGAAGTCTTCTTTCCGTAATATTTCATACCTTAAATATTTAAAGTACTTTCTCTCCGTGTGGCAAAGTTTTAGGACATCCTATATAAAGTGTGCATTGGCAGCAGGTGAGCGCGTCGTCGTCGCGCATGATGTGGGAGCGGCAGAACGTGCGCTGCTCGCGCGCCGGCGCCGGCGACCCGGAGAACAACGTGCCCAGGAACGCCGTGCACTACTTCGCGCCTGGTGAGCTATTATTGTGGTGTACTAGCAGCAGGTGAGCGCTTCGTCGCGCATGATGTGGGAGCGGCAGAACGTGCGCTGCTCGCGCGCCGGCGCCGGCGACCCGGAGAACAACGTGCCCAGGAACGCCGTGCACTACTTCGCGCCTGGTGAGCTATTATTGTGGTGTACTAGCAGCAGGTGAGCGCTTCGTCGCGCATGATGTGGGAGCGGCAGAACGTGCGCTGCTCGCGCGCCGGCGCCGGCGACCCGGAGAACAACGTGCCCAGGAACGCCGTGCACTACTTCGCGCCTGGTGAGCTATTATTGTGGTGTACTAGCAGCAGGTGAGCGCTTCGTCGCGCATGATGTGGGAGCGGCAGAACGTGCGCTGCTCGCGCGCCGGCGCCGGCGACCCGGAGAACAACGTGCCCAGGAACGCCGTGCACTACTTCGCGCCTGGTGAGCTATTATTGTGGTGTACTAGCAGCAGGTGAGCGCTTCGTCGCGCATGATGTGGGAGCGGCAGAACGTGCGCTGCTCGCGCGCCGGCGCCGGCGACCCGGAGAACAACGTGCCCAGGAACGCCGTGCACTACTTCGCGCCTGGTGAGCTATTATTGTGGTGTACTAGCAGCAGGTGAGCGCTTCGTCGCGCATGATGTGGGAGCGGCAGAACGTGCGCTGCTCGCGCGCCGGCGCCGGCGACCCGGAGAACAACGTGCCCAGGAACGCCGTGCACTACTTCGCGCCTGGTGAGCTATTATTGTGGTGTACTAGCAGCAGGTGAGCGCTTCGTCGCGCATGATGTGGGAGCGGCAGAACGTGCGCTGCTCGCGCGCCGGCGCCGGCGACCCGGAGAACAACGTGCCCAGGAACGCCGTGCACTACTTCGCGCCTGGTGAGCTATTATTGTGGTGTACTAGCAGCAGGTGAGCGCTTCGTCGCGCATGATGTGGGAGCGGCAGAACGTGCGCTGCTCGCGCGCCGGCGCCGGCGACCCGGAGAACAACGTGCCCAGGAACGCCGTGCACTACTTCGCGCCTGGTGAGCTATTATTGTGGTGTACTAGCAGCAGGTGAGCGCTTCGTCGCGCATGATGTGGGAGCGGCAGAACGTGCGCTGCTCGCGCGCCGGCGCCGGCGACCCGGAGAACAACGTGCCCAGGAACGCCGTGCACTACTTCGCGCCTGGTGAGCTATTATTGTGGTGTACTAGCAGCAGGTGAGCGCTTCGTCGCGCATGATGTGGGAGCGGCAGAACGTGCGCTGCTCGCGCGCCGGCGCCGGCGACCCGGAGAACAACGTGCCCAGGAACGCCGTGCACTACTTCGCGCCTGGTGAGCTATTATTGTGGTGTACTAGCAGCAGGTGAGCGCTTCGTCGCGCATGATGTGGGAGCGGCAGAACGTGCGCTGCTCGCGCGCCGGCGCCGGCGACCCGGAGAACAACGTGCCCAGGAACGCCGTGCACTACTTCGCGCCTGGTGAGCTATTATTGTGGTGTACTAGCAGCAGGTGAGCGCTTCGTCGCGCATGATGTGGGAGCGGCAGAACGTGCGCTGCTCGCGCGCCGGCGCCGGCGACCCGGAGAACAACGTGCCCAGGAACGCCGTGCACTACTTCGCGCCTGGTGAGCTATTATTGTGGTGTACTAGCAGCAGGTGAGCGCTTCGTCGCGCATGATGTGGGAGCGGCAGAACGTGCGCTGCTCGCGCGCCGGCGCCGGCGACCCGGAGAACAACGTGCCCAGGAACGCCGTGCACTACTTCGCGCCTGGTGAGCTATTATTGTGGTGTACTAGCAGCAGGTGAGCGCTTCGTCGCGCATGATGTGGGAGCGGCAGAACGTGCGCTGCTCGCGCGCCGGCGCCGGCGACCCGGAGAACAACGTGCCCAGGAACGCCGTGCACTACTTCGCGCCTGGTGAGCTATTATTGTGGTGTACTAGCAGCAGGTGAGCGCTTCGTCGCGCATGATGTGGGAGCGGCAGAACGTGCGCTGCTCGCGCGCCGGCGCCGGCGACCCGGAGAACAACGTGCCCAGGAACGCCGTGCACTACTTCGCGCCTGGTGAGCTATTATTGTGGTGTACTAGCAGCAGGTGAGCGCTTCGTCGCGCATGATGTGGGAGCGGCAGAACGTGCGCTGCTCGCGCGCCGGCGCCGGCGACCCGGAGAACAACGTGCCCAGGAACGCCGTGCACTACTTCGCGCCTGGTGAGCTATTATTGTGGTGTACTAGCAGCAGGTGAGCGCTTCGTCGCGCATGATGTGGGAGCGGCAGAACGTGCGCTGCTCGCGCGCCGGCGCCGGCGACCCGGAGAACAACGTGCCCAGGAACGCCGTGCACTACTTCGCGCCTGGTGAGCTATTATTGTGGTGTACTAGCAGCAGGTGAGCGCTTCGTCGCGCATGATGTGGGAGCGGCAGAACGTGCGCTGCTCGCGCGCCGGCGCCGGCGACCCGGAGAACAACGTGCCCAGGAACGCCGTGCACTACTTCGCGCCTGGTGAGCTATTATTGTGGTGTACTAGCAGCAGGTGAGCGCTTCGTCGCGCATGATGTGGGAGCGGCAGAACGTGCGCTGCTCGCGCGCCGGCGCCGGCGACCCGGAGAACAACGTGCCCAGGAACGCCGTGCACTACTTCGCGCCTGGTGAGCTATTATTGTGGTGTACTAGCAGCAGGTGAGCGCTTCGTCGCGCATGATGTGGGAGCGGCAGAACGTGCGCTGCTCGCGCGCCGGCGCCGGCGACCCGGAGAACAACGTGCCCAGGAACGCCGTGCACTACTTCGCGCCTGGTGAGCTATTATTGTGGTGTACTAGCAGCAGGTGAGCGCTTCGTCGCGCATGATGTGGGAGCGGCAGAACGTGCGCTGCTCGCGCGCCGGCGCCGGCGACCCGGAGAACAACGTGCCCAGGAACGCCGTGCACTACTTCGCGCCTGGTGAGCTATTATTGTGGTGTACTAGCAGCAGGTGAGCGCTTCGTCGCGCATGATGTGGGAGCGGCAGAACGTGCGCTGCTCGCGCGCCGGCGCCGGCGACCCGGAGAACAACGTGCCCAGGAACGCCGTGCACTACTTCGCGCCTGGTGAGCTATTATTGTGGTGTACTAGCAGCAGGTGAGCGCTTCGTCGCGCATGATGTGGGAGCGGCAGAACGTGCGCTGCTCGCGCGCCGGCGCCGGCGACCCGGAGAACAACGTGCCCAGGAACGCCGTGCACTACTTCGCGCCTGGTGAGCTATTATTGTGGTGTACTAGCAGCAGGTGAGCGCTTCGTCGCGCATGATGTGGGAGCGGCAGAACGTGCGCTGCTCGCGCGCCGGCGCCGGCGACCCGGAGAACAACGTGCCCAGGAACGCCGTGCACTACTTCGCGCCTGGTGAGCTATTATTGTGGTGTACTAGCAGCAGGTGAGCGCTTCGTCGCGCATGATGTGGGAGCGGCAGAACGTGCGCTGCTCGCGCGCCGGCGCCGGCGACCCGGAGAACAACGTGCCCAGGAACGCCGTGCACTACTTCGCGCCTGGTGAGCTATTATTGTGGTGTACTAGCAGCAGGTGAGCGCTTCGTCGCGCATGATGTGGGAGCGGCAGAACGTGCGCTGCTCGCGCGCCGGCGCCGGCGACCCGGAGAACAACGTGCCCAGGAACGCCGTGCACTACTTCGCGCCTGGTGAGCTATTATTGTGGTGTACTAGCAGCAGGTGAGCGCTTCGTCGCGCATGATGTGGGAGCGGCAGAACGTGCGCTGCTCGCGCGCCGGCGCCGGCGACCCGGAGAACAACGTGCCCAGGAACGCCGTGCACTACTTCGCGCCTGGTGAGCTATTATTGTGGTGTACTAGCAGCAGGTGAGCGCTTCGTCGCGCATGATGTGGGAGCGGCAGAACGTGCGCTGCTCGCGCGCCGGCGCCGGCGACCCGGAGAACAACGTGCCCAGGAACGCCGTGCACTACTTCGCGCCTGGTGAGCTATTATTGTGGTGTACTAGCAGCAGGTGAGCGCTTCGTCGCGCATGATGTGGGAGCGGCAGAACGTGCGCTGCTCGCGCGCCGGCGCCGGCGACCCGGAGAACAACGTGCCCAGGAACGCCGTGCACTACTTCGCGCCTGGTGAGCTATTATTGTGGTGTACTAGCAGCAGGTGAGCGCTTCGTCGCGCATGATGTGGGAGCGGCAGAACGTGCGCTGCTCGCGCGCCGGCGCCGGCGACCCGGAGAACAACGTGCCCAGGAACGCCGTGCACTACTTCGCGCCTGGTGAGCTATTATTGTGGTGTACTAGCAGCAGGTGAGCGCTTCGTCGCGCATGATGTGGGAGCGGCAGAACGTGCGCTGCTCGCGCGCCGGCGCCGGCGACCCGGAGAACAACGTGCCCAGGAACGCCGTGCACTACTTCGCGCCTGGTGAGCTATTATTGTGGTGTACTAGCAGCAGGTGAGCGCTTCGTCGCGCATGATGTGGGAGCGGCAGAACGTGCGCTGCTCGCGCGCCGGCGCCGGCGACCCGGAGAACAACGTGCCCAGGAACGCCGTGCACTACTTCGCGCCTGGTGAGCTATTATTGTGGTGTACTAGCAGCAGGTGAGCGCTTCGTCGCGCATGATGTGGGAGCGGCAGAACGTGCGCTGCTCGCGCGCCGGCGCCGGCGACCCGGAGAACAACGTGCCCAGGAACGCCGTGCACTACTTCGCGCCTGGTGAGCTATTATTGTGGTGTACTAGCAGCAGGTGAGCGCTTCGTCGCGCATGATGTGGGAGCGGCAGAACGTGCGCTGCTCGCGCGCCGGCGCCGGCGACCCGGAGAACAACGTGCCCAGGAACGCCGTGCACTACTTCGCGCCTGGTGAGCTATTATTGTGGTGTACTAGCAGCAGGTGAGCGCTTCGTCGCGCATGATGTGGGAGCGGCAGAACGTGCGCTGCTCGCGCGCCGGCGCCGGCGACCCGGAGAACAACGTGCCCAGGAACGCCGTGCACTACTTCGCGCCTGGTGAGCTATTATTGTGGTGTACTAGCAGCAGGTGAGCGCTTCGTCGCGCATGATGTGGGAGCGGCAGAACGTGCGCTGCTCGCGCGCCGGCGCCGGCGACCCGGAGAACAACGTGCCCAGGAACGCCGTGCACTACTTCGCGCCTGGTGAGCTATTATTGTGGTGTACTAGCAGCAGGTGAGCGCTTCGTCGCGCATGATGTGGGAGCGGCAGAACGTGCGCTGCTCGCGCGCCGGCGCCGGCGACCCGGAGAACAACGTGCCCAGGAACGCCGTGCACTACTTCGCGCCTGGTGAGCTATTATTGTGGTGTACTAGCAGCAGGTGAGCGCTTCGTCGCGCATGATGTGGGAGCGGCAGAACGTGCGCTGCTCGCGCGCCGGCGCCGGCGACCCGGAGAACAACGTGCCCAGGAACGCCGTGCACTACTTCGCGCCTGGTGAGCTATTATTGTGGTGTACTAGCAGCAGGTGAGCGCTTCGTCGCGCATGATGTGGGAGCGGCAGAACGTGCGCTGCTCGCGCGCCGGCGCCGGCGACCCGGAGAACAACGTGCCCAGGAACGCCGTGCACTACTTCGCGCCTGGTGAGCTATTATTGTGGTGTACTAGCAGCAGGTGAGCGCTTCGTCGCGCATGATGTGGGAGCGGCAGAACGTGCGCTGCTCGCGCGCCGGCGCCGGCGACCCGGAGAACAACGTGCCCAGGAACGCCGTGCACTACTTCGCGCCTGGTGAGCTATTATTGTGGTGTACTAGCAGCAGGTGAGCGCTTCGTCGCGCATGATGTGGGAGCGGCAGAACGTGCGCTGCTCGCGCGCCGGCGCCGGTGAGCCGGAGAACAACGTGCCCAGCACGCGTAGCATGAGCAAACGGGACTCTTGTCTACGAAGACTTATCGTCTCGACCTTCTCGATTGCTGAGCACAGTTTGACAGACAGGTGGGACTCGTTCTCAGAATTTCGAAACCTTTTAATGTCTTTTAATAAAAAAAGTGAATTTTAAAGGTAATCTTTTTATTTCAACACCAATAAACGTCAAAATTATCTAAAATGATCCGAAATAATTTAGTTTAAACATGATTCTCATTTTTTATAAGTTCTAAGATAAAGAGGCACTCAAGAAAGCGTTCTCTTCCGTAGACAAGCTCTCTCGAGCTCGAGAAGAATAATATTGCCAATAGAAAATAATTACTTTATTTCTCATAAAGCACCATTCTTTCTATAGATTTCACAACGCTAAACTCTTAAAACTAATTAAATATAGCTGTATGGATATAAATTCGTTTGCCTTTCTTTTATTGAGAGTATTTTGAAAAGATAACACAGGCTACTAACGAAATTGTTAATTTAGTAGTCTGTGTAAAATGACGAGAAAATTACGAAATATTGAAATCAACGTATGGAAATAATTTTAATTGTTTTTAAGGAATAAAATATAAGCACGGACAATTTAGATTTATTTTTATTGCGAAATTTAGATTAATATAAAATAAAATACGTAGAAAACTATTTCGAATCTTCTTATTAGTCTGTGAACTCTCTCTCGACCTTCTCGACTACTCAAAGGGTGGTAGACAAGTTTCTCTGATTCAACTGTCAAATTAATGTCAGTTGAAGAGAAAAGCTCGTGTTTGTCGACTTTTGACATTAGGCCACGACATAGAACAATACGAGTCTACTAGTTGTAAATGCGAGCATGAGTATCTCATCTCGATCTCAACCCGACAAAAGTGACATTTCGGTGTAGACAAGCCATTGTTCTCTGAGTCGAATCTTATCTCGATGTTGGTCATGCTACGCGTGCAGGAACGCCGTGCACTACTTCGCGCCTGGTGAGTTATTATTATTATGGTGTAAGATGTACAGTCAGCGGCACATCAAGTTATACAAAACTGTCAAAAACTTCCAGTAAATTTTGGTTGTTAAATTTTTAGCTTAGTGCTGATTTTTCAATGCCCAGATAAAATTTATTCGTTTGATTTCATATTATTAGTGTCTGACCGAAACTGGATTTCCGACCGAAACCGAAACAGAACTTTAGGCGTTGGTTCTAGTTTAGGCCGAAATCGAAACCGAAACTTGTTTTCACATATTAAATTGATTTTTTCCACATACATGGTTGGTGGTAAGGTAGATGATTTTTCACAATTAAAATCAATCAAATAATTGAATATTAAACCACGTAACCTCAATTCAACACGACCGCGCCGATTCACGCCGGCTGGTGAACTCCGAAGTTAGTCGATTCACGTGCGTCAATGAGAGACTTTTCAGGCAACGTTCCTTAAAAATGTACTAGATGGCGCTGTCCAATTCCCAACAACTTGCCAACAACCTTGCCTGATACTATGGTATATGAATGTGCTATCTATAGTAATAAAGAGTACCATCGTAAAAAACAATGATTGATGTGCCTCCGGAAAACATACAGCATTGTTTATGAAGAAGCAGTGTGTACTTAGCTTTATGTTAGTAGTCTGTGGCGCAAACCATAGACAAACTCGTACTTCCGGTTGCTGTCCGCTAGATGTCACCACTGTCACCGGCAAGGGCGGGGGGTGCTCGCCGCCATGTTCGTAGCTCATAGCGTTGTGTACTTTTGCCGCGAGCGGACGTAAATCCGCTTATATCTACTCAATCGTATAAAATGAACGCGTTTTGAGCTCGGTTGTTCGTATAAATGATTGCTCAAAATTAAAAAATAAGTTTATTTTTAATTAACACCTTTTTATACGGTTTTTGTGAAAAAAAATGGCGTCATCGGCACACGACTGACGCACCTCGAAACCAGAGAAGGATCCAGCGTACGAGATTGTAGCAGCAGCATCAAGCAGGGACAGCAGCAAGCAGCAGCAGCAGCAGCAAATCCACAGGTAACGGACGATTATCGGATCGACACGTTAGTAATCAATCAGGTGAGTCTACCCTCAAATATAATTGTGTTATTTTCATGCACCAATGAATTCTTATGGAGTTTTCTGAGCAAGCCAATAATGCCAATACTGAGTTTCGATCTTTGTTTGCTTAAAACAAATGGTGTTTATTGTATATAAACCGTTTAACGCTGTTCAATCAGCAAAAGACCGTCGACGGTTGCACCACTTTGCTTACAATTTCTTTAAACTCTCTAGACCTGCTGACGTAAAAATATAAGTGCCTTTTACTCGCCTACAATACAAGGCAACATTATTTAATTTGCATCATATGATAGCCCGGTCGGGTTCTACAATCTAAAATTGAAGGATGCGTTATGTCGGCTCAATAAAAGTATGGCATTTTGGTACCTATCAAACAGTCATAGCTGCTCTAATGAATACTTATCCGGTTTGAGAGAATTATAATAATCAAACTCACAAGGCATTCTTGATTTGGCTCACGAAGGCCTGACGGCACTGAATAACAACAACCTTAAAATTCAGATGCTCAGTTTTTTAGTGAGATAGTTTTATATAATGATGGCAGCGAAATGATTTCTTTCGTGAAATTTCCGCTGCTCCTTATTTTCGTTTTGGAGATTATACTTTACTGTGGAGTGGATTGTTTTTTGAAATTATCGTCGCTCAGATTGCGTTGTGATCAGTACGATAGTTCAGTTGTTTTTCGAAAAGAATTTACTAAAAGTTACTTAGTATTTTTCAAAGTCAAAAACAATCGCTAATAATGTTGGAAATTATCGAGCACCATAAGGAACTAACAACGTTTCGACCTTTAACCGGCGCGGCGTTACAGACGCCCGTGGTTTATTTGCAAGCTTTTTCTGCGGAAGAAAAGCATAAGCGATCAATTTTTGACTTCGGAACCTGAACGAAATTCATTAAAACCTAGTCGTTTTGAACAATTTCACATTCAGTTGAGTTCTTCCAATCTTAGTATTGAATGACAGAGTTGGACACTTTTCAAAGTCAATTGTCAAGATCAGTTATCAAGGTCAAAAGTCAAGGTCAGTTGTCAAGGTAAGTTGTCAAGGTCAGTTATCCGAAAAGACATGCATCCCTTGGGTCATCAACATTTCACTTCTTTTCATCAGGAACATGCTAGGTCGCGGAGACCTTGCATGCAAAAGGTTGTCGAGTGCTAGTCTGCCTAGACGACTTCCTTTTTGGTCCTTCAGGACCTAACCAAGTTATGTCTCAGGCTGCGGAAGCTGTGAGGCACTTGGTCCAATACAAGCTATGTCTTGAGGCTGCAGAAGCCGTGAGACATGCTGTCTGGAGGCTGCGGAAGCTATAAGACACTTTATTTATTGATTTATGCACCAAGTGAGTCTCCTGAACCAAATATAGCTTATGACTTCAGGCTGCGGAAGCCAGGACTCACCTAGACCAGTAAGACATTTTATTTATTGATTTATGCACCAAGTGAGACTCTTGAATCAAATGTAGCTTATGACTTCAGGCTGCGGAAGCCAGGGAACTCACCTAGACCAGTACAGGTTATTCTTCCAGGCTACGGAATCCATGAGATATGAGGAAAATTTGGGGCTGGAAACTACCTCAGTATCGATTTTAAAAGATTTAAAATATACATTGTATTAACTATAGAAAAAACAATGACCTTGCTTACTCACAAACAAGTTAACCTGATCAAGTTACAAGACCTCGACCTTGCAACAAAGATGTATCAAACCCTTTAACGGCTCCTAAATCGCCCGGGTAAACTGAACTTTTCCAACTTTGGGTTCGCCATAGCGCAACGCAGACCTGACAACCGCTAATCGCACTACTACGTACTTAAGGTGACTCGACACGCAACGACCACGACATACACCTCAATCGGTTGTTGTTGGCAGATAGGTACTAAGTACCTACATCATTACATGATAGGGTGACGCGGAGCCACATATCATTCCGAAAATTATACTTTATCACTACAGATGCTTTGGATTCAAGATGTGGTGCTCTATGTAGATAGAACGTCTATTCCAGGCATGTGGACAATAAAGAACTATTTCTCAGTAAACTGAAGGCAGACTCGTCAAATACTAGCTTTCTCCGACATGACATGAAGGCGACAGAAACAAAAATAACATACCGCCTAGCGCTTGCCAGCAGGACCACTACCAGCGAAAAGGCATCTCTAGCTCGGAGCAACTACAAGTCTTCGGAGGACTTTTTTGCATAATAAGAGATTGCACATACAACCAAAGGCAATGTTATTCAGAACATGTTTTCATAGATTGCCGAGTTCCATCAGCGAACTAAATTCTTGTACAATTATAACTATAAGCCTTCAGCTTCTTGGCAGATCTTGGAGATACCACTTACCCTAAGTAGCTCCATCAACCAGCATACTCCTCATGATATTGTGTAATATTTGAACATTGACCTAACTGTATCGAGAACGTACCCGTTAGTCGCACCAGATTAACCTGAATCACCTCGGACCGTTTAGATTTAGGGGACTTAGTATCTGTATTGCTGGATGACCCACACGACATATGCACAGGTGAAAGCATACATCCTGGACGTTTTGAAAGTTGGGGGAGGGGGCAGTCTAATAAAACAAAGCTCAGAAGAAGAGGCGTCGGGTGAGTAAGGGTACGAGGAATTTGGCACAAATACTGTCAAATAAATAACTGACCAGAGTTAAAAATACAACTTTGGTTGTACCCCGTGATTGGCCACTTTGACCACATGACATGTGCCTTGAAGCACGCTCAACTTGCCAATGTCGTAAAACGTTTCTAATCTATTTAGTAAAAGTGTTAAGGTAAAGGTAAACTAACCTACAGTACTATTGTAGTACTTACAAAAAAAGCAATCACAAGTTTTTTTTTGTGTACCTCATATTAAATTAATAAATCTTTTTATTAATTCAATAAAACAACATGTTCCTTGTACGGCTCTAAGCCAATTTAATCTAATTAAGTCAAAGAAACACTTATAAACCTCGCTTGTAAAACAACAAATAATGTTACCGCTAGCGTCTGGGTGAAAAGTCCACAAATCACTCTTTTTCAAGTTTCTAACAACAGTATTGATTGTGACCAAATATTAATTTTATATTTACCTTTCAGTTGAAAACTGACACATTCCGACAGACAGTCAACTTGGATGCTGTGTTCCAATACATAGGTAAATATTTCCTGGTACCAACACTGCTTAAAAGTTACTTACTCATTATTATTTTTTTCTCTCTAGGAGACCTGCATTATTTCGATGAATAGTATGTACTAAAGAAGATCTAAATTAATCAGGTAATTTAATAAATAATTTTATCACAGTATGTGCATCACCTATCCTATAGGAAATTAGGTAAGTATCACCTTTATAGATAGCGGAGTCTAAGCAACTCCGAAGATGCAGATGTGCTGTGCTGTGGCCGTTTTAGGCTGGTACGAGGACCAAACTGTTGGAAAGCATTTATTTGTTTTCTTAGGAAACCAACAGAGTTTTTCTATTATTACATTACTTCAGTTACATTAAAACAAAGCATTGAAAAAATAAAATACTTACTTATACTTTTTAATAACTACAGTATAAAGCAGTAAGTATATTGATTGGTCGCAAATTAAAACCTTTGCATGAAATATTTATTTTTCAATGCTATATTTCACACTAGGGAAGAGCATTCTTTTTGTACCTATGCACTCAGGTGGTAATCCAACCCACGATTGATTTTGATCGATCTTATCAGTGATAAGTGGAACTTATTCTTAATAATTATATTAGTTGAAATTATTCTTTATCGCGATTAATTTGATAGATGTCCATTAATTTTGCCTTTTTGTTAACTTCATAGTTAACACCAATAGTATTACATTAAGATATTTTTTTATAGAAAATACTATAAACAAAATTAATCTTACTACCCAATATGTTATATTTTACACTATCAAAGTATGTAATACATATATACAAATAATCATCATAGCGTTGTGTTAATCATTCTCACCAGCAGATAGCAAACACGTCTTCATAAACAATGCTGTATGTTTTCCGGAGGCACATCAATATAACGGTTTTACATAACAATAAAACCGATATTATGTGCCGAGAAGGAAAACATACAGCATTGCAGGAAGTCCTTCCTGGTGAAGACTATGAGCTACGAACATGGCGGCGAGCACCCCCCGCCCTTGCCGGTGACAGTGGTGACATCTAGCGGACAGCAACCGGAAGTACGAGTTTGTCTATGGTTTGCGCCACAGACTACTAACATAAAGCTAAGTACACACTGCTTCTTCATAAACAATGCTGTATGTTTTCCTTCTCGGCACATAATATCGGTTTTATTGTTATGTAAAACCGTTATATTTAATAGATCTAGATCACAATGATTTGACAATATTTCTGTAATATTGTTGTGAATATTGAAAACATTGAAAATAACTATTATTAATTTATAATAATATTATTCCGTAGTATTACTTACTCTAAGGTAGGCAAGTATCTATGTATAATTACTATAATGCGTGAATACCTTGCAATTTTCTTTGATTCCAATACCGTCGACCAATGAGTCACGCAAGACTACGGTTCTTGGACTCTAGTAGCGCTATAATGTACCTCTTAAACGGTCAAAACGGTCAAGCCAAGCATGGCTTGTCAAGCACGTACACGTAATTACCACCACCACTACTATTTGGGGGCGTAGCCTACCTTTGATACAGTAGCTGGCAAACATCCTGAAATCGGGTAGGGATTGCTCAGAACACGTATTTCGGTATGGGTAGTGGCATAGTAGAATCAATTCTACTATGGTAGTGGTGAGGTACTATGGGCAACAGCGTCGCTTAACCAGTTTGCAACAAAATTCGTGTGTGCGCGTATCGCCCCTGCACGAACTAAACGTATGGGACAGCGGGCGCGGCGTGCAAGCGATTTTAACCTTAGCAGTGGTTAAGCGATGCTGTTGCCCATGGTACGAGGGCGGCGGGAGAGAGGTGCGCGCTATTGGTCGCTCTCAAGTGCACATGCGCGAACTTATCCCCACTCCGTCGAAAGAGCGTCAGTATATTTGAGGAATCTAAGCCATGGTAATCACGTGATACCTACGTGCTTGATGTCAAGCCGTCAAGCATCGCCCCTAAACGATCAAAATGTGATTGACAAGCCGAAAAATATATGTGCTTGACAAGCCATGCTTGGCCGTTAGGGGGTTAGGGGGACATGCAGAGTTGAAGAAGCGCAATATTAAGCGAACTGGAAAAAACCGACCAAATGCATGTCTAGCCACGCATACAGAATAAGGTTCCGTCCGGTAGTCCTCTGTCTCTGCTCCCAACTCAGAATGTTTCAATGAATATTTTCCAAGTGATTATGAAATCAACATAAGATTGTTATACACATTTTGTAGCTCAGATAAGCTGTCTCACTCACACTTTTGAACTTTTTTAAAGATATTTAATGACTTGATTTATTTTTGGTGATAATTTTCAATACATTGTCATTAGAATTTAAAAAAAGACAGGGAAAATGCGTTTTTTCTTTCGCTCAATAAACAATTTCGGTCTTTGAGCATGTTTATTGTTTGGCTCAAAACTGTAGACGCTACGATGCTGTGATGATAGGTACTTTTCATTCATATGTATTTAGGTATATTGAGAGACACACAGGGAAGGACAGACGGACGGATGGACTGAACGATCTTATAGGTAATTGTATAAGTTATACGGGTTCCTTGTTTTACTACGGATCCCTAAAAAAGCCGTCGTTCAAAGGCAAGTAGACGTGCACAATACACTACAAAATGTTAATAAGCTATCCATATTACATTATTATTATTATGTTCAACATCAATTTTGTCGCCGCAAAACGATTATAAAGAAATCACATTTGACACTGTCAAAATCGTAATTATTTTTACAATGCTTCTCTTTGGTCAGACTATATTTTGTACCACGTTTATACTTCTAATTTCTGTACTACCAAGAAATTGGACAGCGCCATCTAGAAAATTTTTAAGGAACGTTGCCTGGAAAGTCTCTCATTAACAAAAACCAATATTTGGCCGAAACTAGTGTTTTTGGCCAAACTGGCCGAAACCGAAACTTCGGTCGGTCACTATAAGTAGTCTTTCCATTTGACGGTATAATAAGTTATACCGTCAAATGGAAAATGTTTGTCATTTGTTTTTCTGGCAATTTTTTAAATGGCTTTTATTTTATTTGGTTAATAATTTAACTGACTGATATTATGTTATCTAACATGTTGATATATTTGTCAGGCCACCTCTCGATCGAGCCCAACGAGCAGACATTCCCCAAAAAAGCCACCACGTACGTCGCGTTCAGCCACGACGGCAACGAGCTGCTAGTCAACTTAGGTTCCGAACAGGTATTCTTAAATATACATACAGGGTGGATTTTTGAGACGGTACATTAAGGGCAGGTACCTTAACCATTATAGTTACAGGAAAACGTTCCTGGGAGACCTTCCATAACTTTTTAAGATATTCTGAACTGCAATCACAGATTTTGGAAAAAAGTTACCGTTAGCAAAAAAATGCTATAATGAAATAAATGAAAAATAAATGAAATAAAATGCTATAATACCAAAAAAAAATTTTTTTATGCCAATCGATCCTATTTCATTCCGTTCCGTTCCGTTTTTCCGTACAAAATGTGTGGGAAAAGTTTTTGGCGATTTCTGTTGTTTCTAGCACTCATACCTTTAATTGTACCATTGAGTCTGTTGATCCCCACATCAAATAGGATCGATTGGCATATTTTTTTTTGTGGTATTTTAGCATTTTTTTTCTAACTGTAACTTTTTTCCAAAATCTATGAATGCAGTTCAAAATATTTTAAAAAGTTATGTAAGGTCTACAAGGAACGTTTTCCTATAACTATAACGGTTATGGTACTGAACTGAACTGAACCGTTTTTTGACAAGGTACATTAAGATGTACCGTCTCAAAAATCCACCCTGTATAAAAGAGGAAACTTACTAGCTGACATATCAACCCACAGCCCAAACCGCTGGGTCTAGTAGAGATTCAAAATTTGGCATGTAGGTTCCTTATGAGGTCTAGGGGTGCACTAAGAAAGGATTTTTCAAAATTCACCCCCTAAGGGAATGAAAGTTTGTTATGAAAGTCTAGATTGGTAGTTCATATCAAAGTTTTCAAGTTCAACGGCATTTTGTGAACAATTGGTCGTGTGAGGTGTCCTGGCATAGGTTTTGGGGGTTGCTGAATTAAATTTTGATAAGCGGAAGTCCGCCCGGGTACCGGAAGTGGCTGGAAAAAATTGAGATAATTCCGCCGTGCGACACAAATTATTTTTTTACACGACTGCCCAAAAAGGAGTGTATATGTGTTCAGGGTTCATGTATGTTTGTGGGTATGTGAGTTTCTTTATTCCACCATAACTTCTAAATGGTTCAACGGATTAGATATCGACATCTAAATTCTATTCGAAATTCATCTAAACATCTAAATTCGATTCGAACGATACCCCATACATGGGGTATCGTTCAAATCCTTACATCATTCCGAGTGACACTGGCTATATTTTTTTTTAAAAAGTCAATGCGAACTGCGAGTCAAAGCGACTGTACGACGCCATTTTCAAAAGTTAAAAAAATTTTTTTTTCTTCAATTATTACAATATGGGCATCAAATGAAAGGCCTTAAGCTTCGTACAGACTGAGGCGAATTCCGCGCGAAATTCGCGAGTGCAACCACGTAACTCAAAGCGATAGCCATAGCCATAGCCATTGTCAAAGAAATTGCTATGGCGATGTCTATGGCTATGGCTATTGCTTTGAGTTACGCGATCAAAATCTGTCAAAATGAGCGACGCGCGCGATTCGCTCGCCTCAGTCTGTACGAAGCTTTAATGAGCACATTTCAAAACTATATAATTTGTCACTAAAATGTGTGAAATAAAAATAAATAAATTTAAAAAATATTAAAAACACGACTGCCATGCCAAAAACGAACTAAAAAGTTAAATAACAAGTGTCATTGCAGTCGGGGGACCTCTTTGATTAAAAATTGTTCCACAAAACGGTCCCCCGACTGCAATGACACTTGTTATTTAACTTTTTAGTTCGTTTTTGGCAGGGCAGTCGTGTTTTTAATATTTTTTAAATTTATTTATTTTTTAATACAGTTAAGAGACAAAAATGTTAAACAAGTTTATTATTCTATTTAGTGAGATAACTGGGCTTTTCCCGGTATTTCTTTTCTGGGGCAAATCCTTCTAGTTTTGGTTGTAGTGGATTTTCGAAAAAAAAACTTAGGTTTTTGAGGTAGTCATAAGAAATTTTAACTTTAATCAGGGTGAAGTGACTTAATGGGGCTTATTTATTGTCTTTCCAAGGAACTAGACCACAAATAAACCGATAATTAAGCACGAAATGAGTTGATGAATTGTTTGCCCGTCTTATTGATTTCAGTTGATATTTTGATATGAAGGCGTCAAAGCAGACAAATGAAATTTACAAGGCTGTTAGCTAACTAAACAAGGAAGTTTTTAAGATGCTCATCAAAAAATTTTAGGGAACTTTATTATTACTAGAGGGCTTTAAAGTAACAGATTTTTTTCCAAAAGTATTAAGATGACTTAACGCAATCGTTTATCATCAACTGGTTTACGATAGATCTTAAATTGTATTTTACTTTGAGAGGCCTATTAATTCACTACGTTTTAGTAAATAAATTGGGAGTCTAGTACCAATATTTTAGAATATAGAGATGTTTTCCTGAATCAAGTCGTTATTAGAGCAGAACACGTCAAAATATGGCTTGGCAACACTGAGAATCGAATTCAGCACGCTTTTTTTACATCGAAAAAGTTATGTTGCAAAAGTATGGTGATTGATATGAAGTTCCTGTAAATGTTGACACTTAAAGTCCCTATTTTTATGGCTTTTTTGTTGATTTGTTTGTTTTTTGTAACGAAGTCTGTCATTAAAAAAATGTGACGTCATTAAATAGAACAAAAAATGCCAAAAAAAATAGGGACTTCAAATGTCAACATATATACATGAACTTCATATCAATGTTCTTGTTCGGCTGTAGCCATGTAATAAATAATTGACATATTTTTTTATATTTGCATAGTCTTAAGCATTTCTTTTAAAAATCCTACGCAGGGCACTTATGTTTTTTTAGAATGATCCTGTTTTTAATTACTTTTT
Organism: Agriphila geniculea; assembly: GCA_943789525.1. NCBI lineage: Eukaryota > Metazoa > Arthropoda > Insecta > Lepidoptera > Crambidae > Agriphila > Agriphila geniculea. The sequence goes on from OX038881.1 coordinate 2,577,508, forward strand.
TTAAGCGGTTTAAAGTGACAATTTTGAAAAAAAGAAAAATATGGGTCTTCTCTTTTTGTAGGAGCAATCTATCTCAAAATACCACATCACACATTTTTTATATGTTGTCAATTGGGGCCCTTTAATTTTATGCTCGTGTTTCGTCCACAGATTTACTTATTCGACATAAACGGCGCGCGGCGTCCCGTTTTGGTAGAGAGCTTCATAATCCAGCACAACCACGGGCGGGAAGATAAGGACCGCCCCCGCAACGGGACCGCCCCCGCCCCCGCCCCCGCGCCCCGCGCCGACGACGCTATGCTGCCAGAACATATACGACGGATCAAGGAGACGGTAATGTAGTAGTGTACTAGTATCTGTAGTATATTATAGAGATAATGACCGCCCCCGCGCCCCGCGCCCCGCGCCGCCGATGACGCCATGCTGCCAGAGCATATACGACGGATCAAGGAAACGGTAATGTAGTAGTGTACTAGTATCTGTAGTATATTATAGAGATAATGACCGCCCCCGCGCCCCGCGCCCCGCGCTGTCGATGACGCCATGCTGCCAGAACATATACGACGGATCAAGGAAACGGTAATGTAGTAGTGTACTAGTATCTGTAGTATATTATAGAGATAATGACCGCCCCCGCGCCCCGCGCCGACGATGACGCCATGCTGCCAGAACATATACGGCGGATCAAGGAAACGGTAATGTAGTAGTGTACTAGTATCTGTAGTATATTATAGAGATAATGACCGCCCCCGCGCCCCGCGCCGCCGATGACGCCATGCTGCCAGAACATATACGGCGGATCAAGGAAACGGTAATGTAGTAGTGTACTAGTATCTGTAGTATATTATAGAGATAATGACCGCCCCCGCGCCCCGCGCCGCCGATGACGCCATGCTGCCAGAACATATACGGCGGATCAAGGAAACGGTAATGTAGTAGTGTACTAGTATCTGTAGTATATTATAGAGATAATGACCGCCCCCGCGCCCCGCGCCCCGCGCCGCCGATGACGCCATGCTGCCAGAACATATACGGCGGATCAAGGAAACGGTAATGTAGTAGTGTACTAGTATCTGTAGTATATTATAGAGATAATGACCGCCCCCGCGCCCCGCGCCGCCGATGACGCCATGCTGCCAGAACATATACGGCGGATCAAGGAAACGGTAATGTAGTAGTGTACTAGTATCTGTAGTATATTATAGAGATAATGACCGCCCCCGCGCCCCGCGCCCCGCGCCGCCGATGACGCCATGCTGCCAGAACATATACGGCGGATCAAGGAAACGGTAATGTAGTAGTGTACTAGTATCTGTAGTATATTATAGAGATAATGATCGCCCCCGCGCCCCGCGCCCCGCGCCGCCGACGCCATACTGCCAGAACATATACGGCGGATCAAGGAAACGGTAATGTAGTAGTGTACTAGTATCTGTAGTATATTATAGAGATAATGACCGCCCCCGCGCCCCGCGCCCCGCGCCGCCGACGCCATACTGCCAGAACATATACGGCGGATCAAGGAAACGGTAATGTAGTAGTGTACTAGTATCTGTAGTATATTATAGAGATAATGACCGCCCCCGCGCCCCGCGCCCCGCGCCGCCGATGACGCCATGCTGCCAGAACATATACGGCGGATCAAGGAAACGGTAATGTAGTAGTGTACTAGTATCTGTAGTATATTATAGAGATAATGACCGCCCCCGCGCCCCGCGCCGCCGATGACGCCATGCTGCCAGAACATATACGGCGGATCAAGGAAACGGTAATGTAGTAGTGTACTAGTATCTGTAGTATATTATAGAGATAATGACCGCCCCCGCGCCCCGCGCCCCGCGCCGCCGATGACGCCATGCTGCCAGAACATATACGGCGGATCAAGGAAACGGTAATGTAGTAGTGTACTAGTATCTGTAGTATATTATAGAGATAATGACCGCCCCCGCGCCCCGCGCCGCCGATGACGCCATGCTGCCAGAACATATACGGCGGATCAAGGAAACGGTAATGTAGTAGTGTACTAGTATCTGTAGTATATTATAGAGATAATGATCGCCCCCGCGCCCCGCGCCCCGCGCCGCCGACGCCATACTGCCAGAACATATACGGCGGATCAAGGAAACGGTAATGTAGTAGTGTACTAGTATCTGTAGTATATTATAGAGATAATGACCGCCCCCGCGCCCCGCGCCCCGCGCCGCCGACGCCATACTGCCAGAACATATACGGCGGATCAAGGAAACGGTAATGTAGTAGTGTACTAGTATCTGTAGTATATTATAGAGATAATGACCGCCCCCGCGCCCCGCGCCCCGCGCCGCCGATGACGCCATGCTGCCAGAACATATACGGCGGATCAAGGAAACGGTAATGTAGTAGTGTACTAGTATCTGTAGTATATTATAGAGATAATGACCGCCCCCGCGCCCCGCGCCCCGCGCCGCCGATGACGCCATGCTGCCAGAACATATACGGCGGATCAAGGAAACGGTAATGTAGTAGTGTACTAGTATCTGTAGTATATTATAGAGATAATGACCGCCCCCGCGCCCCGCGCCGCCGATGACGCCATGCTGCCAGAACATATACGGCGGATCAAGGAAACGGTAATGTAGTAGTGTACTAGTATCTGTAGTATATTATAGAGATAATGACCGCCCCCGCGCCCCGCGCCCCGCGCCGCCGATGACGCCATGCTGCCAGAACATATACGGCGGATCAAGGAAACGGTAATGTAGTAGTGTACTAGTATCTGTAGTATATTATAGAGATAATGACCGCCCCCGCGCCCCGCGCCGCCGATGACGCCATGCTGCCAGAACATATACGGCGGATCAAGGAAACGGTAATGTAGTAGTGTACTAGTATCTGTAGTATATTATAGAGATAATGACCGCCCCCGCGCCCCGCGCCCCGCGCCGCCGATGACGCCATGCTGCCAGAACATATACGGCGGATCAAGGAAACGGTAATGTAGTAGTGTACTAGTATCTGTAGTATATTATAGAGATAATGACCGGCCCCGCGCCCCGCGCCGCCGATGACGCCATGCTGCCAGAACATATACGGCGGATCAAGGAAACGGTAATGTAGTAGTGTACTAGTATCTGTAGTATATTATAGAGATAATGACCGCCCCCGCGCCCCGCGCCCCGCGCCGCCGATGACGCTATGCTGCCAGAACATATACGGCGGATCAAGGAAACGGTAATGTAGTAGTGTACTAGTATCTGTAGTATATTATAGAGATAATGACCGCCCCCGCGCCCCGCGCCGCCGATGACGCCATGCTGCCAGAACATATACGGCGGATCAAGGAAACGGTAATGTAGTAGTGTACTAGTATCTGTAGTATATTATAGAGATAATGACCGCCCCCGCGCCCCGCGCCCTGCGCCGCCGACGCCATACTGCCAGAACATATACGGCGGATCAAGGAAACGGTAATGTAGTAGTGTACTAGTATCTTTAGTATATTATAGAGATAAAGACCGCCCCCGCGCCGCCGATGACGCCATGCTGCCAGAACATATCAGGCGCGGTCGCAGCCTGAAATTTTGGGGGGGGGGGGGGGGGTCACTAATAATAATAATTGCTATTTTGTAAATGTTTTAGATGCTTTTTCTATGTGACATGTACTATTTTGGGGGGGTCATGTCCCCTGTGACCCCCCCCTCGGACCGCGCCTGGAACATATACGACGGATCAAGGAGACGGTAATGTAGTAGTGTACTAGTATCACAATATATCGGGTCATTTTGAACTTATCATCCAAATTTTAAGGATGTGTCCAGTCCATGAAACTAAACAACTTTCTCTAAGAAACATGTGTCAAATTTCGCCAAAAAATTTTTGTCATCCCATACTAAATTGATCACGTGATCTCTTTGATTTGTATGGAAAGTCGATTTTTATTTAACATATTTGACCATGTGTTCCTTAGAGAAAGTTGTTCAGTTTCATGGACTGAACATCCTCAAAATTTGGATGGTGGATACAAAATGACCTTGTATAATAGTACTAACATACAGAAGCCCATCCACGCAAGGACAATCAAATAATAAGATACTCTAGCTGCACGGCAACAAAGTACAATTTTAAATTGCAAAGCATTGCGTACCTTATATTACAACAACCTACGAAGCGCTTCTCTTTTTGTTCCGTAGCTTTGTCTCAACCGATACAACTCGTGAATCGTTAAGGTTGCTATTCGCTACGTACCGGTTATGATGCTGAATATACAATGAAATTACTTATATAAAATATAATAAATATACTTATTAACTAAGTGAGCTTAGCATATGTATTTCTAAGTAGTTTAGTTAATTAAGTACTTAGTTATTTGCGTGAAAATGATATTATTTAGGAGTAAGAAGAATTATAATAATAAAAAGAATTATGCGTACATTCAATGAACGACTTAGACAATCTGATGTCGATATCTTTTCAATTTCATTAGGTTCTTTCAAAAATGCAATCTGCGATGCGCTATCGCAGGCACAATCACAATCTGTGTGAGCCGTGTTCATTAATAAGACAAGTTATAAGTTTACCAATTACCGTGTACCGTTTACCGTTATGTAATGAAAATCTAAGCTTCAAATTTCTTTATTTTAAGTACAATGTATTTTAACAGTTTGATGAACTATTTAGTAACCTGAGTTGCAAGTATTTGTATTTATTTTTTCAACTTAACATAATTATGTTTTTTTACTACATTCTAATCGGTTAAGTACTGTATCTTGATTATCATCAAGTAACATGTGGACATTGATGCTGGTCTTACAATTAGTCAAAATTATTATATTTAATTTTAAGTAATAGTAAAAAATATTGTATGACTGTTTTTTGTCCCTGGTGAAATAAAAAAAAAAAAAAAAAAAATAATGTTAGGTGATGTATAAAGTTCGGGATGATTTACGTAAAAAAAGTTAAAGATTAAGAAGTGACTCGTCGTGTCGTTCGCGCGCTCGTCGCTTGCAGACATGTGTCGGCGCGGTGATGTCCCCCGACCCTGGCTTGACTGAGTGAGCCGCGAGCAGTAGGCTCATATAAAGTTTAGGCGCGGAGTGAGCCCCCCCCCCCCTATAACTATAAAGACCGCCCCCTCCCCCGCCCGCCACAAATTTCTACATTTTTTTTTTATATTTCTACATAAGGTTGCCTTGCCAAGCTTATCGGTTTTTTATCGGATATATTTCGGAGAGTGTACAGAGAAATTGCATAATCTAATTCCGCCATTTCCCTTCTTCCATCGGACAACCAGACGTACGAATCAGCGCCAGGCCTCCATTAATCGCTCATGGTCGCGCGATAAGCACCTACCGCTAGGCGTTCGTTCGAACGAACGAGTAAGCAGAGGGCCGCCACACGCCCGCCAGTGTAGTCGCGCGGCACCTTACTGCCTGCGTAGGTATTGTCTCTTTATAATAGTAACAATGTCGAATCGACATTACTGTGCCGTAAACGAATGTCAAAATTAAAAAACCAATTAACAAATTGTCGTTTTTCACATTATCATATATGCTACGCAGTTCATTTGGAAGAAGACAACCCTAACGTTGCGTCGTCAGAAAAGGTAAGAGCACGCGATAGAAACAGAGGCAACTACTAGGTGAATATAACTGTAGGCCATTAGCGCTGCGCGACCTGAATTGCACTTTATTGTGTCGGAGCTAAAAGTCACTATTTATTTAAATTACTATGCGGAGTGCTGCTTCTGTACTTGTACTATTAGTTATTCTGTGTCAGCGCCACCGTTTTTTGGTGGATATTCCAAAGACTCGCACTAATCGTTTTGCTTCAAATCTTATCATTCGTACTGTTAGAGAGTGACTCGTTCTCGGGCGCGGTGTTTTGGCTGCAATAGAGATTTTAGTGACATTTTTAAAAGAGATTTATGATTAGAGATAATGTCGAATTCGAGATTTGTCGCAGTGCGTGAGAATCGGCCCCTTGAGTCTGTGTTTCTTGATAGGTACAATCTAGGGGCATCGCAAGTCAAGCAAGCATAAGTCGCGAGTGTATAAGCCTCTGCACGTATCTTTAGCGGTGAGAGAAATTGGAGGGGATTACTGCGCATGTTTGCAGTAGCCCCGCACTACATCCCCCGCCAATGAGACCCACAAATAACTTCTGCGCATTAACAGTCACCGCTAAAGATACGTGCCGAGGTTTGTATAGGTTACAAGCGTGATAGCGGTCAAGCGCTTGCCTAGCTATCGTAAGAAATATCTTTTGATTTTTTTGCTCTTAGGCGAACGAGCACGTAAATAAATGCAACTACGCGGAAGCGATCCAGCTATACAACGTGGCGATCGCCATGTGTCCGAATTGCGCCCTGCTGTACTCAAACCGCGCCGCGGCGCTCATGCGGCGGGGCTGGTAAGTACACATCGGCCTTTAAATGTCCCCACTAAAAGCACAGACCTTTCTTATGGGTGTGTAAAGCAGGGTTGAAAAAATCACATTTAAAAAAAATCCAATAAAGCACGATTTTTTGAAAATATCCGAATAAGTCACGATTTTGATTAATTAGGATTTTTTGTTTTGTATAAGTTGATCGTTTTGTCATACGGCTTTACTAAAATTTTTAAGACGCCCTTTGCTGTCGGCAAAGATGGGGCGCGTAAGAGGGCTTAGGGAAGCAGAGCACCGCCCCCTGCGATTGCATATACTCATTTTAAATAATTTATTCTTACATTTTTAGCGCGTGTGTGGTGCCTATATAAGAATGTTTGGTTAGCGATGTCGGAGATTTTAAAGGCAGATAGTATGATCAAATTTATTGACAAAACCCCCCACATGTTGGGGTCTATCCCCTCTCCTGTTGGAATGACCGGCATTTTAAATTTGTCTTTTTATTTTAGATTGCTCTGCCGACAAATATTAATTTCTCCGGATTTAAAAGTCCTACAGTTATAAAAAAAATACTTTTCGAAAGCTAATAATATCACCTATCAAGTTAATAAATTAATTATGTAAACTTTTAACTTTAATACGTCATAAAAAATGCTAAATTAAATTTTAATCCGAAATTAGTGTGCTTTTTTTAGATTTTCTCGCAGATCTCAAAAACGTGGACATTAATGTGCATTTTTTTGCATTTTTATAGTACACAGGAATATTATCTACAAATTGACATCAAAATCATTGCTCTGAGTTGCATATTTCGAGAGTAATTGTTGTTTTGTTGTTTGTCAGGCAATTTACCTCTACTTTCTACTAACAGCTAAGATATTGTAAACCAGCGTTTATGTAATTAGTTTGATGTTGATGTTAGGTCGGGCGACACGTACGCGGCGGTGCGCGACTGCTACCGCGCCATCCGGCTGGACCCCGAGCACGTGAAGTCGCACTTCCGGCTCGCGAAGGGGCTCATGGACCTCAAGCGGGCCAGGGAGGCGCACGAGTGTCTGCTCTACTTTAAGGTAACTACTGTGTATGATAACATTCATGCGTTAGGTCAGGTGTTACACGCAGCTGTCTGCGACTGTTACCGCGCCATCCGGCTGGACCCCGAGCACGTGAAGTCGCACTTCCGGCTCGCGAAGGGGCTCATGGACCTCAAGCGGGCCAGGGAGGCGCACGAGTGTCTGCTCTACTTTAAGGTAACTACTGTGTATGATAACATTCATGCGTTAGGTCAGGTGTTACACGCAGCTGTCTGCGACTGTTACCGCGCCATCCGGCTGGACCCCGAGCACGTGAAGTCGCACTTCCGGCTCGCCAAGGGACTCATGGACCTCAAGCGGGCCAGGGAGGCGCACGAGTGTCTGCTCTACTTTAAGGTAACTACTGTGTATGACACTACAATGCACCGGGTCACGCTCACATGGCGAAAAAAACTAATGAGAAAAAAAAATGTTTTTATTGCCAGGATGTAACACTTTTAGTACAGTTTGGCTAATAATTATAATCTAAATATATAAAAGAAGACTGAGTGACTGACTGACATATCAACGCACAGCCCAAACCGCTGGGTCTAGAGACTCCAAATTTGGCACATAGGTTCCTTATAAGGTGTAGGGGTGTACTAAGAAAGGATTTTTCGAAACTCCCCCCCTAAGGGGGTGAAACGGGGGTCCAAAGTTTGTATGAAAGTCCCTCAGTTTCGAAGCTAAGATCTTCAAATATTGTGTTTAGGCTGACAGTTGAAAACTAATGTATAGGTTTTTCAGCGTTTTTGAAAATTCTACCCTGAAAGAGTGAAAAGGGGGATGAAGTTGTGTATAGAAAATCCTTCATTTTCGAAGTAAAAATCGCTAAATTTCATATTTAGGCTTATGAGTGGAAATCTAACGCAACATATATTGTTATTGGTAGTATTTCAATCCCTATGGGGGTGAAATGGGGTAGACAAATCTAAAAATAGATATGGATGTCGTCATTGGGGTTTTCTGGGATGACGATTGTGAAAATGACATTTATTTTGAAATCCGACACGGTGGACATGATTTAACGCCTAAAGGGGTTAAAATGGGATTCAAAGGTATGGAAAATGAATATAAAATAGATATTGCAACTTTAAACTTCGTATGAGCACATCTAAAAATAAATAGGCAAACATATATTTTGTTATATAGGGGGGGTATAGGGGACGGGGATGGGGACGGGGACGGGAACGGGATACTAATATCTCTGGACCCAATTCTGATTATTGTAAAAAACTAGCTTCCGCCCGCGACTTCGTCCGTGTGGATATTAGAGAAAATTCTTACGGAACCTTCAACCAGGATCCGACCATCCGTTTTTACGCGATTAGGCGGGCCACCAAGCGAGCAGCCTCGTGCGAGGCCCGCCACACTCGCGAGGCAGCGCGCTTGGTGTGGACCCGCCTAATCGCGTAAAAACGGATAGTCGGATCCTGGTTGTAGGTTCCCTAAGATTTTTTTATAATATCCACGCGGACGAAGTTGCGGGCGGAAGCTAGTCTAGTGCAAAGAAATAAAGAACCATGCATTTAGCCATGGATTCCACACTAGGATTCTCTGTGCCGTGGAATCCAGGTCCCTTCCCAATATAAATAAGGAAAAAAAGTTATTGGCAATGCGTTATCCAAATACAATTTATTAACTAGTTCTAGCAAATTCTCTTGTATAGTTTTTTCTAAGTATTTTATCTTGGGCGTGTCCGTGCGCACTAGTAGGCCCTGCCAGAATACCAGCGTTGCCGCAAGGCAACACTATGCTGAGGCAGGGACCTTTTTGACTCAATGTATATATTTTTTTCCTTTTTATTGTTCTGTGCTATCTGTGTACCGACTTACTTTATCATCACTGTTTTTGGTAAAAATAAATACTTTCTCTCTCTCTCTCTCTCTCTCAAATTCCTATCGCGTTGTTGTATTTGTATAATTTCATGTTGTATTGTGCCGTAGGACAAATTCCCCCGGCACGCGACGAGTCACGCGGTGTTCCTGCTGCAGAAGGACATCAACGTAGCGCTCGAGGGCATGGACCAGCCGCAGCCAGATGAAGGTACCTACTTTAGTCAGTACTTTAGTTAGTACTTTAGTCTGTACTTAAGTTAGTATTTTAGTCAGTACTTTAGCTAGTATTTTAGTCAGTACTTTAGTTATTACTTTAATCAACCTTAGTACTTTAGCAGGAACTTAAAAAACCATAAAGATCCCTTTTATAATGTAAGCTAGCAATAAGAATGGATTTATGAAAATTCCTAGAATATACTTCTAAGGTAAGAATTACAATTTGACATTTAAATTGTTCTTATTATGGCGGGTCCATAGCGCATCTTTTGCTCTACACAATCAACAAAAACATCTACACAAAACATTGTGTCGCGAAATTTTCTGGTAGAGAAACAATGTTTTTGCTTTCCATGCCCGGTGGAAAACACATACACAAAACATTTTCTGCAGGTCGAGGAGCAGGGTATCGTCAGTCTGTGGTCTTAATCATCTGTCATATTGAGAACTCGTTTGTTTTGATTTGACTTTTGCAGCAAAATGGATTGGACTAAAGAAACGATCCTAAGCTTTATTAGCTTAATAAGAGACAGACCAGCGATCTGGGACACGCAGTGGCCAAAATTAAAAATAAACGCCATGCATGACGCCCTAGAAGAAGTGGCGATGCTAATGGGCGTCTCTATATGATATTTAAACTAAAAGAAAACTATGTTTTGCACTGTTGCCAACTAGGCTAATACGAAACGTGCTGAAAAAATGCCAAAAATATACCAATTTTATAATAAAGTGCTAACTTAAAATGCTAAATTAGCAACACTGAAGCTTTGTCTATACAAGCCGTGAAACCACGTGTAGGAAATGTAGTAGGGTAGTATGGTATGGTAGTATGGAGAGAGGGGTGCCACTGATAGGAAGGCCAAAGTGGAAGATGTTCCTCCGGGCTGGAAGGTATTAGCCCGGGGACCGCGGTCCAACCGATGATGGTTGGAAGTTGTATATATAGTTTGGTGGCTGGGAAAACTCCGATAGCGAGATGTAGGTTTCACCATATTGGTCTCCATACTACGAGATGTTATTCCTTACTAATCTTTGTGTTCATTCGACACTAGCGCCATCTAGTAACATGGTGGTTGAATCTTGTTGTAACCGTGTGTTGCTATGTGCGGCGGTACGGTAGATGCCGCTACACACGCAATCGCTGTGGACGGCGTGTGTAGAGAAACATATTTCAGAAACAATGTTTTGTGTAGATGTTTTTGTTGATGGTGTAGACCAAGGGTGGCCAACCTTTTCGACACTTGGCCCAAAATTCGGAAGTAGAATTTTAACCCGGGCCGCACTACTACTATGTGAGAGAAGAAGTGTTTGTTTTTTTTTTTATAGTAGGTATGATAAGGTAATTTTAGTATTTCTTTTTTACTTTAAAAAAAATTGCTCGGCTCCGCGGGCCACAAGGTAACAGACGGTGGGCCGCGGGTTGGCCACCCTTGGTGTAGACCAAAAAATGCGCTATGGACCCGCCATTATGCTTACACAAAACACATACGTCAAAGTAAAAAAGAAAATTAATTACAGTACCTGAAGCCAACACAAAGACTTCAGACAGCGAAGAGAGCCAAGCGACCAGCGTACTAGAAAGACAATTACGAGCCTCCGCCCTCGACTACAGCCAGCGGTTCCTGGGCCACTGCAACACCACCACCGACATCAAGGAGGCCAGCTTCCTGGGGCCCACGGCCGACTACATCGCGGCCGGGTTAGTATGCGTGTGATATAGTAGTAGTGCCCCCGACTACAGCCAGCGGTTCCTGGGCCACTGCAACACCACCACCGACATCAAGGAGGCCAGCTTCCTGGGGCCCACGGCCGACTACATCGCGGCCGGGTTAGTATGCGTGTGATATAGTAGTAGTGCCCCCGACTACAGCCAGCGGTTCCTGGGCCACTGCAACACCACCACCGACATCAAGGAGGCCAGCTTCCTGGGGCCCACGGCCGACTACATCGCGGCCGGGTTAGTATGCGTGTGATATAGTAGTAGTGCCCCCGACTACAGCCAGCGGTTCCTGGGCCACTGCAACACCACCACCGACATCAAGGAGGCCAGCTTCCTGGGGCCCACGGCCGACTACATCGCGGCCGGGTTAGTATGCGTGTGATATAGTAGTAGTGCCCCCGACTACAGCCAGCGGTTCCTGGGCCACTGCAACACCACCACCGACATCAAGGAGGCCAGCTTCCTGGGGCCCACGGCCGACTACATCGCGGCCGGGTTAGTATGCGTGTGATATAGTAGTAGTGCCCCCGACTACAGCCAGCGGTTCCTGGGCCACTGCAACACCACCACCGACATCAAGGAGGCCAGCTTCCTGGGGCCCACGGCCGACTACATCGCGGCCGGGTTAGTATGCGTGTGATATAGTAGTAGTGCCCCCGACTACAGCCAGCGGTTCCTGGGCCACTGCAACACCACCACCGACATCAAGGAGGCCAGCTTCCTGGGGCCCACGGCCGACTACATCGCGGCCGGGTTAGTATGCGTGTGATATAGTAGTAGTGCCCCCGACTACAGCCAGCGGTTCCTGGGCCACTGCAACACCACCACCGACATCAAGGAGGCCAGCTTCCTGGGGCCCACGGCCGACTACATCGCGGCCGGGTTAGTATGCGTGTGATATAGTAGTAGTGCCCCCGACTACAGCCAGCGGTTCCTGGGCCACTGCAACACCACCACCGACATCAAGGAGGCCAGCTTCCTGGGGCCCACGGCCGACTACATCGCGGCCGGGTTAGTATGCGTGTGATATAGTAGTAGTGCCCCCGACTACAGCCAGCGGTTCCTGGGCCACTGCAACACCACCACCGACATCAAGGAGGCCAGCTTCCTGGGGCCCACGGCCGACTACATCGCGGCCGGGTTAGTATGCGTGTGATATAGTAGTAGTGCCCCCGACTACAGCCAGCGGTTCCTGGGCCACTGCAACACCACCACCGACATCAAGGAGGCCAGCTTCCTGGGGCCCACGGCCGACTACATCGCGGCCGGGTTAGTATGCGCTATAGTGTGTAACCCCTTAGTATATTAATTATGTACTGTCTCTATGAAGAGCTCAGTGGCGCAGTGGTCTAGCGCCTGGCCCAGCGATTGCGCAGGTTAAGCAACGTTCGCAAGGGTCGGTCATGGGATGGGTGACCAAAAATTTATTATCTCAAGCTTCTCCGTGCTTTGGAAGGCACGTTAAGCCGTTGGTCCCGGCTGCATTTGCAGTCGTTAACACCCACCAATCCGCATTGGGCCCGCGTGGTGGGTTATGGCCCGTCCTCCTTATCCACCTATAAGGAAGGCCTGTGCCCCAGCAGTGGGGACATTAAAATGGCTAGTGGACTGTCTCTATAGTTCAGTTTAAATTACACTTAAATGGCAGAACACGGGTTCATTTAACTCCCGATAGGACGGTCGTATCACATGGCGACCCTGCCAGGGCGCCGCCGCACTATGGAACCAAACGGTGCGTTCCATCTCAAAAATCTATAACTTTTTTGTTTCTTGACATTTTATTTGATTTTTTATACGTATTCCTGAATACTTATGTCGCTGAATGTGCACATTCCTGCGCGCCCGCGCCCGCAGTTGTGCCCTGTGTGAGACTGTGAAACTTGAACTTGCAATAATAAGCAATGGTTACAAAGTTACATTTTAATACACACTATAGCGCCCTCGGACAGTAAGTTACGAGGCCAGCTTTGGGTCCACGTCTGACTACATTGCGGCCGGGTTAGTATAAAAGATCGTAAAAAAAAAGGAAAATGCATTTATGCATGTTCCAACCGCTGGAGAAGCCGAACCGCTCACAACCACATTTACTAAAAACTTGTTGAAGTCCCTTCATTTCACCTCGGGACAATGTGACGTCGAACCTTTCCCTAGCTTCTACCGACGGATCGTTCAAAGAGACTGCTACCTGGCGGGGACACGGAAACCCTAAGGCCGTGAGCACTTTGGATACGAATTTGCATCGTACGTAAACGTATGATCCTGATCGTACGAATTGAGTGCGCACACTGAATACGTTTTTCTCCGTCAAATAGGTAGTACAGATATCGCATTTGTGAAGTCATCTTTGGTTGTAGCGTGATCTAAACTTTTATGTCTTGGAGACTGCGACGGCCTTGTCGTCGCTGCTGTAGAACCGAATGGATGCGTGAAATAAATTACGAAATGTATTAGTCATAATAACAATTACAATATCCCGCCAATTTTTTCCGTTTCTTTAATCATGAAACAGAAAAGGCAAAGGCACATTTGCATCATACAGCCACGAAATACATAATCCAAGACCAGTCTTCTTGAACTGACGTAGTAATATAAAGTGATATTTTATTTATGTGTAAATAAATAATATAAATAAATATTTAATTTTACCACTTGTCTAAAATGTTTTGCACTAATTTATGAGAGTACAATTATAAAACTATTATTTTTTGTAATTTGAGCTAACTATTCTACACAGCTCAAACGAAACGTTAATCATTCCATCTTAATTCAAAAGTGTCATTTTACTGTATAAATAATACCGGAGACATTGCTGATAAAACAAATTATAGGCCGATTTCACTTGCAACTGTATTTGCCAAGGTACTAGATAGAGTCCTAGATACACATCTTAGTTCACATGTACAGCTATCAGACTCACAATTTGGTTTCCGTGAAGGTGTGTCGACGGAGAGTGCTATATTATGTCTTAAATATACAGTGAATTATTATACAAAGAGGAATACTCCTGTCTACGCTTGTTTTTTAGACCTATCAAAGGCTTTTGACCTTGTGTCATATAATGTACTCTGGCAAAAACTTAGGGATAGTGGTACTAATGCCGAGGTGGTTGATCTATTGTCATACTGGTACAATAACCAAAAGAATGTTGTAAAATGGATGAACACTTGTTCTGATGAATATATTTTAAAATGTGGTGTAAGACAGGGCGGACTAACCTCCCCAAGGCTTTTCAGCCTTTATGTAAATCAGCTAATCGAGGAGCTCAGCAGCATGCATGTAGGATGTCGTGTGGATAATGTAAATGTTAATAATATCAGCTACGCTGATGACATGGTGCTGCTGAGCCCATCGATTAGTGGACTAAGGAAGATGATAAAGGTATGTGAAACATATGCTGTAAATCATGGTCTTATATACAATGAGAAAAAATCCGAATTTATGTTATTCAAAAGTTCAAACAAAGAACCAAAACAGGTCCCACCTATTTTTCTGAATGGGTCACCTTTAAAACGTGTAACACAATTTAAATATTTAGGTCATATTGTAAATGAAAATCTTAAAGACGATTTGGACGTTGAGCGTGAGCGCAGAGCATTGGCTGTCCGTGGGAATATGTTGATCCATAGATTTTCACGTTGTTCACTTAGTGTAAAGATCACGCTTTTTAGAGCATATTGTCAAAACTTCTACACGAGTGGTCTATGGGTCAACTTCACACGGGGGCCGTACAATGCGCTTAGAGTTCAATACAATAACATCTTTAGGGCGCTGGTGGGGCTGCCGCGCTATTGCAGCGCATCGGGCATGTTTGCGGATGCTGGTGTAGATGATTTTTATACCATCATGCGCAAAAAGACTGCCTCGGTGATGCTGCGGTTGCGCGGTAGCACCAACAGTATCCTAAGGATGATAGCAGAGAGGATGGACTCTGCGGTTCTCGGTAGGTTTACTGATTTGCATGTAATACGTTCAAATCAGTGAACCTATCGGTGGACAATCTTAGATACTTTTTCTTAATAATGTTTATCTACTAACATAACAATAAGTACATTAATTTGTAACTAACAAAAATGGACAAACTTTGGTCTGAAATAAAAGATTTTTATTTTATTTATTATTTTTTAAAACCCACCGTGAACTTAAGATCCTGCTCTTAAGATTGATCTTAAGAGCTGAGATCGATCTCATTTGATACGCTCTTGATATCTGACTATTAATTAATATCCAACTTAAGATGATGCTCACATCTTGAGAGCGTATCAGCTGAGACGATCTTGAGATCGGTATTGAGAGCAGTTTATAAATACGGTCCTAAATCTATGCTCGTCTTTGGACATTTTTCTAAATAATTTATGAACTCAATATTTCTTGTACAGTTCGGACGATGGGAGCTTATTCATTTGGTGTCGAAAATCCGGCAACATCGTGCGATGTTTGCGCGGAGACGAGTCAATAGTGAACTGCGTGCAGATGCATCCCAGCATGTTCCTGCTGGCGACTAGCGGAATCGAGACTGTTGTACGGCTGTGGAGTCCGAGGCCTGAGGTAACTCTTATGTTCTAGCTACTAGAAGTCATAATTCTTTAGCAACTAGGTGCAGATACATCAAGAGTTTGCGGCTGTGAAGCTCTAGGCCTGAAGCGATTCTTATGTGCTAGCTAATAGAGGTCATAATCCTTTAGCAACTAATGCTAATGTTTCTGTACTTAGTTGCTCAAGAGCAACTAGGTACAGATGTATCCCAGCATGTTCCTGCTAACGCTACTAACGGAATCGATACGTTCAGCTGTGGAGCCCTGAGATAACTCTTATGTACTAGTTAATAGAGCTCATAATCCTTTAGCAACTAGGTACAGATACATCAAGAGTTTTGCGGCTGTTTAGCTTAAGCCTGAAGCAATTCTTATGTGCTCGCTAATAGAGATCATAATCCTTTAGCAACTAGGTATAGATCCATCCCAGCATGTTTCTGCTGGCTACTAGTGGAATCGAGAGTTTTGTCCGGCTGTGGAGCCCTAGGTCCGAGGTAACTCTTATGTGCTAGCTAATACAGCTCATAATCTTTTAGCAACTAGGTACAGATACATCAAGAGTTTTGGGGCTGTTTAGCTCTAGGCCTGAAGCGATTCTTATGTGCTCGCTAATAAAGGTCATAATCCTTTAGCAACTAGGTATAGATGTGTCACAGCATGTTCCTGCTGGCTACTAGCGGAATTGAGAATGTTGTCCGGCTGTGGAGTCCTAGGCCCGAGGTAACTCTTATGTGCTAGCTAGTAGAGCTCATAATCCTTTACCAACTAGGTACAGATACATTAAGAGTTTTGAAGCTGTGGAGCGAGAAGATATAAAAAAAATAGCTTATGAATTGTTTTCCAAGTTGTATTTATGGTGTTAATTTACTGAAACTTAACGTATTTGTGGAGTAATTACGAAAAATGCGCAAAGTTATATTTTACAAACATAACTTTCGTAAGATGGCTGGTGTATAGTGTTGTCCCATTCCTGCGCTAGGTCCCACCGCAGTAGTGGCGCGAACAAATGCCAAATTGTTACTGTCAAGTGCACGAGTGTAATGATAGAAATGTTTTAGGATGGCGTCCCAGAAACTCGCGTAGTGATGGACTCTAGCGCGGCAGCTCTAGCCAATCAGCAGCGCATGCGGTCGGACCCGTTTGAAGCCATGTTGCTGAACATCAGCTTCGCGGGCGGGCCCGACCGCGACCCGCACTCGCCCGCCTGCAGGCCCACGTATGTACCGCCCTGTGTCTATACACACTACACTACACAATCAGCAGCGCATGCGGTCGGACCCGTTCGAGGCCATGCTGCTCAACATCAGCTTCGCGGGCGGGCCCGACCGCGACCCGCACTCGCCCGCCTGCAGGCCCACGTATGTACCGCCCTGTGTCTATACACACTACACTACACAATCAGCAGCGCATGCGGTCGGACCCGTTCGAGGCCATGCTGCTCAACATCAGCTTCGCGGGCGGGCCCGACCGCGACCCGCACTCGCCCGCCTGCAGGCCCACGTATGTACCGCCCTGTGTCTATACACACTACACTACACTACACAATCAGCAGCGCATGCGGTCGGACCCGTTCGAGGCCATGCTGCTCAACATCAGCTTCGCGGGCGGGCCCGACCGCGACCCGCACTCGCCCGCCTGCAGGCCCACGTATGTACCGCCCTGTGTCTATACACACTACACTACACTACACAATCAGCAGCGCATGCGGTCGGACCCGTTCGAGGCCATGCTGCTCAACATCAGCTTCGCGGGCGGGCCCGACCGCGACCCGCACTCGCCCGCCTGCAGGCCCACGTATGTACCGCCCTGTGTCTATACACACTACACTACACAATCAGCAGCGCATGCGGTCGGACCCGTTCGAGGCCATGCTGCTCAACATCAGCTTCGCGGGCGGGCCCGACCGCGACCCGCACTCGCCCGCCTGCAGGCCCACGTATGTACCGCCCTGTGTCTATACACACTACACTACACTACACAATCAGCAGCGCATGCGGTCGGACCCGTTCGAGGCCATGCTGCTCAACATCAGCTTCGCGGGCGGGCCCGACCGCGACCCGCACTCGCCCGCCTGCAGGCCCACGTATGTACCGCCCTGTGTCTATACACACTACACTACACAATCAGCAGCGCATGCGGTCGGACCCGTTCGAGGCCATGCTGCTCAACATCAGCTTCGCGGGCGGGCCCGACCGCGACCCGCACTCGCCCGCCTGCAGGCCCACGTATGTACCGCCCTGTGTCTATACACACTACACTACACTACACAATCAGCAGCGCATGCGGTCGGACCCGTTCGAGGCCATGCTGCTCAACATCAGCTTCGCGGGCGGGCCCGACCGCGACCCGCACTCGCCCGCCTGCAGGCCCACGTATGTACCGCCCTGTGTCTATACACACTACACTACACTACACAATCAGCAGCGCATGCGGTCGGACCCGTTCGAGGCCATGCTGCTCAACATCAGCTTCGCGGGCGGGCCCGACCGCGACCCGCACTCGCCCGCCTGCAGGCCCACGTATGTACCGCCCTGTGTCTATACACACTACACTACACAATCAGCAGCGCATGCGGTCGGACCCGTTCGAGGCCATGCTGCTCAACATCAGCTTCGCGGGCGGGCCCGACCGCGACCCGCACTCGCCCGCCTGCAGGCCCACGTATGTACCGCCCTGTGTCTATACACACTACACTACACTACACAATCAGCAGCGCATGCGGTCGGACCCGTTCGAGGCCATGCTGCTCAACATCAGCTTCGCGGGCGGGCCCGACCGCGACCCGCACTCGCCCGCCTGCAGGCCCACGTATGTACCGCCCTGTGTCTATACACACTACACTACACAATCAGCAGCGCATGCGGTCGGACCCGTTCGAGGCCATGCTGCTCAACATCAGCTTCGCGGGCGGGCCCGACCGCGACCCGCACTCGCCCGCCTGCAGGCCCACGTATGTACCGCCCTGTGTCTATACACACTACACTACACAATCAGCAGCGCATGCGGTCGGACCCGTTCGAGGCCATGCTGCTCAACATCAGCTTCGCGGGCGGGCCCGACCGCGACCCGCACTCGCCCGCCTGCAGGCCCACGTATGTACCGCCCTGTGTCTATACACACTACACTACACTACACAATCAGCAGCGCATGCGGTCGGACCCGTTCGAGGCCATGCTGCTCAACATCAGCTTCGCGGGCGGGCCCGACCGCGACCCGCACTCGCCCGCCTGCAGGCCCACGTATGTACCGCCCTGTGTCTATACACACTACACTACACTACACAATCAGCAGCGCATGCGGTCGGACCCGTTCGAGGCCATGCTGCTCAACATCAGCTTCGCGGGCGGGCCCGACCGCGACCCGCACTCGCCCGCCTGCAGGCCCACGTATGTACCGCCCTGTGTCTATACACACTACACTACACAATCAGCAGCGCATGCGGTCGGACCCGTTCGAGGCCATGCTGCTCAACATCAGCTTCGCGGGCGGGCCCG
Source organism: Agriphila geniculea (assembly GCA_943789525.1). NCBI lineage: Eukaryota > Metazoa > Arthropoda > Insecta > Lepidoptera > Crambidae > Agriphila > Agriphila geniculea. The sequence continues at coordinate 2,596,744 of OX038881.1, forward strand.
ACCGCGACCCGCACTCGCCCGCCTGCAGGCCCACGTATGTACCGCCCTGTGTCTATACACACTACACTACACTACACAATCAGCAGCGCATGCGGTCGGACCCGTTCGAGGCCATGCTGCTCAACATCAGCTTCGCGGGCGGGCCCGACCGCGACCCGCACTCGCCCGCCTGCAGGCCCACGTATGTACCGCCCTGTGTCTATACACACTACACTACACAATCAGCAGCGCATGCGGTCGGACCCGTTCGAGGCCATGCTGCTCAACATCAGCTTCGCGGGCGGGCCCGACCGCGACCCGCACTCGCCCGCCTGCAGGCCCACGTATGTACCGCCCTGTGTCTATACACACTACACTACACTACACAATCAGCAGCGCATGCGGTCGGACCCGTTCGAGGCCATGCTGCTCAACATCAGCTTCGCGGGCGGGCCCGACCGCGACCCGCACTCGCCCGCCTGCAGGCCCACGTATGTACCGCCCTGTGTCTATACACACTACACTACACTACACAATCAGCAGCGCATGCGGTCGGACCCGTTCGAGGCCATGCTGCTCAACATCAGCTTCGCGGGCGGGCCCGACCGCGACCCGCACTCGCCCGCCTGCAGGCCCACGTATGTACCGCCCTGTGTCTATACACACTACACTACACTACACAATCAGCAGCGCATGCGGTCGGACCCGTTCGAGGCCATGCTGCTCAACATCAGCTTCGCGGGCGGGCCCGACCGCGAGCCGCACTCGCCCGCCTGCAGGCCCACGTATGTACCGCCCTGTGTCTATACACACTACACTACACTACACAATCAGCAGCGCATGCGGTCGGACCCGTTCGAGGCCATGCTGCTCAACATCAGCTTCGCGGGCGGGCCCGACCGCGACCCGCACTCGCCCGCCTGCAGGCCCACGTATGTACCGCCCTGTGTCTATACACACTACACTACACTACACAATCAGCAGCGCATGCGGTCGGACCCGTTCGAGGCCATGCTGCTCAACATCAGCTTCGCGGGCGGGCCCGACCGCGACCCGCACTCGCCCGCCTGCAGGCCCACGTATGTACCGCCCTGTGTCTATACACACTACACTACACTACACAATCAGCAGCGCATGCGGTCGGACCCGTTCGAGGCCATGCTGCTCAACATCAGCTTCGCGGGCGGGCCCGACCGCGACCCGCACTCGCCCGCCTGCAGGCCCACGTATGTACCGCCCTGTGTCTATACACACTACACTACACTACACAATCAGCAGCGCATGCGGTCGGACCCGTTCGAGGCCATGCTGCTCAACATCAGCTTCGCGGGCGGGCCCGACCGCGACCCGCACTCGCCCGCCTGCAGGCCCACGTATGTACCGCCCTGTGTCTATACACACTACACTACACTACACAATCAGCAGCGCATGCGGTCGGACCCGTTCGAGGCCATGCTGCTCAACATCAGCTTCGCGGGCGGGCCCGACCGCGACCCGCACTCGCCCGCCTGCAGGCCCACGTATGTACCGCCCTGTGTCTATACACACTACACTACACTACACAATCAGCAGCGCATGCGGTCGGACCCGTTCGAGGCCATGCTGCTCAACATCAGCTTCGCGGGCGGGCCCGACCGCGACCCGCACTCGCCCGCCTGCAGGCCCACGTATGTACCGCCCTGTGTCTATACACACTACACTACACTACACAATCAGCAGCGCATGCGGTCGGACCCGTTCGAGGCCATGCTGCTCAACATCAGCTTCGCGGGCGGGCCCGACCGCGACCCGCACTCGCCCGCCTGCAGGCCCACGTATGTACCGCCCTGTGTCTATACACACTACACTACACTACACAATCAGCAGCGCATGCGGTCGGACCCGTTCGAGGCCATGCTGCTCAACATCAGCTTCGCGGGCGGGCCCGACCGCGACCCGCACTCGCCCGCCTGCAGGCCCACGTATGTACCGCCCTGTGTCTATACACACTACACTACACTACACAATCAGCAGCGCATGCGGTCGGACCCGTTCGAGGCCATGCTGCTCAACATCAGCTTCGCGGGCGGGCCCGACCGCGACCCGCACTCGCCCGCCTGCAGGCCCACGTATGTACCGCCCTGTGTCTATACACACTACACTACACTACACAATCAGCAGCGCATGCGGTCGGACCCGTTCGAGGCCATGCTGCTCAACATCAGCTTCGCGGGCGGGCCCGACCGCGACCCGCACTCGCCCGCCTGCAGGCCCACGTATGTACCGCCCTGTGTCTATACACACTACACTACACTACACAATCAGCAGCGCATGCGGTCGGACCCGTTCGAGGCCATGCTGCTCAACATCAGCTTCGCGGGCGGGCCCGACCGCGACCCGCACTCGCCCGCCTGCAGGCCCACGTATGTACCGCCCTGTGTCTATACACACTACACTACACTACACAATCAGCAGCGCATGCGGTCGGACCCGTTCGAGGCCATGCTGCTCAACATCAGCTTCGCGGGCGGGCCCGACCGCGACCCGCACTCGCCCGCCTGCAGGCCCACGTATGTACCGCCCTGTGTCTATACACACTACACTACACTACACAATCAGCAGCGCATGCGGTCGGACCCGTTCGAGGCCATGGCATGCTGCTCAACATCAGCTTCGCGGGCGGGCCCGACCGCGACCCGCACTCGCCCGCCTGCAGGCCCACGTATGTACCGCCCTGTGTCTATACACACTACACTACACTACACAATCAGCAGCGCATGCGGTCGGACCCGTTCGAGGCCATGCTGCTCAACATCAGCTTCGCGGGCGGGCCCGACCGCGACCCGCACTCGCCCGCCTGCAGGCCCACGTATGTACCGCCCTGTGTCTATACACACTACACTACACTACACAATCAGCAGCGCATGCGGTCGGACCCGTTCGAGGCCATGCTGCTCAACATCAGCTTCGCGGGCGGGCCCGACCGCGACCCGCACTCGCCCGCCTGCAGGCCCACGTATGTACCGCCCTGTGTCTATACACACTACACTACACTACACAATCAGCAGCGCATGCGGTCGGACCCGTTCGAGGCCATGCTGCTCAACATCAGCTTCGCGGGCGGGCCCGACCGCGACCCGCACTCGCCCGCCTGCAGGCCCACGTATGTACCGCCCTGTGTCTATACACACTACACTACACTACACAATCAGCAGCGCATGCGGTCGGACCCGTTCGAGGCCATGCTGCTCAACATCAGCTTCGCGGGCGGGCCCGACCGCGACCCGCACTCGCCCGCCTGCAGGCCCACGTATGTACCGCCCTGTGTCTATACACACTACACTACACTACACAATCAGCAGCGCATGCGGTCGGACCCGTTCGAGGCCATGCTGCTCAACATCAGCTTCGCGGGCGGGCCCGACCGCGACCCGCACTCGCCCGCCTGCAGGCCCACGTATGTACCGCCCTGTGTCTATACACACTACACTACACTACACAATCAGCAGCGCATGCGGTCGGACCCGTTCGAGGCCATGCTGCTCAACATCAGCTTCGCGGGCGGGCCCGACCGCGACCCGCACTCGCCCGCCTGCAGGCCCACGTATGTACCGCCCTGTGTCTATACACACTACACTACACTACACAATCAGCAGCGCATGCGGTCGGACCCGTTCGAGGCCATGCTGCTCAACATCAGCTTCGCGGGCGGGCCCGACCGCGACCCGCACTCGCCCGCCTGCAGGCCCACGTATGTACCGCCCTGTGTCTATACACACTACACTACACAATCAGCAGCGCATGCGGTCGGACCCGTTCGAGGCCATGCTGCTCAACATCAGCTTCGCGGGCGGGCCCGACCGCGACCCGCACTCGCCCGCCTGCAGGCCCACGTATGTACCGCCCTGTGTCTATACACACTACACTACACTACACAATCAGCAGCGCATGCGGTCGGACCCGTTCGAGGCCATGCTGCTCAACATCAGCTTCGCGGGCGGGCCCGACCGCGACCCGCACTCGCCCGCCTGCAGGCCCACGTATGTACCGCCCTGTGTCTATACACACTACACTACACTACACAATCAGCAGCGCATGCGGTCGGACCCGTTCGAGGCCATGCTGCTCAACATCAGCTTCGCGGGCGGGCCCGACCGCGACCCGCACTCGCCCGCCTGCAGGCCCACGTATGTACCGCCCTGTGTCTATACACACTACACTACACTACACAATCAGCAGCGCATGCGGTCGGACCCGTTCGAGGCCATGCTGCTCAACATCAGCTTCGCGGGCGGGCCCGACCGCGACCCGCACTCGCCCGCCTGCAGGCCCACGTATGTACCGCCCTGTGTCTATACACACTACACTACACTACACAATCAGCAGCGCATGCGGTCGGACCCGTTCGAGGCCATGCTGCTCAACATCAGCTTCGCGGGCGGGCCCGACCGCGACCCGCACTCGCCCGCCTGCAGGCCCACGTATGTACCGCCCTGTGTCTATACACACTACACTACACTACACAATCAGCAGCGCATGCGGTCGGACCCGTTCGAGGCCATGCTGCTCAACATCAGCTTCGCGGGCGGGCCCGACCGCGACCCGCACTCGCCCGCCTGCAGGCCCACGTATGTACCGCCCTGTGTCTATACACACTACACTACACTACACAATCAGCAGCGCATGCGGTCGGACCCGTTCGAGGCCATGCTGCTCAACATCAGCTTCGCGGGCGGGCCCGACCGCGACCCGCACTCGCCCGCCTGCAGGCCCACGTATGTACCGCCCTGTGTCTATACACACTACACTACACTACACAATCAGCAGCGCATGCGGTCGGACCCGTTCGAGGCCATGCTGCTCAACATCAGCTTCGCGGGCGGGCCCGACCGCGACCCGCACTCGCCCGCCTGCAGGCCCACGTATGTACCGCCCTGTGTCTATACACACTACACTACACTACACAATCAGCAGCGCATGCGGTCGGACCCGTTCGAGGCCATGCTGCTCAACATCAGCTTCGCGGGCGGGCCCGACCGCGACCCGCACTCGCCCGCCTGCAGGCCCACGTATGTACCGCCCTGTGTCTATACACACTACACTACACTACACAATCAGCAGCGCATGCGGTCGGACCCGTTCGAGGCCATGCTGCTCAACATCAGCTTCGCGGGCGGGCCCGACCGCGACCCGCACTCGCCCGCCTGCAGGCCCACGTATGTACCGCCCTGTGTCTATACACACTACACTACACTACACAATCAGCAGCGCATGCGGTCGGACCCGTTCGAGGCCATGCTGCTCAACATCAGCTTCGCGGGCGGGCCCGACCGCGACCCGCACTCGCCCGCCTGCAGGCCCACGTATGTACCGCCCTGTGTCTATACACACTACACTACACTACACAATCAGCAGCGCATGCGGTCGGACCCGTTCGAGGCCATGCTGCTCAACATCAGCTTCGCGGGCGGGCCCGACCGCGACCCGCACTCGCCCGCCTGCAGGCCCACGTATGTACCGCCCTGTGTCTATACACACTACACTACACTACACAATCAGCAGCGCATGCGGTCGGACCCGTTCGAGGCCATGCTGCTCAACATCAGCTTCGCGGGCGGGCCCGACCGCGACCCGCACTCGCCCGCCTGCAGGCCCACGTATGTACCGCCCTGTGTCTATACACACTACACTACACTACACAATCAGCAGCGCATGCGGTCGGACCCGTTCGAGGCCATGCTGCTCAACATCAGCTTCGCGGGCGGGCCCGACCGCGACCCGCACTCGCCCGCCTGCAGGCCCACGTATGTACCGCCCTGTGTCTATACACACTACACTACACTACACAATCAGCAGCGCATGCGGTCGGACCCGTTCGAGGCCATGCTGCTCAACATCAGCTTCGCGGGCGGGCCCGACCGCGACCCGCACTCGCCCGCCTGCAGGCCCACGTATGTACCGCCCTGTGTCTATACACACTACACTACACTACACAATCAGCAGCGCATGCGGTCGGACCCGTTCGAGGCCATGCTGCTCAACATCAGCTTCGCGGGCGGGCCCGACCGCGACCCGCACTCGCCCGCCTGCAGGCCCACGTATGTACCGCCCTGTGTCTATACACACTACACTACACTACACAATCAGCAGCGCATGCGGTCGGACCCGTTCGAGGCCATGCTGCTCAACATCAGCTTCGCGGGCGGGCCCGACCGCGACCCGCACTCGCCCGCCTGCAGGCCCACGTATGTACCGCCCTGTGTCTATACACACTACACTACACTACACAATCAGCAGCGCATGCGGTCGGACCCGTTCGAGGCCATGCTGCTCAACATCAGCTTCGCGGGCGGGCCCGACCGCGACCCGCACTCGCCCGCCTGCAGGCCCACGTATGTACCGCCCTGTGTCTATACACACTACACTACACTACACAATCAGCAGCGCATGCGGTCGGACCCGTTCGAGGCCATGCTGCTCAACATCAGCTTCGCGGGCGGGCCCGACCGCGACCCGCACTCGCCCGCCTGCAGGCCCACGTATGTACCGCCCTGTGTCTATACACACTACACTACACTACACAATCAGCAGCGCATGCGGTCGGACCCGTTCGAGGCCATGCTGCTCAACATCAGCTTCGCGGGCGGGCCCGACCACGACCCGCACTCGCCCGCCTGCAGGCCCACGTATGTACCGCCCTGTGTCTATACACACTACACTACACTACACAATCAGCAGCGCATGCGGTCGGACCCGTTCGAGGCCATGCTGCTCAACATCAGCTTCGCGGGCGGGCCCGACCGCGACCCGCACTCGCCCGCCTGCAGGCCCACGTATGTACCGCCCTGTGTCTATACACACTACACTACACTACACAATCAGCAGCGCATGCGGTCGGACCCGTTCGAGGCCATGCTGCTCAACATCAGCTTCGCGGGCGGGCCCGACCGCGACCCGCACTCGCCCGCCTGCAGGCCCACGTATGTACCGCCCTGTGTCTATACACACTACACTACACTACACAATCAGCAGCGCATGCGGTCGGACCCGTTCGAGGCCATGCTGCTCAACATCAGCTTCGCGGGCGGGCCCGACCGCGACCCGCACTCGCCCGCCTGCAGGCCCACGTATGTACCGCCCTGTGTCTATACACACTACACTACACTACACAATCAGCAGCGCATGCGGTCGGACCCGTTCGAGGCCATGCTGCTCAACATCAGCTTCGCGGGCGGGCCCGACCACGACCCGCACTCGCCCGCCTGCAGGCCCACGTATGTACCGCCCTGTGTCTATACACACTACACTACACTACACAATCAGCAGCGCATGCGGTCGGACCCGTTCGAGGCCATGCTGCTCAACATCAGCTTCGCGGGCGGGCCCGACCGCGACCCGCACTCGCCCGCCTGCAGGCCCACGTATGTACCGCCCTGTGTCTATACACACTACACTACACTACACAATCAGCAGCGCATGCGGTCGGACCCGTTCGAGGCCATGCTGCTCAACATCAGCTTCGCGGGCGGGCCCGACCACGACCCGCACTCGCCCGCCTGCAGGCCCACGTATGTACCGCCCTGTGTCTATACACACTACACTACACTACACAATCAGCAGCGCATGCGGTCGGACCCGTTCGAGGCCATGCTGCTCAACATCAGCTTCGCGGGCGGGCCCGACCGCGACCCGCACTCGCCCGCCTGCAGGCCCACGTATGTACCGCCCTGTGTCTATACACACTACACTACACTACACAATCAGCAGCGCATGCGGTCGGACCCGTTCGAGGCCATGCTGCTCAACATCAGCTTCGCGGGCGGGCCCGCCCGCGACCCGCACTCGCCCGCCTGCAGGCCCACGTATGTACCGCCCTGTGTCTATACACACTACACTACACTACACAATCAGCAGCGCATGCGGTCGGACCCGTTCGAGGCCATGCTGCTCAACATCAGCTTCGCGGGCGGGCCCGACCACGACCCGCACTCGCCCGCCTGCAGGCCCACGTATGTACCGCCCTGTGTCTATACACACTACACTACACTACACAATCAGCAGCGCATGCGGTCGGACCCGTTCGAGGCCATGCTGCTCAACATCAGCTTCGCGGGCGGGCCCGACCGCGACCCGCACTCGCCCGCCTGCAGGCCCACGTATGTACCGCCCTGTGTCTATACACACTACACTACACTACACAATCAGCAGCGCATGCGGTCGGACCCGTTCGAGGCCATGCTGCTCAACATCAGCTTCGCGGGCGGGCCCGACCGCGACCCGCACTCGCCCGCCTGCAGGCCCACGTATGTACCGCCCTGTGTCTATACACACTACACTACACTACACAATCAGCAGCGCATGCGGTCGGACCCGTTCGAGGCCATGCTGCTCAACATCAGCTTCGCGGGCGGGCCCGACCGCGACCCGCACTCGCCCGCCTGCAGGCCCACGTATGTACCGCCCTGTGTCTATACACACTACACTACACTACACAATCAGCAGCGCATGCGGTCGGACCCGTTCGAGGCCATGCTGCTCAACATCAGCTTCGCGGGCGGGCCCGACCGCGACCCGCACTCGCCCGCCTGCAGGCCCACGTATGTACCGCCCTGTCTCTATACACACTACACTAAGGGTTGCCAACATGTATTTGGCGAAATATAGTATTTTTCAAATTAAGCTATAAAAAAATAGTACACTTAAAAAAATATAACATTTAATAGGCAAATATATTTTTTACTTATTTATTTTTATTGCATTTTTCAACAAGTTTTGGATATTTTTGGAGTCGTTTTTTAATCAACGTTAGCGGCGCACTGGAATTAAACTTGAGGCACTTTCGTTATCGTTACCACTTTTCATATAACTACCTATAAATTTATCTAAGACTTATATTTCTCAATGATAGAACAATTTTATATTTTGAAGATGATTACCAACAAAATCGCAATATAAAATAGAGCAGACCAACCAATGACCAAACTATCGTTTGAAGCTTTTGAATTTGACATTGACAAAGTCGGAATGCAGTAAGATAGATACGTTCAGAATTCATATACGATATACACTACACACTATCGAATCAGTCAAAATGCACGATCACAAATTAAAAAAAATATATTTATTTCTTAGCATTCGATGTTGAAAATATAGTATTTTTGCGTACTATTTATTTCTTCAACAGTACATAGTACGCAGACCCGAAATATAGTACAATACTATATATTATAGTACGGTTGGCAACCCTAACTACAATACACTACACAATCAGCAGCGCATGCGGGCGGCTCGACAGTGACCTACAGACAAACGGGGGAGCCCTCTGCAATGCAAGCCCACGTATGTACTATCAGGATGCGTCCAGATATGACGAATACGCCTGTTTGCAAATGGCTCGCGAGTTGCGTTCATGCATTTTGTACTGCGAACAGCTCACGCGCCGCGCGGTGTAATATGGTAGCGAATGTTTTGCATGCACGTGAATTTCAACCGCGCACCTCGGGTGCACCATAAGCGCCTTAAAGTCTGTCCATCCTTACTTGTCTTATTTAGTTAACAGTTTTTGACAGTTATACATCTTTTATAATTAAATCGTTATTTAAAAATATGTTAGTCACTTTATGAAAATTGTTATTAATAATTAACAATTTATTTCGTAATCTATGTGTGGAAAACCACTTGTTGTATTTTATAAATAATTATTTCGAAAAAGAGTTGGGTCAAGATTGTTTACCAAATAAGACAAGTAAGGATAGACAGACTTTACATGAGTTGCACTATCTTTAGTGCCTGTCATGTCTTATCTGCCTCTTGGCAGGCCAGATTTGGACGGACCTTGACTTAAGGAAATTGAAAAATCGTCTCAAAATTCTTTCAGCGACCACACTTCACAGCAAATCAGAAATAACAATTGTTTTTCGCATTGCAGGTAATGACAGCATAATACTATATCCATACTCAACACTAACGTAAATGGCTGCGGACCGCGCCGATCACTTGTAAATAGTCATTATTATATTAAACTGTCAACGCACACCATCAGAGTTAAAATTTTCATTAGGCCACAGTTCAAATTCAACTGTAATTGCTTTGAAGTATGGTTGAGTTTTGCAAAACGTGGTCAGTCTTCCAGCTATTAGATGGTATAAGTTCTAGTCAAAATTTTGCACATATTTCGTATTCCTACGTTTATATCAAAATGCTAAAAAAAGTTTAAGAAATTTGTAAATTTTGTTTTGAATAGTGTAAACTCATGTGGCTTATATTAAACGTCTGTAAATACGTAGTTTTAGTATTAATTTATAACTATGAATCTTAGAAATTTCAAAATTTATAAGTACGAATTATTTACATTACTAACTACTATGGGAAAGCATAGCAAAGTAACTAGGTACACGACTACACTTCTATGCTATTTTCATCCTTACGCAGAGCGGCTAAAGTTGGGTTTTACTGTGACTGTATTTTTTCCAAAACTCCGATGTTTTGCGATGACACTATTGAGAACTTATCCGTCGTTATTGTATTTTTTAAGTTGGTCAATGATATTTTATAAAAAGTTAAAAAATATTGTCAAATTGTATGGGCGCTCTTACTGAAAAAATTGTAAACTGTTCTTACGTCAGTATAGTTAAAAATTAAAGATTATTTTATGACTTACTTTGTTTAAAATATTCGGTCTTTATGACTTCTATTATTGACTGGGCAACATACAAGGTGGATTTTTTAAATGAACCTGCAGGAAAGTACTCAAATAAAGGATATAGATAGGAGTTTTTGATCAAAGGAGACATTTCTTTATTTTTAAAAAGAAACAAAACAGCATTCAATAATTTTTGAAAATACGCTTTCCGTATCCGGGAACCGAACCGACACTGATGCACTGTATTAAGACACTAATCGATAGTGTCAATCATAAGACTCAATTAGTTCTAATAAACATGGTATGTAAAAAAAAATATTTACCCTCCAAGTTTACTTTAAAAAACCCACCTGTATAGAGTCTGTCTAAAAAGTCAGTTTACATGGGTAATTTCAAGGGTAATTTTAATACCCACCTTAGCAATACAGCAAATAATAATATTATAGTTTATTTGTACAATCTTGATACTTTGGAAAACTACGTACGGGCGCAGCGGAAGGTCTAAAAAATCAATTTTATTTAATAAAATAAATAATATTTAAAATTACAATTAAAAGTAATAAAACTCGTCCGAGGTGTGGTACAAGAATGTCTTATGAAATAGCCACGATGAGGTGAATCGGTGTCGTCGGCGCGGTCACGTTGTGCTGCGTCGGCGACTCGTGCGTTTGGCTGTTGTTGCGAGGAATCGGGGCGATGCTTATGTGACGAAATGCATGTACTACGTGTGCGTAACAGGAATAATAGTAGATAATACAACAAGTGAAAAAAGAGGGAATTTAGTTCGAGGGACTAAGTTGGATCCCGAGAGCAGCGAAGGATTCAAAAGTAGAATCCTGAGCGAAGTGAGGGATACAAAGGACCGAGATGAATTTTTTTTTCACGAGTTGTGTACTCTACTTTTTACCATTGACTGCGAGAAAACAAATAGCAGTAGGTACTTTATACCTATAGTCATTACATTTTTATCATTTAGGTAGGTAATCAGTAATATTTAAACATTAGAAAATAGTGAAACTAGAAGTTTTCCAATGACATAAAATAACCACGCTAAGAGGTAAATAACATGATCGGTTTGGCATCAGTCCATTTCATCAGTTTGTATAGACTTTGAATTTTTACAGTCTGAAGATCGTACCAGACTGATGGAATGGATTGATGCAATGCAAGACTGAACATCTAATCTCTTTCTATTATATAGAAAAGAACCCAAAGATAAGACACTAAAAAGAACCTAATTAATTTGGCGGGATATTTTTTAGAAAATAACCCAAAGATAAGACACTAAAAAGAACCTAAATAAAATTGGCGGGAGGCTTTATCTATGGAATAGCTCCATACTTTCAGCAAGTTTTTTTTTGTACATAATTCATACGATGCGCGCTTGTTCCAAATTCAAAATATTTTTATTCACTCGGTAAATAAAACAGCGTTTTATTAACTCTTATCGTTGAATTAAACGCACTTTTTCGAGTGGCGATGGTAAAAAAATATTTATATTATTACTAGCTTCCGCCCGCGACTTCGTCCGCGTGGATATTAGAAGAAATCCTTAGGGAACCTTCAACCGGGATCCGACCAGCCGTTTTTACGCAATTAGGCGGGTCCCCACCAAGCGCGCTGCCTCGCGACGCAAGTTCCGTTCCCGTCCCGTTCCGTTCCCGTCCTGTCCCGTTTCCGTTACCGTCCCGTGACCGTCCCGTTGCCGTCCCGTTTCGTTCCCGTTCCGTCTCGTTCCCATTCCCGTTCCCGTTCCTGCTCCCGCTCCCGTTCCCGTTCCCGTCCCGTCGCGTCCCGTCCTGACCCGTCCCGTCCCGTCCCATCCCGTTTCTGTTCCCGCACTCGTTTTTTCCCGTCACATCCCATCCCGTTCCGTTCCGTTCCCGTTCCCGCTCCCGTTCCCGTTCCCACTCCCGTTCCCGTTCCCGCCCCGTCCCGTTCCCGTTCTCTTTCGCCCCGTCCAGTTCCCGTTCCCGTTCCCTTTCTCCCCGTACCCTGGGGCTGAATCATGCATGTCCACCGAGTTGGACTTTAAATAAATGTCATTTTCGCAATCACCATCCCATAAAACCTCAAGAACGACATCCATATCGATTTTTATGTTTACTTACCCCATTTACCCCCTAAGGGGTTGATTTTCAAAACCACAAAATATATGTTTGCCTATTTATTTTTAGACGTGTTCCTACGAAGTTTAAAGTTGTAATGTCTATTTTATATTCTTTTTCCATACAAAATATAAACCCCATTTTCACCCTTTTAGGGGTTAAATCATGTAAATCGTTTTGGACTTTAAAATAAATGTCATTTTCGCAATCACCATCCCATTAAACCTCAAGAACGACATCCATATCGATTTTTATGTTTACTTACCCCATTTACCCCCTAAGGGGTTGATTTTCAAAACCACAAAATATATGTTTGCCTATTTATTTTTAGACGTGCTCCTACGAAGTTTAAAGTTGTAATGTCTATTTTATATTCTTTTTTCAAACAAAATTTGAACCCCATTTTCACCCCTTTAGGGGGTTAAATCATGACCACCGTGTTGGATTTCAAAATAAATGTCATTTTCGCAATCGCCATACCAGAAAACCCCAATAAAGACATCCATATCTATTTTTAGGTTTATTTACCCTTTCATCCCTATTTCATCGCCATAGGGGTTGAAGTACTAACAATAACAATATACGTTGCGTTAGATTTTCTTCCATAAGCCTATGTTATAAATTAAGGGATTTTTACTTCGAAAGTGAAGGATTTTCTTCTATACACAACTTCATACCCTTTTTCACCCCTTCGGGGGTAGAATTTTGAAAAATGCTGAGACCCGTATTTATTAAGTTTTAATCGTCAGCCTAAACACAAAATTTGAAGATCCTAGCTTTAAAACTGAGGGACTTTCATACAAACTTTCATCCCTTATTTCACCCCTTTAGGGATGGAATTTTCAAAAATCCTTCCTTAGTGGATGCCTACACTGTATGAGGTATCTGTGTGCAAAATTTCAAGTTTCTAGGTCCAGCGGTTTGGGCTGTGCGTTGATAGATCAGTCAGTCAGTCAATCAGTCAGTCAGTCATTCAGTTTACGATTTTATATATTAAGATAAAAGATGATAAGTAAATAAAAACATTTGATTATGTACACTGTACATAATCAAATAGTTTTTAAGTACAGGATTACAGGAAAAGTCAACAAATAAAAAAATACTTCACAGAATTATGTACATACTTTTATTAACTTTTACTTGCCTATACAAAAAAAGCTAAGTCGACAAATAAAAAGAAACCTTTCAATGCTTTTCCTGTATTCCCGTACTTAAAAAATATTTGATTATGTACATAATCAAAATGTTTTTTATTTACTTATCATCTTATATATAAATATTTTTATTCCAAAGTATCAAGATTGTACAAATAAACTATATATTATTTGCTGTGTTAATTTCAAGGGTAATATTAATACCCACCCTAGGGTATTAAAATTACCCTTGAAATTACCCATGTAAACTGACTTTTTAGACAGACTTTAGTCTGTTTATCCTTACTTGTCCTATATTAAGTAAACAACTTTTGGTAGTTGTTAAATTTAAATCGTTATTCAAAAATATTATTAAATCAAATTGTTAATAATAAATTAGTAATTTTTTTCCTAATCATGTGTGGAAAACCATTTGTTGTAATATATAATTTATTTTTTCAACAAGTAAGTATAAACAGACTTTATAACGTTTTAGCGTGTCCGCTGCGTTAAGCGGGACACGCGCGCGTTAAGGTGGGCCGATTTTAATCATTTTTCGAATTTTGCATCACAAGACCCTTCAAAAGTTGCGTAATGCAACGTAGATTATAGGAAAAATAATTAAAAAAATAAGATCATCACTTTGAGCCCCCTACTAGCGAACGAATTTTTATAAAATACTTGTATTGTCCTGTATTTCAGAATTTAGCATTAAATGATCCCTCAAAAGTTACACAATGAGACAAAGGTTGTAGGAAAAATAGTTAGAAAATAGTAGATAGCAATCGAATTTTGTAAAAAATAATTAAACAAAATTCGATTTTTCGAATCGGTTTTGATAAAATTCCTGTTTTTAAGTGATAAGCTTAGTTTTTTTTATTATTTTTCCTAGAACATACGTCGCATTACGCAACTTTTGAGGGGTCTTGTGAACCATATTCGAAAAATTATAAAATCGGCCCTCCCTAGGGCGCGTGTCTACATAGATTAGAGTTTACTCATGCACTGCAAGCATCTGTCCGTCAGAAAACCAGCAATCTATATTCCCGCGTCGTGTACCCGCAGCAGGATCCCGCTTAACGCAGCGGACGCCCTTAAAGTCAGAGCGGCCATAAAGTTTGATACGAACTGTACATTACAGAACCATGTATATTGTTTTTTAAATTAACTTCGGTTATTTGCATAGTTCGCACTATTTCTTTTTGTCATGAAATATCTCAGATTATCGTGATTATGTGATCTTGTTTTCACATCCATTTCTAAGTTATATTTGACATAAGACGCGTTGTTGTGCTGATTGTATTTTTAAACTGCTGTTTAGTCCATATTCCTATGTTCCCGTTGAGTGGACTAGAATGGTGCCAAGGTTTTAGTTTAGAGTTTATGTGGTTGTTGTTTCTTAATTTTGGGATTTCGTTTCATGTTAGTAGTGGCCATTATGCCTGTCGCACGCATCACTTGATAAAAGTTTTAAAACCGATTTAGAAGTCCTCTATAATAACTGTCCATTTTTTTATGACACCATATGTGATGTTAATTTTGGTTTTCAGGCTGATAGAACAGGAAAAAACTGTTTTTGAAGTTTTGAATAAAGAAACCTTAACACTTCATAACCGCAAAAACTTATTACAGAAAAAGTTTCATAGTGCGATGGGTTATATTGCATAACTGTCCTAAAAATTGTTGAAAAAATAATGATAAGTAATTAAAGTAAGATTTAAAGGACTGATACAAACGAATAGACAGTTAAATGCTGTTTTTTGTGATTTTAATTAAATGTACCTATCAATAATATCTACGCATGTACTTTATTGATTTTAATAGATAATCAACTTCGGACCGGGGATCGTACGTCACCAATAGTCTAAATTAAAAGCTACCTTAAGAGTTCGTACACATTTTGCCGCTGACTGTCGCTCTCTCGCTCGCACATTTCATGTTTTCTCAAGATTTCTTAAATCTGAGTGCGTAATTAAAAAATATGTCTCGGCCACTTTTCGCAATATAAGATTACTGACATTTCAACATATATTTCAGTTTCGAGTTGCTGAAGTACAAAAAGTTATCGTTTTTCCAGTTCAAATAACTGTTAGAAACGACAACTTTTTGAACTTTGGCAACAAAAAACTGGAATATATTTTAAAATGTCCGTAATCTTATATTGCAAAAAGTGGCCGAGACATATTTTTCAATTATGCAATCAGATTTAAGAAATCTTGAGAAAACATGAAATGTGCGAGCGAGAGAGCGGCAGTCAGCGCCAAAATGCGTACGGGCTCTTAATCTGGCTACAATTAATGATATGTTTTCTTTATCATCCATAAGATAACGGTCACGGAAGCCTAACCATTCCGCCCCCTTATTTATAAACGAAGAGTTAGTTTACACCTAGTTAAATCAAAAAAGTTTGCTTAGGAATATAATGCTTTGAGACGTCAAACGTAAGGGCTAATATTGGTAAAAATATTTTTTGTTAAACCAGGTGTAAGCTTACTCTCCGTCTATCAATAAGGCCGCTAGGGTTAAAATCGCTTGCGCGCCACGTCTCGTCGTAACTTGCATAGATTTAGTTCGCACTGGGTCGATGGACGTGACACAAAGTTTTCCGCAAATTGGTCAGGTTACGATAGAAAAAATAAAACATTAAAAATATTGTAAATAAACACCTACCTATTATCACAATAAAAAATATTATATTTATAACTTGATTGTTTAATTAATCAAGAATACTCGAAATTTATGTAACTTTAATTAGACTGACAATTTGCTATAGACCAATTGCTGTTTCATTATCGCGTTCTAGAAAAGACAATTTCAACCTGAAAGCATCACAAAGTTTAGTTTGGTTCAATTTACGTATACGTGCTCGCAAATTGTAGGTAGGCGTGCACGTGATATGGTCGTAAATGGAACCGTACGGTCACTAAGTAAGCGAAATAATCTTTCCAGGCTGAGGCCTTAATTTAGTCCTTGTTTTTTATACAGGCTGTATTTTTATTTACTCTCCAAATTTTAAGGATGTGTTCAGTCCATGAAACTGAACAACTTTCTCTAAGAAACAGGGCCAAATATGTAAAAAAAAATTGACTTTCCATACAAATCAATGCGATCACGTGATCGGCTTAGTAAGGGATAACCAAAATTTTGTGGCGTATTTCGACACATGTTTCTTAGAGAAATTAGTACAGTTTCATGGACTGAACACATCCTTAAAATTTAGAGAGTGTATAAAAAGACACCCTGTATAATATTTGTTGAATAGTTAGGATTTCCCCTCAAACAATGAAACGACACGTAGATGAGTCAGTAAGCCTTTGTGTATATTAGTAGGTTATTTTGATTATACATTATAAAGATTATTATACTTTCTAGATGGAGTATCGCTTTGCAGTCAGTAATTTAATAATTTATAAAAAAATCTTAAAGTTAACTTAAATATTCTGACTTCAGCGATACTTCATTTAGACAGTAGATAATAATCAGACTAGAATTTTATAATATGTGAGAAAATGTAAGGTTTTGTATTGGCGTGTTACGGGAAGGACATATGATTTTATACGTAGGTCGATTGCAATCTTACCTAAGAAATACTTTGTATGTGTCACATAGTTTTTTTCCGTTCAATAAAAAAAGTTTAATACTTACTGTGGGGGTACTGCAGATCGGTTAACACGATTTGAACGTTATAATTTCTTTATAATTTTGTATAAAAAATTAGCTACGGTTATATGAACCTATGTTTAGTGAAGATATTGTAATGAAAATATATAATTTTTATATAAGGATAAATTTAATCGGGGAACTGTCTTTATGATGCGTTTACAAACATATTAGCTTTGAGAATATGACTGACTGATGAAAATGCTCAAGTGAACTGGCAAAATATCCCCGTAAATAAAGAATGGGATTAAAAATTGCGGTTCGCCGCGCTTTCCGCAATGAGTGGGAGTGAGAGAGCGAGAAGTGAATATGAACGCCATTTTTAATCCCATTCTTTATCTGCGTGGATTGTACCTAAAAAGTGCCACTGATGTATTTATTATTTATCTCAAACCTATTCTTAATTTAAGCATTCGTATCGATTCTGTTTTCTATTTAAACAAGTTTTAAGTACTAATGTGTAGAAAAAAGATATGAACACTTGACACAAATATTTTAACTAGCACTCAATTATTTTATATCATCATCTTATTTGATGTAATCAAAGCCATCATTTTTTAACCCACAACGAAAAAAGAGGGGTGTTATCTTTTACTATGTAGCAACATACTAACTGCTACTTCTGGCTTGCAGCGAAAATGTAAAAAAGTAGTAGAAAAGGACATGTCCCATCGCGCCTATGTCATTTGCCTCACCATTCTCAAAAAATGAAAGTCTATCGCGTCTTAATCAAAGTAGTATGTCATAGTAGGTATTTTACTCTAGAATCAGATTAATAATTATTTTCTGCATTAAAAAGTGGGATTTTTAAGTTAAAACGCTTTTAAATAACAATTTTTTATCATGAAAGTACTATTTACTTACATTTTTTTTACAAAATACTTCAGAAAACAACTTAATGTTTTTGTAATTGTTTTTCTAAATATAAAACAATTCTTGACTGATACTATGCCTAAATAAAATGTAATTAGCATTTTTTGATTATGAAAGTAATTAAATAAAATAAAACTGGGGCAACGCTGGGACATCTCCTTTCGCTGATCCTACTAGCGACTCGGTAGCATAATTGGTCAGTGCATTGGGCTGGAATCCCAAGGGTGCGGGTTCGAGTCCCGTCTGAGGTGCTACGGGTGAGTCGATTTTTTCTAGTGTTTTGTCTAGTACATCTACAAGTTTAAGTACAGCTACTGTACATAAACTTAATTTTGTCGAAATCACAACGGAACAGAAATGCAATTGAAAATAGCTCGTTGTATTATAAAGGCAGTTCCGCACTAACAATATTTGGAAGAGGTTCATAGCTTGGTTTGTAAAAATTTCTCTTCTCGATATTGTTGGGCAAAATTTAACCTTATACGTTTTACTGTGATGCTCTATAATATTTTAACGCCTTAGAGTAATGTAATGTTTATTTACGAATAATAAAACGTAACTATTTTGTTGTAATCTTTATTATGTTTTTAAAACCCTAATAATTACCCTGTTTAAGATTTATTTCAATTTCTGACATTTTATTTTATTGTTTGACAGTTTTATGTACAGTCAGCAGCACATCATGTTATACAAAAGTGTCAAAAATCTTTAATTTCGCGTCTAAGCTGCTACGGGTGAGTAGATTTTTTCGTGTATTTTTTTCTATTAAAATAATTATCTTAATCTTTAATTTATTTTGAACATAAAAATCTTCGCATTTAAGTTTAAAATTCAGATTCAATATCAGCAAACAAAAAATATAGAAAAGCTTTTTGATAGCCCGACTGTGACATAATCGTACATACCAGTGGCGAGGGGTGAAATTATGGTGAAAGTTAGCAGTTCCACAAAAAAATTATTTTTATTTATTTATTTCATTTATATTTATTCATTTATTCATATTTATGATCTGCATAGTGGATCGGTGGGGTGGGATTTCTAAAAGATAAGCCGATAATCGGCCTGTATGGACCCTTCGTCACTGACATATACATACATACAGTGGCGGTCACAATTAAAGACACCAGTAGATTTTCATAAAATGAGCGGTTTTCTGACAGCAGAGAATTTTAGTATTATTTTATGTCGATAGATGGCGCTCCTTCAAGTAGGTAGATTTTTTTAAATATTATTTCCCACTAATGGTCATATTGGTCATAGAAAAATTCTTCGTAACACGCCAACGGACAACCAACGCACAACGCAACAAACCACATACTCAACATACGTATAATAAAAAAGTAATTACATTTCATAGTTTTCATAAAAAGCTACCTACTTAGTTCAACGACATCTAGTTCTTTTTTATGTACTCCTTTTTTTTAAAACTGCCTTTTGAAAACCGCTCATTGAAGTAACTTTGAAACCTTGCTTCTCCGCCAAGGATTGACCTAGCTGTGACCAAGGCGTCAAAGTTACCTCGTTTGAACAATACTAAATAATATAACTAGATGATGAGGGAATATAACGTGACAATGGCGGGATGTCACAAAATTTATTCCGCTTGGTGTCGCCACTGCTGCTGGAGACCTTTGTACGGGTTCCCCCCAATTTTCCCATTTATTTTTAATTATATCTAAAAATGGTACTAATTACTACTTAGTATAAAACAAAGTCGCTTTCTCTGACCCTATATCCCTATGTATGCTTAAATCTTTAAAACTACGCAACGGATTTTAATGCGGTTTTTTTAATAGCCCTGGACTTTTAGCAAAAAATTCAAAGAAACCTAGGACTAATTCCGGCGGAAGGTTTTTTGTTTTTAAAGTGTTCCTTAGGTCCCCCTGAATATATCTGGAAAGTTCCCCGTGAATCCCATGTACGCTCCCCCCTCCCCCCCTCAAACGTCTCCCTGATTTTAGTTTTTTCTATTTATCTCAGAAACGGTTGAAGATAGAAGAAAGTTGTCAACGTATGATATAATTGTTATAAAATATCCAACCCATCGACACTTCAATCATTTCGATGTGAGCTATAGTCTCTGAAATATACCTACAGACATTTCACCAAATTATTTTTTTTGCCCAGAAATCATTCTTTGTACTAGTTTTTAAGAAAAGTGAGTGGAGTTGTGGCGAAATTATGTAAGGTCATATGAATCTTGAAACATTGAGGAATAAAACAAGGTATAATACATTGTTATAACAGCATCAGTTCTAGATTAACACCGAATGGTGTCAGCGCCACGATGCAGTTTTTAGCCCAATACTTTTAGATAAAAATTTCGCGATACCTAGGACTAATTCCGGTGGTAAGTTTTTGTCTTTTAAAGTGTTCCTTAGGTCCCTTTGAACATATCTGGAAAGTTCCCCATGGATCCCATGTCCGCCCCCCCCCCCTCCCCCTCAAACGTCTCCCTGATTTAAGTTTTTCCCATTTATCTCAAAAATGGCTGAAGATAGAAGAAAGCTATTGAAGTATGATATAATTGCTATAAAATATCCGACTTGTCGACAATTCAATTGTTTCGATGTGAGCTGTAGTCTCTGAAATATACCTAAAGACATTTCACCAAAAAAAATGTTTTGCACAAAAATCATCATTTGTACTAGTTTTAAGAAAAATTAGTGGAGTTGTGGCAAAATAATCTGACTTCATTTGAATTTTGATACATTGAGGAATAAAACGAGGTATAAAACATTGTTTTAGCAGCATTGGTTCTCGATTTATAGCGAGTGGTGTCAAACGCCAAATAAATTTATTGTAATATTAGCTTTAGTAATTTCTGAGTTAATTCGTTCAAACATACATACATACAAATCCTTCATATGTACGATGCGGGTGAGTGAGAGAGCATGATCGAACTAACCTGTAAGTGAAGTTACACGAAGGATTCGACCAAAGATATTAGGACTACTAATTACATGTAGTATCGCTTGATACCTACCGTTTGACCCATCATGTATTAAAATCGGAGCAACCATTTTGATGATGATGGATGATGACGATAAAGTGGCGCCATATATAAAAGCATAAATCTTGAGTGTTCCAGTAGAATAATTTTCAATTTAATTTTGTTTAATAATATAATTGCTATAACTTAATCCTAAAAGGCAACGTCATTTGCATAGTTCCTGCTGTCTTCATACTATAAAATTATACCGTGGTGTTTGACACTCGCTGTAAATCGAGAACCAATGCTGCTAAAACAATGTTTTATACCTCGTTTTATTCCTCAATGTATTAAAATTCAAATGAACTCAGATTATTTTGCCACAACACCACAAATTTTTCTTAAAACTAGTACAAATGATGATTTTTGAGCAAAACAATTTTTTTGGTGAAATGTCTTTAGGTATATTTCAGAGACTACAGCTCACATCGAAACAATTGAAGTGTCGACAAGTCGGATATTTTATAACAATTATATCATACTTCAATAGCTTTCTTCTATCTTAGCCATTTCTGAGATAAATGGGAAAAACTTAAATCAGGGAGACGTTTGAGGGGGAGGGGGGGGCGGACATGGGATCCATGGGGAACTTTCCAGATATGTTCAAAGGGACCTAAGGAACACTTTAAAAGACAAAAACTTACCACCGGAATTAGTCCTAGGTATCGCGAAATTTTTATCTAAAAGTATTGGGCTAAAAATTGCATCGTGGCGCTGACACCATTCGGTGTTAATCTAGAACTGATGCTGCTATAACAATGTATTATACCTTGTTTTATTCCTCAATGTTTCAAGATTCATATGACCTTACATAATTTCGCCACATCTCCACTCACTTTTCTTAAAAACTAGTACAAAGAATGATTTCTGGACAAAAAAAAATTTTTGGTGAAATGTCTGTAGGTATATTTCCGAGACTACAGCTCACATCGAAATGATTAAAGTGTCGATGGGTTGGATATTTTATAACAATTATATCATACGTTGACCACCGATATGTACTATACTATAGATGCGACAAATCTACGGTCAAATTCTCGCAGCGATCGCAAAGATGGCGGCCACGCATGCACAGCGCAAGCGTGAGTTGTCAAAGAAAAAGTAGCATGCACACAGATGCGACACATTCTTCATAATGATTATGATATACCTACTTGTTTAAAAATATTGCATAAAATTATAGTAAAAACGCAATTCAATTAGGTAATGTTAATACTTACCCAAAAAATAAAAAAGGAGGATGGGCATTTAGTACCCGCACTAATAACAATCATTAGGTATCGTCGAAAAGATTTTTTTATTAGGAAAAATATTACTATGGAAACATGGAAATATATTTACTTGCCTAGATAAGGATCTGGGTTAGCAAATATTTTTCCATGTTTCCATAGTAATAATAATAATGATTAGGATACACGATTAGGTCGAACATACTTACAGTGTGTTCGACAATAACGTGACCGGCATTTTTTTGAATTTTAGTATGCAGCTTACAAATATAAATATTAGGCTGAATAGAACAATCATTTTCCTAAAATGGTTTGTAAAAAAAACATAAGTTTTTGCTTGATTTCTGGATTCTGCAAGAGGATAATGACCCTAAATACCGTAGTCGGCTCAGCACTTCTTGGAAAGCGATTGCACTTATTGCCAAATGATCCTATTTTTTACTGTTATCAAAATGCTCTTTAAGGCCAACTGAAATTTGAGTACAGAAACTACAGTAAGCCACAACACCGGCTTCACAAGCAGGCACAATCTTCTAAAACATTAGATCTAAAAAAACAGTTTCTGTACTCAAATTTTAGTAAGCCTTAAAAAAGTATTTTGATCACGGTAAGAAATAAGATCGTTTGGCAATAAAAAATATTTCGAGTTGATTTATCGTTTTTCAGTACAAAATGTATGGGAAAAGTTTCTGGCGATTCTGTCGTTTCTAGTACTCATACCTTAAATTGTCCCATAGAATCTTTTGAGCCTACACGAAATAGGATCGATTGGCATAAAAAAATGTTTTTGGTATTTTAGCATTTTTTTTGCTAACGGTAAGTTTTTTCCAAAATCTGTGAATGCAGCTCAGTATACCTTAAAAAGTTATGGATGGTCTCCTGGAAACGTTTTCCTGTGACTATACGTATAATATACCTGCCCATAATGTACCATCTCAAAAATTCACCCTGTATGTATTGAATTTTAATTCTCTAAACTGCCGAATCAGACTTTGATGCCACTTTGCACAAGGGTGTAGTTGAGGTAATTCCTACATAAATACAACACCAGTGTTGCTATTGGATCATAGACCACTTCCCATACAAATTTTCCCAATCTCCTTTCTCATAGATAATTACTCTATCGAGCACTTTTTTTTTCTAGATAAATATTCGTGCTAGGGGTAATGTATACATTCGAACTCGCTATTTGCCTCGCCTGCCTCGCCACTCGAGCGAGTATAATTACCGCGGCAATGGAGCACAGTTGTTCTTTGCACGGATGTGCCTCGACAGCAAAATACAGCAGGGATAAGATAAATAATCACATTCAATTTATTTTTCTTTCTTGACAAGCCCTATACATTTTTGACTGACCGTAAGTACCTACACGGGCGGCGGGGCGGTAGTGTCGTCCTACATCAAGGGCGGTTCTTAGCGGTATAGAATCAAATCATTTACTTATAATGTAAAACTGTGCTATTAGTTCAGCTATCCTAGTTTAGTACCTACGTATACAATCTGTATGGTTCACTTTTCATAATCTATGATTTTCATACAAAATGTCGGGTCAGTAGAAATAATGTATAAAAAATCGTTTTGGTTGGTTTATGTTAATGTTTTGTTTATTTACCGATGATAAGTCGCTCCATTATCTTTTTCCTTTGCAGTGGATCGATTTTTGTGCGAATTTAACTCGCAGAACGGCATTTTTGTAGCCACAATTACACCGTGTGATCGCGGTGAGCGTCGGCGAGTGACTAAATGAGTTGAGTGAGGCCAGTTGGCCTCAACGTGTGGCGCAAAAATCGGGCCCGCTATGTCGCATCTATAGTATAGTACATATCGGTGACGTTGACAACTTTCTTCTATCTTCAACCGTTTCTGAGATAAATAAAAAAAACTAAAATCAGGGAGACGTTTGAGGGGGGGGGGAGGGGGGAGCGTACATGGGATTTACGGGGAACTTTCCAGATATATTCAGGGGGACCTAAGGAACACTTTAAAAACAAAAAACCTTCCGCCGGAATTAGTCCTAGGTTTTTTGCTAAAAGTCCTGGGCTATTAATAGATAGAGTGGTTCAAGAGGACATGGTATCAAATTCCACACTACACCGAAGCGAAGCGAGGGCGGGTCGCTAGTAATTATTATTATGGATGTTGGACAGTAAATGAATTAAGTAACGAAGAAAACCAAAATGTGTTGGAAGAAAAATTTATATTTATATGATATATATCCATAAATTAATAGCAAAATGACAGGTCTACATCTATACTAGCGCCAAGTTAGCGGTAGTGCGCCGACTGGTGGGCGATTTGTGAATCAGCCAAATTATCCTGTCATTGTCATGACAATTTGGTTTACATTGCGGTGTAGCTATTATATGAAATTGACATGACAGGTGACAAATTGTCACGTTTATTAAATAAAGGGCTTTCGATATCTTTTGTTGCAATATTAAAAAAATATTTCATAAATAAAACTAAAATGTTGATCTCATTTGTTTTAATATTTTAAAAGGGGTTAGGATAGTGGGTGGTGGGGGTGGGACAACATTTATTTTCACTGAGATATACTTATTATAACTATTTTGTGCCTAGATGTTATTTGTCAGAATATAATAATAGAAAATAGAAAAACTAATGCTGCATAACAATCGAAAAGAATTGGAAGAAAAAAGTGTCATTTACAACTATGCAAGTAAAGTCATTAGATTTATAAAACACCTACAGAAACAGTATGTCGCAACATGCGCGACAGTAGGCATACAATTTTCTAAGTACACTAACTTATAGAAATATGTGATACTAGCTTTTGCCCGCGACTTCGTACGCGTGGACATTCGGAAAGTCGCTATGGAACCTTTGCCCGAGATAAAATATCCATGTTTTACCACAGGCTACATAACTATCTGTGATGGCTATTCCAAATCCGTTTAGCCGGTTTTACGTGATTGAGTAACAAACATCCAAACATTAAAATTTTATATTTTTCATATTATTAGTTCCCGTTCCCGTTTTCGTTCTCATTCCTGTTCCCGTTCTCGTATTATTTTTCCATAAAAAATTTGAATCCCCGTTTCAGTCCTTTAGGTGTTGAATAATGTCCACCGTGTCGTGTTGGACCTTAAAATAAATGCCATTTTCGCAATAAACATCGCATTAAATCCCAATATCGACTCCATATCCATATAGACTTGTTTGCTTATTTGTTTTTAGAAGTACTCATATGAAGTTTCAAGTCGAAATGTCTATTGAATATTATTTTTCCATACAAAATATGAATCCCATTTCACCCCTTTAGAGGTTGAATCATGGCACCGTGTTGGACTTCAAAATAAATGCCATTTTCGCAATCAACATCCCACAAAACCTCAATAACGACATCCATATCGAGTTTGGGCTTTTTACCCCATTTACACCTAAAGGGTTGATTTTTAGAAATTTACGAAATATGTACACGTTTGATCATTTGTTTATAGAAGTAATCCTACGAAGTTTGAACCCCATTTGACACCTTTAGGGGTTGAATAATATCTACCACTTAAAAATAAATGCCATTTTCGCAATTAACATCCCATAAAACCTCGTTAACGACACCCATACCGATGTTGGTTTTTTTACCCCATTTACCCCCTAATGGGTTGAGTTTCGGAAAGCCACGGAACACGTGTTTGCTTATTTGTTTTCAGAAGTACTCCTACGAAGTTTCAAGTTGAAATTTCTATTTATTTATTTTTTTCCATACAAACTTTGTACCCTCATTTCAACCCTTTAGGGGTAGAATTTCCAAAAATCCCTTCTTAGTGCGTGTTTGCACTGTATAAAGTATCTATATACAAAATTTCAAGTCTCTATGTTCAGTGGTTTGGGCTGGGCAATAGTCTGTCAGTCACCCCATCACTTTTATATAAGAGATGTACATAACAACAATTTCTTGCACAAGTTTTAGTCAAGGTGGTTCAATGAGCTCAGTAGCGCCACCAATGGAAATAAATCATTTACGTTTTATCAAGGGCTTAGAATAAAAGTTTTGGTTATTTTGCGCAAACAGAAAGAGTAAAGTGCAATTTTTAAATATTTTATCATGGCCTCAAATATAAGCAATAAGTTATTTATGAATCTCGATAGTTAACAGTAACATTAATTAATGTACAGTTAGCAGCATGTCAGTCTACTGCAGGACTACTCCTCATTTTATTTTGAACTTAACATCCCATACGTTAAGGCTCCTATAGCCTGATATAATTGCTCGCTCGTATAAAATTACTTAATGTATCGAAAATTCACATGTGCAGATTGAAGTTAAGTTACTATAGTCACTACATTATACAACGGATTTTGATGCGGTTTTTTTATTAGATAGAGTAATTCAAGAGGAAGGTTTATATGGATAATACATGGTATCAAATTCCACACTACACCGAAGCGAAGCGAGGGCGGGTCGCTAGTTTATTTACAAACAATAAACCCACACAACTATATTTTACTGAGGTTATTGTTTGTAAAGAAAATATAGAACCTTTGTTTTCAATATTTACATGAGAACTTTTAATGCCTAGCTGTATGTACCTAGCGAGCAATAAATTTGATTAAGATGACGCCATTTTAGGGTATGTAGGGTCCTTAAAGCTTTAAAAAAATAATTTGAGGTGTGTAATACTGTGGTAACTCAATGTGCTCCTGACTGTACTTTTAAAGTGCATAACAAAATCATAAATTGATGCTCAAACAAATGCCTACTCAATGGTCAGATAAAATCACTCTTAATTTTTTTTGTATTACTTAGTTACCTAGCTTATACATTTATTCGACATTTATGCAATGCGCCCAAAAGAATCTACTTAAGGCGATTCCCTGGCTGAAAGTGGCGCCGTCAGAGGTTTTTATTTAATAAGTTGTTAATAGAAAAGGATTTTAATTAAACCTTTCGTGGATTTTTTAGGGCTCACAGTCTAGTATTTTTAGAAGGCAAATATAGACCCTAAAAATTCCACGAGAAGTTTTATTAAAATTGGTTATTGGATTTAAAATCTTAAATAAAATTCACCGCTGCGCCACTTTCGGTCATGAAAGCCCCTTAAATGCCCAGGCGTAAACCCTTGGCAGCGAGTCCATTTTTCTCTCATATAATATTTCTTCAAATTTGTTGCATCTTCGAATAGACCAGAAGACCAGCGCGCCTAGGAGAGGGAACTCGTCCTCCGTTGGCGGACGAAACGCCAACGGTGGTGGAGTTACCAAGCCCAGGCACGATTGGAGGTGGGATGTCCATAAACACCCAGACGATTGGTGCTGATCTTCACTCTTCAGTAGGCTGGCACATTTTGACGTTGGCGGAAGAAATGACAACGGTGGTGGAGTTACCAAGCCCAGGCACGATTGGCGGTCGGATGTCCATAAACACCCAGACGATTGGTGGTGATCTTCACTCTTCAGTAGGCTGGCTCATTTTGACGTTGGCGGAAGAAATGACAACGGTGGTGGAGTTACCAAGCCCAGGCACGATTGGCGGTCGGATGTCCATAAACACCCAGACGATTGGTGGTGATTTTCACTCTTCAGTAGGCTGGCTCATTTTGACGTTGGCGGACGAAATGCCAACGGTGGTGAAGTTACCAAGCCCAAGCACGATTGGAGGTGGGATGTCCATAAACACCCAGACGATTGGTGGTGATCTTCACTATTCAGTACGCCTACGGTGAGGTGGCGGTGGTAGACATACCAAACCCAGGCACAATTGGAGATGGTCTATAAGCACCCAGAATGTTGGTAGTGTAGTGATCTTCACTCTTCGCCCAACCGATCCGAGGTCACACACCAACTTGCCACACAAGTGTGACTTGGGTTCATTTTTAACCCGGTTAGGTTTGGACAGAAGTCCAACACTTGGTTACTGTCAGTTGTCACATTCTTTGCATTGGGCGGCTCAGATGTTTTACCTGAAACAATCGAATAAAGTCGTTTTAGCTAAATAGAAGGTCGCATTTAAATGGTTGGCTTATTCCGACAGCCACTCTAAGGTGGATACTCACTCTCTATACTACATGTTCATTTATCCACCCATCATACTATCAAGTATGATGGGTGGATAACTGGGTGGACACGGAAAACTATGTTATACTATCAAGTGAGGAGGATCTTTCCAAAAGGGGATATGTGCAAGTTATCTCATTTTTCAGAAAATAGGAAAAATTGTTTCTATAAATATCCTTTAGTGCCAGTTTATGTAGAAAAATATCCTGTTTTTTCTCGGAACACGCTTTTATAAGTACAATTTTCTAAGGAGCATATCATAAGTTTTAGGTGTAAATCGATGTATTTTAGCCAAAGATTTCTATGTGTTCGAAAAGAAGACCTCATACTCAGTTTATAAAAAAACATAATTTGTAAATATCCCGTTTTGAAAAGACTCTCCTCAAGTATGATGGGTGGATAGATGAACATGCGTTTTCCGAGTCCACCTCAGGGTGGCTGTTTCAGGGTGGATAAACGGAATACTTAAGCCAAATGGTTACCTCAATAAGCATATCAATTGTATATATTGCATGATTTCAAATCATGGCCAGTAATAAATGGACAGTCTTTATCAAAATAATAGAAAGATTGAAAAATTCAGCAATTGCAGTGCAATGGATTTCGAACTTTCCAATCTAGGTACATATTGGGGAAACTTATATTATAGTTTTGTATAACTTGGTGTGCTCGTATTGTTAAGTCTTTGGTTCGAATCCCATCAGGGTCAAATATTAGTATGATATAAAACAATTTTAAATTCGGGTAAAACCTGCAATTAAATCAGCAATCCAGTTTTAAGCTCAGTATTCAACAATCGCTTGATCGCTTGACGAGTCTAGAGCCCTTTACCGCAGGGAATTAAAAAATTCAGTCTCGCTAAGCGCCCTATTCCGGTCTTTATGTCTGCTACTTATGCCACAGAATAAAGAATAGTAGGTACTTAACTACCTACTGACGCTTCTGCAGACCACCCACACTCGTATGGCATGGTTATTTCCCCTTGCTCTATCTGTGGGAGATCGGTTTCATTCACTGAGATGTAACACATGGCTAACTGCATACGAAGCTGCTTTCAAGGGCGTCCTTTATGTATCTGAATGATTAAGTACATTTAGTTAGAGCTTGATGATTTAGGAAGCTAATAGGTATGCGTTAGTTTATGCGCACTATTTTTGAATCGTTCGACAGGCGTTGTCGAGCGCTCTTTATATTTTCATTCGAAATAGTAAAATCCGTATTTTTATTGAATCATTCGTTAGTCTGCAGTAGGTGTTCTGAAGTAAAGTCTGTCCATCCTTACTTGTCTCATATGGTAAACAATCTTCACCCAACTCTTTATTGAAATAATCATTTATAAAATAAAACAAATGGGTTTTCCACACATAGATTACGAAATAAATTGTTAATAAATTAACAATAATTTCATAAACTTACTAACCACTGACCTGCATATATTTACACTGGACAGGCTTATGTCAAACTGTTTTTGTGCCTATTTGATTTCCGCCATTTTGGCGCTGTAGGACGTAGCGTGAGAATAGCGTGCGGGACATGGTACTAAAGTTTGAAGTCTGGAGAGACCATCACGGCAACCATTTTCATATTGTACGTCAAAATTAGTTCTTTAGACGCACGCTAGTGGCGTTTCAAATAGGCACAAAAACTTAGCTGTCAAATCATACAGACAGCCAGTCCAGTTAAATAAAAAAATAATAATTTCATGTCAGTGTTACTAACATATTTTTCAAGAACCTTATATAGTGTCATAGAATATGAATATAAGGTTCTTGATATTTTTAAATAACGATTTAAGTTTAAAAGACGTATGACAACTGTCAAAAACTGTTTACTAAATAAGACAAGTAAGGATGAACAGACTTTACCTGGTTGCCAGTGCCAGCTAAGGTGCGGGTTCCCAATTGGGTATTTGACTTGAGAATGGATTGGAAGCAAAATAAACCCCTACGCGAAATTTTGGCTATATTTAACGAATTTTACTATGATTTTTAGCAATTAGAGAAATTCTTTAGCTTGTCATGTGTTTTTTCGTGGCTACAACTTTACGTTTTCTATATAGAAAAGAGACTGCCCGCCCACACTATGTTTTCCTATTACGGGCCCTTAAAAGAAATTATTGTTTTTAGTCTGTAAAATAAGGGAATTCATTAATTGGGTGACTGAAAATAATTAAAGGCGACTGTTAAATGAGATACTTAAACACTAAACCGGGCAGCAATTTATTTTTTGGGTGACAAAATAACTTAATGGGCGACAAACAGCGGGCGACTACATGTGGGCTTAGAGCATACAATGCTCTTAGCATGTGGGTGACAAATAATTTAAATGGGTGACTAAAACACTGAGTGGGCAACTATTATACCAAGTAGGTAACTATATAACTGATTTAAGCTACTTTACCATTTAAACGTTAAAAGACCATTTTTAATACTTTTATATTAGGTTGCTTTCTTGTTTGTTTTTTGTCATCTCGATTAGGATAATAGTCACCTTTTTATAAAAAAAATATATGCCAAATTTAAAATGTTTTGTGTGCCCTAAGGTTGTCGCCCAAATAGTAATTTGGTCGCCCGTTCTGGATAACTAGTTAAAGCGCATTCACTTAGATAGTGTCGCCCTTTTATCACGCCGCCTTTGCACGTGCCGCTTCTTGTCAAAGGATGCCGCCGCATAAACAAAGGATACCGCGTGCGGCGTACACCCGCAAGTCAATTTGTATTTTGGCAGTTTGCATCGAAGCGCCGCCGTAGTGAAAGCTTCTGTTTGTTGACTCTGCTACGTATACTAAAAATATTTTTTCATCCTTGGAAGGACAGTAATTAAGTGCATCAAGATGAAAATTTAAGTGAACCAACAAAAAAATACGGGTATTTTGTAAAACATGTAAACAACTTATGATCAATGTCCATCGGCATTGCGTTGAAATCAGTTTGTCTGCACCTATCAGAGATACTTCAACAATAGTGGGGATACCAAACCACAAGAACTACCGTCGGAATAATATTAAAAATAGGCCCATTAGCACCAAAAAACGTAAAAACGGAAGAATCCCACTATCGAAAACCGACGACTTTGAGTGTGATGTAGTACGTCCGAACAGTATACAGATTTTATGCTAATAAAAAACTTCCGACACTAGACACGATTCTAGAAAATTTACAAGCTAATAATACGGACTTTCCGTATAAACGTACGACTCTGCGAAATGTCAATACATTTCTAAAATTTGGATTTAAGTATAAAACATTTAATAAGCTAAAACTATTGCTTGAATCATCGCTATTTTTTACCGTTATCAGTAACGTTATTTGTATAACGTTACCAAAAACTTACCGGTATTCCTGTCTCTGAACACAAGTGCTTGCGGGTGTACCGACACTATCTAAATGAATGGACTTTACTCAATTTGTATTTTAAAGTCGCCCATTTTCAAAATCTGTAGTCGCCCTCGCTCCGTCGCCCATTTAGTATTTCAGTACGCTGTATTCAGTATTTTTGATACCCAAAATGGGAATTTATTGTTACCCGATTAAATACATGCTACCCGTAAAATAATAAAAGTGTTGGAAAGGCAAGACTTAGTGATACTATCGATAATGTTTTAAAGCAGTTTTATCTGCAAATTCTTTAAGAACGTTGGTCGATTAACTTTATAAATTTTCTTAACACCTTTAACTATTCTAAGTAACTATTTGCAAATATACTGTTATATATAAGGGACCCCACCGAATGTTGTGCCCTCAAAGGTTTTTATTAAGTTGTTATTAGAGAACGATTGTATTTATTAAAATTTTACGTATCATTACATTCCCTCGTAGTCATTCGTAGAAGTAGATAGCAAATGTGTCAAAACGGTCACTTTTAGCAGTTTTGCTATCTAATTCTATAAATGACACGAGGGAATGAAATGATGATACCTTCTAAAAATACTAGACTACTTATGATATACAGGGTGGAATTTTTTAATGCCACCTGGAGGGAAAGTACTCTAAACAATGGAGATAGCAAATTTCACTCAAAGAAAACATTCCTTTATTTTTGAAAAGAAACATAACTGCATTCAAAGATTTTTAAAAATACGCTTCCCATACCCAGGAATCGAACCGGCTAAAATTCGAAAAAACAACACCCTATACTTTTATGATATAAATCGATGGGGTCAAATATAAGGATCAAATCTCTCTAATAAACATGGTAAATTAAATGAAAGGAAAACCATAAAAGACAAAATAAAACACTTTTACTGAATGATCCAGTTCACAATAAATTATTTGACATAGAACTACATATTTCTTTAGGATGTTCGTAATGCAGACTTTTTATTAGATGAGACATAGCTGCGTGTGGCTAAATTATGGATTTTTACATTTGGAAATGGAACAGGGAAATACCAGCAACATAGGGCCCATTTTGAACAACTAATAAAATAAGTCAGATAGTACATCTTTTTTCTCGTTCAATTAAAATTTAAAGTTAAAGTTAAGATTTAATGGTTTTCCTTTCATTTAATTTACCATGTTTGAAAAAGAGATTTGATCCTTATGTTTGAACCTAACTATTGATATCATAAAAGTACAGAGTGTTGTTTTTTCGAATTTTAGCCAGTTCGATACCTGGGTGTGGGAAGCTAATTTCAAAAATCTTTGAATGCAGTTATGTTTCTTTTCAAAAATAAAGGAATGTTTCCTTTGAGTGAAATTTGCTATCTCCATTGTTAGGAGTACTTTCCCTCCAGGTGGCATTAAAAAATTCCACTCTGTATATTATATGCCTTAAAAATTCCACGTAAGGTTTTATTAAAAGTATGCATCATAATTACAATAATTTACTTAAATAAAATTCATCGCCGCGCTGCTTCGGTCTGGGTACCGTCTGTTAAGTTCAAAAACCACATTCACTTGTTTGTATGGCCTGTGTCAAAACTAATAAGATTCTTATTGTTAATCGCATAATATAAACCTACCTAAAGATAAATCAAATGTACACCGCTCTTAAAGTTATTTTCACATACAAAATAGTAATAAAAGCTCCCTTACCCTTTAACTGCAAAATTTTACGAAAGCACAAACGCATCGTACTGCAAACTGCTACCGTGCTTCCGTCGAGCCATCGCACTGCACGGGCCACTGCGCTATCAGCCCGATAAGGACAAAAAACCCGCTTACTCTAAAACTTTTACTTGCCAGACACAGCCATTGTGCTGTCAGAGAACTTAGAAAACACTAAAGATGTATTCTATGCACTAAAGGGAGCAGACACAGTGTCTAAGTTGGAACACGACAGCGATACTAGTGGTCTCATTCGCGCGTATCCCGAGCCACCCTCGGAAAGCAACTGCGGGAATGCAGCTATTTGAAATTGAAAAAGGAACTAAAAAGCTGCGCCCGAGTCGCGGCCATCTTGCATCGACCGTTAATTTGAAAACTCGCCCTTCTTTTAATATAGCTAAGGCGTAGTTTACATTATTTTTCTTTTAATTTTACGTCTATCTTTTGTGGGCATGAATTCTCAAGTTCATTTCTGCTAATATAATTTCAAGGCGCCTCTTCAATTATGGTAGTTCTTTGTGCAATTGTTCAAAACATTGGTTTGTTTTTATGCACGCATAAGTGCAGATTTTTTGAGAGAGAGTCCTACAAGTTCAGCAATGAATGGGTCTCTTGACGTGTACGAGGATCTTGCTTTTATTTTGGCGCGTCTACAGCGGCTGGTTAGTCTTGAAGTTGGAACTGTTCTTGTTTTAATAAGAGTCTTACTTTGTTTCTCAACGAGGCTTTTCTTCTATAGACTTCAAAAGCTTTAATAATTTTAGTTTCCTGAACCTACATATGTATTGACGATAGATTATTCGCTATGCATATTCAAAAGGGTTTAACTCATCCTATTAATTTCCGTAGCATTATATTGATAATAATTTCCTACCATCTATGGTACATTTGGGCTTAAGTCAGCTATCTAAAATTTTCAGTATAAGATTGGTTAAAACATAAACAGGCTCAAAAAAATACAGTAACTTTACTCAACAGTTACCTAATCGAGGGCATTTCAAACTCAATACCAATTGATGTTTTCAAATATCAAGACCAACGATTTTTTTTTGAAGTATAAGGAAGCTACAATCAGAAGACGCTATTCTATGAAAAGCCTGTCTTTTAACAGTTAAAAGCCATATCGCGTTTTAGTGGTCATGCTAGGGGCTGAATGCTGATGTATGCCTAGTTCCAAAACACGCCAACAGCACTGTTAGCGTATAATCCATAAAATGAAGTAGGTACACAAATACCCTATTTGTGTAATATTTTGTGACTATTTAATTTGGTCGGATTCGCGCTAACAGCGCTGTAAGCGTGAATCGGAACGCGGCCGTAGTATTCGAATCAATTTATCTATAAAGTAGTAGCCAAAGACTTCTATATAGTAGCTAACGTAGTGATTTTACATTCTCTTTGGTAGTAGCGCTATGTATTTGAATTATATAAGTGTATTATCTATGGATAGGTACAGTTAGTATATTTTCAACACACTTGCTCGTAAAGTGAGCCCTAATACATCGCTTTTAGGGCCATAAACCGAGCTATAACAAACGCGTGCAATAATATATAAAACACTAGGTTGTTATAGAATTATCCCTACAAAGTTAAATTAGTACCTTACTGCAAGTTCTATGCGAGTAAACAGAGCATTCTCAATTTAACCGGGTAATACAGTTATTTTTTTTAATAACAACAAAAAGGTTTTATGCCGCTGGAAATTAATATTCATTTTTGAAATAAATAAATGTGTAAGTCCTTTATTAAGTCAAACAAATATTTATTATTATCAAATTATTCATGATTCACAATATTTTGTTAAAAAATATTAAAATATTTGCATTTTATCATTTAAAATTATAAATTTTAGTAGGCTGTATGATCACTCACCCCTTTGTTCGCAAAATATTCTATCATTGGGCGTGTGAAAAAAACAAAAAAAAACCTGCGCGGCTTTTCCAATAATTGTCATATTTTGTTTTTATCGTATTTGTTGCTGTGTGCTGGTAAATTACTTTGTATTTTCCTCGCAAATGTGTTGAAAAACGTCGTATGAAACTCGTGAGCTTTTGCTCATTGCACACTCGGCTGAGTTACGCCCTCGCCTACGGCTCGGGCTGCAACCCACAGCCTTGTGTGCAATGAGCAACCTAAGCTAACTTGTCTCATAATGTACTATTATGGTACAGGTCATAAACTTAATATTACTCACAGGTACGTACCTACCAGCCAAAACACCCATCTAAAGCACAGAATTTTACTCCTAGGTGATCAAAAATATTGAAACACACCGAAGTCTTCAATAGATACTGAAGTTAAATCATTGACTAAAGTCACAAAACATTCTTGTCAATTTGATAAATTTTGAATGCCGGAAGCACAGATATTATACGGAAGTGAAGATTTTGTTGATCACCCCTTTTCCAAATGTAGGTATCTAAGTGGATATTTTGACTGTTTCTTACCATTTTCACCAATTTTCCTACTAATTCATAGTGACCAATAATTTTCCTACTATAATTCGTAGTGAGTGATAAATGCATAAATAGGAACGTAATACTTTTAGAATTTCGGTGAGGGTAGTAAAGTAGGTAAGTATTTCCGTGTTCTGTCAAACGCGAGACAGCGCATGTCGCTCCATTGAATTTCAATAATTTTGGTGTTTATTTTTATCAGGCCCCTATTTCACCAAATTGACATTTGTCAGTGACATTTGTCGGCAATTTTTACAGTACTTTTCTTATTTTAATAGGGGACAATTTGTGTTGTGAAACAGGGGATATTTTTTACAAGTCGACAATTGTCACGAAAACTTGACTCAGCTCCAATCTCATATCAAGAATTACTGACAAATCTACAAATATGTCGACTCGTAAAAAATATCGCTGTTTCACAAAATACTTGTCCCTAATTAAAGTAATGACAATTGTAAAATTAACCGACATATGTCTCTGACAAATGTCGACTTGGTAAAATAGGGCCCTGGTGTTTTACTACTAGTGATAAGTGGCGGTTTTACTATGTTGTATGTGCACGATCGTCTCAAGGGCCGGCAGCTTTCTACACGCGGGTACTATTTGGTTATGGATTGCGTGATACACATCTTGGGCACCCACAGGTAAGTCTATCTCATGTAGGTACGAAGCGTCTCTGCTTCAGCTTGGGCAAAAATGCTTTCGTACCTCAGAACATGTGATCTGTGTTTTGTACCTATGTTCGGCTGTCTGTTCTCCTCTACAGGTCGCATTTCTCCACCGATTCTCCTGAAATTTTGTGACCAGACCCCCTAGCCAAAGTAACATTTGCAAATCTTCGTTATCGCTTCGCTTTCGAAACATGTATGGGATTGACATAAGGTTTCGTTAACTATCGAATTTAAAAACGTCAAATCCATACATTTTTTGGAGCGAAGCGATAGCGAAAATTTGTAAATGTGACATTGGCTACAGGCTCTGGTTTGATAATTATTCAGTCAATGTACGATCGGGCCGCAAAACAATGGAAAATCTATTGTGTCTCATTTTGCGGGGCTTTTTTGTCGAGCAAGTTTTTCGAAATATTGCAAAAATGCACACATTCGGAAAATGTTCTAAGAGCCAGCTAGTTTAGAATAGATTACTAAAAGAATACATAACCTACCAAATAGCATATAGTAATGCTTTTCAAAAGCAGTGTAAACCTCTTGGCGGAGGGAACATGCATAAGTCACCGATTTTGATAAATTTGAGTTTGATCGCTGCGGACACGTATAAAAACATGATGGAACAGAAAAATAAAAAACAAAATGTATTACTTTAGTTTTATCACACAAGGGAAAATAACGAATTATTTTTTTAGGTTTTCGGATATAATGCACTTAACAGTCGGATAGAACATCAAATAAGAAATAATATTTTGTATGACACATATGTACTTAAACGCAATATTTAGGGAGATATTTGAAAATTCTTGGCTAACTCCATACTAATGCACTGAAACGTGACATGAGTGACGTCACAAATGTTGACCTTATTGTATTGAGCGTTTTCGGCGGGTGCTGCTGCGTGCTAACTTCAAGTAACTATATCACGAGAAAAAAACACAACAGAAAAGTTTATATATTACAGTTGATTTTCTCACGCATTATACTTTTGATTTTGATACAGAAAAAAATTGATGCATGTTCCCTATTTGAGCGAGGTCTATAACAGCTCGCTGAGCCACTAGTTATGTTACCTATCACAAGTATTTATTTGTTCTTTAATAGATCACAATATATAGTCCCATTTGTAGAAGGCAAAAAAACGAAGAATACGGTTTTTTTTATAAATGCTTGGACAATTTCACACAGCGCCATCTAGCCCCAAACTAAGCAAAGCTTGTAATATGGGTGCTAGACAACTGATATACTACTTATATAATTTTTAAATATATACAATTGAACATAGTATACCCAGACCCGTCACAGAAATTAAAATTCATCATTTCAATTTCTGCCCGGCCGGGACTCGAACCCGGGACCTCTTGCGTGGTAGGCGGCATGTTGACCACTGCACCACGCAGGTCGTCATCTATGAACCAAAGCTTTCATTCGGTAGGATTGATCCTTGTGTTCCTAAGATGGGTTTACGCCTCTGGGCCAGTGACGTATTCTCCATAGGGTCATTCGGGCGATCGCCCGGGGCGGCGCATCCTGGAGGGCGGCCCAATGGTTTTGAGTACTCTTTAAATAATAGCCTTCCGCCCGCAACTTCGTCCGCGTGGAATAAGATACCGCGTGCCGGACGACCTCCCCTCATGACCACCCCGCTCATGACGGCCAATGCGTGTGGTACATGATCATTATCGAAACTTAATCTAAGCCCTTTATAAAACGTAATTGATTTTTTCCATTGGTGGCGCTACTGAGCTCATCGTTCCACCTTAAGAAACTCCACTTAGAAGATATATTTTTCCTTACACGGATATTAGATTACGTATGTTCCTTTGCACTGCAGTAACGAATTGCACGTCAGAGCGTCCATTCTCGCAAAAAAAAAGCGCTGCGCGGCCGTTTTTTAAATGAATACAAGCAAGAGTACAAGTTTTGTGGATGAAACTGACAAGATTTAAACTAAAAATCGCGCTGCACGACCATATTTACTAGACAGGCATTCCCCCCTCCCCTATATAAAATTACAGAAAAGTTTTCAGGAGCGGCCCAACCATATTCGCGCAGAAATTCGAAATACGTCCCTGCTCTGGGCAGTTATTTAATAACTGCCCAGAGGCGGCGTAGCATGGGTTGACACTCGGGGCGGTTTTCTATTTAGCCCCCAAAATAAAACAACAAATACTAAGGCTGAGTTTCACCATCTTACTTTAACAATAACAAGCTTGTTATAGTACCGGTTAAGCGTAAGTTAGCCAAAAAAGAGGTTGCCAGCCAGCATGATGTCCTTTGACAAGTTTGACGTGACATATAGGTCGCATTATCATTTGACGATAACTTTAACTTTGACAGCGTTTTGGTGCAACTCACACTAAACGTGCTTACCAGAGCCGGATTTAGAGTGTGGAGGCCCTGGGGCAACAAGGAGGCCCCTAATTATTTTTCAAATAGGTTACATAAGATTTTTCTTGCAAGCAGGTCCGCCGTTAGGTCTAAACTCCCGTGTGCAATAATAGAGCTTATGCCGCCCCTTTATCTACGACTATACACTGATCTTGTCAGAAAGAAAAGATTTCTTTTGAGGGCTATTAATTCCAAATAATATATATATATATATATATATATATATATATATACATTATAACACTTTTATGTAACAGTTTTAAAAAGTATAACGCAGAAGTAAAAAATATTAGTAAATAATTAGAAAAAAAAAAATGCCAGTCAATATCGACAAATTTCACAAGCGCTGATGTAACTAAAATTTTTTCAGATGTTGTTAAGTACCTTGAGAGTAGTTTTACCCAAGTTTTAACCCTGCGAAACTCTGTACTACTGGAAAAACTTGGCACTTGTTTCAGTATTATTGAAAAAACTACCTTAAGGAAGCGTTTTTCAGGTATCTCTTCTCTATACTTTTATAAAGCTAACTAAATTTCCTACAATTTTAAGGCTATCACAACAAGTTTTGATATGATTTTTAAAATTTTAATATTTAATAAAAAAATAA
Organism: Agriphila geniculea; assembly: GCA_943789525.1. Taxonomy (NCBI): domain Eukaryota; kingdom Metazoa; phylum Arthropoda; class Insecta; order Lepidoptera; family Crambidae; genus Agriphila; species Agriphila geniculea. Next base: position 2,636,524 of record OX038881.1, read on the forward strand.
CTTCCTTACAACGTTAACGAAGTTATTTTTTTTAATTAACCAAACAAGAATATTTTGTTTTATTATTATTTTAAAAATTAAAGGATAATAGAGCTCCTACGAGGTATTTTTCTTTTTCAAATATTCCAATTTGTGTATTTAATGGATTTTTTTTCTTTATTCAAGCGAGTATTTTATTTTTGTTTTTATTTTTTTAAATAGTTTAACAATTGAATCGTACAAATATGAATCCAGAAATGAATTCGACACCCTAAATTCATATGAATATGATATCAAACTGGGCCTAGCAGTTTAACTAACACATCTATCGAGATTGGGCTGAAAGCCAAAACTTCAAAAAAATTACTACAAAAATCGTGGTGGCTCCACTTCTTATATCCATCCTAGGGTCCTAAGGAATCCTACCAAAGGAAATCTCTGGTTCGCAAAACGCCGTATTTTTTACCCTAGAGACGCCACTAATAGGTACTACATGCAAGATTTTGCCATACATTGTAGAACTCAAATAATGCTGTCCAAGCCTTGATAAACGTGGCCGTGTGACATTCTTTCCCAGCGTGTTGCGAGCTCATCATCGCCCGCGTCTGCGTAGGCGCAGGTTTTTATCCCGATCGGTTCAGGTTTTCAATTATGCATATACGATGAATAACAACGACGTGGGGTATCGGAGAAGAAGAATGGGCTCTGTGAGCATATTGACTTATTGTTAAATATAAAAATGATTTATTAGATAGGTACAAGTGAAAAGGGTAAATGTAAGGGATTTTCATAACTGGGTTTACATTTTTGATGAAAACCATTATTGCCGGCTATAGTCAGATTAGACACCGTACACCTTATAAAACATTAGCCCATGGATCTGATGCAAGAACTAGAAATTTTATCAGTAGCCATTACACACTCACTCAACCGTGCAAGACTGACAAAGATTGACAGATATTGACTGTAGTGTAACGTGTTCGCGATCTGTATCTATCTTTGTCAATGTGGTGCTGGATTGTCAATCTATATTAGTCAGACTTAGGGTTGCCAGCCACCTTTTTTTTTGAGGTAAAATAGTTTCTAACATTGAAAATGTGATCACCAGTGCATGTGACTGATGTTCATGAAAAAGTGCGGCATGGCCGTAGATCGAAATTTGAGATATCTCTATGAGAGGTGTCAAAGTGTGCATGAAACGCTATCGTATGGCGCTTGAATTTTGAAAATCGGTCCGGTAGATTAGTTTTTGAGAAATTATGAAAAAATATAAATTTTTTCCGACTTGCTCAACAAAAATTACAATAACTTTTTTTTTGTGTGACAAACATCCAAATTATCACATTCAACAATTTACCACAATCTACTATGGTAGATTGACAATCTACCAAAATCTACTGCGATTCGATATTTTTTTATACACATACCATCTAGCCCTAATCCATGGGTCTCCAAACTTTTTAGCATAAGGGCCAGACTAACTCCTTCATGAAGTCCCAAGGGCCAGAATTTAGCTAACTCCGTATCAACATACTGTAAATTACAGTATTGTTGATAAGATCCGGCGTGCTTTCGCGGGCCGGATTGTTAGTGCTCGCGGGCCGGATCTGGCCCGCGGGCCGTAGTTTGGAGACCCCTGCCCTAATCTATAAACTGTAATATGGGTGCTAACTGCTAGACAACAGAACTGAAATACTTACACTTGTATACTTTTCTAAATATACATATACCTACTTATATACTTATTATACATAGTAATACTCGACAGAACTTAAAATTAATAATTTAAATATCTTCCCGACGGCCGGGAATCGAACCCGGGACCTCTTGCGTGGTAGATCGACATGTTGACCACTGCCCCACTCAGGTTGTCGGTTGATATCACGCGACATTTGATGCAAAAAGTTGGCAACCCTACCAAGATCCATCAATATACCACAATCTAATGTGATAGACTGAAAATCTACCACAAACTACTACCGGTAGACTAACAATATACGCTTGTAGACTGACAAGACAACCTACCACAATCTACTGCGATTCGATTTTGATCAGATCACGCTGGATTGACCGTCTAACATCGCAACCAACCGCATCAAATTCCATCAATCTGTTGCGTTCCGCGGTCTTCATCAGATTGACAGTCTGTATTGGCTGTGTAATAGCTGCCTCTGTAGGTGCCGAATGTATTTAACTGAGATGCTTGTCTTGTAACTCTTACTGGTACCTATGCTATGAAAAATTAGGGCGTTTCAGTCCATTTTTGAATAGCCAAGTCAAGTTTAAAAACATGGACAGCAAAATACTTTAATTACTCATAGATTACCTCATTACACGTAGGTTCTTGATTGAACCGATATTTATATAAATACCTACTCTCTATTGTCTCATAAGCGATTATATGACTATTGAAATGATTCAACGAATTCTTCGGAAAGGCGTTTGTTTTAAGAACATTCCCTGGGTATGTTGTGACAGGTGAACAGTTCGACAGACGGTGATAAAGTCTGAACGAAGAACAAATAGTTACGTTACGGGGAATTTGTCTACTTATAGGGTTTTAACTATTCATAATAATTAAACAATGTAAGAGAATATCGCGAACATTAAAACATAATTATAGTTACTAACTTTTATGAAGTGCATGTCAAAATCTAAATACTTTATGGCATTTTCGATTGTCGATAATCTAAAATAAACTAACAGGTGGAAACTGCACTTCAATATTTTAATCCTTATCAAGTGTTTAGCGTTTTATTTCTATGGTCCAGTCACCAGATACAGACACTTCAGAAAAGTCTAGGCTGCATTTAGCTCAGATCAGAACAAGCTCATTTAATGGAAGCTTATTGAATTTGTTAGTTCAGGCTAAATAAATTAGTTTTTAAATTTGCATAAGTCTCATTAATTATGAACCTAACGCAGCTTTCCGCTAGGCTATAAGTTATACCTAGCGGTCTGTGAGACTGTAGTGAATTCCATCTGGACTTTGGAAACATCTTGAAAGATCGATCTTTGCCCTAAAACATCTTGTTTATCATATCTTTAGTTAAATCTAATTTTAAGCCTACTTTTATAAAAGGAGTCTGCCTGCACTAAAATTTCGCCTAAGGTATATAATTCCAAAACTGCTGTAATAGCGGAAGCATGAATTCTACGAATCTCTATACCGCTCTTTTGCATTTTTCGATACCCTTTCTTATGAGTCAGTATGTAAGTACGATTTATCAGTCGCTTGCTACCTGTACCTAAATAATACCGAATTTATATTGGTAGGAAGCTTTAAATTTATTTCCAAATTACGATTTTACCCAAGAAAAATAATTAACTATTACGTCAGAAAAAATCGCACCTCTTCGAAAATGAGTTAAGTGTGGCCACCTGCTACTGAAGCTCATCTTTTATTAAGTTAATGCTGATATCTATTGAAAGTACATTTAATGAGCTTTCAAATAATATATTACCTTATTGCTTGCGCTACTATATGCACGGATAAATATAGGAAAATGCGGGTAAATCCGCTATCGGTTGTTGGAGAAAACACATGTTAACAGCTCAATTAAAAAAACCGGCCAAGTGCGATTCGGACTCGCGCACGAAGGGTTCCGTACCAAAAAAACGGCAAAAAAATACGTTTGTTGTATGGGAGCCCCCTTAAATATTAATTTTATTCTGTTTTGAGTATTTGTTGTTATAGCGGCAACAGAAATACATCATCTGTCAAAATTTTAACTGTCTACCTGTTGTTGTTATTAATATCGAGCAAAAAACAGCAAAAAAATTACGTTTGTTGTATGGGAGCCCCCCTTAAATATTAATTTTATTCTCTTTTGAGTATTTGTTGTTATAGCAGCAGCAAAAATACATCATCTGTGAAAATTTCAACTTTCTAGCTATCACAGTTCATGAGATACAGCCTGGTGACAGACAGACAGACAGACGGACAGCGGAGTCTTAGTAATAGGGTCCCATTTTTACCCTTTGGGTACGGAACCCTAAAAAGGAACACCCAAGATGGATAATATTGCCCATGAAATGAAGTTGCTCAAATGAAATTGTATATTGCAAAAACTACGGCAGTGTTATGTTGCTCAGAAACTGTAAGAGTATTCCAATGGTTTTGGAGCTCAAAGCTCGGTGGCGCAGTGGTTTAGCGCCTTGCCCAGCGATTGTGGAGGTTAAGCAACCTTCGCAAGGGTCGGTCATGGGATGGGTGACCAAAAATTTATTATCTCGAGCTCCTCCGTGCTTCGGAAGGCACGTAAGCTGTTGGTTCCGGTTGCATTTGCAGTCGTTAACACCTACCAATCTGCATTGGGCCCGCGTGGTGGGTTATGGCCCACCCTCCTTATATCCACCCATACGGAAGGCCTGTGCCCCAGTAGTGGGGACTTTAAAGAAATGGCTGTTGGTCATTCCAATGGTTTTGGGAGACTGTTGGCTATGTCCGAAGGAGTAGAAGTATTAACAATACTTACCTATAATTAGATAGGATCAAAAGTAATTTGAAGAAATTTTCGATATAAGGTGCGATTTTTCTGATGTTGAGTTGTATTATAAATAAAATAAAATACGTAGGGTAGGTATCTATCAAATTGTTTCATTATTCTAAACTAAAGGAGTCTTCCCATCGGTTATGTTTGGTATATTCACGGTAACTCAACACACAAGGTTCTCCGATAAACCGCTGATCGGAGAACCTCCTGTGTAGATCTCCTTATCGGGCGGTTGTTTGGTCGACATATCTATTTTTATCAAAAAAAAAACATAGGGGTAGTTCCCGGCTGTGTTGTGCGCTCGTAAAATAGGCCACGGTTATGGAGCTACTTCGTGGAATTATGTATAGAGGTGTTGGGTAGAGTGTGTGCACTTTAGAAATAAAACCAAAAAAGGATAAGATACTTCGTAAAGAAAGGGTTGAGCATGTTGTGGAACAGTTTTTGATAGTCGTTTGTTGCGATTGTCTAAAAATGAAAATTAAATCCCCTTTCCAACAAAACAAGAATCATCTAAATAGGCGCGGTTGCGCGGAAACATTTTTTCCGAAGAGCTTTCGATGATTTTCTGATTTACAATTATCTGTGAGGTTTATACGCAATTTAATACTTGTAGCCAGCTACAGTATGCCAGCATACTAGAGAATCTCTTTAGCTTATCGCATGTTTTTTTGTGGCTACAACTTTACGTTTTGTATATAAAAATATGACCCCATGTTTTCCTATAATGGGCCCCTAAACAAAGAAGTTATGTCTGTAGATCCATAATACTCGTGCAATGTTTACCTAAAAATTACAGTATTTTCAGGATGACTCGATAGCTACTAAACCAATTTTAAAATGGGCCCAACTTTAACAAACAGAAACTCCAGGAACAAACCTGATAAAGTAACGTTTGAATAATTTCAAATTTCAATCAGTCCAGCGGTTTTCGAGTAATCGGTGGATGTCCACCATGTCGGTGTATGTAAGTACACAGAAAAAACAAACATACAGACGAACATAGAACCTTCTCCTTTTTTGAAGTTGGTTAAAAAATAGGAATGATCCGATACAGATAAGATCAGTGTGTTCAGTCAGAGTTTGATACAAGTCAGGAGTACGAAATATCATCATACGTGGCCAAGAATCCACCCTTGCCTGACAACCGACCTCAAATGAAAGTGCTGAAGGTCATTTCAGTTCAGTATTACAGGCATTACGATGACACACAACAAAAAGTGGCTTGTCCCTGGCCTTGAGAGGAGTCAACGATCGGAAACACTCGCATCCGCCGACTGCAGTCTTACCATCCCGCTTGCACATGCACCGACGCCCGCAACCGTCGCACTCACTCCCCCGCAGCAGCGAGCTGCATCAGCCAATGGCGCGGCCGGCGCGGGCGCAGCGGCGCGCATCGTTTGCTCAACTGGATCGCTAGGGGTGTCAGCTTTCTCTAAAGCTCTCACGTGAGCTTTTATTCTCTTTTTTTTGAATTATTTAATTGAGTGCCGATGTTAACCTGCAATAACGACGAGCCTGTGGTATTTTAATATCTCATTACTGCGCAGAGGTAGGTAAGACGCGTATGCGCCGTTTCTGAGAAAGCACCTGTAGTGGTGGAGGGCATGTGATGTAATTGTAACGTCCTGTCAACCCTGCCTCGATTTTCTGTCTATTATTATCGGTAAACCGTCGTGTTTCGAATGCATAATGATTTATTTTATACCACGCCGGCCGACATAGTATCGTCTCGTCTCATTCGTATTCCGCTGCGGCTCCGAACTTTTGTTTTTCTTCCTCTATTTTTTACTTTCCGAACTCTTTGTATAGACTATTTGCTTTTTGACAAGTGCGCAGGAATTCTTTGGAACAAATATTGCTGGCATGCCCTCAGTTTTTGTCGGCGGCGGGCGGCGTTGATGCCGCGCCGGGACATTTTCGTCGTAGCGTCCTACACTTCGCTACTCGTTTTAAAAAGTCAATGAAACGAGTTTCGATTATCCACGAATTCCTATAGTTTTGTTTTTCGCGAAACTCCTTAATGCCTGTATTAAAGTACTGTGACATTTAGGATATCATCACTCATGGTGCCTTTTTATTTCTTCTCGTAGGTCAAGTTTTTGTAGATATACGCATTTCCACCTATATACCTAACTAGGTAAGTACTTCATTATAATGTCAGTCCACAGGCAATAATCAAATAAAACCTGCAGGTGTCTGTTTATTCAATGGAACCATTAGCCGTAACAGTAAAAACTATCTTCAGATAGGCTCACTAACTACTTGTAGATAATATTTTTTACTTTTATACTAACGAATTTGTTCTTTAATCAAAATAGGATCCCACATTTTTTTTCTCTCTGAAGATATCTCCTTTTTATTTCAAAGTCCACATTAATAAAATAATGACAGCGCAGACACGTAATTAAAAGGCGATCCATCAAAGAAAATGAATGAAAACAGCATAACGATTTGTAGATTTTTAATGCATCATGAAAAACTTCACTAAGACTGAGTTGATCTTTTAGGGCATGTTAAAAGCTACGCTCATCAGTTTTTTACAAAGCAAAACAAAGACTTTCAGCGCAAAGAAAAAAAATCACTGTTCTGTGGTTTAATTCGACGCGTGAAAATTTTCAGTGAAAAACCTTGAGCTAAAACTATGAACTATGAATATTACTACAAAACACGTTCACCGGAAGTGCAGCCTTTCTCTTATTAACAAGTTTTAGACGCGGGGCGTAATCTGCGGGATAGCACGCGATGCGATCTCGTCCGTCGGTGGGAATGCAACAATCGTGGGACCCTCGCCCATGCTAATGTGTGCCAATTAGGTACGATACGAGCCTGCTGGTGTGGCTCAGAGCTTCAGCATTTTGTTGTAAGTTCGCTATTTTGCAGAGTTTTTTATTCGGTACAATGTGATTGTCCTTCTTATAAGAATAAGAAAGAGGGCCAACGTTTTGGAAGACAGAGGGAGATAGTTCCTTGGACCCATTTATTTTTAATGATTAACTAAGTATCATTATGCAGTTGATTTACACAAATAAGCTTCGGCTTAAAGCTTTTTAACTTAAATGCAAGTTATTGCATAAAAGTGTATAGTTATATTTATGGTTAAAGATAAGTAGGCTTATTATAACTTATTACAACTTCTAAACAGAATATGAATATAGTTTTAACTTATTCACTTCCCAAGCTTACGCACTCAGAAGTTTTAACTTATTCACTTGTCAAGTTTTAACTATGTGCGACATTAAAGGTATACGAATTTATTTTATCAATAATTAACAAGCTATCATGGGGTATGTTATCTCAATATCCAAGGTCCTAGCTTCGATTCCCGAATAGTTTTATATGCTATTTTTATTAATTGACCGATAGTAAAAAAATCTGCTCAATCCCTCGAATTATTTAAAATAAAAATATTATTTTTTAAATTCTACGCAATTACTTTCCCTGCATTCTAAATCGTGGACCAATAAATGTTTTTTTGCTTTTCATCTTTTTGCAGCACTAATAATTGGGAATACTGTGATGTACCTAAGCTATTTTAGCCTAAATTTTCTGATCTTAACATACTGTACTCTAAAATTAGAGATATATGAAAAATATACACCATGTAAGTAGATACTTTTAAGCGATTGTACTTTTAAATATCATCTCCCCAAAGCCCAATCACACAATTTTTACAAAGGTCAAAAGTTCGTTTACCTTTCTTTTTTCAGAATTTTTTTTTTGAGTTTGCCCTCTCTTTCGGTCTAGATGTTTTGAAGAAAGACGGCACGACGCTAATAGCACCTACCCCTAAATATAAACTTGACAAGGTGGTGATAATTACTCCGTCAAAGATGCCGGAATCAAACTTGAACTATCTTCGAACCGTTTTGATGTTTTTGTTAAAAATACGTAGGCTCCAGATTATATACATTTTTAACGCTTTTAGAATGTTGCTGTAGGTAAGTATTGGAATAACCAAACGCATTTCAATAAAAATGTAGGACAAAACAATATTTAATCCCGGAATAAGTGATGCTTTTGTTAATTAATGTTCTTAAATACCTAATTACTTAAGTAGAGTATTTTTATTTTCTATAAATAGGTATTCCAAGAGCTAACAAAATTGCTATCTCTGATTTTGTGAATCATTAGATTGAAAATTTAAAATATTTTTATTTGAATAGACTTACTTATAAGTAAGTAGGTGCTTTAAATAGTCCAGTTTTTTCTACCACCAGATTTAGGCATTATTTATGTGCACCCTTTACTAAGATACGTGTGTATTGTATTGTACTATCCCCGCCAATTGCTAATGCGCAGGAACCTTGTCACATTAACATCCACCTTAACGTCATCCGCAACTAAAAATGGCATGAAACAAACGTGCCGGACTACAGCTGCGCCACAAAAAAAAGTTGGAAATCTGACATTTTGACTATGCTATGATAAAGTCTATATAGTTTGTCGGAGTTTGTCGCCAAAAACCAGAGTTTGTCGGTCTTCCGTTTAGGAGATACATGTGGCTCAGCTGTAGAGACGTCTCTACAGCTGCGCCACACAGATCTCGCAAACGGAAGGTCGTAGCGAAAATCTGATTACTTGTATGTATAGCCGTTAGTTTGTCGGAGTTTGTCGCACAAAAACCAGAGTTTGTCGTCCTAGCGTTTAGGAGATACGTGTGGCGCAGCTGTAGAGACGTCTCTACAGCTGAGCCATACAGATCTCGAAAACGGAAGGTCGTAACAGAAATCTGATTACTCGTGTGTGTAGCCGGTAGTTTGTCGGAGTTTGTCACCAAGAACCAGAGTTTGTCGGTCTTGCGTTTAGGAGATATGTGAGGATACGCTGTGGAGACCTTTCTACCTGGATCTTGAGAACGGAAGGTCGTAGCAAAAATCTGATAACTCGAGTGTGTAGCCATTAGTTTTCGGAGTTTGTCACCAAAAATCAGAGTTTGTCAATCTTACGTTTAGAAGATATGTGGGGATATGCTGTAGAGATATTTCTACCTGGATCTCGAGAACGGAAGGACGTAGCGAAAATCTCACATATCTCCTAGACGCAAGACCGACAAACTCTGGTATTTGGCGACAAACTCGGTCGAACTACCGGCTATAGATATGACTAATCAGATTATCGCTACGACCTTCCGTTCTCAAGATCTAGGTAGAAAGGTCTCCACAGCTTATCCTCACATATCTCCTAAACGCAAGACCGACAAACTCTGGTTCTTGGTGACAAACTCCGACAAACTACCGGCTACACACACGAGTAATCAGATTTCTGTTACGACCTTCCGTTTTCGAGATCTTTGTGGCTCAGCTGTAGGAGACGTCTCTACAGCTGCGCCACACGTATCTCCTAAACGCTAGGACGACAATTTCTGGTTTTTGTGCGACAAACTCCGACAAACTAACGGCTATACATACAAGTAATCAGATTTTCGCTACGACCTTCCGTTTGCGAGATCTGTGTGGCGCAGCTGTAGAGACGTCTCTACAGCTGAGCCACATGTATCTCCTGAACGGAAGACCGACAAACTCTGGTTTTTGGCGACAAACTCCGACAAACTATAGACTTTATCATGGCATAGTCAAAATGTCAGATTTCCAACTTTTTTTTTGTGGCGCAGCTCTAGTCCGGCACGTATGAAACAAGAAAAACTCTAATAGGTGGTAATTTAATATAATTATTGAATTATAAATTATAATTTTCATAATGATAATTGTAGAATAATATTTTTACAATTGTTTTTCCTTTTTGAGGTTAAAAAAATGGCTGCCAAGCGCATTAGCAATTGGCGGGAATAGTATTGTATACGTAGCACGAACATATATCGAGAAAACAATCGCGCGTAAAAGTACTTAATAAAGTAATTGTCTATGAGAAATTTAATTTTGATTTTCGGTGGTAGAATGGCGCTTTACTAGGAAATCACACTATCAATTTTTTTACGTGCGTTTTTTTCTCGATCAATGTTCGTGCTAGGGTAGTAGGGAGGGATACGTACCCTTAGCACGAACAGCTATCGAAAAAATAATAAGCGTAAAAGCATTCGATAGAATAATTTTGATAGGGGAATTTGTTTTCGGCGGTAGATGGCATACCGCAGAAAAGCGAAATGAGATTTTTCATAGACAAATCCTGTATCGAGTGCATTTACGCGCATTTTCTTTCTTGATCGACGTTCGTGTTAGGGATATTGAAAGTACTAGGACAAGCAGTCTAGGAGCTTTATAAAACCGGTGCACGGTTTGGAAATAATAAGCTTGTAAAAATATCAACATGACGTGCGAACGGGTACGGAATTAATTATTTACCGTTTATCCTAACAAGCGATTATTTTACCATTATAGGTGATCGATCGTGTATTTAAAATTAACTAGGAATTTAAAATATACATAATTGAGTTTATGAGAACTTCATTTTATACTGGTTTAACGAAATGATGAACGGTCTGCTTGAAAAATTTATTAAAAAAAATAAAAAAATATTACAAACACGACTGCCCTGCTAAAAACAAACTACAAAATTTAAATAACAAGTGTCATTGCAGTCGGGGGACCGTTTTGTGGAACAATTTTTAATCGAAGAGGTTCCCCGACTGCAATGACACTTGTTATTTAACTTTTTAGTTTGTTTTTAGCAGGGCAGTCGTGTTTGTAATATTTTTTAAATTTATTTATTTTTATTTCACACATTTCAGTGACAAATTATATGTATATTTTTGAGATTTGCTCATTAAGGCCTTTCATTTGATGCCCATATTGTAATAATAGAAGAAAAAACTTTTTTTTTTCAAATTTGAAAATGGCGTCATACAGTCGCCATATTAACTTTTTTCAAAAAAATATAGCCAGTGTCACTCGGAATGATGTAAGGATTCTAACAATAACAATACCCCATACATTCAAATCCGTTGAGCCATTTGGAAGTTATGGTGGAATAAAGAAACTCACATACCCACAAACATACATGAACCCTGAACACATATACACTCTTTTTGCTTTGGGCAGTCGTGTAAATAATCACAATGTTAAGTGTACACAAAGAGGTTTCACTTAATTGGAAACCCAATTCAGGTTTTTATTATTGCAATTGAATTAAAAGGTACCTACTTATGTGTAGAGAGCTTTAGTCTCTTAAGAAAAAAAAGAAACATTATTTAGAGAAGAGGAAACGATATAGTGATTCGTACGCAGGGTTTTGTTCCTGATTTCCTGAAAAGTTGCTTTTTCAAGAACTTCAGGTGTCAAAGATGGGCAGGGCAAGGTTTAGTAAGTTATAATCCCAATGAAAATAAAAAAATAAAAAACTAGTGTCTCTGTGAGCTACGTAGACCTCGCGTTTGAGACATTTTTGAACATTTTTCGAAATGCCCGAAACGTGTTTTTCTCCCATTTCCCCACCATTTTGAAAATTTTTGAAAAATTGAATTGACAAAAAATCCATAAATATCGAACCTGCTCACAATATTTCACGAGAATCGGTTGTTTAATGCGACCTGTAGAGGAGAACAGACGGACAGCCCGACAGACATACGAAAGCATTTTTGCCCAAGCTGCAACGTGCTGAAACTTTTCAGTGTCAAGTTTTAAAAAAAAATACGGAAACTTACAAAACTTTTTAGCCATAAAATATCTATTTACATTATATTGACATGTTCTCTTTGAAGTTGACAGTTAAGGTCCGGGTTTTATTCCCGACAGGATACGAAGTTTATGAACCTATCCAGACGACTGTTGGTCGTTAACACCCATACTCAATGGATCAATGTTTAACGTATACAATAATTCAATTTCTAAGATAAATAGTTTTTGTTCACATCAATTTTTGCCTCATTCAGAAAGTTCTGTTGGAAAGTTTGAAAAAGTTTTGGAAAATGTAGAAAAGTGTTAAAATACCCAGTAGATGAACAAGTGACTGGCATGCTAATGCTGACGTTGCCATATTCGATTCTAGCTTAAATCACATCACAACTTAGATAAACTTTGCTAGTAACCAAAGGTATACAGATAAAGAAACAAAATCAATTAACAATAATTGTGGACGTAAACTTGCAGTTCCAGCCAAGTGATTTTAGAAACCAACCAAATTATAAAGCCCCGAAACACACAAGCTAAAATTTCGAACACTAGTTTTGACACGTGGTTCGTTTAACTTTACGGCATTACAACATGGACCAACGGCCGAATCGAAGGGTCATGCCTCGGTGTACTACAGTCATATAAATAAAATAGGGATGATCAGTTATAAAAAAAACCGGTCCTGACCGGTAACAGGATATCGAGAAAAAATACGTTCGGAGATCTTGACGTGCACCGTTGAGAGGCGTGGCCACGGAATAAATATAATTGTTTTGATATGCTAAGTTAATATCACAATAAGATTATTAACAAATAATGTACAAATAGGAAAAAATCTATAAGGAGTTTTCGTACCTTTTTTGTAGAGATCAAACACATGAGATTCATATTGTGGGATCATTGTGAAGAAAACTTTAATACAGTACCTAACATAATTAAGTAGTTCATTAGAATCACTTTTTGATATGTTATTAATTTTATTTTTAGGTTTCGTCTTTAAACAATGTAATTATTCGAAATTCGAATAGGTATCGAATCGTAAAACCTACGATTCGATACCTATTCGATACCTAGGGTTATTTGTAAAACACCAACAACTTCGCATCGCAGGAGTAGATTACTATCATCATAAACAACAACATTTGTTCTACGACTTTTTTCCGAAAACAGACAAAAAAGTTAGATTTTTCGCACAAAGCTCGATCAGCTAATCGGGACATTTTTATGGAAAGTAATCTTTTGTCTGTTTTCGGAAAAGTCGTAGAACAAATGTAGTTGGTAATCTTCTCCTGTAAGGTTATTGGCGTTTTAAAATAACCCTGTATAGATCAAGTTAAAAGTCAATAACTCCAGTGAAATTACAGGTTAGGTGAAATGGTCGGCAGTTAGCCCCTAATGGGTAGGCTCGTGGGGGTTTTTTATGGTCTCTGTTGGCGGGGTGGTGCGGACCTTGGCAGTGAAATGTCAAACCGGCTGCCGTCACAACATGGTGCTAGTGTGGGGAAAGGTTATCGATAACTCCTCATTCATTGAATTGACTTACAAAAAACAGCCTGAAGTGTTCTGTATCGTATTGATGAATATTTTGTGACGGTGCGTGAAAATGAGATTTGACGGTAGAAAAGTGTAATGGCTGTGATTGTTAGAAGACTGTACTAAAGATACAGATTAGATACTGTACTAAATATAAAAGATGTGGATGACAGACTTTGGCGATTCAGATAGCAGGACTGTAATGTAACTTAATTATCTGCCGAGTGACTTTGAGAATTTAGTTATATCTCAATAATTTGGGCTACTAACGATACTAAAGTCAGGTCAGATTTAAAATTACACATTTACAGGTTTTATTAATTTTGTTTTCTAATTCTTTTCCAATTTAGCTACTCAATATATTATGTGACACGACACCATTCTCATCTTATCGATAGTCGATAAAAAACAGCTGACGAGTGTTCCCTTCCCTAGGGCACAAAAAACCTGTCTGTTGGTCACCGGTGAGTCTCCAGGTAGCCCTTCGTAACACTACGCCCTATAACCCTACCCTACACTCAGCACAAAGGGGACTTTTTGCCCGTCTGTGGACTAGTTCACAATAAGGTCAGCAAATTAACGCCGTGACATTCTCTACATGTTATTAAAATTAACGGCTGGTGATAGTTTCATTATCAATTTGCAACTTTTTTGTGTTATGTGAATGAAATTTTTCATATGTAAAGACAAATATTTGTTTCACATAGTAAATGTGTATCAATTTTACATTTTATTAAGGAATTTTGAAGCAAACTTTTTTTCTATAACTATTTTAGACACAAGTGTCTTTTATAGAGGCGAAGCGACTCAATGTCAAATTCAATGTTTTCAATAGAAATCACCTTTTTCCACTAAACTTATAATAGAACTGATCAACGATATAACTTAAAAAGTTATCTTATCACATGGAAATTCAGTTCGACTGTTCGATTTAAGTTAACAGCTGTTACCAAGAGAATAGTTAATGGGTAAAAAAAAACCGTTAATGGTCCGAAGGGCGAGCTGTCAAGCATGCTTTTTAATATGAATATATATGGCTTATGCTTGCCGTAAATATTAACATAATAAATAATCGACGTTACCGAATGTTTAACTTTAAATATGGCATGTTTATTATGATTGATGGTGGTTAAAGTTTAATTTGATTTGTTTTAGTTAAAACCATACGGAAAAAAGACAGGTCCTCTGTAATCGCATTTTATAATAACAATTCAATCACCTCGCAGGGTGAGGCATAGTAGAATTTATCAGGAGTTACTTGTCATGTCTATTGGTAGAGTGGTCAACATTTTAAAGTTACCATTCTGAGACTGCATGTGGACATTTTGATGTAGTGGACTTGGACATTTGTGACTAAAGGACTTGGAATTAAACAGAATGTCCCAAAACTTTGCCACACGGAGAGAAAGTACCTTAAATATCGAAGATGGGAAATTTTACTGAAAGAAGACTTCATTTTGTTTTTAAAAATAATTGGAACTGCATTCAAAGGTTTTTGAAAAATCGCCTGCCTTAACCAGGCATCGAACCCACCAAAAACGTTTTTTTTATTAATTTTCACGATACCAATCGAAAAGGTTACTTATAAGGATTATTTTTTCGTAAGTGACACAACATCTTAAACAGAAAGAAGGCCATGAAATTTAACATTTTAATTTAATTATTACGGATTGTATCAATTTGTATGGGATTTTAAAAAAAATCTTAGAATGCCGTTCCGTTTCTTTTTAAAAACAGAATGAAGTATTTTTTCAGTAAAATTTCCTATCTTCAATATATAAGGTACTTTCACTCCCTGTGGCAAAGTTTTGGGTCACCCTGTATATTATATATTCTATGACTATTGTATTAATTTTATCCTCACCATCATTATCGGCTTATCCATTATAAAGTTTGGTCAACGAAAGATGAGACTCGGTTGAAGGAACTAATTTTGTGCCTAATTTATTATAAATAAATTTAACAGGGAAATTGGCGCCACCATTTTCAGTCTCATCTTTTGTTAACCAGACTTTAGTCATATAATTATTTATTATTGTTAATATTCAAAGTAAATCCGCTCATATAAAATAATGTGTGTAGTTATCTCAAATAATTTATTTCAATCGTTTGTTAAACGGACAGATGTGATCATACATTCGGTCAGCGAACGTCTGTGATCCACTTTTATATTCTATTGTGAATAAAATTGCATTTTAATGTATTCTGGGAGATCCCCGACCTTCGTGCGTTTGCGCATCACAATAGGTTGGTAAGATTCGATACAGTGGAATAAGTTCAAATTGAATTTGATAAAATTTACAACCTGAGGAGCGGAGGAGATAAGCCGTTGGTTCCAGAAGCATTTTCAGTCGTTAACACCCATCAAGCCGCATTGGGTGTGCCCCAGCAGTGGGGACATTAAAAATTGGCTGATGGTCAAGATTTGGAAAAACGATCTTTGGTTTGGATTAAAAATGAAGACTGGTAAAATTTGCCCGTGTCAGAGTTGAATTGGTGGTAGAGTCATCTGATGACAATGACGAGACAGGGTGAGCGTCATCATGCGGCTGACATATTTCTTTTCTTGTAAAATTATTTCGTCGAAACACCTCATTCATAAATTAATTCGTGTTTTACCTTTCTACACACTTTTCTACAATCGTTCACTTACAGTATGATATAGAAATATTTTTATTTGACTCTACATCTGAGATAAAACATAAACTTATTGTCAAATGGCACATGTATATCACTTTTGAAGTCATAAAAAACTAATTCCTCTGTATTGTGTCGGATCTGGGTGTAGGAGTACCATTGTCTTTTACGAATTTAATAGCGCAAACGAGTGATATTTTCTTCATAAATCTAACCCACAACCGCTCACCACGATTCCCAAATGACAATTAGAATTGGTCGGTGCGCGGGCGATGGTGCGCGTTCTATCTATTCCCGTGAAAGTGCGCGTCCGTGACGGGGAGTATTGACCCTGCGCTCGCGCGTTGGCCTAGGTTAAGTTCTAGGTGACGTGGCACTGACGTTTTTCAAACGCTTGCCGTGAAAATATGGCGTGGTGCAGCGTGGTTAGGCTGCGACTAGTTTTTTTTATTTTTTAACTTATAGAAATTGTTTTGCGTTACAGTCCAAATCTGACGAAATACTTTTCATTTATAATCTAATTAAAAAATACTGTAATTTTGGAAAAGTTTTGAATTATGATTTGAGTTCACTGAATTACAGAACTTTAGTTACAGACGCAAAATCAAAAAATGTAGAGAAAACATGACTATGTAAAGAAATAAAATTATAATACATCCATTATATTAAGTATAAAACATGAAATAAATGCCGATCCCGTGCCCACGTGGTCATGAAAATTTTCGAGTTGAAAATTAAATTGCTTCAAAATAATAAACTTTTTTTTACAAATTGAAATTTACCTACTGATATTTTTTTGTTAATCATCTCTTTTAACATTTTAAGCAATAATAATTATGTTGTCGTAGGTTCGAATTGATGTAATGCGGCGTAAAGTTATAACGCAATCATTTGAGGCATAGATGCGTTACGTTAACCTAGGTTATGGTTAAATCTCGATGCCACCACGTGTTTCTATTTCAATCAATCAATGAAACAAAAAATAAAATTAATTAGTAAAAGTAACTAAGCGTTATTATTTTTAAAGGCATTTCACAGCCCTTAAAGTTTTATTACAGAAAACTTTTTAAGAATCCAAAGATTTTTTTAAGATATACCCTGACATCTGAAGATGTGTAACTAATAAAATCAAGAAAGTTTTCAATGATTCGTAGCAATTGAAGTGAATGTCTGGGGTGGTCTGGGGACTGTCAGTCACGTCGGCGCACCAGTGACGTGGAACCAAACTGTACCGTTTTAAATGCATTAGAAGAGGCAACAATCTCAATAGTAAGGCAGGTTACGTAGTCGTTGGAAAATTAAAACAAATTACTCAATAACCTGTAAGTTTATAAATATAAAATAGTACTTCAATTTAACAAAAGAACTTGGTACTTTCAAATTAATTAAAAACCTTTTTTTTACATAATCATGGGGAATAAAAAATGCATTGGAACAGGTATATGGATTCTAATTCGTAACTTATAAGAAAAGAAAGGATCTTAATATTAGAAATGTCAAAAACTGACTTACATGACTCCTTTGCGCAGGCCACGTGCTCCGTGCTAAGACACTTTCTGAAAAGATGCGCAAGTGAAAAATTGGATGTTGGATGTTAAGGGGAGTGGTGTTGGGTCGGTCCCGGCGCGGCGTGCGGGGCGCGCGAGGGCTCGTCGCCCACTGCGCCGGAGCAGACGCGACTCCATGAAATTACGTCAGCGCCGCTCACCCCTTTCTTTTTTTTCCCGTAATTAATTTCTTGTAAGATTTTTGGCGGACCGCGGATTTTTTCCCCGTAATTGCAGCGGGTATGATGGAATTTGATTGATTGTGTAGATTGACCGGCAAAGTAATTGCGAGTTTATAACCGTACGGTTTTGGAAAATTGATGTCTCTTTTGTGAAAGAAAAAATTACATTACATACCTAGCGAGTTTGTGTTTTGATTGATTTTGATTGACTTACTCAAAAAGTTCTATTAATTTTCTAATTAATCCTTACAGTATCAAACTTGTTGAAAAAAAACCAGTACAACTCTAAAGTGTAGCCTGCTAAGAATCTTCTAAGAGCAAAAATTCTAATACGGCTGGGAGTCGGCCCCTTTCCCGCCGATCCTGCTTACCTGCGCGTGCGCACACTAACGCACGCACACACACGCACGCGGGTACGCACACACACGCCGCTCAGCTTGAAGCTATAGAGACGTAAATGATAATCCAGAATGACTTGGTAATATTTCACAATTTTATTCCTTTAGAAGTCGTCAACATAAATATAAAGATAAATGATGAAGATGAGTTTTTTAATGAATAAAAAAAGTGGTAGTTATTTGAATACCTAAAGAAAATAGGATACGAGATACATAACAAATTAGAGATAAGGTTTTTAAAATATGCACATTTTTCTATAATACAGAGAAAGAGACTTGTTTATCAACTGCCAACAACAATTCACTATGAAAGTTTCATGCCATAAAAAATATTCGTTAGATAGGTATCCTATTGGTCGCAGACGAATTATCATTTGCGCCCTCATGCCCGCACAGCCCGTCTCCCTTGCGCTAAGAAAGTATAAATAAAACATAACTATCAGCCGGTATGTACGCACAGCGAGTTAGCTTAGGGACGTTGCCCGCATCGTGCCAGTGTGAGTGCGCCTTTATTATGTGCACTCACGTAACGCTGCACCGGTGTGCGTGCAGCCTAAGTACACAACTGCACACCGTCAATGAACGGAGGATTTTACACCGATGTGTAACAAATGCAATTATTGATCACCGGGTACACTTCGGATATCAACTATTTAGACTTAACAGTATGTCAGTTATTTACTGAAAGTAGAAAAGGAAGTATTCTTTGAAAAATATTAAGCGTTTATTGGCAATAGAATAAACTCCATAAAAAAGTTTAGCTAGCGTGTAACCAAATATCCTTTTTGGTCCTCCGAGCCGTATTTTATCCCCTGGACTTTAAGAATCCATTCCAGTTCGACGTATTAGTTAAAAAATCATTTTTTTTTCAATAAATCTGGCGGTTTAGGGTTAAACTTTATAAGACCCGTCTGCTGCTCACATTTCTTTCTCATTTCGGAACTCAAAAACATTGTGTCAACATTGTTAGAAGGAGAATAATAGCCCTTGGTGACAATTGGCTCATTGGTTTCTACAAACTGAAACTCAAGTGAAAGTGAAATGAAAGTGAAAGTGAAATATTCTTTATTTAAATAAGCTCACATAATATACATTTTTAAATCATCAATTATTTTACCCTACCACACATTATGACGTTTTTTAGCTGACAAGAAAAATGGGCGCAAAAAAATTGTCAGCTTTATCAGATGGAATGATATTTACAAATAAGTATATCGTTTCCAGACTTTATATTAACAAAGATTAACAAATAATTAACATTATTTAATTAGCTCATTGCTGCTCAGCTCATAGCTGACGACCTAGTGTTGCTATCAGAAACGAGTTCACAATTGCAAGTCATGATTAAATCTTTACATGAAGCTAGTGTTAAAGTGGGTTTAGAAATGAACCTCACAAAAACAATGACAATGACAAACAGCTTAAAAAGACCACTGAAAGTAAACGGCACACCCTTGGAATACACAGAAAATTACATATATCTAGGGAAAAGAATCAGTTTTGATAAAAAAAACAACGAACTTGAAGTAGAAAGAAGGATGCAGCTAACGTGGAATAAATACTGGAGTCTGGAAGAAATATTTAAAAGCAACATGCCGATAGCAATCAAAACGAATGTCATGAACTCCAGTCTTCTACCGTGCTTGTTATATGGCTGTCAGACGTGGAAATTGACAACAAAAGTAAAAAACAAAATCAATAGTTGCCAACGAGGACTAGAACGTAGTATGCTCAATATAAAAAAACTGGATAAAATACGACACACAAAAATAAGATCAATAACCAAAACAACTAATGCTCTGTCACACGCACAAAAACTAAAATGGAAGTGGGCAGGTCATGTCGCAAGGCTCACAGACCAGAGGTGGACTGTCAGAACGACACAGTGGCGCGGACCGCAAGGGAAAAGAAGCAGAGGGAGACCGCTAACACGCTGGGAGGATGACATCCAGAAATCAGCCGGCCCACATTGGAGTCAAATTGCACAGGATAGGGACAAATGGACATCCTTGGAGGAGGCCTTCACCCAATCTGGGGTTCTTGCAGATTAACTGTTTCAAATAAAAATAAAAAATTAAAACTCACAACTTACATACTAACCAATAATCACTAACATTAATAATAAGTTTAAAATTTTTTAAGAAACTAATATTATTAAGTACATAAATTAGAAATGTAAAACCATACTTGCAAGAAATAAAAGCTTTTTTTTTTTTTTAATTAGCTCATTACTTATAGAATTTCAAATTTCTTAATCAATTTACAGGGTTCAATTATTAAAGAACTACTATTAAGAACTTTATCTAGACCTATAAAAGAACCACGGACTTTTCTAATCTATACTGAGGCACTAATGTAATAATTAATAATACAAAAGTATTCAAAACTTAAGTTTCGAAAAAGAAAACACGAATACGATACCCGCTTTTCCGACAAGTAAATATTTCAAACAGGCATAACAATAACGCGATTCAAATTGTTCGTCCATTTTGAAGAAGAAAATATACAAAATATAAGTAGAAGTAGATGACAAGAACTGAATAAAGAAAATCGCGATTTTATTCAACTTTTTATGTGTCGACTAGTTTTTCTGCATTTTCCAACATTTCGCCATCTTTGTAGCTGCAGACACGGGTGAAAAAGTTTTTTTATTTAAATGTGTAGCGCGGAAATTTTAAAAGTGAATGGAACGAACGAGCGTGTGTGCTGCTGGCTGCTACACGGGCGATATGGCTTCATGTGCAGAAACTACCACGTCGGTGTAGATTAAATCAGTCCGGCCGTGATGCCGTCGTCCGCCGGTCACCAAGTTGTTGGCGCAGGACCAAGTCGCATTTTCTGCTGATCGTGGCTTACACTCTCGCGACTCGGGTGGTATACCAGAAGGTTGCTGCTATCCAGTGCCGGTGGTCACCAATGTTGAGCCAGGATCTGTGGCCCTACCATGAGTTGTTGCAAACTGTTTACGTTACAGTAAACTATCGTTTTCTCTCTTTCACTCGTATTGACTGTGAGCAGTATATCCGACAGTTTACTGTAACGTAAACAGTTTGCATCAACTCATGGTAGGGCCACAGGTCGCCAATATTCAGTGAAAAGAGAAGTACTTCCACAGAGCTAGGTGTCTGTGCTCGGGGACCGCGGTCCAATTATTGCTTGATGTTGGAATTTGTATTGCGAAGTGCTTAGAAAACTTCGATATCGTGAGTCAGATCTGCATACATTTTTGTCTCAATATTAGCCTGACGTAGTGCGACGTCACGTCTACGTCTGCGTAGTGTTTACATATTGTACTTTTCGCTCATCCTGCATTTCCTCGTCATTAGTCGATTGCTTATGTAGCGGTATGATCACGCCGCTACAATCTTGTTAGGTGCCATTTTGGTTTAATTTAACACATGCGCTAGGTGCGTTAATGGTATCTATACTGCACTACAATTGTATGTTAGAAAGGATTGATTAAAATCCCAGTTGTAACGTTCGTTGTAGATACTTGTTACGCATCGGTGTGATAGTCAGCCCGCTCTGTACCAGAAGTTAGCGCACAATAGGCGCGGGCGCAGGGCCGGTGACGCGACGCTGCTATGAAGCTGTTACACTCGGCTTAGCTTATCTAATAACCCAACCGATATCTTATTTAATCTTATATCCCCCCATTTGTTGGGGTATTGGGTAAAAACGAGTGAAAGTAGGTAACCAATGCAACGTATTTTTGTGTACCTATCAATAAAATCGCATAACGAATCAATTGAATCTGATTCTGGATTATTAAAAAAATCGAGACAGGTTGAACATGGCCAGTCTCTCAGTGGTATCTTTTGAAACTGCTTGGAGCTCGGAAAAGCTCAAAAGTTATCGACTTTTTTGGGTTTTTAAGCTTCTTAAAGCGATTCCCTGACCGAAAGTGGCGCCTTCAGAGATTTTTATTTAATAAGTTCTTATTAGAAAAGGATTTTAATAAAACCTTTCGTGGAATTTTAAGGCTCATAGTCTAGTATTTTTAAAAGGTATCATTACATTCCCTCGCAGTCATCAGTCTCTCGTAGATAAGCAAATGTGTCAAAAACGGCCACTTTTAGCAGTTTTGCTATATACTTCTAGCATCGACTACGAGGGAATGTAAAGATACCGTCTAAAAATACTAGACAATAGGCCCTAAAAATTCCTCGAGAAGTTTTATTAAAAATTGTGTATTAGAATTACGATATTAAATAAATATATATCACCGCGGCGCCAGTTTCGGTCAGGAAAGCGCCTTAAAGAAGGTCAGATTGAAAACAGATTGAAATTGTAACTCAGACAGAAAACTTAATAAGTAGATAGATAATAAGTAGGGCTTGCAATATTCGACCATTTTTACTATTCGAATATTTCGAATTGTTCCAAAATGAATATCCGAATTATCCGAATATTACGAATTTTTCGAATACTTTTTATCTAGAGAACAAAATGTCCTTTTGACTAGAATATAATATCATAAAATTCATAGATTTTATAGAGGTCATACAATAAAAGTACGTTTTTATAAACATTTAACTAATGATTAACAG
Source organism: Agriphila geniculea (assembly GCA_943789525.1). Lineage (NCBI taxonomy): Eukaryota > Metazoa > Arthropoda > Insecta > Lepidoptera > Crambidae > Agriphila > Agriphila geniculea. The sequence goes on from OX038881.1 coordinate 2,659,414, forward strand.
CTTCGAGTGTTATGTTGCCAACAACAACAACTGGAGCGGGGATCCGACTTGATTTGCGTCTTATCCATGTTCATCGTAAAAGATCTTCGAGCATTGTGTTCAGGTCTTCCAAGGTCTTGGCCATAAGAACTTCATCATCGGCAAAACAAAGGTGTATGCTAGGTACTGGCTGTTAATGTTGCCGAGTCCTTTCCAGTTTAGGAGTTTAAAGGTGTCTTCCAACGCATTTTTGCACAGTTTCGCAACCCACGTCTGGCTTTTTCGTATAATCAACTTGATACATCTGGAGATTCTGGAGTGATAGTTCAGGTCTGGATAGAATCAAAGGCTTTCTGGAATTCCACAAACTCCAAGCAAAGTTCTGCCACTTTATATACTCCTCGGTCTTTTGCACAACCAGCCACAGCGCATAATAAAATATAGTACTGCTCTTATAATTAACAAAAACAAATTAAATCAGCTTTTGATTGATAGTTTTCCATTATTAACAGAAATAAAACTAATAACTTTCTTTTGTCAAAGTTTATTTTTATTGTGAAGTACATATACATACGTATTACAAAAATACCCCTAATGTCGAACATAGTAGATAAGAACCATCTAACTGAACAACTTTTACAATGGGACATACCAACTCTGAAATCGCAAATAATCTGCTGTGCTGTTGCATACATTTTGATATTTTCGTTATTAATTTTTGTATGAAACAGCTGTTTATTATTCCACGATTTCAGAGTTGGTCCCGTAGTAAAAATCGTTCAGTTTGATGGTCCCTATCTACCATATTCAACATTAGGGGTAGGGTTTTTTTATAGGCCGCGGCACGTAAGTTTGGCGGTGAGAGAAATTGGTGGGGATTACTGCGCATGCTTGCAGAAGCCCCGCACCACGTCTCCCACCAATGAGACCCCAAAAAATACTTCTGCGCACAAAATGACAGTGCTAAAGTTACATACCGAGGCTTGTAACACACTGTATATCAGTATTCGAAAAGTTCGGAAAATTCGAATACTACTCTCAATAATATTCGAATAATAAATGAGGCAAATATTCGGATAATACGAATATTCGGATATTCGAATACCAAGCCCTAATAATAAGTACCATAGAGTTGTAGGAACTCGCAGCAAATATTTATTAAAGGCTTGGCTTTCATTTCACGCCAAGTCAAGTGATGATGATAAAATAGGATAATCTGCACGTAGACTTATCAAACACTGAGGAACTGGCGATCTTACTTCTAATTGACAGACTCCGATAAGATGGTGGTAGCGCGAGAGAAGAGAGATTCTATAAATCCATTGATATTCGAATTTAAACTGACGCCACGCATGCGAACGTGGTATCGAATAGAATTAGAGTAACGATTGAGATTTCAACGTAAATAAATGAAGATATTGCACTGTACAATGATATCCTATTGCACTTTCGTGAACTGACATTACCTACCTACTTAATTTAAGGAATCAAATTGAACGTATAGCATTGACAAGTGGGAAACAAATGTAACTAATTACTCAAGTAAACTGAAAGACTATACTCTAGTATAACGACTTATGTTATAGTTAAAGCCTCAACCCATCAAAAATATTAACACCTTTTTACATGCAAACATAAATGTGAACTAGCAAACTATCTGATGGTAATCATGTAGCAAAGCTCATAAATGTTTGAACCACAGTTTAATATTGATAAACTGGCAATTCTGCCTTTAGCTTGGGCCGTACCTACCACCGAGTTTATTTAATTTGATAACATCGCAATTAAAACTGTATTTATATAAACAGGTAGGCTCGTGATATTATTTATAATGAAGCTTGATTGCAGATTACGGTAGCTTTCATAGGCTAATGATATCGATAACGTGGTTCCACCTGTACCAGCTACGAGTCTACGACTCGGTAGTTACATTCGATGTCTACAATCATGATTAATGAAAGTAATATGTTTTCCTGAATACACGTCAGATGAGCTGACAGAACGACAGAAACAAATATGGAACAAACTTTTACATCCCTAACTCAACAAGAACTTATAAAAAATAAAAAAAAATATTAAAAACATGACTGCCCTGCCAAAAACGAACAAAAAAGTTAAATAACAAGTGTCATTGCAATCGGGGTACCGTTTTTTTCACATTAAATTTAAAAAAATATATAGCCAGCGTCATTTGGGATGATGTAAGGATTCTAACGATACCCCATATATGAAAATCCGTTAAGGTATTTAGAAGTTATGGTGGAATAAAGAAACTCACATAAAATATGGCGTGTCCATCGTTCTGGCAGCGCCACGGTCTCCGATTTGCGTGAAAAAAATTCACCATGTAGGCCGATTTTTTGCCAGTCGGGAAAAAATAGGTTTGATTTTTTCCCTCCACTGGATCCGAAAATATACGAGGTTTTTTGTGGCGCTGCCAGAACGACGTCGTCCTGGCAGCGCCACGGCTATATCTCATTAATTACAAAAGCTAGAATAAATCTAATTACACACAGATTTTTGGCTTTTTTTTCCAATTCACACAAGCTAACATCCACCCGTGAAGGTCAACAGATTCAGGAGTAATCGTGGGTCATTCGTGGCGCTGCCAGAACGACGTCGTTCTGGCAGCGCCACGGCTGAATCTCAGCAATTTGATTTTTTTCCTGGAAACGGTGTGGGTATATATTTAATACCTTCGTCATAAGGCACGGAAAAAAATGAATTTCTACATTTCATCGTGGTTTAAGGATTTTATAGGCATCGAGAAATTTTTCTTCACTCTAACGCCTTTAATTGATGTATTAATTAACATTCGCGCATTCCCTTATCTTCCTATAAAGGGAAAAAAATAAACCACCATCGCAGCATTCGCCGTTCCAGAGAAATCATAGGTTTAGATTTGGTTCATACATTAGGCATCGTTCTGGCAGCGCCACACCCAGTGCAGCATGATCCAGGGTACCTGTCGCGAAACTGAGTATGCCAATATTTAGTACCACCATAGCGAACACGGAAAAAAATCTGATAACGTGTATAACATAGCTACTTTCCGAGAAATAAGCCTTTGATTCAATATGCCATACAATTGGTATATTGGAGTAGAAAAGTTTTAAATTGCTTTTTATTTTAGCATTTTAAGTATCCGATCTGGTGCCCAAAACCAGTTTTTACTATACAGGGTGTTTGGTAATAGCTTTATAAAGCCGAATATGGTAGATAGGGACCATTATAGGGATATTTTGTTTATTAATTTTTGTATGAAACAGCAGATTTTTTTTCACGATTTCAGAGTTGGTTCCATAGTAAAAGTTGCCATTGCCAGCGAAGTGAAGTAGCCCAAAAATCGCGCAAAAATTTGTGAAGTCGTCCAATTTGAGACTATCGCAAAATACGAAAAACTAGTCGCAATTTGGCTCGTGAGGTAGGCCAAACAGCATCAGACGTGCGTGACTTATGTATGACATTTAATTGACAGCTTCACAGCTTACTAAGTTAACGCCTCATTCACACTTTCCCGCTTGACTAGCCAGCTGTAGCCCGTTTTCATTTCCGCCCGAAAAAAAATCAGCTTTTCATACAAAAATTAATAAACAAAATATCCCTATAATGGTCCCTATCTACCATATTCGGCTTTATAAAGCTATTACCAAACACCCTGTTTAGTAAAAACTGGTTTTGGGCACCAGATTGGATACTTAAAATGCTAAAATAAAAAGCAATTTAAAACTTTTCTACTCGAACATACCAATTGTATGGCATATTAAATCAAAGGCTTATTTCTCGGAAAGTAGCTATGTTATACACGTTATCAGATTTTTTTCCGTGTTCGCTATGGTGGTACTAAATATTGGCATACTCAGTTTCGCGACAGGTACCCTGGATCATGCTGCACTGGGTGTGGCGCTGCCAGAACGATGCCTAATGTATGAACCAAATCTAAACCTATGATTTCTCTGGAACGGCGAATGCTGCGATGGTGGTTTATTTTTTTCCCTTTATAGGAAGATAAGGGAATGCGCGAATGTTAATTAATACATCAATTAAAGGCGTTAGAGTGAAAAATATTTTTTTTGAGGTTATAATTTCTCGATGCCTATAAAATCCTTAAACCACGATGAAATGTAGAAATTCATTTTTTTCCGTGCCTTATGACGAAGGTATTAAATATATACCCACACCGTTTCCAGGAAAAAAATCAAATTGCTGAGATTCAGCCGTGGCGCTGCCAGAACTACGTCGTTCTGGCAGCGCCACGAATGACCCACGATTACTCCTGAATCTGTTGACCTTCACGGGTGGATGTTAGCTTGTGTGAAATGGAAAAAAAAGCCAAAAATCTGTGTGAAATTAGATTTATTCTAGCTTTTATAATTAATGAGATATAGCCGTGGCGCTGCCAGGACGACGTCGTTCTGGCAGCGCCACAAAAAACCTCGTATATCTTCGGATCCAGTGGAGGGAAAAAATCAAACCTATTTTTTCCCGACTGGCAAAAAATCGGCCTACATGGTGAATTTTTTTCACGCAAATCGGAGACCGTGGCGCTGCCAGAACGATGGACACAAATATGGCATACCCCATAAATATACACACATCAACTTTGTCTAGGGATACAGGTACTATTTTCATACAACGAGGTAACTTTGAAGCCTTGGTTTCCTGCCAGGGATGTACTGTGCTGTAATCTGATGACGGTTACCCAGGGAGTGAATGGAGGAGATTCAAACTGAGAACTCTGACCGATTAATCTTTTAGAATGCTGATCAGATCAGTTGGGTGTGTATAGCGATCTGAATCTATTCCATTCACTTCCTGGATGGCCATCATCAGATTACAGCTCGGTACATTCCTGACAGAAAACCAAGGCTTCAAAGTTACCTCGTTTGTATAAAAATAACACCTGTATCCCTAGACAAAGTTGATGTGTATACATGAACCCTAAACACGTATACACTCCTCCTTACTCCTCCTTTTTACTTCGCAGTCGTGTAATAAAGGCCTTATTTTCTCTCTCTCCGGTGAGAGGTTTCAAAGATACTTCCCCTCACACAAGACATAAAATTAAGAAGACTTCCATGTTAAGCAGAAGAGACAACATATCTAAGTAATCAAATAGGCGCTATTTAAATGGACACTTGTAGTCGCACATATATGGAAATCAGGAGGGTTGCTTGTGGCTCCTGTTTTCTCACGCGGGATGCAATTAGAGGGCAATCTGGGCAGCAGCAGCCTGCAAAAACGCTGCCTTTAATAACTTCTAATAAGCGGAGGACAGGTTCTAACGCAACCGGTGCGGTGGAGGGCCTAATGCATGCCGCACACTGACGCAGAAAAGCGTCAATGTTAAATATTTGTTAACATTTATCACTCATAGGAATATTCAATAACTATTGTAGTCACTGTAATGCGTGGTAATGATATGCTATGTTCATTCTCTCTCCCTACTTTCGATCAAGAATACCCTAGATGTCCGGTCAGAGTCTCAAAAATGGCACCTGAAATAGCGTCCCACTTACAAACTGGGCGCATATTTTGCACAAATTAAATGATAAAAGATGTGTTTTTGTACAAAATAAGCTTATTTTGTACAAAATACGTGATATAAAATGTGAGTTTGTTTGTACAATACAAAATAAGAGGTGATTATGTATAAAATAAACGCCAAGCTTGTAAGTGGGACGCTATTTGAGGTGCCATTTTTGCGAACTGTTTTAGTTCGTGAAGCGTTATCTAGGATATTCTTGATCGAAGCTCCCTACTTAAAATAATCGGCCTAGGACGCGTTACGAATTTTTTAGGAAATAAATATTTTCGAACAAAAACTAATATTTACGAACTTTCATAGAGTCTCGAGAAAAGGTGTATTGAACAATTTATTCCATAAATAAGTTTCCGAAATGACAAACTTTAAAAAAAGTACAAAAAGAGAGATAATTCAATGAGTTATTTTAGTTGTAATGCATAAACAGTTACAAAAATGTATATTATATCCTAATCCCCTACACAACTTTTGTCCAGTACATATTGCACAAATCTTTACAGTCTGTAAAAACTTTAGAACCAATATTCTCATTACATAAGTTTTTCACTTTCATTGTCACAATTTTTTTAAATGCAGGTCCTGCAGGTTTAACTTGTTACTTCTTTAAATTAATCTCATTATGTTTATTTAGCTATATATCGTCGGCTTATTGCAAGAACTCATTAAGTGACCAAAACCAAATTATGAAAAATCAATTAATGAACTTTTCAATCTTGAACATGGAATAATCATGGTAAATACAACAAATGTGAAAAAAAAATAATGCAGAATAATAGTGTTTTATTTTTACTATGTATTCAAATCAACATAAAATAATTTCTTAGCTCAAAACGTATTTTTTAAAGCTAAAAAACAAAGTTAATGACTTCTTGCCACAAACATTTCATAGAAATTTTCACTTTATGATTTCTTAAATTAAATATACAATTAAGTAAGTCTCTAGTTTCTGAAAGGATATTCTTTTTAAGTTATGGCAAAAATCAAAAAGACAAAATCAGATGTTGAGAAATAAAATTGTGCATCTTGAACATGCCAAAACTGTGCCATAAACATGGTAAACATAAAGGTATGGAAAAAACTAAATATAACACTTTAGTTTTATTTTAGTATATAAATCAACAAGTATTTCATTCTTAACACCAAACATGTCTTTTCCTACCAATCCTACTATCTAATAATATTCTAAATGCGAAAGTTTGCGTTTGTGTGTGTATTGTGTTTGTTACCTCTTCACGCCTAAACGGCTCGACAGATTCGAATGGAATTTGGTACACAGATAGCTTATAACCTGGATTAAAACATAGAATACTTTTTTATCCTGGTCAAAGGTTCCCGCGAGAGGCCGCTAGTCAAAAGTTTATTAACAGAGTTAATGACTTCTGCCAAAAATATTATACATTAATCTTTAATTATCCATTTTCTAAATTAAACATAAAAATTAAGTAAGGAATATTTTCTTAAAGAACATCATTTTAAGTTAAGGCAAAAATTAAAAATATTGTTTTAAACTAAATGATAAACAGTTTTAGCCAACGGTTACTGAAAGTAATGTTAATTAAGCATTTGCTTAAAAAGTAATTAAATTCTTTTAATGATTTCTTGCTTTTACCAGAAAGGAATATCAACACATTTTTTTCATATCGCTAAAAATCACTATTGCTGGCTAGTGAGTTTCGGAAAACCCAAAAGTATTAAAATGATAGTTAATGACCTAATGCATCGACATAACGTCTAAATTTGAAAAGTTAGAAGATAATGAGTTTTTGCATTATAGAAAACTCATCCAAGTGAATTCGTTGGTGCTCTTAAGTGTACTTAATGATTATTTGTAGTTAATGAGTTCTTGCAATAAGCCGACGATATATTTTGTTATTTAGTTTTTTTTTTGCTGGGTACTTCCTATCTTTTGTTTAAGCCTCATAAAATGTAATAAAACTCTGATCATAAGTTATATAAGATACGTTTATAAAAAAAAGCTGTTGAGTTTATAAATACATAAATACTTAAAATGTCAGCGTTTTTCACACAAGTGTGCGCTCTCCCTGATAGGCTTTAGCTGCAGTGTAAGGACCTGAGATGTTGTGGCTATTAATAAGTGATCTAAGATTATTAATAATGCATGCGGATTGGAATATATTTGATAAGAATAATGGTTAATGCAACCACAACACGCACAAATATAAGGGAATTTAAGCTAGGTATTAAAAAATAAGGATAAATACAATACTTACACTTTATTTTGATGGATCTATCTATAACATAATTATTTCAATTTTCTCTATTGACAATTTTATTTCCCAATGGTTTGTTACTACATAGTGGCGTAATCTCTTAACGAAATTCCCATTTCTGTATTTATAACACTATTAAATAATGCATTCAAATCGCCACGCTTAGAAGTTTTCCCATTTACTTACTTTGCGTGAATTCAGTCGGGTGGGGCTTTTAGAATTAAAAAAAGTTGTACTCCAGCCCCACCCGACTTCAAAAGACGTTTTTTTATTAAAATTGATATGCGTATTGGTGATTTGAATATTATTTATTGCTTTTTAGTGCTTTTTAATTTTGAAGCTGTTTTTGTTTTTATTTTTAGGTTTTTTAAGGGGGTTTTTCTTTTTTTTAAAAAGCTTTTTTTGTTGTCAAGTCGACCCTGTTTCGTCATCATTACTGATTTATCCCTAATCTTAACACAATATCTACTGCACTGTTTAATAGTGTTATTAGTGTGTGTATTTATAAGTGTGTTATAGTTCTATTGTAAAGCGGAGGTAACATTTCTATTAGACAAGTCACCTAGCTATAACTTACCTAACTTTTTTAAAGTAAATTCGTAGTTGGATATAGAGTGAATTCATTTGCGAAAGTCTTTTCTCTTTCAGCATCTAGAGGGTCTACGTATAGACGGCCTATTACTACGTGGCTCCGTGAGCTGTATTCCTCGCGATAAAAAGTGGCTCAAATTGTACAAAAATAAAATGTCACTATGAAGTTTACAAAGCACACAGTACGTGAGTATTCGCAGCTAAGTACTTCTAATTTTGATCATTTTTCGAAATGGGTAAATATTTTTTTTTAGATTAATTTGGAAAAACTGGCTTGAACGAACCTGCTCACAAAATTTCACTAAAATCGGTTGAGAAATGCGAGCTTTAGAGAAGAACATATAGCCGAAAAGCCGGACTGAAATATGTTTTTTCACATATCTCCGTCATTTTTATAAATTTCGATAAACTGTCTCGACAAAAAAAATCTGTACTATTTTTGAACCTGCTCACAAAATTTCACGAGAATCGGTTGAGAAATGCGACCTGTAGAGGAGAACAGCCAGCGCCAGAAAACAGACTGAAATATGTTTTTTTACATATTTCCGCCATTTTAAAATTTTTTGTAAAACTGTCTCGACAAAAAATTAATACTATTTTCAAATCTGCTTACAAAATTTCACAGGAATCGGTTGAAAAATGCGGCCTGTAGAGGAGAACAGGCAGAGCTGGAATGTCGGACTGAAATACGTATTTTAACATATCTCCGCCGTTTTGAAAAATTTTCGAAAAACTGGCTCGACAAAAAAATCTGTATTATTTTTGAACCTGCTCACAAAATTTCACGAGAATCGGTTAAGAAATGCGACCTGTAGGTGAGAACAGACAGCCAGACATACGAAAGAATTTTTGCCCAAGCTGAAGCAGAGACGCTTAGCTCGCACTTCGTGCTCGCTCGGTCAAAAAAGCATCGCGATAAGCGTACGATGTTCGTACGTCATCAAAGGATCGGATCCTTGGCGCTATTTACTTACGAATAAGGTTTAACATCAAGTAAATTGGACGACATTGCGTCCGACTATCGTGATTATTTTTTGTAATAGGCAACACAGAGTAAATCAAGTTCTAAACCGCTGAATATAATTTGTCGCGCGTTCAATAATTCATACAACGCGATGCAGCGGTGGCTTCGGTTAGGGTTCGCGGGAATATAAAAGAAATAAAAATGTATGTATGGGTGTTATAAGTATAATTCAGAAATCCTAGATCCTGCAGAATATTGCTACGAGTGTAGCAGCTCGTAGCAGTACTTATAGTCACAATCGTTGTTATTCGAGAAAATTAGTAATTCTCAAGTGATGCAATTTAAATTTATCTGAGTTCAAGAATTTGGATAATTTTATGGTTAACCAAACTTTGTAACATTTTCAGTGAATATAAAATTTTATAGGATTCTCTACAACGTGTTCCGAAAAAACTCTTAAAGCCATGGTAGATAGGTTACAATGCATACAATTATAAACCCTGAAAACCGCCACTGTAAACATTTTTCTTCTTTTCCTGATAAATGACATACTTAGTGACAACCCTAGACCTAAATTGTGTTTTGCTTTTGCCCTTATCAAAAACAAAAGTCTTTTTGCGTTTAGGGTTGTCACTTGGCAGTTTTCCATACAAATAAAAACCAAAATTTTATCCGTTTTTATGAAACATCCTGTTTTACCCTGTTTTTTTTTTCAATTACTCAAAGGCAATACATATCTCCACTTCGGAAAAATTAAGCCACAAAGAGTATTCGTTATATGCCAGTCCAGCAAAGACTTCTATGTTGCAGTCCAACCCTCTTACTCAAATGAATAGAATAGAATAGAAAGTGTTTATTCAGCAAAACAATTACAAAAATTATGGCCGACATTCTATGCGTTTTAACGCTACATTTACTTTTAAAGAAGCTTTTTTAAAGAAGAAAGGCATAGCCTTTATTAATGAAGTTCCGCAACAAGTGATTGATCTTCATTTGCATGAATTTAAAAACCATGTTAAAAAAACGCTCATAAGTAAAGGTTGACTGGTTATTATAAAGTAGAAGATTATCTTAAAGATCAAAATGCGTGGAAATGATGTAACACATAACTTTGTTGAAGTAATATAATAAGTCTATGTTGTTGGGAATAATCTTGTCACCCTGTTGTAATTATCTGGTAACGATATATTCAAGTTTGTAAATATCGTTACTTGCTGATAAGTTTCTTGCGCCCGTTCTTCTTGTCAGCTAAAAAAGTCTGGAACGGGTGGTAGGAAAATATAGACGATTCAAAAGTACTTAATTATTAAGTTTATTAAGCTTATTTGACTTTGACTTTGAAAGCTTTAAAATAAGCAGTAAACTATATAATTACGTGCCGTAAGCTTGTCAGTTCCATACAATAGGTACATCAAAGTCTGTGATTTACTTAAGTTTGCAGCATGTTTGCAATCATCTATTGTTCATATTTAAGCTTTAAAAGTGTGCGTAGCGTTCAGAGTTCCGACATAAAGAATATTGGCCATTTGAGCAGGGGGGCTGGTCATTAAATTAGATATTGAAGAGTATATTTTTGTTAAATATATGTTTTTTTAAGAAAGAAAAATTAAGCCTGTCTGTTGTAAAAATCGCGCTTGCGTTCTCGCATCAACTGAATCACTCAGAAACTCGATGTGTGTATTGTATGGGCTATCTATGTATTCTGTGATATCATACAAAAACTTGCCCCATTCATTGCTCGCTACTCCTTGCTGATATAGCCCGGGTTCCTCTGAATGGCATCAAATGTTTCTTAGGTACTTACCTATTTTACTTTATTCATTTTTTGATGCGAAAGATTTTTTTTTCTTTCTGTCGACTTAAGTCCATAAAAAGGATTTCAAAATACTAATTGAAACACGATCACCTTAGTTCGCATAAAAGTCAGTACGAAGTATGAACCCATAATCCAACATAATTTGGGATCGAATTTTTTCACGTTCAATACACTTTGCGATGGCGGGCGGGATTAAGACGGACGTCGGTATGAAGAGTAGGTTTTGGTTCCAAAATACGCAACTGAATTCAGATTGGAACCAATGATTGCAAATTGCAAGAGTTACACTGAATTCATAATATTTAAAACAATAAATTAATATAAGTACTTATTTCAAATGATCTTTTAACTTGTAAGCGAGTTGTAAAAAGTTTTTTTAACCTGTATTGATTTGAGACATTAATTAATCAATAGAACATGAATCTTTTTGAATCTATAGAAATGTTTGCATTGTACACGTGTGAAAAGAACCCATCGGATTCTACATAAAAAACTAAGATAGGATAAGCGAATTCAATGGCAACTCGTCCTGTTTAAAAATGGTACTAACTGCGACTTCTAAGATATCACAAGTCTAATAATAACTAAATATATTAAAACACATGACAAAAAGAAAAGAAAATGGCGGCGGCACCGCCATATTGGTTTGAATGCGCGGGAACGCAACCATTGCGCTCAATAAATTGACATGGTCCATATATGGCAAAGGAATACGTCTTAGGTTCTAGACCTCGGCGAGGGTTAGATACGGTTAAATTGGATTTTAAAAGGTTTAAAATATACCCTAGACGTCGTTCTTTTGAACATTAACGTGCCGATTCGTTCCGATGTACGTGTGATCGTAAAATGGATAATTAGACCGTGGTTATCTGTCATATTTGTGGAAGTTAAATTGTTTTATACCTTAATACCCCATTGTTTCGTTGTATCTTATAGACATTAAAGACGTCAAAATACATGCCTTAATTGATTTTTAAATGCCGTGCTGTATATATTTTTTTTGTTATCAGTCTAGACTCTAGGGTAGGCTTAGAATATTTTTTGAAAGGTTTGGTACTTACCTATACATTAGGTAAGTACCTAGGTAGGTAGGTTTAAGGTAGGTAGCTACCTCGTTTTCAAAAGTGTACAATAGTAGTTTGTTACACAAGGGACGTAGGTGAGCTTTTACAAAACAAGATCCAATTTGGCGCCCGTGCGAGCGCAGCTCGCAAAGGGCGCTAATGGATCGAGTGCAACAGAGATATTTAGACGAAGGCGAATATTATAATAGTTCGAGCTCTGCTCTGTTCTGCTTACTGAGGTAAGCATACTACTTTACATCATTCATGCGAGGTAAATTTAATAAAAATAATTCATTGAAAACTTCTCGTGGGGTCGATCAGACCATTAAACTGAACAACTTTCATTAAGAGACCAACCTCGAAATCGCGAAAAAAAATCAGCTGTTCCATACAAAAGTACAATGCCCACTCCATCGAAATGTATGAAACAGCAGATTTTTATCATTTCGCGATTTCAAAATGAAACTTATCATTTTATGAAAAAATAAATTGTTTGAATAAGGAGTTTTGCATTGGTCCCATAGTAAAAGTTGTTTAGTTTGATGGTCCCTATCTACCATTTTCGGCATTAGGGGTTATTTTGTGACACGTTGTATTTATTGTACTACTGCGAGAGGTATATTTTCGTTAGAATTTAGTGTGAACCTTTTTACATTATTTAGTCGAAGTACCTAAGGCTATGTTAACTGCTAGTTAAACTTAACTCGACGGCGGACGACGACGGAAAAGAATGCCTCATTAATATAATTGCTTTCTAGAAGTACTGAAATACATTTGGTTTCACGTTATTTAACTTTACCTGGATATACTTATATTTTATTATGCGTTGTAAGATATTTTTATTTTAAATGGGATATTGTATTACTTTAAATGACGTTGTTGTCTGTCATATTTGTGGAAGTTTATTATGAGTCTAGGATATTTCAGTTAAATTTTCACTTCAAAAAAACAAGTGAGCAAAAAATTTCGTTACAACTTGCCATAATCTAAGGATAAGTACTTATAAAAATAATTTAATTGTTTGGTATTATTATTTGTGATTTATTTCTTATGATTACTGCGAAAGGTATTAATATTTGTATTACTTTAAATGGGTCTGTGTTCGCCACTTTAAACGTGTAGCAGGCATTTTCTTGAATTTAATCATAATTTCAATCCAATGTCATTACAATACTAGTTCAATTTTAATGTTTTCTTTTCGAGCGATCGCAATAAATTAGTAGTACATTTGGGTTTCAAACTTTGGCGCTAGTATTGTAAGTCGTACCTGGGTAAAACTATCTCGTAAAGTTCCGGTGTTAATTATCGCGGTTATTTTTCCAAAACTCAAGTCTACAGGTTTTACTATTTCATTTCTTTTTTTTAATTATTTTGCAAATAAGAAATAAATAAAAAAATAAATATCTTTTTTACAACAGGGACTGAAAAGGGGTCATAAAAAATTAAAGTGGGACTAGGACATGTGGAGTATCATATGAAAGAGCGCCGTTTGCACGTTTTCAATATTTTTTTCTTTTTGTTTTAGGCCGCATAGTTTTCGACTTATGATGAAAAATGTAAAAAAATACCGCCCCCCCCCTTATTTCCGAAGTTTGCAAAGAGAAAAATCTGAAATAATTCTATGTGATAGCAGTTTATATAAAGATTACAGGAAAAATAAAACGAAGTCTCAATATAGCACACTTTCTTAGAAATTATCAAATTTCTAAAAAAGTTAACATTAGTTCCACTATCGGTCAAGAGATGGCGCTGACCTAAAACTGCAATACTAATTTTATTATTCTACTCTGCAGTGTGGTTTGATGGTGCAATTATGATGGTACGGACCCCTCAGTGCGCGAGTCCGACTCGCTCTTGACCAGTTTTTTTTATACATAGGATGTTAATTAAATTGCCTGCTGAAGGTCTAAGATACATTCAGTACCAATAATGTTACTCAAAGAAATTTAAAAATAAATTCAAAATACTAATTCTATGGTACGCAATTTGTAATTAACACCCACTCTGTATACAACGTGTTTAAAAGCCGAATATGGTAGATATGGACCATCAAACTGAACAACTTGTACTATGGGACCAAATCTAAAATCTCGAAAAAAAATCAGCTGTTTCATACATTTTATGTTTCCGTTATTAATTTTTGTATGAAACAGCCGATTTCTTTTCTGACATGGGGACAGGACACTTATTCATTGATAGCAACTATAATGTATATTTTCAAATTATGGTACTTAAAACAAAAAATCAAAAAAGGTGAATCAATGTTGAAGTCATATACCACGAAACAATGAGAAAAATCCGCTTAGATGTATCCCTAATGTTCCCGAGTCTCGATTCCCAAGAATGTCGTCCACGTCTGCAGAGGTTTTTGTTCACTTAAACTTAAGGCTATAGTGGCTACTGACAACAAAACTTAAACACCAAAAAGGCCATAACAGTTTCGTAAAAGTTGAAGAAAAAGCTTCTCAATTTTCATACAGCTTGGTTTGGTATTCATTTGTAAGTTATCTGGGGTTTGATATTTTCTTGGTACTCTGACGGCGACTCGAGTTCTTACCGATTGTGCTCAGGTAGATTGTGGTGGCCTGTTTTGATTAGTTTTCGCCACAATTGTCTGAAAACTGGGGTTATAGAAGCAGTATTTCAAATGAAAGAAGGATGAAAAGTATTTAGGAAATAGTTGAAGTACATACAATGCGATTAATTTAATAATGTACAACTAAGGTGGCGCACTTCAGAGCGCTTGCGTTAAAAAAACGACGTATTTTAATCTGTAATTCTTTATTATACATTCTCGAGTGTAGTTGCAGCGAACCACGTCTGTTGCCAATTTAATCGCATTGTAATAAATAATAGAAGACACTGTTGAAGTTGTAGGTTTTTTTGCAGTGAATGGTCTAATGATTTTCATACCTTTTCAGCATTGCAAACTGAAAATAATGAAAGCAACTTGAACTATTTTTTTTTTCAAATTGCAGTTTATAATAAAAAAGCCAACCAGCCTCGTAGACCTGAGACCAAATTGTTATGTTTCGTGCTGTTATAATCTCGTGTCACTGTGCTCAGTAAGTAGTTATAGTAAATATAATTAGAATCACTGATTCAATTCTAGACTACGTCGCTAGTTCAACAGCGTGAAATTTTAATCATTTGGTTTCTGCAGTGTGGTGGTTTCACTCATGATTACAAGCAACTTTTACTATGGGGCCAACTCTGAATCAACCAAAAAAAATCAGCTGTTCCATACATTTAGGTTGAAAGAGTAAGTATTGTGTTTTTGTATGGAACAGCAGTATTTTTTTCGCGATTTCAGAATTGGCCCTATAGTAAAAGTTGCTTGTAATCATGAGTGGAACCATCCTATTGAGGGAACCAAATGACTAAAATTTCAGCGTATATAAACTCGCACCACAAATTGACTTTGGTCTCTAGTATAAACAAATAAGTATTTAGGAATTTGTAAGTCATTATTTATAATCTGGTGTCATTTTGTCTAGAAAACAAATTGGATTAGCCTTTCTTTCCAAACAATCGCGCTATTTGCGCATACAAAGTAACAAGCTGACATCGCAGGAGAGATACACCAGGATTCTATTCTAATGAACCTGTTACAATGTTTGCACAAATTGCTAGCACTACTGTACTGAGTGCACGCACTGCACAATTGAACATTGAATTGTATTTATAAACTATCATACTCTTTTTTTGCACTTATAAAAACAGTAACACAAAAATAAATTGAGATATGTGCACAAAGGAGGACTTATCTCTAAAAGAGATCTCTTCCAGCCAACCTGAGACGTGTTTGAGATTTTAATATTAAGCGGGTGAAAGTGAAGTGCGAAAATTAAATAATAAAAACTGTCAATTTAAAGTCCGTAATATAGTATCTACAATATAGTAATAAATACATATACATACCTAAGCTGTACATACATACATACACATACATACTTAAACATACATATTAAACCTATATTATTTATACATACATATGAATAAATAAATAGGAGATGGTGTTAACTGTCTCATGAGTCTGATGGGGTTAATTGTGATAAAAAGTGCGACTTAACTTTGGATTTAAATGAGTGGATGCTTGGGGAGTCCTGAATATTACTTGAGAGGTCGGGAGTTTATTCCAAAGCCGTACTGCGGTGGCAGAAAAGGAATTATGAAAGAATTTGGTGTTGCTCCAAGGCAGCTCAAGCATTGTAGTGATGCAATGGCCAAGGTCGCTTGTTTTAGTAGTTTTTAGTTCTTAGTTTAGTACTCTCAACCTGAAAGGTTCGGAGCAACCATCCCGGACACTAAGGGGAAGGAGGCGGAAATTCTCATTGGATACTACATAGACGGGCTATGATGGTTATGCCACAGAGGAAATAATCACTACGTTTTAAGAGTTGGCACTCTACAATTATGAACGTACTTTCTACCAACCTAAGTAATAAAATCCTACTACCAACATAAACAGGAAATGTCAAAAGAATAGTGAAGTACCTCACCAACTTGAAATGATTTTATCGATATCGATAAAAAATAATGCTTTGTAGCGTCTTTACTCATAGACCTCATTATATTTAATATTTTGGAAATAAAAGCAAGCGATAAATCCCAACACAATACGACAACAAAATCCATAATAATATTATACCTACTCGAAATAATTGTCAACAATAAATGATATACTTACATATATTTGTCTAAAAATAATTTGGAATTTCTGTCTTGATAACATGCCTTGAATTGATTATCGCTTACTTTCTTAAATAAAAAAAAGGTAAGAATCAAGTCATTTATTTAAGCAGGTCGGTGGAATAGAAGACGAGAGTTCGCCAACCAGATTTTTTTTATTTTGGGCTGAATTCCAGTCCTTTGGAGGCTGTAACAAAAATAATATAACATAAATTACCTACTAGATAGTCATAAATACAGTACTGAAAGTAAAATTAATACAAGGATAGTTCTTATAACCTTTTTATTATTTTGCCAAACTTTGAGCTTGCGAAATTTTATTCGAGTTGGCATTAATTTCTTCTGCCTTTATGAAGTCTTCATTATTCACTTCTCAAGCTTACGCGCTCACTAGACATGAAATAAAACACTTTTTAACGGATACTAGCGCGGTTTTATTGAATGTACTTTGGTATTTAGTTGGTATTTGGTTTGATTTTTGGTTTTCCCGACGTTTCGGCACCTTTGCAGCTGCCGTGGTCACGGGGGACTGAAGCTACCCGTGAGCCTACCCTCAAGCGATGAATTTTTTTAGACGTTCAGAAATTAAAATTTAACAAAATATTAATTATTTTATGTTGATTTATAATTTAATTTTATGAATTATGTAATGCTAAAAAGAGAGAGAATCTACTGAAACTACCGAAAATACACAAAGACAATGCTCCGCTGCGTCCGATTGTAAGCCAAATTGACTCACCAACTTATAAATTGGCTAAACACGTAGCAAAAACACTTACACCACTGAGAGGTAACACATCAGCCTTTGTAAAGGATTCCTACCAGTTTGTCAATGAGATACAACATCTACATCTCGCTGATGATGAAACTATGGTTAGTTTTGATGTTCAGTCCTTATTCACATGCTTACCAGTACAGGACTGCATTGATATCATCAGGAAAAAGCTAGTTGACAACAACATGCCAATTGAATATGCAGAACTACTAGAATTATGCCTAACATCTGGCTATCTGTTATGGAACGAGGAGTTCTACGTGCAAGTGGACGGCGTAGCAATGGGCTCTCCAGTATCCCCCATCGTTGCTGACATTTTCATGGAGGATTTTGAGGAGAAAGCACTAGCCACAGCACCAGTGACTCCCCGGTTCTACAAACGGTACGTAGATGACACTTTCACAATACTACCTAGAGACAGTGTCCCTGCATTTCTTAACCATCTTAACTCCATAAACCCCAACATACAATTTACTATAGAGTTAGAGGCAGACAATAAACTAGCTTTCCTAGACATTCTCATTATCAGGAATCCGAACCAAACCTTGAGCCACACAGTGTATCGTAAACCAACCCATACAGACAGATACCTTAATGGTGACTCTCACCATCATCCTATACAGTTAGCTACCGTAGGGAAATCTTTGTTTCAGAGAGCCCGCGGAATCTGTGACAAACAACACCTGACTGCTGAGCTTCAGCACGTCCAACAAGTACTGCGCAACAACAAGTTGCAAGTACCACACCTCAATCACAGAAAACGCGCCAAACCAGCCACAGTAGAGCGTCAACCTGCCATTCTACCATACTTGAAGGGTGTCACTGACAAGATTGGAAACATTCTGAAGCGAGCGTCAATCAAAACTTACTTCAAGCCGCCGAAGAAGATCAACCAATTCTTACGACCTGTCAAGTGTAATATCCCCCTTCAAGCTGCAGGCGTCTACAAACTAGATTGTGACTGTGGACTCTCCTACATCGGGCAAACAAAGAGAAGCATAGGGACCCGCGTCAAAGAGCATGTAGCTGACATGAAACATAGGCGCGATAACAAGTCTGCAGTGAGTGAACACGCCTTTGAGGGGCCCAACCATTATATTAGATTTGACAAACCCCAAATCCTTGCTAGGGAACGTAGATTTATCCCTAGAATGCTCCGCGAGGCTATCGAAATAAATAAATATCCTAATTTCAATAGAGATGATGGTTGGAAAATTCCACCAGCTTGGGACCCCATCATTCACAAGCTAAAGCCCCTCACACGCACTGTAAGATCTAATGATACGGTTAGTTCCTTTTGCAAATAAATAAGTTAATACAAAAGACGGAGGTCGGCTTCCTCTCCAAGTTTTCTTTCGCCATTTCTTTCTTGGAGGGGCCTCCCAATTTTATGAAATGGTGGTAGTTTCAGTAGATTCTCTCTCTTTTTAGCATTAAATAATTCATAAAATTAAATTATAAATCAACATAAAATAATTAAAAATTTTGTTAAATTTTAATTTCTGAACGTCTAAAAAAATTCATCGCTTGAGGGTAGGCTCACGGGTAGCTTCAGTCCCCCGTGACCACGGCAGCTGCAAAGGTGCCGAAACGTCGGGAAAACCAAAAATCAAACCAAATACCAACTAAATACCAAAGTACATTCAATAAAACCGCGCTAGTATCCGTTAAAAAGTGTTTTATTTCAAGTCTTCATTAATTAATTGACACTGTCTTCTGATTAAAATTTTCACAATCAACCCAATTATTCTGTCAATCATGTATCGATGACTGCTACAGTTCCACCATTCAAAATTGATCTGCACCATCATGAGGGTACAAAACATTTGACCAACATGTTCTTCATGAAGTACGTGAAGATTACTTTTAAAGCAAAGTAACGCCTCCTCGGTAGTGCGACACAGCTGGATAGATGGATATGTTAAGGAGCGTTTATCCTTCCACCACCACCACCTTCCAGTTATACATATTTCTAGGAAAATGATCCCCACAGATAAACTTATTATTATTCAATTTCGATATGGGAATATAAATCAAGTCCTCATTCCCTGTATATTTAACCCATAATCGACATCTAAAATAAAATAATATCGATAACTTTAGTACAGCACTATGAAATGATAACGTAAAATTACTTGCTCAGTAATGATAACGCAAATTTCGTTTAAATTTTACTTAAACCTATATATTTACTGATATTACTACTATTCTTAACAATGTTTTTACTCAACTTAACTTAAAACTTAGAAAACTATTAATAAAATTACCTGTTTGGATCAAGCGGGAATCTAGCCAAAAATATGTCCTTGCTTAATCTTCTGACTCTCCGGACACCACAAATTTCGCACTTTCGCAATGATTTGCCTCTCATTATGTCTCTTGAAGACGTTTATAATAAAATTTTATAGTATTTAAATGAGTAAAATAATTTTACGAAAACTTGAAAACTTCTGTCAAAATTTAATTTTTGGCGGCGGCGGGTCACATGCTGGCCAACATGACCACGAAATGACGTCACGTATAATGCGACTAAATTACCGTGTCATGGGTAGTACAATAAGACAAAACGTTAACTGCTTTTTTCATTGGTAGGATTGTTTCGTATTTTAATATTGGTACAAAGTACGTTCATAATTCCATATAAAATTTTTTGTATGAAGTTTTCAAAGTGTCGACCCACTGGGTTATGCCAGACTTGACCGACTAAAACCGCCGTGAGGTTGGTTTTTAATCCAACAGCTATGATGACAAGCCTCAAAACCTTCATCGAATACGACCGCCCCCCGAGGGGAGGGTGGTGCGGACCAACCGATGTTGGTTGAAAGTTGTATATATGCTAAGTCGCTGAGTGAACTCCGTTAGCGAGATGTAGGTACTCCATAACTATATTCTGTTGCTGCATTGTGATGTTCAACGATATGTGTGTCGGCAGGCGCGTACACGACGCACAACCTGGTGTGCCGCATGGCGCTGACGTCGTACGACCAGATCCCGGCGGAGCTGGAGCGCTGAGCGCACGTGGAGTTCACGATGCCCGCCACGCAGGTGTCGCACACCACCGTGCGATCCGTCTCGCTGCAGAACCACGACAACGACCCCCCGGAGAAGTACGTGCGCTACCTCGCCCCGCACGAGTATCTGTAAGTATGCACTAATTATTATATTCGAGATAGTAGTCTTTTTACACAACAAGGGTGGCAAAACTACCCCAAGTAACACAACGAGGCTGCTTAACAGCCGAATAACGGATTTTCATCACGCTTAAAGCTGAATACGGAACCTGCATAAAGGCTGTATACGACCTTATACAGCTCTTATAGATCTTAAATGGGCACAAATTATTCAGCCTTAAGTTCACATAGCTGCTTAAGAGCTGTGTAGCAGCAACTTAACAGTGTAATAAAGGGTAACAGGCTGTGTAGCAGAAATTTAAGAGTGTTATAAAGGGTAACGACAGTACTATGCGCTGAAATTCGACTGACTAAGAGATCACAAGTTACTCTTTATTCTGAAAATATGTCACATGTACGCTTTAATACATATTTTAAACCGCGCAAGGCTGCTTGCGGCCTGTGTAAAATTAAGTGAAACGTTTAAGCATATTATAAGGCTAACAATTGAACACTTTATGTTACGTGAATGAATTAGAGTTAACGATACATTGGTGGATAATATTCATATTCATACTCTGTTTGACATATTATAAAGGGAAAATGACTGGGAGCGTAATTTTACTGACATTATACATATATATTATCTAACAAAATTTTAGTGCGCCACGAAAATATTCTGTTTTGAATTAGTTTTGTGATATAAATAAGCTGTGATGTAAACTTGACAAAAAAAAATGTAGTGCTTTGAAAAGAATTATAAGATAAAAAGTTATTATTAAGATATTTCGAAGTTAAAACTGATGCATTACATTCCTATTTCTTGCACTAAACATCGTAAAGGTTGAAAAATCAATCAGAATTTTTATAGGTTATACAAAAAATGGTGGATTATGTTACTAATTACATTGACTGATTACAGTACCACATATGTTCTTTTATTCAGATAACATCTGTTTTAATGTACTTATGTGAACCATTATAAAGTAGAGGCCGTTAATCCGTTACACTAGTGAGTCTCTAAGCAGCTGCGAGGCATCTAGTGAATGTATAAACAGCCGCTATGCAGATACTATCAATGGCAGTATAAAGGCTGATTAGCGGTAGACATATTCAGCTATAAGTTGAAATATGGGCCACATATCATCCATTATACAGCTATTCACTGCATAATAGTTCACACGTGACTCTTTAATAAGTTAGTGTAATAGGAGTTCTCAAATACCTTCTTATACAGTATTTGGCGAAATTTTATCCACTAAACAGTCCTTACTAGGGTTTAGGCTTTAGAATATGTTAGAAGCTGAATAGAGTCGAGAAAATATACCTTTATAGCACTCTTAGCGTATTAATTGTAGTTTTGTCGGTCTTAATAAGCCTTAATGCAGCTCTTAATTAGCCTAAGCTGTTTAAATATCACTGACCGCTATTATGCAGCTGTAGGGTCACCAGTGTACTCTTAGAAGAGTCTTAATAAGCACAGAGTTTTAAATAAGTCTAAAAGTGAGTAGTTATACAGCTATCTGTGTTACTTGGGACATTATTACTACTATAGCCCGTCAGATCGTAAGCAGCTAGGGGCTGGCACGGGGGGCGGTTACCAGGGGCGCAACCCTCAGGGGGCGCACTTTCCTGGTCCATAGCTAGAAAATAAGTATATAAGTCTTGGGGCGCAAAACTCAAATCTTTCCAGGGACGCTCATTATCCTAGAAATTTGTCTTGGGGCACAAAATTCAAATCTTGCCAAAGGCACTCATGATCTTAAAAATATAACATGGAGCGCAAAAATCAAATCTTGCCATGGGCGCGGCGCTCATGACCGATGCTGATCATTAGCCACTACCGACGTCACTCCCCAGGATGTCTTTCATCATATTATAACAGTTTAAATCTTTACCTATTTCGGCCTTGTTACACTAAATAATTATTACATATTTGTTGGCACTCTAGGTCTTCCTTTAGATTACTGTATAATACAACATGTTTTGTAAATGACCGTCTGTTGTCCAAAATAAAATAAATAAAAATATAAAAATCATGCACGCCAATCCTATATCATTTTGCAGGCCCGGTATTTTTTTATTAATTAGTTGGTTCATGCTATTCACACCTTGTTTTGATCGAGTATTTTTTGTAAAAATTTCGCAGGCCTATTACATAAAAAGAATCGCGATAAGCGAACGATGTTCGGTCCCACTCCGTGACACTATAAACTCAAGAATAAAGTTCAATATCAAGTAAACTGAACGCCGAATTGCGTCCGATTATTAATTCTTTGCAGAACAGAGCCTACCTCAGCGAAAAATTTTTTAATAGATTCCAAAGATCTCTTTAAAAGTCTAGCAAATAAAAAAAAAGATTTATTAGGCTTGGTAGATAGACTACTTAAATTAATAATTTGGCCTTGTAAGTGTTTCCACTGTAAGTGCTTTATAGTGATAGACGTTTATTCTGTGGTGATTGAATAAAATATCCATTGCAAGCTCTCAGTAATAATAAATAACGTACCTAGGATATAAGGAATTGCTTCGAATCGCACACTCGGTTATCAATGATTGATAGTACGATTAACACACTACAGCACTCGTTTACGGAATTCGATATCAAAATCGGAATTGAGATTGATCCCAGCTATCTAGCAATCAAGAGATCAATCTTTTAGCCGAACCTACGATAGTAATTTACCTTAATTTACATAAACATACAGTTTAAAGGAACTTACATTTTTATGTTCAGGGTACAAAACAAAAGTATCCGTTACCGTCCCGTACTAGAACTATCTAGAAGTTTAGTGCGAGCATCTAGAGATCCTAGAGCGACGTAGGACGTTGCAAGCGATCTAGGGGTGTAGCTAGGTGTTCCACCATCTAGCGTAGCGACCGACGTTCAAACTCTCAGCATTTAGCAGCATTATTATTACCTACATACACTCGACGTCAGAAAAATCGCACCTCTTCGAAAATAAGTTTAGACTTGGCCACCTGCTATTGCTAGCTAACATTTTATTGTGTAAATGTTGATATCTATTGAAAGTACATTTAATGAGCTTTCAATTATTAATTGTTTGATTTAATTAACATAACAGTTACCATAATTAGACGCTTAAAGCGGTTTTGCTTGCGCCGCCATAATAGGGAAATATTAGGGGTCAATTCAGGAAATGCGGGTATTTTCGCTATCGAGATGATGGAAAAAACTCAATTCAACAATTCAGTTAAAAAAAGGAAAACCCAAGATACTATATTGCCCATGAAGTTGCTCAAATATTGCAAAAAAATGAGGCAATTTTCCAATTTCATCAATTGAAATTCAGTTTCCGAGCTGTTGCTCGGAAACTGAATCTCAGCAATTGATTCCATTTGACGAGTATTCCAGCAGTTTCTAGAGACTGTTGGCTATATCCGAAGGGGAAAAAGTATATAACAACACCATTTATTTACCATTACCATTAAATTAGATAGGATTAAATTAACTTTGAAGAAATCTTTGAAACCGTGCGATTTTTCTGACGCCGAGTGTATTATGGATCATACTTCAGCGAAAGTATTAAAGATAGGTAAGTAAATAGTGTCGACTAAATTTAAAATGAGGAATACTGATGGAAATAATTTACTACACACAGTAGCGAGGGGTGAAATTATGGCGAAGGTAAACCGTTCTACAAAACTGTTATATCATCTGCATCATCATAGTGGATCAGTGGGGTGGGATTTCTAAAAGGTAAGCCGGTGGGAATCAGCTTATATGGACCCTTTGCCACTGCCACACAATCAGGTAGACTGCTATCTAGATTTCTATCTGGTGCTGCCATTGCTTATGTAAAAAAAATTATTTTTTGCGCACCAAATCGCAATTATCGTAAACCATAAGTGCTTTAGCTACTTATGTATATTAATATGATATAAAATAAAAATTCCAAGTTATCGCATACTGCGAATCTCAGGATGCTTTGGAATGCTAACCACTCGATAATGCAGGTCTCGCACGTCATATTATCCAATATTTAAAGATTATCTTTTAAATTCAGGATTTATTTCGTCACCATCAGTCTTCGGGCCGCTATGTCAGTGGTAAGTTGTAATTATACTGGCGGCTGCTCGCGATTTTTTCAGGTCACATACGAATTTTCTTCCCT
Organism: Agriphila geniculea; assembly: GCA_943789525.1. Classification (NCBI taxonomy): domain Eukaryota; kingdom Metazoa; phylum Arthropoda; class Insecta; order Lepidoptera; family Crambidae; genus Agriphila; species Agriphila geniculea. The sequence goes on from OX038881.1 coordinate 2,684,317, forward strand.
AAAATTCATTAGTTTCTTATAAATATTATTATAAACCAATTTTCATTAATTTCAAAATTTTCGGTCCAGGAGTGAAAAGGTCATAGATAGACAGAGTTACTTTCACATTTATAATATTTGTATGGATAATGAAATAAAACAAGCGCCTTTTAATCTCGCTGTGGACAGGTTGCGATGTCCTTGAGGTGAAATGGGCAGCGAAAGTGCGTCACTGACCACTGCGCGCGCGCTGTTGCCCGTTCAGTTTGAATCGAAAATTTTAAATATCTAATATGATCCCGAAAGAGCACAATCATTTGTGATAGCCGTTCTACGAATGGGTGGCCATAAAAACAACAGTGAACTTAACAGTCACCAAAAGTAACTTCCAACCATTTCAGTATTAAGCTTACCTGTTTTCCACATGATCTGCTTGACTGACACAAACACAAGGGTAGTCATTTGGTTTTTGAAAAAAATTGCTACCAAGACTGAGAGGTCCAGGCGATTTTTCCTTAAATGCCAGACCTATAATGTCGTTATATCAGTCAGTCAGTATGCTTAGTATACTGATATAACCCTTAATTACGAACAGCTATCGAGAAAAAAAAGTACTAAAAGTACGCAAAAGTACTCGATAGAATAATTATCTATGGAAAATTTAATTTCGTTTTACAGCGATGTATGGAACTGTACAAATTTTCCATACAAAATTATCGAATGTTTTGTTGATAGCTGTTCGTGCTAAGGGTAGTGATACCATAAAATAATAATAAATTTACTGTCATGGAACAATTTCCACATATCATCATTCATCATCATTTTAATCAGGCTTTAAGTTCGTAGTAGGGCATGCTTTTTCTTTGTGAAATCTGACAGTGTGGTTAGCGATTGAAAATCATTTTATTAATTCTTTGTTTAATTTGTCTTTGTGTTTAATTGTTGTCCTAATTTATTAATTATTTGATTAATTCCCTAGTGTGCCTTGTTATTAAATTTTCCATCTAAGTATTGTGATGATTTCCTAAGTGAAACCTTCTTGCGATTGTGGACGGCGGTATCTAGATGTACACACGCAGTTCACAGGGCATTTATAAATAACCACTTTTCAAACGATCTGTTTCTATTATCTCTCTGTGTATTATCTGTTGTTTATGTTTCAATATCAGGTGTTACTTTTTTATTGACTAAATTGTATTGAAAATTCAAGCACGAATCATCTTGACAATCTAAAAAGAAATTGTATTCAGTCGTCTGCACTTGGTATGATCGAAGCGTCGCGGGCGCATAAAACCGAGCCTTTAAAAGCATTAAACTAACTTTTTCACCGAGACACAACTGAGTTGATCGGGCGCTGCGAATGCAACGATTAGGTGAGGAACCGGTCCCGCGCCGCGCGGGCAGTGCGATGCACTCTACTACTTCTAAACTGCTCTCCGGTGACCGTTCCCGACCGTATCCCGACGAACGACGCCTGGAATGGTAACGCAAACCACCACGTTAACACAAAAGCGACTTACAGTCTCTGAAACCGGCTTCAAGTCTCTAAGTTCGCCAAACGCATTTCTTGAGGTTAGGCGAACGTTTTCTATAGTTTATTTGATTGCTAACTTGCTCTAACCCTGGAATGCGCGCTCGAGACTCGACGGGCAGCGATAAAATAAGTAGGATTCATTGACATTGGTCACGAAGTTCAGATATGTTGTTTAGACTGGATTAGGAGAGGCTAGGTTTTTAAAAGTCTGCCTATGCCTAGACGCATTATGAGATTCATTGGAAAAAACAAACTGGAAGGTCTTGTATTTAAATAAGCAACTTGCTTGTTATTTAATTGAAAACGCTGGACGATTGCTTGAGAAATCATTTTTTTTATTTGTAAATTTAAGTCGTACTTAAATAGTCAGTTTTATTTTATTTTATGATTTACAGGAAACTTACAGCTATATTAATAATAAATTTATATATAAATACAGAAGGCCATTTACAAGTTTCCACATATATCTTAGAGTTTGCTGATAGAAAATCTGGGAAAAATACTGTTTCCTGAAAAAACCTAGGCAGGTTTTCTAAAATTAGTACCTCCACATTTTCTGGGAAAAAATAAGTAAGTACAGCTACTATTTTAACAAATGTAAGTAGGTTTAAGTACTTATATATACAAGGTTATTTTTAGTATATACGAAACCTGAAAACTGTTTGTTCAGAATCAGTAATAGAATCGATTGCAATATTTTTTATATCATGTCATATTTTGACTAAATAATATTTACAAAACGCACGCCCTACTAAAATATCGCGCGCACAACACAATAAGTTTGTTACTTCGTGAGTTTTCAAGGTATCATTATCATTTTTTTTATACTGGGGGTCTATAACGAAAAGTTTAATGCGATACACGCAGCTGCGTCCGTGCTTCGTTTTGATTGTTTCCTATTACAAATCACTTTCGTATGCGATATTGCGAAGAGACTACGTGAGTTTGACAGTTTCTCTCTAGCGTATCCGACACCGTTCGTTTAGTAGTAGCCAAATTCAAAATGGTTGTTATAACTGCAACCAACGAACTGCGGACGATTATCGTGGCCAAGTGACTGCGTTACGCAATGGGGAAGGCAACTGTCAAAATGGCGGTGCGTACGCTTGTTCCACGAGAGCTATGAAATCAAAGGACTTTTACTTAAAAAAAATAGTTTTTTTAACTTTAAAATTATTAAATTCTGTGTAATAGGCTTTAAAAATGTTGGCACTTACAAATTTCCGAAAAATCTGGATATGGAAAAAATTGATAAATTCTGTAAGAATAAAAACGTCTTAATTTGGCTTTCAATTTCGGCATTTGCATTGTAGAATAGTCTTTTATATCCATTTTGGGTCAATGGGTCATTTATGGTAAAAAAATATCACAAAGTAAATACCTACTTTCTCATACATTTTGTTCTAAACGTCTACTGTCTTAGGAACAAGCGTACGCAGCGACATCTACAATTAGCTTTGCGTTGCCAACCCCATTGCGTGCGTTATTTTCGTAATAGGCCCCCTGATTCTGAAAATAAGTATGGGACCCGTGTTTCGGCTTTCGTATATACAAAAAATAATGTTGTATAATATTAAATAAATAATACAGTTACTAGAAAAAATATTGAGAATAACTTGAGCAAATATACTTACTTGGCATCCAAATGGAGTAAGTAAGTAATTAATTAAAGATAAAAAACTTAATCATAATTATGTCTGTTTTTCATTTATTTAATTTAACCTTTTCGTTAGAAAGGGCAGAGATCGCTTTTGACATTTAACCATCAACTTAGTTTAATTAATAACCCTTAACTGACCTTTAGGGTCGTTACGACCTCATTACTGGGTAACTGAAGTGATGACGGACGGACGGAAATAACGATATTCTTATAGTCCAATAAAAAAATTAAATTGTTATGCTAATGTTATTACGATGTTTTTTTTTAATTGTTTCAATAAAATTACCAACATAAATATTTAAATACTTACCCAAACAAACCCGACATTGGGCACAAAAAATAAGATAATGCAATATAGTTCAGTAGAATTAAACCAAAAAATCTTCAAATCGATTTAATTCCTACAAAAGGTTTTATTGTTTTAATAACATCTTGTGTTGCCCAATATGATTATCCTAGGTTTTCCCTCGGCGGTGTGGTGGGGGGTAAAAATGTACCTCAAAAAGGATTTGACTCGGAAGGACTGGTTTTTCATCAAGATTGTGTAAGAAGGTTTTAAAGTTGGTTAAATTAAAAACAATTTGAGGGTAGAACAGTTTTGATACAAGCGATAGTTTTGGAGACACGGTTTTCGATTTCGAAATTAGGCCAAATTTATAAGATACACGATTTTTACCAAAATTTCCCGTGTGTCCTCCACGTCTAACTTTTGAAATAAGAGAGTCAAAAATCTAAAAAATATATATGCTGTACATCTTAATAAACCTTTTCAACAAAAATTAGTTATATTTTTGTTATATACCCCTTTTGGGGTACATTTTTACCCCCACTACTTAAGCACAACTCCGCCTAGGACAGTCATATTTGGCAACAAATGAAGCTATTAAAAAACAATTAAACCTTTTGTAGGAATTAAATCCGATTTTTATAACCGATTTCCAAAAGAGATGAGACGGTACGGTAAGTACATGATTATTTGTAAGTTCTTCCTTTTATATTGTAAGAAATTATAGTTCTTAATTTTCTTATTACAATTTTAACTAATTTTTATTTCTGATTTTTGTAATTTATTTTTATTTTTATTTGAATATTATGATTTTAATAATTTTGAATTTTTAGTTAATTTTTTTATTTGCTCATAATTTACTGTAGTGGAAATACTAATTGTATATTGTAAATTTATTCATTTTTAAATCTTATTTTTATAAATGAATCTTAATGTACAAATGTTTGAATTAATTTTTTATCGATACTAATTTAGGATAAGGCGATATTTGTTTTACTAACGCTGATATGGATCAAGGTTCCGAAATAAATTGATAATAAAAAAAAAATGCTGTTACGTTATTTTTAATGACTTACGTTACTAACGTCGAACTAAAGGATCTTTTTCTTAACATTTTACATTGCCAGTAGGTACTTATGTGTGTGTGAGAAAATATTGTTAAAATTTTAAGGGGGTAAGGGTAAAGATAGAAGATTAGGTACTTCGCAATATAAGGCTACTTATTGGATTTCGAATAATCAAAGAGCTATAAATATTTTACGCATACTTTGCTCTACTTCAAATATTTTAGAAAACTGCGCTACTCAATATAACACAGAAAGAATAGCCCTAATCTCCCAGACATTTAAGAGGACATTTTTCGTTTTCTCATTGAAAATGGCTGTTATTATTTTGTAATTCGCATAATTCATGGCGTATCCAACGAATTAGCGGTTGCGTTATAAACTTTGTCGTCTTGGAGCGGAGATGAAGCAAAAAGACTTGAGTTCAGCAACCGTGGATCACACACCTTATTTGTAAACATTGGTATCATCCAACATAAAGGCCGTGTACAGCTGTAGATATCATTTGAAATTACTTATCTTATCTTACACTTAGTTTTCAATAAAGATTTTGTATCTTGATCTTACGCGCGTAAAAATCCTGCTTTGTCATTTACTCGCAATATACAAACTAATACAATTGTCACTGCACTGCGAACACTAATAAAAATAGAATACCTGTACACGGTTAATTTTTTACTATTTCTAAAAATGAAATAGGGATTTCAGACCACATAAATGAACAACTTTTACAACCACGGAATCGCGAAAAAAAAATCTGCTGTTCCATATATTATAGTCGAGTCATATTGTACTTTTCTATGGAACAGCAGTTTTTTTTTCGCGATTTCGTGGTTGGCCCCATAGTAAAAGTTGTTCATTTACGTGGTCTGAAAACCCCATTTCATTTTTAGACATACTTAAAAATTAACCGTGTATAGAGTAACTAGGTTTCGATTAAAATGTTGTTGGGGGTTGGTGGTGCAGTGATTTTTTATCAGTTTTTTTATACATTTATAATTAGGTGACGTCCGGTAGCCAAGAGAAACAAAGATACTTTATTTTTATTCAAAGAGGTTTAGCATAGTTTTAGAACTCTCAATTCCTTAGTTCTTAAAAAGCAGTTTAAGCAATGTACTGTTTATTAAATCAGCCTTTTACGGTATGAATTTAACCGTCTACTCTAAAGCTTGTATAAGCAACAAAATCACGAAAAGAATAGACTACGATTGTGTTTCATTTACACCTGACAAGGGGGAAGTGAAACAGTGCCCAAAAAGCTGTAAATATTTTAGTAAAAACATGTCTAAAGTGTCATGTTTAACCGTTAATATCAACAATGTATCAAATTCTATTAAAATAGCGTCCTAATTCAAAGGGGGAATGGAACATAGGTTGTAATTAAATTTTTCGGTAAGTATAGTTGCCAAAGCTATATTTATTTTATATCTATCTTACAACTGTGGAGATCAGAATACTACATGCACTATTTTTTTCGTCCTTTTTTGCAGGGCAGGTTGGCCATCGCAATCGGAACCAGTCGGGCAGGGATCCCTAGGGAGACAATCTACGCTTTAGGACTCTAGGGTTTATATTACATGTTATCTATTGGTTATTATTATTATCCTTACTAATATAATAAATGCGAAAGTTTTGTTTTTTACGGCTTCACTTTGTCGGGGGTACAGAGAAGGACTTAGAGTACCTTTCATTCCGAAAAAAGGTACTGTTCTCGAGGGATAGTGAAATAACTGTTCATGCAGACGAAGTCGCGTTTTTCATATAGCTTTGTACGTTTGAAAGATTTCTAAATGATTTTTGATAACACTAGTTTACATGACTTTTGTTCATGAAATGGAATACATACAGTTAAGTTATTTTAGGTATCTACATCTCGGAAAAAATATTTAAAAAAATCCAGCACGTCAGTTTTTTGAAATATTTAATAACAAGATTTTTACAAAAAACTACATATCGGGTCATTTTGAACTTACCATCCAAATTTTAAGGATGTATCCAGTCCATGAAACTGAACAACTTTCTCTAAGAAACATGTGTCAAATTTCGCCAGAAAATTTTGGTCATCCCATACTAAATTGATCACGTGATCTCTTTGATTTGTATGGAAAGTCGATTTTTATTTTACATATTTGCCTATGTGTTCCTTAGAGAAAGTTGTTCAGTTTCATGGACTGAACACATCCTCAAAATTTGGATGGTGAATACAAAATGACCAACAATAATAAACAACAGAAAGTTAAAAATGGGTAATTTTTGCTCTTTTTAGGGTTCCGTAGCCTAAATGGCAAAAAACGGAACCCTTATAGATTCGTCATGTCTGTCTGTCTGTCTGTCTGTCTGTCTGTCTGTCTGTCTGTCTGTCTGTCCGTATGTCACAGCCACTTTATTCCGAAAGTATTAAGACTACACAGTTGAAACTTGGTAGGTAGATGTACTCTGTTAACCGCTTAACGAATTTAATACAAAAATAAGAAAAATAAAAGATTAAGGGGGGGCTCCCCATACATGGAACTGAAACTGAAAAATTTTTTTTTCTTCAAACCAACACGTTTTGGGTGTCTACAGATAGGTCTTTAAAAATGACATTAAGGTTTCTAAGACAACTTTTTCTCAAAGTCAACCGTTTGAAAGATATTCACCGCCAAAGTGGTAAAATGTGTGTCCCCCCCCTTTAACTTTTGAAATAAGAAAGTGAATAATCTAAAAAAAATATATACTGTAGATCTTAATAAACACTTTCAACCAAAATTGGTTTGAACGAGATTTAGTAATTAGTTTTTGAGATATAGCACATTTTCCAAAACCGCAAATATAACTTTGTCATTCATACCAACACTGTGAAAAACAAAGTTATTTTTACAGACGAAAAATTATAGGTGGTATTAAATATGGTATGGTATAAGGTAACTACGGAACCCTATGGCGCGTGGCCCGACACGCACTTGGCCGGTTTTTTTTTATAAATATTTTCATATGTATCTCTCACAACGCAGACCAACAATAGTCACCTAGCATATTTTGGTCCCAAAAACCTTGATAATTTTGCTCAAATGATTTTAAATCTTGGTGAAATCTCTCACCGTGTTCATCACTCACGCTACCAATATTTTCTGAAAAAAAAATCTAAATGGGAATGTAAAAGATGAATTTTTAGTGACATATTTAACCCATATGCTCATAATTTTGCAATAGATTTTCAACAATCTCTTTGTAACTTTTTAGATTTTTTGTATTCACAATGCTATTTTTATATTAAGATGATTAATATAATGAAAATATTAGAAAAAATCTGAGTTGCTACGGGTGAGCCGATTTTTTCTAATATTTTCATTATATTAATCATCTTAATCTCTTTGTAATTATCACTTTTTTATTGTCTAAAAAATTTTTAACTACACTTTTGAAAGAGTTCCAGGCTGCTTTTTCTACCTCGGTCAAAGGCTCTCGAATTTTGTATCGTCCAATATTTTCCTGATTTGAGTACCCAAAAATATTCCTTCCTTTATTTTAGCCGCAGAAAGATTCGTAAATACAGAGCAGAGGTATTGAAATGCAGGCTTGGACTTATCCAAAGCTTTGGTAAAATTAACAGTCAGTTACGTGGTTACTTGGTTCTCTCCATATCATTGATTTACCAAATTTCAGTGATCTATTTTTACCTGAATACCAGGAGCTGAGGACCAATCTGCAATTAGTGCAAATCACATGAGGAACCCAATTTTTATCTTGATCTGACATCGAAAATCCAAAATAATGTAAATAGGCTTCTTGCAATGGTTTTGTTACAGGGAAACCACGAGTTAACTGAACAATTTTCCCACAAACATAACAAAATCGATTTGGATGTAGTTTGCACACTCTAGATGACATTTTGATATAAAAATAAGATTTTTCAGTCACACAGTTGTTTACAAAATTAAACGATAAACGTATTTAAACGATTGCGGGTAGATAAAAACAAAGACCTCTATATCTCAGAATTGTGACGTGCTAAGAAAAAAATAATAATTACCGTCCATAGCCTGCATATATATTATTTTATGTTTCATTTAATGAACAAAAACATTTTTTTTGTACACTAGTGAAATAAGAATATGTTTTGGACTCATTGGAATACTGGATAAATTGTAAGTATGAACATTTTTAAACGAACATAATGTGCTAAAAATAATTTGATTGCTTTAATAATTTTTTAAGTATTCTATACTTCCTGCGTTTTTCACGATGAATGAAAATCCTTAAAAAAGGCTTTAAAGATGCCTTTGGGGTTGAGTTTCGGAAAACCACGAAACACTTCTATAAACAAATGATCAAACATGTATTTCGTAAATTTCTGAAAATCAACCCCTTAAGAGGTAAATGGGGTAAGAAGCCTAAACTCGATATTGATGTCGTTATTGAGGTTTTGTGGGATTATTTTTAGCATAAAAAAGCTGTCAGAAAAGGGGAAGAATTTGTAATAATCTAGATCAAAACATTTTCTTTTTATTAGTTTGTATGAAGATGTAACTTTACAATCTTGCATTCTAACTATCGAATTTGTTTGTTAGTAGATCACAGCTTTGCTATATCTAATCTGTGACAAATACAGTATCCAGAACCCCTTAAGTGTTCCTCCTAACGTTTGTGCACAGCCTAACGTTTATTTCTGTGACGACCGGTTGAAAGGGATCGTGTGAAAATCACGAGAGCTCCCGTAGGACGCACATCTTATATAACGATATGGACATGTTAGTAAATAAAGAAAACAAACTTGTATGAGGGTACCTTTAGGGCTGTTTCTTCATGGCGAGTGGTCCTGTACTCAGATCATATAAAAAAGGAAGATGGAGCGTTGCGCTTTGGTTGCGAACAACTAAGTGAAGCCGGTTTTTGATGGTACATGTGTGCGTACTAGAGGGCGGGCGGGGGCCGGGCGGCAGGGTTCGCCCAATGACGAACGAAAGCCAAGGCGTAGTTTCGTTACATATGTGTGTGTAAACTGTGTATGTACACAGCCAAGGCGTAGTTTTACTGGGTTCACCGCTTTGTCGGAAGACTCCGTCTTTACTTTTTTATTTGGTCTGAGGTCCTGTAGAGATTTTAAAAGGCTCTTAAGAATTTAGTTAAATAATTTATATCATTGATAATATTAGAAAGTTGTTTATTACGCAGATAAAAACTGGAGAAAATTTTACGGAATAGAACAGATAATTTTACCAACACCATCAACTTATTTTTTTTTTCCTAAAAAGAAACATTATGGTTTAACTAGCCGGGTGTACTATAATGAAAGTGAAGGTAAACTTTTAATTTTCGTATACTTACAGACAGCAACATATGAGGCTAAAGTTTTTAGGAACAATCGAAAAAAACAGAGCTTTTTCTTAGTATTATTGATAATACTTATATTTTGATTCTTGTAACCCAAATGTGGTCTAATTTATTTTTACACGACTGCCCAAAGCAAAAAGAGTATATATGTGTTCAGGGTTCATGTATGTGGGTATGTGAGTTTCTTTATTCCACCATAACTTCCAAATGGCTCAACGGATTTGGATGTATGGGGTATTGTTAGAATCCTTATATCATTCTGAGTGACACTGGGTATATTTTTTTTTGAAAAAAGTCAATACACGACGGTATGACGCCATTTGCAAATGTGAAAAAAAAATTTTTTTCTTCTATTATTACAATATGGGCATCAAATAAAAGGCCTTAATGAGCACATTTCAAAAATATATAATTTGTCACTAAAATGTGTGAAATAAAAATAAATAATTTAAAAAAAAATTAAAACACGACTTCCCTGCTAAAAACAACCTAAAAAGTTAAATAACAAATGTCATTGCAGTCGGGGGACCTCTTCGATTAAAAAATTGTTCCACAAAACGGTCCCCCGACTGCAATGACACTTGTTATTTAACTTTTTAGTTTGTTTTTATCAGGGCAGTCCTGTTTTTAAATTTTTTTGAAAGATGATGTTGCAGACTACGTCATCCTCGTCCGCGTAGGCTCTAACTACTTACATTAAAGTCATCATCATCCCCTTCCATTATCCCAGTTTAACTGGGGTCAGTGCAGTGCATCCTTCTCTTCTATTCCTCCCTGTCACTCGTCATCTCCTCATCCACTCCCTTCACATTGCATATCATTCTCCATCCGCACACAAGCCATCCTCTTTTCTGCGGTCTTCCTCATACTTTCCAGCCCTCAACATCCATATCCATTGCTCTTCTAGTAACATGTCTCATCCATTCTCATAACATGCACATACCAAGCCAGACGATTCCCTTTCAACTTTTCTATTACTGGTGCTACTTTTAACTTCCTCTCACATGCTCATTCCTAATTTTATCCATCCGCGTCAGCACTTTTATCTCTGCTACATGTAATTTCCTATCATCCATCTTCTTCATAGCCCAACATTCTGATCCATACATGACTACTGGAATTATTACGGACTTATAAATTTTGCCCTTTAACTTAGTATCAGGGTCATATGTGACTTCCGTAACCGTCGTCATTTCGTTGCACTGCGTTGATCCGGTTTGTTATACAAGGTGTCCCAAAACTTTGCCACACAGAGGGAAAGTACCTTAAATATTGAAGATAGGAAATTTACAGAAAGAAGACTTCATTTTATTTTTAAAAATAATTGGAACAGCATTCAAAGGTTTTTGAAAAATTGCCTGCCTTAACCAGGAATCGAACCCACCAAAAACGAATAAAGATGTTTTATTTATTTTTACAATACCAATCGAAAGGGTTACTAATAAGGATTATTTTTTCTTAAGTGATACAGCATGTTAAACAAAAGGAAGACCATGAAATTTAACCTTAAAATTGTAATTATTACAAATTGTTTCAATTTGTATCGAACCGTAAGCGATTTTTCAATAAAATCTTTGAATGCAGTTCCGTTTCTTTTTAAAAACAAAATGAAGTCTCCTTTCAGTAAAATTTCCTATCTTCAATATTTAAGGGAGTTTCCCTCTATGTGGCAAAGTTTTGGGACACCCTGTATATCTAAGAAAAAACAAAACAATTCGGTTCATATTATCGTTTATTACATCAAATGCATTGCATTATGTTATTTTGAACAATAAATAAATTGGTGTGATACAATATTACCTTGTATAAGTATATAACGTTTAACTATTAATTTATATATTACAACGACTGTGTCATATACGATACATATCTATGTTATATGTAATGTAGGAGATTTGTATTGAAACATAGAAACTTGTTTTACTAATTATTACGTTTCTGTCACATTTTTTATGCAACTGGTAAATGTCTTTCAAAAGAAGTTTCTGTAGAGATACTTTTTTTCTCTAAATCGATAGATAAAACAAAAATATATTATATTTATATCTCTAGATAGGTTAAAAAGTAAAAACTATGTAATTATGAAGGAAAATAAATCTTGTCTTTGGTTCCTATAACAGCTTTGGAACATGAGAAAAATAAATTGTACTTAGCAGGCAAAAGTGTGATATACAAGGTGATGGTAACACCCTAGCGAAAACTTTAAAGGATGAATCTACCCTTAGAGCTAACCAACTTTATGTATAGAACCACTTGTCGAAAATTCATAGTTGAGATTTTGATTTTTCGTTGAGCAGCAATGTACGCATAACAACTCGATAATATCGCGGGAGAGCGTGCGCGCACAACAAAGCCACGACCTAGCCGTTGCCGCCACGACCGCGAGCAAATAGCTGTTGTTGTAATGTACAGTATACATTGCGGGTTTATAAAATTTTGATATTTTAATTACTTTTCTGTAAATGTAGGTAGGTTCTATGCAACCAAGACAATGTGTGATAGAAAAAAAAACACTCGACTTTTCATGAATTTTTCAATTCATTTCGGAAAATTCCACTTCAGATAGACTCAGAATCATGAGGTCGACAATGCCCTGAAAGTTTTCGCTAGGGTGCTATTAACACTCTGTATAATCAGGCGAAATATACATTCTATTGCATTGTAAAAACAACTTTAACATTACTTGCGCAGTACTTCAAATCGCTGGTGCAAACGTATGGGTTGCTTATTGCAAATCATTGTGTGTGCGGGCTAACCAATTATCAACTCTTACAAAAACGTACACAATTTCATCAAAAATAGCACCAATATTTTAATATCAGCACATAGCGTCATGTGTAATTAAAACGATCGCTGGTCGTTAATTCTGAGCCATGGATTACCATCACAATAACAAATCCATTAAAAACGTAGATAATCACTTAATATAAAGTTTTTTTTCTTAATAAAAAACTTTAGTTTAGAATGTAACTAAATACGTAAAATCATCAAAATATAAGGTGTTTGGTAAAAGCCTTTTAAAGCCAAATATGGTAGATAGGGACCATCAAACTGAACAACTTTTACTATGGGACCAACTCTGAAATCGCAAAAAAATAGCTGTTTCATACAAAAGTTAATAACGAAAATATCAAAATGTATGAAACATCTGTTTTTTTTTGCTTTTTTGTGAATTCAGAGTTGGTCCCATAGTAAAAGTTATTTAGTTTGATGGTACCTATCTACCATATTTGGCTTTATAAGGCTTTTACGAAACACCTTGTATATATCACCTAAATACTATACAAGTTTCTTGCTTTATATCATGCATGATTGTGAGGTATCCCCTTGCCTCAGAAGAAAAAAACGTTTTAAATCTAGCAACACCAAACATTTTTACAGCGCAGCAATACAACAATGTCACATCACATATTTAAACAAACAGTACCTATCGATGAAACGGCTAAAGATATGGTTAGTTAAACATTTAGATATGATTAGTTCATACTTTATAGTGAAGATGCACTCTATTACCCGATCACACATTATTATAGTAGAAAATATACAATTATGTAAATAGATATGTATGCATTTATATGTAAAATTAACTACTATGGTAACGTCACGGAATCGTACGCGAAAGTTTTACTTAAAAATTAAGTTTAAACTTTGTTAGAAAGATTGTTTTTTATTGAAAAGAGTCGCTTTAGTCGTCGACTAAAACTAACGATATTATACAATTTAATCCTTAAAAAAGGTCACAATGAAAGAATATCATCTAGCAACATATATTTAAACATTAACGCACGTTAAAATTTACAAAACTATAACTAAAATTAACACAAAGTGTTGCCAACTACAATTAAACGAACGTACCTAATTTATATATATTTGGTCTCATTTTAGTAACGGTTATAATTATTATTCAAACAGAAATACTTAATAATAATTAAAAACGAAATCTATTATGTACTTTATTTTTACACTACATTGTGGTTGCATAGCTCGTTTGTTGGATGAAAATAGATTCCTCTCGTTTTTCAGGCGTCGAAAGCCCATAGATAGACTTTAAAATAGCGAATTTTCTTTATGGTCACCGGCCTTTTTTCTTTTTAAGGGGAGAATACTCGTAGGCTTCTCAATAATGTTGCCAGGACGTTGGCAAGGCATTCAGCTCTCAAAGCCAGTTGACCTTCTAAAGTGGAGTTTTCTTGGTTTTGATGCTGGGCCTTTTTGGAGCTGTGCTCGTGTATAATCTGTGCCATTTCCGCGCCAGCCAGCTCCTTGAAGGCGGCTGTGACGTCATGGACGCGCAGCACCAGGTTTCTGGTTTGTAGCGGAGCGGACGTGTGTCTGACGAGGGCCTGCAAAATTACAGAATAATTTAATTTTGACTCTGAATTGCATCTCGCCCCTACTGAGATTGTTATTCTGCTAGAAGGTTACCTATTTTCATGGTTGCAGAATGGATTAAAATGTACTGATCTATGGGGTCATAATTACGTCACATTCGATCACAATTTTATATTGATAGTTACACTACCGAACTCCAAAGTGAGGTAAGTATCTCCTTTATCTCGAGGCAAAATGACGACTAGTATACTACCGCACTTTCAGTAGGGAAAAGTTAGATAGGTACAAAAAAAAAACCGGCCAAGTGCGAGTCGGACTCGCGCACGAAGGGTTCCGTACCAAAAAACGGCAAAAAACACGTTTGTTGAATGGGAGCCCCCCTTAAATATTTATTTTATTCTGTTTTTAGTATTTGTTGTTATAGTGGCAACAGAAATACATTATCTGTGAAAATTTCAATTGTCTACCTGTTGTCCTTATTAATATCGAGCAAAAAACGGCAAAAAAATCACGTTTGTTGTATGGGAGCCCCCTTTAAATATTTATTTTAATTTGTTTTTAGTATTTTTTGTCATAGCGGCAACAGAAATACATCATCTGTGAAAATTTCAACTGTCTAGCTATCACGGCTCATGAGATACAGCCTGGTGACAGACAGACAGACGGACAGCGGAGTCTTAGTAATAGGTTTTTACCCTTTGGGTACGGAACCCTAAAAAGGAACGGCTCGCATTCGCGGCAGTGGTGGGGGGATGCCTCCTGCCCTGCACCCACTTCATCGCTGACCTGTCAACCGAGCAACGCACACATAAACAGCTCTCACTGACAGGGAAATACATAACAAATAACTCTACACATACTCTTTTCGAATGTCTAAAGGTAATTGATCAAAGATATTTAAAAATAAGAAAAGAACATCAGTTTTGAAAACAGCATAATTTTCTGCTTTTTCCAAATTCTCAGATTCCTTTAATAATTAGTAAAAAAATTTAATAAATAAACTTTTGTATGTTTATCCTTACTAGGACAAGTTAGGATAAACAGACGAAGGTTTAAATAACCAAATTTTGACACTTTAGATACTTCTTTTAAACCTAATCACTATTTTTAAAATATGTTGTCTTATTAAATCAAATATTATTATCAATTTACAATATTATTGGTATTCTATGCGTGGTAAAACATTTGTTGTATTTTATGAATTATTATTTACACCCGTTAAGCCCCTTTTACACCCATTAAAAAGACTGTGATTTTTGTGTATTGTTTTGATTTTTTTCTAAATAACTTTTTCCTATTGAGTTTCGTCAGGTTATTTAGGTCTCCGAGCAACTGTGTGTGTTTTCCATGTGTATTTGTCATTACTTTTAGTTAACCTTACTTGTCCTATTTGGTAAACAAACTTTACTCAATTCTTTTTGAAATAATCATGTATAAAATTCAACAAATGGTTTTCCACGCATTAAAAATTAAATAAATTGTTAACATTTTTTTTGATAGTGATTTAGATTTAAAAAAAGCATGGAAACTGTCAAATACTGTTTACTAAGTAGGACAAGAAATGATTAACATACAAAAGTTTATTTATTAGTTTTTTAGGGTTCCGTACCCAAAGGGTAAAAACGGGACCCTATTACTAAGACTCCGCTGTCCGTCTGTCTGTCTGTCTGTCACCAGGCTGTATCTCATGAACCGTGATAGCTAGAAAGTTGAAATTTTCACAGATGATGTATTTCTGTTGCCGCTATAACAACAAATACTAAAAACAGAATAAAATTAATATTTAAGGGGGCTCCCATACAACAAACGTGTTTTTTTGCCGTTTCTTGCTCGATATCAATAACGACAACAGGTAGACAGTTGAAATTTTCACAGATGATGTATTTCTGTTGCCGCTATAACAACAAATACTAAAAACAGAATAAAATTAATATTTAAGGGGAGCTCCCATACAACAAACGTATTTTTTTTTTGCCGTTTTTGGTACGGAACCCTTCGTGCGCGAGTCCGACTCGCACTTGGCCGGTTTTTTTTATTAATTATTAAAGGAATCTGAGAATTTAGAAAATGCAGAAAATTATGCTGTTATTAAAACTGATGTCCTTTTCTTATTTTTAAATAACTTTGGTAAATTACCTTTAGACATTCGATAAGAGCATGTGCAGAGTTATTTGTTATGTATTTTGTAAAAATCAATTCTGTCGTTTTCAACCTAGACCTGTTCAATGGCGACTCTGAATTGCGAAATTTTTCGACGTTTGCTAATAATTTGTTAGACCAAGTAGTGAAAATGTTATAGTGTGTTATATATTCGCAATCTACTCACAAAGCCCTTTCATTTGATATACCACATGGTATGGAAAAAAAAATTCTTTGTACTGAAAACTTTATGACGTCACAGTTTCTACCCCCACCACTTTCGCACTTGTCATCTTATATATTTGTGATCGGGGCATCGTACTGAATGCATCGATACCAAATTTTCATATTTCCGAGATGACTTGTACGAAAAGTGTTTTCCAAGCCTCTTTTTAGGGTTCCGTACCCAAAGGGTAAAAACGGGACCCTATTACTAAGACTCCGCTGTCCGTCTGTCTGTCTGTCTGTCCGTCTGTCTGTCTGTCTGTCTGTCTGTCTGTCTGTCACCAGGCTGTATCTCATGAACCGTGATAGCTAGAAAGTTGAAATTTTCACAGATGATGTATTTCTTTTGCCGCTATAACAACAAATACTAAAAACAGAATAAAATTAATATTTAAAGGGGGCTCCCATACAACAAACGTGATTCTTTTTGCCGTTTTTGCTCGATATTAATAACGACAACAGGTAGACAGTTGAAATTTTCACAGATGATGTATTTTTGTTGCCGCTATAACAACAAATACTAAAAACAGAATAAAATTAATATTTAAGGAGGGCTCCCATACAACAAACGTAGTTTTTTTGCCTTTTTTTGGTACGGAACCCTTCGTGCGCGAGTCCAACTCGCACTTGGCCGGTTTTTTAAGATTACCGCCGCACTATATACCCAGCAGAGGGTGTGTGGCTGATATGATGATGACCTAGTTATAGCTCAGTATTATGATAGTCGTCACCTGCGCGAGGTCGGCCAGCCGCCGCAGCGGCGCGAGGCAGTCGGCCAGCGCGGCGCCCGCGCCCCCCGCGCCCGCACCCCCCGCCGCCCCCAGCGCCCCCACCAGCGCTCGAGATGCGCCCACCAGTGACACCGCGCACGACGTCAACTCGCTGCGGGCACGCTGTCAGATATAAAAACACAGATTCAAAATTCTAAATTCAAAATAATTTATTCAGTCTAGGCTGTTACAAGCACTTGTGAATGTCATAGAAGCTACGCCATCGGTTCGCAAACCCTAAGCGGGAGACCTTGTAACGAGAAGAACCGGCAAGAAACTCGTCAAGGGCTGCTTTTTTCTCCCTGTATATTTCATACAGAGTCGTCAAGATTGAAAAATGAGCTCCACATTTAAAGTGAGGTCATTTTCCATCACAATAGTTATCAAAAGGTTACACACAATGTGTAGGTAGGTTAAAATTAAATATCTACTACATTCAGATAGATAATCGTGAGAGTAAATAACTTTCAACTAGTTTAGAAATCACTCCGTCTGCTACTCTAACCAAAAAACACTTGATACAAGACATAAAAATAAAAATGTAATTCTTACAATTCAATATGCGTTCAGCAGACCCATTCCCACTGGCAGCACCCGTTCACGAGCATGACGCATGGACCAGCCATCGCTTCGCTCAACCATATTTGAGGGAACGTAACGACCCGCCCCACACGACACCACCGCAGAAATGATTACAGAGGCTACCCATCCTAAGGCACTGAATTGAAAACTAATATCCAAAAGCTTTTCATAGGCCTTTACTTACAAAACTATAGACAAAAAATACGAAAACATCGTGATAACGAAAGCCAAATAATAATTTTGGTCATTAGCAATAAAAAAGTGAGAAATCAAAACAAGGATTAGTTATTAATTCTTTGTTTTGAGTAAGAAGTGCCATACTGATTGATAATATTAAACAGGAAAAAAAAATAAAAATATATGCGACGCCTTTAGTACAAGCAGACAGAAGCAGACCCATTCCCACAGGCAGCACCCGTTCACGAGCATGACGCATACCTTATTTATTTATTTATAAATCTTTATTGCACAAATACATAAAGTAAGGTACAAATGGCGGACTTAATGCTAAGAGCATTCTCTACCAGTCAACCAACAGTAAACAGATAAACACGAATGCGGCACAATCAAAGAAGAATGATATTTACATGCATACAAAACTAATAAATACATGTCTACATAAACATATAATACTAATATACCTACATATAAATAAATAAAAATATACATATATATCCTTACTAATATTATAAATGCGAAAGTCCGTTTGTTTGTTTGTTTGTTTGTTTGTTACGCCTTCACGTCCTAACTACTGAACCGATCATCATGAAATTTTGCATACACGTTGTCAGGGGTACAGAGAAGGACATAGGGTACCTTTTATCCCGAGAAAAAGTATAGTTCCCGAGGGATAGCAAAAAACCTTTCCACGCAGACGAAGTCGCGGGCGGAAGCTAGTACTTATATAAATATATATACACCAAATACCGAGTTTAGATAAGTGGTGACGTTGACCCTTCCACATCACGGGCATAAGCCCTCCAACAGATGTGCATGAACTTGTTTCTTAAAAGAAAACTTACTGGGAGCTCTTCTAATAGAATCGGGGAGACCGTTCCAAAGACGCGTCGCTTGCAGTGTGAAGGAGTCGGACATATACCCAGAGCGAAAGAGAGGAGTAAATAGAGAAAGAGAATTGGCAGAGCGAAGGTGACGGTCGTGAGAATCACAGAGATGCTGAAACTTGCATTTTAAGTAATCGGGAGAATGAGGGTTGTAGAGAATGGAATAGAGAGTGCAGAGCAGCCGCAACTGTCTGCGTTGACGGATAGGAAGCCATTTAAGCTGAGATCTGTACGATGAAATGTGATCAAATTTGCGAAGGCAAAAGACAAAACGGATAGCATTATTAATGAGGCGGTCTAGCTTACTAAGGAGATCCTCATTTAAGTCCGGGTAGCAGACATCGGCATAATCAATGAGTGGAAGAATGAGAGAAGTGACAAGAGTGACCTTAGTGCGGATAGGAAGAAAATTTCTGAAACGATTTAGAAAGCATAATGAAGATATAACAGCTCGACTGACCTCGGCAACTTGTGTTGTCCAGCTAAGTGATGAGTCGATATGCAGGCCAAGGTTTTTTACGCTAGCGCAGAGAGGGATGGTGGTGTTTTCGTACATTATAGGCTGAACCGAACTAATATTAATCTTAGTGATCTGTTTCGAACCTCCGACAATGATCGCCTGACATTTGGACGGGTTTACAGCTATGCCGAAATCAGCAGACCAAGTACTGATTTTACGGAGTACACTGTTCAGCAGCAATGAAGCTGAATTGATTTCGTCAGCAGGCGTCTGAACATAAATTTGTAGATCATCGGCATAAAAATGATAAGAGCAGTTGAGCGATAGGGAGAGGAAGTTAATGAAAATGGAAAATAGGAGGGGAGATAGAATACCGCCTTGAGGCACACCAGCAGAGAGATCGGTCCATTGAGATAAATCTGTACCCATACGCACCGCCTGCTGGCGACCGCGCAGATAGTTGGAAAACCAATCCAGTGACAGAGACGAAAAATTCAGAGACTTCAGGATGGCTAGGAGGATGTCGTGATAAACCATATTGAAGGCGTTTGAAAAGTCAATGAGAACAATGAGGGTGACCAACTGGCTCTCCATGCCCAGTCTTATGTCTTCGGTGACTTTGAGAAGTGCAGTGGTTGTGCTGTGTCCAGGACGGAAACCGGATTGAAGAGGTGTAACAAGGGAGTTGGAATAAATGAAGGAGGAAACTTGTTTATGCGCAACGGCTTCAAGAATTTTGGAAAGGAAAGGAAGAATAGAGATGGGTCTGAAGTTATTTAGTGTTTTAGGAGATGAAGTTTTTGGTAAAGGAATGACAAAAGCCTTACGCCAAAGAACAGGAAATTCGCCAGTTTGAAAAGAGTAATTGATGATATGGACAATGATGGGGAGAATTTGTTCCAGGACACAGACAATCATTTCTCTACTAATGTCATCACAGCCTACTGCCTTAGATTTAATGGAAGCAACAATCTTACTTATCTCGTCTTCGTGTACTGGAGAAAAGGAAAAGGTTTCAGAGCAGAGTGGGCCATTGGAAGCAATTTCAGAAATGGTGTTGGACTTGGTGCCGGGGTCTAAGGTGGGAGACGACGAAAAGTGTCTGTTGAAATCATTTAGAGAAAAGGAGTAGGAGTTGGATTGGGGAGATGTTTTCCCTAGACCAAGGGAGCGAAGAAACTTCCATTGGTTGGTCGAAGAAGAGTTGGATATATTGTCATGGAAGTATTGACGCTTAGCTGCCCTTACCATTCGGTTGCACAGGTTACGCGCCGTCTTATAGAGATCCCAGTTCGCCTCAGTTCGATCTTTTTTATAAGTACGGAAGGCACGGTCCCGACGAGACATTGCCATACGTACACCGCGGTTAATCCATGGGGCAGATGGTCGCTTAACTCGAACAGACTTTAGTGGTGCGTGGACATCGAACAGTTGAAGTAAACATTCATTAAGTTTGGAGACTTTAGCATCAACTGTCGATGAGTCAAGAATCGTACTGAAATCAAGCATGTTAGCATCTTCTCTTAACTTGTCGAGGTCAAGTCGAGCGAAATTACGCATCCAGACAATAGAAGGTTTGGGCTTAGGAGGTCTCAGACGATATTGAAGAAATATTAGGTCATGTTTAGAGAAGCCTGGCGCAGGCAACTGGCCGTGGTTTAAGACGTTATCGGGAGAGGTGATGATTAAGTCAAGCAGTGTGTCACTAGAAGAGGTATGATGCGTAGGCTCAGAAGGCAGAATAGAAAGATTGACTGACTTGACAATGTTAGTAAGCTTGAGAGATTGAGGTGATTTACAACAGAGATCAGTGTTGAAGTCACCCATGATTATGTGATGCCTGTAGTCTGTACAGAGTGGTTCAAGGATAGATTCGAGGTGTGTAAAGTACCTTGATTGACTTATACCATCACACCATTTTTGATATTTTTAGTAAAGTCCGTTCACTTAGATAGTATCGCCCTTTTATCGCGGCGCCTTTGCACGTGCCACTTCTTGTCAAAGGATGCCGCCGCATAAACAAAGGATAACACCGCGTGCGGCGTACACCCGCAAGTGAATTTGGATTTTAGCAGTTTACATAGAAGTACAGTACGAGGCATATATCTTGAAATCGGGTGGGGATTGCGCGGAACGCGTATTTTGGGCATGCGTAGCGATGAGGGACGCGCGGTATTGGTCGCTTACAAGCGCGAACTTATCCCCACTCCGTCGAAAAAATTTCAAGATGGACTGTACCACCGTAGTGAAGGGTTGTGTTTGTTACCAGTATTCCCGTCGCTGAACACAAGTGCTTGCGGGTGTACCGACACTATCTAAGCGAACGGACTATACCTACCTTACTTAACTTCATTGGCCATCTAATGATGCATAGCGTAAAGTTAGACTTCAAGATACAGACTTACTTTATAAGAGAGAGATACATACGACAGATACAGACAGATTTGCAGATATTCCCCCCGCATAAAAAGTGTCTTTCTTCTACAGCGTGTTAATGAACGAAAATGCCGACTTTTTTCACGATTTCAGTCAGTGTTGGTCCCATAGTAAAAGTTGTTCAGTTCGATGACCCGAAGAAACCATTTTCCCATTTTTGGTTCATTCATTGACACTCTGTATAAATTAACATTTTAAGCCCATAAAACAAAAGATTAAATAAAATCAAATTACCTGGAACTTGATCTCGTCTATGTCTTCCCCGCCGCCGTGGGCGTGCTGATGCGAGCACTTCTGTGCAGCTGCGTGCAACCTCTGCAGCAGTCCTTCCACCGCCACCTCCGTTTTGCACAGAAGGCTCTCCACCGAAACGTGCCCGTTGTTGCCCGCCTGGAACTCCGGGAACTTCACCGTGGGCGGCGAAGGGGGAGTCGGAATGTCGTCCACTACGTCGTCTTTAAACCGAACGTGGTTCTGCACCTTCGGCGTCGGACTGGCGTTGTCCGATCGAAACGCTTTCCTCTCGGTCAGCGGCGGACTGAACACCTTCTCGTTTGTCGGAGCACCGTTCAGTATATCAGGACGATTACTGAACCTCCTGTTCATCTGCGGTGAACACAAAGACAGAGCCGTCATTTCCTTGTTTTTCAAAATTGTGTTTTTGGTTTCTGAATGTGACCGCACATGTCGGGTTTGCAACGTCATCGAACTGTAGTTCTGCGTCGATCTAACGTTCGACGATTCTTCGTCGGTCACTCTATACTCGTTTTCGAGATTCCGGTATGTGTTTAAATTCCTTTGAAAGTGCGGAGAACCGATGCTAGCCAACCGTTGCTCTGGGTTTCTCAACGGTGACTGTTTCTGTGCGTTTTTTAGCCGTAGGACTTCGATGCTCGGCACCGGCGGTAAAGGTGGCTTTTTCGGAGGTAGTAATAGAGGCGGTGGGGGAGGTAGAACTTTGTTTTCTAATCTCGGAGGCAGTTGAGGGGGACTTCCCGATCCCTGCTCATTTATTTCGCAAACGACCTTGTAATTAAGTTTCCTATTATTCAAAGTGTTGAAATGGCTGTTAGGTATTTCCACTGCAGTCAATTCGTTATTCAAACAAGTGAATGAGTTAGACCGCGGCCTGGGCGCAGGAGTGGGAGGTGTTTTCGGTGGTCTTTCTGGAGGTTTTCGGATTTCTGAGCTTTTTCTTCTCGGTGGGGGCCTTATTTCGCACACGTCAGGCATCGAGTCAGAATTTTCAGTCTGACCTTCAATTTTTTCATTTTCATCACAGCTGTCGTCGCTTTTATTCTTGTCTTTACTACAACATGAAAACATTCCTTTTCGTTCAACGGTAGGATATTCTATAACATGTGCATTACCATTTGCTTGCTTGTCACCTGATACGCTTTTTCGTTTACCTTTGGGCGAATCTGATTTACTCTGATTATTACTTTTACTCTTATCCTTTAACAAAAGACTATTTCTAGCATCACTTAAACTTTTTGCAGCAAACATATTTCTAATCTCACTGACACTCAGCGTACCTTTTACTACTTCACCATTACTCTGTTTAACATCGCAATTCGTATTTTGAGCGTTTTTTGCTTCTAGTAACTGCGTTTGATTCACATAACTAACTTGATCTCTATCTAAAGTCGATGAGTTTGACCCAGGTGGAGGGGGGATAATGTATGACAATATCTCTTCTGGCGTCAATTCTATTGCAGGTGTAACTCTAACAGTTGGCGGTTGTACTGTAACATTGGCTATAAATTCCTCAAGTTCATTAGACTTTGGTGTTTTGGAATGGCTACTTTGTACATTTTCTTTATCATCAGCAAAAGACGGTGGTACAACAGACAAAATTTGAGGCACTTGTGTAGCACAATCGAGTTCATCAGGAGTTTGAGGTGGTGGTATTAGTGTTAAGTCTATAAGCTCTGCGTCGTGGTCTACCATAGTCTCCTGACAGAAAAACGGAATTTCAGTCGCTCTAGCCTCCTCGTTACTGCTTTTCTCTTTAAGCTTCTTTAAATATTCTTTGAGATTAGGTTCTTTATTGTCCGATATTGCATCTGGACTATGCAAACCGAAACTGGTTCTAACTATTTTATTAGGAGTAGGCTTGTTTTGATGTTTTCGAATAGGACTATTGGTCGGCGTGTAAAGGGAATCATTATCACTTTCGGAATGACAAATATCATTGTTTAAAGCTAATAAAGCGTCAGTTAAACCACAGTTATTTAAAATAGCACTGAGACCTTGAGATTGTCGCGTAGTCAAGCTAGTACTGTTATTGTCCTTCTCAGATTCCGGTACCGTTAAAACGCTTAACCCCTGATTTATAGTTTCCGTTAAAAGTAATAAAGAGTCACTATGTTTTAGAATACCCGGAGCGTCGTCGGCTGCCGACATCCTACTATTATTAGATTCAGTATCACTTTCTACATTATCTACACTCGTTTCTTTACCTACTAGTTCGTCCCTTAAGATTCCATCATTATAAAACTCATCATTATAAACATCACAATTTTCAGTCAAATATTGTTCAGAGTTTTCTACTAGTTTCTGCATCTCCGCAACTCTTCGCAATACTTCTTCGTTTTTGGCCTCTACAAGTCTAGGGTTATTGGTTGCATTCTCTAAGAGTTCCATGGAAAGAACGCTTTGAAGGTCGAAACCCATGCCGTCATCTAAGTAGTAGGAATCATTGGTGTCAAAGAGTCTGAACTCATCGGTTCTTTTACATTTGTCGAAGTGAATGTCGTGGCCGAGTAAGCCAGACTTTGAATCGTAGCCAATGATCGGACTAGAGTTCGCGCTGCCATTTCTGTTGGCGATGGTGGAGTTCATGTTTGTGTCAACGCCGGATTTGTCTGGCGTAGAGTGGTACGGCGGCGGCATACTGAAGATGGCAAAGTTCTTTTTAGAGAGCGTGTTTGAGTCGTCGAAGTGTAAATAACTCCACTTTGCTGGCACCACATTGTGCTGAGATAAATATGGTGGAGCTGGAATAAAAAAAATATTATTGTTATACACTCGCAATTTGATAAATAAAAAAGCTTCGAAGACTGTATAAATGTATGTACCTATGTCTTCGGTAATAGGCTCTCTTTCAAGCTCCACGTTTAATTCTTGACCCGTAGCCAAGCGATAGTATCTGAAATCATATAATGACGTGATGTTAATTTCCTATTTAGGAAAGGAAGCTAGTGGGGCTTATGTGCACAAGCTCCGCCCAAAAGCATCCAAACGCAGAAAAGGAGGTGGTTCAAATGCAGAAAACATAGTATGGCACACGGTTGTTAAGGTTTTTTAAAACTCGTGACGATTATAAACCCTCGCCTGAACGTCAACTCTTACCAACCTTGTATCATAAACTACTCTTACCGAGCCGCTAATGGATGTCAGAAGTGAAGTGCTTCAGTTTGGGCAAAAATACTTTCGTATGTCTGTCCGTTCTTTTTCTCTACAAGTTGCAATTCTCAATAGATTCTCGTAATTTTATGTCGAGATGGTTTTATTGAAAAATTATCAATAATGTCATAAACGTGAGGTCTACGGCTCACAGAGCCATCACTGGTGTAATTGGGTTTGTTCCATTTATTTATGTTTATTATAAATAAGTACCCCGCGATAACGAGTGGCATCTCGGCGGCGTCGCGCTCGTCCATGAGCAGCGCCAGCACGCGGTCGCGCCGCAGGAACACGGCGACGTCCGCGCCGCCCCCACCACCTGCACCCTCCGCCTTCACGCGGATGCCCTCCACCTCCTCCAGCGACGCTATCGACGTGGGCTGCAACATAAACATCATTCATTTAACCACCACCTATATACTTGAAAGAACATATCAAATCAAGGTTTGTGTGATAACAAGGTCTGAAGATGGAGTCAAAAGAGTCTCAGCTTTCCTAGTAGCTAGAACTAGCGTCTGCGATCTCTAAGCACACACAGGGTCTATTTCAGGATAATTATTATTCACTGAATATCTGGTGCAAAAGATTTAGCTCAATCCTCAAGAAAAATTGAGATTATATAGTATAAGTACCACGGAGTTGGTCCTTCCAACGATCTGGCTGAGGCCGAAGCGCGGCGACACGAGCAGCACGCGCTCGGGCCGGCCGCTGCTGAAGCACTTCGCGCCGTACGACGGCAGCGAGCCCACTATATCCAGGTACTGCAGTTTCGCCTGAAACACCAATCATTAACGTGGTCAGCCGATTTATCAAAATAACCATGTGTCAAGTTTTGCAATCCACTGACCTTTCGGTCTATGTGCATTTGGCACACCAATGATTTTGACGCAGCTCCTTGCAATGTACCCATTATGCAGTAGTTACCTGCAGCTGCGTGAGCTGCCGCTGCGGGCCGGTCATGACGGCGTGCAGCTTGAGGCAGTGCGCCAGAAGCCGCCGCAGCTCCTTGCGCTTCATGGACTCCAGCAGACCGCTCGGCACGAACCGTTCCAGGCCGAACTCTCTTCTGAAACAAGGTGGTAGAGTTGATTACCTTGTCTGTCACCGGACCCTCAACTGTTTAGTTAGGAGTTTAGTTAAAAGAAAAGAATCCATTATGCTTACCTCTTTTCTCGCCAAGCTCATTTCTTATAAATAGGTACCTATCAAACTTAAACTTAGTTTGGAAACCCAATAGCAACGTCAGGCTTTTCCATAGGATTGGACATTCCTCATAGTAAAACAAATGAGCGATTTTCAATGACAGATTAAAAAAAAGGAAACTATGAGTAGATGGCGTTGTGCAATAGTATGATGTCAATGTCAATGTCAAATTGTCAACCCTGACATGACAAGTTCAAAAATATCTAATCTTGTCCGAAGAAATAACACTGCTTCACAAAACACCTGCAGATCAATAAATTCAGCAATCTCTTTAAAAATCACAAATAATAACTACAAATTTTAACAAGATGAACTTTGACAAGGAAGTTTGACAGCTACACCGACAATGCTCACAGTGCTGCTTTGGTAGAATACGCTGAGCGTCGTTAGCACATGCGATGACGTTATCTGTGACGTCACTTCAACTTACGTGAACGTTGTAAGCATGAATCGGACCGGGCGTTAGCGCGCTCATAGTAAGCGGGATTCGGAACGCGGCCTTAGAATATTTCACTAGTTTTTTTGACATCATACTTTTTGATAGCGCCTTCTAGTGAGGAAATTAGAACAATTATTTTATCTTGAAAAAGCGCTCATTATTAAAAGCGTGTTTAACACGCACGCTACTCACTCAACAGCCTTAACCGTCAACTTGGCAGGCGACAGGTTGTTGGCTAACGCGTGCTGGTGCATGTGCAGGGCCGCCAGCCGCAGCGCCACGTCGGGCTGCAGCTCGGGCGCGAACCGCTCCTGCGCCACGTCGTTGCAGCACTGCATGTACAGGTAGTCCAGTGCAGCGAGGTCCCGCTGCGCTAGCTCGGCTGCTGAGTTGGGCATGAACACGACGCGGAAGAGGCAACGCATTTTGTGGGAGCCGGGCCGAGCTGCAATCTGAAACAATATCATGATCTTTAGAAATTATAAGAGTTATATTATATGTAATTCAGGTAAGGCAAGAAAAGTCTTATCGCTCGATCAAAGGCTTCCTCAAAATTATAAAGGTCTACCAATCAGAGCAAAGTGTTAAGTTAATTGATGCAAGTAAGGTACAGCTGTTGATCTTTGCACTAAAAACCGCAAAACTACGCAAAACTAAACGCAAAACTTTGCACTAAAACGAGTGTTTATACACAAGTGATGATAATGCTTCGTCCATCAGTTAAGGAATTTTGGAATTAAGGTCTCTTGTCTAATTATGAAGATCTGTCATCAGTATACAAAGAAAGTAAAAAAAACCTTACCCTCGCCAATGATTCTTTGGGATCCAAAAGCGTCAGCTTGTTCCTCCTCAAGCTCTTGACGTGTTCCACGACCAGACTGAAGTGCTCCTCGGCCGTGATGCAGAGCTTGTCCTTGAGACTGGTGACGACGTCGGCCACGGTGGTCGTGGCGTCGTACTTGAACGACTTCGTCTGCCCGTTCTCAAGGAATACCTTCAAAACGTTCGCCATTGGTGGAAGGCATAGGTCCCCGAGGGAAAACGCGGAAGGCTGAAAAATTTTTAATGCAATACAGTTAATTTATCGAATGAAACAAGTATGTTAGAAAAATTTAAATATTCTTTACTTTTTGGAAGTAGTGACATAGAATATACTAGCGTACAGAAGCTGTACTCCTCAAAATCATTTTAATAAATAGCGACTCTTGCTCCGACACAATAAAGTGCAATTCAGGTCGCACAGCGCTCCCTTCCTATTCACCTAATAGTTGCCTCTCTTTCTATCGCGTAGCTCTTATCTTTTCTGACGTATGAAATTGGTCGTCGCTAAAGACACCGAGCGCCTCATACTCACGTGTGGACTGACAGCCCTGGGGGGGTATTACAACCTCTTAAAACTTGCCAGGTTATGATTTGCTATAGTTACATCTCTTTCTCGCTGTATAGCAAATAAAAGAGCATTATCAGCCATTCAGAACTGGTAAGTTTTAAGAGGTTACAATATGGGAGATGGTAATGATTTCAGGATATGAAAATTTAAAAATAAGTCATATCTTACAGGATACATAGGAGCGCCATTCAGCTGCACGGAGTCAGCGAACCGCACCCTGGGTGGTCGCGCTCTTAGTCGCGCTCTCTTAGCCGCAGACAGCAACGCAGATCTCCTCATCGGGTTGCCGCTGCGCGCCGGCTGGCAGACCCTCAGCGTCACACGTTCTGCGCACGCGCGGACCGCTGATATCACATGCTCACGGGCTGCGTTGCTCACGTCTTCGCCGTTCACACACAGGATCTGGTCTCCTGGCTCCAACTGGAACGTTGAGGATTATTTTTTATATAAACGAGACGCTAAGGTTTTAGAAGCTGGTAGCCCACCGAAGGAACAGCAATAACTGCCTCACAGGGGAAATAATTCGTGCATGTGCGATTTTTGGCATAGTTGTAGGGAATGGTGTCTCAAATAACATACTCAAAGTACTGATGGATGGAGGTGGAGCTAACGGGGGAAAGGGGTGTAAAGGTCCCCCTTTTTAGTTTTTCGTAAAGAACTCGTAAACAGTGGCCCATAACAAAAAGTGTTCTAGTATTTAAATAATTCTTACTAAATTCTCTACAAAAAAGATTCCGTTAACTTTATAGCTAGGATCAATTTTTAATGAGATATGGAGGAAAGAAGATGGACAATCACAAAATAAACTTATAGTGAGGGACATAAGCACCATGCCCTTGCACATCGTGATAAGAATGTGAAACTTGGCACAGGTGTTCATTAGATAAAACCAAGTTGATTTAGTCCGGTTACCTTCGGTCCCCCCCTCCCCCGCCGGTCGCCGGAAAAAAACAATCTATGTACAAGATCCGAACAAGTTACTATGACAATATTGGTATGATTTTCGGATAAATCAATTACGTAGAATTCGTTTTACGTAATAAAAAAATAAATTTATTTAGCAGTTCCTGAAAAATTACACATTAAATGGCAATAACTAAATTTTTTACTACTTAAACTTTTTTTACTCTAAGCTCAGTTGTAAGGCCACTTAACGGTCACCCATCCGACACTTGGCCAGACCGTTGCTTAACAAACCTGATCAAGCACGATCAGTCTGTCTAGCTCCGCCATGAGCGCTTCAGTTTGTCTGTGTCGTTTGAAGTTTTCACTTTCATCTTCTGTAATAAGTGTTTATAACAGTTATTGTCTTTTAGACTAGCAGAGGATGGTTTCGATTCCAGTTAGAACGGTAAAGATCGCTCTGCCCAACCTATCTGATGATCATTTTAAGTGATTATTACCTTCCCAACGCTCGGTGAGTTGTCAGTGACGAAGCGCACGAGCACCGGTCTTTCGGAGCCGGCGACGAAGCCGAACCCCAGCTCCGGGTCCCTCTCGAGGAGCACGTCGCGCGGCGCCGGCGGGGACTCGCAGGAACACCCCTCCGGCGCCACGTATGTCGTCGTCTTGTTCACATGGCTGGAAGAGGTAGTGGCCATTTAAGACTGAGGACCTATTATACAGGGTCATTTTGTATTCACCATCCAAATTTTGAGGATGTGTTCAGTCCATGAAACTGAACTACTTTCTCTAAGGAACACATGGCCAAATATGTAAAAAATATCGACTATCCATATCAATCGAAGAGATCAATCTAGTATGGGATGACCAAAATTTTGTGGCGAAATTCGACACATGTTTCTTAGAAAAGTTTAGTTTCATGGACTGGACACATCCTTGAAATTTGGATGGTAAGTTCAGAATGACCCGATATAAAATGTGTCAAGACAGTCAGACGATGTTCGTTGATCGATTTATATGATTCTGAACCTTATACATAAGTTATATGTAACGGAGTGTGACGAACATCGTACGCTTATCGCGATGCTTTTTTGTGTTAGGCCCCCTGGTTTAATCCATGGACAAATAATCTAAAGATTCTAAACTAAAGGAATAAGGACACATGTAGAAGGACAATATCGCCATATCAAATTCTGAGCAAACGAAAGGTAGTTAACATTCAAGGGCGATATTATTTTACGGTTTTGTATTGCCAAATTTAATAGGTATTTATTACTTGTCTTGTAAAATGTGTGCCATATTATTTTAAATAAGATACATTTCAAATAAGAGAATGTTATTTGCTAACACAATTAAAACTGTTGTCACAGACCGTGTGCTTGCCGCTAGGCCACATAAACATTTATGTCACCATGGTCGAATCGCACATTCATGCGAAGGTCGAAGTCAGCAAACCAAATCGTTATTGACCTGCTTAACAGTCGCAAACCATAACACACCATACATATGACTCGTATGTATGGCGAGAGTGTCCGCTCAGGATCCCGAAAGAACGGCATGCAAAAAAAAAATGGTGGGAAGGGTAGTCACCATTTTGATAAGCCGTTACGTGATAAGACCAATAAAAAAAAGAAATAAGTTAAAAAAATCTCGATAGATTGCGTTTTATGAAAGCCGAGCCGTCGTAAAGTTGCTTACATGTGTCCATTGCCGTTTTAATTCCCCCCGCCCCGCGTCGTTTATCACTCTCCAAGGCGGAGGGATACCTACAGAATTTGTAATCAAAAGTAAAAAAACCGATCAAGAGTGAGTCGGACTCGCGCACCGAGGGTTCCGTACCATCATAATTGCACCATCAAACCACACTGCAGAGTAGAATAATAAAATTAGTATTGCAGTTTTAGGTCAGCGCCATCTCTTGACCGATAGTGGAACAAATGTTAACTTTTTTAGAAATTTGATAATTTCTAAAAAAGTGTGCTATATTGAGACATCGTTTTATTTTTCCTATAATCTTTATATAAACTGCTATCACATAGAATTTTTTTATAAATATTTTTATTTTTTTATTTATTTCTTATTTGCAAAATAGTTGGGCAAATGTCATCTTAAACTATTCCAAATTTCAAGTTGAAACCATTAGTAGTTCTCGAGATATCCAGCTGTGACAGACAGACAGACAGACTGAGTCACACCATAAGGGTTCCTTTTTACTGCGAAAAAATGCATGCGAAAAATTGCTTAGTATGAAGGGGGTTAAATTTTATGACTCGACTTTCATAAAACGCAATAATATTAACGAAATTTCATATCTTTTTTTTATTTGAGCTGTCAAAAAATCGCCCATGTTAAGATGATCTTACTTGATGTAATAAGGTTTCCCATTGCTATCAAGCGCCTGCTCCCAACCGTACGGCAGATCCTCCTGGACTTCCACCTGGCTGCTGGCGCTGCCCTCCCGCGAGGATGACCAGCACTCCGCCGGAGGTAGCCAGCTGGCCGTCCTCGTCACGTGACTGGAAAAGAAGGGGATAGAATTACTTGGAGGTCTAAAGGTAAATAGAACATAATGACATGGGGTTCCCGGAATTAAAGTTTAGATTTTTGAGATGTCTGATTAAATAAAATGTTGATCAAGGGAAAACTGAAATTTTTGGGCTACAGAAATATTAAACTGAAATAGGTAGATAAATAATAAACAATCCGATAGTACCACTGACCAGAAACATTTTTTTTCTATAAGTACGTAGAACCGTTAAATAAATAATAGTAGAACTTATAATTTAAAATGTCAAAAAGGTAGTTGCATTTTTTATTAAGATTTTATCCACACCCAAATCGTAATAAGTATTGTTTTATTTTATCACAAACAATAAACGCTCAAGTAATTGAACATAACGATGCCGTACCGCGTGGTGAGTTTAAGTACAAAATAAGTTATTAATGTAAAATGGCTGTTTATATTCAGTCATATTTCTGTTCCAAACAAAAAAGTAATTTCCAACCGCTCGCAATGAAATAAAAATGCAATATAACGGGACTCGTCGGGGAGTTGTATAAATTTATTGTAATGATCGTCCCGAGTTGCTAACTCGGTAGAAACTTTCATCGCGGGACCCTGTTTAAAGTATTTTTTAATATTGCTTAAGTACTTATAAGCAATTTTTTGCAGGCAGGATAAAAAACCTCTAGTCAGCAGTGGCTAGAGATTTGCACCGGTAAACAAAATTATGGTGTTTAATTATTTATTTTGTAGTCTTCACCGTCTTTGCATAATTAAAGTTTATTTGGTACAGACAGAATCATTACATTACTACAGAAATTATCATCGAGATTAGATGTTTTCTTATGTCATGCATAAGCTATAATTAGGGCTGCCATCTCTAAAACCTGCCGCCCCGGACCATAAGCGTAAAAACCCCGGACTTTGGAGCCTTGACCCCGGACATTTGATTTTTTATATTCATTTTAGCTTGGTAAAAAATACATTTTACCCAATACTAGACTGGAAGAAAAAATTGAATTTTAAGCCATTTTTCGCATTAAATAATGTGTTTTACTAGTTATGATGTAGAGCTGGGGTGTCCAACACAATTTTGTGTTCTAGTTTTAGTAGTTTTGTAACCGTAGCGTTCCAAAATAATTGACCAAATAGCCAGGGACGGCCTGTAATAAAAAAAAATGGCCGCGCAGCGCTATTTTAGGCAGATTCATCCACTAATCTTGCTTATTTATAGTAAAAAAATGGGCCGCGCAGCACGATTTTTAGTCAGTTTCATCCACTAATCATGTAAACTTGCTAGTCTATAGTAAAAAAAAGTAACCTTATGTTGTGATTTGTGATCTTGCCTGTTTATAGAAAAAACGGCCGCAAAGCGCGATTTTTGTTCAGTTTCATCCACTAATCTTGTAATCTTGCTTGTCTATAGTAAAAAAAATGGGCCGCGCAGCGCGATTTTTAGACAGTTTCATCCAGTACCTGTGTTGTGATTTGTGATCTTGCCTGTTTATAGAAAAAACGGCCGCGCAGTGTTTTTTTATAGTCAGTTTCATCCACTAACCTTGTGTTGTGTTGTGATCTTGCCTGTTTATAGAAAATACGGCCGCACAGCGCGATTTTTAGTCAGTTTCTTCAATTATTCTTGTAATCTTGCTTGTTTTAGTAAAAAAAGTGGGCCGCGCAGCGCGATTTCTTGCGGGTTGCGCGGTGCGCCACGCGTAGTGAAGTGAGGCGCCCGGTAGCACGTGCGCTGAATATAGTACTTTTTTGAACGGAGTTTGATCCAAAAACCCGGATTTTAATTAAAGTCCGGGTTTTACCCGGACTACAATCAGAACCCCGCCCGCCGGACTACAATCAGAACCCCGCCCGGACGCTCCCCGGACGCCCTCCAAACTAGGACAAATCCGGGGAAACCCGGACGGATGGCAGCCCTAGCTATAATGCCGTTAACCCACCTGAAGACTAATTTGACCTTTTAATGGGTAGGTACCATCTGACACAGGAAAAAATGCGTCATTGAACTATCTGACCCGTTTTTTTTCTACCTTTTTTATTATCTGAGATAGTGTCACGAAAAACGCCGTTATTTGATCAACTTTTAGAAGAATATATTGCTTTAACGCCGTTAAATACTATTCCGTAGCTATAAAGCTCTTAACATTTTATAACAAATGGACACTAAACATTCCCCGTCATTTACAATTATAACTTAATTTCCATTAACTTATTCTACCAGACTTTCAAGCGGTTTAAATATTTTAACTGTTTTGTAGTCAAGTTTCCTTTTAAATCAATATTAGGTATAGCTCTACATATAGTTTTAAAAATAAGTTCATCGTAAAGTTCTTCAAAATACCTATTAAATGATGTATCAAAATTTGAAATCGGTTACATAGTTTTCAAACAGCGACGATTTTTAATTAAAACGCGAATATTTCGAAATGTTATTTTTGCAGACAACGGCATTATAGTGTAGAGACGGCAGAATGATGCCATGTTCGCACGAGGATTCAATCGATTTGTATAAAATAATTTTATATTTATTCGCTTTGAAGAACGGCCTCTTTAAGCCGCTAAAATCAGTAAATCAATGTCTTTTTCTATTTTTACCCAAGAAATTGTTCGCAAAAAATAATAATGACGCAACGTCGAAAGCATTGGGGCAGATGTAATCCATGTGCGATTCGAGCGTACAAAAATTCTTCATCAAAATATTTCTACACCAAAATGTGATCTCTCGCCGAATTTTTTCTAC
The DNA here is from genome assembly GCA_943789525.1 of Agriphila geniculea. Taxonomy (NCBI): domain Eukaryota; kingdom Metazoa; phylum Arthropoda; class Insecta; order Lepidoptera; family Crambidae; genus Agriphila; species Agriphila geniculea. Next base: position 2,718,762 of record OX038881.1, read on the forward strand.
TCGCATTATTAAAATATTCGGGCGACAAACATAAACATGTTCTTTATTGCGAATGCCTGTAGCGCCCTCTAGATAATGAATCCGGGAATGACAAAATATAAAATGCTCGCTGTTCCCTTAAAAAATATGTTGAGTGGTTTGCTGCATGCCTTAAAACGCGTATTTACAATATAAATTGTTAATGGGTTCGTATTTCTGTATGCATTCGAATGAATTAACGTTTCTTTGATTGTTAACTTATAAAACTCTTAATGGTGATACCATTACGTTACGTTACTGTTACCTACCTATTAGCTAGGTATGGTATTTGTATAGGTAACTAAAATTAATTGTTCTTTTATTTTAAATCTATGTCGAGTTATCTGTAACATACAACATACCAAAGCTTTTAGACAAACCACAAAGAAAACAGAAATATTTATTTTTTCCTGAAGGTTAACCCTTCACGACAGTATCACCAGTACGCAAGTAAGTGCAGTAAAGATTAAACCCGTAATTCTGCACTCCGCTAAACAATCTGCGGGAACAAACGGACCCGAGTGAATGCTGGAAGCGTCCCGTAATCCCAGGCGGACGGTCTCTTCCCGTCAACTACTTCATGTTAGTTCCATCACAGGATCAACAATATCTTTTCAGTTACCTACCTTTAATAATTTTCTTATACATGATCCCAAAATTACAAAGAGTTAATTAAGTACATAATTTAACCCGCCGAAGATGTGGAGGGGTCATTTTGACGTTATACTAATTTTGTTTTCGACATAGATAGTTTGTTATCCCAGCCTTACGTTGTCGAACTTCTCAGTAGCTGTAGTATTGCCACCTCCTACCCTCTGGGTGCGACTATCCCGTCGCCCGCCACCGCAAGGAGTTAGGCGTGTGCCAACACAAAAAGGGTAAAATAACATACATGGAGATAATGAGTAGCAAATGAGGCCCAATCGCGCTAATATGTACAAACAGTTACCTACGTAGTCATTTAGGTTATATTTAACAAAAATTCTTTGGATTTGCTGTAGAATTATCATTTAAATTATCCAAGATTGACATCTTAGGTTCCCTAGGCATAGCTTTCAATGATTTTAACAAAGCTAAAGCGAGTATTTTTCAGTAAACAAAACTGAAACGGTAACAATTTAGTTTTGGTTTTATCGTTGAAAAAAAGTGCGATTCGGCCCTTGATTCATTACCATCACTGATTTTGTGATGTAAAATGATTGATCACGTAATTAAATACCTAGACGTGCACGCCATAGTCCAATCAAAAGTGACCGTTGGGAAACGGCCGGTCGTCCCGAATTATCTAAACACCTCCGGTTGCGTTTTGGGCGGAAAATTTCCGTAAATCCACACAAAGCGTTCGCTTTATCATGCTCGCTGCTATCCGGCATTCGTTTGCGCATTCACCAGGATTAATCTTTCAACTTTTCACTTTATTATGGAAAAGTAATGTTTGTGCTGCCTGAATTTGGAACCGCCATGTTTTTCTTTGTTTATGAAATCAACTTGTGCTTAAGGCGCTTTCCTGGGGCCGCCGTACCGGCTAACTTACGTGGCTATTGTAATCGCTTTCATTTGACAGATGGATGTGACACATTGCTACTTCTATTTGGCATGAATAAAAACTTACCATAGAAAAGTAACAATGTATCACATCCATCAGTCGTAAGTTAGCCGGTACGGCCCCTGACCGAAAGTGGCGCCGCGGTGAATTTTATTAAATGTTGTGATTCTAATACATAATTTAAATAAAATTTCTCGTGGAATTTTATTTATATTTCAATTAATTTATTTATTTTAGGTAGCAAACAGTCATATACAAACATGTTTTAAGTAAAGTATACAATTAGACCTATAGTACCATTAATTAAGTATAGTGCATACAAACGACGGATAAATTCAAGAAAAAGTTATAGATTGGTACAATTTTCATTTTCTTTTAGCATAATTACAAAAGAATCATACAACTACCAGTACTAAAAGGCATAAATATAAAATTTATTACAAGTTACATAAAGTAATTAAAAATATATAACTTACGAAAACAATAAGGGCCCATAGTCAAGTATTTTTAGACGGTATCATTACAATTCCCTCGTAGTACTAGTCTAGTCTAGTCTACTAGAAGTAGATGGCAAAACTGCTAAAAGTGGCCGTTTTTGACACATTTGCTATCTACTTGTACGAATGACTGAAAGGGAATGTAGTGATACCTTCTGGAAATACTAGACTATAAGCCCTAAAAATTCCACGAAAAGTTTTATTAAATCCTTTTCTATTAACAACTTATTGAATAAAAACCTCTGAGGGCGCCACTTTCGGTCAGGGAATTCCCATAATTTAGATAAATCAACATTTATCATATTTTTCTCAAGTATTTAAAAGAAAATATTTTTTTAAATATTTTGATACATCATATATTTCAATTTTGACAATTAAACAGTTCATCAAATCAGTTATGAAACTTATGAAAAACAGATAGAATTATAAAATTGACTTTCGTTAAAACATAATATGAATGACCCGGAAATCGTAACTCAGAAATATAACCTACCACCAATGGTTTGGACCGCCGGAATGTCAGTTCCCTGGAATGTCAGTCCCCTGGCCAGAAATTGATTTCAGCGCACAGTATCACGGGCCCGTTACCTGGTTGACAATTTCATTAGCGGGATGTCGGCCATATTATCGAGCCGCATAAATCACTAGGAAGTAGGAATACCATATCGTTTTAATTTTCTGGATAAATGGCCTGTGCCTTGTTTATCAAAACTTACATGTCTACAAGTGTACTTTACAAGAAAATGTTTACAAGTTCATGTAAATTATGTTTTTTTTTCTTCAAATAGCTAGCCTTTTTTGATTAACGAAATCATGAAAACATATTTATTAGATAGACAATCACATTTGTAGCGTGTAATTTTACGTGTTTTGATAAACGGATTTGTGGAATAGTAATTTACATAAGGAAATTGCTGGTATATAATAAGTACAAGACTTGTAAGTTTTGAGAAACAGGGAAAAAATGGTGGACATTTTCTCAGGCCTATTTTGAAAGTAATTAAATTAGGACGCCAAACTATCTTTTCCATTTTTTCTATCGGAATAAAATATTTAAGTCAAATAAGATAGCTGGCCAGAGTCGCAACAAATCTGGATTTATGGTTACCTTCCCAGGGTCATCGGTACCGGATAATTGTTTGCCGAAATAACCTTTTCTCGTTCTATATTTATAGGTACGGTGAAGGTTTTTATTATGTTCGGAAAATTCGATTTATGGGAAGGCAGGCATCGACATTACAAAGGATTGTGGGTTAGGTAAGGTATTTGTATTGCTGCGAATCAAACAATTTGGGATGCTGCTTAAACGAAGGAAGTTTAATGATAAAATTAGCAAACAAAAAAGGGGGTATATTAATGAGAACGGGGTCAGGATATTCATTTGTTGTCATTAACATCAGGAGAAATGTAGATCAAAGATTCGTTGTGGATAAAATAAAAACTTGTAACTCAAACAAATTCTGCGTAAAATATACAGTAAGGTCAGTGGTTGTCACGTGTAGGAACTTTTGTTTTCTATTGTGTATGGAAAACCGAACTAAATTAGGGCCCTATTTAATAATGTAACAATTTGTCAATTGTCATGACAATTTGGTTTACATTGCAGTGTAGCTATGAGTAACTTGTTCTATTTTCTAATTGGTTAACGCAACGGATATAAAATTGTCACCACAAGTGACCCTGACGTCAGCAATGAGATCGAACCTATGTAATAAGAATTTACGGACACTTTAATTTAGACGACAATGTGTTACTGCGCGTGTTTTATGCACACTTGGTTCTATACAAACTTAAATCTGCAATAACTCATACCTCGTGGTGCGTGGCACCAAAAATCGATTTCCCTCAAAAATAACGTTTTGCTCAAGAATATCACAAAAGTATTTCACCCACACGTCAAAGGGAGACACAGAATCGAAACATCATTATCAAAACTCAATACCAGCACAGCAATCAAACAATAGCGCGTATTCCATCTGTATCACGTGTACCGACATTTCCCGCCTTTGATCGTTCCCGCAAATATTTACCAAGTAATATCATTTCTATGGATCGGCATTACTATTGGATGTGTCTCTTGAATTATGTATTTTCGTTCTCCGACGTAATCCGAGCTTCTGCGTAAACGATCTAATTTACTTTTAATACCGTTTCGGATAAAGCTATAAGTACTGAATTGAATGACGGTAGGTACTTAGATTTTGTTAATAAGAAAAAACAGTTCATATTTAAATCAAGAAAAAAAAACCGGTCAAGAGCAAGTCGGACTCGCGCACCGAGGGTTCCGTACAATCATAAATATATTTAGATATGTTACTTTAGTACAGTCTTTAATAAAGTAGCATAAATGGCAGACAGGTGGAAGGGCGAACAGGCGGACAGTTAATTTACAAATCTTAACCACAGCTGCTTATGGCGACTGAAAAACACATTGCAAACTGTTTATATTACTAAGTAGGAACTTATTCTTCGTTTATTCGTACGGCAAATAGTAGGTAATTATATTAGACCCAGCCACCAATTATTATTGTAGTATTAGGTTGCGCCATCTCTTGACCGATAGTGGAACTATTTTTTCTTAGGTCAGCATTCTTAGGACAGCGCCATCTGTTGACTGGTAGTGAAACTAAAGAATTTTTGTTTGTTTTTTGATTTTTTTAAAAAGTTTGTTATATTGAGACATCGTTTTATTTTTCCTGTAATCTTTACATAAACTACTATCACATAGAATTATTTCAGATTTTTCTCTTTGCAAACTTCGGAGATAAGAGGGGGGGGAGAACGGTTTTTTTTTACATTTTTCATCAGTCGAAAACTATGCGGCCTAAGAAAAAATAAAAAAATGTTTTAAAATGTGAAAACAGCGCTCTTTCATATGATACCCCACATGCCCTAGTCACCTCACTTCAAATTTCTTAAAAATTTGAAGTGAGGTGACTAGGTGACTTTCAGGCCGTTGTAAAAAATATTTTTTTTTCTTTCTTATTTGCAAAATAGTTGAGCAAATGTCATCTAAAACTATTCCAAATTTCAAGTTGATACCATTAGTAGTTCTCGAGATATCCAGCTGTGACAGACAGACAGACTGAGTCACACCATAAGGGTTCCTTTTTTACCATTTTGGTACGGAACCCTAAAAAGCGAAAATAATATTAAAAACAAAAAGCATACCTTTAACGTACATTAGGGATCTTAAACTTGTTTCTTACTAGTAATAATGAACAGTTACGAATTTTATAACTTTCTTAAATGCAATCGATTTTAATACGCCAAGAAAATCGAAATTACTTTATGAATAATGTGGAAATAGGTCGCATGTAATATGCTTATTGATTTAAGAAAATTTGTATGTCAAGAATATTCAAATGTGACTGTTGTTTTTGGCTGTCACAAAAAGGCTTCTGTCCTGATAAAACCTGAAGAAATGTTATGCTAAAATAATAAACGGTTGACGAAGAAAAGCCTATTTTTCTGTTCCACTGGAGCTCTGCTTCCTGCCCCCCTACAAATAATCGATAAAATTATTATTAAATAAAAGTGCAAACAGCATAATATACCTACGACTGTTGTTGCGTGCTTCGTTTACTTAAAAATTATGCAACAAAAAATTAAAACTGTCTAAAATATTTCATAAGCTATCAAACAAACTATAACTTCTGTGCTGTAACTAGGGTTGGCAAGTTTTTTTTGCATCAAATATTTCAAGATTATTACGTGTAAAAATATAGTAGTTGGCGAAAAAGTCCTTAAACATATAGTAAGTTGCCGTTTTGTATGGAGGATTTTAAAGAAGTTGCATGTTTCATACAAACAAACATTTTTATAATTTATTCAACATCCATAAACACAAGAGTTTGAATACAAAAATTATTATGCAATTAATTATGTGCATATAAGTAATATTTTTTTTGTTGCTTTTGTTTAATTTTTTTACTAGTAAAGTAGTAGTTTTGCCTACTATATATTTTTTCAAAGAATATAGTAGGCGAGCCCGAAATATAGTAGGATAGGAGTTATATAGTAGGGTTGGCAACCCTAGCTGTAGCTATGAGCCTAAATCGGTAATATCAGTGACCGTGGTGGCTGTTTCCTTCAGGAATTTGTTACCATCGAATAGATTACAAGTGAGGAATCCAAATCTCAGTAATTTGCCGGTTTACACCAATTAATGTCAGCCGATATTCGTCCAAAGTTATGACTTTAGTTCGGAACTAAAGCGTTAACACTTTTCGGAATGTTTTCCTTTTCATTACCTTTGGATTAATTTCATATAAATTGTTCAATGATTCTTATATCTATTTTTATGGGAATTAATTAAAAAAGGCGGAAAAGATCTTTTTTTAGCAACGACACTGAAAATAAAACTACCTTTGAAGTAACACTAGTACGCTACGAACAATATTATGGGTCTATTTCATACATTCTCGCTTCGAAACTTGATGGCAAGGGACTGTGTACTTTCTGCATCAAAGCATAAAGTATAATTTCGATATGGTTATGATTTATAAGGTGAAAATCGTATTTTGCGGTAGTTATCACGGCACGTCCGTACCTGGGAGTAGAACGGGTAAAAGTGACGATTTAATAATGAATTCGGCTTTTGAAGCAAACGGCTGTGAAACATTTTCAGTGGCCTGTAAAATGTTGGCTAAAAATATTTTAAAGTTTCTAACTCTTGCTTTTATTCAGTATATTGCAATTAAAGGAAGATAAATAATTTACTTTTTATGTGTTTTAATATCGAAATAAAATAAGCAAATATGTGTACCGTATACATTATTCAATAAACAGGATATTTTAACAGATTAAAAATAAATTATTTAAGATAGTATTGAGTGAGTGTAATGACTAGTAAGTTGTTCTTGTTGAAACTTAAGTACTTAAATGAAAAAATAAAGCTTCAAAAAACCTTTAATTAAATCGCGTTGTTTTTAATTTCAATTAAAAAGAAGTTAAATTGATAGTGAATAATGTACGAGCTTTTAATATGTAACCGTTTTATTACAATCTTAATCAAATAAAGTAAATCTCCTACAAGACAGACACAAATTGACTTCAATCAAGATAATAATGATTGATATCCAAGTAATTACGTTCCACTTGCAAGCCTTAAACTGCTCACTGTAAACAATATTCAAAATTCTTCCAAATATTTTCAGGAATATGCCAATACCCACAAAAAAATTTCTTTGTTCTGTGCCACTATTTAACTATATAACGATTATGAGAATAATGTGAAAGTGAAATGAAAGTGAAATATTCTTTATTTTAATAAGCTCACATAATAAGCGTTTTTAAATCGTCAATTCTTTTACCCTACTACCCGTTATGACCCTACCCATTATGACGTCTTTTAGCTGACAAGAAAAATGGGCGCAAAAAACTTATCAGCTTTATCAAATGGAACGATATTTACAAATATGTATATCGTTTCCAGATTTTATATTAACAAAGATTAACAAATAAACAACATTATGAATTTTAAATTTCATAATCAATTTACAGGGTTCAAGCTAAAATCAAAGTTTGAAGTTATTATTCAGTCTAAAAAAAACATACAATTCAATATGCGTTAAGATAGGTAGTCAGAAGCAGACCCATTCCCACTTGCAGCATCCGTTCACGAGCATGACGCATAAACCAGCCATCGCTTCGCTCAACCATATTTGAGGGAACGTAACGACCCGCCTCACACGACACCACCGCAGAAATGATTAAAGAGAGCATGACATACTATAAGGCTACCCATGTTAAGGCATCGGATTGAAAATTAATATCCAAAAGCATTTCATATGCCTTTCACAAAACTACTGACTATAGAAAGTAAAAATATTGCAATTAAATAAATCAAAACAAGGTAAGCTATTATGATATTGTTTTGAGTAAGAAGTGCCATACATACAGATAATATAAAACAGATTTTTAATATACGACGCCCTTAATACAAGCAGACAGAAGCAGACCCATTCCCACTGGCAGCGCCCGTTCACGAGCATGACGCATGAACCAGCCATCGTTTCGCTCAACCATATTTGAGGGAACGTAACGACCCGCCTCACACGACACCACCGCAGAAATGTTTAAAGTGAGCAAGACATACTAAAGCTTCCCATATTAAGCCGTCGAGTCAAGAAGCCAGTAGTAATTATAATAATATAACATAATAATCTAAATGTTCATTTCAAAAAGCTCTTCAATGTTGTCGGTAATAATTAGATTTTATATTCCAAAAAGTAGTTTTTATATTTCATCGTTATCTTTGAATTTTAATATTGTTTATTTATTATTAGTTATATATTTATTGATCAAATGTAAGTATTCTAATTTCTAATACTTTAGTAGTAGTTTGTGTAATTGTTCGTTTTCTTCCGACACGAGCAAATTATCGAATGTGGTGTAGTGACCGTCACGCTGAGTCAGCGATGAGATAGGTTGCCGGTTCACTTCCCGGGCGGGCGGGAATATTGATTATAGGGTTGCCACCGTAATTCATTAATTCGTCAACCCGAAAGAATATGATTGTCTCGAGAACAAAATTATAATATATAACACAGCTTGTTTTAATATATTAAAGTGTAATTTTACTTTATGTTTATAGAAACCAAATATAGAGGTTTTTGTTAGTATAGCATCCAGAATATTTTGACATATCCAAACAAATCTTAGTAAATTTTCAAATTCTATTACATTATTTTTATTTTCACGTACCTAGATATATTTTTAATGTAATTCAGAAATCAAACAAGCGTATCGCTTTATGCTTAATAAACAGTGTAGTAGATACTCAAAAGTTTTATAAAACTAATATAAAACTTTACCGTTTTAGTCAGCCCTGGCTACCTCGCAATCCAAGCAGGGCGGGCGGAGATTGGGCGGCCGCCGGGCGGCGCTGCGGTGCCCGCGTTGATTGCAACTACCGGTTGATGTGGTCAACCCGAAAAATAGACTAGCCTCAGTGGCGGGGTGAAGGCACACTGTTTTGTTTACCAGCTAACGTACAATCAGCGTCAAATTGATATGAGCGTCTAGGAGTAGTCAAAATGATCTGAAAAACGAAAAACCGGCAGTGCGAGTCGGACATGCGCACGAAAGGTTCCGTACCAAAAAAGGCAAAAAAAAACACGTTTGTTGTATGGGAGCCCCTCTTAAATATTTATTTTATTCTGTTTTTAGTATTTGTTATTATAGCAGCAACAGAAATACATCATCTGCGAAAATTTCAACAGTCTACCTGTTGTCGGTATTATATAAAGCAAAAAACAGCAAAAAAAAAACACGTTTATTGTATGGGAGCCCCCTTAAATATTTATTTTATTGTGTTTTCAGTATTTGTTGTTATAGCGGCAACAGAAATACATCATCTGTGAAAATTTCAACTCTCTAGCTATTACGGTTCATGAGATACAGCCTGGTGACAGACAGACAGACAGACGGACAGCGTCTTACTTTTATCTGTAGCAATCAAACCAAGCTGTAGAACACGACAATAGCTAAACTATGTGGTAAACCTCGAAAAATAAAAAAATATCAATTTTGGAGATATACAAATATAGGTTACGGGCGGGTTGCGATCTGTAAAACTTGGGTTATAGTATCTATAATTTCGTAATAAATAACTATATCACAACGGCAAACGGTAACCTTTTTGGTGATTTAAATGTTCTACGGGCTACTGTACTATAATAACAACCTATTAAAAGGAATCAAGATGTCATGATACAATTACTACTATAACGAACCTTAGAATAGGACAACCATGTTTTCAATATTTTTCGATTAAAAGCAATGTACGCATTTCATTCCGCCGTATCAATAATAATTCAAGGAATGAAGGCTGTCCCTTTATGATAAAAAATGTCCCCCTATTATTGAAAATCTATTAAATACAAACACAATTTCATTTTGCGCCTGTTGACACACTCCCGTAAACCTTTTGCCCACATTTCGTGACCGAAAAGCAATAATTCTGACCCGCCCGTAAATGCCACGGGCAGTTATTGCAAAACCATTCGGTTATATGCGAGTATGTTAGAACGCAGTTTTATAGAAACATTAGGTATAGGTTGATGTTTGTTAATAGTCTTTACTAATTTTATAGAAATAAGAAGTAAGTTGTAGAGAGGGAAATTTAGTAGGTAAGATAAAATGTTTGGGATAAAAAAAAATTTGCTCAGCCAAACGTGAGTTAATCGCGGAAAAACATACATACATGCGGGTCAAACTGAGAACCTCCAAGAACTACACTTAAGATGTCCCTTGTCCAACAAAAAAATAATTATCTTATTCAGTTCATAAACAAAGAAGTTATACGACTGATTATCGAGGTAGTTCACACAAAATCATACTATTTTCGTGTTTTTTTCAAGATTACTTGAAAAGTACTGAACCGATTGAAAATTTTAAAAAACGGGACCAATTTGGCAGTTTATCTAATGTAATAACGTTTGAACCGTTTCAATCGGTTCAGCCGTCTTTGAGTAATCGGTGTACATACAAAAAACAAAAAAAAAAACGCGTAGAATTGAGTACCTCCCTCCTTTTGAAGTCGGTAATAAGAGCAATGTTAACATCACCACACCAGTCAACACGACCACGGCCAATGCAACTTGGCCGAATCAGAAAATTTAGGCAGGTGTAATTTAGTTGTACGCTTTTAATACCTGTAAGTTACTTTCATTTGTTCGGCCCTATTTTTCTCGACATTTATACCTAGGTATCTTTATTAATAAAATCTTGTGATTGCTTTAAGTTCAATAATTTTATAGTGAAATTTTATCATTATTATGCGGAATTAAAAACGCCCCTGCTATAATTGTACAGTACAAACCCATTACTGAACAATCAAGAATAATGTTTTTGACAAGAAAATATGTAGGGTTATTTGTAAAAGACCAACAAACTCGCAGGAGTAGATTAGTTACATTACAACATAATAATATACAACAACATTTTTGTTCTACGACTTTTCCAAAAACGGACCAAAAAAATCGACTTTTCATACAAAACTCGATCAGCTGTTCGGACATTTGTCGATTTTTTTGTCTGTTTTCGGAAAAGTCATAGAACAAATGTTGTTTGTTTATGGTGATAGTAATCTACTCCTGCGAGGTTGTTGGTGTTTTACAAATAACCCTAAACTTAAATAAAATAGCGGTTTGCCCTTTTCTTCATTTATTTAACAAACCAAAGTTATATTCAGGGCCTCTTCAAGAAGTTCCATTAACCAATTTGAAAGATAACTTCATAAGAATTCTGTTCCATTTCTATTACACTATACTAGAAGACTTATGTAAATAAACAAAGCTGGTTTTCTATCAGTTCTAATAAAAATGCTGCAGAGATAGTCACCAACACGAGTTCTCAAAGGGTCCGTATCTCGTCGGATGCACTAACAATATTAGCATTAAGCGAGATCATACTTTATCAGGCCGCTGCAGACTGCTGCCTGCGCGAGCGAAGCGAGCGAACACAGAAACAGTAGCTATGATTAGAGTTCTTTTAAAAACATCTTAAAAGCTTAAAGAAAAGTCTGCACATAAATAGTACCTACAACACCCATGAGGGATTTTTCAGTGGGAAAAAAGAACTCAAAACTATCTTTCTTCTACGTAGATTTTTCATAAGTATAGATTAAAATCTTTACATCATTTTCAGATATTCTATACAAAAAATTAAGATAGAGCCTCAACACTGAGATTGTAGAATATTTACTACAAGGCAGTGTGTTTCAGCTACTTGCGAAAGATTTCAGCTTTTCATAGGACCCACAAGTACCCGGCAGATGCACTAACAGAATTAGCATAAAAGCGAGATCATACACACATCAACTTTGTCTAGGGATACAGGTGTTATTTTCATACAAACGAGGTAACTTTGAAGCCTTGGTTTCCAGGGATGAACTGTGCTGTGATCTGATGACGGCTATCCAGGGAGTGAATGGAGGAGATTCAGATCACTATACACACCCAACTGATCTGACCAGCATTCTAAAAACGCAATGGTAATGTTTAAAAAAACCGCGAAAATAGCATGAAAATGTATGGAAATCCTTAAACTGAGAACTCTGACTCATTAATCTTTTAGAATGCTGATCAGATCAGTTGGGTGTGTATAGCGATCTGAATCTACTTCATTCACTCCCTGGATAGCCGTCAGATCACAGTACAGTACATCCCTGGCAGGAAACCAAGGCTTTAAAGTAACCTCGTTTGTACGAAAATAACACCTGTATCCCTAGACAAAGTTGATGTGTGTACTTTATCATAGAGCCAGTCACTTTAGGACTCGTACCATAGATAAGTAGTAACTGGACTTCTATATAGTTTCCGCCCGCTACTTCGTCCGCGTGGATATTCGAGAAAATCCTTAGGAAAGCCTCTTAAAATTTATCAACAACGATAATCGCCGGCTACTTATGGCTTGCGTTCTGGTGCGGAACAACGGAACGCGCGCACAATGCCGGATTAGCGCAATTGTTCCGTCGCATTGTTGCTCCGGATTACTCTACAGTTATTACTTTAAAACCGCTCTTTATAAAACAATATATAACAATATACTTACTTACTCGTACAATAATATAAAACCTCAAATTAAATCTTTTATTTATGATTGTGGCTTGAAACTGAAAGTAAAATAATTTTCTTCAGAGGGAAGCTTTACATGCTTTACACGTCAGTAAATAATGTTTTCGTAATGTCAAATAAATAATAATTTGTTTAAGATACTTTTCACACCACATGCTCGACAATGCCGAATTATAGGTCATGTAAACCTTACCGAAAGTAAGACATTATATCTCTTGGCTTTAGCCGGGTTATAATGTAATATTATAACCCGCTGGTCAATAATGTGATTTTCACTTTCATAATTCTTATTGCTATGTCTATAAAGTCTAATTTCACTAAACAGAATGTGTCCTCAGCGGGCGCGGCCAACTCGATTTTCGAAGACCGAGGCCGTGGCCCACTAGATTCGCTCTGAGACGAACTTCATTTGTTTGTCAAATCGAGTAGGCCACGCCAGCTGAAAGAAGTTGCTATAGCCGTAGCCAGTAGTACTACTAGCTTTAGAAGATTCTAACTATTTACTAAGCCTGGTTTTTTATTGTCTCGCATAAAGTGAGAAAAGTAGAGTATACACCACCGGGATAAAGCTGTTTTATTCTTGGGCGCTTGAATCCCTCACTGCACTCAGGACTCAATCTTAATTCCCTCGCTTTGCTCGGGAATTAACTTATAACACCCTCGCTGCGCTCGGGAGTTAAATTTGGAGTCCTTCGTTACGTTCAGGATTCAATGTAGCGCCCGTGACATAAAACAGTGCTTTATCCCCTTGGTGTATAATCTACTATTATTTGCGTAGGGAGATATTATTATCTCCCTACTCAAATAATGTGCCTTATGGCAATGCAAAATCATAATAATAGGGTAGTATTTAACCGAGCGATAATGTTGTAGCATAGGTGCGGCTTACATATCTATTACTAGCGGCCGCCCGCGGTTTCACCCGCGTGGTTCCCGTTCCCGTAAGAATATCTAGATAAAAAGTATTCTATGTTTTAATCTAGGCTATCTACTACCTGTGTGCCAAATTTCAACCAAATCCGTTCAGTAGTTTTCGCATGATTGAGGAACAAACATCCAAACCCACAAACTTTCACATTTATAATATTAGTAGGATTATTCTGTTGTTTCACGCAAGATATAAAAAAGTGAATTACTTAAGTATTTAGTAAATGGTTAAAAAAGTGGCTGTAAATGTATATCAACCGATTTACTATAAAAGTCAGTAAAAGAAGTACATCTACAATTTGCCAACAAATTAGTCCAGTAACAAACTAATGAAATAACAGTTCGGACAGCTACAGGCCCTCCAATCTGCGTAACAAAGTCGGACACGGCCAGTGTCCGGACTGCGGTAACTCCGTTACCCGGACAGCTATCTGTGTCCGACTGGATTGGATTAAAGTGCTGGATTGTATTTTTCATTAAATAGGGGTAAATAATATTGTTTTTCACTTAAGTACAGAATAGATATGTTATGGCTAATACCCGAAGTGCGGCTAAACCTAGTTTTAGCCGGCTACAACTGGGTGTAACCGATAGCTGTTGGTTAAAATTAGGTGTAGCCGATTTGCTCGCGGCTAATACTAGGTGTAGCCGGTTAAAACTAGGTGATAGCATGGGGTATTAAAAAAGTTATTTCTGTTGTCTGTTAAAAAAAAATAACCTCGAAATTTAAGGCGCACGCTACGCCGCGCTTTGCACTCGCCTTAAATTTCTAACCTATATTCGGGACCTACAGGAGTAAAGTAGATCGGTTCACCTAGTTTTAACCAACAGCTATCGGCTACACCTAGTTTTAGCCGGCTAAAACTAGGTTTAGCCGCACTTCGGGTATTAGCCGTAACAGATATAAGTGCTACCGTAACTTAAGGTTGTTATTTAAGTATGTGACGATTGGTATATCAATATTAGTTTAGTCATTAGTTTGCTATAAAATTGGAATTTTATTGGGAATATCACATCCTTCATAAATTTCAATTGAAATCAGTTTTTAAATTCAAATAATTAAGCGCGATGAAACCGCTCCAGTGGCGGGAAATGCATTATCCCACAACAAAATGGCGGTCGCGCTGCAATTCACAAAATGGAGTTGTGATCATGAGCGATAATTGTGTTTCCATTCGTTGCTAAAATCCATTCGACAAATACAATTTATCAAAGTTGACGGCAATGAAATTTAAATTGATTATTTATTGGTGTACTCTAAAACGTGTGTCGGTTTGGATTAAATTGATTGAGTACCTATGAAGGGTATTGTTTATATAAGTACATAGACACTTAAGTGATCATCAGCCATTTAATGTCCCCACTGCTGGGGCACAGGCCTTCTTTATGGAAGGATAAGGATGATGGGCATAACCCACCACGCGGGCCCATTGCGGATTGGTGGGTCTCAACGACTCCAAATTCAGCCGGGACTAAACGGCTTAACGTGTTTTCCGAAGCACGGAGGAGCCTGAGATAATACATTTTTGGTCAAGACACTTCATTTTTTTTTTTTTTTTTTTTCATTTTTTCCGCTAATTCATTTATTTTTATTATACGTAAACCGGTAAATATTTAAATTAAAAAAGGAAACAACCATTCCTTCTTAAATTGTCTCTTATATTTCTCTCTCTTTAACAGTTTTCATTCTTTCTGTAAATTTCAAAATCCATTTAAACCAAAAGTGTCCACCGTCGGTCGTTTCGATTGCACTTTAAAACTAGTACAAATAATGCAAAACGTTAAAGAAAGAATATTAAAAAATCAGACAATTTAATATAAATTGTATTCTTAAAATTTCAGATGGGAAAAACTTAAAGTAAATTGTCTAGTCTAGGTCAATACCACAAAACCAAACCAAAGGCGTTTCTAATCCAGTGAAGAAAGGAGCAAGTTTTAATAGAATAATTAACAAAATAACAAGCTTATAACATTGTTTGCGGCTTAATTGAAATCTGGTGGTTTCATGTAATAGGTAGGACTAACAATTTATGTACAGAAAAATCGCCCAATTTTACAGCGATTCGTATAAAAATGTATTCAGATTTTAACGATTTGTTTGTCGAAAAAGAGCTAATTTGACACGTGCCTATCTTCGAGCAACCGATTGGGAAGCACGAGCCTTCGATAATACTTTTTAAATTGAATTTCGTGTAACGAGAGAGATTTATTTAAGTAATTGGAAAGAGGTTTTGTAACAGAAAAAAAGTGTATTTTTACTATTTAATATTTAACAATCATAATAAAAATAATGGGTAAACACTAAACACAATATCTACCGCAAATAACATAAAAAGTATAAATAAATTACTGTCTTTGTTATATTATTAGGGGCGCCCGCGACTTCGTCTGCGTGGAAAGTTTTTTTGCTTTCTGGATTAATGGTACTCTGTCCCTTTCTGTACCCTTGATTTTTTTTATGCACAACGGGGTAGTGCTTGGCCTTCATCTCACCTGAGATATTAAGTGAAGATAAGGCCGAAGATGGAAGTGCACTACACCCGGAATCCTCATCACTGAGGAACTGGCTATCTTACCTCTAACTGCCGGAACATAACAATTTTTAAATTGTTGTCCCCCCCCCCCCTGGGAATCGAACCCGGGACCCCTGCGTCTTATACGGGTGGGCGAACCACTAGACCACAAAGGCGGTTAAACCTTTTAAACCTGATAACGTGTTTGCAAAATTTCATGATGATCGGTTGAGTACTTTAGACGTGAAGGCGCAACAAACAAACAAACGGACTTTCGAATTTATAAGATTAATAAGGATATGGAAGTAAGGATAAGAATTTCAAATGTTGTGTAGGTATTTCCACTTGCAAATAATTGTAAAAAAAACCGGTCAAGAGCGAGTCGGACTCGCGCTCCGAGGGTTCCGTACAATCATAAATATATTTGGATATGTTACTTTAGTACTGTCTTTAAAAAAGTAGGATAAACGGCAGACAGGTGGAAAAGCGAACAGGCGGACAGTTAATTTACAAATCTTAACCACACACAGCTGCTTATGGTGACTGAAAAACGTTTCAGCCACTCCACATTGCAAACTGTTTATATTACTAAGTAGTAACTTATTCTTCGTTTATTCGTACGGCAAATAGTAGGTAATTATATTAGAACCAGCCACCAATTATTATTCTAGTATTAGGTTGCTCCATCTCTTGACCGATAGTGGAACTATTTTTCTTAGGACAGCGCCATTAGAAAGTACTAACCAGTACTAGTACTAAAGTACTAACCAAACTAAAGAATTTTTGTTTGTTTTTTGAATTTCTAAAAAAGTGTGTTATATTGAGACATCGTTTTATTTTTCCTGTAATCTTTACATAAACTACTATCACATAGAATTATTTCAGATTTTTCTCTTTGCTAACTTCGGAGATAAGGGGGGGAACGGTATTTTTTTTACATTTTTCATCATAAGTCGAAAACTATGCGGCCTAAGAAAAAAGAAAAAAAACTGTTTTAAAATGTGCAAACAGCGCTCTTTCATATGATACCCCACATGCCCTAGTCACTTCACTTCAAATTTTTAAGACCCCTTTTACAACAGGGACTGCCCTGTTGTAAAAAATATATTTTTTTTATTTCTTTCTTATTTGCAAAATAGTTGGGCTAATGTCATCTTAAACTATTCCAAATTTCAAGTTGATACCATTAGTAGTTCTCGAGATATTCAGCTGTGACAGACAGACAGACTGAGTCACACCATAAGGGTTCCTTTTTTACCATTTTGGTACGGAACCCTAAAAATGGTACCTACCGAGAGTAAAGTTTTAAGTTACGATGAAACAACAGAGTATTTACAAAAAATACATATTTTAATCTTTTATTTACAACTTTTGTATAGCCATTTCTAAAAATTTATCTCACTTCTTTTGAAAATAAGACTCCATGGTGTTTTCAAAATGCTCGAAAAAGCTTTGAGTAGCTGGTATCTTGGGTACACCATGGGTACACCATTACCTTGAACCCCGTTACTTATGGTACCAGCTCTCTTTAGATCTTATTCTAGCTTTAAAATCCTTATTTAATCGATACTGGATAGCGATCCCTATTCGATTAACCGTGGAAGACACACCCCTCAGGCCTGTCAAAATGTTATCGGAAAACAACGGATCTAATTTTAGCAACAAATTGGTGGGTGATGGGAGTTTGCCAGGATGGCGTGGAGACTAAATTGAGTCCCTGTCGCCAGGATATTGCCATTTAACTCACTGAAATACAAAACGAACGTGCGAATAAAATAAAATTTTGCACAAGAAAAAATAATCGGTATACCTATAAGTATTAAATATCGTAACATATCAAACATACGGCTTAATACAATTTACAAATTAGCAAGATATGGTTTTGTGACAAAAACGCTGTTTTCGGCAAAAGTTAACTGAAAATAATTTATACAAGTAATCGTTATGCCAATAAAATCATTCTGCGAAATAACATTATGCGAATAGGTATTCCATTATGCGAAAAAACTCTATGCTGTTCCTGTTATGCCAAACCATATTATGACTAATAATTTTATGCGAGCGAAATCGCATCCAAAATAATAACCTCTTAAAACTGAATAATTTTAAATTTTCTAATGCTACATTAAAAAAAACTTTTTTAATTTAAAAGTAGATTCTTATCTATTTTTATAGAGTAGAATATTTAAATGTAAAGCTGTTAATGGAAGTTTACTTTGGCTCAGTTCAATTAACCCCACTATGTAAATACAGACGGTCTGGGCATTGTTGTGATAACGAAAAAATTTATATTTGCATGCCACAGAACACATACAATTGAATATTGAAACAAACAGTTTTAAAAACTCGTTAAAATGGTTGATTTATGTGAAACTAATATTAAAGTACAGTTTTAATTGCCCCATAAATGTTAAAGTTAAGTGCTGACCAATGTATTTATATTTTATAGGTATTTATTCATTTAATGATTAATAACAAATAAAGTCCTTCAAAAGGACAATATTTCTTAAATAAACTTAGCAAGGAAAATAACTGACGGCTACACTCAAGAGCATCCTCCTTTTTTTTCACACAAATTTGTATTTATTACAATCATTCCATAGGAACCTTAATTACCAACAAGAATCCGTGAAAGAAGAGGGGTAGTATAGCTAATATTATAGAAACTTGGCCAAATTGCAAACTTCGGCTAAACAGAGTTTACTGGTTATCCGCGAGCACAATGGAGTTAAATATTTACTCGATAACTTCTTCCATTAACTACCGTTAAACTCGAGACGAGACGTTTATTGTTACACAAGCTTAATTTTGCACAATTTGTTTTGCAGATTTTCTATCCGTTATTTAAATACCGTAGCGGTGTTTCTTTCAGACAAAATTCTCCGGGGGGGCAATAAAGAGGTTCGGGGGAGCTCATCCGTCGATCACTACACTAGGTTAAACTGTGACACTAGTTTACCCATCTACCTACACACAACTCATTTTTCTCCGGGTTGGGGGGGGGGGGGGGGGGGGGGCACTAAGGCTGTTCCGTACTGATAGAAACACTGCATAGAATACCTACTTAAGTCTAGACAGATAGATTTTTAAGTGGTGCTCAAAGTGCCATGCCATAATATGGCCGATAATTTTTAGCCATTTTATAGTAAGTAATCACTTCAGGGAAGGTAGCCCCCCTACCCTGTATCGGTTGAGGGGATAATATATGTAGATATCACGAATAGATGATGCCAGTACGCAACAGAATACGCGCTCGATTTTTCTACTAATATCTACATGCGATGTGTAATCCGTAATAATAAATGGCGTTAGCTGTTTTGATTTAATTTTTTACTAGCGTGTATTTCAGGTCAATTAGTTGCAGAAAAATGCCCACTAATCTGTTAAGTAAAGTAAAAACCGTATCTCAATTTTACTTTCAAAGAAAAACTTGTACATCTCGATCACGTTCATTTTTAAAATTACAATACAAATGATCGAGACAACTCTGTGCGAGCCGTTATAAAGGCGAACTTTGAAAATTCCTATTGAATTATTAGATCGGTATATGGATAAGTATATAAAACACGCAATACATTAGACAAATAGGTACCTCTTTATTCCTATAAAAAATGGCTTAAGAATCTTCGAATACTCTGTAATTGAACACATTTTTGGAATTTTTCCTCTATGGTATATATATATTTATTTAATATATTTATTTTTCACTCCTTGACAATATGTACAATAAGTGAAAAATAAATATGAGGTAAAATAAATTATTTGTCACAGCTGAAACTTTTGTTTAAAATGTCTCTAACAAACCAAGCATTGAAATTCCACTTGAACAGATTGTCTTCGTTTCAAAAAACCTTACTACCTATATTGCTTCCTAAAATTAAAATTTACATCAATAATAATGCTTTCATTCTTTAGATTTCGTCTTTGGAGAAACGCTTATTTTTTTCAAAATGGGAATAATTATATACTTTACTGATTACTGAGATTCATTCGAATGTCGAAGGCTTGTCAAAGGTAACCTTTAGACCCATTATACCTACGCAAAATACCAACTCGATATTTTGCTGTGTTTTGCGGATTTGTAAAAAAAATTATGTAAAGTACCAACTACGTAAAATCTCATAAACGCAAAACACCAAGAATTATTTTGACACAGAAGTGGAGTGGCCAAAGAAACTATTTGGTTCCTCAGTCTGAGCTCAGTACCCTTAGCACGAACAGCTATCGAGAAAAAAAAACGCACGTAAAATTACTCGATAGAGAATTATCTATGGAAATTTTAATTTCGCCATCTACCGCCGAATACGGCGGTAGATGGCGTAGTACAAATTTCCAATACAAAATTGCACTATCGAATGATTTTACGCGCGTTATTTTTCTCGATAGCTGATCGTGCTAAGGGTACTGTTCACTTTATCGTCACTACGATAAAGAATGAATTCCTATTGTGTGTATGGAGCTTATACGGAACGAAAAGTACCAGGCTAGCATGAATGTAAAGGACCTAATCAAAGTACATCAGATCCGGTCGGCATATTCCCCACAGGCAGCGAAAACGTTAAAAGTACTAAAACTTCGCCACTTCCACGCAGCTTCCAATAGTGACTCAATAGTTATTCTAAGCTCGGAACCATAATTGGTCAGTGCATTGGGCCCAAGGGGTTCGATGTCGGGTTCGAGTCCCTACTGAGGTGCTACGGGTGAGTCGATTTTTTCTAGTATTTTTTCCAGTATATTACTCGTAATTATGTTAATACTTTACTGACTTTGAATTGAACTTTCATATATAAGCTCCACCGTGTCAGACTGCAAAGTTTTTTATAGAAGAAAGAAATCCACTTAGTAGTTGAATACTTCACCAACAAACTATTAATTGATCTTCTTACATCAGAAAACTTATTGGTTCTAATATATTATAAATATTGAAAATCTGAGTGGTAGCAGGGTTGCCTGCCAATTTATTGGCTGATATTTAGAAAAGATAAACGAGACGTAATATTTTCTGTTGCCATTTTGGAAAAATATAAGGTCCTTCTGAAATAGTGCACAAAATTTTAAGGGGTCAATGTACTCATGCATACAAACAATTTTTACTATGGGACCAGCATTGAAATCGCAAAAAAATATCAGCTATTCCATACATTTTAATCTATTCGATTTAAAATTTTCTATGGAACAGCAGTTTTTTTTTTTTCGCGATTTCAATGTTGGTCCCATAGTAAAAGTTGTTTGTATGCATGAGTACATTGACCCCTTAAAATTTTGTGCACTATTTCAGAAGGACCTTATATAATTGCAAGGGCTATTTTAATGCTAATAGGTAGTAAGTTATTCATACATTATTATTAAGATAATTTTACAATATGTTAAGAGCGTATATTTTGCTACTTTTCAAAACAAATAACACCACTACACCATTTTATAAAGGATATACCTAGTCAAATAATGGACCGTGCCAGTATAAAAGCTTTCTTAGTTAAAATAATGTTGCTATCTTTTCTATAGCATAAAATTACCATCAAAATTTTTACTTTGGCCAACCCTAAGTTGGATTGACGTAAAGTTTGGCAAACCCGAAGTTTGCGCATTAGCGCGGCAAGAGTACACAACAGACGAAATATTTGCTCCCAACTTTGTAGCCTTATAGAACTTGCCCGTTTTGCCTCAGACATTATTCATGAGGATCACCCTAAGAGAAAAGATTTCTAGGAAAAGTTCCTGTCAAAGAACTAAATATATGGCCGCTGTTAATAGTTTGTTATTAGTTCGAAATATAGTTCTGTTTTTTCGGGCTTACTTTGGTCATAAGTATAGCTTAACATCCACTGAACTTAGGTACCTGCTTAATTCGGTGTTGGTGTTAATAAAAGTTAGTATTTAGTCCAGAGGGGTTACTCACGTACCAGATGACAGGAATTTTCCTGACCTGTCAGGAATTTAACCCAGATGCGTTAGATGTCAGGAAAACAAGGCAAACTGTAGTTGTCAGGGATTTTTTAAATCCCAAAAACTGTAAGTAAGTACTTGATTAAAACACATAATTTTTTTATCATTTTGGTGAGAAAAAATATCAAACGTCAACTTAATGAAGAATGTAAAAATAGGTGTACAAAATGTTAGGAAATTTACTAAAAAAGCCGGGAAAAAATTAGGCAATTACATTTTTAGAACTCCTGACGAAATCGAGTTCACATTAGGATCGAATAAATGTAAAAAATCTGATAATTTGGTAGGTAGGTATGTACTTTGAAAACGGTTTCCATAGTATGGTTTTGACGTTAATTCGATTTGAACTCGATCTCGATTGCGTTTCGGATACGTTCCAGTTATCAAACTTGACAGTTAATTTATCACACAAACTCTGTTCCATTTTTAACTAAAAAAAAGAGAAGGTCCTATCAGGGGGGTTACTGCTAGGGTTGCCAACTTTTTTGCATCAATTAATATAGGTAGTATTTTCAAGATTATTACGTGTAAAATTATAGTAGATGGCGAAAAAGTCCAAAAACATATTATAGTACGTTACCGTTTTGTATGGAGGATTTTAAAGATGTTGCAGTTTTCATATTTACTAACATTTTCATAATTTATTCAACAAGCATAAACACAAGAGTTTAAACACAAAAAATATTATAAAATTACTTATGTGCATATAAGTAATAATTTTTTTGTTGCGTTTGTTTAATTTTTTTACTTAAAAATATTTATTTTTTCAAAAAATATAGTAGGCGAGCCCGCTATATTAAGAAAACTATATTATATAGTAAGGTTGGCAACCCTAGTTACTGCCGACGAGATCGAGAATATCGTTATATTATCTTCAAGAAAAATATGTGAAAATTCCTTTCGTAAAGAAAAAGTTGCAAATGAAAGGCATTACTGAAACCTACTCGTCTCTTTTGCAATAAATACTTCACATACGATGCATTTTAATCTACCTCCCGCCCTTTTCATCGGATAATGAGGACCGCGCATTAGTTTCAAGTATTTTTTTATTCCATATACATACTTAGTCTTGACAGCTTTGTCCATCAGCCATTTTAATGTCCCCACTGCTGGGGCACAGGCCTTTCTTATGGGTGGATAAGGAGGACGGGCCATAACCCACCGCACGGGCCCAATGCGGATTGGTGGGTGTTAACGACTGCAAATGCAGCCGGGAACAACGGCTTAACGT
Source organism: Agriphila geniculea (assembly GCA_943789525.1). Taxonomy (NCBI): domain Eukaryota; kingdom Metazoa; phylum Arthropoda; class Insecta; order Lepidoptera; family Crambidae; genus Agriphila; species Agriphila geniculea. The sequence continues at coordinate 2,742,023 of OX038881.1, forward strand.
GCCTTCCGAAGCACAGAGGAGCTCGAGATAATAAATTTTTGGTCACCCATCCCATGACCGACCCTTACGAACGTTGCTTAACCTCCGCAATCGCTGGGCGAGGCGCTAAACCACTGCGCCACCGAGCTCATCACCTTGACATCTCATCTTGACAGCTTTAGCACACGGGAAAGTACAGACTTTTAAAAGAACTTGTTTATAAAGTTGCACAGTAAGCAAACTAAAAGTAAATGGAGTAGGTACGTACCCATTGACTGCCTCATAGATTTTCTACAATGTCTGGCTCAAAAATTAATTAATTAAATTTGTATGTCGGCTTCACAGAATCATCTAGTTACAGTACCTAGTCATTACGTGTTTGGCGTTTGGATTGGTAGTCTGTGTGCAACAAATAAGCAGACTAAATTAAGTAGTAATCATTTGTTTAATAGTTAATCAAGAGTTAAAAAACCAGCCAAGTGCGTGTCGGGCCACGCGCAGTAGGGTTCCGTAGGTACATTATACCATACTATATTTTAATACCGCTATCATTTTTCGTCTGAAAAAATAACTTTGTTTTTCACAGTGTTTGTATGAATGACAAAGTTATATTTGCGGTTTTGGAAAATGTACTATATCTTGAAAACTAATTACTATATCTCGTTCAAACCAATTTTCGTTGAAAGTGTTTATCAAGATCTATAGCTTATATTTTTTTTAGATTTTTCACCCTCTTACTTCAAAAGTTAAAGGGGGGGGGACACACATTTTACCACTTTGGCGGCATATATCTTTCAAACCGTTGACTTTGAAAAAAAATAGTCTTAAGAACCTCAATGTCATTTTTAAAGACCTATCTATAAACACCCCACAAGTATCGGTTTGATGAAAAAAAATATTTACAGTTTCAGTTCCATGTATAGGGAGCCCCCCCTTAATCTTTTATTTTTTTTATTTTTGTGTAAAAATCGTAAAGCGGTTCACAGAATACACCTACCTACCAAGTTTCAACTATGTAGTCCTAATACTTTTGGAATAAAGTGGCTGTGACATACGGACGGACAGACAGACAGACAGACAGACAGACAGACAGACAGACATGACGAATCTATAAGGGTTCCGTTTTTTGCCATTTTGGCTACGGAACCCTAAAAATACACAAAGCTTAATAAAAAATACGTATCTGTAATCCCATGACTTTTTTACAGCATTGAATGGGATAGATCAATACAAATTTAATGCTCTCAACACTTCCCAGATCCGATATCAAACTAAAAATCCCCTCTCAAATAAATCCCCGTTTAAAATGAGAGATGAGTTTTTGAACTCGCGCGAGAATAGTTCGCAATGCAGTTTAAATAAAAAACCGGCCAAGTGCGTGTCGGGCCACGCGCAGTAGGGTTCCGTAGGTACATTATACCATACCATATTTTAATACCACTATCATTTTTCGTCTGAAAAAATAACTTTGTTTTTCACAGTGTTTGTATGAATGACAAAGTTATATTTGCGGTTTTGGAAAATGTACTATATCTCAAAAACTAATTACTGTATCTCATTCAAACCAATTTTCGTTGAAAGTGTTTATTAAGATCTATAGCTTACATTTTTTTTTGATTTTTCACCCTCTTACTTTAAAAGTTAAAGGGGGGGGGACACACATTTTACCACTTTGGCGGCATATATCTTTCAAACGGTTGACTTTGAAAAAAATTGGTCTTAGGAACCTCAATGTTATTTTTAAAGACCTATCTATAGACACCCCACAAGTATTGGTTTGATGAAAAAAAATATTTTCAGTTTCAGTTCCATGTATGGGGAGCCCCCCCTTAATCTTTCATTTTTTATATTTTTATGTTTAAATCGTAAAGCGGTTCACAGAATACACCTACCTACTAAGTTTCAATTATGTAGTCCTAATACTTTTGGAATAAAGTGGCTGTGACATACGGACGGACAGACAGACAGACAGACAGACAGACAGACAGACAGACAGACAGACAGACAGACAGACAGACATGACGAATCTATAAGGGTTCCGTTTTTTGCCATTTTGGCTACGGAACCCTAAAAAGGGTTCGTCATGTCGACGATATACTTGTGAGCAGCGAACTAATATCTATGGAACAAGCATTGCGCTTAAAAGGCACCACACGAAAATTACAACTAAGTGGATGGAGCTAAAAATGCTGTGTCATTTAATTATGCAGCATAAAGCGTCTGAACACTGGTTGCTTATTAGCGACCATAATTTGTATACTCATAGATATTTTCGAAAATGAAAAAAAAATATGACTCGTTATTTCTGCATATTTTTACTGCCTTCTTTGCGTCTTTTACACCATTTGACAACTCAGGACGTTTAATTATGCAGCACAAAGCGTCTGAACACTGGTTGCTTATTAGCGACCATAATTTGTATACTCATAGATATTTTCGAAAATGAAAAAAAAAATATGACTCGTTATTTCTGCATATTGTTACTGCCTTCTTTGCGTCTTTTACACCATTTGACAACTCAGGACGTCATTTCTAATAAACACTCTCTTGCTCTCTTTTCTCTACAATACAAACTGCAATTATTGTAAAGAACTCTAACGTCAGTCACCGGGTGCGTGGCCAAGCTGTGCGGGTTGTAATTTAATTTAAGCAATATTTGTTTGCAATTAAACTTCCATAGATTTTATTTCGCTGCTTGTGAGTATGCAATACACCAGTTGCACACTACAGAACTGGGTTACGAACTGTGTATGATTTTTTTCAAGTATTCATCGTTTTTTATTCATTTGTTTTATAGAATTTTCTGTATTTCTCTTTACCTACAAGTTCTATTTTACCTTTACAGTTGGATATATTTTAATCTCTCTGTTTCAGATATTATGTGGTACCAAAATGCCTAAAAATGTATCTTGAAAATCGTACTTACCCAAAACTAAATACAACTATATAATATAGTAAGTACCTACTTATGCTAGTTTTCCCATGTCAATCAATAAATAAATACGTGTGTAAATTACGAAATTGTTGTAAAGTTAGATGGAGCCCTTATTGTTTAATTTATATAGATTATTACGTATTATGTATAATGTATTCTTACGTTTAATATATTTATTTAATTATTGTCATAAACAAATATTATGTACTCTAACACACACACAAAACACGATAAGTATTTACATTCCAATTTAAAAAACCGACCAAGTGCGAGTCGGACTCGCGCACGTAGGGTTCCGTACCAAAAAATGGCAAGAAAAAATAACGTTTGTTGTATGGGAGCCCCCCTTAAATATCTACTTTATACAGTTTTTAGTATTTGTTATTATAGCGGCAACAGAAATACATCATCTGTGAAAATTTCACATGTCTATCTTTTGTTGTTATTAATATCAAGCAAAAAACGGAAAAAATCACGTTTGTTGTATGGGAGCCCCCCTTAAATATTAATTTTATTCTGGTTAGTATTTGTTGTTACAGCGGCAACATAAATACATCATCTGTGAAAATTTCAAATGTCTAGCTATCACGGTTCATGAGATACAGCCAATGGTGACAGACGGACAGACAGACAGACGGACAGCGGAGACTTAGTAATAGGGTCCCGTTTTTACCCTTTGGGTACGGAACCCTAAAAAACATGTAGATTGAACTTCTGTTTCTTTTATATTTTGCCTATACATATAATAATATAGGGATTGGCTATTTAAAAAAAAAATATATACATAATACCTACTTGATGTAAATATATATTGTAAACCCTGTTGGCTTTATTATTAAATAAATAATTTCAATATTTTTTACCTATCCCAGCTGATCAGTAAAAAGCGCTATTTCTAACATAATTTTTTGACTTTTTTCATATTTGATTCTACCAATGTATTCCAACTTTTTTTTAATGCAAAACGGAATAGTGCTCGATGTTATGTGACAATAAGGCCGAAGGTGGAAGCGTATTACACCCGGAATCCTCATCACTGAGGAACTAGCTATCTTACCTCTAACTGCCGGAATACAACAATTTTTAAATTGTTGTTATGGCGTTAAACTTAGGTAAAATGGTGGTAGCTAGCCAGGCGGACTTGAAATAAGCCTACCACCAACCAAACCGAGTACAAATTGTACTCCTCCTGGGAATCGAACTCGGGACCCCTGCGTCTTACACGGGTGGGCGAACCACTAGACCACAGAGGCGGTTCAAACTCGACGTTTCAATGAATAACTAAGATTACATGAAAATATATCAGAAAAAATAAAAAATATACTTTTTATTATTCTCGCAGAATATTTTAATTCAATAAAAGACCTAATCTTGAAGATCTTCGGAAAAGATCTCGGAATAAACATACGGATCCAATACTCAGGGGCCCACTTGCAATAAATAAACCCTCGTTGATTTAACGAGAGCATTCTACCTTTTCGCGCGAAATAAAAAAGTTTTCTATGCACCTTTTATACCGATTTTATTATTATATTGGTATTCCGTCATTTAGAGCTTCAACTCTGCTCGGAAAGATTAGACTAAATTAGCATATTTTAATGAGAGACTTTCCAGGCAACGTTCCTCAAAAATTTACTAGATGGCGCTGTCCAATTCCCAACAACCTTACTTGATACTATGGTATATGAATGTAAAACATAGTGATTATTTCCTCTATGTATGAATGTGCTATCTATAGTAATAAAGAGTACCATCGTAAAAACATATGATTTTGACAATTTGGTTTCATTGTAATCTTTATGTAATATTGTTGTGAATATTGAAAATTATTAATATTATTTATTATAATACTATTCACTAGTACCTATATTTTGCTTTGAGGTATCTATGTATTATTACTATGCGTGAAGACCTTGTAACTTTCTTGGACTCCGATAACCGTCGACCAATGAATCAAGACTACGGTTCTTGGACTCCAGCAGCGCCATAATGTACCCCTTAAACGGTCAAGCATGGCTTTTAGCATGTACACGTAATTACCACCACCACTACTATTTGGGGGCGTGGCCTACCTTTGATACAGTAGCCGGCAAACATCTTGAAATCGGGTAAGGGTTGCGCAGAACACGTATTTTGGGTATGCGTAGCGGTGAGGTACGCGGGCGGTGGGCGCGCGCGCGCTATGGGCCGTTCGTAAGTGCACATGCGCGAACTCATCGCCACTCCGTTCCGTCGAAGAGCGTCAAGATGTTTGCCGGAATCTAGGCCACAGTAATCACGTGATACCTACGTGCTTGATGTCAAGCCATCAAGCATCGCCCCTAGACGATCAAAATTTGATTAAACTGCCAAAAAATTTACATGCTTGACAAGCTATGCCTGACCGTCTCGTACATGCAGGAAGGAGGCTCCGTCGCAATGTCCCTTTCGCAGAATGTCCCCCTTGTACCCCTCTGAAAATCGCATAAAAGACAACTTTTTGATGTGATATTTTTTTATTAAGTACCAGCCCCCCTAGCATGACCGACGAAACACGATATATATCGCGTGATATAGCGTTATATCGACACCCAACTGTCAAAATCCATTGTCTTTTGACAGCTAAACGCGATAAATCACTATATCATATCGTGTTTCGATGGTCATGCTAGGTAGGCTAGGCAGGGGGACATTCTGCAAAAGGGACATTTTGCGAAAAGGACGTTTTTTGAAAGGGAAGTTTTGCGAAAGGAACGTTTTGCGAAAGGGACATTTAGCGAAAGGGACATTCTGCGACGGAAGGAGTTGAAGAAGCGCAACCATAGAAATTAAGCGCAGCGAAAATTTTTCTATGTCTATGAGTGCAACGAACCGGAAAAAAACGGCTAACTGCATGTCGAGCCACGTATAGAGAATAAGGTTCCGTCCGTAGTCTCTGTCTCTGATCCAACTCAGAATGTTTCGGACAGATTGAGGCGAATTCGCCGCGCGATGCGGCATTTTGACCACCGAACTCAAAGCGATAGCCATAGCGTATAGCCAAAGCAATGCTCTAGCAATTGTTATGACTATGGCTATCGCTTTGAGTTAGGTGGTCAATATCCGTCAAAAGACCGCATCGCGCGCGGAATACGCCTCATCTGTACGAAGTTTTATAGGTAGGTACTGTTCATTAATACGTACTTATTAGGTTTATTGAGCTGTATTTTCCCTTATCCAATAAAATAAAATAAAGACAGACAGGGACTGACGTACGGACGGACGGATGGACTGAACGATCCTATGGGTAATCATCGTATAAGTTATTTCCTTGTTTTACTACGGAACCCTAAAAAAACGGTCATTCAAAGGCAAGTACAACTGTATACACTACGCTAAGCTAACCATATTACATTAATATTATCTTCAACATAAGTTTTGTCGCCGCAAAACGATTATAAAGAAAAAACACAGTTGATACTGTCAAAATCATATACGTATTTTTACGATGCTTCTCTTTGGTTAGACTATTTGTACCACGTTCATTCATACTACATATACTCAACTGCCAGGAATTGGACAGCGCCATCTAGTATATTTTCAAGGAACGTTGCCTGGAAAATCCCTCATTAAATGTCATAGCGATAAACGTTCAACGCATAATCTTTCATCTTTCGTACAAACATTTTAACACACATTTTTCTTTTTTCTGTCTTTATCACATTTTTGTGATTTAACATTCAGTTACACATACCGAGCTAGGCATTTAACAAAGAAGCTTTGTTTTTAATACGCTTCTATAAGATTTATTAATCTTTCTTTATAAGTAAGTAATTCGATAAAAAACCGGTCAAGAGCGAGTCGGACTCGCGCACCGAGGGTTCCGTACAATCATAAATATATTTGGATATATTACTTTAGTACAGTCTTTAAAAAAGTAGGATAAACGGCAAACAGGTGGAAGGGCGAACAGGCGGACAGTTAATTTACAAATCTTAACCACAGCTGCTTATGGTGACTGAAAAACGTTTCAGCCACTCCACATTGCAAACTGTTTATATTACTAAGTAGGAACTTATTCTTCGTTTATTCGTACGACAAATAGTAGGTAATTATATTAGAACCAGCCACCAATTATTATTGTAGGTAGTATTAGGATGCGCCATCTCTTGACCGATAGTGGAACTAATTTTTTTTCTTAGGTCAGCATTCTTATCTCAGCGCCATCTGTTGACTGGTAGTGAAACTAAAGAATTTTTGTTTGTTTTTTGAATTTCTAAAAAAAATGTTTTATATTGAGACATCGTTTTATTTTTGCTGTAATCTTTACACAAACTACTATCACATAGAATTATTTAAAATTTTTCTCTTTGCAAACTTCGGAGATAAGGGGGGGGAACGGTATTTTTTTTACATTTTTCATCACAAGTCGAAACCTATGCGGCCTAAGAAAAAAGAAAAAAATATTTTACAATGTGCAAACAGCGTTCTTTTATATGATACCTCACATGCCCTAGTCACCTCACTTCAAATTTTTAAGACCCCTTTTCAGTCCCTGTTGTAAAAATTTTTTTTTTATTTCTTTCGTATTTGCAAAATAGTTGGGCAAATGTCATCTCAAACCACTCCAAATTTCAAGTTGAGTTCTCGAGATATCTAGTTGTGACAGACAGACAGACAGACTGAGTCATACCATAAGGGTTCCTTTTTTAGCATTTTGGTACGGAACCCTAAAAACGTGCGTTCATTTTATACAAACCGAATTCTTCTTATTTTAAAATCAAATGACTAAGGAAATTCTAAGCATATAATAATGTAAATAACTCTAATGGTAAAAGCCCGAACAATTCACTCCTTTTTATAAAATCCTTACATTTACAAACTCATGTTTGTAAGTCCTAAGAGTGTCTAGTAAAACCTAAGATTTACGAATTTACGGGGTTTTGCAGAAACATAGGCATATATAAAAAGTGACTATGCTTTCATACAATAAAGTGATCGCTTTCAAAAGCACCAATTTACCCATAGGGGCAAGCATTGAGTGAATCCATTTTTACCTTACCTATTCGTAATAAATCAGTTACATCCACGCGGTCGGTTTTCCATGCAAACTCGAGAACATTCTCAGCCCATCGGAGTTACGGGGTTCATCCCGTCCCCGTATAAAGAGTGAATTGACATCCCGGGGCGATGCGGGATTCCAATAAGACCGATCGCAGTGATGCTTCCGATAATGGCAAAACATCGATATTCATACTATCGATATTATTATCAAACGCTTCGATATTCGTACTCGGTTGTACAGTCAGCAATGAAAGTCGCTTAACGCTTTGGTACTTTGTCACAGCAACTTTTTTGAAAGATATCGAATAGATAGATACGGTTTGAAACATTAGTCAAAAGTTACTATGACAAAGTACTAAAGTGCTAAACAACTTTCGCTGCTGACCGTACCAGGCGTCAAAGCCTAACATACTAAAGCCACACTTGGAACTAATTCCGGTTTTTACAATCATTATTATTTCTCTCTTGTCAGTTAAAAAAGTCTCGAACGGGTGGTAGGAATATACCTACAGGGTTACTTGTACAACACCAACAACCTCACAGGAGTAGATTGCCAACATCATAAACAACAACGATTGTTCTACGACTTTTATCATAACTCAATACAGTCACCAAAAATGAATTTTCAAGTTTTTATTGTACTGTTCGACACTTTTTACGTCTATGGAAGGCGGCGGGGCGGGCGGGCCGCGCACCAGGCGCCCCGCGCGCCGCGCGTAGAGTTATGAACATACGAACGGTAAAATAAAATAATATTTTTTTGTATGAAAGTAATATCTAACGAATTATCAAAAGTCGTAGAACAAATGTTGTTGTTTATGATGTTGGTAATCTACTCCTGCGAGGTTGTTGGTGTTTTACAAATAACCCTGTATAGACAAATCAAAAATACTTAATTTATAAGTTTATTTGAATAATGAATTTTCAATTTTATTTAATTATAATTAATGCCCTACAGTAGGTACTACACTCGGCGTCAGAAAAATCGTACCTTTTCAAAGATTTCTTCAAAGTTAATTTAATCCTATCTAATTCAACGGTGAGTGTTGTTATATACTTCTTCCCCTTATCCAACAGCCCCTTGAAACCGTTGGAATACTCGTCGAACGGAATCAATTACTGAGATTCAGTTTTCGAGCAACATTGCATTGCCTAATTTTTTGCAGTATTTGAGCAACTTCATGGGCAAAAGTATCCATCTTGGGTTTTCCTTTTTTTAATTGAACTGTTGAAGTATGTTTTTTCTATCATCTCGATAGCGAATTTACCCGCATTTCCTGAACTGAGCCCTTTTATTCCCTTTTATGGCGGCGCAAGCAATAACGCTTTATGCGTTTAATTATGGTAACTAATATGTTAATTAAATCAAACAATTTTTAATTGAAAGCTCACTAAATGTACTTTCAATAGATATCAACATTTACACAATAAAACGTTAGCTAGCAATAGCAGGAGGCCAAGTCTAAACTTATTTTCGAAGAGGTGCGATTTTTCTGACGTCGAGTGTACAAGCATATCAGTTGCTATTGCTGGCGCCACAAAACAAATGACGGAGGTATTTTCGAATACAGCCAGAACGGCATTTCTGTCTAAAACAAAGAGATTTTCCTATTTTGTGGTCAAATTCAACGTTCGATTGGTGGGTAAAGTGGTGGTGTCAAAATATGTATAACGCTTCAAATAATCTGATCAAAAAGAAATAAAAAACTATTCAAAATAATTTTCGAAAGTAGTAAAACAAAACAACTTCGAGTTTGATATATGAGGTGACAACCACAGAACAGTGAATAAGGTGGTGACAACCGCACCAAAAAGTGAATAAAGTGGTAACATGACAACCACCCATGGAACAGTGATAAAGTGATGAAAACCGCGCGCGAGAAATGTTAAAAATTTAAAGGTTAATTGAAGTGGTGCGAGCGCTAGAACACTTCTCGCTTAATTAATGTGGTATTCTGTAAAAGCTCCAATTTAGCAAGCGAAGGAGGTGAATCTAATTTAACTAAATAGAGACGTCTTTAAGAAATCATTTTACATGGTTATTTTTAGTTAATACAAAACCTCTCGTGGGGTTGATCAGACCATCAAACTGAACAACTTTCATTATGCGACCAACCTCGAAATCACGAAAAAAATCTGCTGTTCCATACAAAAGTTCAATCCCTCCATCGAAATGTATGAAACAGCTGATTTTTTTTTTGCGATTTCGAGGTTGGTCCCATAATGAAAGTTGTTCAGTTTGATGGTCTGATCAACCCCAAGAGAGGTTTTGTATTAACTAAAAATAACCTTCTATAATTAATTATATTTTAAATGAATATTTAAATGAAAAATTTGAATTCTATGAAATAGTTATTGTAATCTTAATCTAAAATTCTATAATGCCATATTGAATTTTCTATTTATCTTATTTTATTATAAAAATTACGAGTGTCTCGGAAGAGGTCATAATTTTCTGTAATATATTTCTCATTTTCACTGTTATAAATTTGTAACATTATGAATGTGAATAAATGATTTATGATTTATAAAAATTATACAAAATACTAATGTCTCTGAGTTTTTTCACTCGGATCTCAAGTACTTATATTTATTCTGTGCTCACGTTTAAAAATTCTTTATCTACGACACCTACTTTCCTAATTTAGAATCAATGAAGGCTAAAATTACGCAATACATCTATTATCACAGAAATAATGACTACACAGAAGATTTTTGTTAGCCCTGTGATAGTATCACAGATCACAGAAATAAATTAAGAATCCGTGTTACCTCAGACTCTACCACGATACCGCTAGCCACTCAACAATGCAGGGTCATCAAACAAAAACAGGTTTGCTCTTCCACTAAAATATAAACAGCTCACGCATATTGCTTCCAAATGCATTATTACACCTATCCCTCTTACACTTCAGCCGCTACCGTGCAAAAGAAAAGGTTGGAGCGTCAAAAAATGGGTATTTCATTGTGCGGTAAAAACCCCGTATTTATGCGGGGTTGGCCTCAATGCTAGTTTTTACTACATTTTTATCGATACTTTCTACATCCCCAAGCCCTTATCATATTACACACGTACTTCATTTATATGTACCCCGCACCCCCCGCCCCTGTAGGGGTAGTAATCTGTTACTTCAATCGAGAGGAAACAAAATGGGGCCTATTTGCTCACTCTTATTATGGTAATGTTGCGAAAACCGATTTAAAACTCTTTGCGCGACTCAATCGAAGGATAGACAAGGTACGAAAGGTTTTTTTAGCAGTTTTTCTTTTGATGTTGGTTGGCTATGATACTTTTTTTTTCACAAAATGGCTTATGTTATGAATGAGAAGTTGATAAGAACAGTAATCGTTAAGAAGAAAAAAGGACTACTTAAGATACAAATAATTCAGACTTATAATTGCTAACATAAAGTTTGCAATTTCGTAAATAATACAAATAATAATGGCAACGACCTGCGGCCACATAACTAAGTTTAAAAGATAATGCCAAAGTTAAACGAAAGTTGTTCATTTACGTTCCGTTAACTCGTCTACGATAACCAAAAAGTTTGTTTATTTTTGGCATTATTTGAGAGTAAGGACACTTTCAGTACCCTTAGTACGAACGGCGTTGTACGGCGCCAACTACCGCCGAAAAGCGAAATAAAATTTTCCATAGATAATTAGGTACACTCTATTGAGTAATGTCACGCGCTTTTTTTAACCGACTTCAAAAAAAGGAGGAGGTTCTCAGTTCGTCGGAATGTTTTTTTTATGTATGTTACTCGATTACTAGAAGACGGCTGGACCGATTTGAAAAAATATTTTTTAGTTTGAAAGTATATACTTCCAAGTTGGTTCCATTGCCATGAGGTCAGGATCTGATGATGGGATCCTGGAGAAATCAAGGGAACTCTTCAAAGATTATAGGCACACCTATAGCAATTTTGGTATTTTCTTAAGTAACTTATGCATTTGCTTTCGGAAAGTACCACTTTGGTGAAGTGGAACTGATGATGAAGACCATAGATGATCGTCGCAATTACATATACACACATCAACTTTGTCTAGGGATACCAGGTGTTATTTTCATACAAACGAGGTAACTTTGAAGCCTTGGTTTTCTGCCAGGGATGTACTGTGCTCTGATCTGATGACTGCTGTCCAGGGAGTGAATGGAGGAGATTCAGATCTCTATACACACCCAACTGATCTGACCAGCATTCTAGAAACGTAATGGACATGTTTAAAAAAACCGCGAAAATAGCATGAAAATGTATGGAAATCCTCAAACTGAGAACTTTAACCCATTAACCTTTTAGAATGCTGATCAGATCAGTTGGGTGTATAGCGATCTGAATCTACTCCATTCAGTCCTTGAATGGCCATCATCAGATTACAGCACGGTACATCCCTGGCAGAAAACCAAGGCTTTAAAGTTACCTCGTTTGTATGAATATAACACCTGTATCCCTAGACAAAGTTGATGTGTATATTCAATACTTAGTATTTCACTGGTGCGATATGATTACTTTTACATGGTTACTAGGCTATATATGCTCATCATAATGCATATGGTGAAGTGGAGCTGATAGTTCGTTCGGAGTTCTCCTGGGACTTCATACCAGGAGAGCTCGTCAACTATTAACGCCCCATCAGCGTCGGGAAAAGAAGTATTTTGTAAAAGGTGATGAGCCGTTGACATAAGGCTGTTGTAACCTAAATAATATCGTCACTAAATATACCTACCACAAAAAAGTTTGTTTTTTTTTAAACAAAACCACTTTCAAAAAAACCTTACAAATAAACTTACAAAAATAGCTTACAATAAATGGCTCTAAAAAGCTAGAAATAAAATATTCAAATCTGCATAAATTACTAACTCGAAAGTTTGTACGCATTATCTAATATTAAACAACGTCCTTTGAAGTCGGGTGGAGCTGTGGGGGGGGGGGGGTATCTAAACTTCAATCATGTGATTAAAAGTCCAGCTTTTTAGAGCCATTTTTTGTAAGCTATTATTATATTATTAGCATATGGAAGATCTACACAAGAAACAAAAGCCTAGACAAACAAATAAATCATACGCAAGTGCTACAAAATCACACTCTACTCCACCAATTGAAGAGCAATCAGAACTCCTTGAACGCTTGAGCATATGTTCCTGAAGCAATCTGAAAAAATAGATCTTCTCTTACAACAAATGAGTACACTCCTGCAACTCATCACAACATTAGTGTCGAAGTTGGCAAAATGACTTCCCTAAAAATAGCCACTTGGAACACTAATGGTCTGGACCCCAACAAAGATGAGGTAAAAGCTCTGCTACATCTACACAATATTGATATTATATTAATTTCTGAAACTCACTTCACAAGCAGTAGTTCCATAAGAATGAGAGGTTACAGCATCTATAGCACAAATCATCCAGATGGAATGGCACACGGAGGATCAGCGGTTATCTTGAGATCGACTATTGATAATTATGAACTCCCTGAATTTCGTACGGAGCACATACAGGCAACTTCTGTAACTATAGCGGATAAAAATGGTGACTTCAATATCTCACCTGTGTACTGCCCTCCGAAGCATAAAATAACCGAAGCACAATTCAGTGAATACTTTAAAAGCCTGGGTACCAGGTTCGTGGCTGGAGGAGACTGGAATTCCAAACATCCATAATGGAGCTCGAGACTAATAACAACAAGGGGCAGAGAGCTTAAGAAGAGTATAGATAATAACAACCTCAAAGCGATATCTACTCCAGAACCAACGCACTGGCCATCCGATCCAAACAAGTTACCGGACGTCTTGGATTTCTTTATAACAAAAGGAATGTCTAGATACTTCTACTCTATCTCTTCTTCACTGGACGTCTCCTCCAACCACATCCCAGTAATGCTGACAATTGGCCTAGAGGTGATTGCTTGTGAAAAACGCATTTCCCTGTATAATAAACATACAGACTGGGAAGCGTTTCGAGAATTGGTTGACAAGAATCTCAAATTGGACGTGGCTCTCAAAACTGAAACTGATATCTATATCAGCATCAGTATCATCTATGATGCTACTTATTTATTCACTACTGTAATTCAATCCGCATGTTGGAAATGCACACCGGAGTCAACGAACCAGGCACCAAGACAAAATAAGGTATCCACGGAAATCAAACAAAAAATCCTAGAAAAACGACGAATACGTAGAAGGTGGCACACTAGTAGGCACTCAGAAGACAAAGCTGCATTCAATGAGGCAATAAAAGATCTCTCAAACGCCATAGACGAAGCTAATAACGCTTCCACAGAGACCTACTTAGAGTCACTAACTGCAACAAATGCAACAAATTATTCATTATGGCGAGCATGCAAAAATCTGAACCATCCAATCGAGCATAGACCGCCAATAAAATTGAGAGAAAATGGCCAGATTCAAACAAGAGAAGGCGGACACATTCGGAGTCTACTTGGCTGATGTCTTCAAACCGAATGAAGCTGACCTAGATACAGATGAGGCAGAAATAGATAAGATCCTTAACCAAGACTTCCAGCTTGATCTGCCAATAACACCAACTAGTCCTAGTGAAATTAAGAAGGTTATCAATCTAATGGAGGACAAAAAGGCACCTGGGTTCGATCTTATTGATAAGAAAGTACTGACTGAACTCCCAAAAAAAGCTGTAGTATTTCTCTCTACCTTGTTTTATGGTGTCATGAGAACTGGCCACTTCCCAGCCCTCTGGAAAGTATCTCAAGTAATTGTGATACAAAAGCCAGGAAAGCCAATACATGAAGTGTCATCATACAGACCAATTAGCCTGTTGCCAGTGATCTCCAAAGTGTTTGAAAAAGTTCTTCTACACAGACTGTCAAGAGAACTCTCAGAAAGATCCATAATACCTGATCACCAGTTTGGATTCCGACAGCAGCACGGCACTGTGGAACAAGTTCACAGGGTGTACAGAGACATACGCGAAGCTCTTGAACGGAAAGAATATTGCTCTGCTGCGTTCCTTGACATACAACAGGCGTTCGATAGAGTCTGGCATAAGGGCCTACTGTGCAAAATCACTTCTACCTCACACATATTTTGGAATTATAAAATCCTATCTCTCCGACCGTATAAAGGAAGGAAATAAAGGAAGATAATTGCACATCCTCATTTCACCCAATTTTAGCTGGAGTTCTGAGGAACTCAGACCCTGAACCCTGAGAACCCTGAGGGGCTCAGTACTGGGTCCGATGTTGTATACTATTTATACATGTGATCTACCACAACGAGAAGATGTTGTAGTTGCTACCTTCGCAGACGACACTGCAATCCTTGCTAGAAGTACATGCCCCAACGAAGCTTCAATGAAGCTACAGAGTAGCCTTTGTGAAATAGATAGGTGGCTGACTAAGTGGAGAATAAAGGCTAGTGCCGCGAAATCAGTTCACGTAACCTTCACTCTTCGCAAGGGGAACTGTCCCCCAGTCTCACTACGCTGCAACCAACTCCCCCAAAGCGACTCTGCTAGATACTTGGGACTCTACTTGGACAGACGCCTGACTTGGAAAAACCACGTGCAAGTCAAGCGGGACGAAATTAACATCCGATTCAGAAAACTTTCTTGGATGCTGGGAAGAAACTCAAAACTCTCATTGGACAATAAGTTGCTAATCTATAAGTCAATCCTAAAGCCAATCTGGACATATGGCATACAGCTCTGGGGCACGGCGTGCGACTCAAGTATTGGTATAAAACAAAGGGCTCAAAACTACATACTGAAACAAATTTCCAACGCACCGTGGTTCATAAGAGTTGCTGAACTCCATGAATTTCTTGAAGTCAACACAGTTAAGCAGGAGATCAAGTCCAGCTGCGCAAAATACAAAACAAGGCTCTCAAACCATCCAAACCAACTTGCAGTGCAGCTTACTATTCCTGAGGCTATGCGCAGACTAAAAAGACGCCAAGTCCTAGAACTGGACGAACCTTAAATTGATATGGAGAGGTCTTTTCATTGGGGAAGCCACTTCCACTGCCAAATTCACCATTCAACTCATCTGTTCATAGTCTTTCGACTGATCGCGTGATAAAACAAAAAAAAAAAAAAAATTAAGGATTTTTTGAAGGAGGATTGGATTTTTTTTTAATGTCCCCACTACTGGGGCACAGGCCTTCCTTATGGGTGGATAAGGAGGATGGGCCATAACGCACCACGCGGGCCCAATGCGGATTGGTGGGTGTTAACGACTGCAAATGCAGCTGGGACCAACGGCTTAACGTGCCTTCCGAAGCACGGAGGAGCTCGAGATAATAAATTCTTGGTCACCCATCCCATGACTGACCTTTGCGAAAGTTGCTTAACCTCCACAATTGGTTGGCTAGGCTATTCTAAACCACTGCGCCACCGAGCTCGTCTTTTCCACTTTTTTCCACTTACTTCTTATTATTTATTTTACTCATTACAGTTCGTCATTAGTTCTTTTATCTGGGTATATCAATTACCTACTAAGTTATAATACGCATCATAACGGTTGATGATGGGTATTGATCAAAAAAAGAAATAGATTTGCTGAATTGGCTTGATTAGGTACAGGAGAATTGTTAGGATCATATTTCATTAAGAAGTTCTTTTTCTTTGTAATTTAGATATAATATACATAGTTACTCAATTAGTCTCTACAACTCTGTATTGTGTTCGTTGTATTATTATTTTTTTAAGTGAAAACTTCTTTAGCGGCGTTGTACACTTTTTTGTAATGTGGAAAAAATGCTAAACTCGCGTCAGTAAGAATCACGTGGCTGATCGAAAATGCGTAAGACGGATGTGACGGATGGAGAGTAGACAGCTGGCGGCGGAAGTTTCCCCCTCTCTTTCTACGGGACGCGGTAAAAATGGCGGCGCGTCATTTTAAGACGTAAACACTTGTGTCACCAGCAACGCGCTAATTTTGAAAATGGCACTAATAGCAGTGATCTCTTCGGTGAAATCATAGACTTATTTATACCTACTCTGTGACTATAAGTTTAAATCGTAGAATGCGTGCATGGTGCATGTAGAAATTAAAAAGGCCACTGGCGCGAAATCTTTAGAATTTTTCTCTGTTTATGTGTGACTGTATAGTAATGGGAAAGAAATAATAGTAATCCTTTGCCGCTAATTTCAAAATATCAAAAATGCACAACGTTCATATTCAAGTTTTCACTTCTGCCGGCACTCCCGGAGTGCAACCCGATTTTGTGAGTGTGTGAGTGGTCTATAAAGCTATTCCATTAAACCTTTTCTCCAAAGGTTCGCTGATGACCCTGATCAATCTTTTAATTTCCGCTTACATTAAGCCTGAACCTCATTATTGGATTCAAAATTAAGGGGAAAATGTGCAAATCGCCTTTAATTTTGTATGTTTGGACACCTCGTACGTACTTTACGCACGTACTTTGACTAGCCCCTTACTGAAATGGCCTACATTAAACAATGTGTTAATGAATTAACGAAAATGAGAAAACCGTTTCTTCGGACCATTAAACTGAACAACTTTTACTATGGGACCAACTCTGAAATCACGAAAAAAAAATCAGTTGCATCATACATTTTTATATTTTCATCTTATTAATTTTTGTACGAAACAGCTGATTTTTTTAACTAACTGACACTGTGTTCAAATGAGCACTGATTCTGATAGCCATGTAATAGCAACGAGGCTCACTCATTTGAATGTTGACACATTTCGGTGAGCTCATACTATGGTAAGCGCGTATCTAACGATTCAAATCTTTGCAAACCCGCCCTAAATTGAGTATAATTTCCATACGTCACGTTGGTTCGATGTAACATATTGACGTTTAATATCCTGGGAAAGAGCAATGAATTAATTCATTTGTGCCTCTCTCGACGTCTTGAGATGCGAATGATTAAACCCTTCGAGAACATTCGAAGCTTGTATTAATAATCAAACTATTAATACCTACATATATTGTAATTATTATTATAAACATGTGTTCTCTACATTTGTTTCAAAAAATTGATTTTTCTGACCAATGTGCACACAATACTGCGTCTGTTTTTTGAGTTTTTTTTTTATAAAACCGATATTACGGTATGCTCTAGATAGGTGCAATAAAATAAAGGCAATGATCGGAAGATTTTCATCCTTCTATTTACTTATTCATGGATCTTATTCTTTCAGAGAGGTAAGTAATATTATCACGAAGTGGAACGAACGTCATTCGATTATCGTAATAGGGAATGTGTATCATTTTTTTTGTATCAAAATCAAAATTGTAATGCGTGAGAAAATCAACTGTAATTTTAAAACTTTTCTCTTACGTTTTTTTCTCGTGATCCGCCGAAAACGCTCTATACAAAACGGTCATGATTTGTGACATCACCTGCTACGTTTCAGGCGCGTTTATTATGGAGTTAGCCAATAATTTTCAATTATCTCCCTTAATTTTGCGTTTAAGTACATATGTGTCATACAAAATATTATTTCTTATTCGATATTCTATCTAGTATAAGTGCATTATATCCGAAAATTAAAAAAAAACGTTATTTTCTCCTGATTTCATCGTGTGATGAAACTTAAATAATACATTTTTTTTCTGACCTATCTATATATTTTTATACGTGTCCGCAGCGATCAAGCTCAAATTTATCAAAATCGGTAACTTATGCATGTTCCCTATTCGGAGTAGGCCATCAGATTTGTCTGTTGCCTTAATAATAATAATAATTCATTTATTTATAAGATAACCTTGATAATTCCCCTTAAACCTTTAGTAACCTTTAGTGTACTTATTATTTTTCAAGTGTGTTAGCCTAAGCGGGCCTCCAATAAATATATTTTAAAATATATTATATATTCTTTATTGCACTGATAATAATTGTTACATAAGTCATTATGATAATTGTAAGCAAAGGTGGACTTATCTCTAAAGAGATCTCTTCCAGCCAACCTAAGAGGTGTCAGAGATTTATAGTAAGCGGGTACATAAAGTGCAAGACATAAAGTAATAATAACTAAATAATAAGATAATAATACAAAACCTATACTTGTTCATAATATATAAAATACATATGCATATATAAATAAAATATAATATACATACATACACTAAATACATACTCAATACATACATATAAATAAATATGTAAGTGATTATGAGATAATGTTATTTATGACTCAGGGTGCGATAATTGTGCTAGAAAGTGCGATTTAACTTTTGATTTAAAGGTCTTGACGTTGGGGCAATCCTGGATGTTCAACGGGAGTTTATTCCAAAGCTGTACAGCTCTAACAGAGAAGGAGTTACGGAGGAAACTGGTGTTGCTTCTAGGTAGCTCCAGCATCTTAGTGATGCAAGCCCGCCTAGGGCGAGAGGGAGGAGGAAGCATCTGGAACCGGGAAACGAGGTACTTAGGTGATTTGGGATCCTTGAGGATTTTGAAGAGGGCAGAAAGGATGTGCATATCACGGCGAAGGCGTATAGGAAGCCATTTAAGCTGGCAGCGAAATTGAGACACATGATCGTATTTACGTAAACCGAATATGAAACGTATGGCCAAATTTTGTAGACGTTCCAACTTGTTCAGTTGTTCCTCGGTCACATCCAGAAAGCAAACGTCAGCGTAGTCGAGAAGTGGGAGTAGCAGCGAATGGGCCAGCATAATTTTAGTTTTGAAGGGAAGGAAGTATTGAAGTCGCTTGAGGGAGTGGGAAGAATAGTGAATGCGTTTGCTAATTTCAGCAATATGCGGAGACCAAGACAAAGTGCAGTCCATTATTAGTCCGAGGTTTTTAACTTTGTCTGTGAATGGGATTGTCAGGTTATTATAGATAATTGCTGGAATAGCTTTCCAGTCAACTTTGCTCCTTAACCGGCTGCTGCCGACAACCATAGCCTGACATTTGGTAGGGTTAACAATAAGACCAAACGAGGTGGCCCAGTCCCGGATAGAAACTAGATCCTTATTCAGAGAGTCCATCGCTTCAGCAGCCTCGGCAACGGAGAAATGTCTGTAAATTTGCAGGTCATCAGCATAAAGGTGGAAAGGGGAGGATATAGCACAGGGGATGTTGTTAATAAATATAGAAAATAATAAAGGGGAGAGAACACCGCCTTGCGGCACACCTGCTGATAAGCGCGACCAATCAGATGAAGTGTCATCATAAACTACGCATTGGAAACGGTCAGAAAGATAGCACTGGAACCATTCAATGACAGGGGCGGAGACGTTAAGAGAACGAAGAGTACCTAGGAGGAGATCAAAGTCAACACAGTTAAATGCACTGCTAAAGTCCAGCAGAACCATTGCCGTGAGCTTAGTGTTATCCATCGCATTGCGTATGTCCTCGGTAATGTTCAGCAGTGCACTAACCGTGCTGTGGGAAGGGCGAAAACCAGATTGGTAAGGACACAAAAGATCATAGGAGGAGAGAAAGGAGTATAGTTGGTTGTGAACGATCGATTCGAGGACCTTAGAGAGGATTGGAAGAATAGAAATAGGTCGATATTGTGACAAAGAGGATGGATTTGGAGTTTTAGGGAGGGGTATGACTTGGGCTTTCTTCCACGATGAAGGAAAAACATTGTGTTGCAGCGAGAAGTTAACAATGTGTGTGATGACTGGCACAATGTCCTCCAGCACCGGGAGAATCATTTCCAAGCTAAGTCCATCACTACCAATGGCCTTAGTGGAGATAGACTTGATGCTCTTCGCAACATCTGTTTCAGAAACTTCACTAAATGAGAAAGAGGGATAGTTAGAGGGGACCGGTCGAGATAGAGAAGAGAGAGCAGTTGATTTAGAGGCTGAATTTAAAATGAGAGGAGGTGTTGAAAAATGCTTATTTAGAGTATTGAGATCTGCGATGGAACTCTGAACAGAATCTGCGACTTTACCTACACCAAGAGACTTTAGGAAACCCCAAATATGTTTTTGGTCAAGACTTTCAATTTGTGAATGGATATATTTTCGTTTGGCGTCCCGACACATCCTGTTACAAAGGTTTCGGAGCTTTTTGTATGCGGACAGGTTTTCTGCTGAAGGTGAAATTTTTTGTCGACTTTTAGCCTTATCGCGTTTCGCCATAACTTTCCTAATCACTGGTGTTAACCAGGGAGCAGGCAAATGTTTGACCCTCACCGGACGTACTGGCGCATGAATGTCGTATACTTTAATTAACATAGAGGTGAGATAGTCAACCATGCAGTCAATATTGTCCGACGAAAGTAATGGAGACCAATCTATTCCTCTCACATCTGTCCTCAAGCGCTCAAGAACAATCTGTCGAAAGTTACGCAGCAGGCGTACTTTAGGTTTAACTTTAGGAGGACGCACTTTGTGTGTAAGAAAAATCAGGTCGTGGTAAGAGAAGGGAGCATTCATTTGCCCATGAGATCCGACTAGGTCAGGGTTAGACACAATGATAAGGTCTAGAAGAGACGGTTCACAATTGGGAAAATAATGAGTAGGAGATGATTTTGTAAGAACGTGAAGATTGAGAGAAGTGAGAAGAGATAAAAGATTTTTAGACCTAGTGTTATCTTTTAAAAGGCATGTGTTTAGGTCACCCATAAGAATGACATTGTCGAAATTAGGGACGAGATTTTCAAGAGTGTTCTCCAGATCATTGAAATAATTGACATTGTCATTAGGGCTATATAAGGCACCAAGAAGGATCTTTTTGTGGTGAACAACTATTTCTATGAATATGTACTCGAGAGATCCCGTATATTGAGAAGAGGAGCATGAGACCACCCGGGAAGGTATGTGGCTACGCAAGTAGATACCTACGCCACCACCACCGGCACCGGTGCGGTCGTTACGAAATAACTTAATAAATAAATATAATCACCTTTAATATTAAATATTTTCAATTTTGTTATTTAATGTAACATTAAACATTTTATTTTTAATTTAAGCCCAGCACACGATAATTTGTGTCGCCGCAAAAACATCTCAACGTCAACAACAAAAATTTAATTTGTTACAGAATGGCGGGAAAAACAGGCACTTCTCACTCAAAGAATTTTAATAAAATGTCGCCGACACGACGCGACAGCGACACAGATTGAGAATAATCACTGGCATTGTAAGTTCAAAAAAGGTAAATATAGTTTATATTTTGTGTAAGAAACATGTACTATACGAAAGAAAGATGCACTTTGTTGATAATTAGGGATGGGTTTGCAAAAATTACCTTTATAGAGTCTGTCTAAAAAATCAGTTTTCATGGGTAATTTAAAAAATAATTTTAATACTCACCTAAATCCCCAACCACCCCACCAATACCCATCTAAATAAGCTATGTTTACAATTAGACAGACAGCACCAACAGGGTTACCAGTATAATTTTTTATAAATAATTTAATAATTTCTCATGTAAAATGACTTTTTAGACAGACTCTATTACCTTTATTTAAATATACCTTTATATCAGCGGGGGTGCAATAAGGGGAATGCGGGTTTAAGGTATTTCTTGGAGGACTACCTACGTAGAAAAAACTAGAGAACCACTGGTCTACGTGGACTGAAATCATAAATAAATATTAAGTCATATTAACAATGAATATGGCATGAATGTCTCAATAATTTTATGTATTTATGAATGATAAGACAAACCGAATGTTGAATTTCTCTCGAACCCAAAATAAACTGACGTCACTAAACAAATTTCCCTCAGAACGTTTCGTAAATCACACAAGGCAATAAGTTCCGTCGCTCAAACGGAATATACAGAGTGTTTTCATTTCCGAGTGACACGTCACATCGCGCGTGCTTCGCCCTTATTACCGTGTCTTAACTCTTAACTCCTAAGTTTGTTTGTCAAGTGAAGAGTCTTGAAGACGGGTCGCAGTTGACACAGTTATTTGAAGATAGTAGTATCGCAATAGCAAGGCAATAGCCCAAGAATTTTATATTCATATTGTTTTTCACCATTACCTTTAGCACAATTAACGTTCTAGAAAAAAAGTTATTGGAGCTACTGCATAGTACGTTAAAATGTATTTTGAATTTTGATGTAGAATTCAATACGTTTCCCCTATTATTTACGCCAAAAATATGACTACGGAAGCGCTTTTGATGTTATTCTGATTTTTTTACAAACATTTGTGAAGTTTATACGCAATTAATTCTTGTATACTATGTATAGAGAATCTCTATAGCTTGTCGTATCATTTTTTATGTGGCTAAAACTATACGTTTTCTATATAAAACAATGCCCCCCGCAAACCATGTTTTCCTATTATGAACCCTTAAAGAGGTTAAATAATTTTTTCTCCAACAACTATTTTAGTTAATTACTTAAATGTACATTAAATACCTCTATTTATTTACTTTACAAATAATGCAGCCCTATAATTTTTCGATGCGAAACGTCCGTACGTATTATTGTATGAGTATTTCAGTTTCCGTAGCAGGTTAAGTGCAGTTAAATCATAGAATAAAATAGCTTACTGTTTGTTTTACACTGTGCGAATGTCGTCCAGATTGGTGGCACCTTGTCCCCATTACATGTTGTGTCTTGACTGCTAGTCAAAATACACGGGAACTCGACTCTATTTAGATTTGATACATCACAACTTAGATTCAAAAAAATCGCGTTTGTAATTAGGCAGTGATTTGCTAATGAGGTAAAACAATTTTTAACGGATACTAGCGCGGTTTTATTGAAAGTACCTACTTTGGTAATTACTTAGATTTTTGGTTTTTCCGATGTTTCGGCAACTTTGCAGCTGCCGTGGTCACGGGGGACTGAAGCTACCCGTGAGTCTACCCTCAAGCGATGAATTTTTTAGACGTTCAGAAATTAAAATATAACAAAAAAATTAATTTTTTATGTTGATTTATAATTTAATTTTATGAATTATTTAGTGCTAAAAAGAGAGAATCTACTGAAACTACCACCATTTCATAAAATTGGGAGGCCCCTCCAAGAAAGAAATGGTGAAAGAAAACTTGAGAGGAAACCTCCGTCTTTTATATTAATTAATTTATTTGCAAAAGGAACTACCTAACTGTATAATAACAATAACAATAACAATAAATTTTATTTCGATAACAAGTTTTGCGTTACAGTAATTAGTGGCCGGAGCCCCCTTTTAAGCATAAAATGCCTGTAACAAGAGACTCCGCTCTTCCATAACAGTATTTTATGTATTTTTAGCATTACATTAAGTGCTATAATAATAACTTATCATAATTATTATTAAATTTATAATAAACAAGGATAGATTATTTTGTGCGCGCGAGTGTGTGAGTGTGTGTGTGTGTGTGTGTGTGTGTGTGTGTGTGTGTGTGTGTGTGTGTGTGTGTGTGTGTGTGTGTGTGTGTGTGTGTGTGTGTGTGTGTGCGTGCGTGTGTGCATGCATGAGTATGTATATGTATGATAGAAAAACAATGTGAATGATGCGTTAATAAGATTTTTTTAATGTATTATTTTATGTCTTGTAAGAACAGCTCTGTCATGTCATAGTCAAGTGATTCCAACCATGTAAGTACCGACTTTTTGCATTCTTTATAAGGTTTGGAGTAAATATTTAGTTCCTTATCAATTTTATTATAAATTTTGGCCGAAATACTATTATATTGTGCTCCAGCAAACTTTGTTTTAGTTGAAGGAACTAAAGCCACATTACATTTTCTTCTACTTTTTTTATTGTTTTTAATGTAAGGTAAATTCTTGTGCTTTTTCAAAATTATTTGTTTTATATATAGTTTTCTAACTGAAAGCAACCCACAATCAAGATAAAGTTGTTTAGTAGGGTACCTAAAGCGTTTAAAATACATTGTTTTTATCAGAGCACGCTGCGAACGCTCAACCTCTATAAACTTCGTTTTTGCTGCACCACCCCAAACAGGAATGCAGTAAGCCAAAATAGATTCAACCAGGGCAATGTATATTCTATTCAAGAGGTTATTTTGGGGATCTCGATCCATAACAGGTTTCTCATTCCTTGGGATCACATATCTTAGTGATCGGAAGATCCATGTTAATTTCCTCACTCTCCCAGAAAGTTGGTCAAGATGGGGATACCAGGATAGCCTCTGGTCCAGGACAACACCCAAATACTTATAGTTGGTGACTTTGGCAATGAGAGGACAGTTACAGTTATTTATAGTATCATTACAATTGTGAATCTTCAGACTAAAGTTGTCAGCAGGCTGATTATTGTCATAAATACTGTAACAGATGTATTTGGTTTTGGACGTATTCAGTGACAGTAAATTATTCTTCAACCAAGTCGCTATTTGAATCATTCCTATTTCAGCATTATTTCTCACAGCTTCCCAGGAGTTTCCAGAGAAGACAACAGCTGTATCATCGGCGTACGAGAAAATATTGGCGTTACTTATTTTTAAGTTACACAAATCATTGATGTATATTAAGAACAAGGTAGGGCCTAATACACTGCCCTGCGGTACGCCATATGTTACTTCTGCGTCTTCACTGGAATATTGTTCCAATTTTACTCTTTGCTTTCTCTCAGAAAGATAATTTTTAAAAAGAGCTAATGGCATACCCCGTATTCCAATATTTTGCAGCTTGTTTACAAGGATAGGGACAGAGACAGTGTCAAAAGCTTTTTTGATATCCAGAAACACAGTTAAACATTTGTTACTTTTATCAATATGTTCTGTAACTAATGTACTTAATGCAGTTACAGCATCCTCTGTAGATATACCTTTCCTAAAGCCATATTGTGACGGAGCCAGAATGTTATATTTATTTAGAAACTGAAGAAGACGATTGTTTAATAATTTTTCCAAAATATCATTAGATCTTACAGTGTGTGTGAGGGGCTTAAGCTTGTAAATGATCGGGTCCCAAGCTGGTGGAATTTTCCAACCATTTTTGTTAAATAGGGAACATGCATAAGTCACCGATTTTGATAAATTTGAGCTTGATCGCTGCGGACACGTTTAAAAACATGATGGAACAGAAAAATAAAAAATTAAATGTATTACTTTAATTTTATCACACAAGGGAAAATAACGATTTTTTTTTTCGTTTTTGGATATTATGCACTTAACAGTCGGATAGAACATCAAATAAGAAATAATATTTTGTATGACACATATGTACTTAAACGCAATATTTAGGGAGATATTTAAAAATTCTTGGCTAACTCCATACTAATGCACTGAAACGTGACATGAGTGACGTCACAAATGTTGACCTTTTTGTATAGAGCGTTTTCGGCGGGTGCTGCTGCGTGCTAACTTCAAGTAACTATATCACGAGAAAAAAACACAAGAGAAAAGTTTTAATATTACAGTTGATTTTCTCACGCATTATACTTTTGATTTTGATACAAAAAAAATTGATGCATGTTCCCCATTTTAATTTCTGAACGTCTAAAAAAATTCATCGCTTGAGGGTAGACTCACGGGAGTCACGGGTAGCTTCAGTCCCCCGTGCCCACGGCAGCTGCAAAGTTGCCGAAACGTCGGGAAAACCAAAAATCAAACCAAATACCAACTAATTACCAAAGTACTTTCAATAAAACCGCGCTAGTATCCGTTAATTTTTTTTTTATTTCATGTCTTGTGCGCGTAAGCTTGAGAAGTGAATAGGCAGAATGAGATTTAACATAAAAAAAATATGTTTGAATTTCCGTTTCCCCAAAAAGAGAAAAGGAATAATTATTTATTATAATCACTTTCTTAGCTTTCCATCTATCTGTCTTTCAAGAAATGTCTGAAACGCGTAAAGGTTTGAATGAAATACGGCTATTTCTGTAGTAAATTTAATCAAAACGACATTTTTTGCGATGCAAATACGTATCTACTTAAGGGTACCTTAACGTACTTCAAACGTTGCTCAAGTTAAAAGATTGCCTTAATGCATATCTTGGAACGCTCAGTGCATTATGATCGCTCTGCTCCCTACATTATCTTTCAGCTAACAACTGAAGTGGGTACTTCCAGGATATTGACGGAATGTGAACAAACAGCAAGCGCATAGCGAATTTATCTAGTATCTCTTTATGTTATCGTGTTTGGTTAGCGTTAGAGGTTCAAGAAAATGTTACTTTTTAATACAATATATTACATTTCTTGAACTTATTGGGTGAATGAAAATCAACAATCTTGTTAGTTCATGGAAAAAAGTCTGTTTATATTCAGATTTTGGTAGATTAAATGTATTATTCAATGGCAATTTCAATAAATTAAGTATACCTACAGTGGTTCTTAAAGATAATAATACAGTACTTATGACTTATTTATTTCTCTCGAGTAAAGCAAATATGTAGGAGAGCATTAAAGTCTAAATATCTTCAGGTTTTCATAAATCACGTTTCAATTGTAGTGCGTCAAAATTTTTCTCTGAAACGGCTTTCAAAAGAGACGGAACCGGTCAAGTGCGAGTCGGACTCGCGCTCGAAGAGTTCCGTACCAAAAAACGCCAAAAAAAATACGTTTGTTGTATGGGATAAAAAATTAATTTTACTGTGTTTTTAGCATTTGTTGTTAAAGCGGCAACTAAAATATATCGTTTGTGAAAATTTCAACTGTCTACCTGTTGTCGTTATTAATATCGAGCAAAAAACAGCAAAAAAATCACGTTTGTGTATGGGAGCCCCCTTTAAATATTAATTTTATTATGTTTTTAGTATTTGTTGTTATAGCGGCAACAAAAATACATCATCTGTGAAAATTTCAACTTTCTAGCTATCACGGTTCATGAGATACAGCCTGGTGACAGACAGACAGACAGACGGACAGCGGAGTCTTAGTAATAGGGTCCCGTTTTTACCCTTTGGGTACGGAACCTTTAAAAGGAACACCCAAGATGGATAATATTGCCCATGAAATGAAGTTGCTCAAATGAAATTGTATATTGCAAAAACTACGGCAGTGTTATGTTGCTTAGAAACTCGACGAGTATTCCAATGGTTTTGGAGCGCGAAGCTCGCTGGCGCAGTGGTTTAGCGCCTGGCCCAGCGATTGTGGAGGTTAAGCAACCTTCGCAAGGGTCGGTCATGGGATGGGTGACCAAAAATTTATTATCTCGAGCTCCTCCGTGCTTCGGAAGGCACGTAAGCTGTTGGTTCCGGTTGCATTTGCAGTCGTTAACACCTACCAATCTGCATTGGGCCCGCGTGGTGGGTTATGGCCCACCCTCCTTATATCCACCCATACGGAAGGCCTGTGCCCCAGTAGTGGGGACTTTAAAGAAATGGCTGTTGGTCATTCTTCACCCTTTGGGTACGGAACCCTAAAAATTGACGGCATTGATAAAAGCGAAAAATAAGATAAAGCGGTACTTACCTAACAATTTTTTTCTGACATATAATTTTTTTTCAGTCACTTAACCAATCCTTGACTCTCTGATTTGTGTCAATATTAAAAAAAACGTAAGTATTTCACATTTAGTTTCAAAGGCTGAACACCTCATTAAGTATGGTTGAAAAATAACTCTTTATGAAAACATTTCCAACTATTTGTAAATAGTCTGAATTTGCGTAAATTTGAAGCACCATACGTGAACAAATGTGAGTAAAGTGCAGTGGAGATTTACAGCAGTCGCGGGTAAGTTAGAAGTGCGATCGTGGAGAAACTTGCTGCGGGAATAAAGTTCCCCATTGTGTTGCGGGGCAAATGGGAAAAGTAACCGCAGAATACGTAATTCTTTCTACACTCGTGAGCAGAAAAATGGAATCATAGGCCTATTTTTATATAGACGTGGTAACTTTGAAGCCTTCGTTCTTTTTCAGGGATTGAACGGGGTCTGATCTGATGATGGCCATTCAAAGAATGAATGGAGGAGGCCCAGATCGCTGAAGAAATCCAACGGCTCAGAAGAGTCGTTTACATCTAGCGAACTAAAATCTATGGAACAAGCATTGCGCTCAAAAAATGGCACCACATGAAAAGTAGAACTAAGTGGATGGAGCTAAAAATGCTGACATTTAATTATGCAGCACAAAGCGTCTGAGCACTGGTTGCTTATTAGCGACCATAATTTGTATACTCAAGATATTTTCCATACTAAAACGAAAAAATATGATGTTATTTCTGCATATTTTTACTGCCTTCTTTGCTTCTTTTACGCCATTTGACTACACAGGACGTCATTTCTAGTAAACTTTCTCTTTCTCTCTTTTCTCTACAATACAAACTGCAATTAGGTATTGTAAAGAACGTTAACGTCAGTCACCGAGTGCGAAACTGGCCCGACAAAAACTGAGCGGGTTGTACTTTTTCGGCCCCGTGGTGCCATTTTTTAAGCAATATTTGTTTGCAATTACACTTCCATAGATTTTAGTTTGCTATTTACACTAGAGACCGCATAGAGTTTTTACATTTTTAGCTTGTTATTTTTTAAGTTCAACCCTGAGCTAAACGACTCATTTAATTCTTTAGCATTATGGGCCTCCGTCATTCATTCTTTAAATTGCCATCATCAGATCACAGCCCGTTTAATCCTGGACGGAGAACCAAAGCTTCAAAGTTACCTTACTTGTATGAAAATAGGCCTGTGATTTTCACTTTTCTGCTCGCGAGTGTAGATTGAGTAGGTACCGGCTGTGTAGTGACAACTTTGAATTATAATATAGTGTATTATCTATGGTGACAACACGCACTTGAAGGCAGTATGACGCACCAACCAATAAAGATATTAACTACATATAAAATGTAATTTTTGACAGCTGATGAACAAAAGGTTTGTCTACGGTTGCCATTTTTGTAGACAAAACCGCTCTCGAACTCGAAATGCTATTTACGGCTGTTCCACAAGTTCGCATGCTCACAAGACAAGCATAAAAATGGAAATAGCTAGCTTATGAATAAAATATGCTTACTTCATTTCATTTTTATGCAATTTCGTTATAATGATACACTAATAAATTAATAACAATTCCAGTCATATCCGTTACAAACTTTATTTTTGTATCTTTATTCCTATCTCGAAATACTTATTTCAGTTAGCCACGGAATATCTTTACCGATCTATTTACCATACATTTAGGTCTTCCTTTTTATTTCTTCAGTAAGAAACGTAGGATCAACTTCGGAATACTGAAAGGAACGGAAAGTTTTCTCTCAGTCGAGTTAGAAAATATGCAGCCTCAACGAACGCTGGGAGTTGAATATGTTAGTTATCGAGAACTGTAATAATATTAAAAAACAAAAACGGAAGAAGTTACTTTAGCCATACCCACTGACATGAAATTTTTTTTTTCTTTTTTAACTGGACTGGCTGTCTGTATGATTTGACAGCAAAGTTCTTGTGCCTATTTGAAACGCCACTAGCGTGAGTCTAAAGAACTAATTTTGACGTGTACAATGAAAATGGTTGCCGTGATGGTCTCTCTCCAGACTTCAGACTTTAGTACCTACCATGTCCCTCACGCTATGCTCACGCTACGTCCTACAGCGCCAAAATGGCGGAAATCAAATAGACACAAGAGCAGTTTGACAGCAGCCAGTCCAGTGTAATAATATAGAGGTCAATGGCCATACCACTGAAGAATTTTTTTCATAATTAGTTTTGTATCTTAAAAATAAACTCATTAGTTGTTTACACAACATTTTTTTACTTTCAAATTCGGCAAAAGATTATTATTTTTGGATACAAAAAGCTCAAGCTACTTCTAAATTTTCTCAATGACCCTGTCAACCCTCTCGGTGGCACTCATGACATCAAAACTCATCGAATGAAGATGCGTTCCTTCCTATTCTCTAGATTTGGCCCACTGAGATTTTTTGTTCTACCAAACATAAATAAATGTCTTGGCGGGCAAAGATATTCATCAAGCCTTGGTGCTGTCTGAAATGGGCCCTCATTTCAGTTACCAGTTTCCAGGCGAGAACTTCGTTGGACTGAATACGCAGAGCTACAAAAAGATTATGAGACAAGACCAAGTATGCGGAGCTGACTGCCAACCTTCACTAGTTGGAGAGGCACCATAAGAAGAAGAAGAGAAATAAAACAAAAAATGACATAAAACGAAAAAAAGTGTTTCTTCTTTACAAAGTCATGGATTTATCAAACCACCCCCCTATATAACAAAATTAGCAATCTTTTTAGGGTTCCGTACCCAAAGGGTAAAAACGGGACCCTATTACTAAGACTCCGCTGTCCGTCTGTCTGTCTGTCACTAGGCTGTATCTCATGAACCGTGATAGCTAGAAAGTTGAAATTTTCACAGAAGATGTATTTCTGTTGCCGCTATAACAACAAATACTAAAAACAGAATAAAATTAATATTTAAGAGAGGCTCCCATACAACAAACGTATTTTTTTTGCCGTTTTTTTGGTACGGAACCCTTCGTGCGCGAGTCCGACTCGCACTTGGCCGGTTTTTTCCTTTTTGTTTACCTCTGCAGTTAGACATTATATCTCAAAACATCCTTTATACATACCGATATCTTCCAGACAAATAGATCAGCCTAAATGGCCAACATTCTATATACTTACGTTTGAAGCTTAAATGTGAGCAATACATGTATAGTCACTTGTCGCAAACTTATATAAATCACAGACTTTGATGTATTGTATGGAATTGATAAGCTTAAGACACGTAATTTTATAGTTTACTGCTTATTTTGAAGCTTTGATAGAAAGCATAACGTTCAAACGCGTAGAATGTTGGCAATTTGAGTAGGGGGCTGAGCTATTTACTAGCCAAACTACATCGCAATACTGATCAGTGGATATTCTGATCGGTCCATGAAGATAATGCACGCGACTGGAATATTATCCCAATTCCGTCTGGGACTAATGTAGGTATACTGTGTGGGACGTGGCTGTGCATACTGCACCACTAATTGCTGACGCAAATGTACTCTAATTGTGTAAGCATAGCTTTTGCTTCGTAATGTTTGTTTTTCTGGAGATTATTCGTCTCGCGACCTTGTCTCATTATTTCGTCTTATTACTACGTCAATATTACTGAGAAGATCAGCCGATATTGATTTTAAATAGGGTTTGGTAGAGGAAATAAATGTTAAAAAGAATGACGCTCTATTATTTCACCTCTAGAACAAAATATACACATCAACTTTGTCTAGGGATACAGGTGTTATTTTCATACAAACGAGGTAACTTTGAAGCCTTGGTTTTCTGCCAGGGATGTACTGTGCTGTAATCTGATGATGGCCATCCAGGGACTGAATGGAGTAGATTCAGATCGCTATACACACCCAACTGATCTGATCAGTATTCTAAAAGATTAATGGGCCAGAGTTCTCAGTTTGAGGATTTCCATACATTTTCATGCTATTTTCTCGGTTTTTTTTAAACATGTCCTTTACGTTTTTAGAATGCTGGTCAGATCAGTTGGGTATGTATAACGATCTGAATCTCCCCCATTTACTCCCTGGATAGCCGTCATCAGATCACAGCACAGTACATCCCTGGCAGGAAACCAAGGCTTCAAAGTTACCTCGTTTGTATGAAAATAACACGTAGTATCCCTAGACAAAGTTGATGTGTGTATATATTAATAATAATATAATAATAATTCATTTATTTCAGATAACAAGATCCATAATGGTATTAAGAGTCCCGTTTTGTATGGAGAATTTTAAAGAATTTGCATTTTCCATACTAACATTGTCTTAATTTATTAAAAAACCATGAACGCCAATGTTTTAAAAATTGTAAGCACAAATGTTTAAACACTCAGCTAACTAATGATAGTATCGGCTAAGTTTCAACGAATTAAATGGTCGTTTCTGCTAACGAAAAAAGGAGTCACTTTTAAGATAAATGTTTTTTAACGTTTAGGAAAAAAAGGAAATATTTTTATTGCTAATAGTGGGCCGCTGTGATCATAATTCAAAATAATAACAAATAACCGAAGCATCTCTAACTTCATAGAAGATAATATAAGAGCTTCTGTATGTGAGAAAAAAAACCGGTCAAGTGAGAGTCGGACTCGCGCACGAAGGGTTCCGTACCAAAAATGACAAAAAAATTACGTTTGTTGTATGGGAGCCCCACTTAAGTATTAATTTTATTCCGTTTTAGTATTTGTTGTTATAGCGGCAACAGAAATACATCATATGTGAAAATTTCAACTTTCTAGCTATCACGGTTCATGAGATACAGCCTGGTGATAGACAGACAGACAGATAGACAGACAGACAGACGGACAGCGGAGTCTTAGTAATAGGGTCCCGTTTTTACCCTTTGGGTACGGAACCCTAAAAATCGTCAATTTCATACTTTAACCCCTATTATTGTACGCTCGTATAGCTACAAAGTTTTTCTTTCTACAAATTGAATATTTTAAAACAATAGTCATATTTGTATGTCTCTAGGTTTTGTTGGCAAAATTAAGTTTAATTGTCTGAAGATAAGTATTTACGAAAAGTTTCCCAAGGATTTCTAAGGACGAAAAATATTTGGCGATCAAATTAAGCAGTGAGCGATGTCGGCCATTACTCAGCCAGTTAATAAAGCAAACGCTGTATATCTTAAGATTCGCATTCTTCAAGAGATTCGTTACTCAATTTTTTGTATTTAAGTGAAATTATTGTTATGAAGACGTTTATCTTAGAAAAGTCTAGATTTTTATGAATTTATCGTACCTATTTTGCATCTTGAACGTTCTATAAATCAGTACCCCATAGATTATTATTTACATTTTGTTCACTAAAAAACACATTTAATAATGAATGCTTGAGGCTTTTTAAAATAATTTTAACTTTTTTGGATGTTTTTTGCAGTAGTAATTTAATAAATTAATTAAAAAAAACAGAGATTATTTTATGTGTATTCTAAATGGAGAATGTCCGAAAAAAATCAAATTGGCTGAATATTTTTTTATAGGTAGGAATAAGCTCCCTTAGTAATAGAAAAAAAAATCTGAATTATCGGTTGCGTGAAAAAACTAAAAAAAATTAAAGTCTCTTCGACTTCACAAATATAGGAAAGTAACAGCAGAATGGAAAATATACTTTTGCCATCACCTGCCACAACCACAACATGGTTTTAAAAAAAAATTCAACACAAAATGTCAAAACTTTTTTTTTATTCTTGTTGTCATAGTGGCAGGTATTGGCAAAAGTATAATCTCCATTCTGCTGTTACTTTCCTACATTTGTGTCGAAGAGATTTTTTATTTTTTTTTATTTTTTCACGCAACCGAAAATTCTGATTTTTTGTTTCTATTACTAAGGGAGCTTATTCCTACCTACGAAAAATATTCAGCCCATTTGATTTTTTTCGGACATTCCCCATTCTATTGATTAAGTCTATCATACGTTTTAAGACAGCGAAAAGAAACAAATCTTCGCAAAAATCTATATCGAATCATATATTTTTTTATTTCATCTCATCTAATTTACTTTGACAGCGAATCTCAAATTAAATAAAGTATAGTCTTTCAGCAAATAATAAAGTTACGAACAACGAAAATACGAATTAATTGAACCTTTTGAATCTGTTTCACTTCAGTTTTTTTCCCTAATTACAACCGACCAACAAAATTCACTTTCTATTTCTCAAAGTTTTTCACAGAGATTCCTCGCCAAGTCCACAAATGATACGTTTTCTCTTGCCCGGCAGATTCCACCTCTAACAGCTAGAGATACACCATTAAAAAAATTTATCGACGTTGCAATGGTTGATCTAAATGTTACAACACTTACAACACACACTTTGCGAAATTAAATTTTTACGGTTTTATCCTAACTTTAACGGCACGGGGTCTTTAACTTCTTAACAGTCTAATTTCCAGTATTAATTATAGAAAAAAATATTAATTGAAACTTTTCTGTGTATCTACTTAGTAGGGATAAATATTTAAGCGCGCGCTACTGTACCAACTCATTAATATGCAAGGAAATGCACAGATATTATTTCCTAACTGTTAATTACGAGTATTGATATGGCTTTAATCCTATTAATCTAATTAAGCTAATCCAGATTTAGTTTTGAATAAATTTTTAACCTTTTTTAAGTGTGTAGACCAGATGTTTTAGTATGAATTTGTGAAGTCTATTGTATTGTATGTTGTCTTAGTATGTATGTTCTAATATGATGATCCCTTGAGTTTGCATCATTATTACTGAAAAAGTGCGTCGATAATTTGTTTTTAAATATTAAAGAAGAAGGGTTAGAATTTCGACCATTTCACTGACCTTATTTGTTTTCTGTGCGTAATTAAACTCATGTCTTACGGTCAAGGCACTTAAAGCGGTCCACTAGCGCCGCCAATAATTTTATTTTTATTACACGTAAAACAAGCCATTAATAAAAAAGGGAGACAACCATGCCCTCTTAAATTATTCTCTCCAATATTTTTTTAATAACTCTTTAACATTTTTTATTATAGAATAGAAACTAGTTTTAAAATACTTTGAAACGAGACGGGGCGGCCACTTTTGGTTTAAATGGATTTTAAAACTTACAGAAAGAATGAAAACTATTGAATAGCGCTATCCAAAAAACGTTTAGTATAGACAATATCAGAGGGCACGGTCCTTTCCTTTTTTTTAAATATTGACCTGTTGTTTACGTATAATAAAAATAAACGATTTGGCGGTCCTAGTGGAGCGCCTTAATAAACGTTCCTCACACTCGTTAAGTAGGTATACAGTTTGCGCTAAAGGTGAAAACGATTTTATCGATATAATTGACATCGATCAGTCAACGTCGGCCCTAGCGGCCGTAATTAAGTTGCCCCTCTAATTACTGGGCGAGGGACTTAATGAGCGCCATCTAGCGAGGCGCAGAGGAAATTGAATGCAGTAGGGCCACTCTAGATCTTAGCCACAGCAAAAATAGTGCTTTGTGAAGGCAGACAGGACGCGCGGGCGCGGACAAATAAACGTCTGTATAGGGAAGTTAGACTTTAGCCATTAAGGGTCCATGACAGGAAAACATGGTTTGAGCAGGCCATATTTTAAAATAGAAAACGTAAAGTTGTAGCTAAAAAAAAAACATACTACAAGCTAAAGAGATTATCTAGTATACAAGTATTAAACTGCGTATAAGAGCACGTTCACATGACAAGCGCTTATCGCGCGTTTTGCTAACGCGCGTTGACAACTACATACATTTTGTTCAGACTGTGCACATGCTAACGCGCGTTTTAGTAAAACGCGCGTTGAACGCTGCGCTAGCGCTTGTCTGTTGTCAGCGCGCGTTGACGCGCGCTTTGAGATCATTGGTTTTCTATGTTACCGTTCAGTTGAGCGCGCGTTGAGCGCGCGTTTGACGTGGGTAGACGTGTTTTCGTCTCCGCTCAGGTAATCTAGAAATCGTCCTAAGTGAAATCGGAAGCTTTGAAAGTAGTTTAGGTCCAAATTGCCTCAACTTGGGATTCAAAATTATGTACGGCTTTCAGTCAATCTGTATGAAAAAATTGGGTGGACCCAATATCTCCGTCTTCTGTCGCGTCGTTTCTGCCGTCGGTATAAAGTTACAGTTAAAACAGTTTCTACGTCCATCTTCGTTCGATAAATGTAAAACTCAAACTGACTGCGCCCTGGGCGGCACCGCGGCAACGCGCGTTCAACGCCTGACAAGCGCGCACCATGTGAACACTATGCAAAAATTTAACGCGCGTCCAACGCGTTGAGCTTTGCCGTTGAGCGCTTGTCATCTGAACGTACCCTAAGCCTCACAGATGATTGTAAAAAAACAATCAGAATATCACCAAAAGCGCTTGTCGTAGGTATAGGTCATATTTTTGGCGTAAATAATAGCGGAAACGTATTGAATTCTACATCAAAATACACTTTAATGTACTGTGCAGTTGCTCTAATAACTTCTTTCAAAAAGATAATAGTGCTAAAGATAATGATGAAAATACAACGAAAAACATCGAAAAAGTGCAGAAGTGAGGTTATTTTCCATACTCTTACACGTAAAGAAAAAGACAGAGACAAATGTTTCCGCATAAGCGAGCCATAAATTAGTTACGGTGTACTTTACTATTTTGAAATTGCCTATGTTTGTCTGTTTGTCTAAAGTGAAACTGTGGTAAAAGGCGCAAAAGAACATCTACAGGAAACCACTTGCTCGAAAAGATAAAATGAAAGGGAAAACAGTTGCGCAAAAGGAAATTTATGCAAAATAAATCTTTGATAATAAAAGACATTTAATTTGCACGAAACATGTTTACGACATCCACTTTCCGTGCACTGAGCAGAGTAACGCGTTACACTTCACACTCAATTTGGTCCAACTTAGACCTAAATCTCTTCGAGAAGGTGTAAACTCATTTATGACTTTGTTTACCTATGTTTACCATACTCTAACATTTGCCACATACTCTAGCTAGCATCGTACAAAAGTGACCATAAAAAGATCCTTCTGTATATTTCTAGTCAACTGCGGTAGTCATCTTTTCAGGTCGGATAGCGAAAATGCCGTGAGGCCGCGATTTTGCGGTCGAACAAACCCTGCAAGGAGAGTTGCTCCGTATTAGCGAAATAATTGCTGGAAGTATTTTCTTAAACTTACATTTTTTAATGTTTTTATTTGAAGTTGTAGATTAATTCTAGTTTTCGCTCCAATTTATGCGGAAATAAACGCTGTTTTTTGAATAAACACTGGCTATAATTTTTTTGAAAACAGTCAATATGGCGACTGTACGGCGCCACTTTTTAGTGTAAAAAATATTTTTTTTTCTTCAATTATTACAATATGGGCATCAAATGAAAGGCCGTAATAAGCACATTTAAAAACTATATAATTTGTCACTAAAATGTGTGAAATAAAAATAATAAATTTAAAAAATATTAAAAACACGACTGCCCTTCCAAAAACGAACTAAAAAGTTAAATAACAAGTGTCCATTGCAGTCGGGGGACCTCTTTGATTAAAAATTGTTCCACAAAACAGTCCCCCGACTGCAATGACACTTGTTATTTAACTTTTTAGTTCGTTTTTGGAAGGGCAGTCGTGTTTTTAATATTTTTTAAATTTTTTACTAATACAAATATGATAGTTTTAATATCACACTTATGATACTAAACTATAACGAAAACAAAATTACGATAATCAAATGATATTTTTACGTTGTAGTTTTTTTCCATTTATCTGAGTCTAAAATCTGAGCTAACCAGTTAAAAACCCGACTACGGAAAAATCGTGCTCTAAAAAGTACGAAACAAAAAAATATTCGAGTACAAAATTCTATAAAAAGGATAACGTAGTCGCATGCCATTTTGTCCTAGACACGCACAACACGAACAACAGGCTGGAGGTGGCATGCGACTACGGTTATCCTTTTCATAGAATTTTGGCCTCGAATATTTTCTTGTTTCGTACTTTTTAGAGCACGATTTTTCCGTTGTCAGGTTTTAGTCTTTTAAACTTCTTTTTTATTTTAAATATTTTTGGGTTGTAAATCGGGTGAAAGCAGGCAAAGCCACGGGCAAAAGCTATATATGTACCTATTTGAAAAGTGATCATTAAAGCCCTTTCATTTGGTACCTAACACGGCATCATTAAAAATATATGTTTTAGTTCATGACTTTAAGTCCACTAGAGGGCGCCCTATTCAATTTAATGTAACTTCACATAGCTTATGTTCATTGGAAAATTAAGATGCTTTCAAC
Source organism: Agriphila geniculea (assembly GCA_943789525.1). Lineage (NCBI taxonomy): Eukaryota > Metazoa > Arthropoda > Insecta > Lepidoptera > Crambidae > Agriphila > Agriphila geniculea. The sequence goes on from OX038881.1 coordinate 2,780,458, forward strand.
GATACCCTATTTGTCAAATTATAATATGTAGTTTAGAAGTTATGAGGGAACTGATGAACATACATTTTGGGGTTGTAAATTGGGTGAATGCAAACAAAGCCACGGGCAAAAGCTAACAATATGTATATATTTGAAAACTGCTCATTAAGCCCTTTCATTTGATACAACACGGTATCATTAAAACATATTTTTTTTAGTTTATGTCTTTAACTCCTCTAGAGGGCGCCATATTCAATTTAGTGTGACGTCACATAGCCTATAACCAATGGACGATTAAGACGCTTCTAACGATACCTCATTTGTCGAATTATGATAAGTAGTTTAGAAAATACTATACAGATGAACATACATACATATATACATACTTTTTATTATTATATTATTTCTTTATTTGCTTAAAAATTGGTAAGTATAAATAGGGTAAGGTAGGTAAAAGTGGTAAGTATAAATAAATATATACATACAGGTCAATATATATTTGATAATTAAAAGTGCTCTTCAAGCCCTTTCATTTGGTACCCAACACGGCATCATTAAAATATATTTTTTTATTTCATGTCTTTATTAATCTTAATAATAATTAAAAAAAACTCCTCTATAGGGCGCCATATTAGATTTAATGTGACGTCACATAGCCTATAACCGTGGATGATTATGACGCGTCTATCCTAACGATACCGCATTTGTCAAATTATGATAAGTAGTTTAGAAGATACTATGTAACAGATGAACATAAATATATACATACATACAGGTCAAAATCATATACCCTCCGTTTTGGCCTCGCCGTAGTCGGGTAAAAAAATAATAATAGCTCAGTATTATATACCTACATTAATTTTGTTCTTAATATGTTCGAAATAAATGATTTTTAGAACCTATACCTATTTAACTTTGTGTTTAGTAAGTACCTATATCGGAACCCTTCAGTAGTTAGATGGTGCATCGTCAATCAGGGCACGAGGATGCGAGTAGTCAAGTGGCCTAGATTCTGGACTGTATCACCTACGACATAAAACAGTATTACCAATCTTACGTGAATTTATTGCATTTTTAGGGTTCCGTAGCCTAAATGGCAAAAGACGGAACCCTTATAGATTCGTCATGTCTGTCTGTCTGTCCGTATGTCACAGCCACTTTATTCCGAAAGTATTAAGACTACACAGTGTAAACTTGGTAGGTAGATGTATTCTGTTAACTGCTTAACGAATTTGATACAAAAACAAGAAAAATAAAAGATTAAGGGGGGGGGGGGGGGGGGGGCTCCCCATACATGGAACGGAAACTGTAAAAATTTTTTTTCTTCAAACCAACACGTGTTGGGTGTCTATAGATAGGTCTTTAAAATGACATTGAGGTTTCTAAGACAACTTTTTCTCAAAGTCAACCGTTTGAAAGTTTTACACCACCAAAGTGGTAAAATGTGTGTCCCCCCCCCCCCCTTTAACTTTTGAAATAAGAGAGTGAAAAATCTAAAAAAAATATATGCTGTAGATCTAAATAAAAACTTTCAACCAAAATTGGTTTGAACGAGATATAGTAATTAGTTTTTGAGATATAGCACATTTTCCAAAACCGAAAGTGTGTCCCCCCCCCCCCCTTTAACTTTTGAAATAAGAGAGTGAAAAATCTAAAAAAAATATATGCTGTAGATCTAAATAAAAACTTTCAACCAAAATTGGTTTGAACGAGATATAGTAATTAGTTTTTGAGATATAGCACATTTTCCAAAACCGCAAATATAACTTTGTCATTCATACCAACACTGAAAAACAAAGTTATTTTTGCAAACGAAAAATCAGGGCACGAGGATGCTCGAGTATAGTCAAGTGGCCTAGATTCTGGACCGTATCACCTACAAAATAACACTATTACTAATCTTACGTGAATTTATTGCATTTTTTACTCTAGCTGAAAACATGAACTTTCGTTTTTTAGGGTTCCGTAGCCAAAATGGCAAAAAACGGAACCCTTATAGATTCGTCATGTCTGTCTGTCTGTCTGTCCGTCCGTATGTCACAGCCACTTTATTCCAAAAGTATTAGGACTATATAGTTGAAACTTGGTAAAGTCGCATTACTCATTTCCCAGCAAAAATGTAAACAAAGAAACGTCACTGTCAAATTGACAAACTGACCCTGATAGTGACATTTTCAGATATTGAAAACCTTTGGTCACTTTTATGACTTTTAATTTTTGTTTATTATATTTTGAGTCATAATAAATATAATGTCATCCAGTGTAATTTTAAAGTAGGATGGTAATTAGAAATTTTATCTTTTTAACCTATCATAATTTTTGATGTTAAAAGTTCTTGAAACGAACTGATAAGAAAAGTTTACTTAGATATTGACTGTATGTAAACTATCAAAAATACGTAGCATCTTCGCCTGTTCCTCCCCAATACCAAAAGACAAAAATGTTACTACTACAGCTACTACTCGTAATATAAATTATGAAATTTTATAAAATGACCAAAGGTTGATGTGCACGGTTTGCAGTTGATGTGTGCACAGCATCATAAAAATGTTTTCTACTATAAAACTGTTATTATGAAATATTAAATTATATTACTGTTTTTGCCGCAAAACTCATGATTCAGAATATTTATCTAATCTATTTTTATTAGGTTTGTGATGAAAAAACATGTAAGTGTGTTTATTTCTTGACTTAGCAATACACTATTTCTTTTTGTGTTGTTTTGTTCTGGCAACACCTTTGTTTACATTTTTGCTGGGAAATTAGTAATGCGACTTTAGGTAGGTGTATTCTGTAAACCGCTTTACGATTTTTACACAAAAATAAAAAAAATAAAAGATTAAGGGGGGGCTCCCCATACGTGGAACTGAAACTGAAAATATTTTTTTTCATCAAACCAATACTTGTGGGGTGTTTATAGCTAGGTCTTTAAAAATGACATTGAGGTTTCTAAGACTATTTTTTTCAAAGTCAACCGTTTGAAAGATATATGCCGCCAAAGTGGTAAAATGTGTGTCCCCCCCCTTTAACTTTTAAAGTAAGAGGGTGAAAAATCTAAAAAAAATAGAAGCTATAGATCTTAATAAACACTTTCAACGAAAATTGGTTTGAACGAGATATAGTAATTAGTTTTCAAGATATAGTACATTTTCCAAAACCGCAAATATAACTTTGTCATTCATACAAACACTGTGAAAAACAAAGTTATTTTTTCAGACGAAAAATGATAGCGGTATTAAAATATGATATGGTATAATGTACCTACGGAACCCTACTGCGCGTGGCCCGACACGCACTTGGCCGATTTTTTTTTATACACAACGGGATAGTGCTTGGCCTTCATCTCACCTGATGTTAAATGACGATAAGGCCGAAGGTGGAAGCGCACTACACCCGGAATACTCGCTATCTTACCTCTAACTGCCGGAACACAACAATTTTTAAATTGTTTTTATGGCGTCAGACTTAGGTAAGATGGTGGTAGCTAGCCAGGCGGACTTGAAATAAGCCCTACCACCAACCAAACCGAGTACAAATTGTACCCCCCCTGGGAATCGAACCCGGGACCTCTGCGTCTTACACGGGTGATGGGCGAACCACTAGACCACAGAGGCGGTTAATCCTCGTCGTTATAATTCCTATGAAATTTCCGATTTGTATGAAGAATTTTCAAGAAGTTGCACTCATATGACAACAACAACTTTTATGAACTAATGTTTGAACACTATGTTAACTTATTTAATTTACGATAAGCGAAAAAAATAAGTTTTGTCTAAGTTTAACCCGCCAGACACCCTTTTTTGCTCACAAAAAAAAGAGTTACTTTCAAGATTTTTTTTTCAATGTTAAGAAAGCTAAAATAAGGACTTTATTTTGCCTGATACCTAGTTGACAATCATGGTCATAATTCGATATATCAAGATAATTGTTAAATATTTTAAATTATAGAAGTTATTATTTTCTCTGTATGTAACAAAATATCAGCATTTCCATAGATAAAGTCCTAATATTTGAATAATATTCGAATAAAAGAGTTTCCACATTTCGTTTCCGGGTAGGTAATACATTACTATTACCTAGGCATATAGGCATGTTGACTAATTTTTTTATTTTATGTTACATAAATTACCCCTAAAAAAAGAAACATTTGTATAAGAATTATTACGCTAGCATGAAAACTGCCCGAGATATCACAGTTTGAAATGCACGAAATTGGACTCACCCGAAAACGCTCCATACTAAAGGCTACCAAGTTATGACGTCACGCCTTCCTACGTTGTATGCAACGCGTAGGAAATTTGTTCGGCAGCTATATTAAATATTGTGTTTATCAAAATGGTTTCTTTGACAAATTTGCTATAAATTTTACGGACTAATTAAATGTATTATTTATTTTAACAAATTTTATACTTTTTAAATGGACTTGTCCACCCAACTTTGATGGGTCATAAAACAAATAATACGCAACATATAAAACCAAGAGGTATACAAGCCACTCCAAAAGTTTGATATGTTTACGATTTTTATTAGTATTTCGTTATTTTATTCATAAGTCAACATCCCTATTCTTATCATATTACTTTAGTGCAGCACAACTGACACAAAGCACCGACCGATTGCCAAAAGGTATTTAATACGCATTTTTGCAATTCATAGGAACTGGCAAATGACAATGCTTCAGCACAAAGGCGGGCGGTTCACAAATAAATATTTCAGTTTTCGAAAATATTTTCCTATTGAAAACAATCGGCACGCTTGGAAAATAATAATATCAATTTTAATCAACAAAAGCTAGATCGTTCAAAAAAGTAGAGTCCATGGATTGGATACACTCAATAACCTACATTAAAAATACACATATAATACTACATAAAAAAAAAATCGGTTGGCACTCCGGGACTGCCGGCAGAATTGAAAACTTGAATATTACCGTTGTGCATTTTTGATATTTTGAAGTTAGCGGCAAAGGATTAAAATTATTTATTTCCTATTACTATACAGTCACACAATTCCATCAGTTTGTAATTAAAGAAAAATTCTAAAGATTTCGCGCCAGTGGCCTTTTTAATTTCTACAAGCACGCATTCTACGAATATTATATTATGGTCACAGAGTATAAGTCTATGATTTCACCGAAGAGATCGCTGCTATTAGTTCCATTTTCTAAATTAGCGCTTTGCCGGTGACACAAGTGTTTACGTGTGTTTACGTCTTAAAATGACGCGCCGCCATTTTCACCGCTCCCCGTAGAAAGAGTGGGGGATACTTTCGCCGCCAGCTGTCTACTCTCCATCCGTCACATCCATCTTACGAATTTTCGATCAGCCACGTGATTCTTACTGACGCGAGTTTAGATTTTTTTTTACAAAAAAGCGTACAACGCCGCTAAAGAAGTTTTCACTTCAAAAAACCACATCAAAATCCGTTGCGTAGTTTTAAAGATTTAAGCATACATATGGATAGGGACAGAGAAAGTGACTTTGTTTTGTACTAAGTAGTGAAGTGATGGTACAGAATTCTTCTGCGAAAAAACCCCGCATTGAAATTCAGCTAAAAGATAAGAAAAGGTATGTTTCACTAAGACTCTTTTTCTGTCGTAGACTGAATATTTACTTTTGCTTGATCTGTTCTTTCAGGCTATAACACTCATGAACTGTCGCTTTGAAACGAGGAGCTTGGTGGCGTAGTGGTATAGCGCCTGGCCCAGCGATTGCGGAGGTTAAGAACTTTCGCAAGGGTCGGTCATGGGATGGGTGACCAAAAATTTATTATCTCGAGCTCCTCCGTGCTTCGGAAGGCACGTTAAGACGTTGGTCCCGGCTGTATTTGCAGTCGTCAACACCCAAAAATCCGCATTGGGCCCGCGTGGTGGGTTGTGATCGTCCTTATTCCACCCTTAAGAAAAGCCTGTGCCTCAGCAGTGGGGACATTAAAATGACTGATGGTCACTGATCTCTAAACTTCAGTATAAAGATGGCACTAAATGATAATGATAAGGCAATTATAAATTATCCCTTATTCTATACCTTCTAAGCATTGACCTCTATATTATTACACTGGACTGGCTGCTGTCAAACTGCTCTTGTGTCTATTTGATTTCCGCCATTTTGGCGCTGTAAGACGTAGCGTGAGCATAGCATTAGGGGAAATGGTACTAAAGTCTGAAGTCAGGAGAGACCACCACGGCAACCATTTTCATTGTACAGGTCAAAATTAGTTCTTTAGACTCACGCTAGTGGCGTTTCAAAGAGGCACAAGAACTTTGTTGTCAAATCATACAGACAGCCAGTCCAGTTAATAAAGAAAAAAAATGTTTCATGTCAGTGCTTCTAAGCCAGACCTAAGCATAGCAAATAAATCAATACAGTTATCAACAGCAGGGCAAGGTATGCAAATAGCGAGAATTTATCGCAGAGCGCTGTCCTCGGCACCGCCACTGCGATGCGATGCGCTTACTGCAATGCTGTACTTACTTAAGTATGTACTAGGGTTAGCAACTTTTTTTCCATCAAATATAGTATTTTCAAGATTATTATGTGTAAAAATATAGTAGATGGCGAAAAAGTCCAAAAAATATAGTCGGTTGCCGTTTTGTATGGAGGATTTTAAAGAAGTTACTTATTAATATTTTCATGATTTATTTAACAACCATAAACACAAGTGTTTAAACACAAAAAATATTATGCAACTAGCGGGCGCCCGCGGTTTCACCCGCGTGGTTCCCGTTTCTGTGGGAATATCGGGATAAAAGTATTCTATGTTTTAATCTAGGCTATCTACTATCTGTGTGCCAAATTTCAAGCAAATCCGTACAGCAGTTTTTGCGTGATTGAGGAACACACATCCAACCATCCAAACCTTAGTAGGATTACTTATGTGACTTTTTGGCTGCTTTTGTTTATTTTTTTCACTTGAAAAAATATAGTAGTATTGCCTAATATATTAAAAAAAAATATAGTAGGCGAGCCCGCAATATAGTAGGATACTATATTATATAGTAGGGTTGGCAACCCTTTTTTTTTTTTTTATAGTAGGGGTAATGCGGTTATGCATCCCGAAGGTATGTGGGACTCGCCGGGGCCCTACCCACTAAACCCCCTACTGTTCCTTCACTAACACACAGGACCTACGGGGCCGGGGTTGGCAACCCTAGTATGTACAGTCAGCCCATGTTGAGCACTTTAGACTGTTTCAGAATGACAGAATACATAATGTACGGTGTCAAATTAAATAACAGATAAGGCAAAGAGTGACAGTGACATAATTAGAAATGCGAAAGTCCGTTTGTTTGTTAGTTACGCCTTCACGTCTTAACTACTGAACCGATCATCATGAAATTTTGCATACACGTTCTCAGGGGGTTACCTCTATCTGGCAGAATCTTGGTGCTCCGAAATTTATTTGGCATAACACACTTGGCATAATTTTCCTTTAACGAATATTTTTCTCAGAATGCAGAATCTCTTTATACAAAAAAATAAAATAAGATCTGCGGAAAAATTGAAATTCATATCTGGAGACACTGACGAAGAATAAAAACCTATTATAAATTGTTGATTCGATTAAATAAAATATTAATTTTCCAAAGATCTTATTCTTGAAAAAAAAAACAAATTTAGAGAAAAACAACGATGGCATGTTTTTTTCATGTTACATCACTATTCTTGACACATAGATTGTAATAATTTGTTATTTCAAATTAAAAAATACATTTTGAGCGGACAAGAAGAAACTGACCAAGTTTACCAGAATTTTCGGTCAGTAAAAAATTTGTGTGAGAAGGTTAACAGAATGAAAACTTTGCCTCTTTTAGTTTTTAGTGTTGGAATCATACCTAACAGTGTTAACTTGTTGACTTGAAAATAAAAAATAAATTGTTTATTAAAAAATCTCCTTTGACGTAATCAAAATCCTCAAGTTTGAGAGTTTTTCTTTCAATAGTATTTCTCTTAAGAAAGTAAAGATATTATGGTACACTGTGTCCTTAAAACCAAATAAGTAAGTATTTTGAAACCCATAAAACAACAGCCATTTATTTTTCTACGTGAAGTTGAAGTAACTACCTAACTACCATTTGTTGTATGTCCCTATGGAGCATAATAACCATTTTCAGCGAATTTATTATTTTATTTTCCGTTTAGGTACCATTTCTCGTAGAGCGTAGGCGGCTCGAAATACCAATTGGGAATAATTTTTTATCCTAAATATAAATTACTTACTTATTGAGCGTGGAACTCGATTGAATCTGTCTGGAATTCTGGCGACAATCGACTTACCTGAAAAGAAATGATAAAATGATTAGTGTAGGATTCGGAGAACTCACATTATAGGTATCTATAAAAAGATTTTCCTTTTCCAACGTCGAATAGGCATGATTTTTTATTTTATGTTACATAAATTACCTCTAAAAAAAGAAACATTGGTAAAAGAATTGTTTCGCTAGCATGAAAACTGCCCGAGATATCACAGTTTGAAATGCACAAAATTGGACTCACCCGAAAACGCTCTATACTAACGGCTACCAAGTTATGACGTCACGCATAGGTAGTTTGTATGCAACGCGTAGGAAATTCGCTCGGCAGCTGTATTAAATTTGCTATACATTTTACGGGCTAATTAAAGGTATTATTTATTTTAATAAATTTTATACTTTTTAAATGGACTTGTCCATCCAATTTTAAAAGGTCATAAAACAAATAAGACGCAATATATAAAACCAAGCTTCTCTAAAAGTATAAAATGTTTACGATTTTCATTAGTACATATTTCGTTATTTTATTAATTAATCGTCATCCCTATTGCAATTATTATTGTTGAAAAAAAAATTTTAAATAAAGAAATTGAATACGCTAAAAATGTCTGACTGTTTGTTGTGTTGTGTATTTTGGGGTTAACCAACGAATAAAACAAATTCGGCCTTACCACAAAAAAATTTAAAACACTGTTTAATTTAGACACTGTTTAAATGTAATGTCGTCTCTTTCTAACCATATTGTCAAAAAAGTGACTGTATTTTAAAATCTTTTGTCGAAAGGCCGACTGAATTTAACTACGGAACGTTTAGACTAAAAAATCATCATTTATTCATCATTTATTTATATAAGGTCCTTCTGAAATAGTGCACAAAATTTTAAGGGGTCAATGTACTCATGCATACAAACAACTTTTACTATGGGACCAACATTGAAATAGCGAAAAAAAGTTCATTTTGATCTATTCGATTTTAAATTTTCTATGGAACAGCTGATTTTTTTTCGCGATTTCAATGTTGGTACCATAGTAAAAGTTGTTTGTATACATGAGTACATTGAATGAACCCTTAAAATTATATACACTATTTCAGAAGGACCTTATATATGTTACCGGCAATGTGTATAATCCGGCATTGTATACAATGCCTAGGCATTGTATATGTTACCGGCAATGTATGAAATGCAGGCATTGTATACAATGCCTAGGCATTGTATACAATGCCTGGCCCTTTTAGGCAATGTATGAAATATAATGAATATTGATATCTATTTCACACATTACCTAGGCAGTGTATACAATGACTAGGCATTGTATAGAATGCCTGCTGGTCCACCGGCAATGTGTATAATAAAAAGATTTTCGAGAATAGATTCGAGGGGGGATCGAGGGGGCTTGGGGAAAGCTCGAGGGGGGGGGCTTGAGGAAAGCTCGAGGGGGGGGGGGGGGGCTCGGGGAAAGCTCGAGGAGGGTTCGATGGGGGGCTCGAGGGGGGCTCGGGGGGGCTCGAGGGGGGCTTGAGGGGTGCTCGAGGGGGCTCGAGGGGGGCTCGAGGTGGGCTCGGGGGGGGCTCGAGGGGGGCTCGAGGGGGCTCGAGGGGGGCTCGAGGGGGGCTCGAGGGGGGCTCGAGGGGGGCTCGAGGGGGTCTCGAGGGGGCTCGAGGGGGCTCGAGGGGGGTTCGAGGGGGGCTCGAGGTGGGCTCGAGGGGGGCTCGAGGGGGGCTCGAGGGGGGTTCGAGGGGGGCTCGAGGGGGCTCGAGGGGGGCTCGAGGAGGGCTCGAGGGGGGCTCGAGGGGGCTCTTTGGAATCGAACCTGTTTTACTCCTGTAGGTCCCGCGTATAGGTTAGACATTTAAGGCGAGCGCGAAGCGCAGCGGAGCGTGAGCCTTAAATTTCGAGGTTATTTTTTTATAACAGACAACAGAAATATACTTATTTTACACATTGCCGGTGGACCAGCAGGCATTGTATACAATGCCTAGGAAAAGTATAAAATGAATTATATTTCATACATTGCCTGATCGTTTTAGGCATTGTATACAATGCCTAGGCATTGTATACAATGCCTGCTGGTCCACCGGCAATGTGTAAAATAAGTATATTTCTGTTGTCTGTTATAAAAAAATAACCTCGAAATTTAAGGCTCACGCTCCGCTGCGCTTCGCGCTCGCCTTAAATTTCTAACCTATACGCGGGACCTACAGGAGTGAAGCAGGTTCGATTCCAAACTCAAATTTCTGTTGTCTGTTATAAAAAAATAACCTCGAAATTTAAGGCTCACGCTCCGCTGCGCTCCGCGCTCGCCTTAAATTTCTAACCTATACGCGGGACCTACAGGAGTAAAACAGGTTCGATTCCAAAGAGCCCCCCTCGAGCCCCCCTCGATCCCCCCTCGAGCCCCCCTCGAGCCCCCCATCGAACCCTCCTCGAGCTTTCCCCGAGCCCCCCCCCCCCTCGAGCTTTCCTCAAGCCCCCCCCCTCGAGCTTTCCCCAAGCCCCCCTCGATCCCCCCTCGAATCTATTCTCGAAAATCTTTTTATTATACACATTGCCGGTGGACCAGCAGGCATTCTATACAATGCCTAGTCATTGTATACACTGCCTAGGTAATGTGTGAAATAGATATCAATATTCATTATATTTCATACATTGCCTAAAAGGGCCAGGCATTGTATACAATGCCTAGGCATTGTATACAATGCCTGCATTTCATACATTGCCGGTAACATATACAAGACACTTGTAAGCTTACAAACAAAATCCAAATCGCAAATAAGTTAATTTACAAAAAACAATATAGCAGCAATAAATAGGAAATCAATTTATAAAACAATGTATGTAATGTGCATATTACTGTACCTACCTATTATTTTTGAATAAGTAAAAACAAGGTCAAACTTATCAATGGGGTAAGTCAATTAAAATTAATTAAAACAATGACCAAACAAAGCAATGACCAAACTTTTCTTACCCCAGCTGTCAAATCACTGACCCTAATTTCATTGGACTAACCCTTACTAACTAATATTATTATATTCTGAACCCTTACTTGGTGTACATTAGTATGAATTTTCCTAGCATAACAAACGATTTTTTTACTATTTCCTTATCTATTAAATAATAACAACAATTTGTAGGTTATCAACAGGATAAAATAACCAACAAACGATTTTTATCTCTTCGAAAAAATAACTTTTACAACCCAAGAAAGCTTTTTTATGAGCGTTTTTATAACTTTGTGTAAAGCGAAGGTTACAGTTCAATTTGTGGTTTATGTGTCTACGCGAGTCATACTAGATACACTTAGCAGTAACTCATATCTAAAATATAAAGCAATTAAAACTATGCTTAGATTTTTGGCCCGCAGTTCTTTCTAAGCCATTAACAGGTCTAACGAATTTCTCAGCTGAATTGTAGTGCAATCACTAATAACACAATCTTCTCCTCGATTTAAGCTAAATTTAACACAGAACCTTAGAATAATAACACATAGAACGATAATTCTCTACAAAGCGCGCTGTCAAAAGTGAGGCAACTAAAACAGCCAAAATGTCGCCACCGTTTTCAGATTTATATTGTTCATTATTACATAATCATACCTAATAAGTACAAAACAGTTTCAATTTTCCCACCTTTAGGAGATTATTTATTATATTATTGGATTTTAGTTACGATTAGGTAACGTATTTATTTTTATTTTTATTTTTTATTTTTATTTTATTGATCTTTGGGGGGTTTACAGCTCTTAATTCAGTTTAGTATAATATGATAAAAACTAAAAGCCTATTACAAACCTCCACAGGTATGTTACAAGTTTAGAGCAAAATGATTAAGCCAAGCTAATGCTAACCAGAATATAAAAAAGGAATAATTAATAAAAACAGAAATTTACAATAACGAAAATACATAAAATATGTGCTCATTAGCGAGATTTGAGAACAAAATTTACTTATACCTATTTAATCAACAGTACTTTTACAATCAACTGCCAACATTATAAATATTATTTAATACGTAGCGGTTACTTATCCTTGGGCAGTATTTTGGCCAAAGAAACTCAAACCTATAGTTCGCCTAATAGTTGCTGTGCTTGTAACAAACAGATCAAAGTCGTGATCAGCGCTATACTTATTATAAGTAGTGAGACCACGTATCAAGAAGGTATTAGTCCTGTAATTAGTATGTGCAGATGGTTTGTGAAGCAGTGGGCGTCGTCGCAGAGCCACTGAGTTAGTACGAAAGCCAATTTTAGATAGCAGTTCCGAACAGTCAATGCCACCGTTAACGAGTTTTGAGACAAAACAGGCATCATTCACTTCCCGTCGGATGTGAAGGGGCAGAAAGTGGTATCTTCTGCATCAGTGTTCATAATCCAGGGAGCGTTGTCTAGATTTGTAATCGAGAAAGCGCAAAAACCGTTTCTGTATCTTTTCCAACCTAGTTACATATATGTTGTACTGTGGATTCCACACCTGCGAAGCATACTCCAGGTGGCTACGTACGTAGGCGCAATAAAGAATCTTGATTGCTTTAAGAGACTTTAGATCACTAGAGGTTCGCATGATGAATCCCAAAGCCTTGGAAGCCTTAGAGGCAATATGCTCGATATGATCCGCGAATGTTAATTTACTGTCATGAACTACCCCCAGATCCCTAATGCTATTAACTCTGGATAACTGATGGTTATTTAATGTATAGGAATAGTCTACTTTATTGATTTTTCGTGTGAATGTCATAGAAAAACACTTGGATACATTTAGTTCCAGTCTATTTTCCACGCAGTATTGTTGGAATCTAATCAGATCTTGTTGTAACTCACAAGAATCTAATGGGCTATTTATTACCTTGAGCACTTTCATATCGTCCGCGAAAAGCAAGGACTTTGAATGTAGGAAGCATTTATTAATATCTGTAATGAAAACGGTGAATAAAAGGGGTCCAAGAATCGATCCTTGAGGCACGCCAGACGGTATCTTAGTCCACTGGGACATGTAACCTCGCAAGACTACAGCCTGATTACGGTTTTCGATGTAAGATGAAAACCAGCGAAACAAGTTGCCGTGAATGCCAGCCGCACGAAGCTTGGTGAGTAGTATCGAGTGATCAATTCTATCAAAACATTTCACACAAGTATGAGGGATATGAATCTGAGAACTGAGCCATTTTGGCTCTGTGTTAGTTGCCTCACTTTGCATACAAGGACACGGCTTCTAGGTGTTATTATTCTAAGCATAGAACGATGAAAAAGCTGTAAAATGATTTCTTTTTCTTGATAAGCTTTTTAACATGCCAACTTACTGTTTTAAAATCAGCTGTGTCAAAGTTTAGGTGCCAAAACTTAACGAGCTTTTGCTTTACGCTGTTATCGGTCACGGCTTACAAGTGTTCGTAATAGCTGTTCGGGGGTTTTTCGACAATATTTTAAAGCATAATAATTTTAATTTTAAACTTCGACCAATGTTTCTCTGAAGGCTTTATGGTAACCGTCTATTTCTGTTAATATGTTAATAATTACCTATTTCTTCAAGAAAATTGGAGTTACTAAACTTTTTCTCATCGTTGATTTGGTTGAACTGAAAGGATTTTTTGTCTTTTAGTAGTATTATTTGATAAAAAAATAGAAGGACTAAAGGACTTTGTGTTCGTTTGATTATATTTTGTACAGAAATTTGTAGAACTTAAAGTACTTTTTTTCTCCGTTTAGTTCTACTAGAAGAAATGATAAAAGCAAAAGTGCTTTATTCTGATAGATTTTGTCCACCTCAGCATTTATTAGTATGGGACCGAAGCTGTAGCACCGCTATACTTGATTTTAAATAAGTTAAAAAAATTTCTGTATTTTCATACATTTTGACACAAATATAAAAAAGTCGACCAAAAAGCAAATTCTGATAGATTTTGTCCGTGTAAGCATTTCTTATTATGGCACCCAAGCTATAGCACCGCTGTACTTGATTTTAATTGAGTTCAAAAAGTCTGTCTTTTCATACATTTTGACACAAATGTGAAGGGGTGCTACAGCTTCGGTACCATAATTAAAAATGCTTAGATGGACAAAATCTATTAGAATAAAGCACTTTTGTCTTTTGGCCGGCACTTTCATATTTGGACCAAAAATGTATGAAACATGGATGATATCCTTTCGCATGTGCGTTTTGCACGAAATTGCCAAATTTCATGACGATCAGGGGGCCTATTACGAAAATAACATACGCAATTGCGTAACGCAGTCACTTGGCCACGATAGTCGTCCGCAGTTTGTTAGTTGTAGTTTTATCAAACATTTTTATTTTTTCTATCGTAGTCCATAGACTACTAAACGAACGACGTCGGATACGCAAGAGAGAAACTGAAAAACTCACGCAATCACTTCGCAATATCGCATACGAAAGTGATTTGTAAAAGGAAACAAGCACGGACGCAGCTGCGTGTATCGCATTAAACTTTTCGTAATAGACACCCAGTTCTGTAGTAAACAGCACAACAAACAAAGTCACTTTCGAATTTATGTTTTAAGCTTTTATTTAACTTACAATATATGTATGTACATAATTATGTAATGTATGTTCGGGTGGAATCTTGCAACTCAATTTTGATGCAGATATCTCAACCGATTGAGCTGAAATTTTGTATGTTTCGAAGACAATGCATGGTTAGCTGTGTGACGTCATTCTAAATCCAACAAGGCGGAACATCCAAAATGGCAGACAAGTTATTTTTAATGCACTCAAACCTCCTACCATCAAAATGAAAGGGCTTGCTCAGAATAACTCGAAAAATAAAGTGACGTCACTCTAAATCCAATATGGCGGACAAAAGTGCAGTCGGCAATAAAAACTTGTACCAAAAAAATATTTTTTGACAGAAAGTTGTTTATAATTATCCATAGTTAGATTAGTTTGGATGGTAGCTAGATTCTGTCCCCTGCATTTCAAGGTACAATGGAATCCAGGTTATTCTAGACGATAAAGCATTTTAGAGGAAGCAACGAAACAAGGAAGTAGGCCGACACAAAACATTGCCAACTTCAGCTTGGCAACATAGAAACTGGAAGTCTGATAAACTTGGTGTAGAATCTTGGTGTTGAGTCTGATAAACTTGAACAACTTGGTGTAGAATAGTCTGGAATTTATTTTAACTTAGTTGAATAAATTATTTTGGTTTTCAGTTTCGAATATCTTCCTACGAACAATTTTTGAAATATAACACCCATGTTTGGGGTGAAAGAACCACTAATTAATTGTTGGTAATTTAAGTTACTGAAGAAATATTTGGAAGCAAGCAAGTAAGCTGCCACAGATAATATAATATCATGTTGTCAATGTAATTAAATAAACAATTCACTATTATAAAAGGTTATAGGTAAAATGATTAATGTTTTTCTCGGAAAAACGTATCAGCTTTTTTTAAATCTTATACTTAAAACTGGATGTAATTTATCTGAAATAAAAATTATTTAATTTAATTTAATGGAACTTATCTGAAATAAAACTACCGTGCTATTCTTTAACATAGAACTTCACTGTGCTGTGAGCATAGACATAGAAAAATTTTGTGAGTGACCGTTTCGTCGAGTTTCTGACAGATGTCATATACCCATTACTGAGTCACAGGAAAAATGCTATAGATTCCAAAGAGTTTAACCAGTAATGGGAATATGACACCTGTCAGACAACGCTGCTGCAGTGGTGACCTTGACGCTGCTAACTTTAGAGAAGTTATGTTAAGTTAATGTAAGTTATTAAGTACTGGTCTAGTTATAGTTTTGACTTTTTTGATAAATCATTTTAAATTTTAAATAATCAAAATGTAGGTATGTCAGGTCAACAGTCGTGTCGTGCGTGTTTTGTTTGGGTTTCCTATAATGTCAAAATTTGGGTACGATCAACAACTATATAATCATATTCTAAGTACGATGCCATTATATAACGAAGCTCTATTGTCACGTTCATTCCAAAAGTCGACTTCGATCCAATAAGAGAAATAAAACTGATCGCTCAACACTTTATAATTTTATATTATGCTCTTGTTTGCGATTGATTCAGCCGCATATTTCCAGAAAATCGCTGAAAGGTCGGAAAGCATGTGAGGAATGCTCCCAAAGGGGTAGCCGTTTATTGGATATCATCCCAGGAGAGCACGGCGACGTCTGCTGAACAGAAATCACACTGCAGAAAAGAGGAATCTATTTGTTAGAGTGCTGGCAGTACTTTCACGTATCTTTGACGTATTTGAAGTGTTTAGTGTTTATTTTAACAGATTGGGAAGATTTTTTTTTTATATTTGACATTAAAAAAAAGATTCAACGGCATTAACTAACTAGCTTCCGCCCGGAATCCGTCCGCGTGGACATTCGAGAAAATCCTTGGATATGAAGTATTCTATATTTTAACGTCTTGCCTCGCAGTACGCTTGGTATGGACGTACCTCGAGGCAGGTACGAGGCAGGGCGCTTGCTTTCTTCTTTCAGTTTCAATAGTAAAATGATTTGTATAAAGTTCAAATATTATCAATACAGGTTTATTTTTAAAGTAAAAATGTTTGTATATTTTTAACGAATATAGTATCTTTCTTTACAATACCGCCGAGTCACACAAAAAGCACCATTCATACAATATGTCCCGAGGTCTTTTGAATAAATCTGCTATAAAAATATCTACATACATGTAAAGTGAGTATACATTTTTATTCAACAGTAAAACATAATATTTATATGGAGATTCGGTCGTAAACTACACACCTGCGGCTTGCAAAAACATAGGTGCTTTTTAGGGTTCAAAGGTTTATGATTAAAGAAGGGCATTTATCCAAAATAACCAAGATATTTTTTGGTTATTTACACGACTGCCCAAAAAGGAGTATATGTGATCAGGGTTCATGTATGTTTGTGGGTATGTGAGTTTCTTTATTCCACCATAACTTCTAAATGGCTTAACGGATTTGGATGTATGGTATCCTTAGAATCCTTACATAATTCCGAGTGACACTGGCTATAATTTTTTTGAAAACAGTCAATATGGCGACTGTACAACACCATTTTCAAATGAGAAAAAATTTTTTTTCTTCTATTATTACAATATGGGCATCAAATAAAAGGCCCTAATGATCACATTTCAAAGCTATATAATTTGTCACTAAAATGTGTGAAATAAAAATAAATAAATTTAAAAAATATTAAAAACACGACTGCCTTGCCAAAAACGAACTAAAAAGTTAAATAACAAGTGTCATTGCAGTCGGGGGACCTCTTTGATTAAAAATTGTTCCACAAAACGGTCCCCCAACTGCAATGACACTTTTTATTTAACTTTTTAGTTCGTTTTTGGCAAGGCAGTCGTGTTTTTAATATTATTTTTTTTTTGAGTATAAATTATCAAAATGAAAACTAGACTTGTTTACAGTCTTAGCTTAATTTGTCTTTTTTCACGATATAGGTACTACATTTAGCTTTCCATTGTTATTCGAAACTAAAACAGGCTAGGTTAGTATTGCAGTCATTTTTTCCTTTATCATTACCACCTAAGATATTAATATTAGATTTTTTTTAAAAGAATTACCATAGAATTATCATTCTTGCTGCTGCACACTGCACACACATGCATGCCTCTTTCTGATCTCTTTTGTTATGTGTACCTAAATATCAATTTTGTTTGTCATTTTCTTTTTTATTATTAGTCATTCATTAATGTAGGTAATGTTATTTGCATTAATTCTTATCTATCTACTTTAGTCTGTATTTCCCTTGTTTCCAATAAACATCATTTAGGTATTACGGAACAGTTATGGTGCAACACAGCTCACGCTTGCCCGATTTTCCATCGTGGCGAGCCGGAAACCAGCCAGTAGGGTTCCGCGGGCAGGCTTTTGTTTCAGCCCGCGCCGTCTCAACAGACCTTCTTTCAGTTTTCAATTGCCCGCAATTTGGCATAATTTCTGTTGTGGGTCAAGTTATAAGATTATAAACCTATAGAGATTTGTAAAATTGCAATTTTAAACAAAATTATTGTAGTTGTAAGTATTCTCAATGTTAGTTTTTATAGGAAAAAATTAAATCATTAGGTAGGTATTATGTGGAAGACTTCTTTACCTGGCTAAAATAAAACGTAAAGAATGTAGGTCGGTAGTTACATTTTTAACTTCATATAAATGAATTGTAAGTTTGATACAGTTTAAGACAAGAAATTATTTAATTATGTAGGTACTAGCTTTTGCCTAACTTTGTCCGTGCGCTCGACTATTGAAGTGAACTACATATCTGTGTACTATTTCATCAAAAAGAGGTAAAAGTCTTACATTTTTAATGTAAGTAGGAAGTAAGATAGCAATAATAATGTAGGTAGATTAAGAATCTTTTTTTACTTTAAAAATAATAATCAACATGACTTAAATTACAATGATTTGAATGACACACTAGCACGAACAGCTATTGAAAAAAACGCACGTAAAAAGAGTATGGAAAAGTACAGTACCATCTACCGCCGAAAAGCGAAATCATTTTTTCCATAGATAATTACTTTAAAGAATAAGTACAGTACCATCTACCGCCGAAAAGCGAAATAATTTTTTCAATAGATAATTACTTTAAAGAATACATTTACGCGTGTTTTTTCTCGATAGATGTTCGTGTACAGATTATTTTCAATCCTATGTTTTACCTACGTAACCGCCTCTTCTTCTCCCTTGCGCCATATAAAAAAAGTATTTTCCGTGTCTGAAGTTAGGAGGGTGATCTTTTCAGGTGGTTGGAGCCTTTCAGTTTCAAAACTCTCGTCAAACGAAGAGAGGATTATCATTCAATGTGTAGGTAAGTCTTGTGTAAGTGAATCGGACGAAATTACAAGGAAACTTTTATCTTTTTACTAAAGCCCTTATTCCATCACACGATAGCCGCTCTGCTATCGGTCGTTTAACGATATCATGGCTGTGATGACCTTTGAAGTTTCTGTTCGAAATAGGAATTTAATCATCACGTTCAAAGTCAAAGTCTAAGTCAAATAAGCTTTATTCAAATAAACTTAATTATTAAGTACTTTTGAATCGTCTATATTTTCCTACCACCCGTTCCAGACTTTTTTAGCTGACAAGAAGAACGGGCGCAAGAAACTTATCAGCTGTTGTCAGCTTGACTAATTACCATGGGAATGGAGCAGAATTTATATGGAATTGCTCGTCAGGTGTGTTAGTTTGAACTTGGCCGGACAGTGGGACAGTTAAATATTTATAACAAGCGGCCGCCCGCGACTTCGTCTGCGTGGACAGTTTTTTGCTATCCCTCGGGAACTATACGTTTTTTCTGAATGAAAAGTACCCTATGTCCTTTTCTGCACCCCTGACAACGTGTATGCAAAGTTTCATGATGATCGGTTCAGTAGTTACGACGTGAAGGCGTAACAAACAAACAAACAAATAAACAAACAAACGGACTTTCGCATTTATAATATTAGTAAGGATTTATAATAATCAATTATCCGTCCGTACTATAAGGTACTAAGTAGGTATGTTGTGACCGCTTTCAATAGAATTTTTCATTCTCCATGACTGTTATAACGTAAATACCTGTAAGACTCAATGTAATTTTCTCTGGCGATAAAAATAAAAAAGTACCATTATCATTTTTAGCCTTTTTACGACATGACATTATTTATTTAAGATGGATTGGTCGTAACAGATTGCAGATTTCTATAATAAATATAATTATGGAAAGCGGAGCAGCAAACATCTAATAACAATTAGGTAGGTATTTAAGATATGTTCTATTTTTAAAGACAGAATATAATATTAGCACATTTATTCTGTCTTTACACAAATTGTACAGTGTAAGCCAATTTTTCAAAAAGATTCATTAAACTTGAGAATCTTGTGAATACCTAACCTACCTAAATTATAGTGTACAAAAAATTGCAAATTTATGGTTCTTTTTTTATACACCCGATAATTTCTACAGCAGCAATTAACCTATTTATTTTTGAAGTGAAAACTTCTTTAGCGGCGTTGTGCGCTTTTTGTACGGGAAAAAGATGCTAAACTCGCGTCAGGAATCACGTGGCTGAACGAAAACACGTGGCGGCGCGTCATTTTAAGACGTCATGTAAACACTTGTGTCACCAGCAACCCACTAATTTTGAAAATGGAACTAATAGCAGCGATCTCTTCGGTGAAATCATAGACTTATTTATACTCTGTGACTATAAGTTTAAATCGTAGAATGCGTGCATGTAGAAATTAAAAAGGCCACTGGCGCGAAATCTTTAGATTTTTTTTCTAATTACAAACTGATTGAATTGTGTGACTGTATAGTAATAGGAAAGAAATGATTTTAATCCTTTGCAGCTAATTTCAAAATATCAAAAATGCACAACGTTAATATTCAAGTTTTCACTTCTGCTGGCACTCCCGGAGTGCCAACTGATTTATTTTCGACAACCGTAGGTTCAAAGCTTTTTCTTAGAATCAATGACATGCATTTTATCATAGACTTAATATAGGAAACTTAACAAATCACTCATCAATTTTGCAACTCGAGGTTTGATAACAATTAGGTACATACATACCTTATTTTTAGGGTACCGTACCCAAAGGGTAAAAACGGGACCCTATTACTAAGACTCCACTGTCCGTCTCTCTGTCGGTCTGAGGCTGTATCTCATGAACCGTAATAGACAGTTAAAAATTTCACAGATGATGTATTTCTGTTGCTGATATAACAACAAATACTAAAAACAGAATAAAATAAATATTTAAGTGGGGCTCCTTTACAACGACGAAGTTTTTTGTGAACCCTTCGTGCGCGAGTCCGACTCGCACTTAGCCGGATTTTTTGTCATAAAAAGACAAGTTCTAATTTTCAGAGAGATAAATTAGTTAAACCGAAACATAATATTTCTCCGCTCCGGAGTCGAAGGGTCAGATATGATTATAATTCCAATACGAGGCGGGAATATTCATCAGTACCGGATCCCGTAGTTGGATGATACCTCAAATTGAGATTCATCGAGACTCCATGACCGCACTATTTATTGGTCGACTGAAGTTTGCCTTGCCTTGGATTCAATAAAATTATTTTAACAAAAAGAGGACTAATATCGCAGTGCTCAGCAGAGAGATTATGTTCGTTCGTTATATCCGGTTTATAATAGGGGTTATATATAATTGCCAATTTTTTTTTCTCACACACAGAGGCTCTCATATCTTCTATGATGTTAAAGATGCTTCAGTTACTTGTTATTATTTCGAATTATGATCAGGATGGCCCACTATCACTAATAAAAATATTTCTAATTTTCTTTCCAGAACTTGAAAAATTGAAAAAGTATTTCAAAAGTGACTCTTTCTTTGTTAGCAGTAAACTTAGCCGATACTTATTTTTTCACTTCACACACGTGGAATTAGTTAGCTAAGTGTTTAAACATTTGTGCATAAAAACATTGGCGTTCATGGTTGTTAAATAAATTAACACAGAGATACTAACGTTTAGTATGGAAAATGCAAATGCTTTAAAATGCTCTATACAAAACGGCAATTTCATACAAACCCCTAAAATTAAAACAGTAAGCATCCAGTCCAGTGGTCGAATCCTGTCGAATGCACTGGAATAATGTGAACCGAACATAATAACAATAAATAATACTAATTCGTTTATTTCAGGCATAGACCCATTTAAAAAAAAAACAATACTGAAAAGCTTAAAGTACATGATTACTATATTAATAATGATAATATATAATAATATATAATATAAATAATAATAATAATACATAATTTTGACAGACAAATCCCGTGAAAATAAGTGGAAATTATAGAGAACAATAAAAATACACGCAGTTTTTGTCAGTTATCGTGTATAATATAAATAAAAAATATACAGGGTGGAATTTTTTAATGCCACCTGGAGGGAAAGTACTCTAAATAATAGAGATAGCAAATTTCTTTCAAAGGAAACATTCCTTTATTTTTGAAAACAAAATTAACTGCATTCAAAGATTTTTAAACATATGCTTCCCACACCCAGGAATCGAACCAGCTAAAATTCGAAAAAACAACACCCTGTGCTTTTATGTTATCAATCGTTAGGATCAAACATAAGGTTCAAATCTCTCTAACAAACATGGTAAATTAAATGAAAGGAAAATCATTAAATCTAAACTTATTTTAATTGAACGAGAAAAAAGCTTAACTAATTAGTTGTTCGAAATTGGCCCCATGTTGCTGGATACATAAAATTATTATTTTAAGGAACTCATTTGCATGCAATGGATGCGTAATAGTCTGCATTATGAACATCTTATCGAAATAGTTCTACACAGATAATTTATTGTGAACTAACTAACATAATGGAGCCTTAAGTAATAGTAGTTTATGAAACTGATGCATAATGAGGGGTATTAAAACATGAGTGTGTGTTTAAAAACCGAGCCGTAGGCGAGGTTTTTAATAGTATCACACGAGTGTTTTAATACCTAGTTATGTACAGTTTCATACACTACTTTATCTACTCTCATACAATTTTGTGATTGAACCGATTGAACCTACAAAATAAAATATCAATGATAAAAAAGAGTTCGGTAGGTCGGCAGTACTTACCTAGGTTAAGTAAGACGTTTTTTCCGTCGCCGCATCTAAAATATCGGGTGAAGTCAAATTTTCACTCACTACACTCACTAATATGATATTTTAAGCAAAAGTAAAAATTAAATCTAAAAATGGCGCGTATTCTATTAGAAAAAAATAATAATGAAATAAGTGCATTCCAGTAGACTAATCGTTACGCTAAGTCATCGATCACCATAGAGTACGTTTTAGTCATGGAAAGTATATGGGAATATCATTGTTTTTTTTTTTAATAGCGCGGCACTGCCTTCTTCTTGGATTTGCCCTGTATCGTAATGAGAAAAAAAGTTATTTTATAACATTGCTTATTATAGCGAAGGTATGTTATAAAATAACTTTTTAATTTTTTTTCGGTATTGCGTGTATAAAGTATGTCAATATAAATTCGTTTTGAAATTCATAATTCGAATTTTACGATATGAGAGTAGATAAAAGTGCTTTATCTTGTCTTTCATGGTTTTCCTTTCATTTAATGATGTGATGATGATCCATGTTTGTTAGAGAGATTTGATCCTTATGTTTGACCCTAACGATTGATATCATAAAAGTACAGGGTATTGTTTTTTTTTAATTTTAGCCGGTTCGATTCCTGGGTGTGGGAAGCGTATTTTTAAAAAAGTTTGAATGCAGTTTTGTTTCTTTTTAAAAATAAAGGAATGTTTCCTTTGAGTGAAATTAGCTATCTCCATTGTTTAGAGTACTTTCCCTCCAGGTGGCATTAAGAAATTCCACCCTGTATACCGAAATAAAAAGGAAAGAGAAATAAATTAAACACCTACTTACTTCTTGTTCCTAATTTTCGATTTTTTTTTTTTTACAACAAAGAACAATAACTATTAATCAAGGTATAAGTAACTATCTCTCCGTTTGCCTTAACTTTATTCTTCAGTGAATGGAAACCTTCCGGACTCTATGATGGGATGACTGTGGATCTTAGCTTAACCAATAAAATCGTTTATGTCATTACTAACAAGGTTCAAAATGGATTGTCTGTTTGTAAAATCTAGGGAACAAGTGAGCTACATTAGGTTCGGTATATTTTATTCATGATAGAATTCGCAACCTCTTCTGTATGTAAGGGCTTTTCTTAGATTTATTAGTATTAGAAAGCTAAATATATTTATTTAGAATCTAAAAGTCTGTAGCCATAGTACTACCCCTATAGTTATAACATAATAGATAAATTCATTAAAATTATCAACCATGCCACAAACATAACAGTAGGTAGGTACTTAAATAAAAAAATCGGGTTGCACTCCGGGAGTGCTGGCAGAAGTGAAAACTTGCATATTAAGGTTGTGCATTTTTGATATTTTGAAATAAGCGGCAAAGGATTAAAATTATTTCTTTCCTATTACTATACAGTCACACAATTCAATCAGTTTGTAATTAGAGAAAAATTCTAAAGATTTCGCGCCAGTGGCCTTTTTAATTTCTACATGCACGCATTCTACGATTTAAATTAAAGTCACAGAGTATAAATAAGTCTATGATTTCACCGAAGAAATCGCTGCTATTAGTTCCATTTTCAAAATTAGCGCGTTGCTGGTGACACAAGTGTTTACGTCTTAAAATGACGCGCCGCCATTTTCAACGCGCCCCGTAGAAAGAGAGGGGGATACTTCCGCCGCCAGCTGTCTACTCTCCATCCGTCACATCCGTCCTACGCATTTTCGATCAGGGTCACGTGATTCTTACTGACGCGAGTTTAGCATTTTTTCCCCATTACAAAAAAGCGTACAACGCCGCTAAAGAAGTTTTCACTTCAAAAATATGTTACACGACAGACAAAAGTTTCAAAATGTTGATTTAATAAAGAAATATAAGCCATAAAGAAATCGAAAATAAGGTTTTCCTTTTAGAATTAGTGCCTCTTTTAACTATTTCTTTTTTCTCTACACCTTACACACAGTACATAATTTGTCAGTACTACGGATCGGTGGGTGTTGACGCCTGCCCCGCCAAGATAGCAATGGGACGCTACGGCTCAAATAGATTTAAGGGACTTTGGCCCCTGATGGATATGTGGACTTCAAGCTAACCCTTAACATTAGTTATTAGGCTACAGGATGTAATAAAAAGAGAAAAAAAAGTCGGATTGCACTCCGGGGGTGCCGGCAGAAGTGAAAACTTGAATATTAACGTTGTGCATTTTTTGATATTTTGGAATGGTTAGGGAATAATTTTCACGAATTGCCGTGTTATGAATTTACTCTGCATTTGAATTTACGAATACAGAACAGTATTGTATGAAGGTCTTATCCATAGCTTGACAGAAAATCTAGAGTTTTGACATTGAATTAAAAAATTAGCGCGTTGCTATGGTGACACAAGTGTTTACGTCTTGAAATGACGCGCCGCCATTTTCGCCGCGCCCCGTGGAAAGAGAGGGGGATACTTCCGCCGCCGGCTGTCTACGCTACATCCGTCTTACGAATTTTCGATCACGGTCACGTGACCCTGACTGACGCGAGTTTAACATTTTTTCCCCATTACAAAAAAAAGTGTACAACGCCGCTAAAGAAGTTTTCACTTCAAAAATATATCGGGTCATTTTGAACTTACCATCCAAATTTTAAGGATGTGTCCAGTCCATGAAACTAAACAACTTTCTCTAAGAAACATGTGTCAAATTTCGCCAGAAAATTATGGTCATCCCATACTAAATTGATCACGTGATCTCTTTGATTTGTATGGAAAGTCGATTTTTATTTTACATATTTGACCATGTGTTCCTTAGAGAAAGTTGTTCAGTTTCATGAACTGAACACGTCCTCAAAATTTGGATGGTAAGTTCAAAATGACCCTGTTTAGTTACTCTGACCAATACATTTTGTATGGGAGTATGAAATTTATTTTTTCGTTTTTCGACCTATGTTCCATTGAGAATGTTGTCCAGTTTTAGCACTATCACCTGTTTTATTATCTGACAGGGTTTTTTTTTAATATATATTATATTTATATTTAATTAAAGGTAGGTTAACACGCTTTAATGTCGAAAGCTTTATTGCAGTGTGCAATGCGACGGCGGCTATCGATTCAACCCTCCATGGAAAACTATAATAATAGCCGGTACTACGAACAACACACGAAGGATGACAAATCAAACATACCTCGAACCTTATAACAATGACCGTAAGAACTAGATTCGCTGAAAATTGTGATGCGTTTTACTTTGCTAGTTGTCCTTACCGCACGCCAACTGCATTCAAAGTGTGAATGAAGTGCAAAGAATATTGGTAAATAGGTTTTTGTGCCAACTGAAACTTGGATTGAGGGCCTTTTCAGGGATTTCAGTTTCTGGATAACTCATAATATATTTTAAAAATGGAACGTAATTTGAATTAAATTATCCGTCAGATTTGATTAAAGACAAAAATTGAAAGTCACATGAGCTTCGGTGGGTTGTTCTTCAAAAAGTTCAGCCGCAAGTATTCATTACTTATGGTGTTGTTGTACTTATACGTATAAAAAAAATACAAACTATTGTTGATTTTGTAATCCCCATTCATTGAAGCGCGGTTTTATTGAAAGTACTTTGGTGATTAGTTGGTATTTTGTATTTTACTGACGTTTTGGCACCTTTGCAGCTGCCGTGGTCACGGGTGAACGAAGCCGCTCGTGAGCTTTGGTAAGCTCACGAGCGGCTTCAGTCCCCCGTGGCCACGGCATCGGCAGCTCAATAAAACCGCGCTAGAATTCGTTAAAAGTGTTTTATTTCAATATCTGTAGGCACGTAAACCGTTATTAAGAAACAAAGATTAAGTTGACACCTTAGTTTAACCAAAAAGTTTTCTTCGGAACATGACAATTTGAGATTTCAAACGTAAGGAGTAATATTGCTAAGCCATTTTTTTTTGTTAAACTAGGTGTAAAGTCACACTTAGTTTATTAATAAGGCCGTAGTAGTGAAAATACCGACAATTTGTTTGTTTTTTTTACTAAGATTGATGAAACATAGATTAAAAATAAACGCATGACCAAGTTCTTGTGTGGAAGTATAAGCTTCGATTCTTCCAACATTAAAATACAGACTCATTCTGTATAAGTCTTAATAAGTATTAGTAAGTATTAAGGCGCTAAGAAGGGTCAAATCCTAAAATTCAATTCAAATTATTGAAAGATTACGCGCGTGAAGCTATCATGGAAAAAATATATAATGTACTTGGAATAATACACAATAGATTTAATTGAAAGCATTTGTAAAAATGTTACCACCTTTGATGTAAAAAATCATTCCGTGGACCCTGTTTCTGGTCCCATTTGCAAAATTTCTCGGAAACAGAACATTCGTTTATGTTAAAACCAACACATAAAAATCGGCGATGTTAATACCTTAAATCTTAATTGAACAGATTTTTTTTAACTAACTTGAAAGCGAAGAAATTTAATAAAACATGTAAATATTGAGAATTCGGTGCTAGTTCTCAACGCAACCACCGCGTTGGAACGCGCACTAATTTGAACCCAAAGTGAGTAGAGTTACGTTCGATTTCACACCATCCCGGATCGACCCGCTCGGATTGAGGCATGTTAAAGCCTTAATTCAAATAAATTCGAGATTGAAGGCTATTCAAATGCATAAATATGTGAGTGCAAAAATATAGATATGCCATTAATTAAAAATGCCTATAAGCTTTAATTAAAATGAATTATAGAAAACGAATATAATTTAAAAAAAAGGGATGAATGCAATCAGTACGAATATAGTGGAAATAAATTCATGTTTTTAACCGATTTTTTGTAAATTCTGTTGCTGTTGATTCGAATTTGTATTCGTAGGTATGTTCCGTGAGTTCCGGAATACTCCTACAGATTCCAATCTCGCAGTAATCGAGGAACCCGAGATTGTTCCGCCCTGTCTCCGAGGAGCGCCTTCAAAATGGTTTCCAATACACTTTTGTATTATTTGTTACCAATATTTTGAGTTGTTCAAGCAATTTTCAAGATTGAGAAGTTGGTATTTTTTATTATGACGATTTATCAAGACGGAATTTTTATTACGAAAGTCGCAACTTTAAACCACCCATCCTTACTAATATTATAAACTAGCGGCCGCCCGCAACTTCGTCTGCGTGGAAAGTTTTTTGGCTATCCCTCGGGAACAATAGTTTTTTCGGGATGAAAGGTACCCTATGTCCTTTTCTGTACCCCTGACAACGTGTATGCAAAATTTCATGATGATCGGTTCAGTAGTTAAGACGTGAAGGCGTAACAAACAAACAAACCGAAAAAAACCGGCCAAGTGCGTGTCGGGCCACGCGCAGTAGGGTTCCGTAGGTAGATTATACCATATCATATTTTTATACCGCTATCATTTTTCGTCTGAAAAAATAACTTTGTTTTTCACAGTGTTTGTATGAATGACAAAGTTATATTTGCGGTTTTGGAAAATGTACTATATCTTGAAAACTAATTACTATATCTCGTTCAAACTAATTTTCGTTGAAAGTGTTTATTAAGATCTATAGCTTATATTTTTTTTAGATTTTTCACCCTCTTACTTTAAAAGTTAAAGGGGGGGGGGACACACATTTTACCACTTTGGCGGCATATATCTTTCAAACGGTTGACTTTGAAAAAAAAATAGTCTTAGGAACCTCAATGTCATTTTTGGAGACCTATCTATAGACACCCCACAAGTATTGGTTTGATGAAAAAAAATATTTTCAGTTTCAGTTCCATGTATGGGGAGCCCCCCCTTAATCTTTTATTTTTTTTATTTTTGTGTAAAAATCGTAAAGCGGTTTACAGAATACACCTACCTACCAAGTTTTAACTATGTAGTCCTAATACTTTTGGAATAAAGTGGCTGTGACATACGGACGGACAGACAGACAGACAGACAGACATGACGAATCTATAAGGGTTCCGTTTTTTGCCATTTTGGCTACGGAACCCTAAAAAGGAACTGTTCCCGAGGGATAGACAAAATACTATCCACGCAGACGAAGTTGCGGGCGGAAGCTAGTTATTTTATAAATGTTTTACAATCCATGAGAAACCCGAATGGAGACATACCTTGTTCTAAAACGTGGACTTAAATTTGGCTTAATTTAAACCAGATTTAAGTCCACATTTTTAAACCGTTTAAAACTAATAATGAGCATAAGGCATTTACCTAAGCTGAAATTCTTTGTGGTCTACTTTACTTAATCTGTGTTTTTTTGGGAACTTATAGCTGTGCTCCGTTTAATTAATCATTTATTCTTTTTTATATTGATAATTTCTATTATTAAAGGAAAGAGAAATAACATTCGTTTTATACCAGACTCATCTACCTACTTGTTGTAAAAGATATGTTAGTTGTTTACTGTGGAATTATGGATACATTCATACATAAGTGGCCGAAAAAGTTATAAAGGAAAAAGGGTTGTCCTCTCGCCCGTGACGAATGTAACGACCCTCAGGCCAGTTCCACAGTTGTCACGGCTAATTGATTAAACGGTGACACGTAATTAAGTCAATCGTCAGTCACTGGCAAACCTCGGAGTTACACCGATTGTCGAGGAGTGGGGATGACGTTGACAGCGGTCAGACCGGTCGTGACGTAAAGGTTTCACGAATCATGCTCGTGTCCCCTACGATAGTTTCATTCAACGTCAATCATTGGGCAGCGGCGCTCAATTTAGGGAGTGACGAAATCCCTCTTAGTTAGTTTGCCATACTGACATTATTAACAGATCCGAGCACCTGGCAGATTTTCAGTGGTGAGGGTGGGAGTGGTAGGGCAACAAAGGGGCTGTAAAACCGATTGAAGTAATACAATTTAAAGACCTTTGGATTTGGTGTGGTATAATAGCAAGCCAATCATGTATCTAAATCGAATATAACATTGCCAGGAATTTTGACTGGTGGAAAAGTAGTGCCAGGCGGCATCAAAGGTACGCGAAAAAGTGGTAAAGTTTGGTGCCCGGATCTGTTAATAATGATAGTATGGCACACTAACAAGAGGGATTTCGTCGCTCTGTAAATTGTATACCTATTTCCGGGGCTAGCTCTTAGTCCATAGTAAATCGTATTAGTTTTATTCCTAGAGTAAAGGTTTACACATTACATATCGACAGCAGCAAAGAATAAGCGGTTATCTACAAAATCGTTACTTTTCAGGAGAGCGTCTTAAATGCTAAAGACTTGTACAATATTAAAGCTATCTTCTTCTGGAATATTTAATTAATTGGGCATTATCTACGAATTGGTTAAGCCCAATTTACTGTAATATTTTTTTTAGTTTTAATCAGGTACATGTCTTTATCTATTTCGCACATAAAAAATGATACACCACCCGCCCCACTGTAAAACGTCTATTCTTTTTTTATATGCGACCGCGCCGATTTTCCGATGTAAACATGGTTGTATGGTATATAGTGTACTTCGTCACTTTGTGAAAAATATATTTTTATTATCATCATTTACTTCAGAATATTATTCCATCACATTTTTTTTTAATTTTTAAGATAGTTTGGAGAATTATTCTGATTCGAATTATGTATACCATAATATTTACTTTTAGTAAAAAACCGGCCAAGTGCGTGTCGGGCCACGCGCAGTAGGGTTCCGTAGGTACATTATACCGGTTCCCTATGTATTTGCATAAAATTTTAAGGCATAATATGTCATAGCATAATATGATTTCGCCGAATGATGTTTACGCATAATATTATTTAGTCATAACAGCTTATGCATATTTTTTTTAAGCATAACTACTTTAAGTATAATCATGTTTAAGCATAATATTCTTTAGCATACATTTAAACACGCATAATGTTATTTACGCATATTTTTATGAACAAAAAATCACGACGTTTAAAATCACGAAAGAACATTTTACCTAAAATACAAATCCCGAAGCTTAAAAAACCAAACCGTTAATTGAGGGTTACATGCCAGCAGGTCGGTTCTGGCACTTCGCCGACCGCTGCCGCGGCACGCTCGCTTCGCTTGCTCGGCTCGTGCGTTGTCGGTCGCAATGGAACCTTACCTCCTCCTCGCTCGCTACGCTCGCTCGTCGTCGCACCTAATAGACCTAAACAGACTTTCGGAATTTTTAACTATCGGCATTTTAACTTTCAGGGTTTCGAAATATCATCAGTCATTTAATAATCGATCTTTTAAGTTTCGGTCTATTGGATATCAACATTAAGGATTTTTGGTATTTTAAAAATAGGTGTTTTATGAGTCGATATTTAGGTCGTATGTGTTATGAGTTTTTGGCATTTTAATACAACACCTACCCCTTTTGCATGAAAATAAATAAGTGCGTAAAAATATTTATTCTTATTGTTTTTGATTTTTATGTCTAAATAATATTAGGCGAATAGACAATATGCCTAATAACATTATGCGAAAACAAATTAGTCTAAATGATAATTATGCTAATATAAATAGTATGCCAAAAAACAATTATGCGAAAGTATTATTATGACAAAAAAGATTATGCCAAATCCGTTATGCCAAATCAAATTAGGTATAAAACAATTATGCGAAAACAAGGGATCCCCATTATACCATACCATATTTTAATACCGCTATCATTTTTCGTCTGAAAAAATAACTTTGTTTTTCACAGTGTTTGTATGAATGACAAAGTTATATTTGCGGTTTTGGAAAATGTACTATATCTCAAAAACTAATTACTGTATCTCGTTCAAAACAATTTTCGTTGAAAGTGTTAATTAAGATCTATAGTTTATATTTTTTTTAGATTTTTCACCCTCTTACTTTAAAAGTTAAAGGGGGGGGGACACACATTTTACCACTTTGGCGGCATATATTTTTCAAACGGTTGACTTTAAAAAAAATAGTCTTAGAAACCTCAATGTCATTTTTAAAGACCTATCTATAGACACCCCACAAGTATTGGTATGATGAAAAAAAATATGTTCAGTTTCAGTTCCATGTATGGGGAGCCCCCCCTTAATCTTTTATTTTTTTTATTTTTGTATAAAAATCGTAAAGCGGTTCACTGAATACACCTACCTACTAAGTTTCAACTATGTAGTCCTAATACTTTTGGAATAAAGTGGCTGTGACATACGGACGGACAGACAGACAGACAGACAGACATGACGAATCTATAAGGGTTCCGTTTTTTGCCATTTTAGCTACGGAACACTAAAAATGTAGATATCTCTCTGTTCTTTGCTCGCGTCATATTTATTAAGCTTATTTATTACATAATTTTATTTACTCATCTTATTTTTGGGTAAAACAAATCATTAATATTATGTTAAATAAATGAGAGCAAAGTTTGATACGACAACTGTATGATTTGGATCAAAGTAAAGTGATTACAGATAATCATCTGAACCTACATAATCAACCGAAAAAATAAGAATCAAAACGAAAGTATTTTCGATAAACCAAATAAGAAAAGGTATTGACATTCCTATGAATCAAATATCACAGTAAACGACTAACGTAATAGAAAAACAATTGGAAACAAAGGGTCACAACGTTTCGATACAAAACGAAAAGAACAAACAAAATGAGGGTGTCAAATAAAGACGTCAAAAGACGGAGCTGGATTCAACCCAGCGAACTAAAATCTATGGAACAAGCATTGCGCTCAAAAAATGGCACCACACGAAAAGTACAACTAAGTGGATGGAGCTAAAAATGCTGGCATTTAATAGGGATGTTGACTTATGAATGAAATAACGAAATACTAATAAAAATCGTAAACATATCAAACTTTTGGAGTAGCTTGTATACCTCTTGGTTTTATATATTGCGTATTATTTGTTTTATGACCCTTCAAAGTCGGGTAGACAAGTCCATTTAAAAAGTATAAAAATTTGTTAAAATAAATAATACATTTAATTAGTCCGTAAAAATTATAGCAAATTTGTCAAAGAAACCATTTTGATAAACACAATATTTAATATAGCTGCCGAACAAATTTCCTACGCGTTGCATACAATGTAGGAAGGCGTGACGTCATAACTTGGTAGCCGTTAGTATGGAGCGTTTTCGGGTGAGTCCAATTTTGTGCATTTCAAACTGTGATATCTCGGGCAGTTTTCATGCTAGCGTAATAATTCTTATACAAATGTTTTTTTTTTAGGAGTAATTTATGTAACATAAAATAAAAAAAAACAGTCAACATGCCTATTATGCAGCACAAAGCGTCTGAGCCACTGGTTGCTTATTAGTGACCATAATTGGTATACACATAGATATTTTCTATACTTAAACGAAAAAATACGAACGATATTTCTGCATATTTTTACTGCCTTCTTTGCGTCATATACACCATTTGACTACACAGGACGTCATTTCTAATAATTTTTATCTTTGTCTCTTTTCTCTACAATACAAACGGGTGCGTGGCTGGCCCGACTAAAGCTGAACGAGTTGTACTTTTTCGGCCCCATGGAGCCATTTTTTAAGCAATATTAGTTTGCAATTACACTTCCATAGATTTTAGTTCGCTGATTCGACCCCCGCCCGCTTATTGCCTTCGTCCGGAACCAACTTACCGGAACGAGATTACGGAACCGGAGCATTCCGGATTTTTTTTCATAATCTCGGGTTATCAATTGACCCCGTTCTTTTAGCCGGGATGGGCGACGATTAATGCCTTTTGAATTCGGATGATGGTCTTTTTCTCTTGCAACACATTTGGGAATTTTCACTCGATTTTTTACCAATCTCTGACGACGTACATTCGCCGGACGTCGCCTGTCGCTGTAAAAAGGTTGATGGATGAAACTCGTGTCTTAAAAAAGATTTTTATTGGTGTTCAAAGAATACTTACCTACTTATATTATTATGATTCACTTAAAGAAGCAGAGAAATTGTAAAAATAATAGTGGAGCCTTCGATCAAAGCTAAGATGGAGAAAAACCATATACAGGGTGTTAGGTAATAAGCCTTATAAAGCCGAATATGGTAGATAGGGACCATCAAACTGAACAACTTTTACTATTGGACCAATTCTGAAATCGCGAAAAAAAATCAGCTGTTTCATACATTTTGATATTTTCGTTATTCATTTTTGTATGAAACAGCTGACTTTTTTTACGCGATTTCAGAGTTGGTCCCATAGTAAAAGTTGTTCAGTTTGATGGTCCCTATCTACCATATTCGGCTTTATAAGGCTATTGCTAAACACCCTGTATTACCCAAACAATATCACACTCTCTCTGATTAAAATTTAATGAAAAACTATAAACATTTTGAATTTAGTTTAAAGGGCAATAACAAATGTATTGCCCTCCAAACTAAATTCAAAATTTTCCTTTTAAATGTACCTATTAGATATTTCTAGATGTTCCAAAAGTGGAATATTAACTGCATTGCATAATTTAAATTGCGTACTTACTTGTAGTTAAGTTCACATGAGTTTACCCACAAACCACTTAAGCACATTCAAGTTAACGGTACCCCTGAGTTGTATCGGGCCTTTCAATCAAGTGTAATTAATTAGCAAATCGGTGGTTATGTTATGGGCTATTTACATGGGTCGGTTTTAGTCACCTGCTGTGACGGTCGAATTTAGTCACCTAATAAAGGTTAACGTTGCTTGTATAATTAAATCGCAGGTGACATAGGTATCGGTGAGAGCGGCCCTTTAGTCTATGTAATCCATTGGTTCCTAACACAAAATAGAGAGACTAACAGAAGTTTAGCTTAGTACTACGGGCGTTCGAGCATCGCACACACACAAAGACAGCTCTCGCTGCTGCGTCACGTACTCGAACTGTTTTGAGAGTGGTATGATTGCAGTTATACAGTGTCGGTGAGAGATGTCTATGTGTGCGTTGCTCGAGCGCGCAAGTGCTAAGCTCAACTACTGTACTCTCTCTATATTGTGTTCCCAACCTGGGGGTAATTACCCCCACAGGGGTAAAATTGCTATTCTATGGGGGTAACAGAGGTGCTACCAGTAAGAATGAATAGAATAAATGAATGGCATTTCTTCAGTCTTCAATGTCACTATTTGCTATGTACCAACACACTCCCCCCCAATCCCACGCTGAGGGTAAAGTCTGCTTCCCTACTAGGTGATATGGGTAACAATATTGAAAAGTTTAGGAACTACTGATGTAATCCATGGCGTAATATAGGTAAAATATGTAATAAATAACAATTAGTTCCAGTTTCAGAATCATATAATTTTTTTCAGTCACCTGCGATCTAGGCTGAATTGCCAACACAATCATTTTAGCCGTATGACAAAAGTCGCGCGACTCTAGTCACCAGTGTAAATGCCACATTAAGCAGACACTATAATTATTAATTCTACACGTAGTAAATTACACTAGCATAGCTGAAATGTGGTAGTTCTTTAAGAATAGCTTGTCTAAGTATGACATACTTGTAAAAAAGCTAGATAGAACTAAAACACATGTAAGTATATCATAGTCTTAAGTAATGATCACTAAACATATAAATAAGTATGACAATGTTTGGGTGTTTTGTATTATTCTGTCCATATTATTTGTATATCTTACCTAAAGTAGAAAATGTAGTGATTTTTCGATTAGTTACAAATTTGACGAATTCCATCATTGTTATAGTAAGATTTCTCAAATATTTTTTCTAATTCATAAAATAATTCATAAATTCACTCACACGCTCATGGCGGAACTTGACAGACTGATCGTACTCGATCACGTTTGTTAAGGAACGCTCGGTCCGGTCAGGTGTCAGATGGGTGACCGTTAAAGTGGCATTACAACTGAGCGCTTCCGTGCTTCGGAGGGCACGTTAAACCGTCGGTCCCGGCTGTTGTCATCTGATGACAGTCGTTAAGCCAAGTCAGAGGCCTTGCAGGCGGCTTGATAAACTCTAACACCAGAGGTGGCCACTAATCCTCATTCGATAAGAAGAAGAAGATTAAATTAACTTAAAATTGTAGTAGTTAGAAAAAAAATGTTAATCTTAATGATTATTGCCTTTAAGAAATGAGAATTTCAAGAACTATTAAACATTTATCTAATAGAACTCTCAGACAAAATTAATTAAATCTATTTTCTACCGAAATTCTAGATCTTTCTTTTAGAAAAGCTTTTCTGAGATAAATGTAAAAAAGGATCTTACTAACTAGAATACCTAATTACTCTTTCATTCTTGTCGAGATATTTTTAAAAAGTCTAAGGAAAATAAACTTTGAAGGCATTTTACTGGATATTTTCTTTACAGCAAAGGACGTTTACTTTGATATTAAGGCGGTTGTATGACCGAAAGTGGCGCCCTCAGAGGTTTTTATTTAATAAGTTATTTATAGAAAAAGATTTTAATAATGTTTATCGTGGAGATTTTAGGGCCCATGGTCTAGTATTTTTAGAAGGTATCACTGCATGCCCTCGTAGTCATTCGTAGAAGTAGATAGCAAATGTGTCAAAAACGGCCACTTTTAGCAGTTTTTCTATCTACTTCTAGCAGTGACTACTAGGGAATGTAACGATACCGTCTAAAAATACTAGACTGTAGGCCCTAAAATCTCCACGATAAACATTATTAAAATTGTGTATTAGAATTATAATATTAAATAAAATTCACCGCGGCGCCACTTTCGCTCAGGGTACCACCTTAACATTGAAATGTCTTATTCAACCGAAATATTTTTATGTCTACAAGATAACTTTAGTTCCACGTAAAGGAACGTTAATGTATTAAAAGATAAAGAAAGGAAATACAAAATTAAAAAAGTTTGCTTTATTAAAAAAAATCCAATGAAATAAAACAATTTTTAACGGTTACTAGCGCGGTTTTATTGAAAGTACTTTGGTAATAATTAGTTGGTATTTGGTTTGATTTTTAGGGTTCCGTACCCAAAGGGTAAAAACGGGACCCTATTACTAAGACTCCGCTCTCCGTCTGTCTGTCTGTCTGTCTGTCTGTCACCAGGCTGTATCTCATGAACCGTGATAGCTAGACAGTTGAAATTTTCACAGATTATGTATTTCTGTTGCCGCCATAACAACAAATACTAAAAAGAGAAAAAAAAATATTTAAGGGGGCTCCCATACAACAAACGTAATTTTTTTGCCGTTTTTTGGCACAGAACCCTTCGTGCGCGAGTCCGACTCGCACTTGGCCGGTTTTTTTTTTCCCAACGTTTCGGCACCTTTGCAGCTGCTGTGGTCACGGGGGACTGAAGCTACTCAATAAAACCGCGCTAGTATTCGTTAAAAATTGTTTTATTTCACGTCTTGTGAGCGCGTAAGCTTGAGAAGTGAAAAAAATATTCAGCAGAACAAGCAGTAGGTAAATATTTGTTGTAGGTTTCCATATAGATTAATGTTATTAAAAGTATGTAAACTTAATACCTCGGAGCTCGGTGGCGCAGTGGTTTAGTGCCTGGCCCAGCGATTGCGTAAGTTAAGCAACGTTCGCAAGGGTCGGTCATGGGATGGGTGACCAAAAATTTACTATCGCGAACTCCACAGTGCTTCGGAAGGCACGTTAAGCCGTTGGTCCCGGCTGCATTTGCAGTCGTTAATACCCACCAATCCGCATTGGGCCCGCGTGGTGGGTTATGGCCTGTCTTCCTTATCCACCCATAAGGAAGGCCTGTGCCCCAGCAGTGGGGACATCAAAAATGGCTGATGGACAAACTTAATACCAAGGATATAAAGGGGTAATAATTATTGAAAAAAAAATTTAATTTCTTTTACTGATAAGTACAGTAGCGTAGAAATAAAAAGAATCAAGTATTTATATAGCCATCTAAAGGTACCGACTCTTGCAGAATCAAATTTCTATTAGCTTTGATCTCGTTCTAAGCGATGTTTGTGCCTTAACAGGGGACCGGCTCCACCGTTTATCTTTAACGAATGTTTAACGGCAGCAATAATGGCGCCTCGTAAACGATCCGTTAATGACACAGGAAGACGCAGATTTTACACTTTACGACAGTTACATTACGGCTTTGATGTTTGTGAAATGAAGTTGTTTAACGAATTAGTTTGTTTATTGTTGTTGAACTATTTAATTTTAAATTAAATATTTCATGAAATTTTCTTAACAATTTCGTAGTCACTTTCGAAACACGAACGAGGTTCTGAGATCGAATTGGTATCGAATAAACGTCAAAAATCTGTTATTTTAGTACATTGAAAACGGTAGTTTTGGTTTCCATTGTACTGTTTTGACATTTATTCGATACCAATTCGATCTCAAAACCTCGTTTTTGTTCGAAATTAACCCCCATTTTTAATTTGAAAAATTCGAAAGAAATAAAAACAAAGTAAAGATACAATTCTATCTTAGAGTGTGATTAATAATGAACCGTATTTGCTTAATAAAAATAAATATAACGTTGTCAGCATATTTTTAAATATACATTTGTTATCCGTTTGTTCACATTATATCCCTTTAGATCTCCGGGATCATAGTATATCTTTATAAGGAGACGAGGAGCATAAATATCTTCACGTCCGAAGGATCATGAATACTGTTTTATGCATTTTCTTTTTCACATTGCGGCAATTTTTATCGAAAACAAAATAAACTGACGTTTTTCGAAAAAAAAACCGATCCTTTATTCAACAAGGGTTATTTTTTCGTAATACAATCGAAAGCTCTTCCGCAAAAGATGACTCAAAACCACATAAAGTATAATTGAAAACTCATATCGGATAAGGGAGTGAATAAAACCTATTTGCATCGAAGTGATTGAATAATACCGCCGGATGTCACACGCAGGCCGCCCGCCGTACGCCGCCGCCCGCCCGCCGCCATTATTACCGATGCACAACATCTACTTAGGTTTATTAAAAATGCCTTTTGTAGGCGGCATCTAAAGGGTTCATGGTATGTATTTCAGCATGACGCTGTAAAAATATTTGTATTCTTACATTTTCACTCTTTGTTTATGTAGAGAATACGCAATTTTAGGTGCATTTGATGATAGTACATTATGAGACAAGAAGTTGCTCATTGCACACGAGGCTGTGGGTTGCAGCCCGAGCTAGGCTAGGGCGTAACTCAGCCAAGTGTGCAATAAGCAAAAGCTCACGAGTTTCATACGACGTTTTTCAACACATTTGCGGCGAAAAAACAAAGTAATTTACCACACAGCAACAAATACGACAAAAACAAAATATGAAAATAATGGGAAAAGGCGCGTAGGTATTTTTTTTCACATGCCTAATGCAAGAATTAAAACGTAGTGATTTACATTCTCTTTGGCAAGAATATTTTGCGAATAAAGGGGTAAGTGAGCATAGCAGCTTCAAAATTTAAATTTTAAGTGATAAAATGCAAATATTTTAATATTTTATTACAAAATACCTATTGTGAATTATGAATAATTTGATAATAATAAATATTTGTTGAACTTAATTAAGGACTTACACATTTATTTATTCCAAAAATGTATATGAATTGTCAGCGGCATAAAACCTCTTTGTTGTTACTAAAATAAAACATTCCCCTCGGTACAGGGATGTTGCTTATAGTTCTGCTATTATCCGAAGGTGCAAGAACGCACCTAATTATATGTGTGATACCTATGCGTACGAGTGACATATTATGTAAAAGATATAGTAGGTAACAGATATTATTGTTTGATTATCATTTCGTAAATAGTATCAATAATGAACGCATAGTCCATTGTTTGAAGAAAACAATAAATATTTTCGACAAAGAAAATTGCGAACTTTAGACTTTCTTTTTTCTTCATCAAGAATCAAGATCAATGAATCCCCAAAAAAGAGTTTGGCATAGGCTTATTATATTACTAGGAGTTTTGTTAACATTTTTAGCAAA
This sequence comes from Agriphila geniculea, assembly GCA_943789525.1. Lineage (NCBI taxonomy): Eukaryota > Metazoa > Arthropoda > Insecta > Lepidoptera > Crambidae > Agriphila > Agriphila geniculea. Next base: position 2,820,015 of record OX038881.1, read on the forward strand.
ATATTATTAAAATTATTTGATTACGTCATTCACTTCTTATTAAATAACAACATTATTAGTAACACAAGTTCGAAACACAACTTCCTATTAATATTTTCCCTATAGATATAAAGCTATATTTAGTGTCAAAGAGTTTCTATCTTTAGCCAAGTACTAATCAAGGTTATTTGATAGTCGACCATCTTGTTGCAGTTATCTTTATTCAAAAAATATTGATTACTAGCGACCGCCCGCGACTTCCTCTGCGTGGAAAATTATTTTTGCTATCCCTCGGGAAGGTACCCTATATCCTTCACTCTACCCCTAAAAACGTGTATGCAAAATTTCATGAAATGAAATGAAATGAAATGAAAAAAATCTTTATTCAAATAAGCTCACATAATGAGCGTTTTTAAATCGTCAAATAATTTTTTTTTGCCCTACCACCCATTATGACGTCTTTTAGCTGACAAGAAAAACGGGCGCAAAAAACTTACCAGCTTTATCAAATGGAACGATATTTACAAATATGTATATCGTTTCCAGACTTTAACAAAGATTAACAAATAAATAAAATTATAATTAGATCATTACTTAATGAATTACAAATTTTCTTAATCAATTTACAGGGTTCAAGCTAAATTCAAAGTTTGAAGTTATTATTCAGTCTAGGCTGTTACAAGAGAGAAAAAAAAAAAAAAAACTTTACAATTCTATATGCGTTAAGATAGGTAGTCAGAAGCAGACCCATTCCCACTGGCAGCACCCGTTCACGAGCATGACGCATGAACCAGCCATCGCTTCGCTCAACCATATTTGAGGGAACGTAACGACCCGCCTCACGCGACACCACCGCAGAAATGATTAAAGAGAGCATGACATACTAAGGCTACCCATGTTAAGGCACCGAATTGAAAACTAATATCCAAAAGCTTTTCATAGGCAATATTTATGTATTTTATATTTTACTTTCCATAGTCAGCATCTATGTATTCTATAATACACAAATACTGACCATAGAAAGCAAAAATATTGCAATTAAATAAATCAAAACAAGGTAAGTTATTATGATATATACGTTTCGAGTAAGAAGTGCCATACATACAGACAATATAAAACAGATTTTTTATATACGACGCCCTTAATACAAGCAGACAGAAGCAGACCCACTCCCACTGGCAGCACCCGTTCACGAGCATGACGCATGAACCAGCCATCGTTTCGCTCAACCATATTTGAGGGAACATGATGATCGGTTCAGTAGTTAAGACGTGAAGGCGCAACAAACAAGCAAACGGACTTTCGCATTTATAATATTAGTAAGGATTCATTCTACTAAAAAGTACGTGTGATCACTGTTTATTTATTTACATTATATTGGAATATTCTTACATAATTGTATTTTAATGGAATGAATAGTTAATTTAAGTTGTAAACATAAATAAATCACAAATTAAAAACAATAACAAAAAATGCAGAGATGACAGCATCTTTTGTTCGCAGTTTTCGTGGTTAATTTTTTTGCTGTATTACTTTTCAGCTAGTCTAACATAATCAGCGGCGGAGGCAGTCAAAATGGCCGCTTACTGGTTGGTGGTGTTTTTGCATATACTCTGTGTGTGTTCTGGGAAGGAGCTGGATATTAACAATAAATATAGTGAGTATTTGTTTTGTAGATAAGTTAAATGTGCTATGGTGATCTTTAATTCATAATTAATTTATTGCTTATCACATACTTAGAAGATGATAGGTACCTTTCTGTGACGCCCTGTGAGGGCGTTGCAATGCGAGAGAGAAACTTAAATTGTTAATTGTAATTTAATTAAGACTTTTTGATGTAATGCCATAGGTCGCTGAAAGATCCTACGGATCAGGGTTAATATTTTTTTATATCTTTATCCATACATGTATTGAACTAGAAACACAATTTAATGATTTTGGCTTGATATATTTTAATTTCGAAAATACCTCTTAAAAAGTCTAACGTATGAAATTATTTTGAAATAACATAATTCAAGTCGCAATTGCTTTAAGTAATTTGTACTAACAATATTCACAATCGTATAGAAGCATTTCTATTTAATCCTCAATTTAATCGCTATCGTTATTTACTACGAATTTTCGTGATTTTTCGCCTAATCTGGCAAATTGGTCTGGCTCCGGTACGTGACTTTTTCTCATTGCTATCTTGCTTTAGGTATTAATATAGCGCATTAAAGAAAAAAAACTGAAACATTTTTAAGATAATGCACCAATGTACTACAGCAACGTAAAAATAAAAGTTTAATTCAACGATAAGAGTGAATAAAACGCTGTTTTATTCACCAAGTGAATAAAAATATTTTGAATTTGGAACAAGCGCGCATCGTATGAATTATGTACAAAAAAAAATTAAACGTTCTGAAAGTATGGAGCTATTCCATAGATAAAGCCTCCCGCCAATTTTGTTTAGATTCTTTTTAGAGTCTTATCTTTGGGTTATTTTCTAAAAAATATCCCGCCAAATTAATTAAGTTCTTTTTAGTGTCTTACCTTTGGGTTCTTTTCTATAATAATAATATATGGAGATTAGATGTTCAGTCATGCATTTGCATCCGTACATTCCATCAATCTGGTACGATCTTTAGACTAAAAATTCAAAGTCTAAACTGATGAAATGGACTGATTCCAGACCGATCATGTAATTTCCCTCTTAGCGTGGTTGTTTTATATCATCCGAAAACTTCTAGTTTCACTATTTTCTAATGTTTAAATATTTCTGATTACCTATCTAAATAATAAAAATTTAATAACTAATAATACTATAGGTATAAGTACTGTTATTTGTTTTCTCGCAGTCAATGGTAAAAAGTAGAGTACACAACTCGTAAAAAAAAATTGATCTCGGTCCTTTGTATCCCTCGCTTCGCTCAGGATTCTACTTTTGAATCCCTCGCTACGCTCGCGGGATTCAACTCTAGAATCCTTCGCTGCTCTCGGGATCCAACTTAGTCCCTCGAACTAAATTCCCTCTTTTTTCACTTGTTGTATAATCTACTATTTCACTCCTCTTGCTCAAAAAGTCCGTCATAGTAACGTACAAAAGCCGAGATAAAATAGCATAATAACCCCTAGGGGATAAAGTTTTTTCTTTTTTAATGTTTGTCTATTACCAATGAGCCTACCAAGAGCCTACTAAAACGAAAAAGTCTTTATTCGTAGATAGAATAATCACGAATAAAGACTCGCTCGACTTAATACTGTTTCTCATTTTTATTTTTGAAAATGGAACTAAAGCAGCGTACGCTTTGGTGAAATCATAGACTTATTCATACTCTGTGACTAAAGTCACGTAAGGAGTTTTTGACGGGATTTTGTCGAGTTCAGTTCGGCGACTATTTTAATTATTCGCAAATTGATTCATAGTGGATATTGTGTCTTAAAATTGGTGCAGTTTTGTGGTACAAGTGTCTACGCAACTGAACAATATGTGGGGTAATCGAAATAGGCGCGATCTTGGTTGTGTGAAGCTGAGACTTTTATTGTAGTGGTCGCTACCTCGGCAAAACTTACCGAGTAAACTGTCTTGATATACTTGCTGCCAAATGCTCCAAGCAGCATTGGAATGTGATGCACCCGCATTTTAATGTAAACTGAAACAATCTACTAGAAAATCTAGAAATACTGAACTATTCAAAACATGACACTGGCAAAAATTACTTCCAAGAGGAAAGTAGATTGCCATAACAAAAATAAGAAGAAGAAAGTCACGTTAACGTAAAAGTTACGTAAACGTAGAATGCGTGCATTGTGTTTCTTAGCTGCTATGGCGCGTAATTTTTAAATTTTTTCTCTAATTGCAAAATTTGCAAACTGATTGAATTGTGTGACTGTAATAGGAAAGAAAAAATTTTTATCTTTTGCTGTCAAGCACAAATCATACTGTATAAAAAGTTTATGAAGTGGAGGATAGAAAAGCGAGTGGATTCGTTTACGGAAGTATAAACTAGGTATTTAATATTAAATTTTATTTTCTCGCAATCGTAGTGAAAAGTAGAGTGTAACACACGACGCTAAAACCCAATGTAACTCGGTTTCTATTTATTCCCTCGCTAAAGCTCGGGAATAAAACTACCTCGTATGCAATCATTTTAGCGTCTTGTATAACAATCTACTATTTAAGTGCGGTTTAATATTTTCAATAATTTGATACAACTTTGGTGTGTGTGTTTTTTATACGTGGTCATCATTAAAGTAGATAGCATTTCTTCACATCACAATATTATAATTTTAGTGTTAATATGTTACCAAATACATTAAAAAAAAAATACTTCATCAACAATCTATTAAAAATAGATAAAAATAAATATAAATATGATTAGTTTTAAGGTGATTCTTTGTTTAAAATAAAACTACTTAAATATTGTTATGCAATATTTATAAATAAATTAATAGCATGCCATGTGATAAGGGTATTTAATGCCATATTGATCCAGACATCACGGAATGTCTCTTGCAAAAAAGAACAAATAAAGTTTGGCACCAATTAAAAAAGCATTAATAACCTCTATACTCCACAACGGTAAAAGGGTTTCATCGCAACCCAACAATTGACTCAGTTAAAACGAACCGAGTGTATAAAAAATTCCAGCGATTAAAATTTACGAGTTGCCAAATGGGGCTGCGAATTAACATTGGACAATACTCTTTTTAACGATGCTGTTGTTCTCCAAAAGGTGAGGTTGTTAAATGTTTGCGAATCTATCAATTTGTAAATGACGCATGGAACGTAAACAAAAGGTTTACAATGGAACATTTGTATTAAAATAATGATTTATACTAAAACAACCGAGAATCAAATAAAGGAATATGGTCTTTTATCATCATTGCCAGCAGCACAAGACCACTCTAGCTCCACCTTCTCCTTTCTACCATCGGACATCCAGACGCACTGCAGGCTACCACCTGTTCTTGGTTGATATACCTCTTATGCGTACCAAACGCTACTCATCATCGTTTATAATGCGCACTACTAAGGCGTGAAATACACAGAAGAGATGCGGCGGAGATAAGGCGCAGATACGGCGGCGATGCCGGCGATACGTGTATTTGATTGGCCGAAAGCATCCGAAAGTCTGACATCTGCACCGTATCGCCGCCGTATCCGCGCCGCGTCGCTTCTGTGTATTTCACGCCTAAGGAATGGAATTCCCTGCCGGCGTCTGTGTTTCCGAGCGCATACAACCTGACTCTTTTCAAAGCCAGAGTGAATAGGCACCTTCTGGGCAAGCTCGCTCCATCGTAGACCCTGTCAATACTTTCGGTCTAGACTAGGATCAAGAGAAAACACATTATAATTTTAAAAAAAGACACCCACAGTTGGGCATAGGCCTCTCCCAAAGATCTACGAGAAAGTTTATGAACTTTTATAAATAAGTATAAAATATTTGATTGAATCAGGCGTCACTTGGCGGAAGTCCCAAACTATTGTGAAAAAAACCGGTCAAGAGCGAGTCGGACTCGCGCACCGACGGTTCCGTACCATCGAGTAGAATAATAAAATTAGTATTGCAGTTTTATTAACTTTTTTAGAAATTTGATAATTTCTAAAAAAGTGTGCTATATTGATGAGACATCGTTTTATTTTTCCTGTAATCTTTATATAAACTGCTATCACATAGAATTATTTCAGATTTTTCTCTTTGCAAACCTCGGAGATAAGGGGGGGGGGACGGTATTTTTTTACATTTTTCATCATAAGTCGAGAACTATGCGGCCTAAAACAAACAAAAAGAAAAAAATATTCAAAACGTACAAACAGCGCTCTTTCATATGATACTCCACATACCCTTTTAAGACCCTTTTTCAGTCCCTGTTGTAAAAAAAGATATTTATTTTTTATTTATTTCTTATTTGCAAAATAGTTGGGCAAATGTCATCTTAAACTATTCCAAATTTCAAGTTGATACCATTAGTAGTTCTCGAGATATCCAGCTGTGACAGACAGACAGACTGAGTCACACCATAAGGGTTCCTTTTTTACCATTTTGGTACGGAACCCTAAAAAGAAATAGGTATTTACTTCCGCATTTTTTTTGCGGAAGTAAGCTACTTATATATTTATTTTTTCACAATAAGCATAAAAATATGAAATAAAACACTTTTTAACGGATACTAGCGCGGTTTTATTGAATGTACTTTGGTATTTAGTTGGTATCTGGTTTGATTTTTGGTTTTTCCCGACGTTTCGGCACCTTTGCAGCTGCCGTGGTCACGGGGGACTGAAGCTACCCGTGAGCCTACCCTCAAGCGATGAATTTTTTTTTTTATATACGTTCAGAAATTAAAATTTAACAAAATTTTTAATTATTTTATGTTGATTTATAATTTAATTTTATGAATTATTTAATGCTAAAAAGAGAGAGAAATCTACTGAAACTACCACCATTTCATAAAATTGGGAGGCCCCTCCAAGAAAGAAATGGCGAAAGAAAACTTGGAGAGGGAGCCGACCTCCGTCTTTTGTATTAATTTATTTATTTGCAAAAGGAACTAACCGTATCATTAGATCTTACAGTGTGTGTGAGGGGCTTTAGCTTGTGAATGATGGGGTCCCAAGCTGGTGGAATTTTCCAACCATCATCTCTATTGAAATTAGGATATTTATTTATTTCGATAGCCTCGCGGAGCATTCTAGGGATAAATCTACGTTATAGCAAGGATTTGGGGTTTGTCAAATCTAATATAATGGTTGGGCCCCTCAAAGGCGTGTTCACTCACTGCAGACTTGTTATCGCGCCTATGTTTCATGTCAGCTACATGCTCTTTGACGCGGGTCCCTATGCTTCTCTTTGTTTGCCCGATGTAGGAGAGTCCACAGTCACAATCTAGTTTGTAGACGCCTGCAGCTTGAAGGGGGATATTACACTTGACAGGTCGTAAGAATTGGTTGATCTTCTTCGGCGGCTTGAAGTAAGTTTTGATTGACGCTCGCTTCAGAATGTTTCCAATCTTGTCAGTGACACCCTTCAAGTATGGTAGGATGGCAGGTTGACGCTCTACTGTGGCTGGTTTGGCGCGTTTTCTGTGATTGAGGTGTGGTACTTGCAACTTGTTGTTACGCAGTACTTGTTGGACGTGCTGAAGCTCAGCAGTCAGGTGTTGTTTGTCACAGATTCCGCGGGCTCTCTGAAACAAAGATTTCCCTACGGTAGCTAACTGTATAGGATGATGGTGAGAGTCACCATTAAGGTATCTGTCTGTATGGGTTGCTTTACGATACACTGTGTGGCTCAAGGTTTGGTTCGGATTCCTGATAATGAGAATGTCTAGGAAAGCTAGTTTATTGTCTGCCTCTAACTCCATAGTAAATTGTATGTTGGGGTTTATGGAGTTAAGATGGTTAAGAAATGCAGGGACACTGTCTCTAGGTAGTATTGTGAAAGTGTCATCTACGTACCGTTTGTAGAACCGGGGAGTCACTGGTGCTGTGGCTAGTGCTTTCTCCTCAAAATCCTCCATGAAAATGTCAGCAACGATGGGGGATACAGGAGAGCCCATTGCTACGCCGTCCACTTGCACGTAGAACTCCTCGTTCCATAACAGATAGCCAGATGTTAGGCATAATTCTAGTAGTTCTGCATATTCAATTGGCATGTTGTTGTCAACTAGCTTTTATGCAGAACTACTAGAATTATGCCTAACATCTGGCTATCTGTTATGGAACGAGGAGTTCTACGTGCAAGTGGACGGCGTAGCAATGGGCTCTCCTGTATCCCCCATCGTTGCTGACATTTTCATGGAGGATTTTGAGGAGAAAGCACTAGCCACAGCACCAGTGACTCCCCGGTTCTACAAACGGTACGTAGATGACACTTTCACAATACTACCTAGAGACAGTGTCCCTGCATTTCTTAACCATCTTAACTCCATAAACCCCAACATACAATTTACTATGGAGTTAGAGGCAGACAATAAACTAGCTTTCCTAGACATTCTCATTATCAGGAATCCGAACCAAACCTTGAGCCACACAGTGTATCGTAAAGCAACCCATACAGACAGATACCTTAATGGTGACTCTCACCATCATCCTATACAGTTAGCTACCGTAGGGAAATCTTTGTTTCAGAGAGCCCGCGGAATCTGTGACAAACAACACCTGACTGCTGAGCTTCAGCACGTCCAACAAGTACTGCGTAACAACAAGTTGCAAGTACCACACCTCAATCACAGAAAACGCGCCAAACCAGCCACAGTAGAGCGTCAACCTGCCATCCTACCATACTTGAAGGGTGTCACTGACAAGATTGGAAACATTCTGAAGCGAGCGTCAATCAAAACTTACTTCAAGCCGCCGAAGAAGATCAACCAATTCTTACGACCTGTCAAGTGTAATATCCCCCTTCAAGCTGCAGGCGTCTACAAACTAGATTGTGACTGTGGACTCTCCTACATCGGGCAAACAAAGAGAAGCATAGGGACCCGCGTCAAAGAGCATGTAGCTGACATGAAACATAGGCGCGATAACAAGTCTGCAGTGAGTGAACACGCCTTTGAGGGGCCCAACCATTATATTAGATTTGACAAACCCCAAATCCTTGCTAGGGAACGTAGATTTATCCCTAGAATGCTCCGCGAGGCTATCGAAATAAATAAATATCCTAATTTCAATAGAGATGATGGTTGGAAAATTCCACCAGCTTGGGACCCCATCATTCACAAGCTAAAGCCCCTCACACACACTGTAAGATCTAATGATACGGTTAGTTCCTTTTGCAAATAAATAAATTAATACAAAAGACGGAGGTCGGCTCCCTCTCCAAGTTTTCTTTCGCCATTTCTTTCTTGGAGGGGCCTCCCAATTTTATGAAATGGTGGTAGTTTCAGTAGATTTCTCTCTCTTTTTAGCATTAAATAATTCATAAAATTAAATTATAAATCAACATAAAATAATTAAAAATTTTGTTAAATTTTAATTTCTGAACGTATATAAAAAAAAAAATTCATCGCTTGAGGGTAGGCTCACGGGTAGCTTCAGTCCCCCGTGACCACGGCAGCTGCAAAGGTGCCGAAACGTCGGGAAAAACCAAAAATCAAACCAAATACCAACTAAATACCAAAGTACATTCAATAAAACCGCGCTAGTATCCGTTAAAAAGTGTTTTATTTCATGTCTAGTGAGCGCGTAAGCTTGAGAAGTGAATAGCATAAAAATATACCTATTTATCTGGGTATTTACTTAACATGGACAGAATTTACTACCGCTGATTTGTATCTCCAATTCCACACGTCTAGGTTAGACAAATGAATAATGAAGGTACAGTCCGAAATTTGTATACAATATGTCTACAAACCAAAAATACTTATAAATTCCTTGCTACAAACGAATAGGTGGCATAATAATATTATCTACACCTCTGGATTGGTTAAGGAGATAACAATAATGATAGTGTACTAAACCGCAGTGGAATTCAAATAGGCCGGTGCTTAATTTTTTTGCTTGAAATGCTAGTATTTAAATTAAGTTGATTTCATATTTAATAAAACCAAAAAAGTCATTTGTCAAGAGCTAAGTAAACGATTCCGTAATGCTAATGTTTTTATGTACCGAAATCGCAAAATGTTCCGAAATATTGAGAAGAATTCTGAACTAAACCCCACTTTACACCCCCCAATTTACAGGAACAATCGCCTATCGAAAATTCTGGAGCAATAAATATTTATGAGCCGCAACAAACCATCCATAATTTAGCAAAACGATTTTCGTATAAGTAACGGTATTGACTTGAAAAATATTCCGAATATAATTTCAGGTGTGCCAAGTAAAGAAATAAAAGCTTCTTTTTAGGGTTCCGTAGCCCAATGGCAAAAAAACGGAGCCCTTATAGATTCGTCATGTCTGTCTGTCCGTCTGTCTGTCTGTCTGTCTGTTTGTCCATCCGTATGTCACAGCCGCTTTATTCCGAAACTATTCGGAATACACAGTTGAAACTTGGTAGGTAGATGTATTCTGTAAGCAGCTTTTCGATTTTTACTCAAAAATAAAAATGAGAAAACAAATCATCAGCCCTATACAAGCAAGGTGTCTATAGAAAGGTCTTTAAAAATGCCTTAATGTTATTTATTTTGTGACTACTCATATCGTGTCTCACAGTTGTAAGTTTTCTAAAAAAATCTAAGTTTCGGGGCTGTTCATTCAATTTTACTCTAATTACTAATAGGGAATATGCACAAGTCACCCATTTTGATAAATTTTAGCTTGATCGTTTCGGACACGTATAAAACGTAAAAACACGAAGGAAAAAAATTAAAAAAAAAACTTTTATTTTAGTTTTATCACACGATGAAATCAGGGGAAAATAACGATATTTTTTATATTTTTGGATATAGGTAGGTAATGCACTTAACAGTCAGATAGAATATCGAATAAGAAATAATATTTTGTATAACATATATAAGGTCCTTCTTAAATAGTGCACATAATTTTAAGGGGTCAATGTACTCATTCATACAAACAACTTTTACTATGGTACCAACACTGAAAACGTAAAAAAAATCAGCTGTTCCATAGAAAATTTAAACAAATTTCGAATAGAATTCGAATAGATCAAAATGTATGGAACAGCTGTTTTTTTTTTCGCGATTTCAATATTGGTCCCATAGTAATAGTTGTTTGTATGCATGAGTACATTGACCCCTTAAAATTTCGTGCACTATTTAAGAAGGACCCTATATGTACTTAAACGCAAAATTTAGGTAGATAATTGAATATTCTTGGCTGACACCATAATAAACGCGCTGAAATCATGGTCGGTGACGTCTTAAGTTCGTGACTGTGTATACAGCGTTTTCGGCAGATGCTGCTGCGTGCTTACTTCAAATAAATAACGAGAAAAAAACGCAAGAGAAAAGATTTAACTTTACAGTTGATTTTCTCTAGCATTATACTTTTGATTTTGTTTTAAAAAATGATGCAAATTCCTTATTGTTTCAGATGGCATCATCGCATGCCACTCGACCGACTTCGAATGCTTCAAGCGGCAGTACGAGTCACTCCGGCAGAATGTGTTGATGGGCAACCCACAGCTGGGCATTAGCAATTACAGCCCGTACTTCCTGCGATACGGGGCTACAGGGACCTGCATCAGGATATCCGGGTTTGAGGAGAGTGTGCTGAAGGGCATCTCGTGAGTTGAAGTATTATTTTTATCTACACCCATTCTTTAAATCCTCTGTAAAACGTTCTGAAAAGTTAGCTTAATGCCAAAATTATAACAACCAGTGTCATATAGTAACCACAATATCCGAGCGAGAGCATGTCGCGCTCCTCCCCGCGCCCACGCCCGACGATTTACATTATGAAATTCAGTTGAACATTATAACACTCTTTTTTTAAATTTGAGATTTTTGCATTTACAATGCTATTTTTAAACAATACTAAATAATATACTAGAAAAAATACGACTCGCACCAGATCAATACTCAGACGGGAATCGAACCCGCGACCTTTGGATATCCGGTCCACTGCTCTGACCGCTGAGCTACCGAGTCACTAGTGACATCGTCGAATTTTTCCTAGTATATCCTAAACTCTTACGCTGTAAGCCAGCGTTATTTCACCAATGTGAGGAATTACCTCGACATTCAATTGAAATATCTTTCCAGATATTTTAACAATTGATTAAGATGAAATAGCTATATAATTTTTAAATTTGAGATTTTTGCATTTACAATGCTATTTTTTAAACAATACTAAATAATATACTAGAAAAAATACGACTCGCACCAGATCAATACTCAGACGGGAATCGAACCCGCGACCTTTGGATATCCGGTCCACTGCTCTGACCGCTGAGCTACCGAGTCACTAGTGACATCGTCGAATTTTTCCTAGTATATCCTAAACTCTTACGCTGTAAGCCAGCGTTATTTCACCAATGTGAGGAATTACCTCGACATTCAATTGAAATATCTTTCCAGATATTTTAACAATTGATTAAGATGAAATAGCTATATAATTTTTAAATTTGAGATTTTTGCATTTACAATGCTATTTTTAAACAATACTAAATAATATACTAGAAAAAATACGACTCGCACCAGATCAATACTCAGACGGGAATCGAACCCGCGACCTTTGGATATCCGGTCCACTGCTCTGACCGCTGAGCTACCGAGTCACTAGTGACATCGTCGAATTTTTCCTAGTATATCCTAAACTCTTACGCTGTAAGCCAGCGTTATTTCACCAATGTGAGGAATTACCTCGACATTCAATTGAAATATCTTTCCAGATATTTTAACAATTGATTAAGATGAAATAGCTATATAATTTTTAAATTTGAGATTTTTGCATTTACAATGCTATTTTTAAACAATACTAAATAATATACTAGAAAAAATACGACTCGCACCAGATCAATCAATTGAATGTCGAGGTAATTCCTCACATTGGTGAAATAACGCTGGCTTACAGCGTAAGAGTTTAGGATATACTAGGAAAAATTCGACGATGTCACTAGTGACTCGGTAGCTCAGCGGTCAGAGCAGTGGACCGGATATCCAAAGGTCGCGGGTTCGATTCCCGTCTGAGTATTGATCTGGTGCGAGTCGTATTTTTTCTAGTATATTATTTAGTATTGTTTAAAAATAGCATTGTAAATGCAAAAATCTCAAATTTAAAAATTATATAGCTATTTCATCTTAATCAATTGTTAAAATATCTGGAAAGATATTTCAATTGAATGTCGAGGTAATTCCTCACATTGGTGAAATAACGCTGGCTTACAGCGTAAGAGTTTAGGATATACTAGGAAAAATTCGACGATGTCACTAGTGACTCGGTAGCTCAGCGGTCAGAGCAGTGGACCGGATATCCAAAGGTCGCGGGTTCGATTCCCGTCTGAGTATTGATCTGGTGCGAGTCGTATTTTTTCTAGTATATTATTTAGTATTATAACACTCGTTCGGATGATTTTATAACACGGAGGAGAGCGACAAGCCCTCGCTCGGAAATTACAGCTACCATGACACTGGTTGTTTCAATGTTGCCAATAAGCTACCGTTTCAAAGCCCTTTATAGAGGATACAGTCATGTCATGGGTGTAGATAAAGTCTTGTATGCAATTCTGTGTACATAATTAGGTATTAAAACACTCATGTATGTATCAGTGGCGAAGGGTTCATACAAGCCGATTCCTATCGGCTTACCTTTTAGAAATCCCACCCCACCGAACTACTATGCAGATTATAACATTTTGTAGAACGGCTTACCTACGCCATAATTTCACCCCTCGCCACTGGTATGTATATACTATTATCACACGAGGCGAATACCCCTCATTATAGTACAGTTGCATAATTTACTAATTTAATATACTTACTAATTAAATCTTTTTATTTTAACTTTGAAAGATGTGTCTTATTATGAGGTGTGCCTCATAAGAGATAGAGAATAAATTATGTATTCGCTACGACTACTTTCATTTCAATTACGTCTAATAATCAACTCAATTTTGTCACTGGAACATTTTGATTTTTTTTAAACTTTGGAGTCTTAGAAATCATAGTAAAATTCGTCAAGCGAGCAGCCTCGTACGAGGCCCGTACGGCAAAAGTCCAGCCTCGCGAGGCAGCGCGCTTGGTGGGGACCCGCCTAATCACCTAAAAACGGCTGATCAGAATTTATTGAAATTAAAACATAGAATACTATTTATCCTGGCTTAAGCTTCTCTGAGGATTTTTATCGTATGTCCACACGGACGAAGTCGCGGACGGAAGCTAGACTTTTATAGTTTTCGAGATATCTGCTCCTGAATGTCTGTCAACATGCTTAAGGTGAAGCTTGAGGACAATGGAATGGCGCATTTTTTCCTGTGTCAAATGGTATTAAAAGGTCAAATTCGGCTTCAGATCGGTTAACGGCATTATAGTATATGCACGGCGGATTGTCCTCTCCTCAAGCTTCACCTTAAGTATGTTGACAGACATTTAGAAGCGGATATCTCGAAAATCATACAAGATATATGTGAAAAACCGAAAAATGGGACCTTCAAACTAGAGTTGTTCATAACGCCTATAAAGCAACAGCACGCTACAGACTATATGCTATTGATTTCTAGCGCGCTATTAAATATGCTATGTTATAACGCGCTATTTATCAGGTAGCATGCGGGCGGCTGGCTGGCGCGTTAGATGCAGCACGTTAGATTTCGTAACACGTTACTTCACACGTCGTTCGTTAGACAGATCGCGCGCTTTACAAAAACGTTATTTATTAATACGTTACATTTTAGTCTTAAATAAAATAAAGCAGTAATGTAAACTAATGAACTTTATCTTATACTTTTCGGGCTTAGAACTGTCTAAAGTTCGCAAATAAGTTTCGTAATAAGGTCGAAAATCGCTTGCAATCATTTTTCTACCTTGTGATCCCTAGACAATGTTTCCTAGTTAAAAAAACAGGTGCAAGCGATTTTAGACCTTATTGACGTTTGCAATTCGGTTGTTTTTTTGCCGTATTCTCGTTAACTAATTTTGATGTTTCATTAAAAACCGTGATTTTGATAAATGTCAATAAGGTCAAAAATCGCTTGCACTCATTTTTCTAACTTGTGATTACTAGACAATGTTTTCTAGTTAAGAAAAACAGGTGCAGGCGATTTTCGCCCTTTTTGACGTTTGCTATTCGGTTGTTTTTTGCCGTATTCTCGTTTACTAATTCTGATGTTTCATTAAAGACCGTGATTTTAATAAATGTCAATAAGGTCGAAAATCGCTTGCATTCATTTTTTTAACTAGTGACCACTAGTTGACTAGTTGTGTCATAAAAGTCCTAATCGAACTAACACAATAGAAGGTCGCGCGCGATACTATACTCGTACCTAGCGTGTTGCGAGAGAAACGCGCGTAACGCGTCCGGTAGCAAAAGCGCGCACGCGATATTTTTTAACTATAACGAATGCCCGCGCTCCCGTCCGGCCAACGACGACGCTACTTGTTGCCACGCGCGATATTAATAGCGCCATAGCGTCTACTTACATAGCACGCTATGTGCGCTATGTACAGATAGCGCGCTATAATATGGCGCTAGATGCTATATTAACCACCTCTACTTCAAACCCCCCCCCCCCCCTCTTCTCCGGCATAGGGTCTACGGGCGGGGACTTTTAATATGTTCACCTCCTAACAGGTCCAAACAAAGTTACGAAGTCAAAAATTGTGTTCCAAGCATTTCCCTCTATACCTTTTTCCAATCTCAAGTCAAATACCAAATTTAACTAAAAACATAATCCCAACTTTTTTATTAGGTACTTCACCAAAGAAAACAGACGTTTTGATCATTGTTTACAATACCGGACAAAGATATCCACCAGATAATTGTTAACAAACAGTTTTAAAGCCTTTGAACCCTTCAGAACTAAACTGCGAGTGCCGAAGTTGGCAAGTTCAACTAAACTTAACACTTACAATGTCTTTGGAACGTGGTCTGTGGTCCTACTTTGTTGGGACCGTTTCGGAATCAACATTTAAAGTTTTCGGTTCTTATCAATGTTGTTGTTGTTTATTTAAATTTACTGCTCTTCAGATACTTACTAAATTAAAATAAATTGTGTTTCTCATTAAGTTAGAAAGGAGATTTTGTATAATCAGCCAAAATCAAATAAAGGATATCTACCATTTTGGATTAACTAGACTAAATAAAAGATATTCACAAATGAACAGATCAAAAAATGCCAATGTTATTGAATATTTAGATTTTAGGCATTCACAATGCTATATTCATATTAATTAAATTAATTTAATTGAAAAAATATAGAAAATATCGACTCATCCGTAGCAGCTCAGGGATGCTACCATAGACATAGAAAAATTTTCGGATGCTACGCTCAGCTGCTACGGATTAGTCCTTTTTTAGTATTTTTTCATCGAAAAACTTCTAAAACATTTTTTCAGGTTTAACGATGGTGGTCACTACTTGAAGCTGATCCTGGAAATGCCCTTCACCCTTCAGCAGCTTTTGTTTCAGAACATGAGGTCCTGCAAATCGCCTGAACAAGGTAAGCAAAAACTAACTTAAAAACTTTATTTTCTTACAATCTAAGCGACTAATAATTAACTTCTCGGAAAATAAAAAAAATAACGATTTTTATTAGTGATGTACAAAACCCGAGTCGTGGAGTTTTACTTTTGAAGACTCGAGGCGGATTGGACTGGGGACTCGGTAAGCTCGGTAGGCTCGTAAACCGAAACTCGGTAGGTTTATGACCGAGCCTATCGAGCACACAGAGCCCTGAAAATCTGACTCTAGTAGTCTCCAAAATTAGAACTCAAAAAGATGAATGTCTTATGTTATAAAGAGCACCGTAGATGCTTAATCTATTGCACAATAATTAATCTAAGCACAATTGCTTTAGCTTTACTTATCCTCACTCATCAGCAGCTCATCACAACTAGTGCGCCGAAAAAGAATCGAGCCGTGAAAAAGCCTCGAGATCGACCGAGCTCTCAAAAAGGCTCGAGCCGTGGAAAATGGCTCGAAATCGGCCGATCTCTGAAAAAGGCTCGAGCTCTGAAAAAGACTCTTGAGTCGTCGAGCTTCATATAAATGAGACGAGCCCTGTAAAACGACTCCGTGCTCGACAAAAGGACTCGGAGGACTCGAGTCTTGTACATCACTAATTCTTATACAAGGTTATTTGTAAAACACCAACAACCTCGCAGTAGTAGATACTAACATCATAAACAACAACATTTTGTTCTACGACTTTTTAGAAACAGACAAATAAACTAAATTTCCATACAAATGTCCGAACAGCTGATCGAGTTTTATATGAAAAAAAAAACGATATTTTTTTGTCTGTTTTCGGAAAAGTCGCAGAACAATAACTGCTAGTATTATGATGTTAGTAATCTATTCCTGCGAGGTTGTTAGTGTTTTACAAATAACCTTGTATACTTATCTAATTTAAAGTTTCAGTTATTTTTCCTCCATTTCTAATATCATTTTATGCCAAACCAAAATAAAATAAAACCGGTCAAGAGCGAGTCGGACTCGCGCACCGAGGGTTCCGTACAATCATAAATATATTTGGATATGTT
Organism: Agriphila geniculea; assembly: GCA_943789525.1. Classification (NCBI taxonomy): domain Eukaryota; kingdom Metazoa; phylum Arthropoda; class Insecta; order Lepidoptera; family Crambidae; genus Agriphila; species Agriphila geniculea. The sequence continues at coordinate 2,837,076 of OX038881.1, forward strand.
ACTTTAGTAGTCTTTAAAAAAGTAGGATAAACGGCAGACAGGTGGAAGGGCGAACAGGCGGACAGTTAATTTACAAATCTTAGCCACAGCTGCTTATGTGACTGAAAAACGTTTCAGCCACTCCACATTGCAAACTGTTTATATTACTAAGTAGGAACTTATTCTTCGTTTATTCGTACGGCAAATAGTAGGTAATTATATTAGAACCAGCCACCAACTTATTATTGTAGTATTATTAGGGCGCGCCATCTCTTGACCGATAGTGGAACTATTTTATGTTTCTTAGGTTAGCATGCTTAGGACAGCGCCATCTGTTGACTGGTAGTGAAACTAAAGAATTTTTGTTTTTTTGAATTTCTAAAAAAGTGTGTTATATTGAGACATCGTTTTATTTTTCCTGTAATCTTTACATAAACTACTATCACATAGAATTATTTCACATTTTTCTCTTTGCAAACTTCGGAGATAAGGGGGGGGGGAACGGTATTTTTTTTTTACATTTTTCATCATAAGTCTAAAACTATGCGGCCTAAGAAAAAAGGAAAAAATGATTTAAAATGTGCAAACAGCGCTCTTTCATATGATACCCCACATGCCCTAGTCACCTCACTTCAAATTTTTAAGACCCCCTTTTCAGTTCCTATTGTAAAAAAAATATTATTTTTTTTATTTCTTTCTTATTTGCAAAATAGTTGGGCAAATGTCATCTTAAACTATTCCAAATTTCAAGGTGATACCATTAGTAGTTCTCGAGATATCCAGCTGTGACAGACAGACAGACAGACTAAGTCACACCATAAGGGTTCCTTTTTTACCATTTTGGTACGGAACCCTAAAAAATATTTATCACCTAAAAGAAAAAAGAAAATCTGTTGACTTTGGAGTGAATTCTCTTTTCACATGTATTTTACTTATTTTCAGAGTTCCCTGATATGCCAATACATGCAGGTATGCAACTTATGCCTTTCTCAACTGTTTGTAAAATATTATGTGACCAAAAAATATGCAATAATTAACTGTTATAATTAAATTTAACTTGAATATTTTACTAACGCTTTGCACACTCGTAATAAAAAGCTTAGATCATTCATACGAGTAGGTTCAGTTTAAAGGGGCATCGATATTTCTAATTTTATTTTCATTGTACATTTTTAATTGTTACATTGCGTGATTAGCGCTCTGACACTGTGCAAACAAAATTCTTTGAACAGTTATTTCGTCGGCCCGGTCGCGCGATCGTCGGTTACTAACTAGTTGCAATTATTTATATACATATATATATCTTCGTTCAGACGATCAAACGACCCGAACTCAACTCAAACTCAACTCAACCGCAGCCCACTCCTTAACTCTAAAAAAAAACTGTTATTGTAGGTATTATATTTTAAAAAATATTAAAATAATTGTAACTTTTTAAGAGTATTTTTATGGATTAAATACGTTTAGCGCGTAATATACCCAAATAATATTTTAATTAGATTAACATTTGGGCAATAACTAATAAGCTACATTTTCAAAGTATACCCCAAACTTTAAATTATCCAGATAGCTGGAAAAATAACGAATTTCTATATTTTGTTGCTCGGGTGTTGCTATCGTCTGAACGCAGCCTACATCTGTGTATTTCTATTCAATAAGAACTTCTTAACGGTCTTTTGAAAGGTTAATTATTATTTCAGGTCCACTGAAAAGGTTCACAGGGAACGGTGAGTGATAATGAATAAATTAACTTAAAAGAAAACAACGTGTTTTCAATGAAAATTCAGAGATAAAGATCATCGGGCATTTTGTTCGGACATTTGACCTACGGCGTACACAAGCGAAATAGGGCTAGGTATGTAGATAAATGTATCTGCTACGCAGTGGTATGAGTCGCATTCTTGCAGGCCATTTTTCATTTATTATCATTATATCATAGCATTTCAATAATAATAAGATAAAATAAATAAATATAGACAATACAAGCGTTTATTGTGCTTGTACCCACGCATTTTCACAATGCTGAAAGTAAAAACTTCTGTTTTATTAACAAAAGTTTAATAACATTAAACATTTACTTACACACATATTGTAATTTTTTTTCTGCCGGTCGGTACATAAAAAAAATAATACATATTTTGAAAAGTGGGATTGAATTCTTCAATTTGAAACTGGTTTGGTTTCTGTACGCGAACTTTACGCGAACTGTAAGCGAACTGTACGCGAACTTTCATCAAGAAGTTCAAATGCCTTTCAATAAAAAATACTAAATGCTGGAAATTACTAACATTTGACGCAGTTGCAATGATGAACTAAGCTACTGGATTACAATAAATTTTGGACTCAATTTTGTTTATAAAAATTACATTGCGATACACATACTATTATCCAAAGTGTAGCTAAATTACTTGTATTATGGATATCAAAGATATCGGTACAATTAATAGAAAATTGGCCAAGCCGGGGATCGAACCCAGAACCTCAAATATGGCGACACTCTTATGTACACTCATGTGTATTAGGCGTGAAATACACAGAAACGCCGCGGCGCGGATACGGCGACGGTACGGTGCAGATGTCAGACTTTCGGATGCTTTCGGCCAATCAAATAAACGTATCGCCGGCATCGCCGCCGTATCTGCGCCTTATCTTCGCCGCATCTCTTCTGTGTATTTCACGCCTTGGTTACAATGGCCCAAGATTTGGCATTCCGGGGGGAGTAACACGCTTGTGTTACTTTTTATTACGTAAGTATCCATCTGCGCAACTTTATAAGTAACAAGCAAAGACTATGTTGTATTCAACAAACATCTTTGCTTGTTACTTATAAAGTTCTTATGAAGATTTTTTTGATGTGATTTGTTTCTCTTATCAACCGAAACAGTTCAAGTTAAAGATGAATGAACGTAATTTTCAATACCGATAGCATAAAGACGTAAGCTTATCTTTCCCACGTGATTTTCTGTCTCGGTATGAGCTATATATACCTGGCGCAGTATATTATTGTACCATGAATATAACCTTCTCACTGACAAACGTCAACAATAACCTCTGCGAACTGAATCCTGAAAACAAAGCGCAATGATCCGTACTGAATGTCGTGTAATTATTGTGTGGGACCACTCAATGGCGGCCTATTATGATTGCTGTACTTGTACCATCTGTTAACACTAGGGTTGCCACTGAAATAGCAAAAAACCGGCCAAGTGCGTGTCGGGCCACGCGCAGTAGGGTTCCGTAGGTACATTATACCATACCATATTTTAATACCGCTATCATTTTTCGTCTGAAAAAATAACTTTGTTTTTCACAGTGTTTGTATGAATGACAAAGTTATATTTGCGGTTTTGGAAAATGTACTATATCTCAAAAACTAATTACTGTATCTCGTTCAAACCAATTTTCGTTGAAAGTGTTTATTAAGATCTATAGCTTATATTTTTTTTTGATTTTTCACCTTCTTACTTTAAAAGTTAAAGGGGGGGGGGGGACACACATTTTACCACTTTGGCGGCATATATCTTTTAAACGGTTGACTTTGAAAAAAAATCGTCTTAGAAACCTCAATGTCATTTTTAAAGACCTATCTAAAAACACCCCACAAGTATTGGTTTGATGAAGAAAAATATTTTCAGTTTCAGTTCCATGTATGGGGAGCCCCCCCTTAATATTTTTTTTTTTTATTTTTGTATAAAAATCGTAAAGCGGTTTACAGAATACAACTATTTACTAAGTTTCAACTATGTAGTCCTAATACTTTTGGAATAAAGTGGCTGTGACATACGGACGGACAGACAGACAGACAGACAGACAGACATGACGAATCTATAAGGGTTCCGTTTTTTGCCATTTTGGCTACGGAACCCTAAAAAGGACAACATATACTTAAACTTACAGTTATAAAATTAATTACATACAAATAGTGGCATGAACTAACAATTAGTACCTACATGTTTTTTGAGGAGCAAAATATTTTTAAAGAAACTCAATCTCGAGATTTTACATAATTTTTTATATTTAATGCCAATCTGTTTTGGGGAATTGACAACCCTAAATAGTCAATAAGAACCCCAGATCACACAATAGATTATTTATCTATGCAGGGATTCATGTTCAACGTGTGAGTGATTTTCGATACCAATCACTATTAAGGGTTGCTTCATTGTTCATGTACCTATTGATAAGTTATTATTAGTCAAGTAATAACTATTATGATAAATACGATTAAAAAAACCACCAACATTGTCGACAAATATATTGGATATCAATATTTTTTTAATACTATTCAAAGTGGAATAAATTATTTGTCATACTTTCGCCGCCCACGGCACATAACAGGCGTGACTCATTTTCAAACACTTTTCAGTAAAGCCAAATAAAACATTTTTTTGGCCGATTACTATCACTAACTATATTCGATCGCCGATAGGCGTTACTCAAAGTACGCCAGTCAATCACGACTCTTTTCGCCACATTTTCACAGCTTATTGAGATTGAGATACGCCCCATGATATTTTGAAAACTATGAGTATAATAGTTAAAGATATGCCTCTTTGTGGTGACATAAAGCAGAAATAAAACCGGTCAAGAGCGAGTCGGACTCGCGCACCGAGGGTTTCGTACCATCAAAATTGCACCATTAAACCACACTGCAGAGTAGAATAATAAAATTAGAATTGCAGTTTTATGTCAGCGCCATCTCTTTACCGATAGTGGAACTAATGTTAACTTTTTTAGAAATTTGATAATTTCTAAAAGAGTGTGCTATATTGAGACATCATTTTATTTTTCCTGTAATCTTTATATAAACTGCTATCACATAGAATTATTTCAGATTTTTCTCTTTGCAAACTTCAGAGATAAGGGGGGGGACGGTATTTTTTTTACATTTTTCATTATAAATCGAAAACTATGCGGCCTAAAACAAAAATAAAAAATGATTAAAAACGTGCAAACGGCGCTCTTTCATATGATACCCCACATGCCATAGTAGCTACACTTAAATTTTTTAAGACCCCTTTTCAGTCCCTGTTGTAAAAAAGATATTTATTTTTTTTATTTATTTCTTATTTGCAAAATAGTTGGGCAAATGTCATCTCAAACTATTCTAAATTTCAAGTTGATACCATTAGTAGTTCTCGAGATATCCAGCTGTGACAGACAGACAGACAGACTGAGTCACACCATAAGGGTTCCTTTTTTACCATTTTGGTACGGAACCCTAAAAAAGGAGACCATTTTGTGGTATTTTTAACTCATTTTAGCCTTTTTATGAGATACGCCTGTAATTGCCTTGAGTTGCCCAGAAAAAAAATGTATGAAAAGATTGATGGATGTGAGTGAAGCGAAAGAAGTATGCAGGGATCGTAGCAGATGGCGATCCCTAGTCTCTGCCTACCCCCATGGGAAACAGGCAGTACCGGCGTTAGGGGGGGGGCGAGCACGGGCGACCGCCCGGGGCGCCGGATATAAAGGGGCGCCGCAGGCGTCCCTTATATACGCATATTTTACACACTCGCTCATTGAGCGAGTCCTACAATTTTTATCGTAAATTCCCTTTTAGCGACAAAATCGTTATGGTGACAACTGGCAACACATAATCAGAACAACTTGGCAATATCTCGCTGAAATGTCATCACTGGCTACAATGTGCCGTTTAAGTTAGATTTGGCCATTGTAAAATCCAGGAGCGGCCCTAAGGCGATGCAAGCGGTACGACTGCACTGGGCGCCCCCGTGTGTGGGGCGTTGAAAACGCCCGATCACCGGTCGACTATCAATCGTATTGTTGCCTGCGGACGGAGCGACGACGCGACGAATGAAACCGACCAAAAGTCGCACTGCGCGGCCATTTTTTAGTAAAAACAAGCAATATTAGTGGATTAACTGACTAAAAATCGCGCTGCACGGCTTTTTTTTTACTATAACAAACAACAAGCAAGATTAGTCGATGAAACTGACTAAAAATCGCGCTGCGCGGCGGCTGTCTTTTTATTATAAACAAGCAAGATTACAGGATTAGTAGGTAAAACTGACTAAAAATTGCGCTGCACAGCCGTATTTTTTACTGTCATAAGCAAAATTAGAAGATTAGTAGATGCAACTGACTAAAAATCGCGCTGCGCGGCCGTTTTTTTTTACTATAAACAAGCAAGATTACAGGATTAGTAGGTGAAACTGACTAAAAATCGCGCTGCGCGGCCGTAGTTTTTACTGTAATATGCAAAATTAGAAGATTAGTAGATGAAAATGACTAAAAATCGCGCTGCGCGACCGTTTTTTACTTTAAACAAGCAAGATTATAAGGTAAGTAGGTGAAACTGACTAAAAATCGCGCTGCGCGCCCGTTTTTTTAACTAACAGGCAAAACTGAAAATCATGGAATTGCAGATAGGGGGCGCCCCGTAGAAATGTCGCCCAGGGGCGCTGGTAGTGCTAAAACCGGCACTGGAAACAGGCGAGAGTGTATGTAACAATTTTAACATGATATATTTTTAGTTATATATATAATATTTACAAAAAGAAGTTTGACTTTTAACTTAATACTTAGTGATAGTGTGTCCATTTCTTCCATGATAAATTAATAAACTGTCTAGTCTTGCTACAGCTGCTACGGCTACGTCGTAGCAATATACCGTAGCAACTACGATGATCTTAGGCCCTACTCCGGAAATCAGACTACGATAGTCGTACGATGTTCGTTTGGCCACATACAATATACAACGTGTTAATGAATCAACTTCGGACCATCAAACTGAACAACTTTTACTGTGGGACCAACTCTGAAATCGCGAAAAAAAATCAGCTGCTTCATACATTTTTATGAATTTTTGTATGAAACAGCAGATTTTTTTTGCGTTTTCAGGGTTGGTCTTATAGTAAAAAATGTTCACTTTGATGGTCCGAAAACACGGTTTTCTCATTTTGCGTTAATTCATTAACACGTTATACCTATTTCCTTGATAGAAGCCGATCCGCGCGAAGACAATCAAATAATAAGCTACTCTCGCTCCACGTCAATAAAGTACATTTTAAATTGCACCACGCTGCGTGCCTAATATTGTTAGCACGTACGACGCGCATCTCTTTCTGTCGCGTAGCTCTGTCTCAACCGTTACAACTCGTGAATCGTTAAGGTTGCTACTCTCTAGTCGCAACTTACCGATATCATAGAAAACATCCTTTAAGTCGATGAATATAATGAAATAACTTAATATAAAATAAAACAAATCTACCTACTAAATGAGCTGAGCATAATTGTATTTCTAAGTAGTTATTTAAGTAAGAACTTGGTTACTTATTGAAGAATTTACTTAGTGAAAATTAAATTATTTGGAAGTAATGTTAGGTGATGTATAAAGTTCGCGATGATTTACGTAAAAAGTAGTAAAGAATTAAGAACCGATTTGTTCGTGTTTTTGGCGCGCTTGTCGCTCGCAAACAACGCGCGTGTCGGCGCTGTGATATCACCGGCGCGGTGATATCCCTCGGCCATGGTTAGACTGAGTGAGCAGCGAGCAGTAGGCTAATATAAAAGTTTATGCGTGGAGTGAGACCCCCCTGGTTTGGCTTCGTAACATTATGAGATCATAAATACGTTTAAAAATTAACTTAATCGAACGGACATCATCCGATTATCGCGATTCAGTCTTGTCCGTAGACTAGTGCGTAGGATTTATTAGTTTTGTGTTACAAAATATCCCCTAATGCCGAATATGGTAGATAGGGACCAACAAACTAAACAACTTTTACTATGGGACCAACTCTGAAATCGCGGAAAAAATACAAAAATTAATAAGGAAAATATCAAAATGTATGGAACATCAGTTTTTTTTTTCGCGATTTCAGAGTTGGTCCCATAGTAAAAGTTGTTCAGTTTGATGGTCCCTATCTAACATATACGGCATTAAGGCTTATTTTGTAACATTTGTTGTATATTTTTTTTTTCAGTCACAATCGACGTAACGTTTCCTTACTATGTGAAGAAGACGAAAGAAAAGATGTATCTGATCCTTGGTGAAGAAGGAGTGGACGTCATCTTGGACATCGTCGATCTGTCAGGCTTAAAAGACGGCACCGAGGAAGACAGTAAATAAAAGATTTATTTTCAGACCCATTTACAATCTTTAACTTGTTGTAAAAAATGAGGGCTTTGCAAACACATTCGCCCTTTGATTGCAGCATTGAAGCAACATCGGAAGAGTCGGTCATGGGATGGGTGACCAAAAAATATTGTGTTGAGCCCCTTCTTGCTTCGTAACGCACGTGAAGCCGTTGATCCTGGCTGCATTTGGATTTACACCAAACGTTGAGGTGTTCTTTCTTTTTAGTGGAAACACAATTCAAATGCCAGAGAAAATTATATTTTCTCGTTTGCTTTATTTAAAACTAGCGGCCGCCCACGGTTTCACCCGCGTATATCGGAATAAAAAGTATTCTATGTTTTAATCCAGGTTATCTTCTATCTGTGTGCCAAATTTAAAACAAATCCGTTCTGTAGTTTTTGCGTGATTGAGGATCAAACATCCAAACCCACAAACTTTCACATTTATAATATTAGTAGGATTCATCATTTTCATCTAAATTAATTAATCTTTACCTATATTATAAATGTGAAAGTCGGTTTGTTTGTTTGTTACGCCTTCACGTCTTAACTACTCAACCAATCGTCATGAAATTTTACATGCACGTTGTCAAGTGTACAGAGAAGGTCATAGGAAACCTTTCATCTAGAAAAAAAGTACTGTTCCCGAGGGATACCTATCAAAAACTATTCACGCAGACGAAGTCGCGGATGGCAACTAGTTATATATTACTAGCGGCCGCCCGCGACTTCGTCTGCGTGGAAAGGTTTTTTCCTATCCCTCGGGAACTATACATTTTTTCGGGATAAAAGGTACCCTATGGCCTTCTCTGTACCCCTGACACCGTGTATGCAAAATTTAATGATGATCGGTTCAGTAGTTAGGACGTGAAGGCGTAACAAACAAACAAACATACAAACGGACTTTCGCATTTATAATATTAGTAAGGATGAGTTAGATTACTAGATAAGCATTTCATGAAATCTTTAATTCGTGTTCAGAGGCGAGATACCAACTATCAGAGTGGGCCTACGACGTGGTGCAACACGTCAATGTGGCTGAGCGGTTCGCGCTGCCTTTCATGGCGCAAATCAGGGAGTTCAGCTTCAAAGTCCCCATTGACAGGTAACACTCGTTAAGCCGACGAGACTCCATTTGGCAGACGTAAAAAATATTTTTTCCAAATGAAAGTACTCCAGATCGCTGACCTATCCCTGCCCTTCACAGAGCAATTAAGAGCAAAGGTTCCTCTGGACAGGTAACGCAAGTTAAACCACAACAGGTTCCACATTAACGAGCAGTCCATGCCCTTCACCGGACAAATAAGGAGTTCAGTGCTTGAGGTGGCTATACCGCCGAACGTGGCACCCTCAGAGTTTTTTATTTAATTAGTTGTTAATAGAAAAAGATTTTGATAATACTTTACGTGGAATTTCAAGGGCTCATAGTCTAGTATTTTTAGAAGGTGTCACTACATTCCTTCGTAGTTTTTCTTAGAAGTAGATAGCAAGTGTGTTAAAAACAGCCACTTGTACTAATTTTGCTATCTTCTTCTAGCAGTGTCTACGAGAGAATGTAATGATATCGTCTAAAAATACTAGACTATGGGCACACACCGGGCACTCCATACAAGCGTCGCGTTTCAACTACCTATTACACAGACGCTACGCTACACGGTGACGTTTTTGCACACGCGCAACTGTGTGCGAGCTATTGAATGAGCACACGAATCGGCACACGAACTCGCGCGGTGGGCGCCGGCGCCGGTGGGGTGAGGTAATTGATTGTGGGGCGGGGCGGAGAGTTTCCTTTCTGTACGGTAGTACTTATAATCTATTCTGTGCTATGGGCCCTAAAAATTCCACGTAAAGTTTTATTAAAATTGTGTATTAGAATTACAATATTAAATAAAGTTCACCGTGGCGCCACTTTCGGTCAGGGTGCCAGCTTAAGTCTCTACGGAATAGATAAGACTGATAAATAAATAAATAATAAATCAAAATAGTTTATTTCCATTATATTGGATATGATAGCAAGCAGACTTGACTGCATATAGTAAATATGTGCGTCATTACTGCGCCGTATCTAGCGGGATGGTGCGGAGAAGATTTATATTTTGCCTTATTATTGTTACTAACCTAGTTTTTAAGTTAATACTAACCTTCTGAGTCTTTGTTACTTTGTACCAATAAATAAATTAAATTGAATTAACAATGTTGATCATTAGATACAATGGATTAAATAGATACAGACAGATTAATTCACAACAAGTTCCCTATATACAGGTAACAAACATTATTCCTCCAAAGTTGAGACGATTTGCGGAGATTGCAGAGAAGAGATTTGCAGCACATCCTTATCCCTGAGTTTGTCCCTGCCCTTTATCGGGCAACTAGAGAGTTGAGCGCACTAATAATTTTGTAAAATTACGGGAGCTAGTATGACAAAATTGAAATAATTTGCAATAGCGGCCTTTCTTTTTTGATCGTTAGATTAATGGTCTAGCTGTCAGTTTGTAAATAAATCCAATTATAATAATTTACATTTATTTATTTACTTTACTTTACAAAATAGTTGCATTAGCAAAATATTTTAAAGGTACTCTCTTTAATTTTGCTTGTTAAGCAACTAAAATTTGATTGTGAATGTAAATCCAACAAAAAAGTAAGAACTACGCTGTATTTTTTGTATTCGTAAATATAGTTGGATTCGTAAAATAGTATTTTATAATCACATCAAAGTTAGATATGCAAAAATACACGTTATTAGCATTGAATGTTTTGCGATGCGAATCCGTAATTTTACTGAACTATAAAATCTATAACATTTACCGCTAATAGATAAATTTACCTATTTCTTTTTTCAGATATCTACTTTTGTATCCAGATGAAGAATACATGACCATGTACTTCAAATACTCGGAGAGCCCTCATTTTAATGCCGAAACTTTCCAGCCGTTAAAGACCCTGCAAAAATATATAGACTAAATTATTAGTTAGTCCTATTGTCTCTAGTATCATTGATACTAGAGACAATAGGACACCTAGAATCACCTATGTGTGTGTAACATAGGGTTAAATTTTTAATAAAGTTGTAATTATTGTAAATATTAGGTAGTAGTTCCTAACAACGTAATATAATGATTTGTAATTAGACTAATTAGTTTTAGCCATGACATATAAATAAATCTTTAACACCTATTTACCATGCAAACAAAAAATCAGTGTTATTGTTAATTGAAGTTAATTAAGAATAGGTACGTAACATAAAAAAATATAATTTTCTTCCTTTAATTTTATGTACTCTATTTAAACAAATTAATAATTGGATTCTCAATAATAGAAAAAAGTTATGTTGCGTAAATCAAAAATTTGAGAATAGCCTCAATATATTTGTTAAAAATATTCCATTCCAACCAGCGAACTAAAATCTATGGAATAAGCATTCTGCTCGAAAAATGGCACCACACGAAAAGTACAACTAAGTGGATAGAGCTAAAAATGCTGGCATTTAATTATGCAGCACCAAGCGTCTGAACACTGGTTGCTTATTAGCGACCATAATTTGTATACCTACTCATAGATATTTTCTGTACTTAAACGAAAAAATAAGATACAATTGCATCTTTTACACCATTTGACTATAAAGGACGTCATTTCTAATAAACTCTCTGTTTCTATCTTTTTTCTACAATACAAACTGCAATTTATTGAAAAGAACACTAACGTTAGTCACCGGGTGCGTGGCTGGCCCGACTAAAGCTGAGCGGTTTGTACTTTTTTGGGCCCGTGGTGCCATTTTTTAAGCAATATTTGTTTGCAATTACACTTCCATAGATGTTAGTTCGCTGATTCCAACTAATTTTCAGTAATTTTCCCAAGCATTTTTACGAGCCGAGTACCTACTATTAGTTTACGAAATAATTAAAAAAAAAAACCCGCCCTCGCCTCGGCCCGAACAGCCAATAATTTATCTCAAACAGCCCCTCGCCAAAAACTGCCTGACAGACGTCCACAGAGAAGCGACCTACTTTTTATTTATTTAATATTTTTATTATGTTTCAAAACTAAAGGAAAGAAAGAAGAAGAAAGAAATAACATTTATTTGAGACACACAAAATAAATACAGAAAAACAAAACAAGCTTAAACACATTGTCTCAAAACGGTCCCGACTCAGCATAATACATGGTCTGCGACCAGCGCTGGTCTTCCGTCGGGACCAGTTTTTTGACGCTGAGGATTATAGTTTAAGCGTCAGCGCACATGAGGAACTTTTGTCTCCGCAACTATTTTGTCTCTCATAAGTCTCACATCAAGTCTACGGGTTTGTATGAAAGCGAGCATACGTAGGACGTGACAGTCCTCACCTTTTCATACAAAACTTGTAAGAGACAAAAAGGTTGCGGAGACAAAAGTTGCTCGTGGAACTCTCCCTTAAAATTATATTTGTGACAAAAAATATCTTTGTAACTTTAAATGCAAGCTTGTAATAAAAAGGCTGAACTTGATTTTGATTAAATAAGTTAGTCAAAAATGCAGTTTTGTAGTTTGTAAGGAATATAGCAACGCTATTTCCTTTTTACAATATCTTATATTTTTTTAATAAAGGTATAATGTTATTGTAATAAACTTTTTATAGCAATACAAGGTTCTTTTATTTACCTACAAGTCTCTTAAAACTTGCCAATTTTCTGGCTATCAATGCGTCTCTTTTATACACCATTAATTTTTAAGTATATCTAAAAATGAAAAGTACTCAACTATAATGTATGGAACAGCTGTTTTTTTTGCGATTCCGTGGTTGGCCCCATAGTAAAAGTTGTTCATTCACGTGGTCTGAAATTCTTTTAATATTTAGATATACTTAAAAATTAACGGTGTATAGCAATTCATAAACCTGGCAAATTTTAAGAGATTGTAGCCCTGTTCCTTTTCCAAGACTGTAGCAGTCGCAAGTTGCATCTCCGTGGCGAAATTTCCCACGAGTTTGTTTAAAAGAATTAAGGGGTGAAGAAAAATGAAAAAGATTAATATGCCAGAATTAGCCGAAAGAAATATTGAAGTTGGGGCAATTACTACGAACCGATTAGGTTTCAGAAGCAATTCGTTATTAACCGACTTTAAAAAAGGAGGAGTTTCTCAGTTCGTTGGAATCTTTTTTTAAATTAAAAAGTCCTCGCCAATACTGCAAATTTCGTAGGCTAGTTGGTTTTGGTATTTAAACAGCCATTTTTAATGTCCCCACTGCAGCTGGGGCACAGGCCTTCCTTATGGGTGGATAAGAAGAATGAACCATACCCACCACGTGGGCCAAATGCGGATAAGTGGGTGATACGAGGGAGCTCTTCTTCTTATTTTTGTTTTGGCAATCTACTTTCCTCTTGGAAGTAATTATTGCCAGTGTCAAGTGTTGAATATTTCAGTGATAGATTGTTTCAGTTTATATTAAAATGCGGGTGCATCGCATTCCAATGCTGCTTGGAGCATTTGGCACCAAGTATATCAAGACAGTTTACTCGGTAAGTTCTGCCGAGGTAGCCACCACTACAGTTAAAGTCTCGGCTTCACACAACCAAGATCGCGCCTATTTCAATTATCCCACATATTGTTCAGTTGCGTAGACACTTGTACCACAAAACTGCACGAATTTTAAGACATAATATCCACTATGAATCAATTTGCAAATAATTAACATGGACACCGAACCGAACTTGACAAATGGCGCCAAAAAAACCACGAGGGAACTCAAAACAACACATTTTTGATCACCTAACCCAAGACCGAGCTTTGCGATAGATGTTTATCGCCGCAATCGCTGGGCCAGGCGCCAAACCACTGCGCGAAAGTGTCACTAAAGTCGCATTACTCATTTCCCAGCAAAAATGTAAACAAAGAAACGTCACTGTCAAATTTACAAGCTGACCCTGATAGTGACATTTTCAGATATTGAAAACCTTTGGTCACTTTTACAACTTTTTAATTTGTTTATTATATTTTGATTCATAATAAATTAATGCCATCCAGGGTAATTTTAAAGTAGGATAGTAATTAGAAATTTTATCTTTATAACCTATCATAATTTTTGATGTTAAAAGTTCTTGAAACGAACTGATATGAAAACTTTACTTAGATAGTGACTGTATGTTAACTATCAAAAATACGTAGCATCTTCGCCTGTTCCCCCCCAATACCAAAAGACAAAAATGTTACTACTACAGCTACTACTCGTAATATATTTTTTTATGAAATATTATAAAATGACCAAAAGGTTGATGTGTACGGTTTGCAGTTGATGTGTGCACAGCATCATAAAAATGTTTTCTAATATAAAACTGTTATTATGAAATATTAAATTATATTACTGTTTTTGCCGCAAAACTCATGATTCAGAATATTTATATAATCTATTTTTATTAGGTTTGTGATGAAAAAACATGTAAGTGTGTTTATTTCTTGACTTAGCAATATACTATTTCTTTTTGTGTTGTTTTGTTCTGGCAACACCTATGTTTACATTTTTGCTGGGAAATTAGTACTTTAGTAATGCGACTTTACACAATAACTATTTTACACACAATTTGAAAAGTATTTAACATTAAGATGTTTGTCCTTTCGCAGATATAAAATTATTATAGTGCTAGGTATAAATTGGCGCACGGTAGGAAAAGGAATTAGTATTGACAGTAATTAGGTGCGTCTTATTAATAATTATAATTATGTATCAATTTCCAATGACATATAAGAGTTCTAGGTATTTTTTGGTTTAAATTATCTCAAAAATGCAACATTCAACGTTTGTGTTCAGAAAGTTCATCCAACAGTGAAATTGGTGCAACCATTGGGACGACAAAGTTACAATTGTCGCACTGTACATTTCTCGTTAGTGTGCAGTTAACAGTAATGTACAAATGGCAACTACGGTAGACACTCTTACCTTCAATGTGAACAATTATTCCGAGCTACTTCACTGTATCTGTGTACGCCTCAAAGGGCGCCACCGTTCCTAATTTGATACGTCTTTTGACGTCTCAAATAGCTCCTTCAGGGGTCTTTGGGCTCTTTCCTTATTAATTTATGTTGCATTTTGAACTTTATTACAAGCACAGCAGAGTTCGTTTAGTCAGTTAAAGTTAAAATGCATCCACTTCGCAATTTCATTGCGAACTATGTGCTACGGTTGTGCTAGTGAATGCGTTGCAATAAATTATTTGAAGCTAAAGTCAGTTATCAAGTAAATCCCTGATACGAAATTCAGAAAACTTATCCTTGAAGTTCTGGCTCTTTTATGTTCTTTTAAATAACGAAAATAATATGAGCCAGTAGGCACTCTTAAATTCAAATTAACTTCTGTTGCCGCCGAATAAAATTTTATAGTTCATCCGGCCATCCATGATAATAGGTTTACTGATCTATCTCCCTTTTCTGTAAGCTCATAAAACCGAATCAGGTCTCAAAGGTCGGAGGTCGACAGTCCCTGGGACCTGTTGCTTGCGAGGGAACATATTTTTTATTGCATCCACAGATAAGAACACGGCAAAGTTTCGAAACTCGTTTCAAATAGGACCTCTTCACGTCGAGTTTTTATTTTGAGAACAACCTTCTTTGAATTTTCCTTTTTTCGAGCAACATTTTCCTGGCTGATAACGAACGTAATTGTTTATGGTTTTTCTTCTTTTGAAAAGTTTTATTTCTTTTTTATGATTACGGCGCCCTCTTTAAAGTGCCAATATTACGTTAACATTCTAATGTTATACTGGCACTGTACAAAAATTGATAGAATTACGTCCAATAACCTTTGATTTATCTTTAAAACTAGCAACCCGCCCTCGCCTCTCTTCGGTGTAGTGTGGAATTTGATACCATGTATTATACATATACCTTCCTCTTGAATCACTCTATCTATTTAAATAAACGCATCAAAATCCGTTGCGTAGTTTTAAAGATTTAAGCATACATAGGGATATAGGGACAGAGAAATCGACTTTGATTTATACTAAGTAGTGATGTTTAAGTCTCATTTGGTTTTAAATTACAGTGTTATTATTTCATTCTGAAAAATCTAAAATGCTTAATTTCGGACAGCTCTTTAAAATTTTAATAGCCTCCAGAAGAAGAAATACTGTCTGTTTATGACAAGACCATGGTCGCAAAAACAGGCGAAGTTGCGGGACAAGCTAGTATAATTATAATCCCCTAGAATACTGTCGTAAAGTATTGCGAGCGCACAATGAGAATTATTACCGCGAACGTTCCCCTAAAATCATGAAATACGGGATACGACGTTGTTTGGTGCAAGTTACTCTGACTACGCCCTTGGGCTTAATAAAAAACCCTTTTAAAAAGGTGTTATGGAGAAATAGTACCTAACGGGAAAACATGTTCTTACATCAATCCTAATAAATTATAGATAAAAGTAAAGTACAGGATTCTGTGCAAAAGAAAGAGATTTTCAAAAGAACAATGACCACTTCCCATACAAGCGTTGACCCGTCGATCGAATAGCTTTTTTTAAAGTTGATGTATAATGATAATAAAATTATATTTGAATAAACGGTCGCCTGCGACTTCGTCTGCGTGGAAAGTTTTTTTGCTAACAAATACTTTTTTCGGGGTAAAAGGTATATGTCCTTCTCTGTACCCCTGACAACATATATGTAAAATTTAATGTTTAGTTGAGCAGTTAAGACGTGTAAGTGTAACGAACAAACAAACAAACGGACTTTCGTATTTATAATACTTAAAGGATAAGGAATAGACCACAAAGGTGGTTACAATTTATACTATATCAACTACGCAGAATTCTTTTCACCCTGGGAATTAAAAAAAATATTTCTAAGTGGATGCCTACGTCCATGATCCATACTTAATATGTTACAATAACTAGCATAATTTATACTTTTTTCGGGATGACAGGTACCTTATGTACTTTTCTGTACCCCTGACAACGTGTATGTAAAATTTCATGATGATCGGTTCAGTAGTTAAGACGTGAAGGGTAACAAACAAACAAATATTAGTAAGGAACTATCCTTACTAATATTTGCTTGTTTGTTACGTCTTCACGATCTATCCGTACTTCCTTACTTTACTATCTATACTATATAGTATGTATTGAATTTTAATCTGACAAATAGAAATTATTGCCAATCTATATTAAATATTTTCTCTGTTTCTGTTATTTTAGTAAGCAATTTATAAACAACAATAAAAATGCAATTTTATAAGCTATAACTTCATTAAGCTATACACGATTACTGATAAAATCGACATTTTCACAGATCAGAAATGGTCACCCTCCTTTATGATTTTGTATTGAACGTGCGTTAATAAATAAGTAAGTATAATAATATTTTGATTCATTTTTAGTGTATTTGTAAGTATTGTGTATTTGCTGTGGAAAAGTAAAACATCGTCAGGCTAACGGCTTGATCGGATATTATTTTTAATCGACTTCAAAAAAACTTTTTTAACAAAAAAAAAACCTCCTTCAAAAAACCTGAAACAAAAACAGCTTCAAAATTAAATACCTCTAAAAAAGCGAGAAATAATATTCTAAACATTAGTTACGCATAACATTATTAATAAAACACGTCTATTGAAGTCGGGTGGTGCTGGAAGACAAGTAATTTTTTTTTTATATTTCTGAAAGCCCCACCCGACTTCATTAGACGTGTTTTATTAATAATGTTATGCGTAACTAATGATTAGAATATTATTTCTCGCTTTTTTAGAGGTATTTAATTTTGAAGCTGTTTTTGTTTCAGGTTTTTTGAAGGAGGTTTTTTTTTTGTTAAAAAAGTTTTTTATTTTCAACTTTTTAGTGGCAGGTATGTAAGCATGTAAATATTTTTTAACTTAAAAAATATTTTCAATGGTAAAATGCCCACAACTCAAATTCCCAATTTACGCTGTTTGTTTTTGAGGAGTTCCATTGTGTCTTCGTAGTCCAAGTCTAGTCCAGAACCTTGCATTGCAGACCATGGTTTGGTTTGTTTTGGATTGTCATAAACCTACCAAAATCCAAATCACTTTACATATACTATTTGAATTTGAGGAGTTCCCTAGTGTATCTTCGAAGTTCAAAGTCCAATACCCATGAAATTAAAATGTGACCACTCTTGAAGTATACCCTTTCAAACAAAAAAAGAATCATCTAAATCGGTACATAAACAAAGATGTTATGTTCGAAAATCCGTAAAAACACGTGTGATGGCAAGCTAAATAATTGTAATTTTTCAGGATTTTGAAAAAACTACCAGCCAGATCTCTGTAATTTTTTTTATGGGACCACACACGAACTATGTTCTTTAAGATAAAAAAAGAATTGTATAAATCGGTTAACAACTGACGAAGTTATGGTAAAACATACAGAAAAAAAAAATACCGTCGACTTGAGAACCTCCTCCTTTTTTTGAAGTCGGTTAAAAAAGGAGGAGGTTCTCAATTAGATTGTATGTTTTTTACAGCAAAACTAATAAGTTTTTGGGTAGAACTATACAACGTGTTACAAAATAACCCCTAATGCCAAATATAGTGAATAGGGACCATCAAACTGAACAACTATTAATAGTAAAAGTCCCTCTGAAATCTCGAAAAAAAAACAGCTATTTTACACATTTTCATATTTTCGTTATTGATTGTATGAAACAGCTGATAATTGAATTTGAAGCGCTCACAGTGGAACTTGACAGACTGATCGTACGATCACGTTTGTTAGCAACGCTCGGTCCGGCCAGGTGTCAGATGGGTGACCGTTAAGTGGCATTACAACTGAGCACTTCCGTGCTTCGGAGGGCACGTTAAACCGTCGGTCACGGCTGTTGTCATCTGATAACAGTCGTTAAGCCAAGTTAGAGGCCTTACAGGCGGCTTGATAAACTCTAACACCAGGGCCACTAATCCTCATTCGATAAGAAAGAAGAAGAACAGCTGATATTTTTTTCGCGATTTCAGAGTTGGTCCTATATAGGGTTACCAGGACCGAAATTCGGAAATCCGGTCGCAAGAGGTTGAAAATCCAAATTTTTGGACAAAAGTCCGGTCTTTGACTAAAATAATAAAAATAATAGTAGGCCACTTACATAACGTACTTATAACTTAAATTATTATCAGCTGCTGCTAGCAACAGCTTTAAATTTACTTTTTTTTTGGACAATTTTACACAAGTGGGTGGTAAATAAAATTATATGTGCATCTTTCAAGAAACCACCTACTCACAGAGCTTACTCGCGGCGTGCGGAGCGCGCCGCGCGCTTCGAACTGTTCGGCAAAGATGTTTCAGACAAAATCATTACAATCAATGATGGTGTAATGATTTTGTCTAAGCACAATAAAAAATCCGGTCTCGAATGAAATCCGGGCGGAGTCCGGTCTAAGCTCTTAAAATACGGTCAAGACCAGATTTATCCGGTCAGATGGTAACCCTAGTCCCATAGTAAAAGTTGTTCGGTTTGATGGTCTTTATTAACCATATTCGGAATTACGGGTTTTTTGTAACAAGTTGTAGAATTCGTACTACAACCATATTATTATGCTACAACTACCATTGAATAACGACAGACCGAACGTTCATACGATATAAAAGCGACATCAAAATCTCAAAAAAGGGGTTGATACGAACTATACGACAGGCCATCCAAGGTTGTAGTGCGGCTTAGTAGTGCCGTAGGGAAAGTGGGTTTTTATGGCATCGACTTATAAGTTTATAACTTGGACCGTAAATAAAGGAATAAAGTGGTGTATTATGTCCTGGAGCCAGCCTCTCCACGGGCTGTAAAAGGTTCCGCCTAATGAATGGGATTCAATGTGTTAAATGACGGAGTAAATTAATGTCGGCGACGTTGTCCTTACGCTATCAAATCGGCTTTTCAACTGAGTCCTGATTATATTTTTTAGGTAAGCACAGCGTGAAATTTTAATTTATCATTTTAAATTTTAATCATTTGGCAGTGGGGTGGTTCCACTCATGATTACAAGCAACTTTAACAATGGGCACGCTTCGGACACTCCATACAATCGCGCCATTATAAACCCCAAAAAATAAGTACTGCTACGGGACCATCCATAAATTACGTCACATGTTAAGACCCCCTCCCTCCCTCCCCGGGAGGGGGTCGACGAAGTGTGACATTCTGTGACAAGGGGGTGGGAGGGGTCCTAAATTTCGTGACATCACACTTCAAAATCATTAAAATTGAAATAAATAAATTTCGGAAATACTGTAATTATTTTTGGATGTAAAATTGTAAAATATGTGACGTCACACTAGGAAGAAGTGGTCTTACAAATGTGACCAGCTGTGACAAGGACGTGGGAGGGTGTCAAAAATCACGAATTTCATGATTTTTGACCCCGTGACGTGATTTATCGATGGCCCCTACTATGTATAAGCAAAAGTAGCAAAGCAAGTAACACCCAGACCCATCAGAGAAATTAAAATTCATCATTTTAATTTCTGGTGACCGACCCGTAGTCACACCGTTTTACCACACCAGTGTGACTACGGGGAATTTTTTTTACCCGTGGTCACACCGACTCACCCTTGACATGAAAAATTACAAAGAATGTTATTAGACTTTTTTTGTAAAACAATACGTCATCAAAGAACCAGGATCACATAAATTATAGAGAAGGTTTAACTTCTATATTTTTAGTAGCTTTTTATTTTTTCTCATTTTTCGTAATGCCTACTAACAAATAATTTTTTTGAGACTTGATATTTGAGATAAAATAGCGCGAGAGCGACAGAGATAAAGTATAGATGGTAATTGTATAAAATTCCTTCAGCTTTGCGTTAACCTCCTCTAAATCTATGCTACCCTGGTACTTTGGTAAAGTAATTTAAAATCACTATTAGGGTTATATAAGCAGGGATAAATTCCCCGTAGTCACACCGGTGTGGTAAAACGGTGTGACCACGGGTCGGTCGTGCAATTCTGGGTGGCTGCCCGGCCGGGAATCGAGCCGGGGACCTCTTGCGTGGTAGACCGGCATTTGACCACTGCACCACTCAGTTCGTCAAATATATTTCGAAGTGAACAATCACAAAGTGATTAAGATATAATATTTAAAAATATTTTAGTCTGCATATTTGCTTGTCCATCAGCCATTTAATGTCCCCACTACTGGGGCACAGGCCTTCCTTATGGGTGGATAAGGAGGACGGGCCATAACTTCCCACGCGGGCCCAATGCTGATTGGTGGGTGTTAACGACTGTAAATGCAGCCGAGACCAACGGCTTAACGTGCCTTCCGAAGCACGGAGGAGCTCGAGATAATAAATTTTTAGCCCCGGGCTAATACCACCCAGCCCGGAGGAAGATCTTCCACTTTGGCCTTCCTACTAGTGGCCACCAGTTCTCCACTTCATTCCTACACTTTCATCATCATCAAATCAACCGCACTACACCCACTGCTGGATTAGGCCTCCAAGGATCACCACGACGATCACTCCTGCACTGCCCGCATCCAGCGGCTTCGGAGCGTCGTCTCGGTGGGCGGTCGCCATTCCAGAACCTTTCCTCCCCAAAGGCCATCGGTTCTTCTAGCTATGTATCCAGCCCACTGCCACTAAGCAATCCTTCAAGCGATGTCGGTTACTTTAGTTCTCCTGCGGATCTCCTCGTTTCTGATTCGATCACGCAGGGAAACGCCGAGCATGGCTCTCTCCATTGCACGCTGGGTGACCTTGAGCCTCCTTATGAGACCCATAGTTAGTGACCACGTTTCACTGCCGTAAGTCATCACTGGCAACACACACTGTTCATAGACTTTCGTCTTGAGACACTGAGGTACGTCGGACGCGAAGATTTTTCGAAGCTTCCCGAATGCTGCCCACCCGAGTTGGATTCGACGAGAGATCTCTTTCTCAAAGTTGGACTTACCTAACTGGACTGCCTGTCCTAGGTATACGTAGTGGTCAACAACTTCAAGTGTAGTGTTCCCATATTTGCTTAGCAATGCATTAATCGCACAAGCACATTTAGTTGTCAATAGTTTGATAACTGTTTGATAACTATAAATCAAATATGATAGGAATTCTGAACATCTGCATCAGCTATACGATTACTTAGATCAAGTCTGCTCCTAATTGCTAAACTTCGGCTGCAATTTCACATTTGTTCGATCTAGACTTCGAAAAGTTTCCAACTATCGGATACTTCGAATACTTCAGCTTTCATCGGCGAATGCCTAGTAGTTGTCAATGGCGATTCAAAATAGGTGGATGGCTTTTCAATAGCATCGGAACAATCTAGACAGCATTGGAATCTATGTTCCGGAGTTATTGCCTTACCTAGGCTATTACTACGCCATCAAATACATAAACGACAGCGATGGCATCACCTGCGATGCAACTGTGGAAGCGACTTGCTAGGTGATTAATAAAATCGACCGTCACAGGTGACTAAATTCGACCATGTAAATAAGTTGTCGGTATATTATTCACAATATCGGTATTAGACAAATGAATGATCAGTTTTAAACAAATGAAGCGGATGATATAAAACATGTCCTAGAATGCTACGAAGATACTTAATTATTAAAGAAAACCTTTTCCCTGACCCAGCACCCGACAAGCAGAAAACTGCTCAGATTGGCATCCAAGCCTCACAAATTATATAAACCATAGCGCTGTCCACATAAAGCCCATTTTCGCCTACTTTCTAAAGCACAAAGTTCTTACGCCCATAATAATAAAACGGCTAAGAACAATGTCGTAAGCGAGACTTTACAAACTCATTGTTCGTTTAATAATAGAGCCAACCTTATACTTTAAAATTACAGCACTCTACAGTTCATAATCCGGGCTTAAAATAAAACGAGCGGGTGCACGGTTGATGCCCGGCTTTGACATAAAACGACTCGTCACTGACAACAGTAAAGGGTTGGGTTTTCAGTGTGGTAAAAAAAAGTTGAGTTTTCATTTCGGTAAGGTAACATAGACACAAAGGAGAAAACTCATTCCCAAAAAAACATCTGACAGCAATTAGATGAGATCTCAAAAAACAGCTGAGTTCCAATTTAAAACGTTTCGTTTGACAGAAAATTTTACAGGTTTAAATATAGGTACCAATAGGTACCAAATTATTTCCCCAAAATATCTCAGAATCAGAAACGAGAGGTACCCATACCTTTACCTAAAACCCTATTTTATAGCGTGACAATAATTCCCCAATATTTGTAAAAAGGCTAATAAAAACTCTTGGTGTTATTACAAAAGATTTTTAAACACTTGTTTATCTTAGACACAGTTTAAATGTGATGCTATATGTCTTTCAAAAATGTGATACTATCTTTGTCAAACAATATTGTCAAAAAAATTGACAGCATCACATTTAAACAGTATCTTAGTTAAACAGTGAAAAATCTTTTGTAATAACTCTCTTAGTTTTATAAACATAGAAACCGGGCATAAAAGTGCTGGTACAGTCAGCAACGTGAACCCCAGAGGTTTAGCTGCTGACGACACGAGATAAGTAGGGTTGAAAATCGGGCAACATTTGTTTAGGTAAAGTTTAAACTCATAAAGAAAGTCTACGCGTCCTTTTAATTAGGTATTTAAGGAAATTGCAGTTCTAAAATAATTAGGCGATGAAAAATTTAGAGACCAAACCAAATTCTCATATTTAACTACCTATTAGATTTTAGATATTTAAATCATCTTCGAAGTATCGTAATAAGGAGTATTAGATTAATAATTAAAATAAGGGTCAGTATTTAATTGAGCGTTAATAAATTAAAATTCAAGGCTTCAAAAATACTTAATAAAGCGTACTGAAATACTAAGTGGGCGACAGACTGAGGGCGGCTACAGACATTGAAAATGGGTGACTGTAAAATACCCATCTGAGTTACTAGTTATTCAGGACTTCAGGACTTTATTCAGGATCAGATTTCTATTTTAGTGACAACTGTACGGCACATATTAGTAGGTATGAACGTCTATACAAAAAAAATTTGGGAGTTACAAGGCGTGATAAAGTTTCGCCGCATAATGGAAACTGGTCTGTAGGCTGTTCTTAACTAATATTGAGCTGGGCCAAACTATCCTTACATATGAATCCAAACGGCGGCGGGTTGAAGTAGCGTTCCGCCCGGCTTCATTCTAAAAATTATAACTGTCCCGGTTTAGCTTATAGGTCAAGTGTGGTATCAATTTCAGATAAATCAATAACGTAGAATTCATTTCTAGTATAAAAAAATGCAATTTATGTAGCAGTTTCTGAAAAATTGCTCAATAACCAAAATATTCAACTACTTTTTTTTACTTTTAGTCACCGTCAACATTAAACTGATGCATTTATTTCCAAACAAAAAATACGTTATCAATGCCTATTTAATGCAGATTTGAAATAATACAACTTTGAAGTACCTTTACAAACCATAAATAGCGGAAAAAATATTTAAACGTCGCGCGCCGAGAGCCTAGAGTTCACTTTCGAAATAAATTACCAACTTTGACTAGCTATGTCTCTGCAATCAATGGACTGAGACTACTCGGGTTAGGCTCAAATTGTAGCAAATGCTGTTAGCTTTACAGAAGTATAGAACAAATTAACCCGCAGAGTTATGAATCTCCATATAAATTAATCATGGGTGTTACAAGTCCTGATAAAATTTGGCCACATGATGAAAACAGTTCTGTAGACTGTTCATAACTAGTGTTGAGCAGGGCCAAACTGTCCTTACAAAAGAATCCAAATGGCGGCTACTTATGACTTATCTTTTTGTCGAAGAAATTATTATTTTTAAGATAACTCAAAACTAATAAGTGCTCCACAAAAACTTAATAAAACAATTATGTTACAAATAAATTTATCTATGACTTTGCTTCTCATAAAATTTTTGATAAATCTAATAGTTCATGAGATAAACTGATTTACAATATGGCGTTTCTTTTTTATCGTTTCAAAAAGAAACGCCATATTGTAAATCATTTTGTCTTATAAACTATTAGATTTATCAAAAAATTTATAAGAAGCAAAGTAATAGATAAATTTATTTGTAACATATTTGCTATATAAAGATTTTGTAGAGCACTTATTATTTTTGAGTTATCTTAAAAATAATAATTTGTTCGACAAAAAAAAATATCATAAGAAGCCGCCATATGGATTCTTTTGTAAGGACAGTTTGGCCCTGCTCAACACTAGTTATGAACAGTCTACAGAACTGTTTTCATCATGTGGCCAAATTTTATCAGGACTTGTAACGCCCATGATTAATTTATATGGAGATTCATAACTCTTCAGGTTAATTTGTCCTATACTTTTGTAAAGCTAACAACATTTGCTACAATTTGAGCCTAACTCGAGTAGTCTATGTCCATTGACTGCAGAGACATAGCTAGTCAAAGTTGGTAATTTATTTCGAAAGTGAACTCTAGGCTATTGTCGCGCGACGTAAATTTTTTTTTCCTCTAGTTATTATGTGTAAAGGTACTTAAAAATTATAGTATTTCAAATTTGCATTAAATATGCTTTGATAACATATTTTTTGTTTGGAAATAAATGCACCAGTTTAATGTTTACAGTGATTAAAAGTAAAAATATGTATTGAATATTTTGGTTATTGAGCAATTTTTCAGAAACTGTTACATTAATTGCATTTTTTTATACTAGAAATGAATTCAACGTTATTGATTTATCTGAAATTGACACCACACTTGACCTATTAGCTAAACCGGGACAGTTATAATTTTTAGAATGAAGCCGGGCGGAACGCTACTTCAACCCGCCGCCGTTTGGATTCATATGTAAGGATAGTTTGGCCCAGCTCAATATTAGTTAAGAACAGCCTACAGATCAGTTTCCAACATGCGCCCAAACTTTATCACGCCTTGTAACTCCCAAATTTTTTTTGTATAGACGTTCATACCTACTATATTCTTAAGAACCAAATACTGTTATCTACTTTTTTTCGATAATTGGTTTTTTTTTGTTTAAGTCTACTAACAAAATAATTGCTTATCTGTTGTCAAAGATATAAAATATCGATAACGCATTACTTTTAACATTATCAAGATAAACCAATAACTGCTAAGTTCAATAATTGAAACGAACGCTTAATGTAGCTGGTGATAGCGACTAACTACATTATGGAAACATTTGTAGATAGCAGTATTTGGTTCTTAACCGTCGTTATAATATTCAAATTGTAACATAATATTTATAAAGAAAAGTGCAATTTTTTAACTTAATCGAGATGACTTAAAATACCACGTTGGGCAATAAGCCAAGGACTTACAAAAATACAAAAACAAGCTTAAAAGATACCTAATTGGTGTACAGTCGACAGCATATCAAGCGGGATAAGTGCGGTCTCAAATTCGAACTCTATTAACTGGTACAACAGTCGCCCACTCAGTATTTTCTGTCACTCATTTAGAATTTCACTGTTAACTCAGGGGGCCTATTAAGAAAATAACGTACGCAATTGCGTAACGCAGTCACTTGGCCATGATAGTCGTCCGCAGTTTGTTGATTGTAGTTTTATCAAATATTTTGATTTTTTCTATCGTAGTCCATAGACTACTAAACGATGTCGGATACGCAAGAGAGAAACTGTCAAACTCACGCAATCACTTCGCAATATCGCATACGAAAGTGATTTGTAATAGGAAACAATCAAAACGAAGCACGGACGCAGCTGCGTGTATCGCATTAAACTTTTCGTAATAGACCCCTGATTATTTATTTCCCACATATAGCTGCTCGTTTACGTATTTTTTTAATCGTAGCCCTCAATTATTTTTATGTTAACTCTACCATCGATATCAATAAATTATGTGATTGGATTTTATTCAGCTAAACAGATTCTTCAATGGACGATCTTTAAATGTGTGTAACGCTTTTTTTAAAGAAAAGTTGTGTTTTGTTCTTACTTAAAAACATAGTTAATCTTTAATAGAGTTGTGTTTTAGAAAACATCTAAAGCTTACAATACTTACTTATTACTTACTTACTACTTATTTATTGCTTACTTGCTGCCTTTTTATTAGGTAAATTTGAGACGTTTGTTGTTGACGAAAGTTTAACATGGAGCAGAAAAACATAATACCGAAAACAATAAAAAACAAACTCTATAACAAAGAGATCTTCTTTGTCTTAGGTCTTTGCCTCGGCATAAACCAAATAAAATTTATATTTGCTAAGGTTTTCTACAACACGACACGTAACAAACGACGTATCTCAGTAATTTTGGTATGACAAGGCTTTCATCATCATCAAATCAGCCGCACTACACCCACTGCTGGGTTAGGCCTCCCCCAAGGATCACCACGACGATCACTCCTGCACTGCCAGCATCCAGCGGCTTCCCGCGACCTTCACCAGATCGTCGGTCCACCTTGTCGGGGGCCTACCCACGGAGCGTCGTCCGGTGGTCACCATTCCAGAACTTTTCCTCCCCAAAGGCCGTCGGTTCTTCTAGCTATATGTCCAGCCCACTGCCACTTCAGGTGAGCAATCCTTCGAGCGATATCGGTTAGTTTAATGCTCCTGCGGATCTCCTCATTTCTGATTCGATCACGCAGGGAAACGCCGACAATGGTTCTCTTCATTGCACGCTGGGTGACCTTGAGCCTCCTTATGAGACCCATAGTTAGCGACCACATTTCACTGCCGTAAGTTTCACTGCCGCAACGCTTTAGTAAAAATGATTTCAAAATCATTTTCACACGGAATCATAACAATGTAGTCATACATACATAGTAATACAGTATAACAAACGAGGAAAAGGGTCGTTCCTCTAATGGAGGCAGTGAAACAAATGACTGTTGCTTTACTAATCAATCGTTGGTCCCTGAAGGAAATGTGGTGTCAGTAAGCGGGGCGAGTGTTTAATTATATGGGGCACATTGTGTTTGAAACTAAATAACTTGTTTATTTATTTATGATTTGCCTGTTTGTTTGCGACAAAAGCACTAAGCAGATAAGGTTTCGTACGCATTTATAATATTAATTACAAAAGTCGTATTTCATATCAATTTGTAAGAACATATCCATAAATTCAATAAGTTTTGCAGACAAATTACAATAGCATTTTCTTATTTTTGCTGCTTCATAATTGGGTATTTTCCAAATTTTTGAAAACTGCTTATATTTAAAGATTGGGACGAACAATTCAACAGAAAAATAAAAATAAATTAATTTATGACTTTTTTTTCTCCATTAAATCAATTAAAATCTAATTTATTTTTAATGGTTTTGAATTTATCGCCAAAACGCTCGGTTCGATGACGTCTACTGTGTGACGTCAACTTAGTGTAAATCATAGAGTAAATTGTGGCACAGACTACAAAGAAGTTGACGTCACACAGTAGACATCAACGAATCAAGCGTTTTGGCGTTAAATTCAAAAGCATTAAAAATGAAATTGACTTTAATTGGTTTAATGGAGAAAAAATGTCATTATTTAATTTATTTTTATTTTTCT
Organism: Agriphila geniculea; assembly: GCA_943789525.1. Classification (NCBI taxonomy): domain Eukaryota; kingdom Metazoa; phylum Arthropoda; class Insecta; order Lepidoptera; family Crambidae; genus Agriphila; species Agriphila geniculea. Next base: position 2,865,574 of record OX038881.1, read on the forward strand.
GTTAAATTGTTCGTCCCAATCTTTAAATATAAGCAGTTTTAAAAAATTTGGAAAATACCCTATTCTATAAAATATACTCAAAGATATGAACATACTGATAATGGATATAATATTCGTCATCATAGACTGAACATCTATCTATATACCTACTATGCAACGTGTTTGAAAATAACCCCTAATGCCGAATATGGTAGTAGATAGGGAGCATCAAACTGAACAACTTTTACTATGGGACCAACATTGAAACCACGAAAAAAAAACAGCTGTTTCAAACAAAAATTAATAACGAAAATATCAAAATGTAGTATTAACCAGCTGATTTTTTTGCTGATCTATCATTATTCGGCATTAGGGATTATGTGACACGTTGTATAATAACAACTGTACAAAGTAAAATATTTTCCATTTCACTATTGTATAGAACGTATAAATTTTTCTATTAACAAGGGTCACTCCCGGGATAGTTCGGGACAAACAAGTTCCGTGAACAATTCCTAACAGACTCGCGGGATAAGAAAACTGACTCCAGATGGAAATCTATTCGATCCCGGAAACTAATTTCACACGCGACCGGGCCTTTTTTTTGTTTTGTTGTGTCATATGTGTTTAAATACGTACTATCGGTATGGAAAAATTTTCTTAGTTATGCAAAAAATGAAAATATAAAACAAAAAGTACTTATCTAACGAAAAATTCGATACTTTTAACATAAAAATCTCTGTTCTGCGATTTAAGCATTTATAAAATCTTACATAGAGTTTCGATATTAGATAAAAAATCGTATGTCTGTGTCGTTCGATATATTTGTAGGGTTCACTCTTTATTCCCAAAGGTTCACTCTGATAGGACAAAGAACTAATTTCGTTAACCTATCAGAGTGAAACCTTCCTACATATAGTATTTTCAATTTATATCATCCATCAGCCACTACTAGGGCACAGGCCTTCCTTATGGGTGAATAAAGAGGATGGGCCATCCACGCGGGCCCAACGCGGATTGGTGGGTGTTAACGACTGCAAATGCAGCCGGCACCAACAGCTTAACGTGGCTTCCGAAGCACGGAGAAGCTCGAGATAATAAATTTTTGGTCACCCATCCCATGACCGACCCCTGCGAAAGTTGCTTAACCTCCGCAATCGCTAGGCCAGGCGCTAAACTACTGCGCCATCGAGCTTCTCCAATCCTCCTGCCAATTTATATACCTAATCAATACCAGAGAACTACTAAAGAAATTGGTAAATCCCATCAGTGTTAAAAATAGGTTGTCCTTCATTTCATTTGTTTAACTATACACACACATCAACTTTGTCTAGGGATACCAGGTGTTATTTTCATACAAACGAGGTAATTTTGAAGCCTTGGTTTTCTGCCAGGGATGTACTGTACTGTGATCTGATGACGGCTATCCAGGGAGTGAGTAGAAGAGATTCAGATCACTATACACACCCAACTGATCTGACCAGAATTCTAAAAACGTAATGGACATGTTAAAAAAAACATGGGTGTGTATAGCGATCTGAATCTACTCCATTCAGTCCTTGGATGGCCATCACAGATTACAGTACAGTACATCCCTGGCAGAAAACCAAGGCTTCAAAGTTACCTCGTTTGTATGAAAATAACACCTGGTATCCCTAGACAAAGTTGATGTGTATACATCAATACTTACCGTAACTAATGACAGGATCGATTGATGTAGATTCACTTACCTGAAACAATAATTATTCACAGTTAATAACTTTATTCGTGTTTTTTAAACTTATTTAAATACTAGCTTCCGCCCGCGACTTCGTCTGCGTGGAAAGTTTTTTTGCTATCCCTCGGGAACATAATTTTTTTTCGTGATGAATGGTACCCTATGTCCTTCTCTGTACCCATGACAACGTGTATGCAAAATTTCATGATGATCCGTTCAGTAGTTAAGACGTGAAGGCGTAACAAACAAACAAACAAATAAACAAACAAACGGACTTTCGCATTTATAATATTAGTAAGGATATTACGATAAGAGCGTTGACGAAATACAGCATTTCATACAAACTTTCAAGTCCTTATTTTAAGAAATTAATGAACCGAGTTTAGTGAAACTTTAAACACATAAGTAGAATACATTCCCGTCTGAGGTACTACGGGTGAATAGATTTTTTTTTTTGTATTTTTTCTAATATAATTATCTTAGAATACATTAGTCTAAAAAATAATTCAAAACATTTTTGATAAATAGTTAAATGGTAGATAAATGTTACAGCTAAATTAGGACCGATTTTAAATTTTCCACAGAAACATAAATTTCCAACTATCTTTTTAAAATAAGACATTTCAAAAGTTTTCTTAACTTACATATTAGGCCAAAATATCCTGCATAAGCAGTATGAAGTTTCATTAAAATCGGTTCATTCATATGGAAAACTAAAAACTTAAAGTTTGTATGAAATGCCATATTCGTCAACGCTCTTAACAAAACCATGATATCTTAAAAAAAATCAAATGAATTCTGGAAATATATAACAAAAATTCAGCCGAACTGAGAACCTCCTCCTTTTTTTGAAGTCGGTTAATAAAACGAAGAATTGCGCACAAAACCAATCACAATAAAAACAAAAAATACCATCAGAATCAGAGGCAAAGAATCCGAAATTAGGACCTCTGTCCCTCCGATTAGGCGCCGGCATAACAATAACCAGACCGTACGTGTGTGTATGAACACGCTTAAATAAATGATACCCGGCCCGGGCATAATCTCACCCGGCCGGGTATCCAGGGCGAGCGAAATAACTGCATATTATGCTACATATTTGCCCTGTTTACATTGGCGAAAGTTCCAACTAGAATTCAGTATTTGAAATTGAGAAAAACATTATTTTACAGTTAAAAATAGGTATGTGTCAAGTTTCTTCTTTTACATTAATTTCGCGTATGTACATTTTGCGTATTACAATTTGCGAATTGTTCATTTGGCGTATTGTACATAAAAAATTTGCGAAAGGTGAAAATTTTTAATTGTACATTATGCTACCACGGGTTTTCTCTACATTATCCGGCAGGGTAAGGTAAGCTATGGTAAGGTAAGAGCTAAGCATCAATTCGTATTCTTGTGTCTAAAAAGTCAGTTTACATGAGAAATTATTAAATAAATACATAGACTTATTATATTACTAGCGTAAGGACCCGGTCAAAGTCACTATGAAATGACGCCAGTTGGTTGGCCCTAAAAATACAGTTTTAGGGCCAACGCATTTCAGTCATACGCGGGAGACTATGGCAGACAGATGGTGATTGACGTGACATAAAAATGCCGAATTGTGCATTTGAAGATTGCAAAAAACATGATGCAAAGGTTAACAAGTTTCACGGAATATCGTATCATCGGTTAGTAGCTTTACATTATTTTTATTACGTGTCTAACAATTTTAATAAAATATAAAAGATTTTACTATTACTAGTTATTGTTCGAGGCACTAGAGATGGGTCATTATGACTCAAATGAACTAATTCACTTGAGTCCATATAAGATCTTTAGTTCATTTAGTTCCATAGCTAATTAACTCCAAGAACGAGAGTAAACGGTAAGGATAGATTACGAACACTACATATAGAAATGTCTCCTATGAAACATATTCGCTGCAAAAATATTTTTATTAAGTATCTACACTACATTACATTTCAATTCAAATAATTACAGATTGCCTAATGATCTAGTGTGTAAAGAAATATGGAGTCGCATTATTCCAAAATAACGAAAAGAGCCCTATTTCAAGCCTCCTAAAAACGCAAGAATATGCTCTGCTAATTTTTATGACACAGATGTCAAAAGCTGGACTACGGAAGCTGAAAGCAATGGCAATACAGCGAATTGAGATTGAAATATTTAGTGCATTCACGCGTATAACAAAATAACTAAACTCAGAAAATGAAACTCCTGCCTCCCATAATTATGCAGTACTAGCAGCCCCGCGAATCCGTCTGCATGGAAAGTTTTTTTGCTTTCCCTCAGGAAAAATACTTTTTTGGGATGAAATGTACCGTCTTTCTCCTGACAATGTGTATGTAAAATTTTATGATGATCGGTTCTGTAGTTAAGGCGTGGAGGCGTAACAAACAAACAAACCGACTTTCACATTTATAATATTATAGTAAGGATTTGCAGTATAGTGACCGGTCGCAGCTTTGCTTTAAGATTTATTCCTTGTGTAAAAACCTAGGATAAAATAATCACTGTTGTATCTCTGACATATTAAACAGACTATATTTATATAATCAACTAGCGACCCGCCCTCGCTTCGCTTCAGTGTAATTTATAGATTTTATACATAAAGATTAATCAACAAAAAGTTTTTTATACATACCTTTAAAAAAACCTTAGGTAGGTACCTATATTGATGCTTAAATTTTAAGAGAAATTTGCATGTAAATAATCAATTTTGACAATGTCATTATTTAGTTGGATACGGATTGTGATACGAATGTCATCATCTTCCAATCAATAATTATTACTTTTATAGAAAAAAAATATATACTGTGGGTTCGTTTCATTATTCCAATTTGCATAGGGATCTCTATTTTTTTTTAAATAAAATACTGCTAATGTTACTCGCTGATAAAAGCTTTCAATACGTGAAAGAATTTTAAAATCTGATCAGTTTTAAGTTTATGCATTACAAACAATCAAAATAACAGACAAATCTTTCCTCTTTATATTTATAATAAATCTCTGTATATTCAATAATTTATAGTTTATAATATTAGTTTAGTATAGCTGAGAAAAATCACAAAAACACCTAATTTGAAATAAACATGATTGAAATTTTGTTATGTTTACTTTTTATTTATGGCCTTAATACCATCGAAAAACTGATATAATTACCAAAATAAAAATAATTAAAAAATAGTTGAAAGTTTTAGCGACCTAAAGATGATTGATCTAGTTCTTAACCCCAATTGAACTAAATCGTTCACTTCAGTAATCTTTTTTGCCCACCTCCAATACCGCAGTAGTTCGAGTAGGTTCTAAAAGATGTCGCTGATTTTGCTGGTATGAAGGAATTATAAAGCAAAACATTCGGATGGGCGCATCCTTCCTTTTGAAATCAATGAATAAATAATTAATTATTTATAAAAACTTATACTGGTAACCTTGTTGGTGCTGTCAAAATTCTAATTGTAAACATAGCTTTACTCAATTTTATTTAGATGGGTATTGGTGGGGTGGTTGGGGATTTAGGTGGGTATTAAAATTATTTTTGAAATTACCCATGTAAACTGACTTTTTAGACAGACTTCTATCACATTTTCTTTTTAATATTCTGAAAGTTTTTATGTCAAATAAAGCTCGTATGAGTTCCGTAGAGTTCAATAACATCCTTACTTCCTTACTAATATTATAAATGCGAAAGTCCGTTTGTTTGTTTATTTGTTTGTTTGTTTGTTACGCCTTCACGTCTTAACTACTCAACCGATCATCATGAAATTTTGCATACACGTTGTCAAGGGTACAGGAAAGGACATAGGGTACCTTTCATCCAGAAAAAACGCACAGTTCCCGAGGGATAGCAAAAAAACTGTCCACGCAGACGAAGTCGCGGGCGGCCGCTAGTGTACAATAAACTTTTGGCAAATTTTGAAATTATAACAAAGTTTTATAAGTTTGCTGAGCTGTTAAAGGTGTATACGTACCTACTTATTAAAATTCGAAAGTTAATATTGTAAAACTGATAAAGTGATAACCAAAAAGCTTGATTAACGATATCGAACTGATTTTATGTTTTTTTCATCATCATCATCATCATATCAGCCGCGCGACACCCACTGCTGGGTATAGGCCTCCCCTAAGGATCTCCACGACGATCGGTCCTGCGCTGCCCGCATCCAGTGGCTTCCCGCGACCTTCACCAGATCGTCGGTCCACCTTGTCGGGGGCCTACCCACGGAGCGTCGTCCGGTGCGCGGTCGCCATTCCATGTTACGCCATTATGTTTTTTTACGTCAATCAAATCTTAAAGCCGTACCAAGGAAATTGTAAGTACATCGTACAAGTTGTACGAAGTAATTACAATTTCCTTGAGCCGTACGCACCGACAGTTGACATGCTAAGCGCCTAGATAGTCACCTAGCGTGTAGCTGCGTAGAAGTAAAAGAAACGTTCAAGAAAGTTCGCAAACAGCTAGGCGACTAGCAAGGGCGGCTGCACTGCGCGCTTGGCGCCTTCGCTAGTCGCTACAGGGGGGGTATTACAAGCTCTGAAAACTTGCCAGGTTTATGAGTTGCTATAGTTACGTCTCTTTCTCGCTGTATAGCAAATAAAAGAGATGCATTGATAGCCATTCAGAAAACTGGCAAGTTTTAAGAGGTTGTAATACGGCGGCAGGCTAGGTGACTATCTAGGCGCTGCGCTAGGCGCTTAGCAAACCACCTGTCGGTGCGTATGTGCACAGAATATATTACGTGGCTTAAATTGCTATTTCTGAAGTAAAAAAAAAACAATAGTATTAACGGTCTGAATTACACAAAACTATAGTCAAAACCAGCATATCTTCTTTTCTTTTAAATTATCTAATGGTTCATTTCAACACATTAGAGCGCTCGGAAATACGGGAAACAGATAATAACACATTTGCATGTTGATCATAAAGCTGAAACTATATGTGCAATTACAGAACGTGAAACTGAATAGGTACAGATTGTGCGGTCATTTGCAAAAGAGCAACAATAATTGTCTTGCGACGGTTTTGCTCACACCCACAAACACACAGACTAGCATAGATTTACTTATTTAAAATTTAAAGTATACGTCATACAAAAGCTTATTACATAAGTGAACGGTATGGCTAAGTATATAAGTAACATTATGTAATGGTCTTTTGCAAATAACTGTACAATATTGGCCACAGATTAGCTGGCAAAATAAGTACTCTTGACTTTTGTTTCGTCAGTTCCAACAATACTGTATGAACGAAAATGATGATAAACTGCTCAGCTACTTCTGAAAAAATAGGACGATCAAAACCTATGTATGAGAGACCTTGGAGAAAATACGCGCAATTTATTCCAGAACGCCTACGCGTTTTCATCGCCTCTTCGGAAGAAGTTATTATATTTAGACATGACGTATTTCACCTGAGAAGGAAGGCCCTAAATAAACTCACAAGGTAGAGGTTAAACATGAGCAAATACAGAGTAACAAAATGGCTGTGCGTAAAATTGTTTTGATAGGTGAGCTTTGTGTTTATTTTATTAAGGAACTAAGTGACTACATTTTCAGAAAGTGCCAGAATGGTTTAATGGTTTGACAACTTATGTCTGATGGAAAGGTTCCCGATATGTGACATATAAATACCCTAACTTTCTATTATTTTGAACGGTAAAGCTATAAAAGTTTAAAAAGCAAACATTTATTTATTAATTGTAGGATATTGACAAGCTTACGACATTCAATTCAAAGATGTTTGCATTTCATTATTTTTGTAAGCTAAATATTATTCTGGAAAAACACAAGTTGGCTCTAACTTAGTACTGAAATGGGAAGCAAACCTTTCGTAATATGAAATTTATAGATAACAAGCCTCCGCCCGCGACTTCGTCCGTCGACATTCGGAAAATCCCGAGAAAAGTGAGATAAAGAATATCCTATGTTAATAAAGGATTAACCTGGATTAACCTATCCAGGCTATAAAATATATTTTGCCACATCCGAATACGTTCTTTTTTACTTTTTATTAGAATAGTATAAAAAAATGAAGACAATAATAGAAAACACATGGACAGGGGGAATAATATACTCCATCTATGCTTGAATTACTTGGTTTAAGAGCGTGATATTCTGAATTTGTCTGGGTAGCTAATCCGTTAGTAGTCTATCTCTCAATGGTTCAGAATATTCTCACTATCAGCCAAGGTTCAATACAATTTAGAGTGAATTAAAAATTTGGAAATCGCAACATTTTAAGTAAGTATGTACCTATAAACTGTCACAATCCTGACATAATTAAACCTATCTGTTCCCTTATTATTTGAATAAGGGAACAGATAGGTTTAATTATGTTAATACAATGGCCATTTGGCCATTGTACTAAAGTTAACGCTAGTAGAAATGTATGGGAATAAAATAAGCTAACGCTTAGCTCCTGTCAATCACATACATTGTCATTCGTACTAACTAGCGTTATTTTAATAGAGCCATTTGAGTTGGTCCTCTGGTTTCCTATTGCCTTATAACATGTGCTTAGCTACATACTTTGAAATCGAAGCGAATGTCTGTAAAGTTATCCAATTATTAAAAATAAACAAAGTTAAAACCCCTATTTAATTTTAAGTCGACAAGAACAAGTGGAACTAGCAACCAGCACCGCCACAGCGATCCGTCTCAAAAGTTGGCGACGTAATTAGTTCGTCGCCAAACTCGGAGCGAGCTAGGCGACTGTTATAGTTTTAAATTCAATTTATCAGGCTATTGGATTGCGTTTGAGTTTCAAGAAAACTTAAACCTACTTTTGCTATTTGTAGAAAGGAAAATCATAATTTATTGGTAGATATGGATGCGAATTTCACACGATTATTTTGGGTTTAAACCTCACCAAATTTACAACCCACGCAGATAAAGAATGGGATTAGAAATGGCGTCGTTCATATTCACTTCTTACTCGCACACTAAACGCTACACCTATCGCTCTCTCAGTCACACCCGTTGTGGTAAGCGCGGTGAGCCGCCATTTTCAATCCCATTTTTGAAGTGAAAACTTCTTTAGCGGCGTTGTACATTTTTTTTGTAATTGGGAAAAAATAAACTCGCGTCAGTCAGGGCCACATGACCCTGATCGAAAATTCGTAAGACGGATGTAGCGTAGACAGCCGGCGGCGGAAGTATCCCCCTCTCTTTTTACGGCGCCGCGAAAATGGCGGCGCGTCATTTTGGCATTTGGCGGGTTGATTTTTCTGAGAGATAAACTTTTTAATGTAATAAAAATTGTCATGTTTGTGTACGATAGCGCAATAAATAAATATTGTATTCTACCTCATAAATGATAGTACTTTTATACTGATAATTAAAGCAATTCGTGCAAAATTATTCCCTAACCATTCCAAAATATCAAAAATGCACAACGTTGATATTCAAGTTTTCACATCTGTCGGCACTCCCGGAGTGCAACCCGAATTTTTTTTATCTGCGCTGGTTCGTTGTGCCCTCTCTATCAGAATGACCTTTTCGCTGAAAGACCATTTACGTTGGATGTTGTCCAGATTTTTTTTGTACACACTAACATTTAAAATGTAACATTATTCCAAAGTTCCAGTGAAACAAATCGTTTACCAATATTGGTGAAACGTCAAAGTTATTACGAGTCCAAAGGCGTGTAATTAGTGAGGAAACCGAGCCGCACTCGACTCTAATGAAAAAGTTAAAACTTTAGCTATAGTTGCCCGGTAGTTTAATTTAAACAGGCGTTTTGAGAAATTCACTAGCTTGACGGTCAGTTTTCGCAATAGCAAAATTTCTTATATTTCCTGGGTTGATTTTACTTATGCAGCTTCTTTTGAAGCTTTTAAACATTTTACTGAGGGCAACAGTATATTAACTGTGTACAAGTTAATATCAAGTCATTAGTGTGGTTCGGAAATTTTATTTCGTTATATTTAATATTTTTTTGGGGAGCTCTGTGGCGCAGTGGTTTAGCACCTGGCCCAGCGATTGCGGAAGTTAAGCAACGTTCGCAAGGGTCGGTCATGAGATGGGCGACCAAAAATTTATTATCTCGAGCTCCTCCGTGCTTCGGAAGGCACGTTAAGCCGTTGGTCCCGGCTGCATTTGCAGTCGTTAACACCCACCAATCCGCATTGGGCCCGCGTGGTGGGTTACGGCCCATCCTCCTTACCACCCATAAGGAAGTGACTCGGTAGCTCAGCGGTCAGAGCATTGGACCGGATATCCAAAGGTCGCGGGTTCGATTCCCGTCTGAGTATTGATCTGGTGCGAGTCGTATTTTTTCTAGTATATTATTTAGTATTGTTTAAAAATAGCATTGTAAATGCAAAAATCTCAAATTTAAAAAAACCCATAAGGAAGGCCTGTGCCCCAGCAGTGGGGACATTAAAAATGGCTGATGGACAATTTTTTTTTTCCAAATATTTAAAATCTTTAAATTTTTAAATCATTGTTTTTTTCCTCCTGTTTAATTTTTCAAAGAACCATTGGTTCTTTGAAAAATTTAAGAACCTACTTCCACTAAATTCATTCTGCCAAAAATCTACGCTGTAAAAATGGTGCAATTGTCAAAAGATTTTATCAAACTAATAGCGTAATTTCCGTCCGTGAGTTCCCTAATGGCAAATATGTAAAATAATACAAAAACCTCTTTATGGAAACAAAAACCTACTTAATATTATAATTATCAATTTCCGGCAACATTGACTTCATGTAAATTTATATTTAAAAGGGCTCGGGAAAAAAGCAAAGAAAATCGCTTTCTATACTCAGACTTAAAAGGTAAGTAGGTATTTAGGTAAGCATATTTTGGGGAAATGACATGAAAAATTTAGTGAACTAAGTACCTAGGTAGGTAAAGTAACAGAAGTACTTAGTTAATAAACACTTTAGAACTTTGTCATGCTAATTATTGCGCGAGGAGCTCGATTGAGCACTGGATTAGCGCATCTGAGTAATTCCATGAAATGTGGACACGGTAAAAGAATAGTATAACGTCTCTTTTCGATTTTAACAATATTTAATAGTGGCAACACTGACATCAAACGTTTAAATATAGATTAGACGTTAAAATTCGTTACTATGGCCGGTTCTAGTTGCTGATAATTCAACTTCTTTTACGCGAGTTACCATATAATTTGGTAATGTTTTAAAAAGTATACTTTAATACTACTGTTTCTATTAAAGGAAAACTTATTTGTACATATATTGTTGCTTTTATTTATACATAATGCCAAGTAATAGATCAACCATAGAAATAGAATGTCAAAGAACAACAATGTCAATAAACAGGTGATCCGAAAAACGATTCATACATTTTATATGAGATACGTAAAATATGACTTAGATTCATAAAATATGACTATATATGGCAAAGGAAATTAATAAACTATGTTCCATACTGTTTTCTTCGTCGATAAACGAATATATGTAGCGAAATTTGGTTTTAGAGAAATGTGTGGCAATTGGCAATATTTTATTTACCTGTGAAAAGTGTGATTACTTGGATTATTTCTTTTTGTATCATCATAATTAGTTAGAGCACAAGACACCATGGCTCCAAGATACCTTTATTTTAAATTCTAATTAAGATTAACAAATATTTTAAACAAACTGTGATTGCTCATTTGCTAGGCGGGACGCTAGGGGATCTTACTGTAAAAAATGTTGGCACATGTCACTCGATCCTTTGTCTCTTTTTTACATAGACCGTGCCCGTATGATGTTAACTTCTCTTTTCCACGCTTTGTTGGTCTTCTTGAGCGCAGCGAAAATTTTTCTATGTCTATGAGATCAACACATTCCGTAGATTTTTTTTAAACAAAAGATGTCTAAAAATGGTAACGCGAGTTACTGATACAATTTAATATTTATTTCAATAATTTTTACAATATTACTATTTTTATTAGAAAGGTCTGAACACATTACATTCATGAAAATAAATTGTTTCATTAACCAATTGAAACAACCTTAAAAAAATCATTAAACAACAAAAACCGGCCAAGTGCGAGTCGGACATGCACGAAGTGTTCCGTACCAAAAAACGGCAAAAAATTTACGTTTGTTGTATGGGAGCACCCCTTAAATATTATTTTTATTCTGTTTTTAGTATTTGTTGTTATAGCGGCAACAAAAATACATCATCTATAAAAATTTCAACTATCTAGCTATCACGGTTCATGTGATACAGCCTGGTGACAGACAGACAGACAGACAGACAGACGGACAGCGGAGTCTTAGTAATAGGGTCCCGTTTTTACCCTTTGGGTACGGAACCCTAAAAAAGTGATCTTTTTGAAACGCGAGTTACCATGGAATTACCCATAATTATATGCTTTGCAATGATTTCTACACCAAGGTACAAAAAGTCATTTTTTTTAACGAAAAGTAGACATTTTCCGTCAAAACTAGCAGGATATAAAATGATTTGAATTTAGGGACATGATCACACGCAGGTCACGCGCCTTCTAATTGCGTCGCCGTGCGAGGAACATGAACGGTTCGGTTTTAGCAGCTTTTTATTCTGAGCACGAGTGAAAAATTCGGAAATGAAAGGGGCCATGCTAATGCCTTTTGTCTGTTACAATCCTTTAAGGTAAAAAAAATACGATTCAAGAATACTAACATAGTTATGATCTATTTTGTTTGACTTTGTTTTTTTTTATCATAAATGGGTTTGCCCTTGACCCCAGCAAGTCTAGCCCAAAAACAAAGACAGGGCCTACGATGGAGCGAGCTTGCCCAGAAGGTGCTTATTCACTCTGGCCTTGAATAGAGTCAGGTTGTATGCACTCGGAAACAGACGCCGGCAGGGAATTCCATTCCATAGCTGTGCGCATTAAAAACGATGTGAAGTAGCACTTGGTACGCAGAAAAGGTCTATCAACCAAGAACGGGTGGTAACCCGCAGTACGTCTGGATGTCCGATAGTAGAAAGGAGAAGGTGGAATGAGCTCGTGCAGCTTTTGAGCACACTCACCGAAGTACAATCTATAAAAGACCGATAGGCAAGCAACTTTTCGGCGGTGAGCCAAACTGTGAAGCTTAGTTCTAACCAATTTTTCATCGCCTATTAATCTCTTGGCTCTGCGTTCCACCGAGTCCAGTGCAGCAAGTTGATATTTCGCCGAGCCATCCCAAAGGTGGCAGCAGTACTTCATGCAAGATCGGACTTGACCTTTGTAAAGGGTTAGAAGCTGCCCAGGCGTAAAGTACCGCTTGACTTTATTTAGGACGCTCAGCTTCTTAGCTGCAGTTTGAACCTTGGACTCGATGGTGGTGCCGAAGTTAAGGTCAGAAGATAACTCCATGCCAAGAAGCTGGAGAGCATCGGTTACTTGGATAGATGTACCTCAAAAAGTAGGAGTTAAGATGAATGGACTCCTTTTCGCAGTGAACAGACACGCCTGCGTTTTAGAAGCGTTGAAACTGACGAGATTTTCATCACCCCATTGGGAGACGAGACTTAACTTCAGGTTCAATCGCTCAACCACGGCCTCTATCATTATTTTTACCTCATCTCTACCGACTTTCACTCTGGACAGATATCTCTCCATGACGTACTGTCATCTGCATACCCAACAATGCCCGATATTAGTAGGTCATTGATGTGTAGCAGGAAAAGCGTCGCAGAGAGCACCGACCCCTGAGGAACTCCGGCATCGATCGCCATGAGGTCAGAGGAGCAGCCGTCAATGACTACTCTGATCGACCGAGCCAGCTACAAAAGACTTTGAATTTAAGGAAAACAGTTTTTTTACAAAATGTGTTGAAAAGTGTGGATTTGGCGTCATTCTAACATCCTTTTCTGTTCCCGCAATACTTGTTGTATGGTCTGTGGTTCCCGCTAAAGATAAAAGTTTCTAAAATAACTATGCAAGTATCGGCCTTTGATCGTAGGCGGTTCTGTTCAGGGGGTCTATTTCGAAAAGTTTATTGCGATACACGCAGCTGCGTCCGTGCTTCGTTTTGATTGTTTCCAATTACAAATCACTTTCGTATGCGATATTGCGAAGTGATTGCGTGAGTCTGACAGTTTCTCTCTAGCGTATCCGACATCGTTCGTTCAGTAGTCTATGGGCTACGATAGCCAAATTCAAAATGTTTGTTATAACTATCAACCAACGAACTGCGGACGACTATCGTGGCCAAGTGACTGCGTTACGCAATTGCGTAGGTACGTTATTTTTGTAATAGGGCCCCTGACGCTTGCTACACGGTTGAAAACTAAACCTTTTTATATATTGTTCTTTAGAACATAATTTATTTTCTATTAAATTTAAATCTATTTTCTTTAAATGATACTGAACAATGAAAATAAACATTATGTGCTCTAGAAAACAGGACAATGATAAGTCTAGTGTCTACATGTAGACATTGGTCTCTATTATATTAAAAATCATATTATACCAGACCCCCTAGCCTAAGTAACATTTACAAATTTTCGTTATCGCTTCGCTTTCGAAACATGTATAGGATTGACATAAGGTTTCGTTAACTATCGAGTTTTAAAACGTCAAATCCATACATTTTACGGAGCGAAGCGATAGCGAAAATTTAAAAATGTGACATTGGCTACAGGCTCTAATCTTAAGTTCCTTTTTTAAGTGTAAAACCGTATAACATAATAGTCTACAAATCTCAACAAGATAGTAAATACAAGTACCACAACACCACAACAGACCCAGTAGCTCACTGTTAAGTAATTAGCCGTCGGTCGCAGCAGCTTGGCGCGGCTCCAGCACACGGCCAGATTGGATCTTTGACGTTTTTTACTGTATCCTGTATGTGGAACAATTTCATTAATAAAAACTAAGGTTGCATACCCACAACCAAGATTTGGTCCGGCCAATAAATCGAGCCGATTTTAGGAGAACGATATAATTCGCACTAATTTTGCTACCGACTTTTTGAGTCGTGAACGTTTCGTCATCGAAATCGACCAAATGTTTTAACACCGCATAAAAAGTATAATATAAGATTTTACTATGTATGTACCTATACCAGCAAATTTAATTAATGACTTAGATACTCTTAAATAGCTTTAATTTTGTTAGTAAAGATAAACCTTTATCAAATATACAAGATATGTAATGAAAAATAAATGTGTACCTACTTGAATACTTTCTCTGTTAATTTATGCAACTCAAGACGCTGGGCTATTTACATGGGTCGATTTTAGTCACCTGTGACGGTCAACTTTAGTCACCTAGCAAGTCGCTTCCAAAGTTGAATCGCAGGTGATGGCGTCGCTGTCGTCTATGTAGTTCATGGCGTAACCACATGAGTAAAGAAAAGGACCAGAGACAAAGCTTCTTAAGAACGTGAAATTCAAACTTGCAACTAACAAAACAAGCAATGCCCTGAGATTGTCCACTGGCTGCAGTTGTTAAAACAGCTTTTTTCCGGTTTTTCCACGTACGCGACAAGTGGCCAGTGGACACGCACACATGCCCCGCGTGCTTGTAGTAGTGCAACCGATTTGCGCGGTTGTATGAAGCTTTGTCTCTGGTCCTTTCTTTACTCATGTGGCGTAACCTAGGTAACAATATGTAATAACGTAGTTCCAGTTTTGGCCACCGGATCGGATAATTTTGTTCTGCGGCCTAGGCCGCATTGCCATTAACACGGTCGATTTTCGCCGTGCGGCGAAAGTCACCAATGTAAACAAATAAGTTTCCTTTTATCGAATTAAAGAGTTGGTCGAATATTCCTATTAGAAAAAAAACCTTAATATTGGTTTCCCTCTTACCAGATAACTTAAAGACTCTCAAAACGTAGTTCTCGTAAGAGATACCGCCCGATCATCGAACCCATAACCGCTGGCGGGGTGCCAAACACGAGCCTGTGCTTTATGGCTGCGAGACGTCTCGAAACTTTTTATTTATGCGCCCAGGTTTCTGAATACATTCCCTCATTCAATATGGCGGGTGCCATTTTATTTCTCTTATGTGGGTAGCTAGGAAAACGTCGTCAGGCTTTTTGAGAAACATTACTGAAATTATTATATACCTAGGTAGGAAAACTTTGACGTTATAGGTACTACAATCGAAGACTGGTTAAATTACGATTGCAGAAGTTATACAAATTTCACAAAGGCTGGTTATCAAATCAACGCCATTGATTCTTTGTAAAACCCACCATCATCAGAGACTAAACCATAAAATAAAATTGATTTAGCGTTCAATCGTAAAAGAAAACTGACAAAATAAAGAAAGATTGTAATGTTATTACCTTTAGGAGGTCCTTTATAAACGTTCGCAAGGACGCAAACTAAAGGAAATTATAAAACTATATGTATGAATAGAATAAATAGGTAATCTAGTGTAGATAAAGCTATATAATGCCAATTGTATGGCCGGGAGACTTTTTCCACGATAATTCCACATTGCATTTTGCATTTTTATGTCGGTTTTAATCTTATTTAGCACCCTTTCTATTCTTTGCTGAGAAAATTATTTGTTGATAAACAAATGTCTGTCAATCTAATTGGCTTAGCAACGTGTTAATATTTAATCCAATGTCAAAACTCTAGATTTTCAACCTAGCTATAGATAGAAACCTTTGTACAATATTGTTCTGTTCGTAAGTTCAAATTGTAGGGTAGAAATTAAGAAATAAATTAGCGACGGTATAAAAGGGGGAGCGGCAGCACAAATGACTCAGTCTTCCTGCGAGCTTGTCCTGAGGCACTATAATAAGACGCTGATGTTATTCTACTCTGAAAAGTGAAAAGTGACAGATGCGTTGACGAGCGCATCTTCGCATCACACAAGACACGGTTCTCGTACATCGGCACGAACACCTCAGACGTTGTGCGGCGGCCCATCTGACCAGCAGAAGGAACTCTTCCCGGGGCTTCGGCCATTGCCGTCGGCGTGTCAATGTGCTCATCGACTACCACGACGCCATTACTTTCCACCGGAGCGCATCGCTACGAGCCACCCCGGCGCCGCTCGAACCACGTGTCTTTCCTCTGCTCCGTCGGGAGCGGTACCCGTACCTGCCTGTCTGCTCCGTACCCCTGCTACCGGGACGTCCCTGCGTGTTTGCCGCTCCAGTCTGCGCCCTATCCTAGTCCTACTTTTTGTTAGTCGAACTTAGTCTTAAGGCTCCGTTACGCGAAACCATTTGTCTCTGTCTTTTTCTTTACGTGTAAAGAGTATGGAAAATAACCTCACTTCTGCACTTTTTCGATGTTTTTCGTTGTTTTTTCATCATTATCTTTAGCACAATTATCTTTCTTGAAAAAAAGTTATTGGAGCAACTGCACAGTACGTTAAAGTGTATTTTGATGTAGAATTCAATACGTTTACGCTATCATTTACGCCAAAAATTTTCTTCCAAATTTTGCTCCGTTACCTTCCGTAACGTGAGAAGATTAATTTTAGAAATAGGTCAAACTACGCTCCAACATAAAACACAAAACAATTGTTTTATAGGAATATTAAACAAAATCCTGTAGAAAACAAGGCTTCCCGCAAAGGTGTGTAAACATAATTAGAAGCGCTGCGAGCATCTCAATATTTGGTAAGGTTTGCCAGGGCCGAACTAGAAGCCAATAAGCGTGGGTAGATAATTCACATTCTGTGACCTAAAAAATTGATTCACCTGTATTTTTTTATATTCAACAATAGGGAAGCATTAAGCATTCATCTCTGATGTAATAAGATGTTAAAGCTAGAGGTAAAGAACTGAGTAATGATGGACAATATAATTGAATCTCTGGATTGTTTTAAATAGCTTTCATTACAGATTTCATTAAGTTTGGGTCAGGTGCAGTTATGAACCTCGCTCACGGAAATGGCAAGGCTTAAGGCGTGAATGTGAAAAGGTACCGCTTAATACCTATTAGTATTTTCAGTAAAAAAATTATATTCAAAAAATATTAGATCAATAAAATCATAATGGTTCCCCTCAGCCCGTGCCTGAGTTTCTGATTACTCCCTTAACTTTCCGAGCACAGAACTCGGCCACGTGTTTGCCGAATTATGCCGCGGCGTCCTCACTAATGTGACAAAAAACAACCGGTGTCAACCAACCCAACTCTATGCAAATTGCCGCCAGAGAAATTCAAATTATTCCAATTACAGGACATGAGTGAAAGTTGGTGGAAATTTTGTGTACAACTGAACTTTCAGCTTTGTAGTATTCGTGTTGAATTTTATTTACTGCGGTAGAGTAAAGATATGGGCACATCACCACCGTCACAATGACACGACACTTCGCAGCAATACGGCATTGTGACGAGTGTAAGACATGAAAGTCTTCAAAAATTTTGTGTTTCAGCTTCCTGCACTGGCACGGCGCAAAACTTTTCATCTTTTTTTTAATAGATTCTGTTATTGAAATATTTAGAGAATATCGCGGCTACGATGGCACCAGAAATTGCGACACGGCAAAATGTCGTGACTAGACGTCTCACACCGTTTTTGGTGATGTATCCACGCCCTAACTAAACCATCAAAAGCTCAGAATGAAGTAATAAATAGTACGGGCGAGTCAAAAGTTAAAACGACTACACAGTGCTTCCATATGGGTTTTTTCCATATATTTTAAAAGCCGCACTTATGATGGAATAAATTAAAATAATTCAAAGTGAACATTTTAATTTTGACGTCAATGACATCGTTACCTATCCGTAAATTACCCCACCTATGCTATGCATATATTAAGTTAATCGTATTCCTTGCACATATAATATTCCTCTCCAAAAGATAAACTGAACTCCCGGCTCGTATATCTTATCGAACTTAATAAAAAGCTTAAACGCAATTGACGATCCGAATCTCTGAGGAACAGATTTGAATGAGTTTCACAACTTTTACAAACTTTTATACACTCCAATTTGTCGGAACATTGGTGGGAAGGCAATCCATTCGAATTTCATAAAACCAATTTTGAATTTCATGTAATAATTTTATGAGAGATATGCATGAGTTGGAAGCTATGTGCAACTATGTTACAAAGACTAGAAATCCATATTGAAGTACAGTTATTGCATATACATCTGAGGTTATTTGGTATATGTGTAAACCTAAAACTATATTATATTTAGCAAATAAACCATAAGTATGACGAAACAGTCCCGACTTTCCTCTTTCCTTTGGGAATATGAGACGAGATAGTGCATAATCAATCCCCAACGTTTGTTTGGGTCCGGATAATCCCCCACAAAAAGATAATTCCGTATCTTAAGACGGGACATTTGGGCTTCAACATTGTAGCTTTTGTTCTTTTATATACGGATGTAAGTAGAAAAAAGATAGATAAGAAAAATGATATCAATAACATTGTCAAAGTCGTAAAAGTACCGTACCTTATCTTTATAATACTCGTCACTATCTATAACTATACAGTTAGTTAAGAATGTTTTAAGTCCTAACTTTGATTTCCATTTTGTGCTCGGTTTGACATACTAATTAGCTCTTTACCTATCGAAATGAAGACAGTGTAAAATGATCGAGTTCCTGTATTAGAGGTATTAAATTCAGTTCCTGAGTGGTTCACGATTCCTGAAGAATTTCGTTTTCATCAATATCCACATACATTTGGTAACATGCTTACGTATTTGGTCGACAATCAACTGCAGCCGATATAAACTAGGAGCGATGTTAGTATATTCCCCTATGTAAGTATAAGTTTGACATAGGACTAAGGACCGGACTATCAATCTGCCCGGGGCGGGATAATCCGGGAACTAAGATAATTTGACGTCTTAAGGCGGGTCACTAGGATAAGAGAGATGTGACGTTTGTTCTGTCTACTTCACTGTAATAAGATTATCACAAGCACATTATATTAATTATTACTACTCTGAAAAAAATGCATTTTTTTCAAGACCGTTGAAATTTCAGGATTTAATTTCATTTTGAGTCAGTTAAAATCACTCTACCGTGCTAATGTGCAAATTTTCAAGCCATTAATGCAAAACTCATATGATCAGTCAGTAGTCACATGCAAACGGGTCGTCTGCACAGTTACAGTAATAAATTTACATCAAATTTAAGGTTATCGCTAACGTCACAGCATTAATATTACTGTGCATTGAACCATTTTTTATGCTAACTCATAACTAGCAACAAAAATGAATTTACATACACTTTAAGGTCAAGCCACACAGCGGGCGTGACGGGGTGCGGCGTGACGGGGCGCGGCGCGACGGGGCGTGACTGGGCGCGACGGGGCGCGACGGGAGTTCACACTGCGGGCGTGATCACGCATACGTTCTGTATTCACGCTCGGCGCGACGGCGGCGTGGCGCGACGGGACGCGACACGTCGCGCCCCGCCGGCCTGTGTGACGTCGTTCATAGTATCTACATTCATAGTTCATAGTACATTACAACTGCTCAGCGTCGCGTCGCCGTTCCGTCCCGCCACGCCACGCCCGCTGTGTGGCTTGGCCTTCAAAGAAGATTGAAAGAAAAAAACTGGACAAGTGCGAGTCCGTACAAATTTGTTGGTACTTAAATAAAGACTGTATTTTTATTATTTAATTACAAATGTATAGCTTTCAGATTTTTCCCTGTACTTGTAGTATACCTAAGACGATATTATTTGCCAAATTTCATAGTTTTAGGTCAACGAGAAGTACCTGAATTTTGATTCCTTTGAGAGTGACAAAATACGCGTTTTTTGCGGCATAAACGGCCGTACTTTTTTTACGTAAACTTAGAAGTTTGATTTTTCACAGCTTCAAGGGATTGTAGACTTGAGTATATGGTTATAATTTCAACACGATACATCCACCCTGTTCCTGAGATAAGGGTCTTGACAGACATAGACAGACGGACAATAAAGTGATCCTATAAGGGTTCCGTTTTTTCCTTTTGAGGTACGGAACCCTAAAAATAAGTTCAAGTAAAAAGTTAAATTCGGAAAGCTACGCCGAAGATCGAAAGTCGAGAAAAACTCAGAAAGACTTGTTCCAGATTCGTCATGTTCCTGACTCGTCGTATTCCAGATACGCCGTATTCCAGATTTGACGTATTCCAGATTCGTCGGAATACAGTCGATGACATATTTTTTTATTTAAGTAGGTATTTATTTAATTATAAGGTACAACAACAGCATAACACATATTACATTTCAGTTATAATACTAATTAATCTGAAGCATGTTCGTAATAAAAAAAACCGGCCAAGTGCGAGTCGGACTCGCGCACGAAGGGTTCCGTACCAAAAAACGGCAAAAAAAAAAAATACGTTTGTTATATGGGAGCCCCCTTTAAATATTAGTTTTATTCTGTTTTTAGTATTTGTTGTTACAGCGGCAACAAAAATACATCAGATATGAAAATTTCAACTGTCTACCTGTTGTCGTCATTTATATCAAGCAAAAAACGGCAAAAAAATACGTTTGTTGTATGGGAGCCCCCCTTATATATTAATTTAATTCTGTTTTCAGTATTTGTTGTTATAGCGGCAACAGAAATACATCATCTGTGAAAATTTCAACTTTCAAGCTATCACGGTTCATGAGATACAGCCTGGTGACAGACAGACAGACAGACGGAAAGACAGACAGACAGACAGACGGACAGCGGAGTCTTAGTAATAGGGTCCCGTTTTTACCCTTTGGGTACGGAACCCTAAAAACCCACTCTTAAGTGTAACTTACTCTGCCGGAGACGACTAAACTTAACCATTTTGATTAGTATACTCAGTGGCGGAGGGTCCGTACAAGCCGATTCCCATCGGCTTACTTTTTAGAAATCCCACCCCACCGATCCACTATACAAATCAGAACATTTTTGTAGAACGGCTTACCTTCCCCATAATTTGACCCCTCGCCACTGGTATACATCCCATATAAATCGGTTTTACTTCATATTTTCATCTACCAGTTATTTCATAAAGCTGATGCTTGACACATTTTTCTCCCAGTAATTATTTTACTTGGGAGAGCGAGCGCAAACAGGCTGGGTACCGCGGCGCGCCGCGAAATTCAATTAATCCTAGCTCGTCACGTAAATTAGTTAGGCAACTTTTGCAGTGAAGCCGCAAGTTATAAGAAAAGACCTGATTATTTTTTCCTCACTTGCATCTAAATAAATTGTAAAAATAATAATACCTAGTGTAATTTGTTGGCACTTGATGATAATTGAAAGATTAAATGAACCTTTCATATTATAATACTAAATAGGAATTACACTAGGAATAAAACCGGTCAAGAGCGAGTCAGAGTCGCGCACCGATGGTTCCGTACCATCATAATTGCACCATCAAACCATTTTTTTTACATTTTTTATCATAAGTCGAAAACTATGCGGCCTAAAACAAAAAAAAAATATTAAAAACGGCGCTCTTCATACGATACCCTACATGCCCTAGTAACCCCACTTCAAATTTTTAAGACCCCTTTTCAGTCCCTGTTGTAAAAAAATATATTTATATTTTTATTTATTTCTTATTTGCAAAATAGTTGGGAAAATGTCATCTTAAACTATTCCAAATTTCAAGTTAATACCATTAGTAGTTCTCGAGATATCCAGCTGTGACAGACAGACAGACAGACTGAGTCACACCATAAGGGTTCCTTTTTTACTATTTTGGTACGGAACTCTAAAAATACGACACGCACCAGATCTTTCATATAATATTTTTGTTATTTACAATACTTCATAACACTTTTTCTGAATTTCTGCCGTTCTGCTTGGGCGCTGTTTTATGCTATTTTCATTGCGAGTTTCTTTCAAACATAGGAATTGATGAATGTGTGATTTCATTACAATTTAACCTAACTACTTAAGACGTCCATAAGAATTTTTGAAAGGGCCATATTCTCTTTAAGGCCGATTTACGTCATACGTTATACTCCGATTTGCTTTTTTAACGAATTTTAGTATACATAACATTGAATCATATTTAAAGTAACAAAATCGTGTGGTGCATTGTCGCTGAAAGCTTAACACTTAAACCATGGAGGAATTTATTAAATCCTTTACTGCTCCATCTATCCAGGTGATGGAAACTGAAGAATTAATTAGTCAAAAATGTTTGAGGTTAGATCGTTACCGTCAATCCATAGTTAATGTTGAAACAACTTGATTTACTTTAATTCAATACTTAGTTATTACGAATATTATACACCGTATTTTTTTAAATATATCTCAAAATTAAATGGGGATATCAGACCACGTTTCTGAATATGAACGTGCAATTAAAAGTTAAAAATTAATAGTTTGAAAATTTTGGAAAATCTTGATTAATCGGCATTCCCACAAAAATATGTAATCACGATAGTCCCTTTTGATTACATGCGTGTAATTCTATGAATAAGCTCAAAATCCAGAAATCTGTAAAATTTTGGGACGCAAACAAACCTCAATATCTTGACCAGTAATTAAATATTAAATTTTTAACTGTAATTACTCGATTAAAATAAGGAAGAGATACACTCATTTCATTTTAGATATACTAAAAAATTTACCGTGTATAGCTGTTCTGTTGTAGTAAATGTTTTAAAACAGCAGTCATTAGGTATGTTTTGAAAAATATGGGAATAAAATCCAACGCGAAAAATATGTAAGTTAAGGACACATAATTAGTACAAGCCTTAGTGGCTTATATGTTTTTTTTTTTACATTTTCAGCACCTAATTCTATATAATACTGCTTCCAAAGAAGAAAGATTTTTTTTGCTAAGATATAGTAGTTAGAAAAGAAATCGAAATTAAATGGTTTTTAATTACCTTCTCGACCCATTTAAACTCCTTTTCAAAACAAATTAAACGTCTAGACTAATATTAATTAAAGTCTTTCCAAATAAATCCTTTAGTGTAATTAAAATAAGTTAAAAAGGGCGGGAAAAAGTTTAAAAGTCGCCTTACAAATCATCTGAGGCAGACTCTTGAACAAAATGCTAATAATATTTCTGGCACAATCACGACGGAGAAAAAATTAATCTACGTCGCAAAAATGATAACCCTTTCTTAAAAGGAATTTCTACCATGATCTTTTGTACTACGGTTTATTTTTATACAAAAATATAAACATGGCTTACTAGCTGCAGTAGACTCTCTTTGTCTCTTAATCCTTTTTGATGAGTTAGTTCTATTTTGCTTTTTCTATTAGAGGTAAGACATAGTACAGATGGCAAAAAATAATCACGATAGTCGGATGCAATAAGGAATATGCATATTTTTTTGTAATAAAATCAAAAGTATAATGCGTGAGAAAATCAACTGTAATATTAAAAAAATATCTTACGTTTTTTTCTCGAAATTGACTTGAAGTTAGCACGCAGCAGCACCCGCTGAAAACGCTCTATACAAAACGGTCATGAATCATGATTTTTGACGTCACTCATCACGTTTCAGGCGCGTTTATTAAGGAGTTTGTACGGTGCAACCGTGCATTTCGCAGAATCATCATTTTATTAATTGTACTAAATAATTATAATTTTGCAACAGTTCACGTCACACACATCGCGGCGGCGGCGCGCTCATTGTATCAATCACTTAGCATAGTAGCATCAAATAAAGTTTATCAGTTTGTGTAATAAATAAACATATCAATATTATATTTCAGTTACTTATCACAGCATCTTTAGGTGTCTCGTACAGAGTTAGCCAAGAATTTTCAATTATCTCCCTAAATTTTACGTTTAAGTACATTGTCATACAAAATATTATTATTCGATATTCTATCTGACTATTAAGTGCATTTTATCCGAAAATAAAATAAAAACTTTATTTTCCCCTGATTTTATCGTGTGATAAAACTAAAATAATTCATTTTTTCTGTTCCATCATATTTTTATACGCGTCCGCAGCGATCAAGGTCAAATTTATCAAAATCGGTGACTTATGCATAATTATTCCCTATTCGTCGTTAAATTAACTTGATATATTGAACCTTATTCGTGAGTTAATAGTGGCATGGAGTAGGACGAACATCGTAGGCTTATTTTGTTTTTGTGTCAATAAATTTATTATTATCATTATAAATATAATTGGTTATTTATTATGCATGTACTGACTGACAGACAAAACATAAATAAGTAGTTAACAGTAGTGTCACGGGCAAAAAATGGACTAGTGTGCGTATGTGTCTACTTCCGCCCGTCCATCTTAAGTCCCATCCGTCTAGTGGTTTGAACGTCGTAAGTGTAAAGTGCAATACTGATGATGATGATGATGAATAATAAATAATAAATTTGGAACAACTTACAACAATTATTTACTCCCACACTAAGCAGAGCTTGTATCTACTTATACTATGGGTACTAAATAACGATAGAATACATAAATAAATATATCGGGTCATTTTGAACTTACCATCCAAATTTTGAGGATGTGTTCAGTCCATGAAACTGAACAACTTTCTCTAAGGAACACATGGTCAAATATGTATAATATAAATCGACTTTCCATACAAATCAAAGAGATCACGTGATCAATTTAGTATGGGATGACCAAAATTTTCTGGCGATATTTGACACATGTTTCTTAGAGAAAGTTGTTTAGTTTCATGGACTGGACACATCCTTAAAATTTGGATGGTAAGTTCAAAATGACCCTGTATAAACGACCATGACTTGGGAACAAATGCTTGTGCTTATCACACTAACATCTGCCCCTACCAGGATTCGAACCGAAATGAGCCAGCATATAATTAAATAATTACACTTACATGATGTATATGTAAGAGTCTAAAACATTTAATCAGCAGGAACTAAACTCGTATTTCATTTTTGCAATGCCCTAACTGAATCAGATAATGCAAATGTACTGTGAAAAATTCTTTTTAAATCCGTAGCAGGTAATTTAAGTGGAAGGAAGTCGGGTTAAAGAACACCCCCCACTTTAAGAGGGAGGGGGGCGACCCACGGCTCACAAGGTTGATAATTAAAACAACTCTCAAAGAAACATAATTTTTAACAATTTTTCCAATTACTGTTTGTAACAATTAATTGAAATACTGTTACATTTTCTGTTTTATGTTTTCGAGTAATCCCAGCTAGCAAAAATGTGATAATAGGCCATCTTTTATCACTAAGTAGTGATATTAATATCGTATATAAGTAACGCTTATCACTGCTAGTTGTATATCTGTGTTTGAAACACTTATTAGCTGTATAAGGATATACAGCTAAATTGTCGTATTAACCTATCACATAAACGTTTACTCAGCTGCTTTATACAACATATATAACACAGCTACAAATTGATACTCCTTAACTTGAATATGGAGCAACTATGTTGTATAGTAGGATTTATGATGCTATTAAAACACTTGTGCTAAATAAATGATAAGGGGATCCTAATAGCATTCATAAGTTGTAATGAAGCTTTGTGCGCGCTCATATATTACCAAAATATAATTTATCGTAATGGCCGCCCGATGTTGTATATCGTCTGAGTAGCAGCAACACTAACACTAATTAATCATATATTGGTATCTTCAAAAATAATTTGATAAATTAAATCAATTTTATTAATTAAATACTACGAATTCGAGGGGGGCACTAAAAAAACAATAACATTATGCTACTAATTTAACAATAGAATTGCAAGCGCATATGAAATAGAACTTACACTAATCTTTTTTACACACATAAATTGGATAATAAAAATGGAGCACACGATGGTGACATATAAATATAACTTAACGAAATATACCTATGAATATATTTCTTTCTGATAAAAATAACCAGTAACGCATTCAATTATTCACGTTATTCAAACAGTGTTATTATAGAATCACAATCACTAATATATCACCATATTGTGTTGCAACTGATTCGAGGTCACTGATATGTATCTGATTAGTCCTAAGTGGAGCTACAATAGATATACTGTATCACTTTATAGTGATAAAAGTGGGGCCTTTTTCCAATGATAGAAGCGTTTCTGTAACATATATGCGACTGTTTATATCACCGATATACAGCTAAATTCTGTGTCATTTTGCTAGCTGGGATGTATTTTATCATTTACGTGACTTTGGGGTACTATTTTATTCTTTGGGCAGCCAATTAATTTATAATGTTATTAATCTTTTGATGCCGTGCTAGCTATTTCTTTTTTTAAATTAACCTGATTCTGTTATATTTCGTAATTTCATTTGCCTTTTTTTCAAAGCTACAGTGCGGAAGATTCAAAACATAATTTCAATGTAACTTCTTTAGATTTTTTCTATTCAGAGAGCCGTTTTTAGTACCTATCTATTAGTGTGTTGTGCTCTACCAACTTCAGAGCGCTTCAATGTACTTTGGTTTGTAAAATTTACTCTTTGTCATTCATTCTCGACCGAGTGAAGTTGCCGCGCGCGGATTCTATTGTCAATTTATCGCATTAGAAGTAGGTTATTTGGCCTTATATTATAATATATTATAATATCCGGCAACCCCGACCGATACACTTGTCAAAACAAACCAGCTGATTTTATAATTCAATTAAATTGTTTAAACTTAGAATTTCTTTAATAAGTTGTGCTTAAATTGTTCTTTACTTTATAAATATCCAGTAGAAGTGTTATCTTTATAATCAGTGTGGTATAATTTGAAAAAATATGATTTCAAATTCGTAACGACGCGGCGGCAACCAAATGTCACTGGAGAAGATATAAAAGCCGGATAATTTTGTAGAAGAAAGGACAAATTTGTGATCTGCTGCATTTTAAACCGGGGGAGTATATTTGTTCCTTAATTTTTAGTAATTAATACGTACCTATAAGGTATAGGTTATTAGGGAAATACCAAATTAAAACTTTGTGACTGAATTGAATTTTCATAAACCTACCTAGTAACCACAGAGGCGGATTGTTTTCCAATTTAAACTTATACATTGACCACTCCACTACTACAAAACTCACTAATAGTGAGTAACTTCACAACACAATACGATCTGGCACAGTTATAACCTCTCTTTACTTGACATACAGTGGAAGTAAAAGTTGATGGTGGCTACTATTGTCACAGACATTCACTATACTTTTACACTCACAAGCATTATATTTGTACATAAACACATCTGATCAACTTCACTATTAAACAATAATTTTGGGAAACCATTCTGCTCCTTTTCTTGCAATATTACTTAGTTATAAATTTGATCTGGTACTAAATAACTTTCACTTTAGACTAATCAGTCACTCAGTTTTAACTTCATTTAAGTATAGTTAGGTACCAACATTTGTTTACTAAATTCATAGGTACTGACTGACACACATTAAAAGAAAAAGGTAATGACCCTGTTTTTATAGTCAATATAGTCAATATAGTTAATTGCATATCAAATCCATTTTAAATAATAAACAGACATTTTAATATACTGACCTCACTTTGAATAACTTAATTTGTTTTTCTTTGTATTTATTTATTTAATATAGGTATAACTCTGAAAACTTGTAATAAATACCTATTTGCTAAGTACCTACTAGTAATCTGTGTTTATTTAATCTTCGATTTTCTTTTTATAAAAATTAATTAAGTTTATCGATCAGAGTGTACGTTGATAAATCTTCTATTTTTTTAAATATTAATATTTTTTTCATCTGAGTCTGCTTCATAAACATAATAGTTTTATAATTTGTAGTTGTAGTACATATAAAAATACTAGTGAAAGATTATCATTCCTTACTTTATTCATACAAAGATAGACTGATGGTGATACCTATTCACGTTGTAATCAATAAAAATTAAGTACTTAGTTAACTAACACAAATACTGTTAAATCTGGTTATAGTCCGATCAACGGGGCTTATGCGACCCGAATAATTCTCCCGTCAATGAAATTTGGCATGAGATGTCGTTAGGTAATACAGATTACAGATGCACAATAAGCCAACAATTTTTTTTACGAGAAGTTAGGTATTTTTACCTAAACATAAAAATCGCTTATATCTCTCTGTGAATATTTCCTCGGGCTGAAACACTTTCTGTATACGTACTTATGTACTTGTTAGAATAAGTATGTAAAGGAATCCAATCTTTTTTCCACTTCAGAAATACCCCAAATTTAACTTTTAACTTTTTTCAATATATCTTCTATTGAAAAAATTGTCTGTTAATTATTCTTTTTTAATATGTTTTTATATCTTTAAATACATAGCTTTGTTCAGTAAGCCAATAAATTTTCTTCTTTAATCATATTTTTTTTATTTTTTGAACTTAAGTGGTTATTTACGTAATGTGTAAAAATACTCGGTCCATTTTTATACTTTTATTAGATAAATTATTTTATATTAAAACAGATTTATCAATAATCCAAGAAATTTTCGAACGCGCATATATTTTTTATGATAATCGCCGATTTAGGATGGAGCGTAAGGGTTGACCTTCACTTGACTACTTGGAGCTGCTTAGCCACCAACGAAATAAGAACTAAGGAAGCCTAACTCCTAACAAATATTGCTTAAAAAATGGCACCTTCACCATACTCTGAACACAAAAGGCCGCAAACTCAAAAATAAACAAGCAAAAACAAACCTTATTACAATGCTCGCATAATCGGTATTAGGTTGTATTCTGACGCATATACTATTTTCTATTGGCTGGGGTTTGTACGCAGATCAAACATGATTGGATATTTGGCTCGCGTCGTGTCACTCATTGGGCCGTAGTCGTGCCTTTGTCATTGAAGCAAGGACGGTGTAATGTAGAATCCAGTCAGTACATCGAACCTACTACGGGCACTACGGCCGGCGGCGGGTGGCATAATTTAATTATTTTATGGAATTTGATGGCTAGTACATTATTATTAGTTAGGTATAATGTTTGTTTTATTAGGTAGACAGACAACTTGGTAAAGACCGATCGAATACGCTGGCTGCAAGTCGTCTGTAATTAGTCGCTATGTCAGCAGTAGACGTCTTTCGGCTGTGATGATTTTATTGTTAGGTATATTATTTTATAAAAAATATAAAATGATGATATTGATATTCATCATTCGATGATCATATATTTTGTCACAAATAGTTAAGATACTTCATTTCAAGAAGGATTTAAATAAGGTAAGCTATTGAAATAAAATAGGTAGGTAAGCTTAATAAAATACAATGTATTCTATTGTTTCAAACATGTAAGTACCTACCTACCAGTGGCGAGGGGTCGATTTATTGTGAATGTAAGCCAGGGACCACAAAATTAGGTAAAAAGTAAAAAGATAAGATAATACAAGAAAAACTACATAATCACTTTACCAAACACGCACGTAAATAATGACAATGGCGGACACATACTACTAATAAGATTAAATTCCATCCTTCCGACGACATCCAAATACTTCTAAATAAAAAAATATCTGATTTGCGATATTTTTTCTTCTATCATTCTTATTTTGTTTATTTTTCATCTTATTACTTATTCATCTCTCCAGAACGGAAAGCGAAAAAAAACTTTAAAATCACTTCAAATAGAAAGACAGAGAAAACGCAAGCCGGCCTGCTGCGGCTTGCCTCTCACCATTTTCAACCGAAAGACACGCGACTGTGTGCATTGGTGAGAAAGAAACAGAGTAATAACAATCAACCGTTACCCGTGGCAACCGCGCCAAGACACAGTGCGAAAAGTAAGCTAAAGGAAGTTGGAAGTTTGCCTCGAGGTTTTGTACGAAAACGAATTTGATACTCCTTGCGTGTTCCTTGCGCTCGGCGCGTCGCGCGAGTGTTTTTCGCCGAGCGTTTTTACACTTAGGAACCCATAAATATTAATCGTAGGTATTACTGAAATGGTGAAAATTAATTAAGTAATGACATGTATGGTAATAATATGAACTGCATGGTGGATCGATGCAGTGGGATTTTGAAAAGGTAAGCCGATGGGAATCGGATTATATGGACCCTTCGCCACTGCTACCTACATATCATATTATGTAGATAATTAACATATTTGTACGAGCAACGTCTTAATATGTCTTCTAGAGGTGTGGTGTGACTGATAAAGAACAACGTACTAATACTAGGGTATTCGGACCCGGGTATCCGGGTCGGGTATACCCGGGTATACAAGAGAATTTGGAACCGGGTAATAATTGATGAAAACCCCGGGTACAAAGCCCTATAATCGATAAAACCCACTTGCACAGATAGGCTGTCCAATCATTCTCTTAATTCCTTGGCATTTTCAAAAGCTAGTTTCATTAAGAGGACAACATTAATGATAATAAACCAATAACTTTTATTGTTCCTTTTCTATTTTACATTAATAATAAGCTTTTATCACTGTTAAGATGTCTGCGCGATTTTTCTAAAGTATTTCTATAACCATATTAGCAACTTTTTTAAAGAAATGCAAGTCGAAAATAGTCTAAATACGATCTTTTATGTTATGTTTTTTTCGACAGATATTTGCTGGGAGTAACTAGTTGTTTTTTTCTTGATAAATACACTGTCTAACCAATCGATTAAGTTCTTTAAAGTGGGTTTTCTACGAATAAAACATTTTTTTTGCCAAAGATACATGGTTCGAAAAATTACAAAAATACTTCCCTATACTAATACTTGATCTTAATGACTAATACAATGTTTTTAGCTGTCTAAAGTAGGGTAAAATTAATAGATCACATTAAACGCTTCATTAAAATTTAACAACGTAACCTTCTAACGGCGGGCACATAATATTTATTTTATTAAAGGCACTTTTTTCAGTTAATTATAAGTAAATATTAATTGTTGTAAAAATCACAAGGAAAGCAAATTTACGATTTAGTTTGATAAATAACACTAGCAAAAAATCTTTATTTTCATTAGTGGAACACTCATATAAAGGGATTTTAAGTTTTAAACGATTAAAATTTAACGGTGTGTATGTTTAATTGAGCGAAACACATGAAAAAATGTGAAGTTTTATTTGTATTTGAAGATACCCGGGTACCCGGGTATTCCCGGGTATTGAAATAAATAATACCCGATACCCGGGTATGAAAAAAGGCCGGGTACCCGAAAACCCTAATTAATACGTCATTTTATTTTTATTTTTCACTTATAAAAGCAATAAAAATTTTGAACCTACCTATTTAGTTAAGTACCTATCTACCTATTTTTAAGCTTTGATGGTTTATAAATTGGTAGGTAGGTAAATAATTGGTCAGAGTGTAGGAACTTGATTTATAAAAATTTACTTTACCGAGATTACCCCTTTTTGAGGTAACGTAATAACGTTGTCAAAAATCATCCAACGTTAGCAGCGTTAGTGCTCTCACAAGCGGTCCGAATCAATGCTTAGTACCTATCGTGAGCACTATAGGCGTGAATCGGAACACGGCCTGTGTCTCAGCCCCCTAGCATGACCACCGAAACACGATATGAGTTGAGTTGAGTTTTATATTTGTTTAAAAATTTGTGATAGCAGTGAATGGGAAGATTTGATTGCCTCACAAAGCGACTGAACACTTGTTGCATAATAGCGACCATAGTCTGTATTTATACGCTCATAGATATTTCTAAATAACGAAAAATATTTTACTTACCAATGATATGATATGTCCGTATTTTTTTTGCTGCCTTCTGTTGGTCTTTTACACCACTTGACCACACATGACGTCATTTTTTACCACTTTTATGCTATTTTTTTTTTGTAAGAACGCTAATGACTGTCACCGAGCGCTTGGCAGACATGACTAAATAGTGCTTCGGTTGTTCTTTTTTAGCCCCGCCCACTCGGTTGTAGTTTGCGTGGTGCTATTTTTTGAGCAGAATAACATTTCCATAGTTCTTATTTCGTTGTTAGCCACGCACTTTTGGAGTAGTGTAAGCATAGAAATAGAATGTCAAAGAACAACAATGTCAATAAACAGGTGATCCGAAAACGAATGCGTACATTTTATATGAGATACGTAAAATATGACTTAGATTCATAAAATATGACTATATACGGCAAAGGAAATTAATAAACTATGTTCCATACTGTTTTCTTCGTCGATAAATGAATAAATGTAGAGAAATTTGGTTTTAGAGAAATGTGTGGCAATATCTTATTTACCTGTGAAAAGTGTGATTACTTGGATTAATTCTTTTTGTCACATAACAATTACTCAGAGCACACGACACCATAGCTCCACGATACCTTTATTTTAAATTTTAATTAAGATTAACAAATATTTTAATTAAACTGTGATTGCTCATTTGATAGGCGGGACGCTAGGGGCTCTTACTGTAAAAAATGTTGGCACATGTCACTTGATCCTTTGTCTCTTTTTTACATAGACCGTGTCTGTATGATGTTAACTTCTCTTTTCCACGCTTTGTTGGTCTTCTTGAGCGCAGCGAAAATTTTTCTATGTCTATGAGTGTAAGCGAGTTTGATTGGTGGCCACCGTTATTAAAAATTATGTTTCAAGAGTTTAAAGGTAGTGGTAGATATTTCTGAATAAAACAATTAATAAGTGTGTTTATAAGTAGATATCGAATATCTAGATAGATAGATCACTCTCTAATTACGTCGTTAATGCATATTTTAGCCTTTTTTCCCAATCGTGCATATTTTGTTTAGTAGAAGGAGCTACGTATAGGGAGGGAGCTAGTTAAGCTAGCCTCTATTTAAATCAATAGAAATACTGGAAACAATGATTGAACGCCATTCCTTATTCCTTAGCCGAATGGTTGCATAAAAAGTTAGACGCTATTTTGCGTAAAAAAACCCGAGCCTTGAAGAAAACGAAGAACATTAATGCCTACATCAACGCCACAGGTCGTAATTTTTACCCTGCGTAAAAGGTATCTCCAGTAATGACGCCAAATTTTAAATTTGGCCAATGACATCAGTTGATGTAGAGAGGTCGTTTTTGGCGTTCAAATTGATACTGAGTGATAAACGTTTTTTAGGGGGAACCCTAAAAACCTTTGCGTACGGACGGAAGTACGCAAAGGGTAAAAACGGGACCCTATTACTAAGACTCCGCTGTCCGTCTGTCTGTCTGTCTGTCTGTCTGTCACCAGGCTGTATCTCATGTATTTGTGATAGATAGACAGTTGAAATTTTCACAGATGATGTATTTCTATTGCCGCTATAACAACAAATACTAAAAACAGAATAAAATTAATATTTAAGGGGGGCTTCCATACAATAAACGTGATTTTTTTGCCGTTTTTTGCTCTATATTAATAACGACAACAGGTAGACTGTTGAAATTTTCACAGATGACGTATTTCTACTGCCACTATAACAACAAATACTAAAAACAGAATAAAATAAATATTTAAGGGGGGCTAACATACAACAAATATGATTTTTTTGCCGTTTTTTGGTACGAAACCCTTCGTGCGCGAGTCCGACTCGCACTTGGCCGGTTTTTTTTATTTTGCATTGTGCATATTTTGGCCATATTAACAGTTTTTAGTGCATATTTTGGACTTTTTAGTGCATTATTTGCATGCATATTATTTTGGCACTTTGTTAGTGCATACTTTGTCCGATGTCTAGTCTATTCAAAAAGATGAGTGTATTGTGTTCACGGTTCATGAATGTTTGTATGTATGTACAACAGATTTGGATGTGTGGGGTATCGTTAGAATCCTTACATTACGCTAACTAAGTGAACATGGCCTTTTTTGAAAAACCCCCTGATGCCAAATATAGTAGATAGGGACCATCAAACTGAACAACTTTTACTATGGGATCAACTCTGAAATTAAGAAGAAAATCAGCTGTTTCATACAAAAAATAATGACGAATAAAATCTTCATATAAACAATATTAACGAAATTGTCAAAATGTATCTAAGGCATGGCCATTAATGTTGATGCCGAGTCCTTTCCAGTCCAAGACCTTAAAGATATCCTCCAACGCAGCTGTGAACAGTTTCGAAGAAATAACGTCTCCCTGTCTCACACCACGCTGCAGTTGGATATGATTTGTGCTCTGGTTCTGTACTCGGATCGACATGGTGGTGGAAGCGCTCATGGCGGAACTTGATAGACTGATCGTACTTGATCATGTTTGTTAAGCAACGCTCGTTCCGGTCAGGTGTCGGATGGGTGACCGTTAAGTGGCATTACAACTGAGCGCTTCCGTGCTTCGGAGGGCACGTTAAACCGTCGGTCCCGGCTGTTGTCATCTGATAACAGTCGTTAAGCCAAGTTAGAGGCCTTACAGGCGGCTTGATAAACTCTAACACCAGAGGTGGCCACTATTCCTTGTAGCGGCATCTACCGTACCGCCGCACAATAGCAACACGGTTACAACAAGATTCAACCACCATGTTACTAGGATGGCGCTAGTGTCGAATGAACACAAAGCTTAGTAAGGAATAAAACCTCGTAGTATGAAGAATATATGGAGAAACCTACATCTCGCTATCGGAGTTTTCTCAGCGACGCAGCATATATACAACTGCCAACCATCTTCGGTTGGACCGCGGTCCCCGGGCAAAGATCACCCAGCCCGGAGGAAGATCTTCCACTTTGGCCTTCCTACTAGTGGCTACTTCCCTCCATACTACCTACCTACAATTCCTACATCCTTATTCGATAAGAAGAAGAAGACATGGTGGTATTTTTGTATAAATACCTCAACACCTCGATATATCTATAGTTAACTTGGCACCTTTGGAGAGACTGCAGCACCGCCCAGGTTTCAATCGAATCAAAGGCTTTCTCATAGTCCACGAAAGCCAAGCATAGTGGCAGATTATACTTACTCTTCGGTTTTCTATATAACCTGCCGCAGCGTATGGATGTGGTATATGGTGCTAAAGCCTTTTCGAAACCCGGCTTTTTCGGGAGGTTAAAAGTCGTCGAACTCGCGAGCGAGACGATAACTTGCTGATAACTTCTTCCAACTCGGTTAGCTTCGCGTCGATCCTCAGTGTGCGCGTGTTATAACTCGTCTTTTGGCATACCTCGAGACCAATGATCTCCTTAGTGATCGTCAATTTAGTATTCGCCGCAGTCGGTCGACTGGAGACCTTCTCGTGTATACCACCCATCTTTGGAATGAAGCTATTGAGAAACACGGCGAAGCCTTTTCCGTATTGCTTGACATCTCCAAAGCCTTTGATAGGGTCTGGCACGACAGCCTAATAGGTAAGCTTCCCTCATACGATATCTCTGATAGCCTTTGCACTTGGATTGCTGACTTCCTCCGGAATCGCCAAATCCGAGTTGTGGTAGACGGTCAGTCATCAATCCTAAAATAAATTGATGCAGGTGTCCCGCAAGGATCTGTCTTGTCTGCAACACTGTTTCTTCTGCATTTTAACGATCTGCTGGACAATAAAACTATTGGGTATGCAGATGACACCACCATAGCGGGTAGATATCTGTCAACTGCAAAGGGTACCTGTGAAGAAATCCAGTCTTGTCAAGAGTCCCTTGTTGAGCAAATGAATCTGGCACTTCAGGCTGTCTCAGATTCGGGCAACGCCAATCTTGTCAGTTTCAAAGCTACAAAAACGCAGGCTTATTTATTCACCGCAAAACGAAGTTCCTTCCAACCGACTTCGACTTTCTAGGGTGTATCCTTACCGATAGCCGAACTTCTGCAACTTCTTGGCCTAAATTTGTCACCGAACCCGAATTTTGGCGAGTACATCGACTCCCTTGCACAGTGTGCTGCTAAGAAACTGGGCATCCCCTCACGGGCTAAGCGGTACTTCTAACCGAACCAGCTGCTTTTGTTATAACAGAAGCGCAGATTCGTCTGGTCATGGAGTACTGCTGTCACCTGTGGGATGGTTCTGCTAAGTATCAGCTTGAAATTCTAGTATCGATTGAAAACCGTGCCAGGAGGCTCATCGGCTATTCAACATTGGCCACGGCAGAACTTCAGAGCCTTAGTTAACTTCGCAAAGTTGCTTGCTTATCGGTTTTTTATAGAATACAATTTGGAGAGTGTGCGAGGGAACGGCACGACCTTGTTCCTCCAGCTTCTTTCTACCATTGGGGTACTAGACGCAGGTTAGGATATCACCCTTACATAGTAGATACTCCAAGGGTCCGAACTATGCACTTTGCCAATACATTTCTTATGCCAACTGCTAAAGAATGGAATGCGCTGCCTGCCCATGTGTTCCCTGATAGTACAATAAAAAATAAAAAAAAATGTATTAGGCCTAAACATATTTTATAGCGGCAGTCGATCGCAAAGTTTAGTTTGTAATATTTTCTATGAAATAAAACCAGTCAAGAGCGAGTCGGACTCGCGCACCGAGGGTTCCGTACAATCATAAATATATTTGTATATGTTACTTTAGTACAGTTTTTAAAAAAAGTAGGATGAACGGCAGACAAGTGGAAGGGCGAACAGGCGGACAGTTAATTTACAAATTTTAACCAGAGTTGCTTACGGTGACTGAAAAACTTTTCAGCCACTCCACATTGCAAACTGTTTATATTAGGAACTTATTCTTCATTTATTCGTACGGCAAATAGTAGGTAATTATATTAGAACACAAAAAAAGAAAATGATGTTTTAAAATATGCAAACAGCGCTCTTTCATATGGTACCCCACATGCCCTAGTCACCCCACTTCAAATTTTTAAGACCCCTTTTCAGTCCCTGTTGTAAAAAAAAATATTATTTTATTTATTTATTTCTTATTTGCAAAATAGTTGGACAAACATCATCTTAAATCATTCTAAATTTCAAGTTGATATCATTAGTAGTTTTCGAGATATCCAGCTCTGACTTCCAGATAGACAGACAGACTGAGTCACACCATAAGGGTTCCTTTTTTACCATTTTGGTACGGAACCCTAAAACCAACTTAAATCCAAGTTAAAGGTGTTTGGAAACACCGCCGCATACCATATTCGATTTTTCATATAGACGTTGTATGATAACTTTTTTTTTATATAGACTGGGCAGGCATTTGACAGCCATCTTGCTTGGTAAACAGGATGTGGTCTAAGGTGTAGCATGCATGCCCAGGAAATGCCTATTCACTCTTGCCTTAAAAAGACGAAGGTTGTAATTATCGGGGAACACATGAGCAGGTAGCGCATTCCATTCTTTTGCAGTTCGCATAAGAAATATATTGGCAAAGCGCTTGGTACGAACCCTTGGAGTATCTACTATATAAGGGTGATATGCTAACCTGCGTCTGGTATCCCGATGGTGGAAAGGGGCTGGAGGAACAAGGTTGTGCAGTTCCCTCGCACATTCTCCAAAGTGTATTCTATAAAAAACCGATAAACTAGCAATTTTGCGACAGTGACTGAGGCTCTGAAGTTCTGCCGTGGCCAATGTTGAGTTGCCGATTAGCCTCCTGGCACGGTTTTCAATCGAATCAAGAAGTTCAAGCTGATATTTAGCAGAAACATCCCACAGATGGCAACAGTACTCCATAACCGGACGAATCTGCGCTTTGTATAACAGAAGCAGCTGGTTCGGTGAGAAGTACCGCTTAGCCCGTGAGAGGACGCCAAGTTTTTTAGCAGCATACTGTGCAATTGAGTCGATGTACTCGCCAAAATTCAGGTTTGATGACAGATTTAGGCCAAGAAGTTACAGGTGTTCCGCTATCGGTAAGGATACACCCTGGAAAGTCGGAGTCAGTTGGAAAGGACTCCGTTTTGCGGTAAATAAACAAACCTGCGTTTTTGAAGCATTGAAACTTACAAGATTGGCATTGCCCCAATCAGAGACAGTCTGAAGTACCAGATTCATTTGCTCAACAAGGGACTCTCGACAAGTCTGGATGTCATCACTGGTAGCCTTGCAGTTGAAAGATATCTACCGGTTATGATCTGCATACCCAATAGTTTTATTGTCCAGCAGATCGTTAATATGCAGAAGAAACAGTGTAGCAGACAGAACAGATCCTTGCGGGACACCTGCATCAATTTCGTTTGGGTCGGATGACTGACTTTCCACCACAACTCGGATTTGACGATTCCGGAGGAAGTCAGCAATCCAAGTGCAAAGGCTAACAGAGATACCGTATGAGGGAAGCTTACCTAGCAGGCTGTTGTGCCAGACCCTATCAAAGGCTTTGGAGATGTCGAGCGATACGGCAAGGTCTTCGCCGTGTTCCTCAATAGCTTCATTCCAAAGATGGGTGGCATACACGAGAAGGTCTCCAGTCGACCAACCACGGCGAAAACCAAACTGGCGATCACTAAGGATGCCAAAAGACGGGTGTTGAGTACGCGTTCCATAGTCTTACAGAGTATGGACGTGACTGAAATCGGCCTACAGTTGGAAGGATCGGCACGGCTACCCTTTTTGGGCACAGGCTGCACATTTGCAAGCTTCCACGATTGAGGTACTGTTCTAGTCTCAAGTGAGAGGCGGTACAGGCGAGTTAACACAGGAGACAGTTCAGGTGCACAGTTGCGCAGAACAATTGCTGGGATTCCATCGGGACCACTAGCTTTGTTCACGTCTAGAGTACGGAGAGTTTTAAGTACCTCTTTGTTTCAGATCTGAAAGTCTCCCATAGAGGAGTCAGCACAAGGTATCGAAGGTGGAACTTTGTTACCGACATCTAGATGCGAATTCTCTGCAAAAAGAAAGGCAAACAAGTGTGCCTTCTCAGTCGCAGTATGAACCAGCAATCCGTCAGGTTTCAGCAGTGGTGGGAGTGAAGGGCGACAGAAATTTGATTCGGCTGCTTTCGCTAGGGACCAAAACTTTCTACTTCCAGATGGATGGGAAGCAATTTGGCTCCAATGCGGCTAATGTGGTCAAAACGTGCCCTGCGCAACATCCGTTTACTAGACTTGGCGGCTTGGTTATAGGCTTTCTTCAGGGTTTGTGAGTCCGCTGATTTGCGCGCTTGAACATCAGCCCAGGCTAAAAGAGCTGACTCTTTTTGCGCTACGGCGCTGCGACAGTCAGCATTGAACCAATTAATACCAATATTAACAATATAAGTAAATATATTTTTTAAGTTGAATAAATGTACCTTCTTAAAGATATAAATTTTTTTCTTTGTACATAATTTTAATTTTCAAAGACACCGACTGTGAATAAAAAAAATTGCAAACTGATTTTGATACTATTGTCAATATTTTACTTTTTAGGTTTCCGTACCCAAAGGGTAATGATGCCGCCCACAACCTTGTTCACCATTTATATAAATATGCGATCAAAATATTTTTAGCGATTGGTGACCATGTTCATGGTGGCATATCTCCTAGAAGCTTTCTACTTCGCAACCCAGACGATGATATTTGATTACACCAAGCTAATGGCTATTTTTCCAATGTGGTCTGTCTGGTCCATTGGGACGATCGTATATTGATGCGATAGATCGAAAATGACCCTAGTTGGCCGACGCATGGTGGGGCCGAAGTCCCGAAACATGATCGTAAGTCGAAAATCGGATTTTGTGAAATTTGAGAAAAACATTACCGAATCATATTCTCGATTAATGTTGCTATTTATTGTTAATAAATTCTTTCTTTTTCCTTCTAAAAATAAGTGTAGAAATCTCAGCAAACTCAGAGAAGCAGCCAGAAAAAACATTAAAGAAAATGGTTTTTCAAAGTTGTGGCATTTTTTACTATAATAATACAAGTTTCTATTTTGTTCCAATAATGCAATATTAATCGGTTGTTTTTTTGAGGATCGGCTACATACCTTACTAAGCTTCATATACATTTCATGTGTGAAACATACCATGTTGACATGAATGTTGTAATTTTTACATTTAAATGCCTACAACCTAAGTAAAGGCAAACGGCCGAGATTCAAATATATTGTCGTCGATGCACTAGGGGTTGTATTTAAAAAAAAACTAAAGGCAAAAGTTTCGGCCGATTGCCTTTTCCAGAGTTTACGGCCTTTTATTGGTTGTAGGTGCGTTTGATTTATTCCAAAAGTAGATAAAATCTTCTTATGTTTTGTAATTTGAATTTCGACGATTGTCGTTAATAAGTAGTAAATTACAGCCTAGAACGGGAAGTTGGCATTTGTCGAGGTTGCTTTAATCATTCGAGGCAATGCAAATAGCTTCCAGTACAAGGCTTGTATAAAGCTTTCTCAAGAAATGCGAGGAAATAAACTTAGTTAAGCGCTAACTGATGAGTTCTACCGTTTTGAATTTGGAATAGGTACTTGATCGGGAAGTATGTAAGTATTGAAATTCATTCCCGCACTGGATTTTAAATTTAGAATGTGATGAACCAGCCTCCACGGCAATGTGGAACGCC
Organism: Agriphila geniculea; assembly: GCA_943789525.1. Taxonomy (NCBI): domain Eukaryota; kingdom Metazoa; phylum Arthropoda; class Insecta; order Lepidoptera; family Crambidae; genus Agriphila; species Agriphila geniculea. Next base: position 2,906,309 of record OX038881.1, read on the forward strand.
TCACATTCCTTTTTCAAATGGAATATTCATTTCAGAGCACATAACATTTCAGAGCTTATGCTTGAAAATGTGTGTAGTGGGAAATTATTTCCCAACAAAGACCTCGTCAAGACGATTCAAACGAGCTGAAACTCGATGGGTTTGCACGGTCTTATTACAGAGTTTCAGTGGTCTTCTTCCGACTCCATCATCAGACCCTTGAACACTATTTCTCATTAGAGTACTCGTCAAGTCGATTCAAACGAGCCCAAACACGATGGGGTTGCATGGTTTCATCATATAGTTCCTGTGGCCTTCTTCCGGCTCAATCATCAGATCAGCTCAATGACACCATAATATTGAATTGCCTTTCAGTTCTGATATATGCTCAAAGTTTCAAGTCTCTAGCTCATTCGTGCCATCATTTCCGTGCTTAATTTACGCAGTTATCATTAGTAACGAGTTGCGATCGCTAATTCTTTAGAGCGGCCCCAGTGTGCGACGGTCCATATCCATCTAGGAAAAACTTTTGTAGCACTTTCTTTTTTTTAAATTGAACCTTTTTGCACACTTCCAGTTTTACTTTGTTACCATATTAAGTTAGGTATTAGCTATAAGAAAACAGTAGTTCTTTTATAATCCAAAAATATATTGACATTAAAACAAGAGACAAATTAAAAACATTATCAACAGTCTATTGCTAAGTAACAGAAGCCATAGTGAACTCAAGCTGTCACACCAACATAAATTGGGTAGGTACCCCAAAAAATGCCATGCCTGGTAGTGGAAGTTTTGGCGCGAACAAGAAGTGATCGCTTTTAGCCAATGGACGGCATCGTTGTACACGAATTTAAGCCGGAAGTCAAGTTTAATACTAAAATGTGTATTATTAGGCTTCGAATAAGGTAAGTATATTTAATAACCGTTTTATTTTCAGGTAAAACGATACTATTCATTTGGCTTGGCCGGTTTTTCTTTGAATCAGCTGTATATTAAATGTCTCAAAAATGGATTCCTCATCCGTGATTTATCATGATATAATACCACACTCGAGGTGGTAGGTATATTGAAGGAGATATGATTTTTGAAGTGAAAACTTCCTTAGCGGCGTTGTACGCTTTTTGTAATGGGGAATGCTAAACTCGCGTCAGTAAAAATCACGTGACCCTGATCGAAAATTCTTAAGACGGATGTGACGGATGGAGAGTAGACAGCCGGCGGCGGAAGTATCCCCCTCTCTTTCTACGGGGCGCGGTGAAAATGGCAGCGTCATTTCAAGACGTAAACACTTGTGTCACCATTGCAACGCGCTAATTTTTTAATTTAATGTCAAAACTAGATTTTCTGTCAAGCTATGGATAAGACTTTCGTACAATACTGTTCTGTATTCGTAAATTCAAATGCAGAGTAAATTCGTAAGACGGCAATTCGTGCAAAATTATTCCCTAACCATTCCAAAATATCAAAATGCACAACGTTAATATTCAAGTTTTCACTTCTGCCGGCACTCCCGGAGTGCAACCCGATTTTTTTTCTGGAGTGCGGTGGCGGCGTGAAACTATGAATGCCACCCCTTTACCTGCCAAGGGGGGCAGATGGCTACTGAGTTAAATCAGCTCAGTTTTACCTGAACTGCCTAAATATTGCCATGTGAATTTATCTAATGACAAAATTTTGACCTCGCCATACCTTGAGTTGAGTGTCACTACTTTCCGGACTACGAGAGTAATGGGATATCAAAAAATAAACCCTAATGCTAAATTTGATAGATAGGGACCATCAAACTGAACAACTTTTACTATGGGACCAACTCTGAAACCACAAAAAAAACAGCTGTTAGGCAGCCATTACACGCTCATACACGCGTCAGTCAAATTCCATCTGTCATGAATCACGTTTGACTGACTGACTGATGGAAAGAAGAAATCAACTTCATGCAACCCTCAGTCACCCTATTACACGGTAGGTTAATCGTCAGCCACAGCCGTGACTGACATGACTGATGGAATTTGACTGATGCTTGCATGAGCATTTGTAATGGCTGCCTTAGATACATTTTGACAATTTCGTTAATATTGTTAATATGAAGATTTTATTCGTCATTATTTTTTGTATGAAACAGCTGATTTTCTTCTTAATTTTAGAGTTGATCCCATAGTAAAAGTTGTTCAGTTTGATGGTCCCTATCTACTATATTTGGCATCAGGGGGTTTTTCTAAAAAGGCCATGTTCACTTAGTTAGCGTAATGTAAGGATTCTAACGATACCCCACACATCCAAATCTGTTGTACATACATACAAACATACATGAACCGTGAACACAATACACTCATCTTTTTGAATAGACTAGACATCGGAGAAAGTATGCACTAACCGACCGATACGCGGAGAGAAGGCGTCGCCCGCCACTGCTAGCGATACCGCGCGCGCGCACTAATATGTTGAAGGAGGCGCCACTCACTCGTGCCACAAAGATTATTAATGAAGTAGCTGAAGAAGTAGATTTGTTTGGATGTACTCTGAGTGAATTGACAAGGGCTGCTTGTTTTATTATTTGTTATAAAAATAAATAAATAGGTACCTACCTAAGTTATCATATCAAGTTGCTGATATTATCGCCTTGGATTTTTCTTAAGTCTGTAATGGTAGTACTAAGTTTTGTTGAATAAAATAAAAAAAATATAAACAAAGTGTCAAAATAATATGCATGCAAATAATGCACTAAAAAGGCCAAAATATGCACTAAAAACTGTTAATATGGCCAAAATATGCACAATGCAAAATAAAAAAACCGTTTATCACCCAGTATGAATTTGAATGCCGAAAACGACCTCTGTACATCAACTGATGTCATTGGCCAAATTTAAAATTTGGCGTCATTTCTGCAGATACCTTTCACGCAGGGTACGAAGACCACGTACGAAGATCACGTACGACGACCTGTGGCGTTCTACTCTAAACTACTACTACTACGCGCATTACTCTAAAAGTGCGTGGCTAAGGAGCTCCTAGTAGTCAAGTGAAGGTCAACCCTTACTTACGCTCTATCCTAAATCGGCGATTATCATAAAAAATATATGCGCGTTCGAAAATATCTTGGATTATTAATAAATCGGTTTTAATATAAAATAATTTATCTAATAAAAGTATAAAAATGGACCGAGTATTTATACACATTACGTAAATAACCACTTAAGTTCAAAAAATAAAAAAAATATGATTAAAGAAGAAAATTTATTGGCTTACTGAACAAAGCTATGTATTTAAAGATATAAAAACATATTAAAAAAGAATAATTAACAGACAATTTTTTCAATAGAAGATATATTGAAAAAAGTTAAAAGTTAAATTTGGGGTATTTCTGAAGTCGAAAAAAGATTGGATTCCTTTACATACTTATTCTAACAAGTACATAAGTACGTATACAGAAAATGTTTCAGCCCGAGGAAATATTCACAGAGAGATATAAGCGATTTTTATGTTTAGGTAAAAATACCTAACTTCTCGTAAAAAAAATTGTTGGCTTATTGTGCATCTGTAATCTGTATTACCTAACGACATCTCATGCCAAATTTCATTGACGGGAGAATTATTCGGTAGTCTCCATACAACAAATATGCTCATTAATCGGACTATAACTGTACCTACTTTACAAAACAAATTGCTTGCTATCAGTCACCTGATTGCACTACCTACATTTTTGTTTATAACTTATAATTTTTAATTAAACTGTTTTTAGTAACTTTAATATAGACAGCAGTGTAAAGTTTGCTTTATTTACATTATACTAACTTCTTATTGTATATTTGCAGTGAATGCGGCTTTGAATTTTCAATTCAAGATGTTGACCCGTAAGGCAAATGCGAAGGATATGGAGCTCAAACTCAAGCACACCTTGGAGGACTTAAAAGCTACTAAAGAGCTTAACAATAATCTTCTGCAAGAAAGAGAGGATAGTGAATGCGAGATCCTCAAGACCATTAATCGGAACACCGAACTCAAGAATGAGCTTGCTGAGCTTCATATAAAGTACTCTGAAATTGTTGAAAAGTGCAACCATATGCAAGACTTTATTCAATCATTTAAAGAGTGCAGTGACACACATGAGCAGGCATTGAGTCGCATCACGGATCTTGAAATCAGTTTGTCTCTTGCTCAAAAGAATATCTTAGAGTTAGAACAGGAAAATAAAAATATTACAGAAGAAAAGCATTCTCAAAGTCTGATCAGTGAGTTACAGCAGTGTGACTCTGCAATATATGATAAGTCAATTTTGGTTTATAACAACCTTGATGATAAATCAATTATGAGTAGAAATAACTGTCAACTGAATAGCGGGAAAAAAATAAAAAAATACATTAAGTTAAATAGATACATTAGGAAAACTCAAAAGTTGATAAAAAGGCAAAACTATTATAGTAAATATTCACAGTTGAGAAAAGAACGCAAGTCATTGTTAGAGCAATTAAATGTAATAAATAGGGTTACATGTAATAAAAATAAGGAATGTGAAATGGTTAGTAATCGGTTAAGTGAAAAAATTGACAATTTAGAACTGTCACTTAGGGAAATGTATAATAACTTGAGCGAGTTTTCTCGTAAGCAGTTAGTTTACCAAAAGTTAGCTGCAAATGATATGATTGATATGTGTAATTTTAATACAGACCGGTTTGAGTCCCTCGGCAAAAAACAGAACTGTAGCTGTTTAAACCGAAATGTTGATTTAATAACAAAAGATGCATCTACTCAGTCTGCCCCAGAGTGTGCAACTACTTACTCGGTGTGTCAGCCTAAAGTTTCTAATATTTCCAATAGTATATTAAGCGCAAGCAAAATTAGTTCATGTATAAAAGATGATTGCAGTAAACCAATGTCATCACAATACATTATGTATTGTGATGAAATTGGAAAGAACTTAGGCCAATTGATACAAAATCAATTAGGGGGAAATGTTATTAATTATTGTATGCCTGGGTCCACTTTAGATGACATTATGAATATAATTGTAAAAAAATCATTCAGTGATAACACTAACTTGATAATTTTAATTGGAAATAGGGGTAATGTCAACAAAAACCAATTGATGACATATTGTAATTCCCTCTGTTCTCTGAATGTTAGCAAAGTGATATTGTTTACATTTCCCTACAGCAAAAGTCTGTCACAGGTGGAAAATAATGTAAGATTTAATTTGAATATATCTTTGAATACAGTGGCATTTTATAATAGCCAACAGCTGCATTTAATTGACATTAATAAATTATTTTACAATTTTTACTTGACAAAAGATAAATATTATCTGCCTTCTTCTTTTACGAGACAAATAGCATTATCGCTATCTTTTTATTTTAAACAACTAGCCAATAATTTGGCTAGACAAACATCTGCTTCTATTGAGCAGTTAACGTCTGACATGTGTAATTCAACTTTGGAATCCGTTCCAAATAATTCTGTAAATAATTTTAGTAATAATTTATTACATTTAAATTACCATTTGAGACAATAGAGGCGTCCTCTAGCGCTAAACCGACAATAGGAAAGCCAAACTATTTAAGAATTGTCCATCAAAATATACAAGGCTTTTCTCGCAAAGATTTAGAAATTAGCTTATTCTTAAATTCTGAAGATATTGATGTGTTATGTGTTACAGAGCATTGGCTGAAAAAGCACGAATTAATTTTAAGTTTGGATAATTATAAAGTTGCTAGCTCGTTTAATAGAAAATCTGCTATAAGAGGGGGTTCACTTATTATTCTACATAATAGTTTACATTGTAAAGAGCGCAAAGATGTAGTATCCCTCTCAATTGAACGAACCATTGAGTTGTCTTGTGTGGAACTTGATCAAATAATTATAGTATGTGTATATAGACCCCCCACCGCGAATTACTCTGAGTTTGAGTCCACTATGGAGGAAGTCTTAAAAATAACTTGTAGGAAGAATAAAAAAGTCGCGATTTGTGGAGATTTTAACGTCGACATCTTAGATCCTAAATTAGCCAAGCTAACGAGTAGGTTTATAAACCTATTCAAATCATTTAATTTACTACATACTTTTCATGAACCAACGCGAATCACACCCACATCGGCAACCTGCTTAGATAATATTTTCTGTAACTGTAATGTTCTTGAAAAATCAATTTTGAATTGTATTAAATCCGACCACAGTGGACAATTAGCCTCTATTGAGCACCATCATGTTCCGCCTAAACGGGAAATAATGTGTAGACCAATAAAAAAACACTGTATTGAAAAATTCAGAACCAATGTCACAAGTAAAATTGAAACATTACCAGAACCAAATTTTGAAGCCAATAACCTATATAATCATTTATTTAGCATAGTTCAAACTGAATTTAGTGAAACTTTTAAACAAAAAGTGATCAAATGTAGTGACTGGGCGTACGAAATATAGTACGAAATTTAGTGACTGGGCCACACCCGGTATATATAAGAGCAGAAGGAAATTATACGAACTTTATGCAGAGAAAGCTACTTCTTGTGATCCTAACTTCATTGAATTTGTCAAGAAGTATTCACAAACATTCAGAGAAGTTTGTATCTTAGCAAAGTCCAAGTACTTTGCAAATAAAATTAAATTAGCTGACAATAAAATTAAGGCTACTTGGAATATTATTAACAAAGAAACGGGCAAATCAAAATCCAATATAAATTCCTTCTGTTTAAAAACTGGTGATCAAACTTTTGAATCTGACAATGAGGTCGCTAAAGTTTTTGAAGATTTCTTTGCTAGAATACCTGTAGAAACTACCAGTACTCTTAGTGCTTGTCCCAACATCGCTGTCTCCCTTCTGGAGTCTAGTGTTGATAAGTGCTATGAAAGTTTTTCCTTTAAATATATAAATAGTGCAGATATCATTAAAGCTTTTAAATCAATTAATGTTAAAAAAACAGAAGATCTTTGGGGCATGTCAACAAGCATTATTAAATCAATAATTGATATACTAGCCCCTTACTTGGCTTTTATTTTTAACAAATGTATTGACGAAGGGGTCTTTCCTGATCTAATGAAAAATAGTAAATTGATTCCTCTTTTTAAATCTGGGGATAAAAGTGACCCAGCTAACTTTAGGCCAATATCTATACTACCAGCACTTAGTAAAATATTTGAAAAAATTATATATTCCCAATTATTAGATTACTTCACATACAATAATATACTTCATAAAAATCAGTTTGGATTTTCCAAGGGTAAAAGTACTACTGATGCTGGAATTGCACTTCTCAAACATATTCTTGACGCTTGGGAAGAAAAGCAAGATGTAATTGGCATTTTCTGTGACCTTTCTAAGGCATTCGATTGCGTTGATCACCAAACACTATTAAAGAAGCTAGAACATTATGGTGTCTCTGATAAATCAGTTAGCCTTATGAAATCGTATTTGTTCAATAGAACTCAGAAAGTAGTGATAAATAAAACTGAATCTACTGGAGCCCCCATCAATATGGGTGTGCCGCAGGGATCAATATTGGGCCCATTGCTGTTTCTAATTTATATAAATGACCTTCCCAACTACGCAAATAATTTATGTGAGACAGTACTATTTGCGGATGATACTTCTTTAGTTTTCAAAGTAAACAGAGGTAGTAACTGTTCGGACGAAGTAAATAGTGCCCTCTCTAAAGTTTCATACTGGTTTAATAGTAATAATTTAGCACTTAACCCCAAAAAAACTAAATGTGTAAAATTTTCATTGCCTAATGTTGAGCATACAGAATTAAATATTAATTTGAATGACGATGAAGTCGAGTTTATTGAAAGTACAAAACTTCTAGGTATCACACTAGATTCTCGACTGCAATGGGATCCACATATCGAAGCCTTGTCAAGTAGACTTAGTTCAGCGGCATTCGCTGTTAAGAAAATAAGGCTTTTAACTGATATTGAAACGGCAAGGTTAGTATATTTTAGTTATTTTCATAGTGTAATGTCTTATGGACTGCTATTGTGGGGCTCAGCTGCCAGTATTGAAGATATTTTTGTACTCCAAAAAAGAGCTGTTCGCGGCATATACAATCTTCGGCGGAGAGATACCTTGAGAGAACTGTTTAAAGAAATAAATATTTTAACTTTGGCAGGCCAATACATATATGAAAATTTAGTTTATGTAAGAAAACACTATGATTCATTTGCTAAGAACAGCAATAATCACCAGTTTAATACAAGAAATAAAGATAAACTTGCCGTTCCAAGATTTAGGCTTGCAAAAACTAGAGGTTCATTTAGGGGGAAAGGCATCGCCTTTATTAATAAAGTTCCACAACAAGTAATTGATCTTCCTTTGCATGAATTTAAAAACCATGTTAAAAAAACGCTCATGGGTAAAGGTTATTATAAAGTGGACGATTATCTTAAAGATCAAAATGCGTGGAAATGATGTAACACATAACTACTGTAAGTACTTTGTTGCCAATGATAGTAATATAATAAGTCTATGTTTGTTGCCAATAATCCTGTCACCCTGTTGTAATTATCTGGTAACGATATATTTAAGTTTGTAAATATCGTTACTTATTGCTATTAAAGCTGATAAGTTTCTTGCGCCCGTTCTTCTTGTCAGTTAAAAAAGTCTTGAACGGGTGGTAGGAAAATATAGACGATTCAAAAGTACTTAATAATTAAGTTTATTTGAATAAAGCTAATTTGACTTTGACTTTGACTTTGACTTTGACTTAAGATTAAACATTAGCACGTGACTCTCTATTGTAAGCACATAACGTGGTTTCCCAGGATTTTAGTTTCTACACAATATATTTAAGCGTGTTCCGACAACTAAGTATGTTATTAAAGAAAAATTATTTCTTTAAGTGCAATATGTTTGTAGTATTACGTTATGTGCTATCAAGGGCGTCGCCAAGGGTGGGCAACTGCCCTCCCCCCCTCCTAGAAGTTAAAAAATGTTACCAACTGCAAAGTAACCAAAGTCCTAAGGGCGTGCAATTGACTAGGCACATAACGTGGTTCCCCAGAATTAACGTTGTTTTACCTTGAGGTATAGTTACTTGTGGCCGATCGCAGCTGATCTTTTCATTACATGTTTATAGTGCGAGCACAAAGTATAAAGAACACGAAAGACAAGCTCAGTGTATACGCCCAGCCGTAGCACTGGGTAAAGAAAAATCTATTGGCTTGGCTGACGACCTTTCGCTCTGGAGATCCAGGTAGAAAGGTCTCCACAGCGTATCCTCACATATCTCCTAAACGCAAGATCGACAAACTCTGATTCTTGGTGACAAACTTCGACAAACTAACGGCTACACATTCGAGTCATCAGATTTTCGCTACGACCTTCCTTTCTCAAGATCCAGGTAGAAAGGTCTCAACAGCGTATCCTCACATATCTCCTAAACGCAAGACCGACAAAATCTGGTTCTTGGTGACAAAATCCGACAAACTACCGGCTACACATACGAGTAATCAGATTTTAGCTACGACCTTCTGTTTGCGAGATCTGTGTGGCGCAGCTGTAGAGACGTCTCTACAGCTGCGCCACACGTATCTTCTAAACGCAAGATCGACAAATTCTGGTTTTTGACGACAAATTCCGACAAACTATCGTCTTCATCATGGCATAGTCAAAAAGTCAGATTTCCAATTTTTTTTGTGGCGCAGGTGTAGTCCGGCACGTATGAAAATTCAGAGTTGGTCCCATAGTAAAAGTTGTTCAGTTTGATTGTCTGAAGAAATGGTTTTTCCATTTTTATTCATTAAATAATAATAAATGCTTGGACAATTTCACACAGCGCCATCTAGCCTCAAACTAAGCAAAGCTTGTAATATGGGTGCTAGACAACTGATATATTATTTATATACTTTTTTAAATTATACTTATTACACATAGTAACACCCAGACTCGTCACAGATATTAAAATTCATCATTTCAATTTCTGCCCGGCCGGGAATTGAACCCGGGACCTCTTGCGTGGTAAGCGGCGGCATGTTGACCATTGCACCACTCAGGTCGTCTGGTATAATAACAATATCTAACAGCCTGTACATTTTACTACCATAGCTTTGGGAATAAGAACGACTAAAACACACGCACTTTTATTAAATATATTTTTTGTATTTCGTACATTTATATCGGCAGTGTGTCTCAAAACCGATATCAGACCGGAAGCTAATGAATACAAACCAAACTGCAGCCACGTTATGCAGGGCACGTCTGCTGGAAAATTGGTATCTTTGTTCAGATCTCGTCACAAGCTTGTATTCGCTAGATTATTCATTCTTTGTAGGTTTGTTCAGGTCAATATTAGATCGATTACAAGCTTTTAGTTCCTTTAAGGCTCCGTTATGCGAAATCGTTTGTCTCTGTCTTTTTCTTTACGTGTAAAGAGTACGGAAAATAACCTCACTTCAACGATTTTCGTTGTTTTTTCATCATTATCTTTAACACAATTATCTTTCTTGAAATAAAGTTATTGGAGCAACTGCACAGTACGTTTAAGTGTATTTTGATATAGAATTCAATACATTTCCGCTATTATTTACGCCAAAAACATGGCCCGCGGCAAGCGCTTTTGATGATATTCTGATTTTTTTACAATCATCTGTGAGGTTTATACGCAATTTAATACTTGTAGCAACTAGATAATCTTTTTAGCTTGTCGTATGTTTTTTTTTGTGGCTACAACATTACGTTTTCTATATAAAATATGGCCCGCGCAAACCATGTTTTTCTATAATGGCCCCTAAGTCTATTGACAAAAAGTGCTAAATAAACATAGTGCTTTAACTTTGCGAGCTTAAAATAAGAACTAAAAGTGAATTTGTATACATTCTGAAGTTGATCTAAAATCGTTTCATTGAGTTTAAATTTAGACTCAATTTGGAATTGAAACTTTTCAAGAGAGTATTTGGACAACACTATCTCCAATTTACATCCGGTTTCGTAAAAAAATGTTGTTTCAAACTATGAAACTAGTCCTCTTTTAATTATACAATAGAGAAAGCTATTTGTTGTTCATTGTTTTACTAAAAGCATAAAAATTGTTTACATCAGATATTTTTTCAATGAAATTATGTCCAATTTGATGTGATTTTAATTGTATACTTCATACAAACGTAGCGTAGCTTTTATGTGAGCATTAATCATACAATAATTAGTTTCAAATTCGATGTTGATACTCAAAATATAATTTTCCTTGTGATAAAGAACAGACATTCCATGCCATCGTATACAAATTTATAAGTCAAATCAAAAGTCAAAAATACCTTTATTCAAATAAACTTAATTATGCATGTATACCTGTAATGATTGTATGGTGAATCATGGCTGTACTTTACGATACTCTGTACCTAAAATCATGTAATACCATGTCTATGAACCAATAAAATAATTTAATGAATGAATGAATGGGTGTTGTATTGAAAATGCTGACAGTCTGGATCTATAAATAGGGTAGCTTTTTATCCGGAAAACGGGACCCCGGGGATAAAAACGGAAGATCCCGCTTTTGTGTTTCAATAAACACAAATAATGGAAATATTTTTCCTGCAAAATACAGAAATTGCGTATTTGACTTTGCTGGGTAGTAAGTACAAAATAAAAGTTGTTGTATTTTCTGATAGGTAGTTTTTTTTTAATTTTACTTCTTTTATGTATTTATATATAGCATATTTTTTTATTATGTAACGACATTCATATAATTTATATTGATTATTACTATTGAATTAAGTTACCATCATATTCACAGAACGAATGTGAAAAAGCATTATATCCGAAATCTTCAATTTGTAATAGCTATCCTTTTATAGTGGTGTAGATTTTAGGGTAAATTTCTTTCTTTCAAAGTATGATAACAGATAAATATAAATTAAAGAAATTAGGTATAGCTGCCTTCTGTATGAAAATAAAATGAAACGTATTTTAATGTAATATGAATATTATCATCACGAAGTTCATGCTAAAAATGTGGAAAATCTACACAGAAAATGAAATACATTGAAGTATACCCCCTCTCATTTCCTTCCCCCCAAGAGAGGGATTAAGAAATGCTATAATTACACTGGGGCGCGTGTCGTAAAGTCACTTGATTAAATTTGAAATAAACGTGAGGTATACGTGAGAAACTGTTTCCCTTAATGGCTACGAGAATAACAACAACATTAAGGCATTTACAAGTTACACTTGCTGTGAAATAGCACAGAATATATAATAGTACTAAGAAATAGAGCATTAATAGTACCTACTTTAATAATCACTTAGGCTGCGTTCAAACGAAAACACACGACCCGACCTCAACCCGAACTCAACTCGCCCTCAACCCGAACTCAACTCAAACTCAACTCGAACTCAACTGAACCGCAGCCCACCTTGAAATACATCGCTTACAATTTTGAGTCTTATGACACATTAATAAGCTCTGTGTAATGTTCAGGTGAGTTTGAGGTGAGTTCGGGTTGAGTTTGAGTTGAGGGTGAGGCGTGTGCAGTTGCATCGACAAAATATAACGGAGCTTATTAATGTGTTATAATAAAACTCAAAATTGTAAGCGCTGTATTTCAAGGAGTGGGCTCCGGTTCAGTTGAGTTCGAGTTGAGTTTGAGTTGAGTTCGGGTTGAGGGCGAGTTGAGTTCGGGTTGAGGGCGAGTCGTGCGTTATCGTTTGAACGCAGCCTTAGGCGTGAAATACACAGAAGAGATGCGGCGGAGATAAGGCGCAGATACGGCGGCGATGCCGGCGATACGTGTATTTGATTGGCCGAAAGCATCCGAAAGTCTCACATCTGCACCGTATCGCCGCCGTATCCGCGCCGCGTCGCTTCTGTGTATTTCACGCCTTAGAGTATACCTATACTTTTTAAGGTGCCGTAGCCTAATGGCAAAAAACGGAACCCTTATCTTCTTGACGAATCTCGTCATGTCTGTCGGTCTGTCTGTCTGTCCGTCCGTCCGTCAGTATATCACAGCCACTTTATTCCAAAACTATTAGGATTACACCGTTGAAACTTGGTATGTAGATGTCTTCTGTAAACGGCTTTACGATTTTTACACAAAAAATAAAAAAACAATAGATTCAGGGGGCTCTTCATACAATGAATACTAAAACAAAAAAAATGTTTTCATCAAACTATTCATGCGGGCTGTCTATATATCTAGATAGGTCTTTAAAAATTACATTGAGGTTTCTAAAACATTTTTTGTTAAAGCCAACCGTTTGAAATATGTACACTTCCAAAGTGACAAAAAGAATTACTGCTATGAAAATGTCAAACTTATTTGCAACGAATTTCAGAATATTGCTCTGCTGCCTTCGCAAAATATTAGGGTAAATATTTTAGTGTTTCAACTTTCATGTAACTTTGAACAAGTGGACGGCTAGAATTATAGGGGTGTCAAACAATTAGCCGAGGCTCTCGTTAGCATCAGCTAATTGGAAAGAGGACCCCGGATAGGGTTGTCACTTGTAAGCGTAATAATGTTTAATCTATCATTATATTTTACATTTATTACGTTACGTCTAAGTATACCTACTGATTAATATTACCATAAGATTATACCTAACTGCAAAAAATGTTTGGCTCTATCTAACACCACACTATTGATTCTGAATACTAGGCAGCTATTGCGAAAGAATTTTCAATAAATACAAAGATTTTAAATGATAACCAAAAGGTTTGTAATTTATTTTTCAACAAAAATTTAACTTCTATACCTATATAAAAAACTTGCTCTTGTCTTTCCATTCAAATTATTATAAAAATTGAGAGAGATTCAACACAACAAAATAAACCACAGGAATAAATAATCATAAGTTCCTTTCAGTACTTGAGCCTATGTAATTTGATAACGAAATCTTTATTTTATTACGTAAACTAATTTTGATAAAATGGCCGCCAATTTTGCTATAGTTATCGGCAAAGACCACAACCGCAAGCAATCGAGACCGCAAAATCAGTAACAAGGAAGTGGATAATTTGTTACACAACATTTAAATAAATTTCTTGTAACACAATATCCAGAAATAGAAATAAACTCGGTTAACAGTGAAAAGTAAATTACAATATACAGTAGAAATAATACTATTATACTTATTTTTGGCAACCTTATTGTACTGTCGTTTTTGAGGTTTCGGAATCCTTTGTTTCTCTAGGTAGGAAACGATGTTTCTTTACCTATGAAATTGGCGTTTTGTATAGAGAATTTTATAGAAGTTACATTTTTCATACAAACAATTTAACTAAATTTATTTAATAACCATCAACTTTTGTGCTCTGATGTTTAAACACTAAGATAACGGTATGCCACTTAGGTTAAGCGAAAAAAAAATAGTTTTGGCTAAGTTAATACATATAAAGAGGTAATTTCTGATAACAAAATGAGGAGTCATTTTTACCCGACTGCAAGAGGGTTATGTTTTTCGCGCGTATCTTGTAAGTTTGTATGTAATATTCTTTATTACCTCATATCTTTCAAACGGCTGAACAGATTTCCATGATTAACATATCGTTAGATTTGTCTCGTCAGCCCAAGTGTTTTTAAGAAGGTGGCGTTATAAAAAAACCAACATGGCGGCTGTACGGTGCTATTATACGTAGAGGAAAAAAAAATTTTTTTTAGAATACTGCAATATGGGTGTCAAATTAAAGGGCTTATTATAAGGATTTCAAAAAGGTATATCATATAAATAATAACTAAAAATAAATAAATTTAAAAAATTAAAAACCCGCCTGCCTAAAAAGACAAGTCAACTGAAAAGATGGAAACAAGATATATAACTATATATAACTATATAGAAGGCATATAACTCAAATCATTCATAATGTCACTTTCTTTATGCATGCCTCCGACTGCATGTTATAATGTTGCCTTTAATATTTAATCTTGTTTCCATCTTTTCAGTTGACTTGTCTTTTTAGGCAGGCGGGTTTTTAATTTTTTTAAATTTTTAAGGTAAGTATTTTTTAATGTTAAGAAAATTATAGTAAAAATTTCAACTAGGTATTTATAGTTGTCTATGATGGTCATTATTCGATATAAGTGACGAGGTTCTATATTTGTGAGAAAAAAGGCTAATTTCATAGGTAAAAACCCAATACTTTTCTTGGTAACATTCTGTACCCCTAGCACGAACATCGAGAAAAATTAATAAATTTAAAAATATTAAAAACACGATTGCCCTGCCAAAAACGAACTAAAAAGTTAAATAACAAGTGTCATTGCAGTCGGGGGACCGTTTTATGGAACAATTTTTAATCGAAGGGGTCCCCCGACTGCAATGACACTTGTTATTTAACTTTTTAGTTTGTTTTTGGCAGGGCAGTCGTGTTTTTAATATTTTTAAATTTATTAATTTTATTTCACGCATTTTAGTGACAAATTATATAGTTTCGAAATGTGCTTATTAAGGCCTTTCATTTGATGCCCATATTGTAATAATTAAAAAAAATTTTTTTTCGAAATTTGAAAATGGCGTCGTACAGACGCCATATTGACTTTTTTCAAAAAATCTATAGCCAATGTCAATTGGAATGATGTAAGGATTCTAACGATACCCCATACATCCAAATCCGTTGAGCCATGTAGAAGTTATGGTGGAATAAAGAAAAGAAACTAACATACCGACAAACATACATGAACCCTGAACACATATACACTCCTTTTTGGGCAGTCGTGTAAAAAAAACGCGCGTAAAAGTACTCGATAGATAATTCTCTGTGGAAATTTCATATCGCTTGTCGGCGGTAGATGGCGCTGTACGAATTTCCCATACAAAATCACTCTATCGATTATATTTGCACGTCACAAAAATTCATAAATTGAGCTAGAAATTATCAATTTAAAATCTGTATTTTTACATATTTTGTATTACTATTTTATAGTATAGTACTTTACATACGATTTATTACTATGGGCAACTCGTTATAAATTATTAGTAGAGTTTTGACAGTCTTTAAACTGATTGTTTGTGAACGTAAACTCCAAAAATAGCTTTGCTATCGTTTTCAAATCATCGGAAATATTTTAAATTACCTGTCTAAATCAAAATGATATAAAATACAATAAATCTGAAATTGTGAAGTAACACGAATAAGTAACCTAATACTTTACAGATAGGAGCTACTTCAGTACTTCTTGCTTCGTAAGCGGAACCGAATTTCGTTTATCGTAAGTTAATGATGTCAAAATTATAATATTTATCGCCGCGCGGTTAAATTATGGTGGTTAGATAACCACGACCCAGTTTTATTACTTTCTTTGTTTATTTGTTTAGAATCGTATTAATTCTTGATAAAATAACGCAAGAGTTTATTGTTTGGACGTGCAATAATCAAAGTAAGTAATGCAACTTATAGACAACTTACAATTAACAGTAAAAACGCGTTTATTAGAAAAGTTTAGGAATTAATGTACAATAAAGATTGTTAAATGAATCAAAGTAAAGAATTTTTAAACCGTATTCAACTTTAGAATATTTTATATTCTTTTAAGTACTTTTAATTTTAACCTTAACAGTCAAGAGCGAATTCAGGATTTTTTTTGGAAGAGGCACAAGGGCAGACTGACTAAAAATCAACAGTAACTGTTAGGATGGAATCTCCACATTGTACAAAAAAACCGTCTGGACTCCCTTGTTTAGACAATGAACTTATACTAATTTTAAGTACAAATGTTTTGAAATCTGGACATTTTACATGACCAAAAGAATCTGTTTATCAAAGCGGGTTTATCACTGGTCGTATGCAGCTCAAGTTTGATGAATCCGTCTACATATACGTTGGGCTTACCCGTCCCATCAATATGCCGTGCCGTCGCTGTTACAACCAGATCTTACGAGACGTAACCCGGGGTTAGGGTACTATGTATTCTGTGGTTATGGCCAGGCTTAGGACATATTGTCTGACGAGAGAATACTTGTTGGGTTCTGCTATTGGACTATTAAGCTACCGAATGAAGTAAGTAGGTAGGTGGTATGTGCTATGTGCTACGGATCTTTAATCGAATATGGCCATAGTATTATTCATTGATTTAAGTAATTCAAAAGCGAGTGACCACAGAAATCTGTAACGAAAGTAAATAGTATAAAGTAACGTGGTAAACTTTTGAACTAAACTATCCAACGTTAAAATGAATTCAAAATTTATGATGAAAACCCATAATAAGATGTATTTTTAACAAGCATTTTATTTTTATTAAGTAAATCGATTTTTTAATATAAAAATTGATATTAGATTTTTTAAATATTTTTGCCATCATTAAAATTAAGCACAGTGTCACTCATTTTAATTTGTGCACTTTATAAAGACTCACACTGTTCTCACACTGTAATAGGTAATTAATGAATTAAATCTTATTTCAAGCGCCTGAACTGTTACCTATATACCAAGGTAGTTCATGTTACAATGTTTTTGTAATGTTTGGTTAGGTTGTTCCTGCTCCAATACAACTGTTGTAAGGGTCTCGGCACTTGCTACGTTATGATGTTTAATACAAATATCCTTTAATTACGCCTCTGTTTATACCCCTTCATACAAGAAATCCCACGCAGTTCGCAAGGGACGATGACTTGACAAGTTGGGTAAATCTCGCCAAACTTGCGCCAAGTATTTGTCGGGAATACAGCGGCCAAGTGGTACACACGATTAAGTTCTGTCAAGTTTACCGAATCCATAACTGAGAAGTTTGCCAAAGCTTGGCGGAGCGGTATTCCTTGGGTCGATGATTGGCAAAATAGTTGATGACAATGCTTGATTTGCTTATTTACATAATTTGGAATTTATTTAGGTTGAGGTTAGGTACTTTATAATTCTTGAAGATAACCTCGTGCTTTATTATCTTATTAGCCGTAGAACCGATGGCCTTGGGGCAGACGAGTTCTTGAGTGGAGACCGCGTATGGACAAACGTAGTGTGGGACGCCCTCAGACAAGGTGGAGCGACGATCTTTGCAAGGTGGCTGGCATAAACTGGATGAGTATAGCCGCGGATCGTGCTCAGTGGACTCGGAGAGGCCTATGTTCAGCAGTGGACGATGATAAGCTGATGATGATGATTATTATCTTTCCCAAAAAGCTCAATGCTTTTTTTCTTTTAGGGGCTAAAATTTTTTAATCATAAACATTCTAGGTAGATTCCATACAATGTCGATCTCTTTTTTTATGCACAATGGGATAGTGCTTGGCCTTCACCGCATCTGATATTAAATGACGATAAGGCCGTAGGTGGAAAAGCACTACACCCGGAATCTTATCACTGAGCCACTGGCTCTTACCTATAGCTGCCGGAACACAACAATTTTTAAATTGTTATTATGGCGTCAGACTTAGGTAAGATGGTGGTAGCTAGCCATGTGGACTTGAAATAAGCCCTACCACCAACCAAACCGAGTACAAACGTACCCCCTTCCTGGCAATTGAACCCGGGACCCCTGCGTGTTACAAGGGTGGGCGGACCACTAGACCATAGGCGGTGATCTCCTTTCACAGACCAATACAATAAGTACTGTGTCACTTTTTAAAGGTTATGAATGAAAATGAAGAATTAATGTTTCCAAGCTCATAATCCCAATCGTATCGTCAGCAAACAACAAGTCGGTACAGTCAGCACCTGCCGACGAATAACTTAGCTGCAGACGTTTATTTTCACAACATTTGCAGTTCTCAATGTTAATTTAATGTTTGTTGTTGAAAATTAATGATTCTGCTTTGCATTTCAATTTAAAGTTAGTATTCAAGAGTCGTTTGTTGGAATTTAATAAAAAAACGGTAGCTATCATAATTGCCCTAGTAAGAAAAGTTAATTTTTTAAGAGAAATTTACAAATTAGTCCAAAATTCCAAATACTGTGACAATAAAAAAGAAAACCAGGACGTGTCACATAATTAATAAAATTTATCTACGAGTCGGTAACTAGGTATCAAAATTATGATTTATTAAATTTCAATTCTTTTAGCGTAACCGCTCACGGGCGACTTTTTGTAGCTGCGATAATCGCGGCGATAATCGCCCGCGAAATGACACTACAAAGGTTTAAGGCTATACACAGAAGCGACGCGGCGCGGATACGGCGGCGATACGGTGCAGATGTCAGACTTTCGGATGCTTTCGGCCAATCAAATACACGTATCGCCGGCATCGCCGCCGTATCTGCGCCTTATCTCCGCCGCATCTCTTCTGTGTATTTCACGCCTTACTTATCCAGCGACAAAGAAGCGCCGCGATTAACGCCGCGTTTATCGCAGCCACAAAAAGTAGCTCGTGGGCGTTTACGTAAAGAACTTTGTTTGTTCTATTCTCAGCGAAAAAAAATCGCTCAGCGATTAATCGCCCGTCAGCGGTGACGATAATCCCTACTGTGTGCCCATATTCACAAACATTAAAATATGAGGTCTCACATCGCCTGTAATAAGGTAGGTACGTAAAACAAACGAACCAATCACCAAGGAAATTGTAAGTACGTTTTACAAAGTATGTTCTTACAATTTCCTTGCCAATCACAGAGATTTATTTCAATGCAGTGCGTGCGCATAGACAAGGGACGTTTGAATTTTGTTCTTGAATACAGGTGTAAATCTAAAATACTACTTAGTTAATTAAGATATATATACCTTATAATTTTATGGTGCTTTAGGTATACAATAAATTTTGAGCCGTAAAAGCTGTTAACAAATTGATTTAAAACAGGCAGATTCACAAGTAGAAAGACCTAGAGTAGAGACTAAGCATGTAAAAACCTTTCGCCAAAAAGCCCCCTTTCTCGATAGTTCTTCGAGAGCACTAACTCGAACGCCCAATAAATACTAATGTTTTCTATCCCGAATGCCTTTTCGGCGCAAACCCTGTATATTTCTTAGTCAAAGGTCTCAGCCATTACTCTCAACTCGTCTAACTTATTCGGACCAATCAGCTGAAAGGGTTCGGTCACGCCACATTTTTCAGCCAGTGACCATTCAAGATTAATGCAATTTCTTTATTATTATAATTAAAGAAAAATAAATCTTTATAAGGAGGAGCTAGATATGGCGCAGTGGTTTAGCGCCTGGCCCAGCGATTACGGAGGTTAAGCAACTTTCGCAAGGGTCGGTCGTGGGATAGGTGACCGATTTTTTTTTCTCTCGAGCTCCTCGAAGGAAGACACACCCTTCGTGCAAAATTGCAAATATGAAAACTTTAGTTTCAACGGTTCAGCTGCTAAAGCTTAGTTACAGACGACGCCGACGGACGGACAGACGAACACATGTGTGACAGCAATAGCGTCACTTCGGGTACGAAACCACAGAATATAATAATAGTACACGAAACCCTAAAAAAAGATTTTCTTAAATACTTAAATACTTTATACACTAATATTTAGGAAAATACGTAAGTATATTGAACCTTTGATTTTCATACGGACCAATATTAAGGAGATATTCTTAAAAAGAGTTAAAAGGTCCCTCAACACGTACTCCGAGTGATAACATAGAGTGAAACAGCAGTGTAAACACACATAATGATGTTGGTAGTATCTCTACGTAAATCATGGCAAGTTCCTTCATTTGGGGCCTTAGGGGGCAAAACTGCAAACAGCTACCCAGTGAGAAATAGGGTCATTAATCTTCTGCGTCAGTCTGGATCGAGAGATACACGCGATAGGAGCGGAATACAACCCCCATCATGTGTGTAATGTTAGATACCATCCTTTGGATAATTTATAGGATCACAGGAAATGTCATTTGGGAGATGCGATGCGAGTCTTAATGTTTCTGGCATTTATAAACGTGAAGCATTTTAGTTTAAAAAACGTGAGGTACTACCTAGGTACATTTTTTACATGACTACGGCGAAGCCAAAACGGAGGGTATTTATATGATTTTGATCACCTCCAGCCTGCTGTTTGTGTCGTGCGTGTCTAGGACAAAGTGGCATGCGACTACGGTTATCCTTTTTATTGAATTTTGGACTCGAATATTTTCTTGTTTCGTACCTTTTTCGGATTTTTACTAAAAAAGATTGGCTGTAAAATTAAATAAAAGAAATTAATTCTGAGTATAAAATTATCTTTAAGGTCTTAAACGTGTACATAAATAATAATTATCAATATTGATGAAGTGACGCCAGGAAAAATACCTCGCATAACCTTAATCCTCTATATTTTTATAACGAATGAAATTCACAAGACAATTTGTTACAACTCGGCTACAGACAAGAGCAAGTATCAATTCACAGGATCCATTACCCCCTCTCCCAAGAGCCCAATCGGGATCCACTAAATTCTGTTATGTTTTAATTTAGTCGAAAGTCGGGAATCTCGGCCAGACTGAGGAGCTTGTTGATTGGTTGTCGGATTCAGTCAAAATGTATTTGGATTGGCACTTGATCTGATTCTGAACTTAGAATAATAACAACTAGAAACCGTGTCCTCGTATGCAAAATGAGGCAACTAATACCAAGCCAGAATGGCTTAGTTTTCAATGACTGATGAACTGTAGATAATTTCAGGACTTCGACATAGTTCACGATCACCCCATATCCTTCATACGTTAACTAATCGTAATTGAAACCCAATAATAGTAGTCTCATAAATGTAATGTAATTAACTAGTCTTATAAATGTAAAAAAATTGAAACTGTTTTGTACTTAATCGGTATGATTAGGTAATAATGTAGAATAACAATCTGAAAACGGAGCCATTTTAGCTGTTTTAGTTACCTCACTTTTGATAGTGCGCTTTGTAGAGAACTATCGTTCTAGGTGTTATTATTCTAAGATTCTGAAATAATAATAATATGGTGTTAGATTTTTAGGTTTGTTTTACTTACAATAACAACACAACTTATTGAAAAAACCTATTATTTTTACTAATTTAAGGGAAACCTGTTATTATTATTATTAGCTGTGGCTTTAAAAATGCTCATAATTGTGACCAAAAATGTGTCCTGTGTATATCTCCACTATTTATCTTCTATGTATGTATGAGAATAATTATGAAAAATTTTCACCCAACTCCAATAATATGTACAATAATTATTATACAATCTTTTTAATAAAGAATCTAAGTTCGACATTAACTGAAAAAAAAAACATTTCGTAGTAAGTACTTAAAACGTAAAACGACAAATACTTACGAATATAAAATAGTAAACCACAAGTTGACTATTACAGCTTTCGACCAATATATTCTCCTTTCAGAAATTATCTCATTTGTATGGAAAACCATATAGGACCCTATTCCTTTTAGGCAGTATAGTTACATACTCAAATCTTAGGTCTCAATCACTGTCAGTTTGATTATAAATCAGTATCTCGATTACGATCGAGTAAATTCGATTTGGCTTAAAAAGAAGCCATATTTTGCGATGGTATCGATTTAGAAAATGTATTCCATTCTGTTTAGTATCTCAAACTTATTAGTGACTGATAGACTAAAGTTTGGAAAGACACATAATATGTTATTTTAACAATAAGTAGAAGAATTTAAAATAAATATAAGTAATCAAAGATATTACGAGGATTTGAAGCAAGCGGTCTCCATAAAAACGGCGACAACGTTTCCCACTCTCTAACTAAACTTTAACCTATAGCAATGAATTTTTGGTAACTAGTATGTTTTTGAAATGGCTAAAAACTAGGGCTGTACGTTTTGATTTTATAAATATTCATTGTAGATTTGAAAATATTGGCACTTTTTGTTTTCTATGAAATCACTAAAACGCAAATATTTCAAAATCTATTATAGATATTTAAAAAATCAAAACGTACAGCCCTAGTTATAAGACTTATAAGTAATTTCAAAAACATTCCGAAAATTCGTTACTGTAGGTTAATAATTGATTTTAGCTTTAAGGTTAAGGTTCAGAGGGTGGAAACGTAATCACCATTTGTATGGAGACCGTTTGCTTGACAAATTGTGATAAAATTATACACTGAATGAATAACAGGAGACTGCATCAAATAAGGTTCCTAATGGCTTATCATTTCACAGGTTCCGATTAATTTCCGAAACTGTAAAATAAGCACTGGTTAACTGATTTCTGTTAACGTGCTGTCACCGGGGGGGTAATTGCAACTTTGTTGCAATCAACTCTGACAGAAATCGCAGTTACATTGCTGCTTTAGTTAAGAACCAATGTGACAACTATCTTACTTAAAGCAGCAATGTAACTGCGCTTTCAATCGAGAATTGTTAGCAATAGACTTACGTAATCAACGGCTGGATTATAAAATTAACCCTCAAACACTCACTACATTCCCTACGGAAAGATTCATCCAACATTAATTTTAAAAAGTACGATCACGAATGTTCGTCTGTAACATCAAGCACTCCACTTGGGCCATAATGGATTTAAGAAATGGATGTAGAGCCTTTCCTCAAGACACCCTGAATTTCCTTTGGTAATTAACAAAGTGGAAGATGGCAATTTGGGAGGGCAATTGAGAATGTAATCGAAAGATGTAAGCTTTACAGTAATTACACGAGTAAAAGATTAGACGCATTACAAAAATCAGTCGTCTGTGAAAACGTTGGGGAAATTTTCTAAAGAACTACTGAAGAAAGGATAGATTATAACGACGAAGAATCATTGTTAGAACTTAATTAAATAATTTCACTACATAAAAATAGTGTAACAAAATTTTAAATATTGTTGTTGATAATGTTGGGTATCTAGTGGGAATCTTTATAATTATATACCTACTTTTTCGTCAACAAACTATTGTATAGTGCTATATTGAGACATCATTTTATTTTTTCTGTGGGGGGGGGGGGGGGGACGGTCATTTTTTTTCCATTTTTCATCATAAGTCGAAAACTATGCGGTCTAGAAAAAATGATTGAAAACGTGCAAACGGCGCTCTTTTAGATGATACCCCACATGCCCTAGTAGCCCCACTTAAAATTTTTAAGACCCCTTTTCAGGCCATGCTGTAAAAAAGATATTTTTTTTTTATTTATTTCTTATCTGCAAAATAGTTGGCCAAGTATCATCTTAAACTATTCCAAATTTCAAGTTGATACCATTAGTAGTTCTCGAGAGATCCAGCTGTGACAGACAGACAGACTGAGTCACACCGTAAGGGTTCCTTTTTTACCATTTTGGTACGGAACCCTAAAAAACGCCAAGACTACAAAAATACTTACCTACGTCAATCTCCCAATCAAATCTAATCGACAAACAGTGTTTTCTCAACACCCACAAGTGGGCTATTAATTCGGAGATCCCACAAATAAATAGTTGCTTAATGTCCGTGGACTTCTCCCAACCCGGCTATACCTTTTTCATTAATAACATTTGGCAAACTTCTGAATTATTTTACAACATTTCCATCCGAACTTTTTCGTTCCCCGTATTATTTTTCAGGCTGAAACGAACAAAGCTGGTTGTCGTCGTCGACAACGCGCGTCGTCTGGATCGTTTGAAATGTCTGAAAGCGTTTTATTTGCCGCGCTGTGCCTGAAACAATGAGTGCGTTACCGGGAATGAAGCTCGGTCTTTGTGTGCTGTACATTGCGTAATGTTAATGAAAATACGAGAACGAGTGAATGAAAAAAGCCGCGTGGAGAAAATGGGTTTACATTATTTTTCTACATTCAGTTTTCGACAGTTCAAAATTCCAAACCTAAATCTCTTATAGACGATTACTTACTATGTAATGACTCGAGTAAAACTTGTAATTTTCAAATGCTTCTAATGTTATATTCACATGCAATTTATTGTATGACAATCTTAAATGCAGTTTTACTGCAGTTTTGGTGCATTTAAGATTAATTATTTTTATTAATAAAAATGAGGGTCAGTTTTGGGTTTGGAAACTTGATTATCTACCTAGGTCCGACTGAATACATACTACTAAAATTATAAATACGAAAGTTTGTGTGTGGTGTGTATTTGATACCTCTTCACGCCTAAATGGCTAGACGTAGTTATATGAATGTAATTTGGCGGTACCTATAGGTATCTAAAGGAGAACCGGCACCCGCAATAGAGAAAACCGGCCAAGTGCGAGTCGGACTCTCGCACGAAGGGTTCCGTACCAAAAAACGGCAAAAAAATACGTTTGTTGTATGGGGCCCCCCTTAAATACTAATTTTATTCTGTTTTTAGTATTTGTTGTTATAGCGGCAACATAAATACATCATCTGTGAAAATTTCAACTTTCTAGCTATCACGGTTCATGAGATACAGCCTGGTGACAGACAGACAGACAGACAGACGGACAGCGGAGTCTTAGTAATAGGGTCCCGTTTTTAACCCTAAAAATGCTTAACTTGTATACGATTGAATTTGGTCTTATAATATAGCCAATCATATTTGCGTTCTGAATTATTTTTAGCGCATGTAGAAAAAAAGTTTAGTAATTATATATGGGTATTTTTGGATATGGAAACACTAATCTACGGAAACAACGAGTCATTGAAAAACGTTCCGTTGTTTACATTATCAAAGGCCAGAAAAGTCACTATAAAAAAATTGTAAAAACGTGGCTGCATAAAACTATAATTCTTTTTCTTTATTCGAAATTTTCGATTTGGCATTAGTCTGTCATTTTGGTTGGCAGATATTATATATGATCAAACGAACTTCACAAGTGAAGTTCGATCAATATTATATGAGTCGCTTCATTCGAAGATATAACATCACCAGGTAGTCCTTTTACCTACAAGGTAGCATTCGCACGTATTTTTAGAGGTTTTAAAACATCGATTTAAAAAGGAAAAATAGTCTATGCGCTCGATCATTGACATGCCATCTAGTCGATACTTACGTCATTCTTTAGAGAAAACACTGTTTGTACCGCAAAACTTTATGATAAGGGTTGGGTTGGGAGGGTTGTTATATCTTCGAATGAAGCGACTCATATAATATTGATCGAACTTCACTTGTGAAGTTCGTTTGATCATATATTATATTTCTTCGCTTCATTCTTCAGATATAACATCACCAGGTAGATGTTAAGAGAAAAGTTTTGCGTTTGGATGATAATAAATGATGCAAAGGAAATCTTAATCATCTTTTATTTTATTAATCCAACATGAAATTAACAAATTTTAACTTCTTATGATCATAAGAAAGAACTGAACAACAAAGGTTCCCTAACTCATAACAAAAAAATAATAATAACAATAATAAAATTATTTAACGATTTAACAATATTGATTGGGCAAAATTGTTACCTTCAATGACCGGACGATGATAATGATCAGCAAACGCTCTAGAAGTATTTGTCCAACCCGCGGTCTTTCTAATTACATCGACAGAGACTCCTGCGGCGGCGGCTGCGGAGGTGGAAGCGTGTCGTGTACTGTGTGCACTGAACGCTGTTATGTCCACCCCGCTTACCGATAATACCTGTTTTATCCATCTGCTTATTGACTGTGCTGTCGCGCTCCTGTAAGGGCGCTTCACAGTTATTAAGAGATTGGATACGTTAACAGGTCTGTCTGACCTCGTAACGTAAAGATAATCTTGAAGAACAGTCGCGGGGCAAATGCGATCATTATCTCGAAAGTAAGGTAGGAATAGGGTCGGTTGGTCTCGACCGACTGCTGACGTCTTCAAAATATCTTTGATTGATATGTTTATACCATTAGAGTTTACACTAATATTTTCTAATTTTATCGCGGATAACGTTTGGACACGTTGGGCTGTGCATAAAGCTAATAAAATAACCAATTTTTTCGTAATTTTTTCTCGGTTGAGTTCTCTATTAGGGTACCAATTAGATACAAAATCAAGTACAATTTGTGGATTCCATGTACTGCTGTACTTTGGAAAACTCGGTCTTAATTTGAAAGCTCCCTTAAGGAGTCTTTTCACTCGTTCATCGGATCCTATGTTATTTCCCAATAGCAAAGATAAAGCAGTTCTGTGGCTATTTAGAGATCCGTATGATGCCCCCTTTCTGAATTGATCGCTTAAAAAACATAAAACAAGGGGAACAGAACAATCAAAGATATTATGATCACCGTCATTACAGTATTGCCACCAAAGTTTGAAAGAAACATTATATTGAATGAGTGTATTTTTTGACAGAGACGCTAAGGTGAGATCCAGGGCTGGTTCTGGAACGCCGCGGTATGAGAAGGCTTGCCTGAGAGTATCGCGGCTCCCAGGATAAGTTGGTTTCTGTAACAAGATTGTACACAATGTTGATTTGGGTATAGCCAAACAACATTAGAAACAACCATTCTTAATAACTGTGGATACCAGGCCTGAGAAGGCCAGAACGGAAAGATGAAGATGCCAGTAGCTTGATCAGATGTAATTTTTTGTAGGCATTTCAATATAAGTGGGAATGGAGGAAATGCGTAAAAGAACTTATTGTTCCAATTTACCGTAAAGGCATCTATAGCGGTTGCATCGGGATCTCTTTTCCACGATATATAATTTTTACATTTGGCAGTGGCCCGAGAAGCAAAAAGGTCAATTTCTGGTTTTCCAAAAGTGTCTGAGATGTGAGTAAAGGCCCAGTCAGATAGCTCACATTCTGTGTCCGGGTTTATTTTTCGAGATTCCTCATCTGCTAAATTGGCTTTCGTATTGATGTACGATGCGAATAACCAGATATTCCTTTCTTCAGCCCACTGCCAAATATTTCTAGATATATCATTTAAGTGAGGGAATTGGATCCCGCCCATTCGATTCACGTAGCTTATAGCTGTAGTGTTATCCACCCTTAATAAAATGGAACAATTAGTTTTTTCATTTGCAAAGAATTTTAGTGCTAGAAATACAGCCAGTAACTCTAAGCAGTTTATATGTAATTTTAGCTCATTATTTTTCCAAGCACCTCGTGCTTTTTGGTTATTACAAACTGCCCCCCAGCCTGTACGGGACGCATCCGTATAAATTTCATAATCGAAATTAGTTATTTTAAGAGAGTTGCTGGCATTTGGTGTATTTTGTTTCCACCAGTTAAGGTCATCGAGAATCACAGCATTAGGTATAAATTTTGCATCAAATGAAGAAAATTTTTGAAGGGCGAGATACTTCTCCCTTTCTAAAATTTTCGTGTAAACCCACCCATACTTAACGG
Source organism: Agriphila geniculea (assembly GCA_943789525.1). Lineage (NCBI taxonomy): Eukaryota > Metazoa > Arthropoda > Insecta > Lepidoptera > Crambidae > Agriphila > Agriphila geniculea. Next base: position 2,934,267 of record OX038881.1, read on the forward strand.
CGGGACATGCAGCTACTAAAACCCCAATTAATTTAGCGAATTCTCTTATTGAGCATCTCGGCAGCAATAAAAACTTCTCAACCAGATTTATAATGTTATTCACCTTTTCAATTGGCAATGAAATAGTTTGGTTAATGGAATCAAACATAAATCCAAGAAATTTAGAATATTGGCTGGGTGTGAGGGAGCTCTTTTCATAGTTTATAACAAACCCAAGGCACTGAAGGGTGTTTAATGTATCTGTTATATTTTTAGACACTCTTCATAAGAGTCTCCGAGGCACAGAATATCATCTAAATAATGAACATTTTTGAGGCCTTGACGGCGTAAATGGCAAATAACTTCCTTCATAATTTTAGTGAAGGTTCTAGGGGCTACCGAAAGGCCATATGGCATACAGTTGAATTCGTAAGTAACAATGTCCATATTTTCGTTTTCAAACTGAAAACGTAGTAAATGTCGGTCTGATTCACGGATGGGTATTAAAAAGTACGCCTCTTTAAGGTCGATAGTCGCCATGAATCCCTTATCAGGTAATAATCTAGATGCCGTTCGGTAGTCCTCCATCTTAAAGTGCATGATAGGAACGAATTTATTTAAATTTTTTAAATTTAAAATAAAGCGTTTGCTGCCATTTGGTTTCGGGACTAAAAATGTCTTAGAAATGAATTGATTAGCGCAAGGAGTACAGGGACTAATAGCTCCTAATTCTAACAATTTATTGATTTCTACTGTCATATCAGCTTTTTCAGATTTTGACCAGTACATTTTGGGTGCACATATTTGATTTACATCACATTTAAGTGGTATAGGGAAACCTGATCCTATCCAGTCTAAGACTATAGGGTTGGTCGTGATATTAAGCCAGCAATTATAAAAATAGGTAATTCTACCAGCGTGTTTTACCTGGGTGCCTAACGTGAGGCAGACGTCCGGGGTTTGCTCGGTCCGGCTATGTTCTGCGAAGGAGGTGGAGGCCTGCGGTTCGTCATCGGGACGTTCGTTCTCCTGGCCCCCCTCCTTCCTCCCCTGTTCTGTTGATAACGTGGGGGGTAGGGGGGGGCACTCCAGTTTCCCTGGTACACTGGTGGTGCTGGTGTATATTGTGGACGGGATGTTGACGACGCCCCATCGACCGGTGTATTCTTAGGAGTGGTCTTCACAAATTTCTTAATTGACAAACCTTGTTTCTCTATTGTTTTGGACGCTTTAATTTTATCTCCTAATTTATTTCCATAAAGAGTGTCATCTCTTTCACTATCTTGAACAATATTCAAAAAAGGTTTGGCTAATGAATAATTGATGACGCTAGTTCGTGCTTGCGTCTCCTGAAAGTGGAGATCAGTCAAAATCCGACACCCATCGCTAATTATTCTTATTGCTTCTATTTTATTGTCGCCTGCTAGCATAAGGGTCAAAGCTTTATTAATAGCTGAAATGCCAACGCCTAACTGTTGCTGTTCATTCTGCTTTCTTTTATCTCGATGCCGGGCCGCTTCTGAGATAGCTGCTGCTACTTCGTTATTTAGTTTTGGCGCTTGCAGAAGAGTACAATTCTCGGGTATTAAATACTCTTTTAACAATTTTTCTTTTGCTTCTTTTGAAAGACCCTTTTTAAGAATAGGTTCCCACCTTTGAGATAGGTTATTATGAATTTTCTCGCCAAATTTGGGAGTATTTCCGGTTTCCTCTCCGAGTGCCAGGAGGAGTTCAGGATCAAGCTCAGGATCAGGCTCAGGATCAAGCTTGGGATCGGCTGAAATTTCTGCAGCTGGTATTTGAACTGGTTCTTCAGGTCTGGATAAGTCTTCCAAGGCGGGCTCGGCTAGACTCGGTGTAACCATATCCACCTTTTCATTTGTGTCCAGCACTTCGGTTTGTGACTCCGATCTTGAGTCATTGTCTGTAATAGACATATTTTTTTACTTAAAATATGTATTTTGACCGTTGTGTCAACTCTCGGTTGACCGCTTGGTAGGGTAATGTTCGTAATAAAATTCGATAATAAACCTTTTATACTCTTTACTATTTATTTAGTAATAACTTACTGTGCCATTGTGTTAACGCTCGGTTAACCGCTAGGCATATAATAATTTATATATATAGATATTTTATAATTTGTCTTTACAAGAAAAATACATTATTTAATAATAAAATTGCAATAAATGATACATCATTACGCCATCGTGTTAACTCTCGGTTAACCGCCCGGCAAGTATCTACTAAAACTTTTATTTAAATCCAACATTTTATAAACTATGGCCTTTGTGACAACTCCCGGTTGACCGCTTGGCCCTATTTTTATTACGCAATATACAATTTTCGTCATCGAAAAATCTTTTACAAAAGAGGGTAAATGTGAATTGAAAAAATGTACATACCGGAATCCGATGGAGATTCGATCACTATTCGACGACGTTTTCGTCTTTGTTGATCTTCCAACTTTCTTAATTTACGATGATAACGATCAATTTTATCTTGAGAAGATTCACGACTTCGTTTTTTCGGCATTTTAAATATATATGGAGCGCACGCGCGTACTTGCTACCTCGCACGAAAAAAGAATGACGTAAGTATCGACTAGATGGCATGTCAATGATCGAGCGCATAGACTATTTTTCCTTTTTAAATCGATGTTTTAAAACCTCTAAAAATACGTGCGAATGCTACCTTGTAGGTAAAAGGACTACCTGGTGATGTTATATCTGAAGAATGAAGCGAAGAAATATAATCACAGACTAATAAGTGAAAAAGTACAGCAGATTAAGAATCACAGTCATATTAAAATATAAAAAAAAGGAGTTTAAAAAACTAATTTTTTCGTAGTCGGGTTTTAGTTTTTTAAACTTCTTTTTTATTTTAAATATTTTGGGGTTGTAAATTGGGTGAATGCAAGCAAAGCCACGGGCAAAAGCTAAATATGTATTTGAAAAGAGCTCATTGAGACCTTTCATTTGGTACCCAACACGGCATCATTAAAAAATATTTTTTTTTTTGTTCCTGTCTTTAACTCCTCTAGAGGGCGCTATATTCAATTTAATGTGACGTCACATAGCCTATAACCAGTTGACAATTAAGACGCTTCTAATGATACCTCATTTGTCAAATTATGATAAGCAGTTTAGAAGATACTATGAAACAGATGCACATACGCCATATATACAGGTCAAAATCATATACACTCCATTTTGGCTTCGCCGTAGTCGGGTAAAAAGTATACAACTTCAGCATAAAAAAATTACGGGTCTTTTTTATTTATTCTTCATCTTTATTTGTAGAAATCTTGTATGAAAACAAACACCTTTACCAGAATGAGATGTCAATATATTTAACTCAAAATATCGAAGAGGGTTTAATAAATTTCGTTCATTACTCATCACCAATCAATTCATCATTCATATTGTAATTTAATCATAAATTACTACAATGAATTAATTTTAACTTCAAATGTTTTATCACTCCGACTGATTACGTTATTTTAAGTCATTAATATAATAAATAATAATATTAATATAATGTTAACCATGCAAGCGTGACTCATAAAATTATATCACAGCACAGCCACGAAAAGTAGACTGCATAACTTTAATTAACGAAGAATCACACGTGTCTATAATGTTATGTATAATTTGTGATTTTCATAAAGTTGTGTCATAATACTCATAATCCTACTAATATTATAAATGTGAAAGTTTGTGGGTTTGGATGTTTGGATGTTTGTTCCTCAATCACGCAAAAACTACTGAACGGATTTGGATGAAATTTGGCACACAGATAGTAGATAGCCTATATTAAAACATAGAATACTTTTTATCTCGATATTCCCACGGGAACGAGAACCACGCGGGTGAAACCGCGGGCGGCCGCTAGTAGATAATAATAATTAAAGTTATGATAACGTCATTCATCAGTATATTAATAGGTAATATTAAAAGATTCTTTATTGGAACGGATTACCTATGAAGATTATAACTCTCACTAATATCAACATAGCGAGTTTATAAGCGAAAAAAAACCGGACAAGTGCGAGTCGGGCTCGCCCACCGAGGGTTCCGTACAGACCTACATCTATACATAAAATAAAGCTATAGAAAAGTTGTGTCGGTACAAAGGAAATATTTTGAAAAAAAGTGGTTGGTAGTTATTAGTTTTTTATATGAAAACTGTACTACGGAGAGTTCAAGCTTTATCCCAGGTTCTACCTACCGGAATTATGTGAAAAATTGCTTAGTTTATAAGTTGGACTCCAAGCTACCAAACTGTAAAAAAATACCATCAAAATCCGTTCAGCAGACTGCTATATATAGATAACCATTTGAAATCCTTTGTCACCACGTAGAAAATAACCCTTCCAGGGATTACGACAAAGAATTGACCACGGGCGAAGTTTGAAATGGCATAGTACATTACTGCAGCGGCACTCAAGACAGGCATTGAAGAAAATACGTTAGTCCATCAATGCCTAGTTGCGGCCAAGGCTTGTGTAGTACTTTTAAACTTTTAACTTTTTAGTTTTAAAAGTTTTAAGCTTTTAAATTTTAAATTACTTACAGTAATTGAAAAAAGAAAATGGAAAGTGGAATGTGCACATAAAGGCCTTTCATTTGATACACATATTGAAAAAAAATCCGGTTTTTTTCATTTATTTCCAGTTTTTCATTTTTTTTCCAGTTTTTTGGAATGTGCTCATCAAGGCCTTTCATTTGATACCCATATTGCAAAAAAAAATATTTTTTTGTTTTTTTTTTTCAGTTTTTTTGGAATGTGCTCATCAAGGCCTTTCAGGTGATACCAGTATACCGAATATTAAAAGAAAAATTTGGAATGTGCTCGCTCATCAAGGCGACATTTGATACCTATATTTGTGTTTAATTGAAAAGTTCGCTCCATTTCTGAATTACACGTGTGTAATGAGTTTTAATAGAAACATTGCTGGACAGACGCCGGCAATTTTGTATGAAAATCCATTATAACACGTTAGTAATGGATTCTCATAAAAATATTGACGGCGCGGTTTAGGTCTGTCCGTAAACTCTGATTTAGCACGAAGAAGGTTGTCAAAATAATGTTCGAATTTCCAAGCATTTTTGAGAAAAAATAAAATAATTACAAACCCACCGCACCTGTATAAAATACAAGTACTGTTGATTGTCAACAGATGGCGCTGTATATCAATAGTACACTGTATAATGTTCTGTGAAATGGTTTTATCTATCGCAATGTTATTAGAGAAAATGGGTGTATTCCAACAGGACCCTTTGGTTGTGTGAAGCCGAGACTTTGATTGTAGTGGTGGCTACCTCGGCTGACCTTACCGAGTAAACTGTCTTGATTATACTTGGTGCCAAATGCTCCAAGCAACATTGGAATGCGATGCACCCGCATTTTAATGTAAACTGAAACAATCTACCACTGAACTATTCAACACTTGACACTGGCAAAAATTACTTCCAAGAAGAAAGTAGATTGCCAAAACAAAAATAAGAAGAAGAAGACCCCCTGTCATACAGCGTGACACACCGCCATGTTGCGAAAATATTTAGAGCCAAATTTATTACTTTTTAATTTTATTTTTAAAAGTAATTAACTATAACAATATTTGAAAGGATCTGAATAATTAATAATAATAAATATTGATATTTTTAAAAGAATTAGTGGCGCGATTAATCCAAAAGTAATTAGAAGTTAAACTATGACCGCGCAATGCCGCGCATACCGTTGTTTCACCAAGATGATTAATAATTACGTATTTTAATGACCATATTTTATTATGATTTAATTACAAATATACAGTTTTCAGATTTATTCCTGTAAGTGTAGTATAAGACGCTATTACCTGCCAAATTTCATAGTTCTAGGTCAACGGGAAGTACCCTATGAATTTTGATTCCTTTGAGAGTATCGAAAATGCGTTTTTTGTTCCCTAAACGGCAGTATCTTTTTTTTACGTTAATTTAGAAGTTTGATTTTTTTACAGCTTCAAGGGCCCGTAGACCTTAGTATATGGTTTAAATTTCAATTCGATACCTCCACGCGTTTCCGAGATAAAGGGTCTTGACAGACAGACGGACGGACAGACAGACAGACGGACAACAAAGTGATCCTATAAGGGTTCCGTTTTTTCCTTTTGAGGTACGGAACCCTAAAAATCACTGAAAACCTAGGGCTACTGTATTAGTGAAACAATTTGTAAGTACTACTAGCGCCGCCAAAACATTAATTTGTATTACTCGTAAACCAGGGAGCTAATTGTTTAATTCAAATAATTTATCGCAACCGCTTTCGTTTGACAGATGGATGTGACACATTGCTGCATTTCTCTGGTAAGTTTTTATTTGTCCCAAAAATAAGCTTCAATGTGTTACATTCTGAAAGCGATTGCGATAGATTTTTAAATTAGACAATAGAAAGGCAGGTCAATATTTAAAAAGCTCATGTAGTAGTAGATCTCTTAAATTGTCTCTAATATTTTTCGAAAACTCTTCAACAGTTTTCATTATTTCTGTAAGTTTTAAAATCCATTCTAGCCGAAAGGTGGCCACTTTTAGCTAAAACGGATTTTAAAACTTACAGATAGAATGAAAACTGTCGAAGAGTTATTCCAAAAACATTAGAGACAAGACAACTACGTGAGATTTTTTAAATATTGACTTGGTTCACGAGTAGGTGTTAAAAATTAATGTATTGGCGGCGGCGCCAGCGAACTAAAATCTATGGAATTGTAATTGCAAACAAATATTACTTAAATAATGGCACCACGGGCACAGAATAACTAATAGTACAAGTACAGAAGCAGCACTCCGCAATGTCATTTAAATAAATAGCGACTTTAGCTCCAACACAATAAAGTGCAATTCAGGTCGCGCAGCACTAATGGCCTACAGTTATATTCACCTAATAGTTTCCACTATTTTCTGACGACGCAACGTTAGGGTTGTCTTCTTTTAAATGAACTGCGTAGCATATATCATAATGTAAAAAACGACAATTGTTTATTGGTTTTTTGATTTAGACATCCGTACACGGCACAGGTATGTCGATTCGACATTGTTACTATTATAAAGAGACAATAAAGTCCGTTCGCTCAGATAGTGTCGCCCTTTTATCTCGCCGCCTTTGCACGTGCCGCTTCTTGTCAAAGGATGCCGCCGCATAAACAAAAAATACCGCGTGCGGCGTACACCCGCAAGTCAATTTGGGTTTTGGCAGTTTACATAGAAGTGCCGTAGTGAAAGGTTGTGTTTGTTACCGGTATTCCTGTCTCTGAACACAAGTGCTTGCGGGTGTACCGACACTATCTAAGCGAACGGACCGTACCTACGCAGGCAGTAAGGTGCCGCGCGACTACACAGGCGGGCGCGTGGCGCCCCTCAGCTCTTTCACTTGTTCGTTCGAGCGAACGGCTAGCGGTAGGTGCTTATCGCGCGACCTTGAGCGAGTGAAGGAGGCCTGCCACGAGGCCGAAAAAGTTCCTACAACCCGCTTAGCATTAGTCGGGCCAGCCACGCACGCACCCGGTGCTGACGTTAGCTTTACAATAATTGCAGTTTGTATTCTAGAGAAAAGAAAGAAAGAGAGAGTTTATTAGAAATGACGTCCTGTGAAATCAAATGATGAAAAAGACGCAAAGAAGGCAATAAAAATATGCAGAAATAACGCCTCATAATATCTATGAGTATACAAATTATGGTCGCTAATAGGCAACCAGTGCTCAGACGCTTTGTGCTGCATAATTGAATGACGGCATTTTTAGCTCCATCCAGTTAGTTGTACTTTTCGTGTGGTTCCCCTTTTTGAGCGCAATACTTGTTCCATAGATTTTAGTTCGGTGGGCGGCGCTAGTAGTACTAATAACAGCGCCTCAAGTACCTTACCTTCTAAGTTAAGTACTTACTAGATATAAATTCATCTAAAACTAAACTCGATTGTACTTGATTCATTTGGTACGTACCATCTAATTTGCCTACCAAATACAGCCTCAATATGAAACATTGATTGATCTCCATTTAAAAGCATTTAGAGGCAGGGATATAATTCGCCGGATATAATGAACATTGTCTCGACTCGACTCAATAGGGTATTTGACAACATTAAAAATATACTACAAATTGTGGTCATCCTAACAGATATTGGCGTAAAAAAACATACTTAACTATTATATATACTAAATTTATCTATTAATTGATTAATTTCATCTAGAAGAATGCAATCATTTTTGATTTTTTTTCTGTGGCGAAAACGCTCTAAGTTGACTGATGACGTCACTTGCCTGTAAATAAATATGGCTCCAGGCGTTTGACACGACCATAGACTAAAGATCCGCGATTGATGGCTGTCAAATGGCTAAGTGTATTACAATGTTTACAGGCTAGTGTCGTCAACAAGTCACGTGTTCAGCGCCATAGCGTTTTTGACGCGGTTTTAAAATTTTAAACTTTAACACTGTTTTTTTAAATGAAATACATTGATTTTGCCTAAAATATCAATGTGGTGCGCTTATTACGTAATAAGGAATAATTTAAAATGTTTTTCCAAAATTAGTCAAATAGCCTATTCGACGAGTAAGGTCTTGCGACGGGCGCGCGGCATCTTGTCCAGGGCTGCCAATAAATGTAATTAAAACTTCAAAGGAGTCTGAAGTTTCGTTATTACAAGATTTATGTACAAGTTAAACTTGTTGTGATAAAAATTAAATACTTTTTTAATTCGATTTTTAACCCCTTAAAACTTTTCATTAAAAATAAATACTTTTTTAATTTAATTTTTAACCCTTTGAAACTTTTTATCATTTAAGTCTAATGGTAAAATAACAATTTAGATTGATTTGAAATATTTTTAAGTAACAGAGAATTGAAAAGAAAACGATTATCTAAGAATTTAAGCGCATAGTAGTGTTTTACTGTGACGTGGATTGTAATTGTAAGTAATAACAACTTATATCAAAAATCGGGATTAAATATATTTTATGTGAACTGTAGATGAATGAAAACATGACAAAATACAAAATAAACGCATAATATCTTCTCCGTTCCGTCACGGGTAAAAAATCAGTCACACGATTGACAGATTGGTGTATAAGATTTAAAAATATTATCTTCCATTTCCATCAATTATTCAAATATAATAATTGATATGTGTAAACACTAATCCCCGCAAATTGGTAATACGATGGAACCTTGTCATATTAACATCCACGTTGACGTCATCCGCAATTAAAAACGACATGTAAGTAACAATAAAATTCTAATAAGATAGGGTAATTTTCATTAAGATAGGATCTAGTAGGTATAAAAAAATACAATTGTTTTTGTTTTTGAGGTTAAAAAAAACCGGCCAAGTGCGTGTCGGGCCACGCGCAGTAGGGTTCCGTAGGTACATTATACCATACCATATTTTAATACCGCTATCATTTTTCGTCTGAAAAAATAACTTTGTTTTTCACAGTGTTTGTATGAATGACAAAGTTATATTTGCGGTTTTGGAAAATGTACTATATCTCGAAAACTAATAACTGTATCTCGTTCAAAACAATTTTCGTTGAAAGTGTTTATTAAGATCTATAGTTTATATTTTTTTTAGATTTTTCACCCTCTTACTTTAAAAGTTAAAGGGGGGGGGGACACACATTTTACCACTTTGGCGGCATATATTTTTCAAACGGTTGACTTTAAAAAAAATAGTCTTAGGAACCTCAATGTCATTTTTAAAGACCTATCTATAGACACCCCACAAGTATTGGTTTGATGAAAAAAAATATTTTCAGTTTCAGTTCCATGTATGGTGAGCCCCCCCTTAATCTTTTATTTTTATTATTTTTGTATAAAAATCGTAAAGCGGTTCACAGAATACACCTGCCTACTAAGTTTCAACTATGTAGTCCTAATACTTTTGGAATAAAGTGGCTGTGACATACGGACGGACAGACAGACAGACAGACAGACAGACAGACAGACAGACAGACAGACAGACAGACAGACAGACATGACGAATCTATAAGGGTTCCGTTTTTTGCCATTTTGGCTACGGAACCCTAAAAATGGCTGCCAGGTCCTTGAGCGATTTGCGGAGATGGTATGTAAGGATGTTTGTGATGCGCTTGATGCGAACCAGCCCTACTGACTGACAATGGCGGGAAAACGTTGACGTCACAAGCGCGAGTACTCTGAGGATAATAAACAAATAGGTACCAATCAGTAAGTTAAGTTCGATTAGATAATAGGCTATTTGACTAATTTTGTAAAACCATTTTAAATTATTCCTTAATACGTAATAAGCGCAGCACATTGATATTTCAGGAAAAATCAATGTTAAAGTTTTTTATTTTAAAACTGCGCCAAAAACGACACGTGACTTTTTGACGTCACAAGCCTGTAAATATTATAATATCCTTAGCCATTTGATAGCCATCAATCGCGAACCCTAAGTCCATGATCGCGTCAAACGCCTGAAGCCATATTTATTTACAAGCATGTGACGTCATCAGTATCCGTAGAGCTTTTCGCCACAGAAAAAAAAACAAAAATTATTTGCAGTTTCCTAGGTGAAATTAATCAATTAATAGACTTAATTTAGTCTATATATATAATAGTTGAATATGTTTTTTACGCCATTATCTGTTAGGATGATCACAGTTAGTAGTATATTTTCAATGTTGTCAAATACCCCTATTCTATGGAAACATCTTAGATATTGGCGCCACAATAAAATATTATGGATCTTCCGTCGTCGCTCGTCGTTTGTTTTGATTAAACACTCTCTGTGTTATTCAGAGATGTTTCACAAAACTGGGGTGCAAGACTGTTCTAACAAAACCTGGTTTAATTCTTGTTAACCAATCACAATGCACCTTTTAATCCTTAAACGGTGGGACTAAACGTTAAACTGTCACTCTGAATACGATTTGCGCTAAAATGGCGGTTTTTTTTATTTCGTATGTACTTAATATTAGTTTAGTGCTATCCACAACAGCAAACGATGTTTCTGAGCGGCAGCGGAAAGAGAGATAGGGAAATGTTTTACCATGACTTGATGTAAACTGTTTTCGCTTAATGTAAACTATCGGATATACTGCTCACAGTCAGTGAGTAAAAGTGGGAAAACGATAATTTACGGTAACGAACACAGTTTGCATCAAGTCATCGTAGGGCCACTAGGCGAAAAATTTATAAAGCTGCTGTAAGTGTAGATATTCAGCCAGTTGCTATTCGTTCAGTTACTCTAATTAGAATGTCTCGTTGTTTATTAAATAATAATAATATTAATATTAATTAATAATAATATAACCCTGACTCAACATACTGGCTGGATTATTTGCCATGACAAACTGTTTGCCGCACCATTGTGTATAGCAGGTGGCGCCGCCCGTAGCTAGCCAAGCATCAAAAATATCAAAATCCACGCTCATTGTTGTTAGGTACCTATACAACTCACGGATGATATTTTTCGGCGAGATTACGACAATAAACAGAAATGGAGGCTCAACCTAACCTGTTGACATTGATCTTACTAAGAAAATGGCTTTGAGGTGGTACCCTGAGCGAAAGTGGCGCCGCGGTGAATTTTATTTAATATTATAATTCTAATACACAATTTTAATAATGTTTATCGTGGAGATTTTAGGGCCCACAGTCTAGTACCTATTTTTAGACGGTATCGTTACATTCCCTAGTAGTCGCTGCTAGAAGTAGATAGAAAAACTGCTAAAAGTGGCCGTTTTTGACACATTTGCTATCTACTTCTACGAATGACTACGAGGGCATGTCATGATACCTTCTAAAAATACTAGACCATGGGCCCTAAAATCTCCACGATGAACATTATTAAAATCTTTTTCTATTAATAACTTATTAAATAAAAACCTCTGAGGGCGCCACTTTCGGTCATACAACCGCCTTAAGTAAGTACCTATTAAATATTATTAAACAGAAATAGAGGCTTTTTTAACCTATTGACATCGACCTTAATACAAAAGTGGCTTTAAGTTACTAAATATTGTTAAAATAGTTTTGGACTAAGTTTGTAACAAAAGTAACACCAATTCATGTAACATAATTATAACATACAGAATTCATAAAATCGTTTGAAAGTTAAATTGTAACAAACGAATGCAAACAAATCTATTGATCAGGGCTTCAATGCATTACAAAATACAAGCTAATATTATAAGTGTTTTACCATAGAAATTCACTAATAATATTAGCTTGTTTGTAGTTTGTTATGCAATAGGCCCCTTGGTATTGAATTTAAATTTTCAAGTACAAATTGATCTTTTTGATAATAATTGGAATGTCTTATTAATATTAAATCCACTTTTTTTATTTCAATCCGACAAGATGGACCGACGGGAGGGTGAAGGTCGCGGGAAGCCACTGGATGCGGGCAGCGCAGGGCCGATCGTCGTGGAGATCCTTGGGGGAGGCCTATATACCCAGCAGTGGGTGTCGTGCGGCTGATATGATGATCGAAAATGAAAACAGTATGTACTTACTTGCAATAATACAGTCGGCCATCTCTCCCCGTGTGAACCGTCCAGCCCTCCTTCAACTCCGCCTGTATCTTCTCCAGCACCGCTTCATCCTCCACAGCCGTCCTAAACCTGGGACTCCCAGCTCCCAACCTTGGACTCCCGAACTTCGGACTGGCGCCCAACCTGGGACTATTCCCCCCCAACTTTGGGCTATTGGAACTCGACGCTCCATCGCTCAAACTGGGACTACCAGCGAGTCTGGAGTTGAAATTGGGACTGGGGTTCGGTCTGGGGCTGGGGACGAATTTAGGAGTGGCCGTGCCGCTGGGACCAGGCGACGACGACCCCTGCTGCAGCAGCATAGCTTCCAGGTCATTGCACCATTCTGCAGGTCAGTTTGATCTGAAACAATGATACAATTTGTTAAATAAGTTTCTGTCAAAAATTAAATTTTTGGTACAAGCTGCCCAGAGTGCCCAGTTGGGCAAACGGACAGATGCAGTTGCATCTGTCCGTTTTTTTACAATAATCAGCTAAGCTTAAAGTGACTTCTAGTCAAAATTTTGATAACTACTAGATATGGTATGGTACTAATGTCGTCTAGTCAAAATTTTGACAACTACTCATCATCATCATCATCATATCAGCCGCCCGACACCCACTACCGGGTATAGGCCTCCCCTAAGGATCTCCACGACGATCGGTCCTGCGCTGCCCGCATCCAGTGGCTTCCCGCGACCTTCACCAGATCGTCGGTCCACCTTATCGGGGGCCTACCCACAAAGCGTCGTCCGGTGCGCGGTCGCCATTCCAGAACCTTTCCTCCCCAACGGCCATCAGTTCTTCTCGCTATGTGTCCTGCCCATTGCCACTTCAGCTGAGTAATCCTTCGAGCGATGTCGGTTACTTTAGTTCTCCTGCGGATCTCCTCGTTTCTGATTCGATCACGCAGGGAAACGTCGAGCATGGCTCTCTCCATTGCACGCTGGGTGACCTTGAGCCTCCTTATGAGACCCATAGTTAGCAACCACGTTTCACTGCCGTATGTCATCACTGACAACACACACTGTTCATAGACTTTCGTCTTGAGACACTGAGGTAAGTCGGACGCGAAGATTTCGCTGCCCACCCGAGTTAGATTCGACGAGAGATCTCTTTCTCAAAGTTGGACTTACCTAACTGGACTGCCTGTCCTAGGTATACAACTACTAGTTAGGACTTTTTCTCTCTTGCTTGTAAAATAGGTCCTGCCAGAATACCCAGCGTTGCTGTGACATTTATGTGTCATGGTAACACAAGCTGAGGTAGGACATTATTAACCTTTCGTATTTAATAATTTGTTTTTTTCGGTGTGTCTCATAATGGCACATTTTTGAAAAGAATATGCGCAATTTCCGTAATTGTCGTTAGATCTTTGAAATGCTTATTGAGAGATTAACAGGCATATCTGTAAGCCTAAGCAAACTCAAAAATAAAGGACCATGCCAGCTACGCCCCAGGACCAGGGACCGGATTAAGCGCTTAAAAACCCCTTCATGCGTTTGGGTTTTAAGTATTTACAGAATGAAAATTAAAAAAAATACAATAAATAGATTCTTTGATAGGGAAACCCTATTCGTTATGCAAACATTATAATCATAGTATCGTGAGAATATGAGATATCGTAGATCAAAATCGATTGGCAATGAGTAAACTTACTACATCACATCTACATCTACCCTCACTATGACGAAGTGTTATAGTTGTTCTAAATTATTAAATAAAAAAACCACTGTTTTGGAATGCAGCCGCTGTCAAAAGGTGGTACATGCTACCACTATTTGCTCTGGATTAAGTGGCAAACAACTTGCAGCTCTCAAAGCCGCCGAAAACCTGGAGTGGACTTGTAACGATTGCAACCAGGATTCTTCTCGCAGGAGATCATACCATACGCTTGCCGACTGTGAAGATGAAGAAGATGACGAAGAAAATCCACCATCAGGTACTGCCTCCGACATGAAACAAATGCTACAGGAATTAAAAAAGGAAGTGAAAAGCATTGTGACGCAGGAAATACGGGCCATTGCAACATCGCTACAGTACTGCAGTGATAAGGTGGATGAATTTGCAGAATCTGTGGATGCACTGACCAGTAAAGTCAAGGATATGGAGAGAAAAATTACCCATCTGGACAACCAAAACAGATCTTGCTTGCTCAAAATTGAACACCTGGAACAGCGTAATATAGACCTGGAACAGCAGTTGCTAGGCGATCACGTCGAGATCGCAGGTATTCCAGACTCAAATGACCAAGACCTCCCTAAACTCGTGGAAAACTTAATGGTGAAACTTGGAGCCCCTAAAGAAGATGTGCTTTCAGTGAAACGGCTTCCGTCTCGCCGATCTGGACCAGGATCCGTCTACGTGCGAGTTCGCCAGGAGACCCGTCAGCAGCTGATTTCCTCTGCCCGTAATACAACGACCGTCGCAAAAGATCTCATGCCTAACCTATCTGGAACCCTGGCTTCTGAAAAAATCTACGTAAGAGAGGCGTTGACTTCCTATCACAAAAACCTTCTGTGGCAGGCGAAGCAAGATTTAAAAGGCGTTTTCAAGTTTATTTGGATCAGAGACGGCAAAGTGCTAGTACGTAAGAATGAAAATGCAAAAATATTTAAAATTAGATCTAAGAATGATATCCAAAACATTTTATCGAACACTAATAATAATTGATATAAAAAAAAGAACTTAGTCGCAACCTTAATTTAATATTCTAGTAAAATAATTAATGGATTTTGAGGATGAAAATAATGTCACGGAATTATTTAATTGTTTGGATTTTGCAAACTATAACCGTTTAGTGCCTAATAAACGACATAACCTTACTTTTATGCATGTCAACATAAGATCATTAATCAAAAATTTTGCCAAAATTGAACAGTTAATAAATACCGCAGGTTCGTCAGTAGATGTCCTAGTACTCACTGAGGTAAATATTTCCGAAAATATCAAATCTTTGTATAACTTGCCGGGATATACAATGTACGCCGAGCTACGAAGGGTTAAAAAAGGTGGCGGAATAATTGTGTACATTAAAAACAAATATAAGTTTAAACAAAGTAAAGTCACAACATTACACTTTGAATGCCTTCTAGGTACAATCACTTTCACTAACTACTCCATATCACTGTGTGCCGTATACCGGCCGCCTAAAAATAATAAACAACACTTTATTGTAGAAATAGAGAAAATATTTCACCGATCTCCTAACACGGATTTGATATTTATCGGAGATATAAATATTAACCTCAAGCTGGATAATCCTATTAAGAAATCATACTTAGACATTATGAGTGGGTGCGGTCTTTCATGCGGGATCACTGACTATACTAGGATAGAAACGTTGAACGGTCTAGTAACCAAAAGCTGTATTGACCATATTTTTGTCCGATCTCGCATGATAGACGTTCACACGGCCGCGCTCTGCACCGTACTGGCTGACCACCGAGTAACTGTAGCAACGTTAGCGAATGATTCTATTGTACGGGATGCTCCTATTTATGTGACTCGGCTTAACAACGAGAAATTAAAGTCGTCTTTGGAAAAAGTTGATTGGGATTCCACATTAAATATGAATTGTCCGAATGAGATATATACATTTATTAATAATAGGTTTAATGAGTGCTACGATGAATCTAAATATGTAAAGAAATATAGTAATTCGAAACGTAATAATACTGGGTGGGTAAATAAAAATATTATAAATCTATGTAAAAAAAGAGATCAATTATTTTCAGATTGGATAAAAGACACAGGTAACAAGGGACTTAGAATAAAATATAACAAGATAAGAAATAAAACAAACAAAGTCATACAGAAAAATAGGAACAAACAAATTAGGGCAGAAATTAACAAATATAGACACGACACTAGAAAATTATGGCAAATTATAAACAATATATCAGGGAAAGTAACAAAATCGATTGATAATATAATAATAAAAGCATTTAGCGAAGAAAAAGTCTTACAAAATTTAGCTAATAACTTTGCTAACACATTTCAGGAAAATGTTAAATCTATTATTCCCAACTGCCAAAATAATTTATTGAATACAAATGACTACACTAGATCTATAGACAGATCTATGTTTTTCCCAAAAGCAACCAATTCTGAAATACATAAAATTATAAAACATATCAACCCGCAAAAAGCCCCGGGTGTTGATGGCATCCGTGCGGTTGACATAGTGAAGCTTTCTGATAGAATTGTGGGCGCAATAACACGGTTTATTAACACTAGTATAGAAACCGGACTGTACCCCAAAAAATTAAAAACAGGCATCGTCCGGCCTATCCACAAAGGTGGCAGCACCCATGATTATAGCAAGTACCGTCCTATTACTATTTTGCCCGTTCTGGACAAGGTAGTAGAAAAGTTTGTATGCGGAAAATTACAAAAATTTTATTCAGAGAATAGTATTTTGTCGTCACAACAATATGGGTTTCAGCCAAATAAAAGCACCACGCTGCTGTTGTCTCGCTTTACAGATGAAATCAACAGCTACTTAAATGGAAAAAAACATATTTTACTAGTATTTATAGATTATAGTAAGGCATTTGATACGTTACGTCACGATCTGCTAATTGAAAGGCTAGACATCAGCGGTGTAAGAGGCAAACTGCTGAACTGGTGCAAAAACTATCTTAATGACCGCAGCTACCAAGTTAAAATAGGAGACATGCTTAGTGACGAGGTCAAGGTTACTGAAGGCACTGCGCAAGGGTCAGTCCTCGGTCCTTTGCACTATCTAACTTATGTCAACAACTTAAATCACGTCATTAAGCACTGTACTGTCTACCAATTTGCTGACGACACGTGTTTAGTAGCAGCCGATAAAGATCCGATTGTTGCACAAAACCGTATACAAGCAGACTTTACTGCAATATGCAGGTGGTCACACGATTCAGGGCTGGTCCTTAACGCAGATAAAACTAAGCTTATGCTCGTCCGCTCTAGTCGCAATCATTATCTTTGTAGTAAACCCGTAAAAGTGGTAGCCCACAGTCATGATTGTCTTCACGCAAATATCCCGTGTTCTAGCAGCTGTTTAGAAATTGAACAAGTAACTGAGTATTCATACCTTGGCTTAGTGGTTGATGATAGATTTAATTGGTCGAAACATATAGATAAAGTATGCAACAAACTGAGAGCCATCTTGGCAAAATTCTATATAATTAAATGTAAAGTACCATTTGATATTCTACTAACGATGTATAAAACATTGGTAGAAAGCATTATTTCCTACGGTCTCAGCAGCTATGGCCGTACATATAAAACATATTTAGAACAAATATATAATATTCAGTATAGGCTTCTTAAACTAATAGTTCCCCCTAAAATAAAAAATAAATATTCAGAGGACCCTACTGGACTTTTTAAGTACTGTGGAGTTTTACCTATATCCGAGAAAGTTAAACATAATCTGCTTCTTGAAAATTACTTTAACGGAGAAATTCAAGTACCGATAAATCACAAAATATCTACTAGAAAAATAACTAACAAAGAACTTTATATTCCCATATCTAACAACGAATACGGCAAAAGAACATCTCAATATTTGATACCCCGTCTTATGAACAACTTACCAATCGAAATCAAAGATAAAATCAACCATAAAAACGTTAAAAGAATTCTTAAATTATATTTCCAAACTTAAAAATAAAATGTCTATGTCGTGAAAATAGGAGCAACCTTTATAATGCTAATGTCTTGAAACTCATCGTTTTTTCTATGTGGGTATGGGCACTCGCTCAAACATTCTGTACGATACGATAAATACTCACATAAGTACACCTACCCGCTCTTTAGAATTAATTATGCTTTATTTAAATTCTGTAGTTAGTTGCTCTTTCTTAAATTATTTATGAGAACCTAGTATCTAGATAAACTTAATTTAGGTTTTTAAGATACTACTAACCATTAATGTAACATGTTTATTGGCAAATAAATAAATAATAATAAAATAATAATAATAATACTTTTATAAATTTTTTGATTAATAATACATTTTTGTGACACAACTTGCGATCGGCTTAAACTGATTTAAAAGGTAATCTTATACAGTAAAGTTACGCAATATAGGCACTAATAAGCTAACCCGTAAAGGACATAAATAAAAACATGAGCTTACAGATACAATTGGAATCCGAGAGCAATCTACTTAGATTACGCCGATACTGTTAACTACGTAACAAATTTCCGCATTTCCGAACCCATTTACGGATTTCATGCCGCATACCCGTGCCGTGGCAGACACAAACGTGTTAGCGTAACCCGCTTAATTTATTGTTACAAGTGATTATTTTTATTCCAGGATTATTTTTATGTGGCAATTATTTATTCGAATTATTGACTTTAACGTATGGCAACACAAGCAAGCATGGCAATACCGAGGCGGGGAATGCGAGGGTAGGACGACTTGCGAACGGGTTGCTGGCTGGCGTGTGAAAAAACGAAAAATGGAAGATTATAAATAATGGAAGAAAGGGAAGTAAAACCAAATGATTAAATTTAAACAAAAGTTGTGCTGCGAGGGTGAGTGTCTTAATAATTTCAGAAGCGGACTCGACCCACAGGTATGTTTCTTAAATACAATACAACTAAGTTAGTTTCTTTAGGCTGGCTCAAATTGAACCGCTCAATATAAATAGTCACATAAATAAAATATTTGAAGCTGACACAACCCATTGAATTTAGAAAATGAATGATGAGTTATTTGTAGAACTTACAATTTATACGGTTAAAATCCAGTACTTACCTTCGACATAATAAAGAAAGACTTTTAAGTATAACCTTAAAACTTCTTAAAATAAATACTTACTTGTTAGTGAGTAAGCGCTTATTAGTCTGCGGCCTAAGTATTGGGCATGAAATTGTAACTTTTACAATGCTGTGAAAACCAACATACTTATTTAAGATGCCTCTAAGATAGTAGGTTATCAATTGCTTAGTACAAAAACTTAGCGTGTTATAATGGAATAACCACAGACTGGTTGACTCCGATAATAAGTTTTCTTGTCGTTAATTATGACAGTGTTTCTGGTGTACATACGAGTACATTAGAATCTACATAGATATTAACTGTATAACTTTGTACTGACTAGGCGACCGACCGTGACTAGGCGATATTGCTTTATTTATTTTTATCATGATTTTTGCAATGCTACTGACTGCTAATAGTATCTAATACTACAAGTTATTACTAGTATCTGCTGTGTAATGTAATTTGAAAATATCCTCTCAGAAGTAATGAAAGTAAGATACAAATTATATTTTTCATTACAAAGAAAAAATAATTTTAATGAAAGTAACATTAATGAAATTGACCTCTTAAGAAAGTAAGCACAAAGTAACAGACTAATTTCATCCTTAATGATAGTACCCACATTGGGTATCAGGAAGTATAATTCTAACTATGAATGAATAAATTTACTAAGTATTTCGGCGATCGGTAAAGGGTGTTAGCTGAACCGACCATCGATGAACGGTGTTTTATTGTGAATACAGGTAGTAAGAGATAACATTGGTAATAAATTCGATCAGCCATACTCTGTCTTTTGACATGCAACGAATAGGTACTACTTTCTTTTATTGCCTATAATTCTTACTTTCATTGATTTGATTGTCTTTATTGTACAATATAATGGTACAAAAGGCGGGCTTAATGTTAATAGTATTCTTTACCAATCACCCTTTGGGAAAATACCGATATAAGTATTAGTACTATTATTGTACTGTGCTACGAGACTGAAATAATAGTCATGGTACTAATTTAATACATAGTAAGAATTGAAATATGTTTATACAGGAAATATGCTACTGAACAAAGATGTATTAAAAAAGTTTAGATGCGTTATAAGCCAACACCATGCAATTTAAAACAGCGACAGGTACTGCAGATACACACATTGACATATTCGTCAAGAGAGGGACAAAATAGAACGCCACCATACGGAATACTTGTCGTTAGACAGAGATAAACAGACATCATACCTTTCGTCCGATACGCTGCATGCTCATTGGCGCGATCATGGGAGTGACAGTCGCAATGTCAGTAATGGGGGAAATGGGCAAAAGTTGGTATATGTTACTAGGTTTTTCGTTTCAAATTAAAATAATAAAACAAAAGTTCTGTAAACGCAGCAAGTTTTATTTACAAAATGTAAATAAAATAATAATTAAACTAAAGATCTCCCATGCTGGATTGGGAGCGAAAGAAAAATTGAAAATGAAAGTAGTTTTACCCGACTTCAAGGAAAGGGTTATTATACAACGTGTTACAAAATACTCCTAATGCCGAATATGGTAGATAGAGACCATCAAACTGAACAACTGTTACTACAGGAACAATTCTGAAATCGCGAAAAAAAATTCTGCTGTTTCATACAAAGCAAAATTTATGCACCAGCTCTTTTTTTCGCGATTTCAGAGTTCCCAAAGTAAAAATTGTTCAGTTTTATGGTTTCTATCTACCATATTCGTTATTAGGAGTTTTTTTTTGTAACACGTTGTTTAAATAGGTATATTAAACTAGAAATATAAAATAGATTTCAAAAATTAAACACTTATTTATGAATAAAATATTTATTTTAGCAATATAAAAAAATCAAAATGAAATGACAGTTTACTTTATTTATATACCTTCAAATAAACTTAATTTATTCCTTTGTTGTCTCTTATAATTAGTTTTAGCATCTTGATTACTTTTGTGTGTAAAATGTATGCAAACGTTAATAAATTTCAATCAATTTCAATCTCAATAACAGCACGTATAAGGTATAGTCCATGATTAAAAGTTGGATGTTGCTCCAAAGAATGATAATTCAAAGACGAAATATGTCATCGCGACTGATAAACGATTTTGAAATTTCGATCTCTTTGGGATCGGGAAATATCATGTGGCCCTTTTCTTTTATATGACTCCTAAACTCCTAATAATCTCTTCTGACCTCAGACAAATTTTAAAAACATCATCACTGGGAAAACATAGTCCCCCCATATTTTTCAAAAATATAAATTTGTGAAACCATAGTTTGGTATTAGAAATAAGACTTCCAGTGCAAATTTCACATTTAAGTGAAAACTAGTTTCCTGGATACCCACCCTGAAATATAACCGATAATCTGATCGATGGTCTTATTGGCGCTTTCACGGTTTAATATTGTTGAAAGAACTTCTATATTTTCAAAAAAGGGTGTAGGGCATTTAATCCTGCATACAGTTAGTCCTGATTCAAATTTTTTGGACTACCCATTCTTATGCTAATGCACATCAAAGTTGGATGTATTTTACATTTTATAAAAAAAATCGGGTTGCACTCCGGGAGTGCCGGCAGAAGTGAAAACTTTAATATTAACGTTGTACATTTTTGATATTTTGGAATGGTTAGGGAATAATTTTGCACGAATTGCTTTAATTATCAGTATAAAAGTACTATCATTTTCGTATCATCTATCATATTCTATCATCATCGTATACAAACATGTAAATTTATATTACATTAAAAAGTTTATCTCTAAGAAAAATCAACCTGCCGAACGCCAAAATGACGCGCCGCCATTTTCGCCGCGCCCCGTAGAAAGAGGGGGGGGGGGGGATACTTTCGCCGCCGGCTGTCTACGCTACATCTGTCTTACGAATTTTCGATCAGGGTCACCCCACAAACATAATGAACCCTGAACACATTACACTCTCTGTTGAAGTGAAAACTTCTTTAGCGGCGTTGTACACACAGGGTCAGTCTGACCCTGACTGACGCGAGTTTAACATTTTTCCATTACAAAAAAAGTGTACAACGCCGCTAAAGAAGTTTTCACTTCAAAAATTGTTTCAGGATTAAATGCCCTACAACTTTTATGAAGGACAGTTTTCAATATTGTAAGTCATTTACGAGATATAACCAAAAAACCGCAAAAATACCCTTTTGAAGTACATTTTTACCCACCACCACTTAATCACAACTCCGCTGAGGTAAAACCTAGGATAGTCATATTTGGCAACAAATGAAACTATTAAAACAATAAAACCTTTTGTAGGAATTAAATCCGATTTCAATTATACTTATATTATAACCTATAAGAGTGTAAAATAATAGCAAATAAACCGGTTTTGAATTAAATTATGGTTTAAAACCAGGACTATGTTTTCAGCACATTAATGAAATAAAAATACGTGGTCGTGATTTTAAACCATGTTCTAGTTTAAAACAAGTTAATTTGCGACTATAATCCCTGGTACAACATCTCTCCCATCTTCCCTAGCATGTCCTTCCGCATGCGCGACACGCGCTCTCCTTCACTCTCATACGCAAAACAGAGTACATCTCGCTCTTTGTAAAAATATGGCCGATTAGCGTAATAATAAATACGACAGTAAATTTTACGGTTAAATACAGTAATTACGTGTGAAATTAAACATTATTCCGATCTCTGACTGTGGCTGTATAATTTGCACATCGTTTATAGATGCCGCAAGGCATTTTTGATTAGATTGTCACAGTTTTTTAGTGTCTGACTGACGAGAGTCGTGTGTGTTTCCGTGTCACGAGTCTGTGCCTGACTGATTGCAAGTCGGGCAATTACCTGACTTTTGTCTTGCCATTGTGGATTGCGGGTAACGTATCTAAACTTTTTTAATACATCTTTGCTACTGAATGTAGTGATCCGCATAGTGAAATATACTACTGAATGTAGTGATCACTAATTTATACAGGAAATATGCTACTGAATGTAGTGATCCGCATAGTGAAATATGCTACTTAATGTAGTGATCACTAATTTATACGGGAAATATGCTACTGAATGTAGTGATCCACTAGTGAGATATGCTGCTTAATGCAGTGATCACTAATTTATACAGGAAATATGCTACTGAATGTAGTGATCCACTAGTGAGATATGCTGCTTAATGCAGTGATCACTAATTTATACAGGAAATATGCTACTGAATGTAGTGATCCACTAGTGAGATATGCTGCTTAATGCAGTGATCACTAATTTATACAGGAAATATGCTACTGAATGTAGTGATCCACTAGTGAGATATGCTGCTTAATGCAGTGATCACTAATTTATACAGAAAATATGCTACTGAATGTAGTGATCCACTAGTGAGATATGCTGCTTAATGCAGTGATCACTCCATCCACAAGTTTGTGAGTATTAATTTAATGCAATAGTAAATGTTTTTTTAACACGTTTTTATACTATTTTAAGTTTAAACATTGGTCCTTATGCCGGTACCTGTCTTTCACTCCCACACACACACACACACATACACACTTCCTTATTCATATATGCATATCATTGCTTTGGGTTGTCTGCTGCAGTTTAGTTTACATGTTTTAGTTTTAAACCTGCAATGCTATGCTCAAGTTTACCATCTTGGACTAAGTGTATCAAGCTTACGTGATGTACAGGCAGAACTATTGTCTGTGGGTGGGCCTGGCGACTTGTAGCACAGGTTTCTATTCTGAAACCTATCTCGGGCACCAGTCCCCCACAAATATAGAAACCCTCCATGTTGGAGCCTAGTTGTCATTGAACTTAATTTCTATTAATTGTGACGGGAAAATAAATAAACATTTATTATTTTTATTTTTATTATTAATACAGGAAATATGATACTTATGGTAGTGATCCATATCGTGAAATATGCTACTTAATGTAAGTAGCGTTCTACTTAGTGAAATATGCTGCTCAATGTAGTGATCGCGCTGTTTTAACAGAAAATATTCTGTGTATTGTTGTGATCCACTAATTACATGCAAAAAAAAAATCTACTACTATATTACTTATAGTGCTCATTCTCTTTATTACAAAAATTGCTCCTTATTGTGTATTGCTTCGCATGTATTGTGAAATATATAATATCATATGTAGTGATAAGTCTAGCAGCTTACTATATGTTTACATTTGAATTATATTGAACAGAATATGCATTTGTCACGTACACAGTTTTAGTAAAGAAAGGGGATTTCAAGTAAGACATCCCACAAAACGTGAGAAAAAGATTTAAAGGGATCTTGTGCTGATTTTCAATTAGCACCCTTGTTCCCTTTTGATAGCCAAATGTCCTATTTAAGCGAAATCAGGACACACTCATTTATTAAATTATTATTTAAACCCTTTTACCTAATATAAAAGTGAATGTTTAGATCAAATCCATAGGTATACAACACAGAAGTCATTGGTATCATCGTATCAGCCGCACGACACCCATTGTTGGGTATAGGCCTCCCCCGAGGATCTCCACGAATCGGTCCTACGGCTGCCAGCATCCAGCGGCTTCCCGCGACTTTCACTAGAGCGTTGTCCGGTGCGCGGTCGCTATTCCAGAACCTTTCCTCCCCAACGGCTATCGGTTCTACTCGCTATGTGTCCAGTCCACCGCCGCTTCAGCTGAGCAATCTTGGTCTCAAGTTACTTGGTCACTGGTAGTACACGACACATAGATATAATTTCCGAATATATTGTACAAATAAAATAAATAATAAGAGATTTATAAGGAAATAGTTAAAGTACTAGAATACCCCTATAATCATCATATTATTATCATAAATTCTTTATTTATCAGAATATGGTCAATATAGCTATTGGTATTTTATAATACTAAAGTCCTCATATTCTACTGTTATTTCTGTGTAGAAATTTAATCAATGTGAAGTGGTATTGCCTACTTGGTTATTTCATTAAATTTCATAAAATTGTAACTAACATGTTACACATTATATAGGTAGATAAATCAAAATATACTTAGTCAACTCATACTGCAATAAAATGTCATAATAATAAGATTAGGTAAAAACAAAATCAATATAAATTTGGTAATTTTGGTATGAATAACAAAATGTAATTTGAGAAGTCATTAACCGTATAGTAGTTAGTACACTTTTATTTACTAGAACCCAACTGGATCTGAAGGATGGCCGAACGGCCGTACAAGCTGGATTTAGTGGTCAAACGTGTCGTGTGGGCGCCTTTTAATATTGTTTCGAATATTATCGTGGTAAAGTATTTCGTTTATAACTTTACAAATGAAAGATGTTGTTTTTTTACAACTTCAATAACATTTTAATTTATCATTTTAAATCTTAGTTTTAAATTTAAAGTGACCTTAAGAGCTAAAAGAATGTGATATTGGGGCCTGTAAAATAAAAAGGCAAGGAGTTCAAAAAACAGCACAAAAGAAAAAATATTTAATAAAACGCAAACTTATCATCATTTGGTAGTCTGCGGATAGACTGCATGCAATGAACTTATAATCTGTGACTGATAAAAAAAATCAGTGAATGACATATTCTCTCAACTAATTTTAGCATTGACGCCCCTTCACACGTAGATCAATTTATAAGTCTTTGGAACGCGTTTTTATTGATTTTTACTTTGTCGAATTCAATATTTGTAAAAGTTTGTGAATGTTTTAAAGATGACGCCTAAGTAAAATCCAATTAATGGTTTTTTTTCAAGTACAATGATCATGTTTTCGTCAGGAGCTAAGTGCAGGTAGTATCAATGCAAGAACGTGGAGTGGAGCATAGCGATATTATCAAAAGTTATTGTCTATGGTGGTAGCCGTTCAGAAGCTATAATTAAGTTCTCCCATAAAGTGCCTAGACCTACTACCATAATAATTACTTAACGAACACATACTTACTTCTCAGAAACTATAAGTTCCTGAGGTATATTGTTTGTGTTTTTCAATAATAACCAGAAACAACGTATTTTCCCCTTTCTGTTATGACAAGTTTGTAAGGGTTTCTGGCATCTTATTATAAATACGTATTGCCATTCAAAAAAAAAAATATTTTTTAATACAATGTCAACTTTTGTGGTGGTCCGTGGTACACACAACATTTTTCTTTTCGTCTCGTATAAAATTGGCAATGTTATTTTAGCATTAAATAAACTTTATCTATATTTTATTTTGCAGAAGTTGTCAATTCCTCAATACACATAGGCACTGACATAGTAGGAAAAGAAAACTAAGATCCCAGGATAAGGATTTGTTAGAATCCAAGTAACCGCCTCCACATGCGTATCTAATGAATGTCTTTTGTAATTTAAAGGCCCTATCGACATCAACAGAGTAACTTTATAAAATAATTCCTTATCAGAGCACCAATGCTACGTGGTCATGGTAGGCCAATAATGCTGCAGTCTTGGATGTTGTTTCTTTTATCCTCCTTAACACAACAACGAATCTGCCAACTTGGCCTACCCTTAAATCTATTTGAGCTTTCCAGCCACACTGATCATCGATTATGATACCTAAGAACTTTGTCATAGTTATTTCTTAAATTTCTTGTCATTATAATTCATGTCTAAGTTATTTCTTTTAATTATGTGTTAAAATTAAATGTCATATATTTTGTTTTATCTATATTTATTTTTAGGTTGTTATTATTCAACCATTTTATAATCTGCCAAGGACAGTGATTGCGATTTCATTCAGTTGAGATTTTCACGACCCATGCCATCGGCAAAAATAATACGTCGTTGCTCTGTTATGTCAGGAAAAGTCATTTATATAAATAGGAAAGAGTAGGAGGGCCTAATACATTTCCTTGTGGTACTCCTAGGTTATTTATATTGTACGCCGACAAAGAGTTTATTTCCCTAGATATTTTAGATATTTCAGATCTTTAAACATTGTCGATTGTCCCTTAGATAAATTTTCCTTAAGGTATTTATCCTCATATAAGGACTTTTCGTGATTCTCTTAATAAGTTGGAAGCAGGCCAATTTTGTGGATCTATTCTCCCTAATTTTAGAAAGGTGTTAGAGTTAAAAACAATATATAACCTTATACATTTTTAGGACTTCCGCGCGTGCAGTTCATTGGAAATGGGACGCTTTTTGCGGATTGCAGAGCGTAAATATATAACCTGCCTGCAAATACTATTTCAAAATACCTCTGAAAGTACTGATATAAGGTTAATCATCTATGATTACTAACTCTTCCTTCGGTCCACTTTTATGCAGTAGCTCAGTGACCGAATATTCTATTTGAGATGGGAAATAACCTTGGACAACAGATACGTTTTATAACTCATACTAATGGGATAACTATACACCTTACAGCGCTTTATATCTCGTAGGCCCATCATTATGTTGCAAACTCCCTTTTTTTTTATTTGTCGGCCTGAAAATATAGGTTTTTTCGGTGAAAATGTATATCAGTTTATAACATTGCCAAATCTATCAATAATTATGAAAAATATTTTATTCCTAAATATTTATTAAATATATTAAATTCATTGCAAATGTCATTTGGATTACTTGAAAATTTATTATTTTATTAATTAAATTTTGTATTTATCAGAATTTCAATTATTCAATGAGTAAATTATATTTCCAATAATATTCTACGATGCTGCTTTACATACATTGTGACACTTTGTAATATAACACATATTATTGTGCTTCTGTGACTGAGAAATATTTTCTAAGTGTAGATGAGTTTTAAGTAATGTGTTTTAAGTTAATTTGACGACGACGTGAGTCTACATATTAGATACTTAGGTCTTTTATTCATGTAGCACCTTCAGACATCTTTAGTTAGCTAATTTATTAATTTTCATTCTGACTCATAGAAAATAGGAGAATTTAGTCTCGCAGAAGTGACTTATGGCCATATCCGCAATTCGTCCTCGAAGTACACAACATATGAGAGAGAACTCATAAATTCTCTAAATTTTTCTATGATTTCCTTACTCATATCCCGTATACTTTTCGATCAGTAACTTAATGTCTCAAATCTTATTTTTTTGTGATTAAATCTAGTCAGACATTTTTCGTGATGCTTTTTTTATAGAGGTACTTAGCTTATTATATTACTTTTGAACAAAAGACTAGTTATGTTTTAGTTTGTGTATTATCAAGCAACAATTATCCAAGTTCCAACCACCGCAAAGGCGCCTATGATATTTTTATCTCGTTTTCTAGACAGCAGTATTAGTAATCATGTTAAGAAATCATGAATATTTGTAGTAGTTCTATAAATGTAAAGTTTATAGTTTATAAGCATTATTTAAAAAAAAAACTTGATTACTCAATTTCAATTAAGCATAGTATTGCTTTTATACTCTGGAATTTTTACTACACAGTATTCAAAAGTATATAAAATGGCCACCGGAATTTCAAACGTCTTATAGTCTATAATATTATTTCTTAATAGTATACACATGGACGACCCCCACTTTGTTAATTTCTACAACAGGTTGGTTGGGGAATAAGCAGGTTTTGTTCCGAATTAATTTTTATTTCGATAATAAATATAGTCAATAAATATTGAAAAGGTTTGCCAATATTACAATTTAATGAAGTTATACATACTTCTCTTTAACTAATTATCACAAATAAATGTTCCGGTGAGGCAAATGACATGTACTTCGTCTACCTCTTTAGTAAACTAATTTATAGTAACTGTAAATAAGTCTTCTTCACTTGCTATGCTATGTTCTGACAGAACACAATCTAATGTTTTTCTTATTGTTCTGACAGAACACAATCTAATGTTTTTCTTATGTAAGAAAATAGTTATTAGCATTTGTGATTTTAGAGCCTGATTTGGTGAAAAGAAAGATAGGCATATTGTTTTCGGTATTAACTAAGCCTTTTACGACTACCTTCATTTTAGCTTTACACAATTTATTCTGGCAGCTACCCTTTCTGCTAAGCATTTCCTTTACTTTATGTGGTGCAAGAGAATTAGACGTATATTGTAAATAATCAAGTTCTATAAGTATTTATAATAAAAAAAAGTCACTTAAATATAAATTTCTATTGTTTACATAACTGTCATTGTTTGATTATAATATAAAATATACAATTGTGATATTGTTGTACAATAATTTTATGTTGTAATCGAATAATTCTTTGCTTAAATATTTAATATATACCTTAAAATTATCTAATTTTCATAACGCAATACCTAGTTGGAAGAACAATAAGGTTCCTGTCGTTTGCCCCTAGTAATATTACAATGTCATTTGCACCTAATTAATGTTTTAAACCATTGCAACTGTTTCAGATCTGACAACAGGATACAACTTGCTTAACCATAGTTATGATTCCATGTGGATTGTCATTCATATGTCTCCGAGAATCACCTACCTATTTACTTCCTCAATGTGTCTTAAGTTAGTTTCTTGGTCCGGAATCTCTAACTAAAGTATATTTCAATGAGTTTATTTAGAAGTGTAGTAGTTAGAGTGAAAAGTGATAGGATGTGATATTAATTGAAATTTTCACTTTGAATGCTGAATATAGTGGTATCCATCAGTGTAGTGTTTAAAAGTTTTTGTATAAGCAATAACGATAAATCTAGGAATGATCCTGCCAAGTAATATGTCACATACTCAAAATGAAAAACATTGTAGTTTTCAGTATTATCTATTTACTTAATTTTATGTTTTAAAAGTTAATATTCCATTTTAATATTACATAATAATCAATGAAACGAATGATAATAATAATAAACAATGAATATAATTAGTATTACTATAGCTGTAATTTCTGTATGGTTAGCGAGTTAGATTAGGTGGTTTTAGTTGTGAACATAGTTGTTAGGATAGATCATACAGAGTCACAATATTATTGTGGCTCCCTACTCGAATGGCCGGGTTGGAATAGGGACATTCCAAAACCAGGACGGCCGTCTGTTAGCGTAACCCGCTTAATTTATTGTTACAAGTGATTATTTTTATTCCAGGATTATTTTTATGTGGCAATTATTTATTCGAATTATTGACTTTAACGTATGGCAACACAAGCAAGCATGGCAATACCGAGGCGGGGAATGCGAGGGTAGGACGACTTGCGAACGGGTTGCTGGCTGGCGTGTGAAAAAACGAAAAATGGAAGATTATAAATAATGGAAGAAAGGGAAGTAAAACCAAATGATTAAATTTAAACAAAAGTTGTGCTGCGAGGGTGAGTGTGTTAATAAACGGAATACTTTTCTGAAAGAACCTAATCTCCGTGGTTTATCGACGAGCCAATAAAATGGCGCGAATAAACAAAATGCCGTCGCCGAAATGGCGGACATTTTCATTCATATTTCGTCCGTCGCGTTCCAACGATTACGGTTTGCGCGGGAACGTTGTCTTCTTTTTTGGTGGCAATTTGGACGGCATTGCCAACGGACTTTTTGTGGCCGGTTTTAATCGGTGTTGCCATTTTATAGAGCTCGCGAACGTTCCATTTGTCCGTTTCTTTTGCGGTTGTTTTTTAGCAAGAATTCGTTTGATATGTTGTTCTTCTGGTGTGTACGTTTCATTGCTTTCAGACAGCCTTATTAATGTTGCGCAATTACAAGGGTAGAGGATGCAAAATTCTCTACTCTGCAGTAAATGCTGCAGATTTGAGGACCATTAAATGAATCCAATTACTTAGGGTTACCCAGTTATGTTTCTGCTGCCTTTGATTATACCTTTACGATTAAATTATGAACTGACCTGAAAGTCAATGAACCAACCTTTTTGCATCATTAATAATAATGAAGGACTCGCTTCTAATGATTAACATAGATTGGAAAGAAACAAAGCATTAGCATAGAAAATAAATTAGTCAATGTTAAAAAATATTACAGTTAAGGGGCCATAATAGGAAAACATGGTTTGCGCGGGCCATATTTTTATATAGAAATCGTAAAGTTGTAGCCACAAAAAAACTTACGACAAGCTAAAGAGATTATCTAGTTGCTACAAGTATTAAATTGCGTATAAACCTCACAGATGATTGTAAAATAAAATCAGAATATCATTAAAAGCGCTCGTCGCGGGCCATACTTTTGTCGTAAATAATAGCGGAAACGTATTGAATTCTACATCAAAATACACTTTAACGTACTGTGCAGTTGCTCTAATAACTTTTTTCAAGAAAGATAATTGTGTTGAAGATAATGATGAAAAAACAACGAAAAACATCGAAAAAAGTGCAGAATTGAGGTTATTTTCCATACTCTTTACACGTAATGAAAAAGACAGAGACAAATGATTTCGCATAACGGATCCTTAAGTTTTATTATAAACTTACTCATTCGTTTTAGACCTGAAATCGATTTAGATAAGTATCAGTGGCGAAGGGTCCATACAAGCCGATTCCCATCGGCTTACCTTTTAAAATCCCATCCCCATCGATCCATTATAACATGTCATTACTTGATTTTTTTCGCCATTTCGGTAAGATTAATTAATAATAGCTACAATTATTTTTTATGAATTTCTAAGTATTTAATTGTCTACTTTAAAAACACTCGCGCGCGCGCCGCGCCCCGCGTGCAAGGAATATCAAATCAATTTTCGTACAAACTCTCCTTGAGGCAAGCCGACGTCCTTTAGCTTCCTTTTTGCACTGTGTCTTGGCGCGGTTGCCAAGGGCAACGGTTGATTGTTATTACTCTGTCTCTTTCTCACCGACGCAATACAGTCGCGTGCCTTTCGGTTGAAAATGGTGAAAGGCAAGCCGGCCGGCTGTGGCTTAAGTTTTCTCTCTCTTTCTATTTGAAGCGATTTTAACGTTTCTTTTCTCTTTCTGTTATGAAGAGACGAATAAGTTTTAAGATGCAAAATAAACAAAATAAGAACGATAGAAGAAAATACATCGCAAAATAGATATTTTTATTTAGAAGTATAATAGTACGTTTCCGCCATTATCATTGTTTATGTGAGTGTTTGGAACTTGATTAGTTTTTATCAAAATAGTGAATTAGTGAGTGAGAAGGTCGTTTAAGTGACTAGCGCGGCGAAACATTGTTTTCCAAACTTAGTTACGAAGTTATGGTTACGTTAGCAAGATGGGTTTTTTTAAACATTTTCAATATAATACATCTTTCTACGATAAGGATGACAAGCAGTTACAAACTCAATAAAATGTTTTGTTTTCCATGATTATTATTTCTGATTCCAACTCAGTATAGAGTAGCGCGGGCTAGACTGTCACTATTTTATCAGTGCTTTTTTGCATGGTGAAATTGAGGCCCTAACTTCTGAAGAAACGCGTGAAGCTTGCACCACGCGGTGGTGTTTTTTTGGTCCGGATTACCTTCGCCATATTTCGACCCCTCGCCACTGATAAGTATACCCTTTTTATGAAACATAATATTTGAAAATGATCCTTCGGGAAAGTATAAATAAAATAGCGGACTGTAGTACATAGGAGGCTGATTTAATAGCCGTTTTACAAATAAAATTAGGACTATGACGACGTGATGTTATACAAATTAAAAGAGTAGCGATTCGCGGTTGGTGTCCGTCCGTGTAGGTATGGAGCGCAAGTAAGAAGGTGTCCTCGGTCGTCGCTCGCCGCAGTGACGTAGCCGGCCCTCCGCCCCCGCTCGTCTCCTCCCGTGCGTGGTAGACCGGTCGGCGACATGCTCCCCGGGTTGAAGGCTGCTGAAGACTTCAAGACTCTGGAAGGGGACAGATATTATTAAATGCCCTTCGAATAGTGCCTCGTTTGGTCTTCAACTCGGCGACCCTGACGATGCCATCACTGCCAGGGTAAACGTTGACCACTCTTCCCAAAGACCAAAGAAGAGGTGGTAGAGTGGCGTCTTTGACGATGACAAGGGACCCAAGTTTCAGCTCATTCTTGGAAGATTGCCATTTCAATTTTTGCTGCAGCTGGCTGATATATTCCAAGGAAAAGCGGCGCCAAAAATGCTGCTTTATATGCTCGATTCTCTTGAATCGATCGAGGCGAGTAATGTTGACGTCCATGATCTGTGGATGTGGTATGGATACCAGTGGTCGTCCAATTAAGAAATGAGCAGGAGTGAAAGGGGAAAGGTCTAAAGGATCGGAGGATAATTGGGTTAAGGGACGTGAATTTAAAATAGCCTCAATTTGAGTGAGGCAAGTGACCATTTCCTCATAAGTAAGGTGCGTGGTGTCTAAGAGCCGCTTAAGGTGGTACTTAGTTGAGCGAACGGCTGACTCAGCTAAGCCGTTGAAGTGGGGAGTATACGCTGGAACAAATTTAAATTCTATACCTTCCTGAGCAACTAAGCCCTCAAGATCTGATTGAACTAAGAATCTTGAGAGTTCATTATATGTGCCAACAAAATTAGTGCCATTATCAGACGTGATGGTTTGGGGTTTGCCACGCCGTGAAACAAAGCGATTCAAAGCGGCTAAGTACGCTTCGCTAGACAGTGCCGTAACGAGTTCGATATGTACGGCCTTTACCGAATTGCATATGAAAATAGCTAAAAATGACTACATGAGCTTGCAACCTCTCCCTTTTCGGTCGGCTATCAGCACTGGTCCACAATAGTCGACGCTACAATGTAAGTACGGGAACTCTAGTTCGGTACGGGACGATGGTAACTGCCCCATGATGGGCTGAATGGTTTTAGCTTTAAATCTACAGCAACGAACACATTTATTGACACATTTTTTAGATAAATTGCGGCCTCCCAAAGGCCAATAATTTTGCCTAATATTTGCTAATAAAAGTTGGGGGCCTGCATGTAAGTACTTTTTATGAAAGTATTCAAAAAGAATGTAAGTAAAGTGGTGCTTACTGCACAGTAAAATAGGGTGTTTTACGTCATAATTGTAATTAGAATTATTGAGCCTGCCACCAACTCGAATAATATTATTGGGATCTAAGAAAGGAGACAAAGAAAGCAGACGATTTTTATGAGGCAATGATTTTTGAGATTTTAGAATGGCATACTCATCTGGGAACATTTCTATTTGAGCTTTACGAATAATAATATTTAATGAATTTTGAAGTTCCTGTACAGATAAATGACCAGTTAATTTATTGTTTTTATTTTTGCAATTGTGAATAAATCTTAATAAGTATGCCATTGTAAATTGCAATGATTTAAAATTTGATTTTTTATTAATAAAGCCACTAACTACGTCATCAACACTGCTACCTAAATCTACAAAGCCACTAACTACATCAGCGTTAAGTTGATCAATTTGGGATTGATCCCTTAATAAGAAGGTGGGGCCAGACCACCACAGGCTAGAACCGCTGATGAGATCAGCCTTCAGCCCGCGGGAAACAAGATCCGCCGGATTGTCTACCGACGGTACGTAACTCCACGTGTGACCCTCCGTGCTCTCCTGAATTTCATGAACACGGTTTCTAACGAAACTCTTGAGTTCACTAGGCGGAGTCTTTAACCATCCCAGAACTATGGTAGAATCACACCAAAATCTACATTTTTCTATAGGTATGGTTAAGGAAGCTAATACTTTTGTACACAGTCTTGTTGCCAGCAAAGCCGCGGAAAGCTCAAGTCGCGGGGTGCTTAAGGGTTTAATGGGGGCAACTCTATTTTTTGACGTTAGTAAACAAACCTTTACTGACCCAAAACTGTCAATGGAACGAATGTATATACACACTCCGTAAGCTCGTTCTGAAGCGTCTGAAAAAACGTGAACTTCATGTAAAATGGAGTCATTCATAAGAACCCAACGAGGAATTTCAAGTTGATTAAGAAAGGGTAGAGTATTGGCAAAGGCTAACCATGATTGTTTTATTTCTTGACCAACTTCTTCGTCCCATGTACATTGATCAATCCACAATCTTTGCATGATAAGTTTCGCTTCAACGACACACGGGCCTACTAGGCCTAAAGGATCAAATATCTGACTAATAACAGAAAGTATGTGTCGTTTAGTTATTTTATTATTTATATTAATATTTATTGAAAATGATAAGAAATCAGAATCGCAAAGCCAATTTAAACCAAGTGTTTTTGAAGGAGAGTTTAAATCAATGTCTGATAAATTAAATACGTTATTTGAACTAGGGGAACATGGGGAAATTTGGTCCAGAATTAATTTATTATTTGATTTAAATTTTCTAAGATTAAATTTTGCACTTTCTAATGTGGATATGACGCCTTTGCAAATTCTCACCGTGTCTTCGATTGAAGATGAACCGTCTAAGTAATCATCGACGTAAAAATTTCTTTTAATGGATTGTTTTACGTCTTCGTCCTGTGCACTCGATGCAAGGCTGACCAAACACTTTGTGGCTAAGTACGGAGCACATGCTGTCCCGAAACTTACCGTGTTAAGAGTGTAGGTTTTTAAAAGTTCCTTACTATCAGTGCGAAAAACTATTTGTTGAAGAGGACGTTGGGAAGGATCGAGTTCTATCGCCCTATACATTTTTTCGATGTCGCCTGTTACGACATACTTATGCTGACGAAAGCGCAATAAAATCGAAAAAAGATCTTCCTGTACAGTTGGACCAACCATCAGTATATTATTGAGCGATAAACCGGAAGTGGTGGTTGCCGAAGCGTCGAAGACTGTACGAAGCTTTGTGGTCGTGCTCGACTCACGAAGAACGCCGTGATGTGGCAAGAAATAACTGGTTTGTTGAAGACAGCTAGCTGACGGCTCCCTGTTTTGGGTCATGTGACCTAAATGCTCGTATTCGAGCATAAAATCAAAATACATGCCCTTAAAGGCTGGATCCCTATTGAACCTACGCTCTAAGGAGAAAAAACGGCTTTTTGCTTGTTGAAATGAGTCACCTAGGACTGAGGGGTCTTCCTTAAGGGGCATGGTCACAACAAAGCGACCATCATCTTTGCGCTTGGTGTTCAAGTGGAAGTCTTTCTCACAGGCACGCTCTTCAGGGGATAAGGAGTGCTTCGCTGCTACAGTGTCTAATTCCCAGAAACGAGTTAAGTCTGGATTGGGTTCCTCGTTTAAAAAATTACAAACAGGGGAATGAGAAGAGTGCTTAAGGCGGGCAACATGCCCAGACACTAACCAACCCAGTTTCGTTTCATATAACTTGGGTTGATTTTTACCCAAGTTAATATGATTGTTGCCCAAAATGGACCAAAATACTTCTGCCCCTACTAATATATCTATGATAGAAGGTATATTAAAGGTGGGGTCAGCAAGATTTATTCCCTTGGGAAGAGGAATATTTTCTATATTGATGAAGGAAGACGGTAGACATTTGGTAATATCAGGCAGTATAAGACAATCTACAGTAAATTTAAAGTCGTCATGATTTGACATTATAGTAAGGCTGCAAGACTGTGTACATTGAGAAGTATGATGATTAATACCTGTCACCGTGGAGTACGCATCGCGGCGCGACAGACCCAGCTTACCGCACAACGATTGCGTCACTATGTTCGCGGTGCTTCCATTGTCGAGCAGGAGGCGCGCGGAGTGCGCGGCGCCTCTGCTGTCGAGCACCTTCACGAGCGCTGTGGACAGTAACACATGCGGACAAGTAGTAAACTGACTAAAATCATTTGAATCATTAGCGAGATGATTGATGCTATTGACTGGAATTGCAGGCACAGGGGAAAGTTCTGGCTCATGCAGATGCAAAAGTGTGTTGTGTCTCTTTTTGCAGTACCTACAAGGGACAAGACTGCATTTGCTCTCAATATGACCAGGCCTAAGACAATTAAGACACACCTTTGCTTCCTTGGCCTTTTTAATTCTATCTTCAATAGAAAGGGACCTGAATGTTTCACAGTTAAATAAATAATGGCTTTCATTACAGAGCGAACATTTAAATGATTTTGGATTGTAAATATTTTGATTAGATTTTAAGTTTTTGTTACTGTAAATATTTGTTTTATTACTATTATTATTGTAAGAATTTGTTTTATAATTATTATTGGAAGAATTTATTTTATTACTATTATTTGAAGTGTCTAAAAGAAAGCTAGAATTTTGTTTGTAAATATCCTTTTGAATTTTACCTTTTTCTTGTATTGTCTCCAACAAGTCTGCTCTGTTGCTAAGAAACTGGATAAATATTTTTAAAGAAGGGGGATCGCTAAGAGTGTTTCTATGTTCTTCCCAAACTCTGTGGGTAACACTATCTAATTTTTCGGACATCATATGGATAATTAATGTATCCCAATATTCAGTGGGTTGGTCTAAAGACGACAAAGCACGCAAGTTTTTATTAGTTACGTCTATAAGATGACGAATTGACAAGCACGATTCTTTTTGCATGCGTTCGACATTAAATAATGCTTGAACATGGTTGTTCACAAGCAATCTTTTATTGTCGTATCTTTGGCATAACAACTTCCAAGCAGCTTCGTAATTATCGGCTTTAAAATCTAAGTTGTCGATAACAAGCAAGGCGCTGCCTTTAAGAGAAGCGTGAAGATAATGTAATTTAGTTATATTATCCATATCATGACGCGAATGTATTAAGGAAATAAAAGTGTCTCGAAACTTGAGCCAGTGCTGATATTGGCCCTGGAAAACGGGCAAGTCAATTTTAGGTAAACGAACGCAATTAGATCTGGGATCACTCGCCTGTACATCCTCGTATACGGCACCATCTCGAAGGTCACGCTGGCTGTGGCGCGCGCCGAGCAGACAGCGCGCCGCCGCAACCAGTGAGTGGTACTGGTCTTCAAACTGTTCGCGTTCCGGAATCTCATCGGCGGGATTCTCCGAAAGCATCTCGATCTCCGACTGTAAATCGTCAAATTGAGGATATAAGGCATCCAATCTGTTAAAACGCCCTTCCAGGTGTAAAAGTTGTTCAGGGCTCAGATCGACAGAACTTTTAAGCAAAGTCATATAATTATTAAAAATTGTTAATTTAGATTTTAAACTACTACGCTTTTTAATAAGCCTTTCACGTTCTTTTTGTTCAGCCATACTAAATAAAGATATAAAACAAAATAAGCTGCTTAAAAAATCTCAATAATAACAAAATTACCGTTATAAAGAAACACAATGAATGAATAGACAGAGGAATGCGGCTGGCAGCGATAAGGAATTGCGAGAACAAAAGAACAGCTGTGCGCCTGCGCTGCGCGCTCGCCTAGTTTTTTATGCACTAAATATTATTTGTTTGTTGCAATCGATCGAACGATTTGCAATGCTAATTGTGATAAACGCAGATGAATTAAAAAAAAATGAAAAATAACACTATGATTGCGACTTTACGAATGATGAAATGAAATGCACTCATTAAATTGGGCTATTAGCAATTTGAATAGCGAAAAGAAAGGAAAAAAGAAGGAATTAATTGGAACGAACTCACAAAATACCCAAACCGTCTTCTGATCCACTGCGACGTAGGTAGGTATCGTATCGTCTCGAAGTGTCTCGAACGTTCGATGGGTCCAAGGTCCAACTTGCGTATCGACCTCTAAATCTTGCACTTCTCGAGCTTGTGTGGTTGCGTTGCAGATTCTTCACCAGGAAAAGACCGGTAGAAACGGCTCCCGAAGATATCTTGCTGCTGAAGACCGCACTTGAAGAGCTTCCGAAATTTTTGTACGTCGACGGCCCGTTCTTTTACTAGCAACGACTACCGCGAGAGGACCAATGAAAATGATCCTTCGGGAAAGTATAAATAAAATAGCGGACTGTAGTACATAGGAGGCTGATTTAATAGCCGTTTTACAAATAAAATTAGGACTATGACGACGTGATGTTATACAAATTAAAAGAGTAGCGATTCGCGGTTGGTGTCCGTCCGTGTAGGTATGGAGCGCAAGTAAGAAGGTGTCCTCGGTCGTCGCTCGCCGCAGTGACGTAGCCGGCCCTCCGCCCCCGCTCGTCTCCTCCCGTGCGTGGTAGACCGGTCGGCGACATATTCGAGGTTGAAATAAACATTTGGAACCGTGTCCGGAGTTTTAATACGTCATTTTCCCAGTTCCGACAGATCCATCTCATGATCTGAGTGATCCTTATCCCTTTATGAAGTGGATTCCATGGAACAATCCCTCAGTGGTTGTCCGTACTTTTTATCTCTGTCAGCAATATTGATCTGCCAGCAGGGGTACCAAAATGTCAGAATATTTTTAGAATACCAATTTGTAAAGAGAGACATTAGCGGAGACTTTGGCACGTAGGTGTGTACTAATAGATAACTTTGTTAACCTCAAAGATATTGGTTTCGATAATTCTTCTAATGCCAAAAGCAGTAAGTTCCTAATTTTCATGATATATATCACAAAATTAAAGATGAATTTCATTAGAGAATCAATCTTCCCACATTCTATTAATACTTACATACGAGTACATAATCTATTGAGACAGACTTCTCAAATCGTACATATACCAAATCAAAAAAAAATATTATTACGAGTAACTTTGCGATTATCAAGAAGACCATTAAAACAATCCTAACAATGTTACGTGTCTTAATCAAGTAACACTTTATTTGCTAATTAAGACAAAAACAATGAACACAAACTTCCTACCAGACAGCATAACTTAATTCCGCGAACAGAATGTCAAATAAGCCCGCGGCGTTGTGCCATTGCGAACAATATAATAATAAAGATGTTACACGATAGATAATAAAATCTTCAAGCGTAAAATCATAATGGGTTTATGTAATTAAGGTAATTGACCGGATAAGGTCGAATTACAAAGGTAGGTAGGTAGGTATTCGTTCGTGGTTAAATTATGTAAAACTACAATATAGAGAGACTCTCACCGACACTGTATAACTGCAATCTCAAACCACTCTCAAAACAGTTCGAGTACGTGACGCAGCGGCGAGAGCTGTCTTTATGTGTGTGCGAGCAGATACTGTCGTGCGCCTACGAAGCTGGCAACGTCGCCTTCTGTGGTAAGCCGACATACAAGGACGGGTGTCTGCATCTGGCGGGCACCAACAGTACAACCTTGGAGTGGACAATGGAATGGGCAAAGGGACACCGTATTCCGGACGTGGGTGAGCTCGCCGTTTTCAGAGCTGAGCAGATCCCGAGGAAGGTCCGGTGCGGTTTCGTTCTGCCCAAACTGTGGAACCGTGAGCAAGGGATGGTGGGTAAGGTTCTACACTTCTCCAACCCCGAACTCCAGGTGCAGCGATGGCTCTTGAATGGCTTCCAGCCTCAAGAGTCCACCCAACGGACGTTCGTCGTCGTGTCGGTGCCGGAGGACATCGTGCCGGTTATCATGGCTAAAGGTCGCCGAGTCAGTTTTCTCACCGGCTCGGTGTACCTGAGGTTCAGGAACGCCAAAGGGAAGTATGTCGAAACACCACCCACCGACGACCCCCGCGAGTCCCCCGGCGACGATGCGACGGCAACCACCACATCGACACCGGCCGCATCAGCGGCGGCCGCTGACACCGCCGAGCCAGCCACAGCGACGATGGACATCGACGCCGCTGCTGCCGCCGGTCCCTCCTGCAGTGAGGCCTCGCCTGGGAGCGAGGAACTCCTGCGAGGGCTTGACGAGCTGGACCTAGAGGACGTTGTCTGTGATGATGGCGTCCCTCTCTCGTAAGGCCCAACTCCTCCAAACCAACCTCCAGCACAGCATGACCGCAACGGCTCAACTACGGCACTGGCTGGAGACCAACACGACGACGATTGCACTGATCCAGGAGCCGTGGATCAGAGACGGCACTGTGCGAGGACTCTCCAGTATCGGAGGTAAGCTCATACGGGCCGCGAGTGGTAATGTAAGATCGTGCATATACATATCTAAAGATATCGAGACACAGCCCTTACTGAATTTCTGTTCCAGAGATCTAAGTACTATTACGCTGACAATTAACAATCAGGAATTGGTCCTGGCATCAGCATACATGCCTGAAGGGGAGCGAGCGCCACCTGAGGAGGTGGCGTCGCTCGCTCGTTACTGCAGGGAAAACAACCATGAGCTAATTATCTCGACAGACTCCAATGCCCACCATCCGCTGTGGGGAGAGGAGAAAAGCAACACTAGAGGTAATGAACTGGTGGAATTTCTACTAACAACCAATCTAGAAATCATTAACATAGGCAATGAACCGACCTTCGTTGCGAAAAGGTGCAGAGGGACGATTGTTGACCTAACACTTGCAACACCGTTAGCGGCATCCATGATAACGGACTGGCACGTCTCAGACGAGGCCTCATGTTCGGATCACAGGTGGCTACGTTTCAACCTACAGGTACCTACCATCACTATTGACCCTAAAAGGTATCCAAGGAAAACTAACAAACAACAATACAGAACACTCTTAGCAGAGAAACTTGAC
This sequence comes from Agriphila geniculea, assembly GCA_943789525.1. Lineage (NCBI taxonomy): Eukaryota > Metazoa > Arthropoda > Insecta > Lepidoptera > Crambidae > Agriphila > Agriphila geniculea. Next base: position 2,975,739 of record OX038881.1, read on the forward strand.
ACAGGCTGCGACAGGAGGGACTTCCCGACCGCTGCGCAGCTAGAAGAACAGGTAGTAAAATTTACCAATACTGTAAGACTATGCTTTGAAGAAGCCTGTCCCCTGAAAGCTCCCAGCTCGGAGGGCCCCGGCAAGCACCATTGGTGGGGACCGGAGCTTAAAAGGCAACGTGAGATTGTCAGGAAAAGGCTGAACAGAGCAATGAACACCTGCGATGACTATGACTGGGACCGATACAAAGATGCTAAGTCTGAATACAAACGTAAAATAAGGTACTGGAGGACCTCATCCTGGAGAAAGTTCAGTAATGAGATAAGCTCCACCAAACAGGCAAATCGGGTAAGGAAGGTTTTGTCTAATCAGGGTCCTGGTCCACTAGGTAACCTGAAAAAACCCGACGGCACGATGTCCCGCTGCCCGGAGGAGACAAACGCTATCCTAATACAGACCCACTTTCCAGACTGCCAACTCGTACAACAGGTAAGCTGGCAAGACAAACTTGTGCAACCCACTGAAGACTGCTGGCGTTATGCCGAACAGGTAATAACACCTGAAAAGGTAAGAAGTGCCATTAATAGCTTCTCCCCTTTCAAGGCGGCTGGAACGGACAACATCTTTCCCGCACTACTACAATGGGGAGAGGAGCAAATAGTTCCAGTCCTCACCCATCTACTACAAGCCTGTCTGGCGCATCGCTACACCCCGCACCTATGGAGGGAAGTCAAGGTAGTATTTATACCTAAACCAGGTAAACCCGACTACACTAATCCGAAGGCTTTCAGACCGATCAGCCTCACAACCTTCCTGCTAAAAACTCTGGAAAGGGTCTGTGAGTGGTATCTACGAAGTGGAGCATTGGCGAAACTCCCACTACATAAACATCAGCATGCTTACAGCGCTGGGAAATCCACTGAATCAGCCCTTCATCAATTAGTTGGTAAGATAGAGGAGGCTATCCAAAACAAACTTATTTGTCTAGGCACCTTCATCGATATAGAGGGCGCCTTCGACAAAACTACATTCACCAGTATTGAGGCAGCACTAGTGAGACACGGTGTTGATAAACAACTCGTAGACTGGATCGTGAATATGCTACGCAACAGAACGGTACAGGTGTCAGGGGCCGTCGGCCAAAGGGCCCTGGTGGCGAGAGGATGTCCCCAAGGAGGTGTGCTCTCTCCACTTCTATGGAACCTGGTGGTAAACGACCTGATCTCCCATCTTAACTCTAACTATTTTTACACTATAGGATATGCGGACGACATTACCATACTAAGTATAGGTAACCAGGCTGGCATAACCTGTAACACCATGCAAGCAGCCCTGAAGAAGGTTGAGGAATGGTGCCAAAGACACGACCTGACCGTCAACCCTACGAAAACGGAAATGGTAATGTTTACAAACAAACGCCAGGTGGGCGACTTCAGTCTGCCGAAACTATTTGGAACTACACTACAACTCTCTAACGAGGTAAAGTACCTAGGTATAATCCTGGACAGCAAACTTAATTGGAAAAGCCACTTGGAATATAAAACGCAGTCCGCCAGCGTCATTTTATGGCAGTGCCGAAAGATGATTGGTAAGCGTTGGGGCCTAGCTCCCAAACTTTTCCTCTGGCTATACAACACGATCATAAAACCCCTGGTAAGCTATGGATCTGTAGTATGGTGGCCAAAAGCCGCCCAAACCACTGGAGCCAAAAAGCTTCAGGGACTGCAACGTCAGGCCTGCTGCGCCCTTACTGGATGCATGAGTACAGCTCCCACAGCTGCTCTAGAGGTAATGCTGAACCTAACACCACTGCACCTCCACATTCAACAGGAGGCAGCCAAAACAGCTTTAAGACTAAAACAACTGGGATCTCTAAAATTCGAGAGGGTAAAACATCTCAGTGGACTACTGGAGGACTGGCTGCACACACCTCTCATTGAAGCTCCATGCGACAAAGTTAAGCCAACCTTCATGACAAAAAATACAGAATACACCTGATAGACGACATCAGCTCCAAGAAAAGACACAAGGCTCTCCTGATTTACACTGACGGCTCCAAGACCTCATCGGGCACAGGGTCGGGTGTTTTCTCAGAGGACCTCAACATACAAATTGCATCCCCCTTAAGCTCATACAACACGGTCTTTCAGGCCGAGTGCGTGGGCATAATAATGGCGGCTCGGGCAATCGAAACAAGGGAGGTAAAAGACCGCGACATCTTAATTCTCTCTGACAGCAAATCCGTTCTACAGGCTCTCCAGGGCAGTCGCATCACATCGAGCCTTTTACTTGAGTGTCACCACGCCCTAAATACAGTAGGTGCACTTAATACTATTACTATCCAATGGATCAAAGGTCACAGTGGATCACGGGGTAACGATGCAGCCGACGAACTGGCCAGACGCGCATCTGGTTCGACGCCTGGTGGCCCAGAGCCGATCGTGCCTATCCCGACCAGCTGGTTTGCAAGTAAGATCCGTGAACGCACCAATGAACTACACCAACAGAACTGGAGCTCGCTGGACTCGTGTAGACAGGCGAAACTCGCACTACTGCGCGTGGACGCTCGTCTATCCAGGTCCCTGATACAACTGTGCAGACCGCAACTTCGCCTGGTAACAGGTGCTATTACTGGTCATGGACAATTTAACAGACATCTTTTCAACTTAGGTGTCACGGACAGTCCCCTATGCAGAGGATGCATGGAGGAAGAAGAAACAGCCGCCCACGTCCTGCTGGAATGCAGAGGGGTGGCCCCTTACCGGGCGAGGTACCTCGGCTCGCCGGGCAGCGTCCAGGAAGCGATCACGAACGTGAAAGCCCTTGGAGCGTTCCTGGCTGAGCTGGGCTGGCTCGAATGATCCGGCCATACATCCTCCGACGCAAAATAGGCGCAATAGACGTCGAGTTGCGGAAACCGCCTGCACCGACAAGAAGAAGAAGAAGAAGATGTGTGTGCGATGCTCGAGCGCCCGTAGTACTAAGCTAAACTTCTGTTAGTCTCTCTATTTTGTGGTAAAACGACGGCGTTCCTTTTTAGGGTTCCGTACCAAAATGGTAAAAAAGGAACCCTTATGGTGTGACTCTGTCTGTCTGTCTGTCACAGCTGGAAATCTCGAGAACTACTAATGGTATCAACTTGAAATTTGAAATAGTTTAAGATGACATTTGCCCAACTATTTTGCAAATAAGAAATAAATAAAAAAAACCAATATATTTTTTTACAACAGGTACTGAAAACGGGTCTTAAAAATTTGAAGTGGGGTACTAGGGCATGTGGGGTATCATATGAAAGAACGTCATTTGCACGTCTTTAACCATTTTTTATTTTTTTTGTAGGCCGCATAGTTTTCGACTTATGATAAAAAATGTAAAAAGAAATACCGTTCCCCCCCCCCCCCCTTATCTCCGAAGTTATCTCGTCATGGGGAAAGGCATAGCATAGAAAAATCTGAAATAATTCTATGTGATAGCAGTTTAAATAAAAATTACAGGAAAAATAAAACGATGTCTCCATATAGCACACATTTTTAGAAATTATCAAGTTAACATTAGTTCCACTATCGGTCAAGAGATAGCGCTGACCTAAAACTGCAATAATAATTTTATTATTCTACTGTGCAGTGTGGTTTGATGGTGCAATTATGATGGTACGGAACCCTCGGTGCGCGAGTCCGACTCGCTCTTGACCGGTTTTATTTGATATTGTTGAGCTAAGAAACTCTTGAAGATCTTGATGGTATAGATATGGACTACCGCATTTGGCCTGCAGATGCTATAATGATGCTAAATCGTTAAGAACGTAAAATGGCGCCTACCAGAAAAAGGGTTAAGGCGAGGCCAGTTCGCGATCTGATGAAAAGATAGATTTTTGAACTTCCAATGTGAAGAACTTATGTAGAATTCTACTTCACAAAAATTACTGTAGACTGAAAAAAGAAACAAAGAAACACAATAACCGAACAGAAAATTGAAAAATGGCTTGGTTACTCTGTAAATAAATCCTGAAAAACACCATAAAAATATAACTTTAAATCTTCAAATTTCGTTATTTTCAACGCCAGTGATATGACTTTTTATGCTGGTTCATGCGTCATGTTCGTGAACGGGTGCTGCCAGTGGTGTTGGGTCTGCTTCTGAGTACCTTAACGCATATTGAATTGTAAGAATTGCGTTTTTTTATTTTTATTTTTTATATCTTGTATCAAGTGTTTTTGGTAAATATTGCATACTGAGGTGCACTTTCGAGTAGCAGATAGAAGTGATTTCTCAACTAGTTAAAAGTTATTTACTCTCACAATTACCTATCCGATATGTACTAATCCCCTTACTAATAAAGTTTGAATAGCAGATGTATAGTTACACAATGGTTACTCTCTGTCAAACTATTTGAATTTGACATTAAAAAGAAAGTGACAAAACACTGCAACTATGCAACTGCTAGACAATCTTTATTAGTAAGGGGGTAAGTAATTAATTTCAACCTACACATTGCGTGTAAACTTTTGATAATTATTATTGTGATGGTTATTGTGATGTTGACGACTCTGTATGAAATATACAGGGAGAAAAAAGCAGCCCTTGACGAGTTTCTTGCCGGTTCTTCTCGTTACAAGGTCTCCCGCTTAGGGTTTGCGAACCGATGGCGTAGCTTCTATGACATTCACAAGTGCTTGTAACAGCCTAGACTGAATAAATGAATTTGAATTATGCAAAAAGGATATCTTTTTTTATTGATCTAACACAATAACCGAGTACATTTTTAATAAATGATCCAGTATTTCAGAAATCAATAAAAATGTACTAAATTTCGTCAATTTTCTGGCGAAGCGTTAATTAAAGCTATGCAACATTCAACCTTATTCTAAAGAGAAATAGTGAAAGAGTAAATTTCGTGAACTGCCTCGCCTAAGTAACTATAGTGCCCGCGTATAGCCGCGTGGTGGGTTACGGTTACGGTACGGCCCTTCTTTCTTATCCAATACATCTATTCTGTGCCAATCTTAGAGCATTGTACCAATGCACCCATAAGAAAGACCTTTTGCCCTGGGGGTCAAGTCTGCTAATGTTTTCGTCAAAATCTTAGTTCAATGGTAAATGAATGGTAATGCTTTTTGACACAGTTCTTGTTTCTTTAACCCAAAACTGAAACACATTGAGTTTCTTAAACTCAAAATGGAAACATATGATGTCTTGATTTTGGGTTTAAGAAACAAGAACTCTGTCAAAAAGCATTACCATTAAAACACCATTGAACTACGATTTTGACGAAAACATTAGCAGACTTGACCCCCTGTACCCCAGTAGTTACTATTTCATCAGCCTTTTTCAACTCCACTACTTAGTAATGGACTAGTATACGCTAGTTCTATTATTTATTCTGCCCTAGTACAGTATTATCTGTTGTAATTGGTGACATTAAAAATGGCTGATGTGCGCATCGCTAGATTCGATTATCAGGGGGTCAAGTCTGCTAATGTTTTCGTCAAAATCGTAGTTCGATGGTGTTCTAATGGTAATGATTTTTGACATAGTTCTTGTTTCTTAAACCCAAAATCAAGACAATATGTTTCCGTTTTGGGTTTAAGAAACAAGAACTGTGCATTAAGCATTAGCTTTTTGACACAGTTCTTGTTTTCTTGGTAATCCATTCAAACACCATTGAACTACGATTTTGACGAAATCATTAGCAGACTTGACCCCCTGATGGATTACAAACACGTGGGTATTTTTTTTCGTGATCGCTTAACACCTGACAACGAATTTCAATCCCTAGACAGAAAACTCGATGAAAATTCTTTTAAAAACCCACTAAAAGTACCTGCCTTGAAAAACCCTGTTTACCAACAACAAACAGCCACGAGCACCTGCGAAAGAGACGACGATAATACACAATAGGGACAAAGCAGGACCGAACTACTTCCATTAATTGTGACAGGTAGCAGGGCATTGACCCCTATGGATTAGGTACAAACAAATTTTCGTGGGTTTTAATGTAGGGGAGGTACTTAAAGTTAATTGGTTGTAATGAAGATCGTGATATTTTCAATGTTTTTTCTTGGAATGGAGCACTGCTTTGAATTAAAATCAAAAAGGTAAATATTATTTTGATTCTGAAAAGTGTTTATTTGAAAAGTCTAATAAACAGACATTACGTCACTGGATTTGATTTATGGCGAACGAACTTTATTATGGAAAAGTTTTGAGCAACCAAGTTATCACTATGTTAGACTATGCATAATTTGACACAGTTGAGCAATCGAAAGGCCATTGATTTGACCAAGAATTTCTACCCAACCACATCTTTGGTCATTCATTAGTCTACTCTAAATCTGGGGATTAATTTTAAAAGCGAAGTTTTTTTTTGTTTCTTTTTTAATTAGGAAACATCTAATTAAGAACTCCATTTTGTTCAAGCTTTTCAAATCTGTATACCTACTAGTTAATTTTTATGTGTTTTGCAGGTATTTTATATTATCAATTCCCGTTAATGAATATTTCATAATTTACTTGAAACCTGACACATTTTCATGCAAATCATGAACGGAAGGGAATAATTTAATAAGATTGATGTCACGGAAATGAAGTCCCTGGAGTACGTGACTTTGTTTGAGGCATCAGGACTAATGGAACATATTCAAGATTATTTATTATTTACATACCAATCCACTTACGCCACATAATATGGCATTATTAAATATTATGTAAATTAAATCCATCTATACTAATATTATACTCGTAAATGCGAAAGTGGATCGATATGGTGTATATTTTGTGACGTTTCCACGCCTAACCCTAAGATGTTGGAAAAAGAACATAGGTATTGTAGGTTACTAGTTACTTATTCCCGAAATTCCCAAAGAAATTGTTTGATGTGGATGAAGTCGCGGGCAAAACTGGTATGTTATAGAATGCTTAATATGTTTAATTTGTTAATATCCAGATGAATCAAATCAAAATAAATAAAACCACGTTCTAAATCTTTTCTCTTTTAATCTACGCAAACTCAAGTAAATAAAAACTAAAGCCAATATGAAGAGACGATTTCTCGTAAAACAGAACGCTGTTTGCAAAAACTCAATGACGATAACAAGTGCAAGCAAACGTATCCTTAGAAAATGGCGCGCAAAAGGTCATCTCCTTTAGAGGGACAGGATATGAAGCGAAAAGCTTTAGAAGAAATATTGGAACATTATGACTATAAAATTATTGTACACAGATAGTTGGAGTGATTTTGTAAAGTGCCTTTTTTACATCAACCAAAAGACTTCTAGATAGTACGAAAAATCGTTAACCGCCTAACTTTGAAAGTCAGAAATCACCGATGTTTGAGATAGTCAAACAAAGTTAATTTGCTTCACAACCATTACCAGTAATAATTTGCTAAAAACGAAACGAAAAAGACTGTCGCGTAGGATTCTTATCACATTTTGTCTTGTCTGCCACCGACATGTATAATTTTTCTATCGTATTACAAAAGATAATATAGCGTTCCAGACGAGACCTTAATACAAAGTTTTGAAGTGAAATTTCGCATTACATATTTAAATTACAAAGCCGACACACCCTTGACTGGTTTTTATCGTTATTACGGAGCTATTTTATTACACTTGTCTGTTGATATAAAGTATAACCCTCCTAAACCTTACATCCTCTTATAAAGTTAAGTACCGTCCCAGATTTTTTCACAGTCCTACATAAAACTTGACAACATTTCAAACTTAAAATATCCAATCTCAATAATCAATCGATTGACATTGATGCGACACCACCCACACTACCGCCACACGTGAAAGCATAGGCCATTTAGGCTTGCCAACGCCAAAAAAGGCATTTCCGGGATTACCCAGCTAGCTCAACATCCGGGACTTGGGTATATTACGCGGGACACAACACACCACATACAAAATGGTTAGAAAAAAACTATTTTTTTTAAATAATTTAATAAAAAATCAATACAAATGTATGACATACACTTTAAATTAGCCTTGACGTGGTCGACAGACAGCTTATATCTTCTGTCTGTCCATGCATTTCCAGAGAGAAAACACCTGCTGATGCACTTGAAACTTTTACCATCTAAAGACAGATATCTTTTTCATGGACTTAATATGCTATTGTTTGGGAGCTGATTTTTGTTTTTCTTCTATAAATGACTTTAATTGATTTCCGGGGCAAAAGGCGTCACGGCCGTCACGGCGGCGTCACGGCCCAAAACTGACTGAGAAACGAGACGTCCCGGAAAATCCGGGACGGTTGGCAAGCCTAGCCATGGCAGCAAGAGAACTAAGTAGGTGACCTCAGCATGATCTGATCTCTGTGCTAAATTGTGGATTTAAAGTAGAGATATGTTTAAAGTGGTTTCAAGTATAGAAAGCGAGTATTTGTGACAATAGACTGCTGATGGTGTGTTGTTTTCGTATGGTAATGAGTGAGTGAGTCAGCGGCGCCGGAGCGTGGGCCAAGTAAGGCCGACCGGTCGCCCACATGGTCGTTCTGGCTGTATGTACGTCTACTCTTTGCCTATAGTAGTATAAGATAACAATTATTGTAGAGGTATTATGTAAGGTTACTCATTCAACTCTGGATTCGCTGGCGCCAGACATTCCTGCGTGGGACACAGTGATAAAGTTTAATGCATTGACAAATGTATGCTGTCTAACCTTATCTTCCAATAAAGTGAGATCCTTACTGATATAAATCGTGAGATACAATAAACCTTTTTTAAGGAAATATAGATACACGCACGATATGATGATGTATGTGATGTATCGACACTTAACTGGCAAAATCACGCGCAAATGAAGTCACATGCTATATGGGGGCAGAAGTTGGTAAAGTCGGAAATGAGATAGCTTAAGATATCCTTGGCTGATGTCCACCTAACTTTAGCATTAATATCTGTAATTCGTAATCCTACTTCCTACTGATACTTATTATAAATGTGAAAGTTTGTGGGTTTAGATGTTTGTTCCTCAATCACACAAAAACGGCAGGACGGATTTGGATGAAATTTGGCACACCGATAGTTTATAGCCTGGATTAATACATAGGATACTTTTTATCCCGGTTAAAGGTTCCCTTGGGATTTCCCGAATGTCCACGCGGACGAAGTCGCGGGCGGAAGCTAGTTACTAAATACATATTATAAGTTCATTGAACGTCGCAAGACGCCGCTGGATATCGGCAGTGCAACAAAAAAGAACATATAGGCCTACTATGAGGGGGGTGTCTCGTGCTGACATAAATACTTTATTAATAGATTAAAGTTTAAAACGAGAAACAATATTCAAGATAAACGAACGAGCTATATCCACAGTTGCCCTCTGGTTTGTTTCTTGTTGTGGGAACACCCATTAGTCTGTCGCTAGGCAAACAGTGGTCTCAGGCAAACAGTGGTCTCGACTACCGGAACAGTGTTGACGTCACCTGACAAACACAAGTACATCACACAACACTGTAGCACTAATGTAATGGCGCCTCTGTGTTCATACACCAAATCTGAGGTCAGTATGACGTATATAAATCAACTAATTTGATGTCCACTTCTTATAATTGCGCGTTTAAAACTATTGGATCTGAGTGGTTTTACTGTCTCAAAAACGTAATCTAAATATCAAGAAATGCGAAAATAAACCTGAAGTGGGTAGGTAATCTTAACTTCGAGTCAGTCAAACTCAAAATAATCTTAATTCATATCACAGAATTATTTCAGATTTTTCTCTTTGCAAACTTTGGAGATAAGGGGGGGAACGGTATTTTTTTACATTTTTCATCATAATCAGTCGAAAACTATGCGGCCTAAATATGATTTAAAATGTGCAAACAGCGCTCTTTCATAATAGGTATGATAACCCACATGCCCTAGTAGAATTTTTAAGATCCCTTTTCAGTACCTGTTGTAAAAAAAATATTTATTTAATTGCTAAATAGTTGGGCAAACGTCATCTTAAACGATTCCAAAATGTCAACTGATACCATTAGTAGTTCTCGACATATCCAGCTGTGACAGACAGACAGACAGACTGAGTCACGCCATAAGGGTTCCTTTTTACCATTTTGGTACGGAACCCTAAAAAGGTAAATAATGTTTGGAAAAAGTGTTTCCAGAACTACTTTTTGACAGCTGTATTTTCTGGTGAAATTGAAACTTCTGAAGTTCAGAAGTACCTAGGTACATTTTCGAAGATATCATATTTATTAAAAATAAGTATCTACTGTCAGTTCATCCTTACTTGTCTTATTTAGTAAACAGTTTTTGACAGTTGTCATACGTCTTTTAAACTTAAATCGTTATTTAAAAATATGTTAGTAACTTTATGAAATTGTTGTTAATTTATTAACAATTTATTTCATAATCTATGTGTGGAAAACATTTGTTGTATTTTATAAATTATTATTTCAATAAATAGTTGGGTGAAGATTGTTTACCATTTAAGACAAGTAAGGATGGACAGACTTTAGGCATAGTCATTAATCCTATCTCGATGAAATGTTATGACATAATCCACATTATACGTGCTACCAGAAGATTCGTTACCCATTTTCCCGTGCACGAGACATACCCAAGCAGGTTTTTTAATGAAATCGAAAGTCACCGGACGAGATTACACTATCTGACCTATAGACTCTTACGCATTATCAGCATACCTACGGAAGATGTAAATATAAACAACTGGCTTCCGCACGCGACTTCATACGCGTATGTTTGCGTGGACTTGTTCCAAGAGCTTTATGCTATCGCCTAACTTACATATTGCTGTCATATTGTAATCGCTTTAATTTGACAGATGGATGGGAAACATTGCTACTTTTCTTTGTTTTTATTTGTGCCAAAAGGAAATAGCAATGTATCACATCCATCTGTCAAATCAAAGCTTACATGAACTTCATTGTTTTTAGCCGATAGACCCGCAGGACTTGTACTATTAGTTATATTCTGTGCCGCAGGTCCGCAAATGACGTTCACCTTCACCCCTTTATCTATTAAGGTCTTCAGTATTGATTCAGTGTTTCAGACGTAAAAAAGTAATACTTAGTTAGACTTAGTTATAGTTTACTATCACAAAGTTTGTAAGGTTAGCTATTTCAACGCCATTATAGTTAAAAAAAACTAAAAGCCTTTTTAATTAGAAACTCTCAGTTTCGGGGAAAGCTACTGCCTTTTATAAAAAGGCTGAAGCTTTATAAAAGCTCTAGAAAATTAAGCTTAAGGTTTTAAAAATACTTTTTCTTTCATGTTTTTGAAGGTTTTATTACTTTTATTTATTTTGTTTATTTTGTCGAACGTGTCATTATCGAAAAAAACAAAAATACGAGTATTACTAGGTATTTCAATATGAACTCTACAACTATTGTAACTCTTATGTTACAAACCTTTGTTAACTTTAACTAATTTAGTTAAAAATAATACAGTTGATTTGGGTTTCGGACACATTCAGGTCACGGGTGTAAATGTTTCGTACATCAAAACTGGGTAATGTAAACACTTTTTGTTTTACAATAAAATCGAGTGTCTGTGAGGCAACTGTTAACATACTAAAAAGTATGATTTATGAACATTAAAGACTTGAGCAATATGTTTATTTTAGAACTGAACGAGTAGGTAATGTGCGTTTTCAAAGGACTTTTCCTATGTTGTTGTGGCGCCTAATTTACTAAATATCCTCTTGGCATAATTGAAGAAGGTAGTGTTTACTGTTTTAAAAAAGGTTAATAATGTTTGGAAAAAAAATGATTTATTTTAAACTACTTATTGATAGCTGTATTATCTGGTGAAATTCAAACTTCTGAAGTTCAGAAGTACATTTTCGAAAAGATTTTATTTATTAAAATTAGTTACGAGTATAAGTGACTGAAATGTTCACTTACTGGAACTACCTTAGACAACAAAACAGAAACTATTTCATACTTTAGATTTTGTGACATGTTCGCTATCTTCTATGCCTATATAATATACTTAGTTGGTCCTCCACTTCAAATCAGGATGCCTCTTATCCTGGACTTTATTGTAACAAAAACTTTTGTACCACTTTTCGGGTGAAAGAGCCCTCGATTAGGAACTTCCCAAGATGTAGGCACTTAGGCGTAAGTTGCCCCTCAGTACCGGACTTAGGCAGTCTTTCCTAGTAGGATTACTAGGGATTTTCTAGTTATTTAACTAACAATGATCATTAATTATTGTACCTACTGGTTGAATATACTAGGAAAAGTGCTGACAACTACTTCTGTTAAGTACTAAAATATCGTTCAGTAACATTTTGATGTAAAATAATAAAGACTCGCTGTTTCATATTGTTGTGAAACCAATAATAACCACTAATAATCACTGAATACAACAGCAACTTAGTTTTCACACTGTTGGTGGAATGCGAAAACCATGACTAGTGTATCAATTTTCATCCCACTACATATTATAATAACATTGAGCATAATGGTATTGAAATATTAACGGGTAGGTATTTTATTTTAGACGACAAACAAGCAATCTTTTATTTTTTGGTAGTAAGCTAATCATTTATCTGTGCCAGTAGTTAATATAATATTCATACTTAGTAGGTAAATTATCCACGTCTTTCTAAGATTAAACTCTAATGAATATCGTGAGGCACAAATTCATGAATGTCACCATTTTGCGCAAAAACCTTCGGTTGAGTCCTTTTATATCATAAGAGAGACTACATAAAAAGGCTGTTAAATATTTCCTTATGAAGTAACTAAGTAGATATTTTATTCTAAATCCGGCCCTGATACCCAACCTTGTGTAGTCGGATATAAAGGTGATTTTAGGACAGGTTATTGCGAAATTTTGAGAAGGGTCATGGGACATCCGAGTTTTTTATTTAGGTTGAAAATCTTATGAAACGTTTTTTAAGGGACTTTTCTTACATATTTTACGCTAATTTGGTTAAGTGAGATAAAGTTATATGCTTAATATACGTTGGTGCTTACGCTTAGAATTAAGAAGGGATTAAGTATGTAGTTTTAACCCTACGGCCGACTTCAGGTAATTAAAGACTTTAGCAGCATGTCGTTCGTCACGGTTTTCAAGTTCCCTTTATTGCATTTTTAATACGGCAAAGTACTACCGTTCAGCTGAGTCTAGGAGTACGTGAGTATTTAAGAGCAATCATAGTATAGTATATTCCTATTTTGGGTCATTCACCCACTCGTTACACAGATCCAATCCCACACGAGATCAGTTTAACTCCGTTTATTAATTAGCTTCAATTTCTCATCACGCAATCACATCACAACTTGCGTAAAGATGAATTTTTAAAGTAATATAACCTCTATCTATACTGAAAAATAATATATTTTAGATGGAGTATTCATTTTTTAACAATAGCAATAGCTACACCATAAACACGACAGGAGAGCTTGCGTTGAAAATGTTAGGACAATGGGGCGGTGACTGTCGGCGCGTCTGTAATCTCCCTAACAAATTAAGACCCGCCGCATACCGAAACGGAATAACGATAATGTATGAAAATGTCGAACGGAAAATGTATGTGGTGTGGTCCATTATAGATTTGTATGGATTTGCTAAGTTCGGAATGATTCCGTTTCGGAATCAAAATTCCGTCTGTATGTGGCAGGCCTTATTGCATCAAAACGAAATTAACGTTTTTCACATTTTTCTATTAGGTAACTATATAGGCAAATTATTTCATCTCTAAATCTGTTTCGTCAGAAAATAATAGGGAAACGCGTAGCTGTAACATACGATCATAAAATTATACAAATACGTGGATCTGCATAAATCATATTTACTACTTGCTTTAGTACTTGTGATACTATCAAAGTAATAAAAGTTCCGTTTTATGGCAAAACTAACGTAAATACGTACCAAAGCAAAAAATCGTCTGCTCCTTCAGTTTTAATATCATTGAATTTGAATTTTCAATAGAATATTCACTTTTCAAGTTTACGCGCTCACTAGACATGATATAAAACACTAGGTACTTGAAATTTTGAAACTACCAAAGGTGCCGAAACGTCGGAAAAATAAAAAATCAAACCAAATATCAACTAATTACCAAAGTACTTTCAATAAAACCGCGCTAGTATCCGTTAAAACAGTTTATTTCATGTTCATTAGAATATTATCCAAAATAAAATCGTTAGATGGAAATTAATCGAAGTCGAGAAACAGGCTCAGTTGATTATAGGTCAATAAATTATAAATAATTAACAAATAATCTTTAATTTAATTAAATTTCAATAAATATAATAATAACAACACCTGAATTAATAATACTTAGGTACCTACTCATATACGTATTGTAAAAATATAAAAGTGATTTAATTTAAGTAAATGGATAAATAATCGGTTTTTCTGATATTTTGATAATATTTTTTATTGCATTCAAAACTCCAACGTGGCTCTAGCTGGGTCTCACCATTCTCACCGACAATCGCGGAGCTGATAAGAGATCGTCGTAGCATCGTGATTACCATCGCTTGACCTGACCTGACCAGCCACTTGTACTGTGCACTGATGCGGCTTCGACGCTGGGAACCGGGTCACTATTGAAAATGAACAATACTATACTTCTTAACGCACTTGTTACTGAAGTTATATCATCATATCAACCGCATACGACACCTACTGCTGGGTATAGGCTATACTAAAGTTAAGTTATAGATATTATCAACGTGTTTAATGAATAAACACAAAATGGGAAAACCGTTTCTTCGGTCCATCAAATTGGCCAACTTTTAATATAGGACCAACTCTGAAATCTCGAAAACAAATCAGCTGGTTCTTACATTTTGATATTTTCGTTATAATTTTTTGTTGAATCCTTAGTTATTCAGTTTGATAGACCGAAGAAACGGTTTCCTCATTTTAGGTTCATTCATTAAAACGTTGTATAAAGGAGTAAAGATTCGAATCGGTAACAGATCAATAAAACAATTTTTTTCTTTGTAAATAAGTCCTGTCTTAGTGTGCAATCAAGTGTTTTTATTATTATTAAAACACCTAAATCAAACTTAGCTTCCAAATCGTCCAAAAAGTGAATAAATTAAGTTGTAATTCTCATAATTTAGAATAAGCTGACCTTAATGATATATATATAGTTCTTAAAATTACCACTGATACAAATAGGTGGCATAAAATAGAGCAATCAATTTATCGATCGTTTACAAGTACTAGCAATATGATTAATTAAAGAGATATCTGAAAATTCACGTTACTTATCATTTGATCTTCTATAGACTTTTCAAGCAATAACTATCAAAATATTGTTATTGAACCACTTTATAACCCATCAAGTTATTTCGCGCTTAAACTATTATTTTTAGAATTGAACAAGTACTAATTGCAACTATTTTGGCCACAATTAAAGACCGTTTAGATATTATAGCCTTGGACGGAAATAGCCGTGACAAATGGGTATTCGCAGCGGTTTTGATCATTCTGTCTGAGCGGTTTGTTTGGGGTTAAAGTTAACTTGTAGATGCGTTAAATACATTCGTGTAGGTATATATTGAGGATTACTTGCTCTATGGAATATATTATAAGTCACTTGCAAGTTGTGCTGTAGGTAGTTACTATACATACATACTGTAAGGTTCGGCTTGGTGGCACGACTGATGGAGGATTCTAGATCGGACAGTAGAGGCGAACGGTCGCAAGACCAATAAGTTTTCAGTTAAAAGCGAACAGACTGTACATGTTCGTAATAAGTTTTGAGTTGGATTTTCGGATTTTCCAAAAGCGAACAGACTGTACATGTTCGCTCAGACCAAATAAAAAGGGAAGACGTAGTCCTCTGAACAATGCAGTGAAGCCAATAAAACTACGCCTTGGCGTGTACACACACAGTTACACGCACACACAAGTAACGAAACTACGCCTTTTGTTAACAGCCAGCGTGCGAAGCGGACGTACCAGGACGTACTAATAAATTATGAATTTCACCAAAGAAAATGCCGAATTGTGTAGTGAAAAGGTGTAAAAACCAATTTTCGACACATAAAAAGCAGGATGGAGTCACATTTCACACGAAAGTAAAATTGGAAACTAATATTTTCACTAATTCAAAATAAACATTAAGGTATTACTTGAAACACAAAACGTCAACACAAGTGTTGCCATGCCAAACGTTCTTTTTTAAACCTGTTATTGGGTAACATGGAAAGTAACGTAACGTTATTTGTTTCTTGTTAAAAATAACGCGTTAATTATTTCTGTTTCTGGACTGTTTTTACCCACGACGGACGGAACGGAATGGAGGTGGTATATGCGTTTGGGGTTAGAATACTGTGATCCATCAGTATGTAATTAGGGGCCTATTTCATAAAATTTTAGTAACTTTACTATAACAATTTACCATTGTTGTTATTGGGGTAGAACTGTTTCTTAATAATTATAAAACATAATCTCTACCCCAATAAACTACTACAATGGTAAATTACTGTACTTTTTCATACTTTTATGAAATAGACCTCTGATTAAATACTGATGATCTCAGTATTTACCACGCGTGTAGCCGTCGCCTCAGAGGTTGTTTGTTTGTTTGTCTATGTCTGTTACCATTTTCTTCGGAAACTACCTTCTGGGCCGATTTCAATGCAGTTTTTGTCGTTTTTCAAAAATTACTAAACCGATTTCGCTACGGCTTTCTGTAATGGTTTTCGGCGATGCTTCTTAGATAAGTGTTATAGTATTTAGCCGCTAGGGAGTGCTGCAGCATCATGTTTTCATTTATCTCCATAACGGTTTGACCGATTTAGATGCTGTTTTTACCTGACTGCAAGAGGGTTATGTTTTTCGCGCGTATCTTCTATCTTGTATGTATGTAATATTCTTTATTACCTCATATCTTTTAAACGACTGAACGGATTTCTATGATTAAGATATCGTTAGATTCGTCTTGTCAGCCCAATTGTTCTTAAGAAGATGGCGTTCTAAAAAACTTCTTAAG
The DNA here is from genome assembly GCA_943789525.1 of Agriphila geniculea. Classification (NCBI taxonomy): domain Eukaryota; kingdom Metazoa; phylum Arthropoda; class Insecta; order Lepidoptera; family Crambidae; genus Agriphila; species Agriphila geniculea. Next base: position 2,992,664 of record OX038881.1, read on the forward strand.
AAGGTGGCGTTCTAAAAAACCAACATGGCGGCTATACGGTGCTATTATACGTAGTGAAAAAAAAATTTTTTTTAGAATACTGCTATATAAATATATACGGGTATCAAATTAAAGGGCTTATTATGAAGATTTCGAAAAGGTATATCATGACCGTAATATATGATAACTAAAAAGATATAAATAAAAAAATAAATTATATAATTAAAAAACCCCTGCCTGTCGCAGAAAAGACAATAAAAAGACAAGTCAACTGAAAAGATGGAAACAAGACTAAATATTGAAGGTAACATAATAACATGCAGTCGGAGGTATATAATTCAAATAATTCATAATGTCACTTTCTTTATGCATGCCTCTGACAGCATGTTATTATGTTGCCTTTAATATTTATCTTGTTTCCATCTTTTCAGTAGACTTGTCTTTTTATGCAGGCGGGTTTTTTTAAAACTAGATAAAGTATGAATTCTTTAAAAAAATTAAAGCAACATTTAAAACTTCGAAAAAACCTACGTCACCTAAAATAGTTATTTTTAATCCTGCAATCCCTGATGGAAATGGAATATTGTGTCTCATTTTCCGGGCTTAAAGGATTAAGTGAAAAAAATAGGTATTCCTAACAAAGGTAAAATAAGTGGTTTTACGAAAATATCTCCCAATTTAAATTAATTTAGGTAGAGTACTATACATACATATTGAAGGAAGGATGTTATGAGTTTGACTGATTGACTGATGGAAAGAACAAATCACATCATGCAACCATCAGTCACTACATTACACGGTAGGTTAATCATCAGTCACAGCCCGTGACTGTGGTTAAACTGACAGCAAAACCTACCGTGTAATGGATGCCTAACATGTCAGAACAAACATCTTGCCTTAAACACACGAAACTTTAGTATTCGTTAGTTTTATTTTTTACATTTTTCCTATTTCTTTCCTACTTCCGCCACTACTTTTAAAGCGAGCTACTCACAGCCTTGCATGCAGGGCTTTGAGAAGCTCACTTTTTCTATCTATCATTAGGCGACGGCTACACGTGTGGTAAATACTGTGATCCATCAGTATTATTTATCAGGGATCTATTTAATAAAAGAATAAAAAAGTACAGTAATTTACCATAGTAATAGTTTATTGGGATAGAATTATGTTTTATAATTAATAAGAAACATAATTCTACCCCAATAATAACTGTGGTAAATTATTATAGTAAATTCACTAATCTTTTATGAAATAGGCCCCTGATTAAATACTGATGGATCACAGTACCAGGCGTGTAGCCGTCGCCTCACACCCGAGTCAGAATAGCTGAATGCCTATCATAGTCTGCGTCTCTTTCATCAGTAATAAATAAAAGAGACGCTTTGATAGCCATTCAGAAAACTGACAAGTTTTAAGAGCTTGTAATACCCCCCTTGGGACCGTATTTTGATCTCTTGAATCCAGGCAGTTTTTTGTTTTGATTCTCATATGTGATAAATAACGTTATTATTTCATAACGCGTTATTTTTATAACATTGGGGTAATATGAATTACTATGGCAACACCGGCTCACACACTAATGCATGAAAAAATTGGCTTCAGTCCCTTGCTTGGAAGACTCCGTCTTCCCTTTTTATTTGGTCTGAGCATGTTCGTAATAAGTTTGGATTTTCGGATTTCCCAAGCGAACAGACTATACAATTTTTAAATTTAAGATTTTTGCATTTACAATGCTATTTTTAAACAATACTAAATAATATACTAGAAAAAATACGACTCGCACCAGATCAATACTCAGACGGGAATCGAACCCGCGACCTTTGGATATCCGGTCCAATGCTCTGACCGCTGAGCTACCGAGTCACTAGTGACATCGTCGAATTTTTCCTAGTATATCCTAAACTCTTACGCTGTAAGCCAGCGTTATTTCACCAATGTGAGGAATTACCTCGACATTCAATTGAAATATCTTTCCAGATATTTTAACAATTGATTAAGATGAAATAGCTATATAATTTTTAAATTTAAGATTTTTGCATTTACAATGCTATTTTTAAACAATACTAAATAATATACTAGAAAAAATACGACCGGATATCCAAAGGTCGCGGGTTCGATTCCCGTCTGAGTATTGATCTGGTGCGAGTCGTATTTTTTCTAGTATATTATTTAGTATTGTTTAAAAATAGCATTGTAAATGCAAAAATCTTAAATTTAAAAATTATATAGCTATTTCATCTTAATCAATTGTTAAAATATCTGGAAAGATATTTCAATTGAATGTCGAGGTAATTCCTCACATTGGTGAAATAACGCTGGCTTACAGCGTAAGAGTTTAGGATATACTAGGAAAAATTCGACGATGTCACTAGTGACTCGGTAGCTCAGCGGTCAGAGCATTGGACCGGATATCCAAAGGTCGCGGGTTCGATTCCCGTCTGAGTATTGATCTGGTGCGAGTCGTATTTTTTCTAGTATATTATTTAGTATTGTTTAAAAATAGCATTGTAAATGCAAAAATCTTAAATTTAAAAATTATATAGCTATTTCATCTTAATCAATTGTTAAAATATCTGGAAAGATATTTCAATTGAATGTCGAGGTAATTCCTCACATTGGTGAAATAACGCTGGCTTACAGCGTAAGAGTTTAGGATATACTAGGAAAAATTCGACGATGTCACTAGTGACTCGGTAGCTCAGCGGTCAGAGCATTGGACCGGATATCCAAAGGTCGCGGGTTCGATTCCCGTCTGAGTATTGATCTGGTGCGAGTCGTATTTTTTCTAGTATATTATTTAGTAGACTATACAATGTTCGTTATAAGTTTTGATATGGATTTTCCAAAAGCGAATAGACTGTACATGTTCGCAATAAGTTTTGTTTGGATTTTCCAAAAGCGAACAGACTGTACATGTTCGTTATAAGTTTTGATTTCGATATCCACGATTAGTTTTGTAAATGTGATTATCTCCAAAAATAAGTTTGAAAGCCAATAAGTTTGATGTTGTAATTATTATTCTTTTAATATACGCAGTTGAGATACAAATAGTTTGTGAATTATTTCCGAGGCTTATTACAATACATAAATATATAAGCACAAAACAAGTCTTACAAATCCATTTTCTCTTGATTGATACTCGCTTATGTGCGTATTTTGGCACAGTGTCAGTTGTATTATTTAAATTGAATTGATATACATAAACATTATCAGTATAATGAGTACCTAATACATATGCATTTTAACTGAATACTAGAACGTCGGGAAAATCAAAAATCAAACCAAATACCAACTAATTACTAAAGTACCTACCTACTATCAAAAAAACCGCGCTAGTATTCCGTTAAAAAGTGGTTTATTTCATGTCTAGTGTGCGCGTAAGTTTATGAGAGATGAATATGGATACTAGCATAGAAGTAGGTATGACTAGGAAACTTTATAACTTGAATATTACCTACTCATCGAGTGTAGTTCAAATGACCAGAACCGATATAACTCTTAAAATTAAACTTTTGCTATCAACTATGAACAGAATCGATCATAGCATAGTACGTGAATCCCTGGACAAGAAGTGAGTTTGCGATGCACTCGCTTGAATAGGTTCAGGACAGAGCTGGCTTTAGGGGAGTCCCAGGGCTCCGAGCGGAGTCTTAGTAATAGGGTCCCGTTTTTACCCTTTGGGTACGGAACCCTAATAAAAAATAAATCTTGAATGTAGTTTGATTGTAAGAGGGTTAAAGGTGGAGTATAAGAATCAACCCTCGTAAGTGTGCAGCAGCAGACTGATGGATGGACGGAAGATGAAGTCTTCCGTCCATGTTATGCAATAGTAAAATAGCTAATATTCTAGCTCTAATTCGTTAAACAGACGGAATAGTATAAGGTTACGATGAAAATGGTATGTCTAAAAGACCAAAACTCTGGTCTTTTCATATAAATATAAATAAATAATAAAAAAGTCTGGAACGGGTGGTAGGAAAATAAAGACGATCAAAAGTACTTAATAATTAAGTTTATTTGAATAAAGCTTATTTGACTTTGACTTTGACTTTGACTAAACAGCTGTTCGTTTCCCACTAGTTTTAAGCAAATAAGAATAACAAATTATTTTTAAATGAAATGTCGCTAGAAAATCATTCACCTTAAAATCACTCGGGATCGACAGCGGAAGTAGGACTAACTTGTCTCGAAAATTAAATAACACATCGTCTGGGCCCCGCTACCGGTGCAGGCCGGCTCTGTACCCAACTGTACCCATCACTTGAAACTATCCATCGCAGAATGCAGTCCATAACACTCCACTATCGTTCTCTCAATTCCGGGTCATTCCGGATGAACTATCACTCGGTAGTGAACGAGTTCGTGCCTCATTATTGCCGATCAACTGACCAGCGATGTGAAAAGAACAGACCTCCTCAGTAAAATTAAAACGGACGTATAGTGATATTCTTGTAGCAATTATTATTGCGAATTTGTTCAACCCCTTAGTACAGCGGTTCCCAAATGTTGTTCCGAGGAACCCTGGGGTTCCGTTAGAGGCTCTCAGGGGTTACGCAAAAATTCAAGAGTAAAGTAAATATCTTTTTGTTCTAAGCCCTTCTTTTAAAGTCAAACTTGGTATACTTACAAGATGCGAACACCAAGCCAAAAAGCCACAGAATGGTCAATGGTGTGATTTCACGTAAACAATGTTACAAATGGTTTACTTTTTACTTGAGCTAGGGTTCCGTCCATAACGGTGAGTCAAAAATGATTCCATATCCAATAGAATTTGGAAACCGCTGCCTAAGTTGCCTTAGTGATTTATCCACACTTTTAACTGTCAAAAGACTGTCGTGTCGTTAGCGCTCTGGCTCTAACATATCGTTAGTACGTCTTCTCGATTCTCTCGACTCGGGTTAGAGAATTAAGTCATCAGGTTCAGCGATTTAAGCATGAAGACCTGACAAACAAACAGACATAAAGAATCACTGTCACAATATTTTTGATTCAGCTATCACGGGCACTATACCCTATGCATAGACTGCAAGGAGTTGGAGAAATAAACAGTCGCCCACGCACTGCTGAAATGCAGAGGGCAGCGACCAGGAAGCGATCACGAACGTGAAAGCCCTTGGAGCGTTCCTGGCTGAGCTGGGCTGGATGGAGTGATCCGGCCGCACACCCTCCATACGCAAAATAGGCACAACAGACGTCGCTTTACGGTAACCCGTAAAGCGACTGTATTGTAAAAAAGTTTATCTACTCTCATATCGTAAAATTCGAATTATGAATTTCAAATCGAATTTATATTGACATACTTTATACACGCAATACCGTAAAAAAATTAAAATAGTAGTTTATGAAACTGATGCATAATGAGGGGTATTAAAACATGAGTGTGTGTTTAAAAACCGAGCCGTAGGCGAGGTTTTTAATAGTATCACACGAGTGTGTTAATACCTAGTTATGTATAGTTTCATACACTACTTTATCTACTCTCATACAATTTTGTGATTGAACCGATTGAACCTACAAAATAAAATATCAATGATAAAAAAGAGTTCGGTAAGGCGGCAGTACTTACCAAGGTTAAGTAAGACGTTTTTTCCGTCGCCGCATCTAAAATATCGGGTGGAGTCAAATTTTCACACTACACTCACTACTATGATATTATAAGCAAAAGTAAAAATTAAATCTAAAAATGGCGCGTATTATATTAGAAAAAAAATAATGAAATAAGTGCATTCCAGTCTTAGAGCATTTAACCAAGTAAATGCTCTAAGATTCCAGTAGACTAATCGTTACGCTAAGTCATCGATTACCATAGAGTACGTTTTAATCATGGAAAGTATATGGGAATATCATTGTTTTTTTTTAATATCGTGGCACTGCCTTCTTTTTGGATTTGCCCTGTATCGTAATGAGAAAAAAAGTTATTTTATAACATTGCTTAGTATAGCGAAGGTATGTTATAAAATAACTTTTTAATTTTTTTTCGGTATTGCGTGTATAAAGTATGTCAATTTAAATTCGTTTTGAAATTCATAATTCGAATTTTACGATATGAGAGTAGATAAAGTTATTTTATAACATACCTTCGCTATACTAAGCAATGTTATAAAATAACTTTTTTTCTCATTACGATACAGGGCAAATCCAAGAAGAAGGCAGTGCCGTGATATTAAAAAGAAACAACGATATTTCCCACTGACCTGCATATATTTCAACTGGACAGGTTTATGTCAAACTGTTTTTGTGCCTATTTGATTTCCGCCATTTTGGCGCTGTAGGACGTAGCGCGAGCATAGCGTGCGGGACATGGTACTAAAGTTTGAAGTCTGGAGAGACCATCACGGCAACCATTTTCATATTGTACGTCAAAATTAGTTCTTTAGACGCACGCTAGTGGCGTTTCAAATAGGCACAAAAACTTAGCTGTCAAATCATAAAGACAGCCAGTCCAGTTAAATAAAAAAAATTTTTTTCATGTCAGTGATATTTCCACATACTTTCCATGATTAAAATGTACTCTATGCTGATCGATGACTCATCGTAGCGATTAGTCTTCTGGAATAGACATGTGTCGTTATGGCTTTTTCAAATAACGAAACGAAAACCGTGATGAGTTTTAATAAACCGTTTTGAAAACTATCTTTTTTTAAAAACTATCTATTTTTCAGAACGTCGTCGTCACTAACGTTATGTCTTTATGTGTATCTTTTTATTATTCCAAAATTGACTTACACCAAAATACAAAAGGATCATTATTCGATAGCAAACTAACGGTATGAAATCACGCAGGCACTTCCGTCTCACTCGCACTCGTGCTAACTAGGGCTTGCAATTCGAATATTCGAATATTCGAATTATTCGAATATTCGCCTTATTTTGCTATTCGAATACTCAAGTCGGTGATATTCGAATATTCGAATATTTTCCACTTTTTTGGATTTAGGCAAAAGTCATTCATTAAATACCCGAATACTTGTACTATAAGTTATTTTGTGCCCGAATAGCTTTTGTGAGCATAGAATGAAGCTATCGTTAACGTTCACTTTCTCGTTTATTTATTTGTTTACCTATGTTGTTTGATTTTCCGCAAATTGTAAACGATTTTAATCTAGCTTCCCAATGAGTCAAAGACTTGAAACTTAAAACATAGGTCAGAACAGGAAGACAATGAAATCTTATAGTGTCATTGAGCTGATCTGATGATGGAACCAAAAGGCTTCAGGAAATTTGTAAAAAAACCATAAAAACCCATCGAGTTTGTGCTCGTTTGATTCGTCTTGACAAGTACAAGTGTGTGATTGTCTCAAATAAATATTTTTTCTTTCTTTTGTTCATTTTATTCCTTTTTGGTTTTAGTGATCAGCGTGTCTTGCGACACATAGGCCTTTTGCAGCTGTTTCCATTCTGTTCTATCTCTTGCTTTTCGCGATCAAAGTGTTTCTCCAGTTTTCATAATATCACCTCTTGCCCATCTTTTGGCTTGTTTTCCTCTTTTCCTTTTTCTGTCCCATGGTTGCCACTCTGTAATAATTTGGTACATTTTTCCTTGCTTTCTCTTGCCATTTAACCCGTCCATTGTCATTATAACAATCTTATTTTCCTTATTATGTCTTCTACTTTCGATTTTTTCTTCTTATTTCCTCTGATTTTTGACGGTCTTTCAGCGTAATACCTATTAACCATCTTTTCATTTTCTTTAGCATATTCTTAGCTTCAAATAGTGCTTTTGAGTCAGGGCCTATGTTTAAAACTCTGTACTAAAACCATAAAAATTCGTCGAGTTTTGACTCGTTTGATTCGTCTTGACTAGTATTCTGTTGGGAAATATTGTCCAGGGTCTGATGATGGAGCCGGAAGAAAACTACAGGAACTCTATAATAAAACAATACAAATCCATCGAGTTTGGGCTCGTTTGATTCGTTGACAAGTACTCTGTTGGGAAAATAAACAGTGTCCAGGGTCTGATTATGAAGCCGGAAGAAAACCACAAAACTATGTAATAAAACCATGCAACTCCATTTAGTTTGGACTCGTTTGATTCGTCTTGACTAGTTTTCTGTTGTGAAATAGTGTCCAGAGTCAGATGATGGAGCCGGACGAAAACCAGAGGAACTCTGTAATGAAACAATACAAATCCATCGAGTCTGAGCTTGTTTGATTCGTCTTGGCAATCACTCTGTTGAGAAATAGTGTCCAAGGTCTGATGATGGAGCCGGAAGAAAATCACAGGAACTCTGTTATATAACCATAGATACATATCCATCGAGGGTCGTTTGATTCGTCTCGACAAGTTCTCTGTTGGGAAAATAGAGTCCAGGGTCTGATAATGAAGCTGGAAGTAAACCACAAAAACTATGTAATAAAACCATGTAACTTCATTTAGTTTGGGCTCGTTTGATTCGTCTTGACTAGTACTCTGTTGGGCAATAGTGTCCAGAGTCTGATGATGGAAGAAAACCATAGGAACTCTGTAATGAAACCATACAAATCCATCGAGTTTGGGCTCGTTTGATTCGTCTTGACAATAACTCTGTTGAGAAATAGTGTTCAAGATCTGATGATGGAGCCGGAAGAAAATCACAGGAACTCTGTAATAAAACCATACATATCCATCGAGGGCTCGTTTAATTCGTCTCGACAAGTACTCTGTTGGGAAAATAGTGTCCAGTGTCTGATAATAAAACCGGCAGAAAATGACGAAAAATATGTAATAAAACCATGCAGCTCCATTTATTTTGGGCTCGTTTGATTTGTCTTGACTAGTACTTTGACGGAAGATGATTTCCAGAGTCTGGTGATTGAGTCGGAAGAAAGCCACAGGAACTCTCTAATAAAATCATACAACTCCATAGAGTTTGTCTCGTTTCATTTGTCTTGACAAGTAATCTGTTTGGAAATACTGTCCAGGATGGAGCCGAAAGAAGGGTACAGGATCTCTATAATAATACCATACAACCCCATCAAGTTTGGGCTCTTTTGATTCGTTTTGACATGTATTCTGATAAGAGATAGTAATAGACCCTGGTCTAATAATGAAGCCGGAAAAAAGCCCGAGAAAAAACACAGATAAGACTAAAAAAATAAAAAATAAATAAAAAAATAAACATTTACTGACAATCAAACCAAAAAACATACGTTTTAAAAATGAACTAAAAAGTATCAAAATCGGACTCAAAACATGCCTTTGAAATTAAATAGAAAAACGGACTAATAAATATAAAATAATTTTCCCTTTAAAGATTTATAACTCTACGAAGAAGTTTTTAAACTAAAACATGGGGCGAAGGCAAAAAAAGTCAATTGAGGATAATTTTTACACAATGCGTCACATTAAACGAAGCATTTAACTTTGGTTTAACTTGAAAAATAAGCAATATTTAATAATTACGACCATCTGTCTTATTTTACAGAATTATTCGAATAATATTCGAATATATTCGAATACCTCCTTAAAAATTTTCGAATATTCGAATATTGGATTTCATCGAATATTTGCAAGCCCTCTAACGTATAATATTTTGTTTCATTTCTTCTCACGCAACGCAAATTCACGCAACCAATGAAAGCGAACCAAAAAAACGCATAACCGCCAAATAGCCAATAGCTGATAGCCATCCGATAGCTACCTGACGGCACTGCGATTCCGCTACGTCAAATAGCGCGTTGTAGAAAATAGATAGTTCCGTGTCGCTAAAAAAATAGATAGTTTTGTGTCGCTAGAAAACCAGTGATCGTTGTGGAGTTGAATAGCTAGTTACACAACTATCTATGTTATATAGCGCCCATGACTATTCTGGAATACACTCATCTCATTATTTATTTTTCTAATTGATTACGCGCCATTTTTAGATTTTAATTTTTACTTTTGCTTAAAAATGTCATAGTACCTAGTGAGTGAAAATTTGACTCCATCCGATATTTTAGATGCGGCGACGGAAAAACGTCTTAACTAACCTAAGGTAAGTAATAGTGCCGACCTACCGATAAACTACACACTTACTCTTTTTATCATTGATATTTTATTTTGTAGAAGTTTTGTAGGTTCAATCACAAATTGTATGAGAGTAGATAAAGTAGTGTATGAAACTGCACATAACTAGGTATTAAAACACTCGTGTGATGCTATTAAAAACACACTCATTATGCGCCAGTCTCATAAACTACTAATATTTACTTTTATTCTTCTTTTATTACATTATTATGTCACCATAAAATTAATTAGTTTGGATTACGATACTTTTCGGCGGGGTCTAATTTTAGCGATGACGTATATCCATCGGTGAGTAGGGTCACAGAGTAGTAATATGTATTACTAAAGGGTGCCAAAAAATAAAGAGTAAAACGTAATGTTGATGACCATCGCACAAAAGGTTCCTAAAAGTGTGCTGAAATATGAATATCCGAAATAACGCTCATCAGTTTGCGGACTAAGTTTTGGCACCCACTGACCCCAATCCTTGCCGGATAATCCGGTCGACTCCCGGGAATATCCGAATTTCACACTACGGGACACGTGACACGTCGCATTGTTTTTTTGTGTTTTCACACTTTCATACGCGCGTGTTAGAGTTTGATGGAATGCAATGGGGAATGTCCGAAAAAAAATCAAATCGGCTGAATATTTTTTTATACAAAAAATATTCAGCCGATTTGATTTTATTCGGACACTCCCCATCTAAGCATCGACACCAACACAAATAACACTTATTAGAAATATTTCAAGAAGTCAAATTACTTTATCAGAAAGTCAAACTAAAAATTCAAATACAAGATAGTTGTTTTATTATCTTAGTATAAATCATTGAAAGTAAGGTTACCTACAAATACTATTAGATGTGTGTGTGTATGTGTTTTGTGTGCGACCGACGTAGGTAGATTACATACCCGTGGTTACCACAAATCTATAAGAAACAAAACTCAGGTCATTATTTCAGCTACTGATTATCTAAGATAAAGCTTTAATTTTATAGAATATCTCAGGAGTGTTGTAATCATTCGAGATTATTTGTGGCTAAAACAAATCAACAACGTGTCAAGAAAAATTCTTATAATATATTTTTCAAGAAACGTTGTATGTTAACATCAGGCAAGGGTTGTTTCTGAATTAGTACAGAACTATGTTAATGAGAAACTGCGCTCCTAGTAGAAAGTAAGGTAAAATCTCATACATAATTAAAGACGCGAACTTGTTGGGCTAGTAATTAAGTAGAGTTAACTTTTGGTCAGATGAAATTATGGGCTTATCTAGACTTATACCAATAGTTAAATAAGTAGTAATAAAGGATAGGTAATAAAAGATTGGTCGTATAATGAGCAATGTTGTTTGAATCCAAAATGACGTGTAGAAAACGGCAAAGCAAAAAAATTAAACAGTTCCAATTCAATTCAATATTTATTTGCAAGTCACAAGTTAAAATAGGTGTTACAAGATTGGTAGGTACAAGTGACGCCCTGCTAGGGCACAGCAAACATGAGGGGCAACTATCGCCTCTTACTTATAAATTTAAATTAAATAATTAACACATATAACTAACAGTGGCAACTATTGTAAAAAATACTTTGATATTGTATTATACTTTAATATAATATATATCTAATTAACATTCTTCATTATATTATTGTATCTATTTTATAGATTAAATTGCACCATATTGTAATTATTTTTATTTGTAATAATGTTCATTTAAGAAGTACCTATTTATATTGTAAATTACTTGTCACATTACACTTAAAGTTTATCCAGTTACCTTTGGTAACATGATCTAAGTATACATATTCTGATAATTTGACAACAAATGTATGCCAAAAAATCTTACTAATAAAAAAAGCTGAGAGAAGCTGCCTTGCCATATTATAAAAGTAATGGTAATATTTACTTATATAAGTAAGTACGTTTATCTACCAACGAGATATTTTTCATGAAATTTATTCACATGAGGTCAGATAATGTAGAACTTTTAGATGTACAGAGATGTGAATCGTATTAAGCGTCATATAAAATGCATGAAAATATGGCTCAAGTTACAGGGACAGACGTAAAATAGCGTATTACTTATGCGGGAAATCGTTTGAAGCGGGTTTTCCTGTAGAAATAATGGTTTTTATGAATTGGCTCGTTTAAAAAAAGAACTAAAGAAATAAGTAGTCCTTTCCTTCAGCATTCCATGGGTCCGTCACAAAAGGAACAATGCTAAGGCCCCCATAACCGTAAGGCCATAACCCGCCGGCCCTCGAAGCCTGATCTTTAATTCATGCCCCTAATAGCATCGCACACCCATCCATTCTATTATACGACGCCTGACCATCATTTAAAAGGAAATGTATGGCGATATAATTGAGGTTTTGCGAATGCGAAATTGGCTGGGTGCTACTTTGGAAATGTCGTTAACGTATTTATCGTTTGAGTGTAATAGTACAGTAGCCCGGAGAACATTTAAATCACCTAAAAGGTTACCGTTTGCCGTTGTGATATAGTTATTTATTACGAAATTATAGATACTCTAACCCAAGTTTTACTGATCGCAACCCGCCGTAACCTATATTGTATATCTCCAAAAGTGATATTTTTTTATTTTTCAAGGTTTACCACATGGTTTAGCTATTGTCGTGTTCTACAGCTTTGTTTGATTGCCTGCCACTGATAATAGTAAGACTATGGAAAGTGATCATTCACAGATTTAAGACCAGTTAAGTCCAACCATTTTCATCAGGTCTTAAATCTGTGTATGGCTACTTTTTATAGTCTTACTTTTATCTGTGGCAATTAAACCAAGCTTTAGAACACGACAATAGCTAAACTATGAGGTAAACCTCGAAAAATAAAAAATAAAACTATTTTGGAGATATACAAATATAGGTTACGGCGGGTTGCGATCAGAAAAACTTGGGTTAAAGTATCTATAATTTCGTAATAAATAATTATATCACAACGGCAAACGGTAACTTTTTTGTTGATTTAAATGTTCTACGGGCTACTGTACTATAAGCAGTTGAATCAAAACGCAAGCAAATGACATTTAATGCTCGGTTATACGGAAACACTTGTCTCTGTCTTTTCTTTGCGTGTAAAGAGTATGGAAAATAACCTCACTTCTACACTTTTTCGATGTTTTGTCATCATTATCTTTAACACAATTATCTTTCACGAAAAAAGTTATTGGAGCAACATCACAGTGCGTTAAAGTGTATTTTTGATGTAGAATTCAATACGTTTCCGCTATTATAATAGCGGAACGTAAAATAATATAATAGCTATGAACAATTAGTTTAAATTTGATTAATAAGTTAAGTAAAGTTTTAAAATTTTAAGTTATAAACGTTTGCATGTCTGCGAGCAGGCTGAACACGCGCATATTTATATTTAAGATCTGTAACAACTGTGTTTTGTGCAAATAAAAATATTTGTATTATACTCCGCTATTCCGCTATTATACTTATCTAACACTTATACAATCTAACCATAAATGTGTTTATACATGTATTGTAATTGTGGACGAAATAAAACATATTTTTATTTATTATTATTATTATTTACGGCAAAAATATGACCCGCGACAAGCGCTTTTGATGATATTCTGATTTTTTTAACGTAGGTAGTACGAGTGTCCTATTAGCCACCACTGGACTAATGTATTGGTTAAGTTAAACTAAATTGTAATTCTTTTAATTTTATTTTATTTTCATTTAGTAATGCTAATGTCTATTAACTATATTATTTAATTTAATTTGTAATTATTATTATTATGATTGTGACTATTGAATTAATGAATATGGAACTTTGTATTCTGAAATAAAGTATTATTATTATTATTTTACAATCATCTGTGAGGTTTATACGCAATTTAATACCTGTAGCTACTAGATAATCTCTTTAGCTTGTCGTATGTTTTTTTTGTAGCTACAACTTTACGTTTTCTATATAAAAATATATAAGGGCATTTCGTGTTGGTTCAATGTCTAATTTTTACTTACGTCTACTCAACGATTAGAATTCATCAATAAACCTCTTTTTGCATACACAGCGCTATTTATTAAGTTTTTCGATTATTTTAGCATTTATTGCTGTCCGAAGACTTAAATAAAAGAACAATGAATAATTTTCCTACTATCGCGATTCAGTTTGACGACGCCCCACTAAGCTAGCTCACGAGCTTCTCAAGATAATAAATGCGTGTCTTAACCCTCCACGCCACATCCGCACTCACGCGCCGGCTTAAGCCTGGGCGCAATAAAGTGGATATTGCGACCCCGGGGAACCAAGCCCTTAGACAGCTATTTAATAAGATCAGACATCTTATGTATCAGTAAGTAGGTATGTAACGTATCGTCACAATGTTATTATTAGTCAAGTTTCTGTGAATCCTTCCTTTTAAGAACGAAAGAAGTAAGTAATCATAGAATAGATATAAGTACTACGTAACATAAATTGATTTGTCTCTTTATCTTAGGAAAAAAATTAAATAATTATTTTAAATATATTTCGTTTCAAATAATTTTAGATAATTTCCACGTTTAAAATAATATTTAATATTTTTAAATTAATATTTTGGATTAAGTCAAGATTGTTACACATTAAGTCTCTCGTTAAAAACAAAAAGTACTTATTAAAAGCCTTAACGTATGTAAATATAGTCTTGTTTTGGGCTAAGCTATAATTACGATATTCTAACAATATTCTAATTCTAATGTATTTCTTATCAAATACTATTGAAGTTCATTGCAACCTGACCTTCGTGGTTGCTCCACACGTGACCACAGCAATAAGTAACAAAGTATATGTGAGATTTATTTGCCGATGGTCCTCAGAGAATTTAATTTGCGTACCACGACTGGAACTAGGCCCATAAGGCTGCGGGAGCGTGTAATGAAATTCCACCTGTCATTTCAACTATAGGGTTGCCAAATATGCAAGAGTTCACGGGACGAATAAAATATCTCAGATAAGTCTTTTTTGTTTGCTTTGAGGCTCGGTTGGATAGTTCGACACTACACTATAAAACCTCTTTTCTTCTTTTAAATGATTGGGCTCTTGGTAATCGACGGCTTCAAGTTTGTCTATCCATACCAAAGTCATAAGATAGTATATACCTCTAACATTATATATAAACTGAATTTATTTGACATTTACAAACCTTATTACTTTATATTATAACATTGAAATGCAAATTAATAGCAAACCTCTTATTAGGAAGCTAACATCTTGTTATTGGATACTCATCATTATTATATTGTCAATAGATGGAAGCCCCATACGTTTCCGTAATATTCTCTATTGTAGCTAACTTAATAGGCAATTTAGGGATATATCCGACCCTATTCTAAGATCTGTTATCTATCTATAAGGGTCGGGTCGAACTAAATGATTATCTAAATGATTTTATTGATCATGTAAAGTAACATCATTTTATACAATTATGGGTTATATTATATATCATTATCGGTACCTAACTATTATTCGATTTGAAAATAGATAGTTATTTTATTGATCACTAAGAAGACCTAAATATTTATTTGTTTTACCTTAAATACAGGGGGTCTATTACGAAAAGTTTAACGCGATACACGCAGCTGCGTCCGTGCTTCGTTTTGATTGTTTCCTATTAGAAATCACTTTCGTATGCGATATTGCGAAGTGATTGCGTGAGTTTGACAGTTTCTCTCTAGCGTATTCGACATCGTTCGTTTAGTAGTCTATGGACTACGATAGCCAACTTCAAAATGTTTGTTATAACTACAACGAACGAACTGCGGACGACTATCGTGGCCAAGTGACTTCGTTTCGCAATTGCGTACGTTATTTTCGTTATAGGCCCCCAGATTTCTTAGTAGTTTCCGATAAAATGATTATTTAAGCCATTTTTTTTTACATTTTGTCCAAATGACGATGGCTGTGGCTGAAAACTTCAGTTTTCAGCAATTTCCATTTCAATGACCAAATAATTAAAATTAATTAATGAAACGCAGAAGCTTAGACGTTGAATTCTTTGAGAATGTAAGGTAAACTTTTTAAAATTATATTTTCTCGGCTAAATATGACGGCCAACTCATTTATCCTCACGCAATTATATTTTTTGATTAATTTATTAATTATTTAGCATATCCTGTTTCTTTAATTAAAAGTAAATTTTGACAACCCTGCAATGGGATAATCTGTCCCCAGTTGCCTGTTGATACGGGGGACGCAGGGCTAATCTTTAACCTGAGCAAAGTTTGCCGAATCAAGTTAAAATCAGCAACTCTACAGGTAGAGCACACTTTGGACAACTCATCTCGTAAGAAGCAGGTGGGGAAATTCGACTCGACCACGAATGGGTTAACTTAAGGCTTCTAAACCCCTTAGGTGGCGTTTTAATTTTATATGGGAATTAATCAATTTTGTGACTAGCCCCCTTACTAATAAAGATTGAATAGCAGATGTATAGTTACACAATGGTTACTCTCTGTCAAACTATTTGAATTTGACATTAAAAAGAAAGTGACAAAACACTGTGTAACTATGCAGCTGCTATACAATCTTTATTAGTAAGGGGGTTAAAATAATTAAAGGCGACTGTTAATGGGATACTTAAATACTAAATCTGGCAGCGGTTTGTTTTTTGGGCGACAAAATAACTAAACGGGCGACAAACTGTGGATTATAAAAATACGTAAAACGGGCGACTACATGTGGGTGACAAATAATTAAAGTTAGCAGTGAAAAATCTAAATGAGTGAAAAAAATACTGAGTGGGCAAATATTATACCAAGTAGGTAACTATGTAACTGATTTAAGCTGCCCAACATGGTATTTTTGGCATCTCGATTGGGATAATAGTCACTTTTTTTTAATAAAATATATGCCTAATTTTAAATGTTTTGTGTGCCCTAAGGTTGTCGCCCAAAAAGTAATTTGGTCACCTGTTCTGAGTACCTAGTTACTAAGTTTGTATTTTAAAGTCACCCGTTTTCAACATTTGTAGTCGCCCACTTAGTATTTCAGTACTTACGCTATATTCAGTATTTTTGTTACTCAAAATGGAAATTTATCCCGCAAGAATCGGAGCATTGAAAATGAATACAAAAATTTACGAAAAACCAAAATCACATCAAATCCTATTTTAAAGTTACCTAGTTAGTACCTATTTATTTTTACGGTTGTGACAAAAGCGCCAGTTGACTGCCTCGACGTGACCGAAATATTATTAACCGATTTTCAAAATACCAATGAATGCACTTCTCGTCTGCTTCTCCATCTTTAACACATTACCATGACGATCGGTCAATAATCATAGATGCTACATCACTTTTTATGTACGGAAACACCCGTTTTTCTACAATTCCAAATCTAAAGGGACCTACAGGTCACAATTATTAACCGACTAGCTGCCACCCGCGACTTCGTCTGCGTGGAAAGTTTTTTTGCTATCCCTCGGGAACAATACTTTTTTTTTCGGGATGAATGGTACCCTATGTCCTTCTCTGTACCCCTGACAACGTGTATGCAAAATTTCATGATGATCGGTTCAGTAGTTGAGACGTGAAAGCGTAACAAACAAACAAACAAACAAACGGACTTTCGCATTTATAATATTAGTAAGGATTATCAAAAAAATTCCGCTATTTTGTTGCTAAACTAATACCCCTAGGATTTTTTTTTTCATTTTTTCTTAAGTCGGTTTTTTCCGAAATATTTACAATTTAGTAAACAAACACCCTCCAAAAAAACCCGAATTATGCAAAATTTCAAAAAAGTTACCGGTAGATTTTCAAAATTCAAACGTTCACACGTGTCTCGATAAATTTCTCAACTTTTGGTACTATTCCCATCTCAATCCTCCCAAGACTTTCCGAGATAGGTATGGCCAAAAATACGTCTCAGGCAATTTGTATCTGATAACCATTTTCGATGGTAAAAACTGAAGATTTAATTTCCTTTGCATCACAGTTTGTCTTCATGTACAAATATGGACATAAAGTGAAGAATTCAAGCACTTTATGACATCTTCCATTTGGTGGCAGTGTCATTTTAAATGTTGGCACCAGATCACAGGCTCAGCCGCGACTAAGTGAGAATGGCTGGCAGAGTGCCACCAAACAGCCTTCTTAATCGAAGGATTTGTTTCAATGCTTTACGTACAAAGTTTAAAAGACTTAGGTATATCGCTTGAGTATGGTTATTGGTTATATTATATCCAATCTTCGATCATAGCTTTGGCATTGTAAATAAAACTTTATATTAGTTTTATCTATTGATATCATTGTCTGAGGCACAAAATATAGTATAATAGTACTACCTAATACTATTAAACGTTCTGAGAGACTATTACAAAAAAGAATCGCGATTTTCGGCGAATTCTTTCAAACTGCACATACGCTCTTTTAGAAGTAAGTAGAGAATAAGTTTATATTATGAGTTATGATAACATAAAATAAAAAATTTTGAAAGGAAAACAATACGTATCTCTTGTTTTCATCAGTATCATTTCTAAATAACAAATAAAAACAAGACAAAAATTTTGAAATGTTGTCAATTGAACGATTTTCGGCGTTTTAGGTAGGTATTTACTTGATTTTGATCCTTGTACATGAGTGAATAATGTCACTGAGTGGACGAACAGCTTCCGGTTTATCCAATTCCAGATTATTTTTTTATAATAGGACTTTTGTATCTTGGTCAAATGTACAACAAAATTCAAGCATAAAATAGGCGAAACGTTTTCGTTTCCAAACCACATTTTTTGTAACATATTGTAGCTAAATTGGGGGCATCTGCTCCCAGCGCATCGCCTCCGGAAATTGGCAAGTTGTATGCACTTTGCCAACTTTCCGGGGCGGTTGGCCACGCGCCACGTGGTGATAGCATATCAATATGCAATTTCCTAGAAGATGGATAAAATGAAAGACTTTCAAAGGGAATTCTTATCATTTCAATACCCTGGAAAGTAATCTTAGATAACTTTGCTAGATGAGGCTTCAGTCAAGTTATCAATTTATTTTATTATCCCCTCTATTGATTGACCAACAGGTATTTTGCAATAGATATGTATATATATGAGGGGGAGCTCGATGTCGCAGTGGTTTAGCGCCTGGCCCAGCGATTGTGGAAGTTAAGCAACTTTCGCAAGGGTCGGTCAAGGGATTGGTTAGCCAAAAATTTATTATCTCGAGCTCCTCCGTGCTTCGGAAGGCACGTTAAGCAGTTGGTCCCGGGTGCATTTGCAGTCGTTGACACCCACCAATCCGCATTGGGCCCACGTGGTGGGTTATGGCCCATCCTCCTTATCACCCATAAGAAAGGCCTGTGCCCCAGCAGTGGGGACATTAAAAATGGCTGATGGATGGATAGATGATGTATATGTATCGACAAGGTGGACCGACGATCTGGTGAAGGTCGCGGGAAGCCACTGGATGCGGGCAGCGCAGGACCGATCGTCGTTGAGATCCTTAGGGGAGGCCTATACCCAGCAGTGGGTGTCGTGCGGCTGATATGATGATGATGATGATGCTTGATGTCAAATTCAGCCCAGGACCAACAGCTTAACGTGCCTTGCGTTGCGAAGCACAGAGGAGCTCGAGATAATAGGTAAAAGTCACCCATCCAAATAACGGTTCTAAGCAACTGCTTAACCGGCGCAATCGCAGCGGAATTAATTTAACTATGTACAACAGAAGCGGCAACTTCACTCGACAATGTATGGCAAAAAGTATTTTTTTCAGATTAAAATACATTGTTTTGTACAGCAAGCGCTCTGAATTTGATCACTTAGCCTATTATTAATCCTTATATGTATGGGTTTTATGAGTAACCCCTATTTCTATAAAGAGGGAACATTGTTTTGCTTAGCCTAAACTTATTACTCCCAAAAATAAATTTTACACTTCGAATATACAACCGTCGAATCGATTCAGCCCCTTACAGCACCTATGGAAACCCCACTGAAGGATTATAAGGATTCTCAAAGTGTTCCGTAGCGTCGATACAATCTCATAATTAATTATACAAACACGGCCCCGCGTACATCTCTATTAAGTTATGACAACCGGGTTGAATTAAAACAATTAATTTTCATGGGGAGCGGCATAATCCTAACAAACCCCTCAAAACTTCACAATGAGATTCCTTCATCCCGAAACCTGTCAATGGAGACGAGGGAAGAGACGATGAGCGGTAGCGGATTAAATTGAGACCATAGCCCTTAGAGCAACGCGGCTTCCGTCCACGGGACTTCCGGAAGGAAGTCGCATTGCTCTAACTAAGCCATAGCCTAGATCTAGTGAAAAAGAAACAAAAAAGGTCAGGGGAGGCTACTCAAATGGCCACTTTTCTATTCGTTCGCTAACTTAAAAATTAAATAAAAATAAGCCATAAACTCCATGAAACTCTGTGATTTACATAAACTTGCGACGTGTGATTTTATCGTTTAATTGCTTATTTTTAAGCTTTAAGTTAGCGAACGAATAGAAAAGTGGCCATTTGAGTAGGGGGGCAGATCAGAAGTTAAATTTTTCGTTCGATTTTTCCGATAAGATTTCGGTTTCTGATTTTTATCTTTTCTTTTTGGACATGCATAATATTTTCCATTTGCAAATTATCCCTGAACAGTGAATAAATCTAATTTCCGTCAAGTTATATGTTGCTTCGTTTTAATCAGTGATTTTAACTGATTGAAAACTCGCAAATAACTTTTTGTTACATTTTTATTTAAGCAAGAGTAAGAAAATAAACACAGTAAAAACTGATGCATTAAACACGTAAGTGATGTAATAAAAAAAACATTTCATTCCGATTTAACTCATTCGTTCACAACAGCATTAATTTTCACTGAAAATCTTCGCCAACAGCATTAATTTTCACTGAAAATCTTCGCTCGCCAGTCTCGCCACCATATCGCGACCGTGCCAGTCCCCACTAATCCAAGTCACAAAACTTAGTTATTGAGGGAGCACAGAAAGAAGTAGGTACCTACAAGTTGAGCCGGATTAAGAGCTTTCTGAAAGATCTATAGAGTCGTTCACTTTAAGAAAAATGCTTGTTTCCCTTTCAGCTGTTCGAGATTACGACTATAAATCATCAGTTTGCGCCACTACAGCAGTATAAAACTTTTGAGAACTCGATGAAAATGTTTGAATGAATGAAAACTTAGAGGGATAAAACTTTATAAAGACAATTTTATGATGTAGATAAAAACAATTTATGGAAAGTAACTCAGATCACAATTTGAACGAGTTTAATTTTAAGTGAAAACTTCGATAGCGAAGCTTAAACTGCAGTTAGTACGATTAGCGTATCGGTTGTTAATAATTATTAAAATATGGGTTTGTCATCAGTGTTTCTTTCAGGTACTAATCCGGGGGGGCGGTGCCCCCCGGAGCAGCCTTAGTGCCCCCCCGGAGAAAAATGAATTGTGTGTAGGTATAGACGGGCAAACTAGTGCAGTGATCGACGGACGAGCTCCCCCGAACCTCTTAATTGCCCCCCGGAGAATTTTGTCTGAAAGAAACACTGTTTGTCATACCTTCGTTTAAAACAACTGTGATACGAAAACCAAATAAAACATTAACTGTGTTATTCAGAGATGTTTCACAAAACTGGGGTGCAAGACAGTTCTAACAAAACCTGGTTTAATGCTTGTAAACCAATCACAATGCACCTTTTAATCCTTAAACGGTGGGATTAAATGTTAAACAGTCACTCTGAATACGATTTGCGCTAAAATGGCGTTAGTGCGCAGTCTAACGCCATGTTAACTTTGGCCCTAGTTTAACGAACGCACTCTGAATAACACAGCTAAGGAAACGGAGATTCTTATTTCAAATAAAAAAAAAAAACTATTTTTAAAATGTTGTGTTCATTTCACAAACATTAGCCTTACTGCATTTTAACCCCCTACCGTTGGTTTAGCAATAGAAACAGTCTAACCGCTAGACATAACCGGTATACTTTGTAGAAATTCTCAAAAACGCAAATGGGTTAAGTAGGTAATAATTGAAGTTTTGCTTCGTAGAAACGGTCAAGTAAGTATTTTTTTAAGTTGCATTTTAACAGTCAAGTATTACTTTATTGTGTTGCATTTTAACTCAAACTTTATGTATTCTGTGTCAACGCCTGGAAAACGAGACACAATAGATTTTCTATTGTTGTCCGAACGCCGCCGCTGGCGACCGCTTGGGTGTTGATGAATTAATATTACCTACCTACTTATTATATTTTTAAGTTTTTTCAGTAACGATTTAAGCCAGAACAAATATCGCAGAGGCCAGAGCTACTATCAGCCTCAGAAGGCTTTAGTAGCTCTGGCCTCTGCGATCAGGGACCCTATTTTTGAATCACTCGGCAGGTGTCGAGCGCTCTTTTCGACTGATTTTCGTTCGACATATGACTCATAACAGTGGGATGTTGAACGAAAATCAGTAGAAACGAGCGCTCGACTGGCTTGGAGCGATTCAAAAATAGGGCCTGTTCAGAGTAAGTAATCACTTTGATCGATAACAAAATAATGATTTTTCGAAAATTCTAGTTTGAAATTAAGTATTATTACAGAAAATTTCTATAAAAAAAATAACACAAACAATAGGTAGTTTCCAAAACAAACAATCTAAGGAAATCGGTCGAATTTTATTAACTTTTTTTTCCATTAATTTAACAGCGTCCATCAGTCAGAATGAGTAAGCCCTGTACTCAGTGTCAGCAAAAATACTGTCCGAAACAGACAGCAGTTTGATTGATCGTCCACCGGCCGCTCTGTTGGAACCTTCAAAAGTATACTCTATTATTCAACGACGGTGTATAATAGGCAAACTTTTCCATTGTCGGGTACCATTTAGAAGAGGGTTTGAAACTTTATTCTCTATTCACTAATTGATTTCTTAATGAGGAATCTTAATCAGTGTCCGGCGGGCTGATTATCTAATTAGAAACCACCTAGCGACCGGTCGCAGTCATAGATGTAGTGATCCATTGCTACTTCTTTTTGGATTAAAAAAAACATACCAAAGAAAAGTAGCAATGTATGTGGAATGAAACCGGTCGCTAAATAGTTTCTTTTTAGATAATCAGGGTGCAGAGGTAAGTTGAACTAGAACTCCCAAGCCTAAAGAAATTCGTGCATTAAAAAACTATAGTAGGCTTCTGTTTAAATTTTACACCTGAGAAGTCTTTGTCCAAAAATCTCAGCACAAAAAACATAACTCTCAAATTGAATACAAGGAGACAAAGTAGGTATTCATCATCATATCTTTTTTCATAAAAGGCACTTTTTTGAGACATTCCAGTTAGATATAAAAACTTGCTTCAGTCGATACGTCAAACATGAAATACCTACGTTAAAAGTAGAGTTTTTAAAAATTTGTGCCTTGTTGTTATTTCTTCAAATACTTATAAAAAATAAGAAATTGTCATAGGCTCTGAGAAAAATTCGTGTTTTTGGAGAATGAGCCAAAATTACCTTGGTAAGTTTTTTCCTCATTTTTTCAAACTAAGTATGTGTTGAAAACTTGAATGTTGACTAAAAGTTTTCTGGCAGTCATTTTGGCCACAAACCATTAATAAAGATACTTTGTGGTCGTCAGCCACCATGGAATGTCTTACCATGACCTATTAGTGTCTTCAATGGGTCTCTAACGGCTTGACCGTAAAAATATAAAGTACCTACTACACGTTAGTACCATTATATATTATGTGGTACTACCTATAGCCAATGCGGTTTTAATGGACACTATACTTAGGTGCTTCAGGTCATAGAAGACTTGGATTATTGAAGGCGTCACGCGAATGTAATATTACCTTTCTTTGTTCTACCCTCAAAACTTTGTGGTAGGAAATTAAGGGTTTAACAAACCAACCAAGAGTAAAATGTAGAGTGCTGAGTTGCTTTATTCAAATTACCTGTAACAAAAAATAATTTGTAATATTTTTTTGATCTAATTTAATATAACGTGAATTATGTATTAAAAATTATAATAAAAACATGGCTACGGAATTAGAAAACGGTGAAATTTCGGTCAACTTTTAAACATTCAGTATAAATAAAAAACAATCCCTGATTCCTAGTACAACTGAGTTTTCCTTGTATCTTACAAAGAATTTGAATAACACTTAGATTGACTTTTGAAATAGCTTCAAACGTTGCTAGCTAAATCTTCCATATTTAATAGGCACTCTATCTCACAGTTCAGTCTTTGTTCAAGGTTTCAACAAAGAATATTCATATAAAGCCGGATCTCGGGCTGTAAGCGATATCCGCGCGCCGCCATGTTGTCTGGCGTGTCAGGTTGCGCGCGGATTGAAGCCGCACCGGACCGCACCGCAAACTTCCACGCCCAGTTTAGGGTTACTCACTGAAAGTACTTTACACACACGGCTTATTTCAATAAACAACTACGTAACTTAGTTTAAAGAAGACTAGTCGAAGATGCCTTTAATTATTTATGATACCTACATTATTTTATACATTATGTATCAAAAAACCTTGTCAGATCCTGAAACAGTTGATAGTGTTGCTAAAACTGAACAAATTTTCTAATGAACATATGCCAAAAAACCAATTTTTTTTTCGCTTTTCCAGTAAGTCGGTCAGCTGATCAATACATCTTGTATGGGAGTATGAACATTTTTTTTTTTTCAATTTTATATATATATGTTGTATATATATATGTCCTATGTTCCATGGAGAAAGTTGTTTAGTTTCAGCAAATCTATCACCTATTTCAGGATCTGACAGGGTTTTTTGATACATGATGTATAAGGCATAAAATTAAATAAAGCCTAGCAAATCAATGAAACGCATTAAAATGTTAGTCTATTTAGGCTATCTACCTATCTACTTCTTAGTCAACAGACCGCGTTAGGCACAGGGATTGAAATACCGTTAAAAAAATAACGATACAAAAAAATAACGTTAAAAATACCGTTAAAACCTTTTATCGGTAAATTTACCGGTAAAAATAACGTTAAAAATATAGTACCGGTAAAATTATCGTTAAAAAATTAATGTTATTAATTGGAATAACGTTAATTTTAAAGTAACGGTAACAAAAAGTAAGAAATAACGTTAAAATTAACTTTATTTACTGAAATAACGTTAATGTTAAAATTAACGGTAAAAAAGTAAGAAATAACGTTACATTTAAAACGTTTACGTTACGTTATCATTTCTTGGGTGCCAGCGATGGCATGTTGCATTTTACTTTAGATGTCGGTCGCGCTCATAAAGGGTATTTTGGAAACAAACATGAAAAAAATAGGGATAGTACTTTACTTATTCATTTTCCAAGTTGCGATACTTGTGATTTAATATCGAATGAACTAAACTAATTAGTAGTACTTACATAATTAATTTGATATTGAAACACAAACCGCACATGCTACCTACGTTATTTATGACAGACTCTCAACGGTTCATTAAATATTGAGTTCTCTCGCGGAAATGTGGGGGCTGTCAAACGTTGACATTTGACATTCTGTAGGAACAAGCAGAGCGCGAAAGGTACCGGCCGGTTGCCTCGCCCTTTCAACATACAGCTTATTGGATTCATCTAAAAGGGATCGTCAACGCCATAATAATTATCTAGTTAAATTTGAGTCAGATAAGCTCACACAGGTTCAACGTACTTGACAGACAAAGTCATAGAAATCCTGTTCCATTTTCAAATAAAACCAGAACACAGTGAAATAAAATAAGAAGGAACCTGAGTTTTTTGGCGCCATTTGTCAAGTTCGGTTCGGTGTCTATTTTAATTATTTGCAAATTGATTCATAGTGGATATTGTGTCTTAAAATTGGTGCAGTTTTGTGGTACAAAGTGTCTACGCAACTGAACAATATGTAGGATAATTGAAATAGGCGCGATCTTGGTTGTGTGAAGCCGAGACTTTTACTGTAGTGGTGGCTACCTTGGCAGAACTTACCGAGTAAACTGCCTTGATATACTTGGTGCCAAATGCTCCAAGCAGCATTGGAATGCGATGCACCCGCATTTTAATGTAAACTGAAACACAGCGACCACTGAACTATTCAACACTTGACACTGGCAAAAATTACTTCCAACAAGAAAGTAGATTGCCAAACTAAAAATAGAAGAAGAAGAAGAAGGAACCTGTAAAATAGACCCAAACTTACGAGCAACAAAAGAACATTACTAGAAACGGGACCTTTTTCACATGTTATTATTATACCTACAAATTACTCATCAAGTATAGCAGGGCTAATGGTCATCGGGCTAATTATTTCAGACAAAACACAATGAATGGCATTCTCGCAAAATTCGTCAAATTCAAATTCTAGTCAATGTGAAACTGCGGTGTTAAAAAAAAAAAAAAAAAAAAACAAATTAAAAACACGACTGCCCTGCTAAAAACAAACTAAAGTTAAACAACAAGTGTCATTGCAGTCGGGGTACCGTTTTCTGGAACAATTTTAATTTTAATCTAAGAGGTCCCCCGACTGCAATGACACTTGTTATTTAACTTTTTGTTTGTTTTAGCAGAGCAGTCGTGTTTTTAATTTTTTTTAATTTATTTATTTTTATTTTAGTAACAAATTATATATTTTTGAAATGTGCTTATTGAGGCATTTCATTTAATGCCCATATTGTAATAATTGAAGAAAAAAATATTTTTTTCACATTTGAATATGGCGTCATACAGTCGCCATATTAACTTTTAAAAAAAAAATAGCCAGTGTCACTCGGAGTGATGTAAGGATTCTCACAATACCCCATACATCAAAATCCGCTGAGCCATTTGGAAGTTATGGTGGAATAAAGAAACTCACATACCCACAAACATACATGAACCAGCAGTCGTGTAAAAAAAACATGTGTTTTGTTCAGGTTCGCATATATAGATTATCTACTTATTGTGGTAGATTGACTGGTGTGAGCGCAAAGTAAAAACCAAGAACCTTATATTCATATTATTTAAAAACGTAAAATCGGTAAATCGATGACATTTGATCGGCAAAATAACATTATTCCAATTTTCAACTTTTCGCTCTCACCGGTCTGAAATAGTATTCACCTTTCACATCATGTCAATTCATGTCTGAAAGTAAAAGGCAGAGATACGAACGAAACACAACTATGTAGATACAACTTTCTTTATCCCACGTACCAACACTAATGTTTGATTTATAATTTACGTGGTTTTTGGTGAAAAATAAGCTTATGCTTACGGATGCCCGCAAAAAGCTGGCAGCACTGAATGTTTTAACAGGTATAGCGATCCTACAGGAGGCGTGGCGTAAAGGGCACATGGAGACAGCCATTACTACTCTATAAATATTAAGACAGCGTAGGTTTGAACAGAAAACAATTCGGGTTGCACTCCGGGAGTGCCGGCAGAAGTGAAAACTTGAATATTAACGTTGTGCATTTTTGATATTTTGGAATGGTTATGAAATAATTTTGCACGAATTGCCGTCTTACAAATTTACTCCGCATTTGAATTTACGAATACAGAACAGTATTGTACGAAAGTCTTATCCATAGCTTGACAAAAAATCTAGAGTTTTGACATTGAATTAATAAATTAGCGCGTTGCTATGGTGACACTAGTGTTTACGTCTTGAAATGATGCGCCGCCATTTTCGCCGCGCGAGGGGGATACTTCGGCCGCCGGCTGTCTACTCTCCATCCGTCACATCCGTCTTACGAATTTTCGATCAGGGTCACGTGATCCTGACTGACGCTAGTTTAACATTTTTTCCCCATTACAAATAAAAACCGGTCAAGAGCGAGTCGGACTCGCGCACCGAGGGTTCCGTACAATCATAAATATATTTGGATATGTTACTTTAGTACAGTCTTTAAAAAAGTAGGATAAACGGCAGACAGTTGGAAGGGCGAACAGGCAGACAGTTAATTTACAAATCTTAACCACAGCTGCTTATGGTGACTGAAAAACGTTTCAGCCACTCCACATTGCAAACTGTTTATATTACTAAGTAGGAACTTATTCTTCGTTTATTCGTACGGCAAATAGTAGGTAATTATTTTAGAACCAGCCACCAATTTATTATTGTAGTGTTAGGTTGCGCCATCTCTTGACCGATAGTGGAACTATATTTTTCCTTAGGTTAGCATGCTTAGGACAGCGCCATCTGTTGACTGGTAGTAAAACTAAAAAAAATTTGATTGTTTTTTGAATTTCTTAAAAAGTGTGTTATATTGAGACATCGTTTTATTTTTCCTGTAATCTTTACATAAACTACTATCACATAGAATTATTTCAGATTTTTCTCTCTGCAAACTTCGGAGATAAGGGGGGGGGGGAACGGTATTTTTTTTTACAATTTTCACCATAAGTCGAAAACTATGCGGCCTAAAAAAAAAGAAAAAATGTTTAAAAACGTGCAAACGACGCTCTTTCATATGATACCCCACATGCCCTAGTTTCCCCACTTCAAATTTTTAAGACCCCTTTTCAGTCCCTGTTGTAAAAAAGATATTTATTTTTTTATTTATTTCTTATTCGCGAAATAGTTGGACAAATGTCATCTTAAACTATTCCAAATTTCAAGTTGATACCATTAGTAGTTCTCGAGATATCCAGCTGTGACAGACAGACAGACTGAGTCACACCATAAGGGTTCCTTTTTTACCATTTTGGTACGGAACCCTAAAAAGCGTACAACGCCGCTAAAGAAATTTTCACTTCAGAAAAAAAGAAATCTTTTTATCAGGAACAAAAAAGTTCTACATACTTAATTTTATTAATTTACGTATCTGGATTACAAAACTTCTAATTCACTCAAGCTTGGGTGATTGGCGCGCCTTGTTTTTCAACAATTCGTGTTATGAAACTTATGAACCTTACCCGAATACTGCGTTCGCTATACAGAAGCAGAGGGCTCAATATACAAGTCGAGTTTCTTAACTTAATAACGGTCGTCTAATATTAATATCGTTTGATGAATAACTGAAAAAATAATTTCATTTATAAACCTAGGGATCAAAAATATTTAAGGATGGCCCGAAAAAGATTGGGCAACCGAAATCGGCGGTCAAAAACTAAATGAGATTACATCGACCGAGGGAAATTATCGTAGGAAGTGGAAAAAAGTGGTGAAAGCTGACCTTAGTATGTGTGTAATCAATATTTGTTTATCTCTCATTCTGACAAAATCTTTTATGAATTAAAAGAAACATCAAAAACAAACTTTTGAGTAGATATTTCTCCGTAGTCGACTCAGTGATTAATCAACTCGGCCGATGCTCCGATGTTTGAATAATGATGTGTGATCCAATCACGCAGTCAGCATATTACAAGAACGTTACCGTGATATGCTGTGTATCTGACAGTATAATCAATATACCACACCCGCGATGACAGGGTTATGAATCCATACTGTACAAGTATAAATAAATACTTGCTATGTCTGGCTACCTTTTCACGCGTCACTTGATCAATTTTGATCAGCCCCATGATCATGTAACTCTTTTGCTAACAATTCTCGTTTAGAATCGATTGAAATCATTTGAAATTTTATTAAATTTTATAGTTTGTGCTTAAAAATATTGCTATATCTTTTATCAACTGAAACTGACAATTCCTATAATTTTAAAAGATTTCAAACGGTTTCATTCGATTTCAAACGAGAATTGTTAGCTGGATAATCAGGGGCCAGTTTTGTATAGAGAATAGAGATAGATTGGACAATGACGAAGGACATAAGCTACCTTTTGACGCAAAATTAATATAGTCACGAGTGAAATAGAGGATGAAAGTTCGTGTAGAGAGCTGAAACAAAGTCAACGTGAACGAAGTCGCGGACGGTCGCCAGTACGTCATAAAGATAATCACAATCATTTATTTATTCACATCAAACATGGTAAAATGGTGGATACATTAAGGGAATAAAGGTGCTTATGTTTCACTATTAAAATAGCATGCAAATTATTAATAGACAGAAATAAAATATATACTTTAAGATAATTAATTTAATTGAATAAATACTAGAAAAAATCGACTTACCCTCAGCAGCTCAGCCGGGATGCTCAGACAGCTACAGGTGAGTCGATTATTTCTATTATTTTTTCAATTAAATTAACTATCGTAATATAAAAAAATAGTATTGTGAATACCTAAAATCTAAAAATTAAATAAAATACTTAAATAAAAAACAGTGCATTCTATACAAATTAGGTCTCAAAATGTCAATAATAATGATAAACATGTCAGTAAATTTATAATTAATGTCATAAAATTAATGAAACAGGGCTAGAAAACTCATTATATTTCCGCGCATAGGTACGACAGAATAAAATGCAAGAATTTCTAGGATTCCGCTAAGCGATTCTATCAGTCTCCAAGGAATTTGTTCCAGTTCAGTCTTAAATGTCAAATTACCATAGCTATGTACCATGAAATCGATAAATCAAGTCACGCTGGCAATATAGGAACTAGACTAGATGAATTAAATAAGGTTATAAACTTAGAGTAAGACGCGCTTCTGTCCCAGACGAAGCCGCGATGCTCTAAGGTTATAAACGTAAGGTTTTCAAAAGTTCTTGGTTTTCATTTAAAGAGTTCGTATAAAACGTATTCTTAAAAAATAAGTACATAGTGTAGTATGCCTATGTCATCGGATAATAGACGTTTTCTTTTGTTTTTTATCAACAAATTGTAGGTGACAGTCGCACCTCACTCTCGCATTATGTCAGGACTTATTTTCTTCAAAAGAAGCTTTTAGTTCGGATTTTCCCGTGAAAATTCTTGTCACTCTACACGTGACTGACGCATGGCAACACATTTGGCGACATTTGGCTTTCCATCACGTACCAAATGTGGGCCGATGCAGTTACCTCCTTACGTCGCACCGCACCATAAGGACTTGATGACTAATTTAATGATAAAACTCCGAGAGAGTAGAAAAGAAAGAATGTGAAAGTACTTAAAATGTTGTAAAAGATGTTACAACAAAATCTATCATCTCGAAATCAGATTTTTAATACGGAGAGTTAGGAAAACATTTTTTTTGCTTTCTGGAGTTCTAATTTCGGCACATATTGTAATTGATCATACTTACCATATTCTGGATTCTCTTTTGTTTATGAAAACTCTATCATGAAATAAAACACTTTTTAACGGATACTAGCGCGGTTTTATTGAATGTACTTTGGTATTTAGTTGGTATTTGGTTTGATTTTTGGTTTTCCCGACGTTTCGGCACCTTTGCAGCTGCCGTGGTCACGGGGGATTCAATAAAGACATTCAATAAAACCGCGCTAGTATCCGTTAAAAAGTGTTTTATTTCATGTCTAGTGAGCGCGTAAGCTTGAGAAGTGAAAACTCTATCAATTAAGCTCTATTATTTCATTGATACTGAATAAGTCTGCCTGCGCTATGCCTACTATAAGAGCCTGTCCCTATTGTAGGCAATAAAAAATAAAAAATCGCTATTGCCTGGAGTTCTGTTCATACAAGGTTTATCTCTAAAACACCAACAATCTCGCAGGATTAGATTACTGACATCATAAACAACACCATTTGTTCTACGACTTTTCCAAAAACCGACAAAAAACATGGATTTTTCACACAAAACTCGATCAGCTGTTCTGACATTTCTATGAAAAGTGTTTTCAGAGAAGTCGTAGAACAAACTATGTTGTTGATTGTGGTGTTGTAAACTCATAGACATAGAAAAATTTTCGCTGCATTTCTATGTGTAAACTAGTCCTGCGAGGTTGATGGTGTTTTACAATTAACCCTGTATATAGCAGTCGACTTGCTTATCTGCAGAAGTATTGGAAAATGGGAAAAACTAAGGTCGCCATCACTCTGGGTCATTCTTTGTAAACATTGCATCGTTTCGTTCCTGTCGCCTCCACACAGGGTCATTGACCTGGAAAAGTAGCCGGGTCTGATAGTGACAAAGCTATTTTCACTTGATCATATGTGGTTTTATTTTTATAAGGAATGCCTTTGTTTGTCTTATATGGGCACACAGTTTGTTGTATTAGAAGTAGGAGGTAGGTACCAACTCTGAAATCGCGAAAACAAATAAGAGCTGTTTCATACAAAAATTAATAACGAACATATCAAATTTATGAAACAAACAGCTGATTATTTTCGCGATTTCAGAGTTGGTACCTACCTCCTACTTCTAATACAACAAACTGTGTGCCCATATAAGACAAACAAAGGCATTCCTTATAAAAATAAAACCACATAGGATCAAGTGAAAATAGCTTTGTCACTATCAGACCCGGCTACTTTTCCAGGTCAATGACCCTGTGTGGAGGCGACAGGAACGAAACGATGCAATGTTTACAAAGAATGACCCAGAGTGATGGCGACCTTAGTTTTTCCCATTTTCCAATACTTCTGCAGATAAGCAAGTCGACTGCTATATACAGGGTTAATTGTAAAACACCATCAACCTCGCAGGACTAGTTTACACATAGAAATGCAGCGAAAATTTTTCTATGTCTATGAGTTTACAACACCACAATCAACAACATAGTTTGTTCTACGACTTCTCTGAAAACACTTTTCATAGAAATGAGATTGTTGGTGTTTTAGAGATAAACCTTGTATGAACAGAACTCCAGGCAATAGCGATTTTTTATTTTTTATTGCCTACAATAGGGACAGGCTCTTATAGTAGGCATAGCGCAGGCAGACTTATTCAGTATCAATGAAATAATAGAGCTTAATTGATAGAGTTTTCATAAACAAAAGA
Organism: Agriphila geniculea; assembly: GCA_943789525.1. Lineage (NCBI taxonomy): Eukaryota > Metazoa > Arthropoda > Insecta > Lepidoptera > Crambidae > Agriphila > Agriphila geniculea. The sequence goes on from OX038881.1 coordinate 3,025,296, forward strand.
GAATCCAGAATATGGTAAGTATGATCAATTACAATATGTGCCGAAATTAGAACTCCAGAAAGCAAAAAAAATGTTTTCCTAACTCTCCGTATTAAAGTTCTGATTTCGATATGATAGATTTTGTTGTAACATCTTTTGCAACATTTTAAGTACTTTCACAATCTTTCCTTTCTACTCTCTCGGAGTTTTATCATTAAATTAGTCATCAAGTCGTTATGGTGCGGTGCGACGTAAGGAGGTAACTGCATCGGCCCACATTTGGTACGTGATGGAAAGCCAAATGTCGCCAAATGTGCCAAACAGGCGAACGTCACCAATCGTTTGTTTTCAAATTGGCACATAAAATTGCTGTCATTTCATGACAATAGCCTGTCCAGCGTACTTGTAAAATGGACGCCAGTGGGTAGAAAATTCTAAAACTCGACTGTTTAATGCAGTTGCAGCAAACTAAGGTCGCCATCACTCTGGGTCATTATTTTTAAACATTGCATCGTTTCGTTTCTGTCGCCTCCACACAGGGTCATTGACCTGGAAAAGTAGCCGGGTCTGATAGTGACAAAACTATTTTCACTTGATCCTATGTGGTTTTATTTTTATAAGGAATGCCTTTGTTTGTCTTATATGGGCACACAGTTTGTTGTATTAGAAGTAGGAGGTAGGTACCAACTCTGAAATCGCGAAAATAATCAGCTGTTTGTTTCATAAATTTGATATTTTCGTTATTAATTTTTGTATGAAACAGCTCTTATTTGTTTTCGCGATTTCAGAGTTGGTCCCTTATTGAAACTTGTTCAGTGTGATGGTCCCTATCTACCATATCCGGCTTTAGTGGTTTTTTTGTAGTATAATAATTATGTGAACTGAAACTGTATATGATATGAAGGCCGTAAGCCGTAAAGTAGGTTCATAAAGACCCCATTACACTCTCCGCGCGCGCCACAGACACGTCTTCCTTTGTGACCATAATCGCTTACCACTTTTCCGGATGTAGCCGCTTTCCTGGAAAATGGCTGCCGCTGAAGTTTACTTAGCATTTGTTTTATCAAAAAAGCGCAATTGAAATATTCTTGATTTTAATAAATTCATTTGAAACGCCTTTTTATTGATGTTTACCTTTATAGATTTCGCATAAATATATTATAGATCTAAAACTAATTCGTTTTAATAAAGTTTGCTATTTCTGCTTAGTACCTAGCCTTTTGGAAAATTCAAAAAATAAATTCATTTGAAACGCCTTTTTATTGATGTTTACCTTTATAGATTTCGCATAAATATATTATAGATCTAAAACTAATTCGTTTTAATAAAGTTTGCTATTTCTGCTTAGTACCTAGCCTTTTGGAAAATTCAAAATAAAAAGTACCTATATGCCAACGCTAAATCTTTGAATAAATTTTAAATTTCTAAATAAATAAAAAAAATTATAACGTAATGAAATAAATTCAATTTTCCGAAAGTGAAAGAAAATTTTATTTATTTCGTTTACACAATTTTTCTTTTTAGATTAGCGTTCAACCGCCACTGTGGTCTAGTGGTTCGCCCACCCGTGTAAGAGGCAGGGGTCCCGGATTCAATTCCCAGGAGGGGAGTAGGTACATTGTTACTCGGTTTGGTTGGTGGTAGGGCTTATTTCAAGTCCGCCTGGCTAGCTACCACCATATTACCTAAGTCTGACGCCTTCGGGCAGTCAGAGGTAAGATGGACAGTTCCTCAGTGATGAGGATTCCGTCCGGGTGCATGGCGCTTCCATCTTCGGCCTTATCGTCACTTAAAATCAGGTGAAGTGAAGGCCAAGCACTATCCCAAAATACATTTTATTTTTAATTTTTCAAAAGGCTTAGAAATAGCAAAGTTTATTAAAATGAATTAGTTTTAGATCTATGTATATTTATACGAAATCTATAAAGGTTTTTCATTGTTACCTAGTTTTCACCGGCGGCGCTTTGTAATCGTTTTCGCTGTCGGTGGAATCGCTGAACCGGAAAATAGCACAGCCTAACATAAACAATATAGATTTGTGTGCAAGGTACCAGATGTGAGACACTTGTACTATAATGTATTCTGTGGTGAGTGAAACCCGATAATGTAATTCCAATAAATAGTACACTACTAGTCTACTAGTAAACAAAAATACACAAAAATTCACGACACGAAATCACCACACGAAAAGCAAATTTAGAAATTTGATTTTTTTTTGCTATGAAACTAGTTTTAATCGTAGTATTAGGGGATATAGTATGAATTAATAGACGTTTTGTATGGATAATTTTAAAGGATTCGCATTTTCTGTACTAACATTTTCTTGATTTATTTAACAACCATGAAAGCTAATATTTTATAACTTTTATGCACAAAATGTTTAAACATTCAGCTAACTATAATGACACACGTGTTAAGTGAAAAAAATAAGTATCGGCTAAGTTACAACAAATTAAGTAGGGCTTGCAAATATTCGATGAAATCCAATATTCGAATATTCGAAAATTTTTAAGGAGGTATTCGAATATATTCGAATATTATTCGAATATTTCTTTAAAATAAGACAGATGGTTGTAATTATTAAATATTGCTTATTTTTTCACGTTAAACCTATGTTAAATGCTTTGTTTAATGGGACGCATTGTTTAAAAATTATCCTCAATTGACTTTTTTTGCCTTTGCCCCACATTTTTAGTTTAAAAACTTCTTTGTAGAGTTGTAAATCTTTAAAGGGGAAATTATTTTACAATTATTAGTCCGTTTTTCTAGTTAACTTTAAGGGCATGTTTTGAGTTCAATTTTGATACTTTTTAGTTCATTTTTAAAACGTATGTTTTTTAGTTTGATTGTCAGTAAATGTTTATTTTTTGTTTTTTAGTCTTGTATCTTTGTTTTTTCTCGGGCTTTTTTCCGGCTTCATTATTAGACCAAGGTCTAGTACTATCTCCCATCAGAATACATGACAAAACGAATCAAACGAGCCCAAACTTGATGGGGTTGTACGGTATTATTATAGATCCTGTACCTTCTTTCGGCTCCAGCACCAGATCTTGGATACTATTTCCCAACAGATTACTTGTCAAGACAAATCAAACGAGCCCAAACTCTATGGAGTTGTATGATTTTATTAGAGAGTTCCTGTAGCCTTCTTCCGACTCAATCACCAGACCCTGGAAATCATCTTCCGTCAAAGTACTAGTCAAGACAAATCAAACGAGCCCTAAATACATGGAGCTGCATGGTTTTATTACATATTTTTCGTGATTTTCTTCCGGCTTTATTATCAGACACTGGACACTATTTTACCAAGAGAGTACTTGTCGAGACGAATCAAACGAACCCTCGATGGATATATATGGTTTTATTACAGAGTTCCTGTGATTTTCTTCCGGCTCCATGATCAGATCTTGGACACTATTTCTCAACAGAGTTATTGCCAAGACGAATCAAACGAACCCAAACTCGATGGATTTGTATGGTTTCATTACAGTTTCTATGGTTTTCTTCCGGCTCCATCGTCAGACTCTGGAGTTCTGGACACTATTTCCCAACAGAGTACTAGTCAAGACGAATTAAACAAGCCCAAACTAGATGTAGTTGTATGGTTTTATTACATAGTTTTAGTGGTTTTCTTCCGGCTTCATTATCAGACACTGGACACTATTTTCCCAACAGAATACTTGTCGAGACGAATTAAACGAGCCCTCGATGGATATGTATGATTTTATTACAGAGTTTCTGTGATTTTCTACCGACTCCATCATCAGACCTTGGACACTATTTCTCAACATAGTAATTGCCAAGGCGAATCAAACGGGCCCAAACTCGATGGATTTGTATGGTTTCATTACAGAGTTTCTGTGGTTTTCTTCCGGCTCCATCATCAGACTCTGGACACTATTTCCCAACAGAGAACTAGTCAAGACGAATCAAACGAGCCCATACTAAATGGAGTTGCATGGTTTTATTACATAGTTTTTGTGGTTTACTTCCGGCTTCATTATCAGACCCTGGACACTATTTATTTTCCCAGCAGAGTACTTGTCGAGACGACTTAAACGAGCCCAAACTTGATGGATTTGTATTGTTTTATTACAGAGTTCCCGTGATTTTCTTCTGGCTCCATCATTATACCATGGACACTATTTCTAAACACAGTTGTTGCCAAGACGAATCAAACGAGCCCAAACTCGATTGATTTGTATGGTTTCATTACAGAGTTTCTGTAGTTTTGTTCCTGTTCCATCATCAGACCCTGGACAATATTTCCCAACAGAATACTAGTCAAGACGAATCAAACGAGCCAAAGCTCCATGAATTTTTATGGTTTTAGTACAGAGTGTCATAGGCCCTGACTCAAAAACACTATTTGAAGCTAAGAATATGCCAAAGTAAATGAAAAGAAGCTTAATAGGTGATACGCTGAAAGACCGTCAAAATCAGAGGAAAGAAAAAAAAAACGAAAGTAGAAGACATAATAAGGAAAATAAGACTGTTAAAATGGCAATGGACGGGTTAAATGGCAAGACAAAGCAAGGAAAAATGTACCAAAATTATTACAGAGTGGCAACCATGGGACAGAAAAAGGAAAAGAGGAAGACAAACCAAAAGATGGGCAGATGATATTATGAAAAGTAGAGGAACACTTTGATCTCGAAAAGCAAGAGATAGAACAGAATGGAAACAGCTGAAAAAAGGCCTACGTGTCGCAAGACAAGCTGATCACTTTAGTGATGTTTTGTTCATTTGATATTGATTGAAGAAAAAATATTTATTTGAGACAATCACACACCTGTACTTGTCAAGACGAATCAAACGAGCACAAAGTCGATGGGTTTGTATGGTTTTATTACAGATTTCCTGAGGCCTATTGGTTCCATCATCAGATCAGCTCAATGACACTATAAGATGTCATTGTCTTCCTGTTCTGACCTTTGTTTTAAGTTTCAGGTCTTTGACTCATTGGGAAGCTAGATTTAAATCGTTTACAATTTGTGGAAAAACAAACAACATAGGTAAACAAATAAATAAACGAGAAAGTGAACGTTAACAATAGCTTCATTCTATGCTCAAAAAAGCTATTCGGGTATTTAATGAATGACTTTTGCCTAAATCCAAAAAAAATGGAAAATATTCGAATATTCGAATATCACTGACTTGAGTATTCGAATAGTAAAATAAGGCGAATATTCGAATTACAAGCCCTAAAATTAAGTGGTCATTATTCATTTATTGCTGATAGTGGGCCGTTATGATCATAATTCGAAATAATATCAAGTAACCAAAGCATCTTTAACATCATAAAGTGAAAGTGAAAGTGAAGTGAAAGTGAAAGTGAAATATTCTTTATTTAAATAAGCTCACATAATAAGTGTTTTTAAATCGTCAATTCTTTTACCCTACCACCCATTATGACGTCTTTTAGCTGACAAGAAAAATGGGCGCAAAAAACTTATCAGCTTTATCAAATGGAACGATATTTACAAATATGTATATCATTTCCAAATTGTATATTAACAAAGATTAACAAATAAACAACATTATTTAATTAGATCATTACTTAATGAATTTTAAATTTCTTAATCAATTTACAGGGTTCAAGCTAAATTCAAAGTTTGAAGTTATTATTCAGTCTAGGCTGTACAAGAAAAAAAACATACAATTCAATATGCGTTAAGATAGGTAGTCAGAAGCAGACCCTGGCAGCACCCGTTCACGAGCATGACGCATGAACCAGCCATCGTTTCGCTCAACCATATTTGAGGGAACGTAATGACCCGCCTCACACGACACCACCGCAGAAATGTTTAAAGTGAGCATGACATACTAAAGCTTCCCATATAAGTCGTCGAGTCAAGAAGCCAGTAGTACGTTTTTAAGTAGGTAGGACACTTCTCACAATTCATACTTAGAAAAGGAAAGGAAAGGAAAGGAAAGATATAAGGATATAAAAGATATAAATAATATATATAAAAGATATAAGGGCATTCGTGTGTGAGAAAAAATCGGCAATTTCATACTTTAATCCCTATTACATTAAAACAACATGTCACCTAAGTAAGTTAAGTACATTGGAGGTATCAGAAAACCACAAAGAAAACCTGAGCATCCACAAATCAATGTATAACAAACCTTTTTTAAATTAAAAAACATCCGACATTCAATAGTAAACCCACTAGTACAAACTAGGCACGATATCAAATTAGGCACGGTACAATAAATTTTATTTGGCCCGACCCATACGCTTCGCATAAAGCCCGCCATTCACGTCAGAATTTCTCTACAACTAGGTACGCGACGACCACGTTTCAAAAAAGGCGCGTGACCTGATTACTGACGGAAGCTGTCAGTTGTCTATGGTCTGTTGAAAGGACGCAGGTATCCCAAGACTCGCGAAATAAAACCTACTCTGCGCATTTCAACTTAAGTCACATTTTCGCAGAATTCAATAGTTCCTAGATTCAGTGTATTGTTCAAGTGGAGGAGGCCGGTCCTTGGAACTCAGTGTCACAACGACTTAAGCGGGTCACTTTATTATTTTCCAGTTGAATTGAATTGTTTCTTACTTAAATGGAGTCCTGGGCTTCGTTAAGATTGCTCGATTCAAATAAGTTACCTATTAACCTGGAGTAAGAATATACTTTGATCATCATTTTGATGTAAACAAATTAAAATAAGTCTAATGAACACATCGGTATAGAAAAGCTTACAAAAAGCGTGGATCAAAGATATTAAGCTTGCCAGGAGTTTAAAACTCATTTGTTTTATTACGCAGATCTTCTGAACCGAACTAGCGAAAACTTTAAGTTTTTATTGTTTTCTTGAACCTTTAAATTTAAATTTTGCCAAATTTTATTTACTTTTGCCTGCTTTGAAAAATATAGTGTTACTTTTGAGTATGTATAGTATACAACCGCCTCTGTGGTCTAGTGGTTCGCCCACCCGTGTAAGACGCAGAAGTCCCGGGTTCGATTCCCAGGACAATTTGGACTCGGTTTGGTTGGTGGTATAGGGCTTATTTCAAGTCCGCCTGGCTATAATACCACCATCTTACCTAAGTCTGACGCCATAACAAAAATTTGAAAATTGTTATTTTCCGGCAGTTAGAGGTAAGATGAGCCAGTTCCTCAGTGATGAGGATTCCGGGTGTAGTGCGCCTTCAGCCTTATCTTCACTTAATCAGGTGAGGTAAAGATCAAGTAACACCCCGTTATGCATAAAAAAAATAAAAATAAAACTGCCTATTCAAAGGGGCAATATCGTTACCAACAGCAAAAACTTGAAAAAAAAATTAGTTTAACATAGAGATTATGAAAACATTATCATAAGTAAAACGATAAAAACGTTTTTCCTTAAAAAATAGAATAGTGTACGTAAAACATAATATTTTGAGCATAACATAAGCATCAGGTGCTCGGCAATACAGGAAGGTTATAAAAACGAAATTATTGGGGGCGACTGTTTCATGATGTTGCGTGCGCGGCCACTATCGGAAGATGTTAGGCCTGGTTTACATTAGGCAAGTAGACGACCGAGTAGAGTAGCGAGTAGAAATACATTGCTTGGCATGTTCGTCGATTTTAAAAGAACGTCAAACACACCACGTAATGATCTTCTACTCTCCTAAAACACTCTACTAAAGACTAAGATAATGTAAACCAGCCCTTACGTTTCAGTACACACAGGGTTGTCACACAACAGTCACAGGTTATTTTATTGTTCACATTATTAATATTAGTTGCTTCTTATGGAAGAGCGACTTCATCTGGCACAGGTGCACTATGCACTTAAAAGAGGGAGTCAATCACCATGTTGTTAAAGTTTATTGGTAGGTACTGAAATAAATAATTTTTCATTTTTCATAAAAAGTAAATGTGTGATAGAAACTTAACGCCACTTAATCCAAATAGTTCTGTAAAGGTAATAAAATCTCAAAGTTCACAGGTGCTTATTCACTTCATATGACACAAAAGGACGACTTTAAATTAAATTAAATTGCAATTAAGTATATTTATTTCAAACAGACTAGAACAATTAGTGCTTTTGAATTCTATTTTTACTACGGCTTACGACGGTACGACCACGCATTTAGAACATTTTCAGCTATTATGGAGAATACATACTTCATTTCTTAATTTCTTCTTTACTAATGGCTTTTTTTACTGAAGCCTGACAGTATTTTTATAATAGGTGTACTGACAAGAAAGTAAGCACTTGAACAAAAAAAATAGGTTTTTCAGTAACTTCGCTAAGAGGTAGGTTACAATATTCAGGGTTTATTACGCATCGGCAATTGAAAACAACTTCCACGTACACTAGTAAAACAAAATTAGTCTACTTTTTCAAAACAAACAAACGTAACCTCTAGTTACTACGCATATGAATTCTGAATGTTTTATTATACAGGCTTAAGTAGGTAATTAATCCATCTAATAGAAAAAGGCTAAAAAAACGAACAGCTAAAAAAATTACCTACACCCGGAAGTCATGTAAGTTTTAACGCGGGCATTCCTTTTAAAAACTTATAAAAATAAACCTGATGATTGACAACCCTAATAACGCATAGTGTGCGATCTAATAATACCTTTATGATAACACTGAGTGCTTCACATTAGATGACCGAATGCCGATATTATTTCATACAAGCTATAGAAAATTGACAACAGTGCAATCAAATTATTTGCAAAAGCTTTTTTACCCAACTGCAAGAGGGTATTTTTTTTACGAAAATTACTATGACTTAACTTTTAATGTAAGGTAGGTAATCAAAGTAGCTCGATGGCGCAGTGGTTTAGCGTCTGGCCCATCGATTGCGGAGGTTAAGCAACTTTCGCAAGGGTCGGTCATGGGATGGGTGACCAAAAATTTTTTATCTCGAGCTCCTCCTTGCTTCGGTGAGCACATTAAGCCGTTGGTCTCGGCTACAATTACTGTCGTTAACGCCCACCAATCCGCATTGGGCCCGCGTGGTGGGTTATGGCGCATCCTCCTTATCCTTATGAGGAAGGCCTGTGCCCCAGTGGTGAGAACATTTAAATGGCTGATGGTCTATCTAAGCTAATTAAAAACTTCCAATATTTATGAACCAGGTCAGTTTCTTAGAACTCTTCAAGTCTCCAATAGTGAATTGGAAATGGTCCTACAATTTTCCATGTGACAATGAGGAAACAAAAAGATACTTCGCTTTCCATCGCACTGATTTAATTAAGCGATCATATTTTGACGCAGTAAAAAAAGTGAGACTGAAAACCCTTATGAAAAATAACTGAAAGGCTTAGAGCAACACGTGATTCCTTTCTGGTACAAAAGCCGGCATTGCTCTAAGCTTAAAGTTTAGCACAATATTTAGAAAACTATTTTACAATTTAAAAAACTATTATGGAATTGTCTGTTTGAGTGTAATCCCTCACAAAGCTCTAGACTAGAGCATATATCTTTTCTGTGACTAGAGAAAAACTAACGTAGATTTGATTTATTTTGATTTTCAGAGAAAAAATAACAAATTCTCCACATCACCCTAAGGTTGACTGGTAGAGAACGCCTAAGGCATTAAGTCCTCCATTGTATCATTGTGCATTAAGAATTAAATAATTAAATAAATAAATTTTAGTGCGAAAGTATGTAGTTATGTTTGTGTATGCTTTCACGTCATAATTACTCAACCGATCATCATGAAATTTTGCACACACGTAGTAAGGTGTATACAAAAGGAAATAGGGCACCTAACCATTGGCGGATCCAGGGGGGGGGCCAAGGGGGCCATGGCCCCCCCCACGAAGCCGATTACCTTTGCGGATAACATTGAACTTTCATTAAAAAAATTTTTTTTAAAGTATTATTGTTTTATGTAGATAGTGTTAGTGCCTCTATCTTTATTTTTTTAAATCATAAAACGTGGCTCGAGTAGTGTTACCATCTGACAGACATTAGGCGCATTTGACAAGCATTTTACGGTTTCAAGGCTTGCGGCTAGAGCAAAGTAGAGACAGGCATTTTTGTTTAGTGAGTCTCGCTGTGAAATCATGCGTACATGCTCCAATCACGCAAACCTTGCTGCGCAAGCTACCCGTCTGCCCGGATGAAACCACATATTGCAAGATTAGTGGATAAAAAAAATGGCGCAGCGCGGACTCCGTTTTTTACTGTAAACAGACAAGATTAATTGATGAAACTAACTAAAATTCGCGCTGCGCGGCCATATTTTTTACTAAAGACAGCCAAAAGTACAAGATTAACGGATAAAACTGACTAAAAATGACGCTGCGCGACAGTTTTTTTTTTACTAAATACAGACAAGATTAGTGACTAAAAATCCGCTTTTTTTTCTATATACAAGCAAGAGTACAAATATAACAGTTGTAACTGACTAAAAATGGTGTTGCGCGGCCGTTTTTTTACTTAAGACAGACAAGATTGGTGGATGATACTGACTAAAAGTGGAGCTGCGCGGCTGTATCTTTTTACTATAGATAGACAGACAAGATTAGTGGATAGAACAGACTAAAAATCGCGCTGCGCGGCTGCTTTTTTTTTACTACGGACAAGAGTACAAGTATAACCGATGAAACTAACTAAAAATGGCACTGCACGGCCGTTTTAACATTGAAAATGTTTTTATTGAGGCATCTGTATAGGCCCGATTTTCAGCCAAAGTGCGATTTCACCCTGGTGTCGTAGATATTAGAGCTATGTAAATGATTGAGATATCAAATGACGAGTCTAATCAAGGGCTATAAGCCGAAAAAAAATGTTTTTGATAAATCTCAAAATCTTTTTTGGAAAATCGCAAAAATGTGAAAAATGCGATGGATTTTCGCCCGGTTTCGGCGAGCAAAAATCATATCTCGTAAACGAAACACGATATCGGGTCGATTTTAAAAACACCTCGAGATATGACTTTGGTCTACTTTAAAAAAAATATTTGAGGTAAATAACATAAAAGGATAATTCTGTAGCTTAACCTTTATGAAGTGAAGTTTGCGCGGAGCGTATGAGTGAGCGCTGAGCGCAGTAGTGTACGTACGTACCTAGTCGTATCAACGCTAATGGTCTGAAAGAAATGTTTGTTTATAGTTATATTTTGAGTTGTAAATGTAATAAAATGTTATTTTCTAATTATAAAAAAATCGGATAGGTACCTAATGAAAGTGTTTTTAAAAGCAAAACAAAAATATATTTTTAATTTATTAATACTTATGTAAAATTCTTAAATCAAGTAAAATTAGATTAAATGAGATTATGTTTGTATTAAATTTTGTTAATGTGATTTTTTAATAATTATTTATTTATCACTTTTTAATGGTTAGGTGTCAAATCTAACGTAAAACAACTAAGTTAAATAAACACCATTAGTATTTACCCATACGAAGATGTTATTATTAATTAAGCGTTTCTATACTCATGCAAAAGGCCGGGCTTTGCCTAGCAGTTGCACGTGAGCATCGAAAAAAAACTATTTCGGAGCATCTGTTTCTATTGTTTTGGCTATATTTCCTGACCATTGCCTGCACCGTGGGATTTCGTGATACCCGGCACTTTTTTGTATAGGCAAACGAATAAACGAATCTTGAGCGAAAGTTGAATAGAAGAGAGCTTGTAGTTTGAGCCTCCATACTTAAGGTGCCCATACACGGTACGATTGATCTGTACGATCCGTCGTTGCAGACCGATCGAAACGACGGATCGCCAGTGTATGTTCACATCGTTAACGATTTACTTGATCGCAAACGATATCGGAGGTCGTCACAGAATCCCTTGCGATCAGACCAATCGTAACGATAAATCGACAGTGTATGGCGCCTTGCGATCAACGATTCGATTTTTGTCTCAGTCAACGCCGGCCGCCGCACGCGCTGCATGTCTATTGTCTACGTACCTAGCCTACACTCGACGAACGAAACAACAAAATGACTACATGGAGTAACGACGATTTGATTGAATTTATTGAATTATTCAGAGAACAAGAGCCTTTATGGAAAATAAGACATAAAGATTATCACAACAACGTGAAGAGAACGGTGTGTTATAATGTACTTTTGGAGAAAATGAAAATAATTGACAGAACTGCTGATTTGAATAAAGTTAAAAAAAAAATTAATAACCTAAGGACAGTCTTTCGTAAAGAATTGAAGAAACAGAATGATTCGCTGTTATCCGGAAGCAGTGCTGACGAAGTTTATTCGCCTAAACTGTCATATTTTGAAAATTTAATGTTCTTAAAAGACCAAGAAATGCCACGTGAAGGAGAAAGTTCCACAAAGTCGGTGAGTACAAATCTTTATTTAAATTCCAACTTAAATTAACTTATGTACTTAAGTGCTACACATAATTGTTCTGCCAAGGAACTGCACCGATTCCATTAAAATAATCTACAAACAAATTTCTATTTTCTGTTGCTGAGTGAAAACCGGATCCCCTTCTTCTCTCGAGACCAATCAAGTTACTATGTAGACCTTCTTCAATCTCTCCAACTTCATAGTTTTCTCTATCAAAGCTATCTTGCGGGGAGTAGGTGTCTGGATTTTCACGGCGTAAAAAGTTATGTAGTGCACAACAAGCCATCACCACTGGAGTAATATTATCTAAGTCCAAATTTATTCCATTTTTCAGTATTCCAAACCGAGCAACTAAAATTCCGAATACATTTTCAATTATGCGTCTTGCTCGGGATAAACGGTAATTAAAAATTCTTCTTTTTTCATTGAGCTGTGACTTATTAAATGGTTTCAAAAAATTATTCCTTAGAGCAAAAGCTTCATCTCCAACAAACACATAAGGAAGCGTTATTCCATTCACTGAATCTGGTTGTGGCAACCCCAATGTACCGTTTATAAGTTTTTGATGAAAATCTGTATTTTTTATAACCCCACCGTCAGACACTCGGCCGTTTGTACCAAAGTGAAAATAAATTAACTCATAATTAGCATTAGCAATTGCCATCAGAACCTGACTGTGGAAGTGTTTATAATTAAAGAAATATGAACCAGATTCAGGCGGCGGCTTTATTTTAATATGCTTGCCATCAACAGCGCCAAGACAATTGGGAAAATTCCATCGTTTTTCGAAATCAGCTCCAATTGCTTTCCATTCACTTTCATTCGAAGGTAACTGAAACAAATCAAATTTCTTTTATTACAGACGATTACAGAGGAACAACATGAAGATGCCAACGAAAATCCGTCACCAAGTGGAACTCAAGCTGAAAATGACGATATTTTACCACCTCCACCTACACCAAGTCAATTAAAGCGCAAGAAATCTTCGCAGGTGTCAAATTCAACAATAGATTTAACTCTTGACAATATAAATAAAAAAATTTTGTCTCTTAAACCTGACGATACATGTGACATATTTGGAAAAACTGTAGCTTCTAAATTAAAATCATTACCTAAAGATCAACGGATCTGGGCGGAAAAAATTATTAATGAAACCTTGTTAGAAGCCGAACTTGGGAACCTGAATAGACAATGTGTAAGTAGAGTAAATAATATTTTAAATAACTCTTCCCAAGATTGGCAACCAAATACTTCTCCATTCTCTCAACCTCGCACATCTCCATTCTCTCAACCTCGCACATCTCCATACTCTCAACCTAACACTTCCCCATACTCTCAATCTCACACTTCTTCACACTATCAACCACAGACATCTCCCTACTCTCAACCTAACACTTCCCCATACTCTCAATCTCACACTTCTTCACACTATCAACCACAGACATCTCCCTATTCTCAATCTCAGATGTCTCCATACTCTCAACCTCAGGAGTCTCCATTCTCACAGTCTCATTTGTCACAGAACATTCCTTCAAATCAACAAGAAATTCAGACACCACCAGAAGAACAGACTACACTGTTACACATTCCTGAAAATCAGTCCTCCAAACCTCAAACTCCACCTTTACTCCAAGCCAGACAGAGACCTACGGGAGAACAGTTGTCAGGTGCAAAAGAACAAAATTTAATTTATTTTTTTGAAAACTTTCAATCCTAATGTTTAACTATGTACCTACCATGTTTAACTGCCTATATGAATGGAAAATAAATGATTATAACTATTAAGAATGATTTATGTTTTATTGCAGTACATACCTTACAATAGTCGTGACATGCTTCGTAAATGGTGGCGCAGGTTTCTGGGATGATTCTCCCCAGTAACTGTGGTGAAATGATAGATGAGAACTTTAGATCTTCATAGTATCGTCCAGTGGCTAGGAAACGCAAAGTTGCACTAAGGCGTTCGTGAATACTGACAGCTTGCCTCATGTTTGTATCGTGCTTCTGTATTTTAGGTGATACTAATTTCAATAATTTTAGGTACGTAGGTTCAGTCATTCTCATGTAGTTGTGCCAGTCTTTTGGATGGAACCGTAATTCTTTTAAAATATTTACATGCGAGTACTGATGTCGTTTTAATAGCCATTTCTTAACCCACTTTTTCTAGGTTTGTTTCTTTTTTTCCGTAACCGAATCAAAGTTACTGCCACAAAACTAAGAAAAAGAAGTTCGTTTTCCATTGTAGTCACGTCTTGAATTATTTGAACACGTCGTCACTCTGTTTTTTCAAACCAGCAAATGATCGATCGTGACCACCAATCGTTTCATGTGTGAGCGGCAGTTTTGTTGCGATACATCGTCACGATATCGTTTCAGATGATCGTAGCGACGGATCGTACCGTGTATGGGCACCTTTAGGAGTAGATACAGAAAAGCATTTGCACTAATTGGTTAGAATTTTTAACATAAATTACACTCAAAACGTGTAAAAAAGGAAATAAATAGGTACCTATGTTAATATTAAAGATGTTGCTGTATATTCGTGGGTTGCTGTTATTTCAATTTCGAGATCTAAAATTACTCGATCGGGCACGTCTCATGTTTTTCTCCTTCCTGATCACACTGCCTAAAAAGCAAATAGACTGAGAGGGCAAAATGACCAAAACGCAGAATGACTAACATACAGAATGACTAAACAGCAAAATGTAAATGAATTTTTACAACGGTCTCTAAATGAGAATGTGAAGATGATGCAAACATAGTTTGTTATCGCACATATTCAAATGATGATGAAGTCAGCGCGAGACTGCATTTGATTTTGATTAGAATTTTTTATTAGGTATTTTTTTGTAGAAATTCTAAGATGTTTTAGTTATAGTACTTACATAGGTATATTTAATAATAATAAAAATTGTTTACGAATAAATTTTGTTTTAGGTAATTAATTAAATTCATTTTCAATGTACCAGAAGGTCGTGAAAGGCACGAGATCTGTGAATTTTTTTACTAAAGACAGATAAGATTAGTGAATGAAACTGTCTAAAAATTGAGCTGCGCGGCCATTTTTTTACTATAGACAGGCAAGAGTACAAGACTAGTGGATAAAACTAATTAAAAATCGCGCTGCGCGGCCGTTTCATTTCCTATAGACAAGCATTTTTTTGAAAAATCAGGCGTTTTGTGCATCCTAAGGCATCCTCCCTTACATAGATGTCTATGTAAGGTAACCCTAGACCCGAAGCTCCGAGGGCCCCCCCAAACTTGAATCCTGGATCCGCCCCTGCACCTAACCATAAAAAATTACCTACCTACTGTTCCTGAAAAGTAAATAAACTGTCCACTCCACGGAAACTAAGTCGCAAGGCTAGAACTTCAATGAACTTGTCTAAAGTCTGTCCATCCTTACTTGTCTTATACATGGTAAACAATCTTCACCCAACTCTTTGTTGAAATACCCATTTATAAAATACAACAAATGGCTTTCCACACATTTATGAAATAAATTGTTAATAATAAATAACAATTTCATGAAGTTACTATCTTAACGTTTTCTAAAACGTATACTTTCCCCACAGGACAGGCTATGCTTAGTGTGGGGGCAACGAACTAAAATCTATGGAAGTGTAATTGCAAACAAATATTGCTTAAAAAATGGCACCACGGGGCCGAAAAAGTACAACCCGCTCAGCTTTAGTCGGGCCAGCCACGCACCCGGTGACTGACGTTAGTGTTCTTTTCAATAAATTGCAGTTTATATTGTAGAGAAAAGATAGAAAGGAAGAGTTTATTAGAAATGACGTCCTTTATAGTCAAATGGTGTAAAAGATGCAAAGAAGGCAGTAAAAAGATGCAGAAATAACGTATCTTATTTTTTCGTTTAAGTACAGAAAAAATCTATAAGTATACAAATTATGGTCGTTAATAAGCAACCAGTGTTTAGACTCTCTGTGCTGCATAATTAAATGCCAGCATTTTTAGCTCTATCCACTTAGTTGTACTTTTCGTGTGGTGCCATTTTTTGAGCGGAATGCTTATTCCATAGCTTTAGTTCGCTGTGTGGGGGCTAGAAATGTCCCAACAAGCAAAAACGTCATATAAGTTCTGACTTGTACGACTTTAAGTCGGATAGCAGTCTTATAATAGTAATAAGATGACTGCTAGGTCCTATAGACGTCTTAAATTTAACTTTTTAGTCGTGCGACAAATATGTCATAATAAACTGGTCATAGCAACGTCGGTACGACTAAACTATACGACGTTATATTAAAGTTTTAGCTAAAACGTCTGTACGACTTGTAGTCGCATTGGAGTCAAGTTTCGACTTTTAAACGACGTTTAACAAAATGGCGGCTTTACTTGGTCTTCAAAATAACCTTACAATGACTTTTTGTCTTTAAAACGTCGTATAGAGATTAGTGTGCGACAAAATTAACATGGCTGACATTTTTAGAATTAAACATAATTTTATTAATAAAAATTTTATGTTTCAAACGCAAAACTACGAAGGGGCATGAAAATATGAATAGTATTTACATATGTATATTATCATAAAACTCTAATTCCCAGACGAACTAAACGGTATGAGAGTCAGACACGTTAGCAAGATATGAAAGTTAAATAATACTCACGTTATAAGTTAACTTTAATAGATTTATTTTACACTCAGATCTCGAAACATAACCACAAACACGAGTCACTGACAAACATTAAAAATTAGTCGTACAAGTGTTGTTACTTGACTCATATACAACGTTTTCGTCATTCAAAAACATCTTTATGACCACAATATAACGAAAGAGTCGTTGTATAGTTTTGATGCGACTACTGTACGACGAAAGTGGTAATCTTGTGACTTTTGTATGACCATTAAACAACAATGTAGGTCGTATAAATGGGGCCCTTTTCGCGTTGAGTAAACGTTATTATAACGTTAGTGTGACCTATCTTTTGCGACTAGTGGTAATAAGATAACGTTTGTACGACCATTGTACGACGTAAAATTGTTAGTTGGGGTGTACTACTGTAAAACTTTTTACGGAAATAAAGATTTTTATTATTATTTATTTATAATCAACATATTTTTAAAGACGTATGACAACTGTCAAAAACTTTTCACTAAATAAGATAAGTAAGGATAGACAGACTTTAAATTAAATTGAGTAACGATAGAAGATATTGTTCCCCTAAGTCTAACGTAAAGCGACATCTCAATTACAGGCGATCCACTTATTAAGGCGAGCAATCAAGCCCGATCGGTCCTCGGAGACCAACAATTTCTTGAGATCACAACTTTCATTATAAAATTAATTGAAGAGATCGGACGCATCCAAGGAGACTATTAATGGATAAAAAGTATTTCAGTTTGTTGGAAAAATGCTGTAAAATCTATGCGAAATAATGTGAAGAAGTCTTTTTTTAGGCACAACGGGTAAGTGACGATAAGGACCTTCACCTCGTGACGATAAGGCCTAAAGTGGAAGCGCACTACACCCGGAATCCTCATCACTGAGGAACTGGCTATCTTACCTCTAACTGCCGGAACACAACAATTTTGAAATTGTTGATATGGTGTCAGACTTAAGTAAGATGGTGCTAGCCAGGCGGACTTGAAATAAGCCCTATACTGCCCTACCACCAACCTAGTCTTAATTTGGTCGGAGATTTTGTATGAATGCTTCTAAATGAACAATCTAATATTACTTCGGTCAGTTTGCTTACAATCACAATCACTGTAATCATTTATGTATTTCTACTGCCAACATCGGCTACATTATACCTAGAAAAATATAATCCAGCGTTGATAATACAAACGTGGCAAGAATATAAATTAGGCCCATCACGACCCCCACTCTGTATGCTGTTCACAGTCCTATGAATGACACCATCGAAATGTACAGTGAACAACGTATGAACAGCGTCATTTAAACCCCTATTCAACAAGTGAAAGATAATTAAGAGGTTTCTTGTATATCTTAACAGAAATTCCTTTTTCTTTATGCATTCGTTTCTGTATCAAATTAAGCAAAGCGAATACTAAATGTCACGGTATTTAAATCAGTGTTTTGTAAACAAAAACCGATTTTCTTTTTATTTAATATGCCAGCCAAGGACTAAGTGAACAGCCACACGGCGCGTTGCGTCAGCGTTGCGTCGACGCAGCGCTACCACTGCGTTGTTTTACATACAAATAACCAAGGTGTTCACACGGCGCGCTGCGTCGTCGCAACGCACACATGACGGACAGCAGCCCCCGAGAAGGGGGTGTACTCGTGCGACGTCGGAGCGTCAGCGCTCAGTTGTTTGTGCGTTGACAGGGAGGATACACGGAAGTTCATTTCGTTTTACGTTTACGTTTTTGTATTTAGTTTTATTTGCAGGGTAATTAGTTTTATTTGCAGGGTAAAATGAATACCATTGAAGAAATTGACATAGATTACTTGATTACATTGATACAAAAAAGGGAAATTATATGGGACAAGTCAAACGTAGATTTTAAAAATAAAAATTTAAAAACAAAAGCCTGGGAAGACATATCAAAAGTTTTATTTCCTGATTATGAGAATTTCACAGCTGAACGAAAAAACAAAGTTGGTGAGTTCACAGTACAGATATTTATGTTTTTTTTATTTAAGAGGGCTTTCAAGATTTTCTTGCACCGCCAATTCCGCGATCAGTACAAAATTAATATCTCGACACTCTAAAATTTTAAAACTTAGGGAATTTAGATTAGCGTGAGTACTATTTTATTACTTAGCTCAAAACTAACCTAGACTACGCTGAGTAGGTATAAAATATTATTTTTTTACTGATCGCGGAATTGGCGGTGCAAGAAAATCTTGAAAACCCTCATAATACAATTATACCTTATTTAGCTGCCAAGGCAGAGTTCCTCTAGTCATAAAATAGGTCGCATATTGCTGTCTTATGACATTCGGTGCTGTCTGTTCTTCATGTACGGGTTGTATTGGGAGAAATTCATCAACACTTATAGCAAATTTATCTCTTTGTCTAAAACCATCTCGATCAGCGACAAAATTGTGTAATACACAACATGCTTTTATAATGTCAGTAGCGAAGTCATAGGACACGTCTATCGGTCTGTGAAAAATGCGCCATTTGTTGGCCATAATCCCAAAAGCGCATTCGACATATCTTCTGGCTCTGCTTAGACGGTAATTGAAAACCTTTTGTTGTAAGTCGAGATTTTGACCGCCATATGGACGCATAATATGTTTGCTCAGTCCAAAAGCTTCGTCACCCACAAATACATACGGGGTTGGTATATTGCTACCAGAGAGTGGCTGGGGTTGAGGTAGTGGTAAGTTGTTGTTAATCATTAGCTCGTACAGTTTAGAATTTTGTAATATGGTTGAATCGCATTCTTTTCCGTATGCACCGATGTCGACAAATACGAATTTGTAATTTGAATCCACAATAGCTAGCAACACAATCGAAAAAAAGGCTTTATAATTAAAAAAAAGTGAGCCACTATTTGCAGGATTACACACGCGGATATGTTTGCCGTCGATGGCACCAACACATTGAGGAAAATTTGCCTTTACATCAAAACCCCTCGCTATTGTTTGGAAACTTTCAGTTGTCAGTTCAGGGATGTTGTCTCGAAGAAGATTGGTCCATATAGCACGACAAACTCTTTGTATTATATATGCAATAGTAGATTTTCCCCGTTTGAATTTGAAATGTAAATCAGTTATTGAATTTCCACTTCCTAGGTATCTGAAAAGAAAATAATTATTATAATATGCATTTATGAGATAGATAGATACCCGAAAAAAAATACTGACATATTCAGACATCGATAGCAAATAACTTTCTCTATGTAACCAATTAATTCTGGAATCGCGAAAAAAATAGCAGCTGTTGCATACATTTTGATTCAGTAGGTATTGCTTTTTGTATGTAACAGCTGTTATATTTTCACGATTCCAGAGTCGGTCACATAGTGTTTGTTAATGATATCTGAATATGTCATTAAATTTTATCGAGAAATTCACTATGTATAAATTATTAAATCATGTTTACTATTGGTTTTGCAGGTAATGATTTAATAAAAAAATGGAGAAGTGTAAAAGATAATTACTTCAGATATTCAAAAAAATTAAAAGAAGTATCAAAATCGGGCTCGGGCGCTACGAAACTGAAGAAGTATCATTTATACAATCAACTCCTTTTTTTGAGAAAAGTGGAACAAAATGCCACCGAATCTAGCTTAGACTCGCCTAGAGAAATCAACAATGAATCTACGTCTACAAATGATGACATTACCACAGACAACACTCCGCGCTATGTTCCAGTCGCGCGCAAAAGGGCAATGCAAATGGATGAGTTTGAAAGAGAAGGACTAAAACTTCTCAAGGAGCCGGAAAATCGCCATATGTCCTTTTTCAGAGCTATATTGCCATCTATTCAAGAATTTTCCGACCAAGAAACTCTCCGTTTCCAAAGTAAAGTTATACAAATTATAGATGAAATGCGGTATGGACAAACATCATCATATGTGAGTGGCCCATCAACGTCTCACCAACCACCATATGGGTATCAAACAGCAAATCAAACAGCAAATTTTCAAAGTACATACATTTCTGATTATAATAATTCAATTACATCTCCAGAAACATCTCAAGCAAGTGAAGAAACTGAATACGATTTTTCTAATTTGTAATTACTGGATGATATCTCTCTTAAATAATGTCTAAATTTAAAATTATGACAATTGCTGATTATTTGTGAGTTGATTACTAATTAAACAAACCAAAAAAACTGTTATATTTTTATTACTTAAATATATTTATATAGTTACCTTAAAGTGATTCCCAGCATTTCTACTGGTTCCACTGGATTCCTCATATTAGTATAGTTTTTTCGTATGTGTGGTTCTAAGGACTTCAATAAACATTCGAAGCTGGATACACTCATTCTAAAAAAATTATAAAACTTCTTTTCGTCTAATAGCAACTCCCGATATTCTAAAAAAAAAAACTGTCCATCACGATTTCTTAATGAAATTAAAGGACTGATCCAGTACCGTCTTGTGATCTTGCGTCGATTTCGGCGGTGACGTAGTAATAGGAGCAATGCTAGACGTCTTTTCCGATCCATGATTTGCTATAGACTGACTGCGAATTTTTTTCAAAATACTTGCCGCAACTGTGCGTCGCCGCTGCGCCGACGGAGCGTCATAGTAACGCTGCAGCGCCCGTGTGGCCGGCTATGCGTCAAAATATTTGCGTTGCGACGACGCAACGCAACGCAACGCGCCGTGTGGACTGGCTCTAAAATTCCATCCCCGTACTTAATCTTCTGAACGCTTGATGAATTAATTAAAACCATTGACTTTCGCAATCCATAGACAAACTAAGAATCTCTTTTCTTTTTCTCTCTAGTCGTACAATGGCCTGTGTTATGATTATGAAGAATTTAAAGTTTTGAACGGAAGCACGTGTCGTAACAATCTGAGAAAAAACGCGCGCGAAACAATTAAACTTTTTGCATAATAAGTTAGAGCTATGTATTTCTTACATTCCGAGACCAAAATTTTCTGTAAATATTACTCACTGACACAGTGATACGAGGGTGGTTTGATAAGTCCGTGACTTTATGAAGAAGAATAAAATTTTTAAAGAATATTTTGTTTTATTTTTCTACATAATCTCCTTTCAGCTCTATACACTTCGACCAACGATGTTCCAACTTCTTCAACCCATCCAAAAAATAGTTTTTATCAAACCCTGAAAAATAGGCTCCTGTTTTAGCTATCACTTCTTCATTGGATGAAAATCTTTATCCACCAAGCCATTTCTTCATGTTTGGGAAGAGGAAAAAAGCCACACGGGGCCAAATCTGGTGAAAACGGGGGGTGTGGCAATAGGTCGTATCGCAATTCCACAAGTTTTGATGTTGCGGTTGCCGACGAGTAGGCCGGAGCATTGTCGTGATGAAATAAAACTTTTTTCTTTGCTAGATGCGGTCTTTTCTTCAGCAGCTCTATATTGAATCTATCCAACAAAGCAACATGGTAAGCTCCGGTAATTGTCTTGCCTTTCTCCAAAAAATCGATGTAAATAACACCTTTGCTGTCCTAAAAGACAGTGGCCGTCTCTTTACCAGCCGAACAAACAGTTTTTGCCTTCTCCGTGGCACGTTCACCGGTAGAAGTCCACTGTTTTGACTGTGGCTTCGTCTTTGGCGTATATGGTGGACCCACGTTTCGTCAAGTGTTACGTACCGACGAAAAAAATCACTTGGATTGCGGTTATACAAACCTAGCATTGTTTAGAAGTTGTTACACGAGTTCGTTTTTGGCCGACTGTCAGCAAACGCGGCACCCATCTTGCAAAAAGGTTTTTCATGCCGAGAATATCGAGCAAAATATGAAAAATTCGTTCGGTAGAGATGTGAATAGCATCAGCTATCTCGCGTATCTTCACTTGACGGTCTGCCATAACAATGTCGTAGATTTGCTAACAATATCTTCAGTGGTGACCTCAATCGGCCTTCCTGGGCCGTCGGCGACAGTTGTGGTGGTACGACCACAACGAAATTCAGTAAACCACTTATGAACCATTCCATGAGATGGAGCAGAGGCCCCATAATATTTTTTTAGTTTATCCTCCGTCTGCTTAATGGTTTTACCACGTAAAAAGTAGTATTTTATCAATACGCAAAATTCGTTTTTCTCCGTTATAAAAGAATATCCCGACCTCACTTGCATAAATCCTTCCATTTTTTTTTAATTTCGCGCCAATTTAAAAAATGCAACAGCATAAGCTCAGCAAAGAGTTCTAAATTAAGACAGGAAAATTGAATTATGAAAAAATATTGTATTCAACCTTAAAGTCACGGACATATCAAACTGCCCTCGTAGATATTATCTAATATTGCGACCAATGCCCAAAGCAGCAAAGTAACAAAAAAAAACATTAATGGTAATGTTTCCTCGTCTATGGGTCACATTTGAAAATGGAGCAATCTTTGCAGGGAAAATAAAAGCAGGCACCCCATTTGTCGCGGTAAATAAAGCAATACTAACAATTTGGGATACGTACTTGCTGAGCCAGTTAAAGTATACGATATGAGTCACGCAAACATCTGTTGCGGGTTACGACCAACATCAAGCCTGCAGACGTCATAAATCAGCGCGCCGCAAAAAATAAGAAAGGGCGGGAAAAACTGTCATGGTGGCCACGGCAAGGGAGTTTGAGTCTTACAGCCGAGAAAATTCTTTATGGGTTGAAAAAGACGGAATCTTATTAGGTGTGGAAACATACTTGTGAAATAAAACTGACATAACACCGATCTCGCTTGCATGAATATGAAATCATAACATAAAAAGCCGTCTATTTTTACTTACAGAAGATATAACAAGTTCAACATGTTTGGACTAGGTAGGTTTGTTTTTTCAGGTAGGTACTTAATACTAAAACAGGACTGTTCAATTGAAACAAAGTTTTTTCCTATAATGTAATACATTTCCTAACTAACTTTGAGCGTTGTTACGAGAAATTGCAAAACAACTTTTTAAAGTATTTACTTACCTACCTACTTTAAAGAGTTGTTTTGCAAATGCAATTATTCAGGCTACCCATCATGCTTCGGTAAAAAAACACGCATGCGATCAAAAAGGGATCCCACTAAGTGTAAGCTAACTAATCTCTCAGCGCGGGGATCGGATTTAAGCGGCTCTTTAGCGGCGCATAAACAGGAATTGAGTGCTGTCTGTCTGTCAGTCGTACACACGGATAAGTGCTCCACGAATATCGGGGAAGCGATTTTATCTGTCAAGAGATTTCGAAACTTTCAATTTGAAAAAAGAATGTTTTTGAAGCGCGAAACATTGCTTGATTACGTAAACACATCAAATGTAATGCGCATACATTCTTGTTATTGAATTACAGTTCGGAGTTACAAGAGTTATAACAGCTAATGTTTTATTGAATTTTCTAGGTATTTAATTCACCTGAATTACAGATCCAATTGAAAACGCACTTCACCCAAAATCCTCAGCGACTGGGAAACCGGCTCTAATAAATTAACAAAGTCCAAATTTTTGTTAACAATCTTAGGTAAGTTAGTGGAAGTACTAGTATAGTATTATATTATCTGTGGTGGAAGCAACCAGACATGACGATCTTGCAAGTACCTACCTATGTGAAACCATGTGAAACCTAATTTTTCACTACAAATGATTTTGTTGTTATTACATGATACTTAATGTTAAGATGACTGTTGAAACTCTTGCTTTAAACTTCACTTTGTCCACATATTTATGTAGAGTCCACAAAATACCAAAGTATCTATAGTTTGCTAGATTTTTCATTTATTTTCAAACTGGCTCTGCCTACTCTAAAACCGAAAATATTTAGTACTTACCAAGTTTTTTATGGAAGCAGAAAACGGAATCACATGCGTCAATTTAAAGGTAAACATTAAAAAGTGAAGTTCCTTTGTATTCCCATGTCTTCAGTCGTTCCAAAATTAAATCCGTAGTGCATCCAAGGTGTCTCAATCGAATCACAATAGAAGTCGAGACGACGGATGCCGGCACTTAAGTCGATTATGGCTAGGGGGACCGCGGAACGATTCTATTTTTAAACGAATGATGGGGATTAAAATTTTAACATGCCCGTTTTAAAACCCGGAACTTTTTATGGGGCGACGGAATGTATTCGAGTCAAACTTTTGAATTCCTGCATGTGGACTTCCGAGATCGGTGTTTAATTAGATGGTGACACAGAAAAGTGTCGTAAAAGTTATCTGTTCCTGGAAAAGTTTTCTACGGAATGAAATAAAAAGGGATTAATTACTTTTATGGCTGCTCGTGGCGAAGCTGCATTTAAAAATACAATTTTACTTCTTGAAATTGCATTGCACCAGTAATTATTTTTTAGTAATTCATATGAAATCTTGAAATTACATTCTAAATAAGCATAGAATTAACTGATAGATTGACATTAAGCTAACTTAATTATTCAATGAACACTTAAACACTACTTACAAAAGCTAACACGTAATAATTTGCACACTGTCAAGTCACATAAGGAAAGCACTTCATTATTACGAGCATTTCCGGTGCAATTATTAAATACAATGGCGGTTAACTCCACGTAGGTAGACTTTAATAAAAAGTATCCATCCAAGTTGCGAGAACTTAGCATAATTCGAGACGAATAACTTGGCCGCCTTTGAGACTTGCATGGAGAGGGACCCTGTATTTGGCACTAAACCGTCTCGTCCCAGCTTCAGCTTGCAAATTAAATTACTATAACAGCTTGATGGAATTAAACGTGTAGGATATTTTCATCACTACATACTACACTATTTGACAATAGAAAGCGGAATTTAATAAATTTACTGCACTAGGGACAACTCCAATGTATTTTAACGATGATGTTGATGCGGTTTTCAATATCCAGCTCTACGTACTGAAATGAATTGCAACGATTTGTCGTAAAACGCCTACCTACCAGTGGCGAGGGATGAAATTATGACGAAGGTAAGCCGCTCTACAAAAATGTAATGATATGCATAGTGGATAGGTGAGGTTGGATTTCTAAAAAGTAAGCCGATGGGAATCGGCTTGTATGGACCCTTCGCCACTGCTACCTACCTGTCTATTTATTTAAAATACCAAAGTATGTGTTTGTTACGTTCACTTTACTCAAGTTGAATGACAGACATGCATACACACACCACATATATATAAAGATTAAAATAAAAAGTTTTTCTTTCGACATTCCGCTTCTATGACGTATTTTGCGAAGGCATTTACCGCTTTTGACATTCTACGTAAACGCGTCGTGTAAGTTTTTAATTAAGGTGGAAATTAAATACAGGGTGTATGGAAATAGCCTTATGAAGCCGAATATGGTAAGGAACCATCAAACTTAACAACTTTTTACTATGAAATCAACTCTGAAATAAAATAAAAATCTGCTGTTTGGTATATTTTAATTTTCTTGTTATTCATTTTTATATGAAACAGCTGATTCTTTTTTCGCTATTACAGAGTTGGTCCCATAGTAAAAGTTCTTCAGTTTGATAGTCCCTATCTACCATATTCGGCTTTATAAGGCTATTTCCAAACATCTTGTATAAGCCTCAAGGATGGTTAAATATTTGCAACGGTTTCCCTTTCTTCAAATACCGTGAACACGTAAGTACTAAGGGAAAAATCGGATACTTAAAAACCCTTTTATGGCAGGATCATAGCAATAAATTGCGATGAAACTAACCTTTTTCCCTTAAACAAATTCAAGATAAAAGCGATCTCAATCGTGAAACGAGGAGTTATTTAATGAGATCACCCTGTTTAGGGTAACGGTGGAACATTTTGGGATCGTTACTTTGAGCGGGCAGTGTTGTGAAAAATTGATAGCCGCGGGTGAATCGATCGATTATTATGCTATTTTAGTCGAGAAAACCGGCGGACGTTGGGTGGTTTGTATTTAAGTCAAGCGAGCGACACGCGACATTTTTCCTTTTTTATTTTTTTATTTTGTGACTAAAATTAGGTAAGAACCTTTTATACCATGTTATTTGCACAATTTTATTAAAAAAAATACTTAGGCATAAATTTAATATGCATGTTTAAAAAATTATAAATGACGCAATGTAGGTATGTCTTGGATGTATGGAAATTCAATAACAATGGAAAACGATGACATTAATTGTCCCAACCGACACTTGAATTCTGAACTTCAAAGGCCATACCTATTAAATCAGGCATCATCTCTCAAGCTCAACCATTAAAGTCTTCATTTCGCCGTTACCTCAAAAAAGTTTGGACAAAAGCGCCGCGCGCTAATCGTATTTGAAAACACTTTCCTGGTGCAACATTTTGTTTTGTTGCACCAGGAACTCCTTGGTAACTGCTACAGTACTGAATATAGCCTGGTTTGGCGTTCCAAACAAAATGAATTGCCATACAAAAGTGTATGTGGAACAAATCACGTGATTTGGTCTTCTGACTTCTTTACATTTTGTAGTTTAACTCAACTCTGTCAGACAGATTCATGTAATAATATGTCAATCATCAGATCTATACGCTCAATATAGGTACCGATACGCTTGGCGCCCAACCAATACGAATGACGTCAGCACACGTCAACTGGGCTGGAAAAATAAATACAATACGTCGAATTTGACAACATAATAACATACGAGAACGTAAAATACCTACGCCTATTCACCTTACTGCTGGAACTACTTAGGTACCTACCTTACTTTCATGGAACTGTAGGTACAACATTACCAATAATATGTTGCCAAGTTAGGACTAATGAATAAAATAACGAAATACTAATAAAAATCGTAAACATATTAAACTTTTAGAGTAGCTTGTATACCTTTTGGTTTTATATATTGCATATTATTTGTTTTATGACCCTTTAAAGTTGGGTGGACAAGTCCATTTAAAAAGTATAAAATTTATTAAAATAAATGATACCTTTAATTTGTTCGTAAAATGTATAGCAAATTTGTCTAAGAAACCATTTTGATAAACACAATATTTAATATAGCTGCCGAACAAATTTCCTACGCGTTGCATACAAACTACTGAGGCGTGACGTCATAATTCAGTAGCCGTTAGTATGGAGCGTTTTTGGGCGAGTCTATTTGTGTGCATTTCACACTGTAATATCTCGGGCAGTTTTCAAGCTAGCGAAATAATTATTTTACCAATGTTTCTTTTTTTGAGAGGTAATTTATGTAATATAAAATAAAAAAAGTTGTCAACATCCCAATTCTTACCTTCAGCGAGTTTTCCGATTGAATGTGGGCTTTTTTCTATTACATTATGTTGTATGTTAAAATAGTAGGCTATATGCCATATTTCTAACACTTTAATGTAATTCAAGAAATAATTATAGATATTATACTATGTACATAATTATTATTTGACCTATTTTATCATAAAAAAAAATCTGCCACAAATGGAGAGCGATGCCACGACCTATCCAGTCAATGGGGAATGTCCGAAAAAAATCAATTTGGCTAAATAGTTTTTTATAGGTAGGAATAAGCTCCCTTAGTAATAGAAAAAAATTGCAGAATTTTCGGTTGCGTATAAATAAAAATAAAAAATAAAGTCACTTCGATTTCACAAATATACGAAAGTAACAGCAGAATGGAGATTATACATTTGCCACCACCTGTCATAACCACAACTTGCTATTAAAAAAAAGTTTCAACACAAAATGTCAAAACTTTTTTTTAATACTTGCTGTGGTTGTGGCAGGTGGTGGCAAAGGTATAACCGCCATTCTGCTGTTACTTTCGTACATTTGTGATATCGAAGAGACTTTAATTTATTAAAAAAATTTGACGCAACCGAAAATTCTGAAACTTTTTTCTAAAACTAAGGGAGCTTATTCCTACCTATAAAAAAATATTCAGCCATTTTTATTTTTTTCGGACATTCCCCATTGTATTTTTTTAGTGGTTCAAATAATATTAGTGGCTCTGTGATATGTACGCCTCGGTGGTACGGCGAGGAATGAATATCCCTGTTCGTGCCACCACCAGTGGCACAAGTTGGTGGCACGGTGAGGAATAATCCACTATTTTTAAAATTTTCGAAAAACTGAATCGACATAAAAAAAAATTATCGAACCTGCTCACAAAAGACATCATCCATGTTTTATACATTTTTGGTCCAAATAAGAAAGTGCCGGCCAAAAGACAAAAGTGCTTTATTCTGATAGATTTTGTCCACCTAAGCATTTTTTATTATGACACCGAAGTTGTGGCACCACTTCAGATTTGTGTCAAAATGTATGAAAAGACAGATTTTTTGAACTCAATTAAAATCAAGTACAGCGGTGCTACAGCTTCGGTGCAATAATAAGAAATGCTTAGGTGGACAAAATTTATCAGGATTTGCTTTTTGGCCGACTTTTTTACATTTGTGCCAAAATATATGAAAAGTCAGAATTTTTGAACTTATTTAAAATCAAGTATAGCGGTGCTACAGCTTCGGTGCCGTAATAAGAAATGCTAAGGAGGATAAAATCTATCAGAATAAAGCACTTTTGCTTTTTGGCCGGCACTTTCACATTTGGACCAAAATGGATGATGTCCTTTGACGAGTATCGGTCGAGAAATGCGTCCTGTAGAGGAGAACAGACGTACAGCTGGACATTACGATAGCATTCTCGCCCAAGCTGAAACGGAGATGCTTCGCTTGCACTTCGCGCTCGCTCGGTCAATGATCTTTATTCAAAGATTACTACTGAACTACTGAAACCTACCACTCCACACCCCCATCATGCTAAGACCAACAACAAAAAGAAAACCTCTTCCAAACATTGAAACTAAGTCTCACACATTACCTTCCATACAAAAATAAACTCTACTGCAACCTAATAAAGTTCATTCCAGATCAGCACCAAAATAGCCGACGTGCTGTCTGTTCATAAAAATTCCGAAACCGTCACAGCGTCCTGTTCGACCACGTCAAGGGGTAAACTGTAAATCAAGGCAATTGTTACCCTATTGTAAGGAAATAAAGTCCAATGCTGATTCTTTCCTATTATACATAATTATTGTCACCAACTGGAAACCGAAGAAAGAGTTACGTATTATGAGTTTCTAAAACAAATTGTAGGATTTCCTTTGAATAAACTTATCGATGAAGCTGAAATATACAACTTGAATGAGTCGAAAGATAGTCTTCCTATATAAAAAACCAATGAAAATAAAAATATTTGAACTAAACATAAACTAAAAACAAACGAGTCGGACTTGCACACGAAGGGTTCCGTACCAAAAACGGCAAAAATCACGTTTGTTGTATGGGAGCCCCACTTAAATATTTATTTTATTCTGTTTTTAGTATTTGTTGTTATAGCGGCAACAGAAATATATAATCTGTGAAAATTTCAACTGCCTAGCTATCACGGTTCATGAGATACAGTCTGATGACAGACAGACAGACAGACTAACAGCGGAGTCTTAGTAATAGAGTTCCGTTTTTACCCTTTGGGTACGGGACCCTAAAAATGTAAAAAAATGAAAAAAGAAAATCGATTTTTTATAATTAATTTACGTACCTTATTAGGTATTACGTATATACGTACCTACATACATACGTATGTACCAATAGTATTATTATACTATCTGAGTATTTTTAATTAGTATAAAAAAAGAAACATTGACATAATTGATATTAAAGCTGTGGACGACATTCAAAAAATCCCTAGGGAAACTGTGACCGAAATAAAAAGTATCCTATATTTTAATCCAGGTTATAAACTACCCAAGTAACAAAATTTGGTACTATAAAAGTCCTGAGAACGCTTTAGGACGTGCTAATTTGTTTCATGATAAGTACTATAATGGTATTGTAAACCTTTACAGAACCCCAAATAGGCCCTAGTTTTATCACTGATTAATTCTATAAACATTACATAAATAAAGCCTCTCACGGTAATAAATCAGCTCTTATACTTGATGAAAACCAAAACATGTTTATAGTGCTATTTTGATCTTTTTATCACACTATTGTTCGCCATTTTGTTCGTGCTGTGCTCATGTCATCGTCAGTGTTCCCCAAGAAAACAAAATGTCATTCGCTTTTACAATTTGTAATACAAAGGACATTCTACAAAACATCACCTTTGATCGACCATTGACAGTAACTCCACCGTAACTTGCACTTGCGAAAATAATTGTATCGATAAAATCACTATGCTGATTTTAAATTTGACAATGCGCCCTCATAATTTTCATGATTTAATTAAATTTAAATTAATAAAATAAGGACTCGTCCCGACTATGGCTGCTATAGTACACATTGGCTCCACTAATGTGCTATCATGGCATAAACAGCAGCCATATTTTCGCCGAAAACGGATTAGTCCATTATTCATTTTAGTGCTTTTATCTCACGCTTTAGTCAGGTAACAGTAACACAAAAAGTTTAAGTTATTTAGCAACTGCACCAGAAGTCGCTATGATACTATTTAGTACCATAGAAGAGTTTTCATAACTTTTACAGAACTAGCCCCATAGCGATGTTGAGGAAGCATTTAAGCTAAATCGTGACATAATGGTTATGCAAGGTACTTTTATAGTGCAGATTGATTCTGTAATAGTGTTTTCGATACTGCTACAATACTAGTACTGTAAAAGTTATTCTGACGCAATATTAGTGCAAAATAGATACATAACAGTGACAGTAAAGTCGTCTATAGTACTAAATAGTACTATAATAGCTTTTTTCATATCTATTACAGTGCAACACTTTAAAAATTATTTTGTATGTCCTGTAAGTGTTCTAAGAGCTGCATCATAAAACTTAAATGCTCTTTAATATTATAGAACCAAAACGCTCTGTGGAAAACCTTTATAGCACAAGCAGTCACAACGGTTACCATTTAAGGCATACTATATCACTGTTTGGTGATAAAACCCCTTGGTTATAGAAACGTTTGTTACTTGGGATCTGTGTGCCAAACATTCATGCAAATCCGTTCAGTCGTTTTTGCGTGGTTGAGTAACAAACATTCAAACAAATACCAAAGTAAACATCCAGTGGTTGATTCAACCCCTAAGGAACCCAAAATTGGGATCCAAATATTGTATGGAATATACGGGAACGGGAACAGGAACGGGAAAGGACCGAGAACGGGGACAAACAGAAACCGAATATTATGTCCTACTGATATTGTGAAAGTTTGAATGTTTGTTATTCAATCACGCAAAGACAACGGATATGAAATGGCACACAGATGGTTTTACTTTTTATCTCGGTCAATGTTTCCCTAGGAATTTTCCGAATGTCCACGCGGACGAAATCGCGGGTGAAAGCTAGTATACAATATTAATAGGATTTCATCATAATAATAGGTCTTTACCTATGAAATTGCCGATTTGTATGGAGATTTTTCAAGAAGTTGCATTTTTCATAATAGCATTTTCTTTGTTCATTTAACAACCATGAACACTCATGTAACAAAACTTTTATGTACTAATGTTTGAACACTATGCTAACTTATTTCCATTTAAGATAAGCGAAAAAATAAGTTTTGGTTAAGTTACAACACCTTCGGTCACCCTTTTTTTGCTCACAAAAAAAGAGTCACTTTCAAG
Organism: Agriphila geniculea; assembly: GCA_943789525.1. Lineage (NCBI taxonomy): Eukaryota > Metazoa > Arthropoda > Insecta > Lepidoptera > Crambidae > Agriphila > Agriphila geniculea. The sequence goes on from OX038881.1 coordinate 3,057,662, forward strand.
ATCTTTTTTTTAATGTCACGAAAGCTAAAATATGGACTTTATTTTTACTGATAGTTAACTATCATGATTATAATTCGATGTAATATTCACGATTTTGTTAAAATTTTAAATTATAGAAGTTATTATTTTCTCTGTATGTGACAAAATATCGGCAATTTCATAGGTAAAGACCTATATATGCTAGCAAATACCTCCTCGTACAGCATAATCTCCTCAAACCAGCTGACGTTCACAAAAAATGCTCGGTTGATATATTACAAATGAAAATATCGGCGTTCATAAATCCATCCAGCCGTGAAATATTTAGAATATGTAATGATTCCTTCAAAAGGATTACGAAAATTGAGGTACAGCCTAATGCCATACCTCACTACGACACCATAATAAATATAAATAATTGAAATAATTCTGAAATAATTCTTATATTGCTGTAAATGTGGTCAGTACAAGATTATAACATTTATCAGTTTTGTTTCTCACATTTAACCAAATAACTTTGGTATGCAAATTAGAGATAGGTCAAGACTAATAAATAATAAATTAACAATGTCGAAAAATAATCATAAATAAAAATAATTAAAAAATGTCCAAATAGTAATCGAATTGAATTATCATAATAAAAATAATACATAATAATATATTGAAAAAAAAAATGGTTTGTAGTATTTAAATTTTGCAATAAATTCCTTAACGCTATAAAAACATTTGTCAGTCAGGAATCGATATAACGCACATTTAAATTGATTCATTGGTAAGTCTTTCATTGCCGTTGGTAGTTTATTGAATAATGTTATTGACATGAAATAACAATTCCTTCGGCAACACGTTGTTGAGCAAGATGGCAACACTAATTGATTTGGATCCCATAGTGGGATACGTATAGGACAACACCTGCCCACCGATTACGTACTCGTATCTCTGTTGCTAACAATTCTCGATTGAAATCGATTGAAATCGCAGTTGCATTGCTGCTTTAAGTAAGATAGTTGTCACATTGGTTCTTACTAAAGCAGCAATGTCACTGCGATTTCTGTCAAAGTTGATTGCAACAAAGTTAGACAATCAGCCTACAGAGCCTTGGCACAGTTTGTTCCTTTGATGTACCAGATAGTGTAGGAAATGAAGCGATCTTTTGTATGGAGACCCCAACATTAAATCCTCAGTCGATGAAACTTTGCAGGGATGTAATATAGTATGAACCATAACCTATATATACAAATATCCAAAAACAAAAAATCGATTTAGATAATTTAAAAAATATTTATGATACTTTATCATACTGTAAAGTTTCGTCTACTGAGGATTTACTGTGGGGGTCCACTACCATTCTTTCCTACACCAAGAATGGAAAATGCCCGGGAGACAGCGGGAGCCTGCTGGGGGAGTGGTGGAGGAGGTTAAGTCGTCTTACGCCACGCGTACTGTTGGTCGTAATAACTGCTAAGTCATACCTAGCTACTAAGGCAAGGCATTACCGGATAAATAAAAGATGGCTTATCATTTTCTAAAATATAAAACACCTTTACATACAAAAAAATAATTATCGTAGGTAATTGAAATTCCCAAAGTCTGAAATTTTCCAAAAAAATTTTTCCAGTAACGATTTTCAAACGAATACTATCCGGCTTAAAAAAGTGGCGACGCGACGCAACCAATAGTCCGGCTTCTAAGGGTTACCCGGTGCGTAGTGTATATTCTTTCATCTTTGCCTGATATTCGTTTGGTTGTGCAACCAATTTGAGTGCGGCAAACGTATCACACGCTGGTGCCGCAACCATGGTATCCTAGTGGGATAGGGCCCTTAATATGAAACCTTGCGTGGCCAAACGACATCCATTTGACGGGTGGATTTTTGTTACCCATTATAATAATCCAAACAAAATCATGTAACTAAGCAGAAATATTTCTTGAACAAACAGCCTACGATGAACCCGATGCTATTTTTAAAAATCACTTATGTTATTCTTTTTGTTTAAATACAATTTACATGCTGGAATGCAATTAAGCAATAATCATCATCATCATAACAGCCCACTATAGCCCACAACAGGACGTAGGCCTATCCCTTGAGAGCATGTTGCTACAATTTCCGCGCTTGGGCCTTTTAGGCGCGGAATGGTCAAAGAGCAAAATGGTAAAAGGTGGTAATAGTTATTTGTTATACAAGTGACCAAAATCAATTTGTGCTGCGAGTGCCGACTTTAAATCGAAAACTAGCGAAGTAGGCTAGAATTGAATCACGAGCGTAGCGAGTGATTCTAATATAGACTACTGAGCACAGTGAGTGATTTAAAGTCACGAGGCAGAACAAAAAGTTGGTCTCGTGTAAAACATATAACTTTTCACCTCTACCAGCGAGAAATCTCTCTTATTCATTAATATCCCATCTTATTTATTTATTTATTTATAATCATAATACACTAATTTATTAATTAATTTAATTATTTTTTTTATTTTATATTTATTTCAAACATGCGACCTCATTTCGTCCATTCCCTTTATTTAGAATTATCAACCTTCTTTTTTAACAATCCTTATTTAAAACTCCTTGGTATATCCGTGCATTTTATTTTTTTACCTTTTAATCCATGTATGACACCATAAAGCACTCTATCTATCCTTTTCTCACATATCAATTTTACAAGTCTCATCCTTGTCACTTTATTTCTTTTTTCTTTATTATTTTAAAAGTTGGTATTAGAAATTAAAAAAGCACTTTGCCTCACGCTCGCAGCAAAAATTGATTTTGCTGCGAGTTTTCAAAAGCGCCCTTTTCGTGCTGGAGAGGTGAAAAATCTATTGTTTATCCCTTTCGACGCATAGTGCCAGAAACGCAAATATCACTTCCCGCTTTTGCGATTTTGCTCTCTACCAATGTACGCTTTCGACGTTTTGCTTTTATATTATACTATCCTTTACCGTTTCGTGACCGCTTACCATTTTGCTTTTTGACCATTCCACGCCTAAAGGCATTGGCATCCGAATTGGAATTCGCAGAGAAGGATTAAACAAGATGCTGTTGCGTATTTTGCAATGTTGCAAATTAATTTGGGTAGGTACGTCAAACTCAGTTTCGAAAAGCCTGCAATTTGTAAGTTTCTTAACAAATGCCGGATGTTTGATTTGTCACAATGCACGTCAGATTGTTAGAGCATTAAAGAATTTCCTAACATAAAAAAAAATCTTAAACTGTTTTAAAATAGTGACTTTAAACTTTACCATGAATCAACATCAATTGTAGTCGCGAAATAATCTATTTATCCAAATGGAATAAATCTAACAACTGTTTCCCACGTGTAACAGAAACGGTAGAAAAACAATAAAATTGCGTTCCGGAGAAATATCAGCATTGCAAATTCGTATCTCAGACCAAGGAAATAGAGTAAATTTACCATAGACCAGTGGTCTTTACTCATTTGCATTGTTAACTGACCCATGGCGTTGCGTTGTATCGTTTTTTTTTATTGTCGTAAAGTTTTGTAACAACTTAATGATAATGATGTTACACTTTCTTCGTTAATTTCCAAGAATAAACGATTGCAATCGAATTTACTTTCATGGAAATTGAACAATCAGAGTCGAATACATCATTTTTATTGCTAGAAACTTTCGCAAATAGCAAATTTTTATCTATTCCTAAAACAACAAATAAAACTTACAAAATCTGAGTTAACATAGCAATTGTTTTGAAATAAAACAAACTTGATTTCCCAACTAGTAAGGTATAGGAAAGGAAGGTAGTGGACCCTTACAGTGAATCCTCAGTAGACGAAACTTTACAGTATGATAAAGTATCATAAATGAAACTTACTTTATTTTTCAAATTATCCAAATTGGTTTTTTTTTTTGTTTTTGGATATTTGTACATAGGTTTTGGTTCATACTATACAATATTACATCCCTGCAAAGTTTCGTCGATTGAGGATTTAATGTTGGGGTCTCCATACTCTCCATACAATAGATCGCTTCATTTCCTAAGCCACAAATTCTGGAAGTCGAAAATGGAGATGAATCGTGCAATTGCAGGAAAACAATTGGGATTCACATCAGAAACATAATGTTTGCTGAACGGAAACACGTTTGCTCATAGTCTATAGTCTGTGGCGCACAGCTGAGTCCGGTGTTTTTGCTCTCAAAATTCTGGAGAATTCTAAAGTACACTAGTTAGATAGTAGGACTAGGAACTGGGACAATGTTTATCTGTTTCATCCTTATTACGTAATAAAAAAAATCTTTTGGTAAAGTATTATTATCTATCTATTCCATTAATCACTTTTTTGTTTTGTTATACTTATTTTACCATTTGTTGGTTTTTAGGGTTCCGTTTCGTACCCAAAGGGTAAAAACGTACTAAGACTCCACTGTCCGTCTGTCTGTCTGTCATCAGGCAGGCTGTATCTGATCGTGATAGCTAGACAGTTGAAATTTACACAGATTATGTACTTGCGGTGCCGCTATAATAACAAATACTAAAATCAGAATAAAATAAATAATAATAAGTTCGGCTCCCCTATAACAAACGTGATTTTTTTGCCGTTTTTTGGGTACGGAACCCTTCGTGCGCGAGTCCGGCTCGTACTTGGCCGGTTTTTACTCTTTACGATCATTTATTGACAATTTATTGATGTGAAATGCAACTGAAAATATATTGAAATATTAATTGAAAAGCCAATATAATAAACTTAATTGCCAGTCGAAGTGAATAAAAATCTTGTCTTGACATCAAATTGGGACAGGTGAAAGCATTTCCGATTTTTCACGTGCACTCGACGTCGGCGTCGACAGTGAAACAAAGCACAAAGGAACCACGGCTTCTGACGACAAAGGCTGAAATTCGCGTTCGTATGTTCGGAACTGTCACATTCTTTGACTTTCTAAAGTGTCATAAAGTTTGCATATCCCCAAATCATATACCTACACTCGACAGCGATACGAAATAAGGTTTGGCAACACGTATCCCTGTAAATACAGTTAAGATATAGGCTATAGTAAATAGCTACTGCTATTGGAAGGAAAAAATAAATGGTATAAAAAAATAACTGGAGCAGATGCTACACACTAAAGAAATAATTTCTTCTAAGATTTTCTAAATTAAGCATAAGAAATGCAGTCAAAATATGGCAAAGTATTACGATTAGCGTAGTTAATCACGTAACTATTGTTGATATTATAATTTTCAATACTAGTTTCTAGTTAGCGCAATGTAACCCTGTATTGTAACGGATTTCAAACAGTTTGCGAGTTGTAATTATAACTAATTGTACATACTGGAACAGTTTACTGTTCAAACAATCTGCAATTCGCATCGGCTGGTTAAAACGGATGTGCTTTTCCCGATTACACTAAAATTACGTTTTTATTTTACGTTTAGAAAATTCTTACTCGTAAACTTACATTAATAAAGATGACCTTATAATAACACTAAAATACTTATACCCATGTACTGAAAAACCAATAAAAGTACCGTCACCTATTAATTAGAACTTAGTATAGTATAGATAGTGTCTCTAACGTTTCATACTGGTTTAATAGTAATAATTTAGCACTTAACCCCAAAAAAACGAAATGTGTAAAATTTTCATTACCTAATGTTGAGTAGACAAAATTAAATATTAATTTGAATGACGATGAAGTCGAGTTTATTGATGAGAGTAAAAAATTACTAGGTATTACACTAGATTCTCGACTGCAATGGGATCCACATATTGAAGCCTTGTCAAGTAGACTTAGTTCAGCGGCATTCGCTGTTAAGAAAATAAGGCTTTTAACTGATATTGCAACGGCAAGGTTAGTATATTTTATTCATAGTGTAATATCTTATGGACTGCTATTGTGGAGCTCTGCTGCCAGTATTAAAAATATTTTTGAACTTCAAAAAAGAGCTGTTCGCGCTATATGTAATCTTCGGCGGAGAGACACGCTGAGAGAATTGTTTAAAGAAATAAATATTTTAACTTTGGCAGACCAGTACGTACATGAAAATTTAGTTTATGTAAGGAAACACTATAATTCATTTGCTAAGAACAGCAATAATCACCAGTTTAATACAAGAAATAAAGATAAACTTGCCGTTCCAAGTTTTATGCTTGCAAAAACTAGAGGTTCATTTATGGGGAAAGGCATTAATGTTCCACAACAAGTGATTGATCTTCCTTTGCATGAATTCAAAAACCATGTTAAAAAAACGCTCATGGGTAAAGGTTATTATAAAGTAGACGATTATCTTAAAGATCAGCATGCGTGGAAATAATGTAACATATAACTACTATAAATACTTTGTTGCCAATAATCCTGTCACCCTGTTGTAATTATCTGGTATCGATATATTTAAGTTTGTAAATATCGTTACTTATGGCTGTTATTTCTTGCGCCCGTTCTTCTTGTCAGCTATAAAAGTCTGGAACGGGTGGTAAGAAAATATGGACGATTCTAAAGTACTTATAATAATTAAGTTTATTTGAATAAAGCTATTTTTTACTTTGACTTAGATTTTATTTATAAAAATAGGTAAAGGTAATTTTATCCTTAATTAATATTGGTTTTACTAGGTATTTTGCTAAGTTTTCCACAGTAATTTTCTTCGTGAAGAAATTGCATTGTATTGTAGTTTTTTTGTTTTGAAAACATGGTTGTGTACCTACTTAGAACATTGCCAAAGTCGTTGTGCAAATCGACCAATAATAATGTTTGATTAGGTTTGTGCACGCGATTACATGCAAACTGACGCAAATGCCTCATGATTGGTGACGATGGCCAGATGATTAATTACGATGTCGCTGTAATAGTTACTTAAAAATGTTTTATAGATTTAGTAATACTTACTTACATACTGAGACCAGAGCTGGGGGATAGGTCGGAGTTGATCAGTCAGGCTTTCCAGTATTAGAGCCTAATTTTTATTAAAACTAAAATAGACGTTACCTAGTGAAAATGTGAAAATAGGCGCGTAAAAAATATAGCACTACTTACATTTCGCCAATACTTTTGTCACAGAATATAAAATAGTACCAAACGTCTTTTGCTTCAAAAACACAATAAATTATATTTTAGGTTAGAGAATATACATAGAACTAAGTACAGCAAGTGCAAGTTTGTTGAATGTAGGTAAGCAGTACATTAGTTAACAATATACTTACTTACATAATACTTAGTAGCAGAAAACTTCACATCAAAATTATGCACACAATATTTGTATATTATCGTAGTTCTGACTTAAAAACAATCGTACCATTGTTAGATAATGTTTACATTCTCACGCATAAACAAATAGATTTTACCAGAGGGCATCTGGTCATATCGAATTGAAGGATCTTTAATTAATCTTACATATTTAGGGATTATAATAATTTTATAAAGTACAAAAAAACCTATTGCTTTACTTCGTTAGACAGAATAAATCCTAAATGTAAAAAAAATACGAAATATTGTGTATGCAAATGGTATGAAAAGAGAGGCTATATCATGAAGGCACCATTTCGTTTTATAATAAAAAAAATCACAATCAATAATAAAAAAATAAAAAAAGTCCTGAACAAAACTGAACTGTAATAGGAAATTACACATTGTACTTAATAGACAGAGTACAGAGAGACAGTAGAGACAGAGTGGTTACACATTGCGATTTATTTTCAAAAACTTTGTTCTAAAAGACTGGTTTATACAAAAAACTTTAGTAATTACTACATTATTTTATTTTTTATTTATTAAGAAATTACAAAGGTCTTAAAATTAAGATATAAGTTAACAATGTGACAAAAACCAGTATTGGTTTGTCCGCACACTGACACTCGCCTATTTACGCTCAAATAGGTATATATACATTTTATAAGAAAGAAAAAAATAATGTAGTCAAGCAATGCAAACAAGTATTACAATTACCCACAAAATTGTGCTCCTACTGCCGGCACAGCGCTGTCGAGCCACACGCGTAGTATTTAAGGTCACACGGGGTGATTGTGTTAATTTTTTTATAACTGTAATTTTATAACTTTTTTATTAACTATTGTATAATATGGGTATTATTTGTTTATAATTATATTTAAAGATATTATATTGAAGGGTTATTTAAAGATAAAAAATATTCTTTTAATTTGTTTTTAATATTTGATTCAGTGATTTGTTTTTTTAACGTTGACGGAAGGTCATTAATTAGTTTAGGTATTTGGTACTGTAATAGTTGTTTGCCGTAAAGATTGTTATAACAAGGTACTTTCAGTTTAACATTAGACGCACTACGAGTTGGATAGTTACTGGTAACAAAATTTTGATATTCATCGTTAAAGAATTGCTCAATTAATAGAATATACTTGACTTGGTCATGTACAGGTATTATTTTACAATGACAGAACAGTTCGTGATAATTATTTTGATATTAAAAACATATGAGTAGGTATCTCCGAGACAATATCCCGTACGATATGTCGGCGGACCCGACCGAACTACATCGATCTGTTCCATTTCTGCCATCTACCACGATATCGGCCGTGTATCGAATGATTGATGACTAGGTTACATCACTATTAGAGCACTAGTGTTGCCAACATAACTCGTACGAACATTTTCATGTATGGTAACTTCGACGTTTGCAATTTACCTATAACTAAATGATGTTGTTTATATTAATCATGTTTAGAAGTGTAAAAATTTACGGGATGAAATCCCACTAAGAGTAAATGGAGTAAAATATTTTTAAGTACTTACCTAGGCCCTTGATTTTGTATTCACCTGACACTGAATATTTGGAAGTTTCAATACAACAGTCAAGTAGTCAATACCAAACCAAATGCTGTAATAACTATAAACTTTACAAACATATTTCGGAACATAAAGGAAATGCCACGAATAGGGTTGAAGTTACAAGTTGAATCAATCGGATGGAAAACGCCCATATCAATCAGATTTTACTTTCGTGATACCTAGATCTGTAGTAATCTGTACCCTTAGTACGAACAGCTATCAGACATAAACAGTAATTTTGTACGGGAAATTTGTACAATGTCATCTATCGCCGTAGAGCGAAATTAAATTTTCCATAGATAATTCTCTATCGAATAATTTTACGCGCGTTATTTTTCTCGATAGCTGTTCGTGCTAAGGGTACTGATATAGAGGAGAGGCCAGGCCTTCAAAATTGAAATCCCGTCGGACAAGCGAGTGCTCTACCGACAACTGGTATCATTGTCTTCAGCATGATCTCCTGAACAATAATATAGCGGTTGTCGCATTATAAAGTGGTGGAGGGGGGAGGGGGGGGAGGGAAAAGGTGCAAAACTCGGTTATCAGAGTTTGGCTAATTTCTCAATAACCACTTGTTTGATTTAAACAAATAAACTGTCATATGGTAGGTAATATCCTTAACAACAGATTTTATCAAACAATAGTTTTTGTAGATACTATAGTTTATGAAATAATTAGATAAAATACGAATTTCAAATAAATATTTTTTTTTGTTTTGTAGAATTGAAGCAGTAAATTGAAATAAACTACTATGTAATTAAAACTATGAAGATTTGCTCCAGAAAAAAAATATCGCTGAATAGCCCAGTCATTCCCCTATATAGAATAATAAACTTGTTAAACATTTTTGTCAAGTAACTAGTTAAAAAAAATTTTTTTGTGTCGCATGGCGAAATTTTCTCTACCATTTTTTTTTTCTTAAATCCTCTACAGAATTAAAAGTATGAAGATTTGCCTTAGAAAAAAATAACTGTAAATAGCACAGTTATTCTATTATATAGAATAATAAACTTATCAAACATCTTTTTCTAGTAATAATGTTAAAAAAAAATGTTTTTTAATGGCGAATTTTCTTTATCTTTTTTTTTCGAAAATCCTTAACAAAATTAAGACTATCAAAATTTGCCCCATAAAAAATAAAAGTGAATAGTCCAGTTATTTTTCTATATTGAATAATAAATTTGTTAAATATTTTTGTCTAGTAACTGTGTTACAAAATGTTTTGTGTTGCGTGGCGAAATTTTCTTATCAACTTTTTTTTCGAAAATCCTCTACAGAATTTAAACTACGATGACTTGCCCTAGAAAAAAATAGCTGGTGAATAGCTTAGTTATTGCACTATATAGAAAAATTAACTTGTTAAACATTTTTGTCTAGAAATTATGTTCAAAAAATGATTTCTATCGCGCAGTGAAATTTTCTCAAACATATCATTTTTCCATAAATCTTCTACACAATTAAAACTATGAGGATTTTCTCCAGAAAAAAAATTACTGTAAATTGACTAGTTATTCCACTATATAGCTTAATAAACTTATCAAACATTTTGGTCTAGTAACTGTGTTAAAAAATGTTTTGTGTCACATAACACGGTGGACCTACAAAGTTATGTTTAAACGAGTTTGCACGGCACAAAATATTTTTTAACACAGTTACTAGACAAAAATATTTGACAAATTTATTATTCTATATAATAAAATAAGTGGGCTATTCACTACTATTTTTTTTTTGGGGCAAATCTTCATAGTTTTAATTCTGTAGAGGATTTTCGAACAAATGGTAGAAAAAATTTCACCTCGTGAAAAAATAATCATTTTTTAACATAGTTACTAGACAAAAATGTTTAACATGTTTATTATTTTATATATATTGGAATAACTGGGCTATTCACCAGTATTTTTTTCCGAGGATAATCTTTATAGTTTTATTTCTGTGGAGGATTTCCAAAAAAAATGGTAGAAAACATTTCGCCACATGACCCAAAATTTTTTTTAGCATAGTTACTAGATAAAAATGTTTAACAAGTTTATTACTTCATATAGTGGAACAATTGTGCTATGTATTAATATTTTTTTTCTGGGGCAAATCCTCATAGTTTTAATTTCATAGTACTTTCTTTTAATTTACTGCTTCAATTCTACAAAACTAAAAAAGCCTTTGTTTGAAATTCATCTTTTTTCTATTTTTGTAATAAACTTTAGTATTTACAAAAAACATTGTTAAATAAAATATGTTGCTACAGGTATTATCTACCATATGAAACGTTATTTGTTTTAATTGGACAAGCGGTTACTGAGAAATTATCCAAACCCTGATACCTGATTTCCGCATCTTTTCCCTCCCCTCCCTCCCCCTGAACCTGATCAAAATGATGCAACGACCGCTATATTCTTGTTCAAGAGATCATGCTGAAGACAATGATACCAGTTGTCGGTAGAGAACTCTTCGGTCCGACGGGAATCGTCATTAGACGACTTTCGTTAAAGCGGTTTCCATATTATTCGGACAGTGACCTCCCGCACTATATCGATGATAATTTTGTTGTCTTCCAACCAAATTTCAAAACTAAAAAACAGACAGCAAGCCAATGATTGTGGCAATTTTACGTAGTACTTTATACTATATGTACTTTTGTACTTTATTTTAATTTACTGCTTCAAATCTACAAAACTAAAAATTATTTTGTTTGAAATTTGACTTTTTTCTAATTATTCAATAAACTATAGTATTTACAAAAAACATTGTGGTTGTTGAGAAAATCAACCGATTTCCGATACTCGACTTCCGCATCTCTTCCCTCCACCCCTCCCCCCTCCACCACTTTATAATGCGACAACCGCTGTATTCTTGTTCAGGAGATCATGCTGAAGACAATGATACCGGTTGTCGGTGGAGCACTCTCTTGTCCAGCGGGAATCGTAAATAGACGACTTTCGTAAATGTGGCATCCCCTCTAATATCTATGTGTACATGATTTGAACACCTACCTAAATAAAATGGACAGGCTCGTACTCTTTTATAGTTTTATACTAGTTTATAAGCATTGTTTTTTTTTTATTTATTTAATCTTTATTGCATATGTATAAAATACAGCAAATGGCGGACTTAATGCTAAAAAGGCATTCTCTCCCAGTCAACCAGAGAGGATGTGATAGTTAAAATGTGCAGGCAATAAAGCGAATTGATAAATATGAATAATAATAATATTCAAATTAATTATAAGTACTATAACATAGATTAAATATATATTATAATATAAATACCTACATATATATACATACATATGCAATACATATATTTATTTAAGTAGGTAATAGAAGAGGTCAGATTCCAAGGGAGCTAGCGTAGAAAAACAAGATAATGTTCACGAACCAGTTTCTTAAAAGTGAACTTTTAAGATTAAAGTGGTTAACAGCCATAATTTTCTGTTGACCCAACCCAAGGTGTAGGTAGCGTGTCAACTATGAAGTTGTAAATTATAAGGTATGAACCTTAGAATCTTTAGATAAACGCACACAGAAAGTTCTATGACAGCTGCCCTGTTAAGAATAAAAAGTTACTGCGTCAACAGTTACTGAATCATTTTCTTTTTAATATTCTCTTCTTTCCTCAACTACCGTCCAATTTCGACAACTCGACCCACAACATACGTCAAGCCACCTTAACCCGTAAAAGCTGCACCGTTCCGCAGTCCACGCACCGTTTAGCCGGTCGGTCGCGGTGACAAACGGAATCAATTGGCCGCCCGCGCCGGCCGCCCACGATCAATCAACCAACCACTATCAGGGACAGGAGCCGCGGACACCGAGCGTCGACGGCTTTCACCGGTTTCACCGCGTCTCCTATCCTAGCAAACGTTCCTATTTTGGCTAGATTTGAATTTAAAGAAATAAATTTCCCACTGTCTTAGATATTCGGTTGTTTTTTTTTTTAACTAATGATGTTGAAGTTTGAGGTATTCCAGTTACGGCACCAATTTGGTGGCTGTTCGAAATTAAGGGCTGGTTTACATTATCTTAGTCTTTAGTAGAGTGTTTTAGGAGAGTAGAAGTTCATTACGTGGTGTGTTTGACGTTCTTTTAAAATCGACGAACATGCCAAGCAATGTATTTCTACTCGCTACTCGACTCGGTCGTCTACTTGCCTAATGTAAACCAGGCCTTATAAAGCCACTCTGAATGTTTTGCGCAAAAACAAATGACTCGCAACTTCCGGTCAATTTTTGTTTTAATTTCATGAATGAGCTCTAAAGTTTAAAAAAAAATTACATTCTTTATTCAAAGGGAATGGTTCAGTTTGTAAGGGCGCTTTGGCTTTACGTGAACATTAAATATAATTGTATATGATTCCCATTATTAATACTTTGTATCTAAAGGACATGAATTATAGTAATAAAGTTGCCGGAAAGTCTAAAAATGTGTCTATAAGCATGTGTAACATTGTAATCTTGGGACTGAAAGAAGTTATTTATGATTGTTTTTCCAAAATGAATGTATTATTATATATTGACACTTACTTTATTACTCACTTTTTACACTTTTTGAGGTACCTAATATCTTAGAATAATAACACCTAGAAGCCGTGTCCTCGTATGCAAAGTAAGGCAACTAATACCAAGCCAGAATGGCTTAGTTTTCAAATTAATATCCTTCATACGTTAACTAATCGTAACTGAAACCCAATAATATAGTAACTAGTCTTATAAATGTAAGAAAATTAAAACTGTTTTGTACTTAATCAGTATGATTAGGTAATAATGTAGAATAACAATCTGAAAACGGAGCCATTTTGGCTGTTTTAGTTGCCTCACTTTTGACAGTGTGCTTTGTAGAGAACTATCGTTCTAGGTAGTATTATTTTAAGCCTAATATAATAACATTAATCGGCAAAAACAAAAAAAAACCGGTTTACAAAGAAAAAGCAGTCTAAACAACATTCACAGCATAGATAATACAGATTCACAGTACAAGAGACACAAAGCGAATATTTTTTTTCAGATGTTATCGTTTTTGACATTAAAAAGTTTGTAAAAAGCTGTAAAAAGTAAAGCGTAGTTGTCATTACATGTACTCTTTGGTTGAAAGTGGGTTGACACTGGTATTTTGCCATGTTTTGAAAAAGGTTTTATATAAGTTCTCTTACATACTAGACAAGACAACTCTGTGATTATATTTCCTCTGCAAAAATACTTTTTAAATGATTTATTTTTATATTTACTTTCCGGCGAAAAGACTAAAGCTTCGTACAGACTGAGGCGAGCGAATCGCGCGCGTCGCTCATTTTGACAGATTTTGATCGCGTAACTCAAAGCAATGGCCATAGCCATAGCCATTGCCATAGCAATTTCTTCGACAATGGCTATGGCTATCGCTTTGAGTTACGTGGTCGCACTCGCGAATTTCGCGCGGAATTCGCCTCAGTCTGTACGAAGCTTTACAAGGAAATTCATTTTAAATTTAATTATATTTTTCTGTAAAAATACATTTTACAGAACGACTTGTTCACGTAAAGCCGGGATAGAACTATTCCCTTTTGTGAGTTGCTAGAAGTGCAAAACTTTCAATGTGCCCCATGTATAATTTAGTATCGCTCGTAACGAGTTCTTTAAATCTTTTACTAGTAAAAAATCTAACAACAACATACTTAAACAAACAAAACTTAATTTTAAAATAGGCACAGTAAAACTACTCTAAAACTACTAAAACGCTGACTATGAATATTTTCTGGGTTCACGGTTCGTAGAAGGGAAAATTAGGAAAAGTTTTCAAAAAATTCAAGAGGTCATATTTATTTTAGGGGAAACTTAGCTTTAAATCAATTAATAAGAAAAGAAACGTTTTCAAAATCATGAAAATGAAATGAATGAATGAAAATTAAAGTGATTGATTGATGAAAAAGATGATATTTACTTAACCTTTTTCATTATTTTTGATATGCCTAATTTTAAAGGGAACTTAACCTTTTCGCAGTGTTGCTCCGCCGTCACAGCATAATGAAATTCTGTAGTGGGGCACGAGTGACAATAGAGTGTAGTGTTCCTCAACCGAGTAATGAACCGGGGCCCACGCCTCTCGCTGCGACTAATTGGACAACCTTTTTGTGCATTACACATTGTGTCACTGACTCTGTAAGATTGTCATCGTGTCACATTTTAGGATTAATTCCAAATTCTACAAAACAACATTTTATTTTATATTAGCCTCTGTATTTCAGTAAGCAAGCTTCCGTACCTATGTGATTCTCCCAAGGAGTAATTAATACCCTAATTTTATGGATTCTTCTAATCAGTAAAACCATACGATACAATACAATATTATGCAATAATCATTTACTTTGTCAAACATGAGTGTAATGTAATGTCTATAGATACGAGGGAGAATTTTAATTATTTTTTATCAGATGTCAGTATAAGTATAAATTAAATTTTAATACAATTGAAATGTATAACAAAGAATCCCACACGATGCTAGCCGAAAACGTTATGTTTTTTAAACAATTAACTACGATCATAGATACTGTGTAATGTAGGCAGACTATTATGCAAAGTTGATGTTTTCTCACTAAAAACTATTGGTTGGTTTGACCCCAAATTAGGACCTACAGAATATAAGAACAACAACGCGCCCACGTAATTAATGCAGACAATCAGAGTTCGTAATGAAAAACAAATGTTATTATAAGCAATTCTGTTACATAAGCCTGAAACTGTAACAACCTACAGTAACTTAAGATATACAATGACCACTTGTGCGGCTAATCCGTATATAACTCGGAAGGAAAATATTTTTTTTAACTAAAATATGTTTTTATAGAACTCGTAGTACAATAATTACGAATCCGGGAAGTTACGTTTTTCAGATATTCGTAATAAGTA
Organism: Agriphila geniculea; assembly: GCA_943789525.1. Taxonomy (NCBI): domain Eukaryota; kingdom Metazoa; phylum Arthropoda; class Insecta; order Lepidoptera; family Crambidae; genus Agriphila; species Agriphila geniculea. The sequence continues at coordinate 3,073,272 of OX038881.1, forward strand.
TTAATTACAAGTATTAATTAAAAGGTAAGTACTTACATTATTCTGGTGTAAAATACAAAGGTTTGCGATTGTCTATTATTGTGTAAAATATTCATGTAAAGTCGAAAAGCTTTTGCAAAGTTTCAGCAACTTTAAATAATAATTAAGAAGTGTAAAGCCTTGTCAATTTCCATTTGTGAGAAAAGCCTTGTCAACTTCCATTTGTTTTATAAGATTTAATATACATAACCAATACAGTTATCAACTCAGTTTATTTTCAAATAGGCCATGATTAGGGGATATCTGATTTAATTATAGCGAAATAAATAATGTCAATTATTAAATACCTTTTAAAAGCTAGGTATGTAAATATATTACTACTAGAAAATGGTGAGAAAAAGTAAGTATTGAATAGACGAGTATCCATATTGTCCATGCAGGAAATAATGCCCTCGCTCCGCTGCTGTTGCAGACTAGTGTATATTATTATTATGTTCTAGTGTTATGTGCTAGTGTTCGGAATAATGATACTGCATTGACGACCTTGCCTCTCTAATTAAATCACCAATAATATTATATGTATTTTAAAGGCACCAGCCGAGGCGGTTTGTTAGGGTTCCGTAGCCTAAATGGCAAAAAACGGAACCCTTATAGATTCGTCATGTCTGTCTGTCTGTCTGTCCGTATGTCACAGCCACCTTATTCCGGAAGTATTAAGAGTACACAGTTGAAACTTGGTACATAGGTGTATTCTATTAACCGCTTAACGATTTTAACACAAAAATAAAAAAAATAGAAGGTTAAGGGGGGGGCTCCCCATACATGGAACTGATACTGAAAAAAAAATTTTTCTTCAAAACAATACGTGCGGGGTGTCTATAGATAGGTCTTTAAAAATGACATTGAGGTTTCGAAGACTATTTTTCTCAAAGTCAACCGTTTGAAAGATATACACCGCCAAAGTGGTAAAATGTGTGTCCCCCCCCCTTAACTTTTGAAATAAGAGAGTGAAAAATCTAAAAAAAATATATGCTATAGTTTGAAAGACATACATTTTGTAATTTTTGAGATATAGCATATTTTCCAAAGCCGCAAATATAACTTTGTCATTCATACCAAAACTGTGAAAAACAAAGTTATTTTTGCAGACGACAAAATGATAGTGGTATTAAATATGGTATGGTATAAGGTAACTACGGAACCCTACGGCGCGTGGCCCGACACGCACTTGGCCGGTTTTTTTATAGAAAAAACAAAACCTCCTTAAAAATAACCTAACAAAAACAGCTTAAAAAATAAACTGCTTTAAAAACAAGAAATAATTTATTCAAATCAGCATAATAACAAACTCGAAAGTAGTCGTGTGGGAGGAAGAAGGATATTTTTTTATCTAAACTTTAATCATGGGTTTAATTAAACCCCACCCGACTTCAAAAGACATTGTTTAATCTTAGATATGCGTACCTACATACTTTCGAGTTAGTTATTTATTATGCTGATTTGAATAATTTATTTCTTGCTTTTTAGAGCCGTTTATTTATGAAGCTGTTTTTGTTAGGTTATTTTTAAGGTTTTTGAGAGGTGATAGATAACTTTCAGGCTTCAACATAATTTTCACACACTCATAACTCATTTTGAACTTATTGTTAGTACCTTTTTCCACTAACCTTCGTTTGTTATCTTTCAAATGCCTAGGTACCTACATAATTAAAAGTTAGGTACTAAGTGTAGACTGGTATATCTTTTATGGTCCTTGGGTCTATGGTAGGTTTGTCTCCACCCGTTATAATAATGATAGGACCTACCCTATACAGGGTGAATTTTTGAGACGGTACATTAAGGGCGGGTACCTTAACCGTTATAGTTACAGGAAAACGTTCCTAGGAGATCCATTACTTTTTAAGATATTATGAACTGCATTCACAGATTTTGGAAAAAAATACCGTTAGCAAAAGAATGATAAAATACCAAAAAAAAATTTTTTTATGCCAATCGATCCTATTTCGTGTGGGGATCAAAAGACTCGATGGGACCATTTAAGGCATGAGTACTAGAAACGACAGAAATCGCCAAAAACATTTCCCATACATTTTGTACTGAAAAACGATAAATCAGCTCGAATTTTTTTTTATTGCTAATCCATCCTATTTCTTACTGTGATCAAAATACTCTTTAAGGCTGACTGAAATTTTAGTACAGAAACTACAGTATTTACGTTGAGTATATCAACGTTGTACTTATGAGTATGTATATTGTATATAATTTCAGGTACATTAGTACAGAGAAAGACTCCTACGCACGCGACCCTCCACGGGACTCACAGGATAGTTGGAGAAGAATTCAAAACCAAGAATTTGAAACTCGCTCACGCAAAGCAAACGTATTTGTTGTCAAAAGACAATACATTCCTACGCAACTATTTGGGCGTTTAGTAACATGGATGTCATGGAGTGTCATGGATACCTTACCACGCAACCCAACCGCTGTATCCATTTACAAGTAAACTTAGAAAGTATGTAATTATATATCATTTGTTAATCATGAAATGATCATCATCGTATATGCCATTTTAATGTACCCACCGCTGTGGCATGTCTTCTTTAGTACATACTTAAATAAAGTACACTTATTTGTACACATTAAAGTTGTATTTGGCAAATACGACAAACCTGTTGCATTTAATGAGATAATTTTGCTTTGATAATAATTCATACCCATTCTTATAAACATTTTTCGGATGATATATTTTGAACGAGGCCCATACTTTATGTACATCACCAAATACCTAATCGAAAAACTGTTTAACCGATGGGTTATTTGATCGATGGACTGCGAAAAACCGAATGCACGAACTCTCATGTCTCGGATAGAAGTGGAACTATTTTTTATTATGTCCCGAGAACACGTTCCTTCGAGTGCCACAACACAATCACATATTCGAAATATATATGATAAAACTTTCAATAATCAAGAAATAATAATATAAATATTTATTTACTTATGCACAGGAATAGTTCCTACTTAGATAGACAAATTCACATAATTTTACAATACAATACAATACAATACAAAGAACTTTATTCGATTCCACAATTTTGGGTAGGTAAGTACAGATAATGTAAGGTAGGTACATTATGAAACCGAAAAGGTTACCACTCAGCATAAGTTGCAGCATGATCAACACCTGCAACGCTGATATTCTGCGGAACCTTGAATTGTACGTAGGTGCATGCCAAACAAAATAAATAGGGCTATGTTAATTACATTCATATTTTTAACTTTTAGATTTTTGCATTCACAATGCTATTTTTATATTAAGATGAATAAATAATGAAAAGCATTGGGCCAGAATCCTAAGGGTGCGGGTTCGAATACCGTCTGAGTTGCTACGGGTGAGTCGATTTTTTCTAATACTTTTCATTATTTATTCATCTTAATACATTCATATTGCCATTGAGCTACAATAATACTATATCACACACATTTCACTAGTATAAACAGTGGACCAAAAAACTGCAGACATATTACTTTTGCTATGAGTTGTAAAATGAGAAATTTAGATATAAAATAGTGTTGTTTAAGTTAAGCACAGTCGCCTGTTAGGATACCTTTTGTTGTTCAAGCAAATAATCTTTAAATTTACGTTTGAAAGAATTAACCGATAGAGAAGCTTTTATAGGTGGTGGGATATTGTTCCAACATTTCGTGGCAGCATAACGAAAGCTACCACGAAAAGCAGCCGAACTGTGCATGGGGCATATGAGTATAGAAGCTAGTCTAATTTCGCGTTGTGAGAAAATCAGTTTTTCGTAAAGATATCGAGGTCGGTGAGACTTAATAATTCCAAATAGTAATGTGGAAAAGTGGAGTAATCGTCGAGCCTCCATTTTAACGATGTTTTCTCTGTTAATGTTAAGATGTCTGTCTGTCTCTTTTCTTGCGCCCTATATTTTTTTATTCTTTACGACTTGAATGAGTTTATGGTGGTAAGGGCAGGTAGATGATAGAAGTGATAGGGTAAAAAATATACAATTCAAAAATTAACTAAATTATACCTGTTTATGATTTTTCGAGTTAGAGTTTGACAAAAATATTACAATATTATTCTAAATCCTATTATTTTTACGATATTTTTTGACACAGGACATTACTTGTCTCAAATTCCACTGTAAAAAGAACACTAAATAATTGCCATTAAAACCCAGACAGGATTCTATTCTAGACTAGGAAGATTAACGTGTTGCGATAAAAGGGTAGGAAAATGCGCTCTTTCCATTACAAAAAGCGATAAATTTGAGCCCGTTCACTTTGTAAGAACTTGCTTGCTTTTTCTAAGCTATTTAAAATTATAGATATAAGACCTATTCAAAGTTAAAGTCAAAATGCCTTTATTCAAATAAACTTAATAATTAAGCACTTTTGAATCGTTTATATTTTCCTACCACCCGTTCCAGAATTTGTTATAAGGTGACTGGGTCAAAGTGCGCCATACTTTTTTCATAGTTGACTTTGGTGCAATATAACTTGTGTTTAAGTTCACATATGATACTTGTCGTGATACCATAGGGATCTGTGATATTTTGCAAATACAACCAATGTGGTGTCATTGGAATTTGACAGTAAAATAATTATTTTTAGCACAAAATTAGAAAACATGGACCGTAGGCGCACTTTTCCGACAAATCGGGTAAGTGCGCCTGGTATTAATAAAACGCAATAATGAAGCATTAGAATTAAAACATACACATTATTTTGAGAAAACAAGCAACAAAACGCATAATATATATTTTTTCTCATAGCCACATTCTAGAAGAATCTATGGTATTCAAACCAAATTTCGGTTAAGTGCGCCATACAATCTTAAATCAGAGGCTGTGAACCTTTTTTCTAAATATGTAGTAATAATCGAGTTTGAAGTATATTTTTTGATGGAATACAATGCTGTGGAACTTTTTGATATCATTATTAAAAAGGGACAAAGATAAGGTTTGCAACCTCTGATTTGCGGTAAAGTGCGCCATATGAAAAGTCAGTATGGCGCGCTTCTTCAACTATACAAATATGAAGTTAAAATATTTAACTTGCAAAAAATATAAAAAATTTACTAGATAGGAGTGAAATAAAGTCAGAATCTTAAAGCAAATTATTTAAATTGTGCACATACCTCAATCGTTTATCAATCAAAACACTATTTCTTGAGTTTCATGACTATGACCACAACCATAGTCATCTCTGCTTACCACTTTGAATGACAGTGAAAATAAAATGGCGGATTTCTCAAGAACGCGTGACGAGAGCCATTTTTTACTATTACCAAAAACTATGATTTAGTTTGTAGCATGGATGTAAGATATCACTACTAGTATCCAATCGGTAGTTTTCGAGATATTTGTGGTAGGTGCACTTGCCCGCTAGGCGCACTTGGCCCCGGTAACCTTATGACATACTTAGTTTTCCATCCATTATTTAGTATCAATATTATTAAAACGTTCCTAAGACGACAAACAATATATTTTAATATTTCTTTCCATTGAAATAAAACCCTTTTTACGGAAAATTTCATGGCGCGGTTTTATTCAAAGTTTACTGATGATGGAAAATCTTTCCTCACAACATTTCCATAACAGATATCTGTTTTATGCGATTATTTTCTTGGTTAATGCAGGTACTCGGCCCTCTTTTAGCTTGATATTTCTGTTGCACCCTGTATTTTAATAAATAGTTATTGCCCACAAAACTTTTTTCTCCGTAGAACTAGAACATGCAAAGCGCTATCAATATGCCACCTCATTAATATTTCCCCTTACAGCTTTTAATATTAAAACGGGTTAAGTGGCGGCCATGAAATTGGGGCACGCAGCCTACTGAAGCCAATATAGGCCATTATGCAACTAATACTGCCCTTCACTACTTCGCGTGACTGATAAATACATAGAACATAGGTACTATGTGTAAATGTTACTTTGTCAACTCCTATACGTCCTTAGGTTTGTTGAGGTGTACTATTTGTATGTATGTATTTTGTGGTTGAGGTAACGATCATGTCTGTATGAGCTACAAAATTAATCCAAATTAGCCTAGTTTAAAAATACTTTTCACTTTGAGGTCCTTTAACGCAAGTTTTTGGTTAAGTTACAATCATCTTATTTAACAGATAAAGTTAAAAAAAATGTTTCATCACGTACACACTCTAATGATGCGTAAAGAAAAGATTTAAGTAAGTATAATGCTGGTTGCATTACTTAAATGTTTTCTTTACGCATAATTTTTTGACCGAGCGAGCACGAAGTGCGAGCGCAGCGTATCTCTGCTTCAGCTTGGGCAAAAATTCTTACGTATTTTTTTTTTATATCTGTTGGGCAAAAATTCTTACGTATTTTTTTTTTATGGCTGTCTGTTCTCACCTACAGGTCGTATTTCTCAATCGATTCTCGTGAAATTTTGTGAGCAGGTTTGAAAATAATATAAAAAAAAAATTTAACGCCAGTTTTTTGAATTTTTTATAATGGCAAAGATATGTTAAAAACTTATTTCAGTCCGTCCGGCTTTCCAGCGCTGTCTGGGGCCCTACCGGCTAACTTATCGAACTTTGATGGGTCTGCCGAGCTTCAACTTAAAACAGAGAAATCAAAGTAAGGAATTTAGTTATTGTACTATTTATCGACGTTATTTGGAGGATATCGACGTTCGTGTGACATCATGAATTGGGGTTCGCCATTTTGGCCCAATTCGGGCTCGATATAGTTTTAATTTGAAACCCGGCAGATTTTTCGAAGTTCGATACGTTAGCCGGTACGGTACCTGTTCTCCTCTACAGGTCGCATTTCTCAACCGATCCCGGTGAAATTTTGTGAGCAAGTTTTATAAATATACAGAATTTTTTTGTCGAGACAGTTTTTCGTAATTTATTTAAATGGCGGAGATAAGCATAAAAAATATTTCAGTCCGGCTTTCCAGCTGTTTGTTCTCCTCTACAGGTCGCATTTCTCTACCCATTCTGTTAAAATTTTATGAGCAGGTTCGATAATTATCTATAATTGTTTAGTCGAGCCAGTTTTTCCAAAATCTAAAAAAATATTTACCCATTTCGAAAAAAGATCTAAGTAAATTAGAAGCACCATCTAGCTGCGAATACTCCAAATAATATACCAAACAGCACGTACTATGTGCTTTGAAAACCTCATGGCAACATTTTATTTTTGTACAATTTGAGCCACTTTTTATCGCGTGGTCTACAGTTCACGGAGCCACTAGTGTAAATTTCGTAGTTCCTATGATCACGATTCACGCACGATTCACGATTACCTATGTTACAAGGATTCGTATAATTTTGGAAATAAGATAGACTTACGTAAAGAACTTAAACTATAATATTTAAAACAAAAAATTAAACCTCTTTTCCCAGACACAGCTCGCCATCCTTAATTAATGACATTCGTTAATAACCACCTTCAACAAAATGAGACATCGGTTGATAAGTACCTACCTACTCAACGGAAGAGAAAAGCTAGCTGGCTCCGGAACAACTTCACAATTGGCATTACTTATACTAAATTACCTCTCCTAATTGATAGCAATTAAAACTCCGAATAAGCGCTCTTAATTGAAGAAAGTGATTGAAGTGCAAAAATGGCGAGAACACAACTTACAATAGCTCAGGAACACCTCCCAGTAGATTTAACACCTTCTTTCCTCTGTGGTAAGAGTCAAAATTCGATGAAGTCTATTCACTCATGCTTGACGAAACGCTGGCAGCACAAAGAAACCAAGTATTACACACAACACGAAAGAAACACAGTTAAATTCCGGTACTGACAATTAACGCAGAATTAATATTATCAGGAAATCGTTGGACTGTAACAGCCACTCCTGGACCTCGATTCTGCTAATGTTCACGTAATAATAATCTTGACAAAATGGAGTTTCAATAGGTAGTATTAGTTTTGCTTTATCCCACTTATTAATAAACGAAGATTAAGTTAACACCTAGTTTAACCAAAAAAATTGCTGATTATGAAGCTTTGAGACGTCAAACGTAAGGAGTAACATTGTTAAGCCAATGTTTAGTTAAACCAGGTGTAAAACTCTTCGTTTATTAATAACAAGAACTGTGTCGAAAAGCAATACCATTGAAATACCATTAAGAAACGATTGTTACGTTAACATAGCAGAATCGAGGCAAACAATTTTGTGCTATTTAACACCGCGTGTGTTGTGAACGGAACAGGTGCGTGGTATTAGGGATATTAATTCTCGCGAGCGTTCGCGAGATTACCGAAACATTAAGCCTTAGCTTGTGGATGTAGAGTTATCGCGCCGATCTAGACTGGCTCGCCGACGTAATAAGCAACCAATTAATTGGCACGCATTTACACCGTTGCGAATGCTAGGTTTATTCGCTCGGGTAACATTAGACACGCAAATGTAGACGTAGTATTTCAAGATAGATAAAATTTGGGAATAACCAGTTATTGCTCAATATCGTAATGCTAATATGTAATCTTAAATTAGACTATAGCATCGCATCACAGCATAATATAAATTACGTACGGCAATTTATGGACATTGTGTACAATACCCCAACCCATATATGCAGTCAAACATTTAGAAAAATTGCGCAAAGGTGTCGTCGAGAGCATTTGAATAAAAGCACCTTCAACCACAAGATTTATGAGCCCATAATCTGGATGAATGGTACCAGCGTCCTTTGTAAGGGCAGGACACATATCTCAAGTGGAAAATGTTAGTTATTTATCTGCATCACTTTGCTATTTATGATGAAACATTGTCTTGTTGTAATACATCAAACTGCTGAGCTGTGAGCGTGGTTATTTATCAAAAAACCGGCCAAGTCCGTGTCGGGCCACGCGCAGTAGGATTCCATAGTTACATTATACCATACCATATTTTAATACCGCTATCATATTTCACCTGAAAAAATAACTTTGTGTTTCACAGTGTTTGTATGAACGACAAAGTTATATTTGCGGTTTTAGAAAATGTACTATATTTCGAAAACTTATTCTGTATCTCGTTCAAACTAATTTTCGTTGAAAGTGTTCACTAAGATCTATAGCATATATTTTTTTAGATTTTTCACTCTCTTACTTTAAAAGTTAAAGGGGGGGACACACATTTTACCACTTTGGCAGTATTATATCTTTCAAACGGATGACTTTGTGAAAAAATTGTCTTACGAACCTCAATGTCATTTTTAAAGACCTATCTATACCCCGCAAGTATTGGTTTGATGAAAAAAAATATTTTCTGTTTCAGTTCCATGTATCGGGACGGGAGCCCCCCCTTAATCTTTTATTATTTATTTTTTTTGTGAGGAAATCGTAAAGCGGTTCACAGAATACATCTACCTACCAAGTTTCAACTATGTAGATAGTCCTAATACTTTCAGAATAAAGTGGCTGTGACATACGGACAGACAGACAGACAGACATGACGAATCTATAAGGATTCCGTTTTTTGCCATTTTGGCTACGGAACCCTAAAAAAGCCTGTTCACATTTCACGCCGTAGTGGCACACTACAATTATCACTCAAAGATCTCTACTCTTGTACAAATAATTTAGCATCTCAACAAAACCAAAATCTGATAAAACTAAATTTTCAACATCGACTAGAAATACTCTTAAACTAGGCGGAAAATGCTTGGTCACTTAGGGCCTTCGTCAAAACTGACATTTGAATAGGCACTCGAATTTCCCAGTAAGTAACAGACTAGGTAGGTTACTATCCATATTTAGCAAGGCAGTTCCTTACTCACCTATTCAAAAAATGCTAGATCCACTTAGTAATACCGAAACGAAATATCCATTGACTGTTGCCTACTTTGATTTACGAAATATCGGAATATTTTTATACTTAAAGTGGCAAAAGTGAATCATCAACCGGAAATTGTATTTATTTCGTAGAGTGATATAACATTTTCGACTAAATGTCACGCTTTCGGATTACTGACCGTGAAGTAGCCCAACAACCGCACAGGTAAGATGTTATACTATTAAGGGCAAAATAATGTCAACAACTAATAATGGTGGATAATGGCCACGATTATAGTAACGCAGTCGTGAGACATTTTAACAGCCGTGACTATTTTCACGGTGTGGAATGAATGGCAAGATTAACTTTACTAGCGGAACTAAACGAACTGAGATTCCACAGAAATCTGAAGAAAGATATCAATTTAGCTCCAAAAAAAACATTGAGTTTTATGCAAGTTTTTAACCGACTTCAAATGTATGTTTTACCATGACTTCGTCACTTGTTATCCAATTTATATTTTTTTTTTATCTCAAAGAACATAGTTTGTGTGTGGCCCCATAAAAAATTTACAAAGATCTGGCTGGTAGTTTTTTCATAATCCTGAAAAATGACAATTATTTAGCTTGCTATCACACGTGTTTTTACGGATTTTCGGACATAACATCTTTGTTGTACCGATTTAGATGATTCTTTTTTTTTTTGAAAGGGTATACTTCAAGAATGGTCACATTTTAATTTTATCGGTATTGGACTTTGAACTTTGAAGATACACAAGAGAACTCCTCAAATTCAAATAGTATATGTAAAGTGATTTGGATTTTGGTAGGTTTATGACAATCCAAAACAAACCAAACCATGGTCTGCGATGCAAGGTTCTGGATTAGACTTGGACTACGAAGACACAACGGAACTCCTCAAAAACAAACAGCGTAAATTTGGAAATTGAGTTATGGGCATTTTACCATTGAAAATATTTTATAAAGTTAAAAAATATTTACATGCTTACATACCTACCACTAAAAAGTTGAAAATAAAAAACTTTTTTTACCAAAAAAGAATAACCTCCTTCAAAAAGCCTGAAGCAAAAACAGCTTCAAAATTAAATACCTCTAAAAAGCGAGAAATAATATTCAAATCATTAGTTACGCATAACATTATTAATAAAACACGTCTAATGAAGTCGGGTGGGGCTTTTAGAAATATAAAAAAAATAAGTTGTCTTCCAGCCCCACCCGACTTCAATAGACGTGTTTTATTAATACCTAATGTTATGCGTAACTAATGATTTGAATATTATTTCTCGCTTTTTAGAGGTATTTAATTTTGAAGCTGTTTTTGTTTCAGGTTTTTTCAAGGTTTTTCTTTTTTGTTAAAAAAGTTTTTTCGTAAAACTTTCCATAATACTTCAAGTTCGCAGTAATTACATTTATTATAGGTGTAAGAAATATCCCAGCAAATTGCTAATGCGCCTGGCGGCTAATTTTTTAATCCTCAAAAATGTTTTTTTTTTTTTTATATACCTAGGTAGGTAATGTAATTACCTAGATTTTCTTATTTGAAGAATTATGTTGTCACTTGTTTACATGTCATTTTTAGTTGCGGATTGTTAATGAGACAATGTTCCTGAGCTTTAACAATTTGCAAGCCTCCTTTATGAGTATTAAACAGTTAAATGGTTCCCTAGCTAAAAATTCTTTGTTACATTGCTGTGTTATTGCGGCAGATCCTCAATCAAACTGCTGTTATGGATATTGGGCAAGCGAAGGGCAATTTCTTGAGCAACAATGTAATTTGGACCTTATTAGCATTCCCATTGCCCCACATACTAAATGGTACTGAAACTTTATTTACCAATTTAACTTTGGTTTTCTCATTGACAATTTCACACCTACGTAAATAAATACCAAACGAAGACATATTAAATTAACGTAAAACGCCAATTGGCGACCCCATTCTTTGCGGAGAATACCTTTTGTCAACCATTCTTTTTATTGTAACTAAACTGATAACAATCGATACGTCGTCGTTAAAGTCATTGAACCGACAGTAAAACTATTAGGTAAGCGGTCCCGTAACGGAACTTCATAGTTTAAAAATGTCCTTTTTTTATTTCGCAACGAAGTAATTAATCCTCCGACTAAAGGGTGGGGGAAATGATGGATGACCACCGTTCGGAAACTGTCAATTGGCAACCACATTGACCACAATGGAAGATAAATGGACTAAATGAATGGAGGAAGAGCCTGTATGAATAGGATGTGCACGTGAAATGCGGGAATGCCCTAATCTGGATTAATTAAGGTATAAGGTATAAACTACTATTGAAATATCGTAAGCAGTTACTTTACTATTTATTATATTCTGTGCTTTCACTAACTTAGGTGATCTATTTCTATGCTAATGAGGGACAACTTTCATTTGAATGTAATTATAAATTTTCAAACCTTAAAAGCAAAAGGAGAAATGAAATACCGATCATGATTTGAATGAAACATTAACATTGTTCATAATTGCAATTGTTATGGTCACATAAAGGTGAAAATTATAAATTTTACACGTATTGCAATACCGATTGAGTGTGGTCAATGGTCAACTGTGGTCTGTTTATGGAATAGTGTATTACTTTTAAGGCATGCACACACGCACTTAGAATAGTGATTGCGAAAGTCCTGTTACTGGCGACTTGTGCTAAGCTTCAATTCACTTAACACGACACAGAATTAAACGACGTTCTCTTTTAAAAATAGATGGCTCGTAGGACATACCTTTAATGAACCATTCGGCATAATCGTGTCGGTTCTCAAATCCAGTCACAATACACGGAACAAAAACAAAAACCACTGTAGCACTTCGCAAACACAAAATAAGAACCAAACTTAGAACTTACGACACACCCGGAAGGTGGAGTACACACATATTTTGCGTTTATTTTACGGGGTATAATAAAAACTGCACGGGTATTTGAACAGATGGGGTATTTATTTTTGTTGACGTACGACGCGAGTACACGACACGTGTTGCGATTGCGACACCGCACCACCGCTCGCGAGGAGAATCACGGCACTGAGCCGGAACGAACAGCACAGCACTCAGGACACGAACACAACACAGTTGTTTGACTCGCCTCGTGTCGTCCTCCTCCTCCGCGGTGTGCCCTCCCTCTCTAACAAGTCCGAGGCGAGCTGATGACGCCATCTATTACCTAAGCGACGCGTTAAGTAAGGCTTCGTCGCTCGCTACTACGTCTAAACTGGCTACCTGTAGATTGTACTATTTGTACTGCACGAGTGCACAATAACAGCTGAATTTTCTCGCTTTCTTCAGTGAAATAAAATGCATTTTTCCCTTTTTTCCTTTTAGTAATAACACTCGGCTCCCTACCAAACAACATGTAGTTAAGAGTTTCATAAAGTATTAATAAAGATAGACAATTTAATCAGGGTATTGGTAAAAAGTTTTGTTTAGAAAGTTTACATTGAATTTTAATAATTATTTTAGGAACCTTTCTGTCAAGTACAAGTCAAAACAGCAGAAATACGCATGCGAGTCCTGAAGAGTATTTTTATTAATAAACTCTGGACCCTTGACTCCGAAAAAAGTAACAAACTTGTGGTTTTAGGAAAACGACGAGTAACGTACTTATTTTGTTTTTAGCTTTTATCCCACAAAATTTAGAAACTCATCATGCGTTTTCTAATAAGCGAAACTGATAAAACCTGGATAAAATATAATTTTTGTCGTTACTGCGACTATCAAGGAAAGAACTTAAATAAGTGAAAATATATACCTACAAAAAAGTTTTTCGCTAACCCACAATGAATTTGTCAATTTTACATTATAATTTACATACTACCACTATACTTTTACTGGTTTTTCTGCATGCGCCTGCTCACCCGATCATGTCACCCAATTCAAACTGGAATATTATACCAATGGTAATGGTATTGTCTACCTAAACAGGGAATCATAAGACAAACCGCCTCTGTGGTCTTATAGATCGCCCATCCGTGAAAGACGCAGGGGTCCCGAGTTCGATTCCCAGGGTGGCTACAATTTGTACTCGGTTTAGTTGGTGGTAGGGCTTATTTCAAGTCCGCCTGGCTAGCTACCACCATCTTACCTAAGTCTGACGCCATAAAAACAATTTAAAAATTGTTGTGTTCCGGCAGTTACCTAGAGGTAATATAGCCAGTTCCTCAGTGATGAGGATTCCGGGTGTAGTGCGCTTCCACCTTCGGCCTTATCGTCACTTAACATCAGGTGAGGTGAAGACCAAGCACTATCCCGTTGTGTATAAAAAAACCGGCCAAGTGCGAGTTGGACTCGCGCACGAAGGGTTCCGTACCAAAAAACGGCAAAAAAAAATACGTTTGTTGTATGGGAGCCCCCCTTAAATATTGATTTTATTCTGTTTTTAGTATTTGTTGTTATAGCGGCAACAGAAATACATCATCTATGAAAATTTCAACTTTCTAGCTATCATGGTTCATGAGATACAGCCTGGTGACAGACAGACAGACAGACAGACAGACGGACAGCGGAGTCTTAGTAATAGGGTCCCGTTTTTACCCTTTGGGTACGGAACCCTAAAAAAGACAACTTTGTTCAAATTTCAGACATTACGTGCTACGAGCTACGACGGCTACGAGAAAATCACTACGCAAATTCGTAGAAAACAACAACAAAAGAGTTGTATGACGTCATCGAGATGCGAGGGTGGATTATTTCTTTGAGAATTTACGTAAAACCATCGGGTTTGTTTATTGCATTGTCTTTTATAATTACTTAGTAAGATTTGAAATACGTTAACGCTACGAAGTATGTAAAAAAATCTTAATGCTACGAAGGAAAAAATAAATTAGTATAGGATGCTCATTTTCTTCAGCAGCATGGTAAATGGTAAATACACTATTAGCTGGTTTTGTTGATCGTTGAAGCCATCGGTTGAAGCAGTTTCGTATCTTTACAGTTTTCGATCCCCGGAAAGTACCTAAATACCTACTTAGCTGGCTGCCAGTTTACACTTATCAATATTAATACACACCTATTGTATTAATAAAATTCATTAATAAAATTTCATACAATTTAATTAGTACTACCGTGTTCACTTCTCAAGCTTACGCGCAGTGTTTCTTTCAGGTACTAATTCGGGGGGGCAGTGCCCTCCCGGAGCAGCCTTGGTGCCCCCCCGGAGAAAAATGTGTTGTGTGTAGGTAGACGGGCTAACTAGTGTAGTGATCGACGGACGAGCTCCCCCGAACCTCTTAATTGCTCCCCCGGAGAATGTTGTCTGAAAGAAACACTGCTTACGCGCTCACTAGACATGAAATAAAACAATTTTTAACGGATACTAGCGCGGTTTTATTGAAAGTACTTTGTGCTACCGTGTTCTTCATAAAAACTTCAAACGCTTAATAAACCTATTTTAGTTAAAATGTGTTTTGCCTTTTTCGTCTAAACTCAATTCATAGTGCAAAAGAAAAAGACAAAACACTTTTTAACTTAAATGGTAAACCCAAATGGGTTTTGCCGTTACCATACCAACCATAAAAAACAAACGCTTGTTTTTTTAGGGTTCCGTACCCAAAGGGTAAAAACGAGACCCTATTACTAAGACTCCGCTGTCCGTCTGTCTGTCTCTCTGTCTGTCTGTCACCAGGCTGTACCTCATGAACCGTTATAGCTAGACTGTTGAAATTTTCCCAGATTATGTATTTCTGTTGCCGCTATAACAACAAATACTAAAATCAAATTAAAATAAGTATTTAAGGGGAGCCCCCCTTAAATACTTATTTTAATTTGATTTTACATACAACAAACGTGATTTTTTTGCAGTCTTTTGCTCGATTAATAATGACAACAGGTAGACAGTTGAATTTTTCACAGATGATGTATTTCTGTTGCCGCTAAAACAACAAATACCAAAAACAAAATAAAATTAATATTTAAGGGGGCACCCATACAACAAACGTGTTTTTTTTTTGCTGTTTTTTGGTACGGAACCCTTTGTGAGCGAGTCCTCGTTTGCTTGTTTGTTTTTAGAAATTAATTAATTGGGTGACTGGAAATAATTAAGGAGACTGTTTGGGATACTTAAATACTAAACCTGGCAGCGGTTTATTTTTTGGGCGATAAAATAACTAAACGGGCAACAAACTGTGGGTATCAAAAAAATATGTAAAACGGGCGACTACATGTGGGAGATAAATAATTCAAGTTAGCAGTGAGAATTCTAAATGAGTGACAAAAATACTGAGAGGGCAACTATTATACCAAGTAGGTAACTATAACAGATTTAAGCTCCCAACATGATATTGTTGTCATCTCGATTAGATATAGTCACCTTTTTTAAATAAAATATATGCCTTAAATATTTTGGCCTAAGGTTGTCGCCCAAATATTAATTTGGTCGCCCATTCTGAATAACTAGTTACTCAATTTGTATTTTAAAGTTACCTATTTTCAAGATTTGCAGTCGCCCTCAATCCGTCGCCCACTTAATATTTCAGTACGCTATATTTAGTATTTTTGATACCCAAAATGGGAATTTATTGTTACCCTTTGCTTTATAATGTATTCTGTGAGATTGTGGGTTCGAAGTTCCAACTGAAGACCTACCCTCCTCTTACTCAAATGGCCAACATTCATGGGACCAACTTTTAAAACGCGAAAAAAAAATCTGCTGTTTTATAAAAAAAATATAACGAAAATACGAAAATAATTTTAATAATAAAATATTTATTTCACACGCACAATAAACATTTACAATATAGGTATCTACAATATTTTAGGTTGCTAAGGTACAGTACTAGGCACGTATCTTGAAATTTTTTCGACGGAGTGGGGATAAGTTCGCGCATGTGCTCTTGTGAGCGACCAATAGCGCGCGCCCCTCTCACGCCGCCCGCACCCCTCACCGCTACGCATACCCAAAATACGCGTTTCGCGCAATCCCCACCCGATTTCAAGTTATATGCCTCGTACTGTACCTACGTTAATAATTTATTCTACGGTGCAATAGTTTGCACTCCAGCGCGGGTATCGAAGTAGAAGTAGTCGAAGCGCTCAGTGACAATGTTTTGTTTACAATATCGAGGTGCATTGTGCACGCACACGCAGCGCATAAAATGTATGAAACAGCCGATTTTTTTTCGCGGTTTTAGAGTTTGTCCCCTAGTACTTAAAAGTTGTTAAGTTTAATTGATGGTCTTCTATTCTTCTATGTACCATTTTCTGGTTTAGCTATCAAATTCTGTTACACGTAAACACGTTGTACAGTACGAGGCATATATCTTGAAATCGGGTGGGGATTGCGCGGAATGCGTATTTTGGGCATGCGTAGCGGTGAGGGGCGCGGGAGGCGAGAGGGGCGCGGGAGGCGGAAGAGGGGCGCACGCTATTGGTCTCTCACAAGAGCACATGCGCGAGTTTATCCCCACTCCGTCGAAAAAATTTCAAGATACATGCCTCGTACTGTATACACCGGTAATTTTTAAGTATTTTATATCTCAAAATGAAATGGGGATATCAGACCACGTTTCTAAATATGAACGTGCAGTTAAAAATTAATATGTAGTTTGAAAATATCGAAAAAAAATGTTGATTAATCGGCTCACTCTATCTAACTAATAAAAATAGCAAGACGCGTGCGTAGATTCATTCTTTTCATGATTTACTTATGGACCGTTGGCCAGCTAGGGTCATTTTCAATCTATCGCATATTGGCAGGCTAGGCGCACTCCGCGCTTTAGGTATGATGCTACAAGTAGCCGGCGGGTCCGTCTGGACGGACTAATTTCAGAGGGCTGCCGCGCCGCGTGCCGGCTAGGACGCACGTTAGCAGTTCGATTAATGTTCGATTTCGATACTCACTCACGCACCGCATTCGCGTATTGTCGCGTCGCGTCGTTCGTTCGTCACATTTATGATATTTAACCAAAATGAAGGCATATCGCATCGCAATGGCCTGCCTTAATAGTAATAAAAAGGATCCTAACCTCACGTTTTTCACACATCCAAAAGTTCCAAACGACATCGAAACGTAAGAAGTGCTTATCTACTACCTAGTAAGTATTTAGTATTCGTTTAGTCTTAGGTACTTACGTCTTATTTGCTAAAGAATCTTCAACCAACTATTTATTGAAATGATAATTTATAGATTAGGTACCTACTTTATCTACTTTCGAAATAAACTTAATTACTAACATAAAAAAAAAACATTTGAACATGCATTCATCTCATTTATTTCAAAAAAATATACTGATGATTACACTTAACCATTAACCAAGTGATATTTTACATGATAACTCCTTATCGGTTTGCTCCGCAGACACTTTGATCATATTGGTGCTATTCAGCACTCCCTTGGGCTGGAACCCGGAGGTCATCCACGAGTCCAGTGCGTCTGTACTCGGCAACATTGTCCTTAACGTATTTCTAATGTAAACATAAGCTTGTGGTGAGTAATTATAGATACTAAGAGCAAAGTTTTTCAAATCTTCAGTTTGCCTAATAGGCATGGCTAATACCAATCCATTCATGTCTTCACTAATTTTGTCCTGCAATGACAACAATATTTTGGACTTTTTCTTCCGCTTCTGCTCCAGTATTTTCTTCTTCCTCTCTATTAACTCCTCTATCCGCTGAAGCTGTTTGTCCTGGCGCTTATATACTCTCATGCTGCTTTTCAACTTGTCTTTAAGCCCAACAGCTTGTCTTTGCATTTTTTGTATTTCTGTAAATAATTTTAAAAGTACAGCATTATCAACTTCTTCTGTTTTTATTGTAGGTTTATCAGTTTCATTCTTGATTGTCTGAAAATTGCCATTGCTTTGAATTTTGACATTGTTTTTAGCATCGGTTGGAATATTGGTTGGAACTTTGGGTGGAACATTATTTGGAACATTTGTTGGAACAGTGGTTGGAATATTGGTTGGAGAAGCGCCATTTAAAGCTGCTTTCGTTTCTTCCTCCTCTTCAAACTCATCAGTATCCATGTATTCCTCGTAATAAGTGTCTTCATTGTCTTCATTATCTAAACTCTCTTCATCGATGTATTCAATCTGTAAATAACATAAATGTACAAATGTTTACAAATGTGTCATTTCAAAAAAATATTTTCACACAACTGAAAATCTGAAACTTTTTCTATTACTTAGGGTACTTATTCCTACCTATAAAAAAATATTCAGACATTCCCCAATACACATTATTAACTAATCTTAGGTAGTTAGGGAACGTTCCCATACTACGTGACCTGTTAAGGGGGGGAGGGGGTCTTTAAAATACCACGCTTGGTCACAGGGGGGAGGGGGGCCTATGTTTTGTCACGTAGTCAATATTGTCAATGGAAATCTGGTTCTTTTTTTCAAGTTGTATTCAAATATGGTACGCAGTGAAATTTTTTTTCTTCTTGATACATTTTTTCACTTGTAATTGTATGTAAAATTATAATACACACTCTTGGCATTACGTGGCAAGCGCCTTACTAATGAAAAGACAAAAATGAGCAAATTTTTTTTTAGATTTCTGTTGAAAATGATGTAAAACCCTTATCTATGAAATACTATGTGTAAACCAGGGGGAGGGGGGGGTGGGTCTTGGCATATACTACGGGTGGTCACCAAGGGGGGGAGGGGGGTCAAAAATGGTAAAATATGGGTCACGTAGTATGGGTACGTTCCCTTAGCTGATAAAATATTGAACTTTTCATCATACCTCCAAGACATGTTTGGGCAGTTTTAATGACGGTACAGCAGATTCGTTCAACACCATTGTATTTGTTGCGTCACATTCAAAACAGTCGACCGAGAAGTGTTGAATGCAAACATATGAGTAGTCAGTCGGGGTCCAGTTGTTACGTCCTGTGAGGTCCGTCCAAATCTGCCTGAGATTTGCATCCTCAGGAAATCTGAAGGCAAAGGTATTGTTTTAATAGGCTTACTGGCCTAATCTTGACCATTAGCCATTTTTAATGTCCCCACTGCTGGGTGGGGCACAGGCCTTCCTATGGATAAGTAATATGGGCCATAACGCACCATGCAGGCCCAATGCGAATTAGTGGGTGTTAACGACTGTAAATGCACCCGGGACCAATGGCTTAACACGCCTTCCAAATCACGGAGGATCTCGAGATAAAACATTAACATCCATTGGTCACCCATCCCATGACCAACCCTAGCGAAAGTTGCTTAACCTCCACAATTGCAGAGCTAGGCGCTAAACCACTGCACCACTCCTTGAAAAAAAACGTAGTAAATATTATTTGAATTTAAATTCAAAATACAGCAATTATCTTTTAAAATAGGTAATCCATTAATGTCAGCAGCATTCTTTGGCAATAATAGCAGTTATAGTAATTTTTAGACTACGTACAATAAATTTATATTTGGTTGATGGCATGTCAAATATATACATAAAGGAAAAACGAATTAAATCACCTGAAGAAGGATTCAGTGTCAAAATTTTTTGAGTTCTCACAACCCAAGACAGCGCAAGCTTTAGTTATTTCAGTGTCTGCGTCTGTACTGTGCTTCAACTCTGGTGCTACCATAGCTAAAATTGATGAAAAATATTTATTAACAAAACTTACTATCAGTCTTTTGAAAAACATCTATATATTAAAATTATTAATATATGTAATTGAAAAATATTTAAAAAAATTGACTCACCCGTAGCAGCTCAGACGGGACTCGAACCCGCACCTTTAGGATTCCGGCCCAATGCACTAACCAATTATTCTACCGAGTCGCCAGCAGGATTGGCGACATTTTCTAATACTTTTCACGTTTCCGCTGTAGGCATAAAATCTTAGAGTTTAAAAATTATATGGCTATTTCATCTTAGTTGATTGTCTGTCATAAAGGTGTTGCTTTTGAATGTCGAAGTTAATTCACTTCACATTGATGAGATGGCGCTGGCCTACAGCAGAAACGTGAAAATATTAGAAAATTTCGCCAATCCTGCTAGCGACTCAGTAGCATAATTGGTTAGTGCATTGGGCCGGAATCCTAAGGGTGCGGGTTCGAGTCCTGTCTGAGCTGCTACGGGTGAGTCGATTTTTTCTAAAATTTTACAATTATATTAATAATCTTAATATAAAAAATAGCATTATGAATGCATAAAATCTAAAAGTTTAAAAACATCTATATATTTTAAAATGTTATTTCATCTAAGGTAGGGCTGCCATAAATGCTGAGATGCAGACCAGCCTACTTATTGTCTAATTTTCAAAATCTATCGCAATCGCTTGCATTTGACAGATGGATGTGACAAATTGCTGCATTTCTTTGGTAAATGTTTTATTTGTGCCAAAAAGAAGCATCAATTATCACATCCTGAAAGCAATTACGATAGATTTTGAAATTAGACAATTAGCCCCAGGGACATTTAGAACAAATACAGGGTAAACCATGGATTCTTCAAAAACTCTGTTAGTATTTAAGTACTACTTGCTGAGTGGGACACCGGGAAACAATGCTTCAAACCGGGAATGTCCCGGTGTACCGGGATATTTGGCAACCCTAATCTATGGTATCCCTTACCTGTAAATTTATGTAGCACAAGAATATAATACATGAAAGAACATGAGTAATCCTTCATTCAAATAGAAGAAACACTAAAATGATATTTGATCACATCAGATACGTACCGACTGGCGTTGCTCTAGTTTTGTTTTCAATGTACTCAGTAGCATTCTCTTTCCCCTTGTAATTCTGAGTATAACTCATTGTTTTACAATTTATTAACCTGAAACAAAATATTTTCACCAAGTGTTTGATGTTAATACAAAATCACATACGTTCATGGTTTATTATAAAATCACGCTTACTTTCAAAACGAGAAGGCCTACCTAACCAGTGTTTTCCCCGGTCCGTCGACACTTTCTCATAGGTTATGTAGGTACGTAACAAACTTCGTCCCAGGGGTGATTAGATTATTTCAATACACTTTAGCCATAATTCAAGGAATCCCTAATAACTATTCACTTAAAATTAACCACTTAAATCTTAGAAATTTACTACAACTACAGTTACAGTTATTATTTCAATCGAAATAAATATGACAATTGATTGACAGCAAAACCACCACCACAGAAGAGTTCTATATTTGTCAAACCCAGTGCTGCCAACTAGTCTGAGCGAAAACGCGCTGTCAACGGTTTTACTATTTATTTGCTTTTTGCAAGAGCGTCGCCAAGCCGCCCCCACCCCCCCCCCCCCCCCCTAGAGGTTAAAAAAAATTGAAGTAGATTATCTTTAGAATGCTTGGTGTACCATAAAAATACTAATTAACCGCTCGAACGATTTTCGGGACTGTAGTCCCAAATTCAAAATTTCCAAAATGCTCCTTGGGACTGTAGTCCCAAATTTGTGTTAGCTCTCTGGAGCTCTCTGTTTCTTTCTAATCCGTACACAAATACCCACGAAGTGACCTAAATCCATGACTAACTGACATGTGCAACATTTTAAATCTAGCAACATCGTAAACAAAAGAGTATCAGTTATGAAAAAAAAAGTTGAAAATTATTCTATGTTCTTTGTCGTATTCGTTGACGTTGCTGTGTTTTTTATTTCATTGTGTGAAAAGTGTGTGAAGAAATAATTCAACTGTGCAGTTTTATTTAAGGTAAGATAATAGTGAACGTGTATATAACTATATTTTATGAAACAATTCTTCTATTTACGTGATTTCAAAACATTTTCTAGAGGATTTTTAACGCCGGAAAAAAGATAAGTCAACGTTATTGTTTTTGGTGATATGTGATGACAATTGTTACTAACATAAAACATTGTTAATAAACATAAGAATGAATCAAGCTATTAGGAAATACTAATATT
The DNA here is from genome assembly GCA_943789525.1 of Agriphila geniculea. Classification (NCBI taxonomy): domain Eukaryota; kingdom Metazoa; phylum Arthropoda; class Insecta; order Lepidoptera; family Crambidae; genus Agriphila; species Agriphila geniculea. Next base: position 3,095,867 of record OX038881.1, read on the forward strand.
TCAAGTGTATGTGTAAGGAAAATATTTTAATTAATAACTCAGTTTGAGGGAAAAATAGCCGCACGCTAACAAAATGTAGACAAAAATCTGTAAGCATAAAATAAATATTGAAACTTCATTTAACGAGTTTTTATTTTTTATCCATATGAAGATTATAAACTCCAACCTTATTAAAATATGGAATTAGTAGGTTGTCGATTTACTTTTTAAATGAAAAATGTAAACGTGGTATAAATGGCCACTAAACCTCAATGTCAATAAATATAATACTCTTGCACGATAAAATTGTAAAATCTTTCAACGCCATTCGAAGCGTCATGTCACTCAGAATAATAAAAATATATATGCCCTCCCCGCAGTGTGTATACTTAATTTAGCTTGTCATTTATTAGGAATATATGAAATTAATTGTATGATAGCCTACACAAAACAAACCATCATACAAACACTTGCCTGAGTGATTCAATAAAGTACTGAAGATTAGTAAACTAGTTTTATTATTCTGCTTCGCTTTATATTGACAAAGTTTATCAACTCGTCTGAGGTGCCACTAAGCTAGGAGTTGATTTATGAGAATAATAAGGTGTCCAGCTGTCTTACCTGGATAAGTTGAAACTCTCTGCTCTATCACGCCCTAGCCAGCATCTCCACGTGGAATGTAGGTCCCACCTGTAGTTAGAGGATAAGTATGATTATACTGTAAGTATAATCACTAAGCACTTTAGCCAGCAAGATCACCACAGAGTGGTGTAATATAGTCAACACAAACTTAAGCATTTGGATGATAGTTGTCATATCTCTAAGAGTGCAATTATATTCATATTGATAAACAGGTTGATATCAAACAAATACCCTAATGTGAATCTCATAGGTCACTGATCTTTGTGAGTCCAAAGGACCGGTACCCCAACACTCAACACACATCGGTTCTTCACGGACTGATGTTATTCATACTGTAAGAAGATTGCGCAAGCTTACATACAGGGGGCTTCTTCGTGGAGCCCTCGAAACCTAAGGGGGAGCTTCTACAAACAACGGAGCTCTCAACCCTTATAGGGAGCTTCTACAAACAACGGAGCTCTCAACCTTTATATTGGTGGGTACTTTTTAGATCTTAGTTTTCTTAAACAGGGATAAATTGCACACGTATAAGATATAACTTTAAGCATAACAAGTTACCACGCACGATAGAAGATGCAAGTGATTATTAGCTACTGAGAGTTTCGTGTCACGTGCAATTTCTCATCGTTAATTATCTATACAATCGCATACATAAAACTCGTGAATCCTTACGGGATTATAATAAATTATTCTAAAGTACTTAGCTTTCGGTTTATCTGATGCTGGCGGGCAGATGTAACACACACACTTGTCGTACTACAAATTCACTTGAAAGAGTTTGAACAAGATGGGCGTTAAAAACATGACATATGCAAATGTTGAAAATGAGCTTACCCTCTGATTGACTTTATATCCATCCGATAGTACTCTATGGTCTATATATATATGAGTGTTGCTATATACAATATTGTTGGTGGGTCTATTTGTTATTCGCGAACCCTTCGCGACACACCCGCCTCGCGAGTTTAAACTATGGTAGTCATCAAGTCGCGAGTCCATTTATGGATCTTCTCCAGTGCTTGGACTGCAGCGGCTCGACGTAATTTCTCATCACTTGTTTGGTCGTTAGATCTGTGGCCATTTATTACTTCATTTTCTAGATTTTGATCGTTATGATCTTCAAGCTCAGTGTCGTTTGTCGCACTGATATTCTCTAGTCTTTCTCCAAGCATATGTTTTTGAAGCGTTCGTTTTAAGCAATGTTTTACTACTGCCACAAGTCTTTCATACACACCACCATGCCAGGGTGCTAGTTGAGGGATGAATTTCCATCTTATCTTTTCTGTCAATCCTCCTTCTGACATTACTTCAGCTAGCAGTCTGAACTGTGGTGCGTTGTCAGTTAGTACAAGTGACGGAATTCCTCTTGTAGCAATGAAACGTCTGAATGCCATGAGACATTCGTCTGTGGTTAGATCCTTGACCACCTCTAAGTGTATCGCTCGTATCACGAGGCACGTGAAAAGACAGATCCATCTCTTTTTTATGTCATTTTCTGACTTTATGACCATCGGTCCAAAATAGTCTGCGCCGACATATGTAAATGGTGTGTTGAATCTTACTCTTTCAGCTGGTAACGCTGGAGTTTTAGGTAGTTCATATGGACCTCCTCCATGTTTCACACACTTCGCACACTTGCTTAGCGTCCTTTGAATTTTTGCTCTACCTTGAGGTATCCAAAATTTTTGCCTTATAAGACTTAATGTATGAGGTACTCCAACATGAAGGTTTTTCTCATGAGTTTCTTTAATGATTTTTTCTGTGAGTTCACTGTTCTTATGTAAGAGTATAGGATGTTTTGCATCATAGGATAGATCTGAATGTGAGAGTCTTCCATCACATCTTAGAATTCCATTGGTATCAATGAATAATCCTAAGTTCTTGGATAGGCTTGTTTTCTTTCCTCCAAACTCTTCTGGGAATGTTTTCCTTTGTAGTTCCTTTATCTCTTGTAGTTGTGAGTCTAAAACTTCGTTTGATGTTACTTCTTTTTGTAACACTGTTGTTTCTGGTCGAATTTCTGTATTTGACAGACCCTCCCCCATCAGAAGAGAACTGTCTCTCGGTGGACCACTAGGCCAGTTTCTAGGATCTTGCTTTAGAAATTCAGGTCCAGATAACCATTTGTACTTCTCCTCCTCTGAGGTGGTTGGACGTGTTGCTACGTCTGCGGAGTTAAGTCCCGATGGTACGTATCTCACTATTAGATTTTTGTTTCGTTTTATTTCTTCCAGTCTTTTGGATACAAAGGGTTGAAGTAACTTATCAGTATAATACCAGTCAATCACTATCTGGCTATCTGTCCATAGTGTCGATTGGGTTATGTTCAATGGTAAAAATCTAAGCACATATTTTATAAGTCTACTTCCAATAAGTACACCTAATAATTCTAAGCGTGGAATTTTTAAATTCTCTTGGTTTTTAATGGGAACTAGGCGTGATTTACCTATTATGTAGTCGACTTTGTCTCTTTGTACCAGGTACACTGCTGCTGCGTAAGCTACTGTGGATGAATCTGTAAAGCAATGTATTTGAGCTTCCCTTTCATTGGGTACAGTGATGTTTCTCTGTAAACATATGTTTTCTACTTGTTTCATTTCTTTCAAGATGTTTATCCACTTGTGAAGCAGATCTTTAGGTAATGGTGTATCCCATTTGATCTGTTTTTTCCATAGTTGTTGAAGTAATAACTTAGCAGGTAACATGATTGGTACGGTAAATCCACAGGGATCATAAATGGCTGCAATGGTTTTTAAAATTCCTCTTTTGGTGTTTCCATTGTTCTCATTGACTTTAGCTCTAAGATGAAGAGTGTCATCTTCCAAGTTCCAGTTTAGACCCAGTATTTTTACGATAGTTTCTTTAGCAGCATCTGGTATTTGTTCTACAAATTCCTTAGAATTGGAACTCCATTCACGAAGATTCATAGAAATTTCTGAAAATATATTTTTGCTTTCCTTATAAAGGTTCAAAGCATCCGTTACTGTTTCTACGCCAGTGACTACATTGTCTACATATATGTCGTTAGCTAATTGTTTGGCGTAATCTCTATTTGATCTTTGAAGATGATATCTAACTGTAGCGTTTAGAAGGAATGGACTAGAGATGATACCAAAAGGAACTCGTGTGAATCTATAATGTAATAGATTGTCTTCTGTAGCTGGTTTATTAGTGTCTTTTAACCATAAGAATCTAGTGACATCTCTGTCTCTTTCCTTCAGACCAATTTGTAAAAATGCCTTTTCTACATCTGCCGTCAGTCCTACGGCGTGGCTTCTGAATTTCAACAGTAGTCCGGTCAAGTCTTCTAACATCATTGGACCGCAATACAAACATTCATTTAGACTCTTAGTATCTTTCGTTTTCGCTGAGGCATCATATACTATTCTCAGAGTTTTACCAGGCGCCAGTATTCCATGATGAGGAAGGTAATGAATAGGATGATCACTTTTGTCTTCCTTAGGTGCAAGTTCGATGATACCCCTTTGTAGTTGATCACTTAGTGTTTGGTTATAAGCTGACAAGGTTTCTGTGTCTAAGCGTTTCATCAATCCGATTAGACGTCCATATGCCAGACTGTAGTTAGTTGGCAATTCAGGTGGGTATTCCTTCCAAGGCCAACCAACGTGATATCTTCCTTCTATAAATACTGTATTTTCATTGAAATGTTTAATTGCTTCTTCCTCCCGGTTGGCATTGGGAGAATCAGTAATCCCGAGGGATTCTAAGTCCCATAAAGTTTTCATTGATGTGTTATCTAATGGAAGATCAGGTTCATTTAATCTCGTTTCATATGATGCTTGGAAGTATGTGAGCATCGATAGCTCTTCCTCGTGCTTATTCGTCATTTTGCCTGACAATATCCATCCTAGGTCTGAATTTACCAAGTAAAGGTTTTCTTGTATTTTCACCTTTTCAGTTGACATAAGTGAATGGTAATAATCATTTCCAATTAGGATGTCTACCTTATCTGACAGAGACCCATCATCCGCCAGTAAGTAATCCTTTTGTTGATTCCAATTGATTAATTCTTTGGTATAGGAAGAGATACCGCGTGTGATAAAAGGTACGACATTTGCATATACTATCTTTTGCTTATGAGTTCTCGATTGAATGTGAAGCTTTACTAGTGCACTGTCTAGTTCTTGGGGTTTGTTTGAACTGAAAGTGAATACTGTGAGATGATTATCTTCTTCAGTTTTTAGATCAAGATTGCTAGCGACATCTTGCGTAACGTAGCTTCTCATGCTGCCTGAATCTAGCAGTACACGGCATTTCATCGAGGTATTCCCCGGTCCTTTGACGTGAACAATAGCGGTTTGTAGGATTGTGGATCCCTTTTCATAGACGTGCATAGCACTGGTAGATTCCTTCTTATGCAACTCATTTTTTGGCACTGCATTTTTAGGTGATTCCTTGTTTGGACAAAGTGCTCTATTATGTAGGCCCTTCTTGCCACAGTGTTTGCAAGCTATGTGTTTGGATCTACAGAAGTTAGCTTGATGACCTGCTCGAAAACAAATAAAACAACGGTTCTTTAATTTTAATTTTCTTTGTTGTAGAGTCTTGTTATTTGTGCATTCATCATTAAAGTGATCTCCTTTACAAAATATACAATTGAGTTTCCTTCTTTTCTGATTGGATCCATGTTCATTCCTCTCTTCACTGGATTGAAATTTCCTCTTAGTGTCAAAGGTTTTATTGAAGGCAGTCACACTAGGTTTAATTCTCTTATTTGTATTCTTTATATTGTTTGCTTTTCGGACTCTTGTTCTTTTCCCATTCCTTTGTTCTAATATGTGAAGCGTTTCTGTTGTATAACTATCATCTTCTGTATTGAAATTTTCAGAAGTTCTCTTGGCATCTTCTCTGGCTGAGAGTACAATGTGAAGCTGTTTTCTTATTTCTTCGATGGTATCATTACTTAATTTCAATTTCAATTCGTATACTACATCTTCTGGGAACTTTTCTAAAATTAAGAATCTTAAGTGATTATGTTCTGTATTTTCACCCAGTGAGTTTAATACACGGAGGTGTCTTTCAATTTCATCTAATACTCTTCTGCAGTCTTCCTGTCTATCTGCTCTTTTAAGTTTATAAAGCGTTGAATAATGAGCATCAATTATTTGCGTTTTCTTCCCATATCTATCTGTCAAAGTTGCTACGGCAATTTTATAATTATCATTAGTAGTCTCAAGACCATCTAAAATCGTTTTCGCTTCACCCTTCACTGAAGCCTTTAGATACAATAATTTGTCGACATCTCTTAATGTTCTTTGGTCAATGTTGGAAGAAAATTGATCCCAAAATTGTGTCCATTGTAGAACATCTCCGGAAAATGTGGGTAAGTTTAATTCTGGTAGTTTGCCTCTATTAATTGATTGATTAGAACTGGAAGAAGAGGAATCAATTTTGTCTCTTTTTACTTGTATTTTTGCGTTTAATTCGGCTAATGCTTCATCCCCTTCCAATTATTCCGTTGTCATACTAGATATGTCATCGGCGTTCGGGTTTGTTGAAGTATTAAAATATTGATACAGTTCACTATTGAATCGGTGAATTACCGCTTGTAATTTTGAAGACACGATTTTTGCTTGTTCTAGATCATCATCCGACCACGATTTCTGAGCACAGAGAACACGGGAGCTGTCAGTCAAATCTTTGATACTTGCCACAAACTTGGTTAGTCTATTTATATATATTTCTTCCATGGTGTTAGTGTTATATATACTGATTGAGATGAATCTGAAATCATCATAAATATTTTATGATCTTATTCCTAAATCATTCATATCCAATGAAGAAAGAAAAAAAATCCAGATTCCTTCTAATCAATCATATCTGTCTATTTGTCAAGCTCTATTGTCCATTTGCTATGTATAGAATAAGTGTCTGCGGCTCAGCACTCAATCAACATCTCTATTGATTTGCAGTAATAACCGTGATATTTATTTAATTTATGTTCCAACGGTTTATTTTATTACGTTAAATGAAATGTTAAATTTTATTATTTAGTGACCTTCTGTATCCCACAGTTGACCTTACTGAGCAACCCTGGTAAGTCGCTCCCACTTAGGTTACCATCCTTTGAGAAATTTGAAAAGTCTGACAAAGTCGGATAGGTTATAGAAAAAATCCGAAATAATCCGGACGGGTGGTAACCCTACTCACACTGCTCAACCTAGTCTATGATCATAGCACTAGTTAAGCCAGTTATTTTTTCCTTTAAAACATTTGGTCTCATCCAAACTTGGCTATGGCACTACCGTGCCCCCTTAATTCAACCATATGGGAACACGAGAAAGTTCACTAAGCTATACCCTTTATTGTCACACAGTGTATAGAGCGCGTCAGATTAAACCAAATATTCTTTAAAAAAGTTAGTGCTAATCAGGCACATGAAGTAACATACTGTGTTTACTTAATGTGTCGTCATTAGCCATCAATAGTTTTCGCTTTGACCCTAGGTTATATCTTGTAGCGTAGTATGTAAACGTTCGACGTGAACACTGATTGTCTTATCAGTTCATCTCGATGCATGCTTATGTACAGGTATCACATACTCACAGTGTATGTAACATCTGAATTACATAAACAAGCATGTGCAGTTTGCAATAAATAGATGTTTTAGTTTATCTGTAAAATGATTCATTTTAATTTTATCACAACACTGAGTGTCTATTTACCGTAAGGTTATTAAGTTATAAGCCATCGGAGCTAGTATGGATATCACTTATATTCCAAAGATTTCAAAAAATCAATGAGCTAAAATTCTGTTTTGTTGTGATGACTACAACTGTTATCAGTTAACAAGTGATAAGAATTATTGTAAAACACTATCATTGTATGAGAACTTGAATGCGCAGGGTAGTAACATCATATTGCACTATGGTTATTGACTAATATGTTGTAATTTGTTTTGACTTGGTATAACAGTTGTTGTAATCTAACAACAATGTTCCATAATAATTTGGTATGATACTGTGGTGAAGTTTTAACTAGTCAGGTCATAATTGATGTCAAAAACCTTTTATCAAGTAATAAATTTTCCATACATTTGGTGTATAGTTATGCTCTTACGTACCTGCGGTTTTGCTTCAATTTTCTGATCAGTAAGTAAGTAAATATCTCCTTGTAATAGTACCCTCTTTATAGGTGTTATTTTACTGTATACTGAATACCGGTGTTCCTATTGAAACGATAAAGGGATTAGAGTCTAACCCTTACACACAAACAAGTTGTATTCATTATAGTATTTCATCAGTAAACACTTTTATTTGGCTTTATAAGTTTAAAGATTGTTTTTTCAACAAATGTGGTTTATTGAAAAAAAAAACAAGGTCATGCAACAAGTTGGTTACTTTTGTCACTTGATTGTTTTAATTAAAAGATGTGATTTATAGAGAAAAGAGTTTCTAGGCGTTAATGATGTTTCTTACCTAAATTCTTTGTTTTATAAGGTTTTTTAATTTATTTTCGCCGACTGACAATTAATTTGTTTGTTGACAGATTCACTCATGGACGAATGACGTTTAGTCGCGTCGGTAAAGCAGACAAAGGCCTGTGGGAAAAATTTTCCACATCTAAGAACACACTAGCGCCGCGTATAGTGTACGCTCTCTGACATTTCGATGGCGCGGAATTTTAAACTTGACGTTTGGCGGGAATTTTGATTGTCCCTGGTATTAAACAAGAAATCCATAAATATGAGTCATAAATTTAACACAACCATTAGATTTATGACATAAATATAAACTTCTTGATGTTAAGTTGTTAACATTGACTTAACAGTAGTTACTTTGTTAGATCAATGTTCACCACTCAAGGTCTGGTTACATTGTATTTTGCTCACACTGATGAAAGTTATAACTTATAGTAAGGGTCACACAAATAAAGTAAATTGTCCCACTTTGTTCAAGTATCTATTATTTTAAGTATCATTATCATCCACCAAGACAGCTGACAATTGTATGATTTAATTTCAAAGTAAATTCTCATCAAACTCCCTCCAGCCACACATCAGACAAGTTTTGTTTATAAAGTTCAGTTCAGTCTATACTAAACTTTATCTAATTTGATAAAATTATTTTTCAGTAATAAATAAATTCAAATCCCAGCTCGTCTTCACCAAATTTGTGTATACTTAATTTAGCTTGTCATTTATTAGGAATATATGAAATTAATTGTATGATAGCCTACACAAAACAAACCATCATACAAACACTTGCCTGAGTGATTCAATAAAGTACTGAAGATTAGTAAACTAGTTTTATTATTCTGCTTCGCTTTATATTGACAAAGTTTATCAACTCGTCTGAGGTGCCACTAAGCTAGGAGTTGATTTATGAGAATAATAAGGTGTCCAGCTGTCTTACCTGGATAAGTTGAAACTCTCTGCTCTATCACGCCCTAGCCAGCATCTCCACGTGGTATGTAGGTCCCACCTGTAGTTAGAGGATAAGTATGATTATACTGTAAGTATAATCACTAAGCACTTTAGCCAGCAAGATCACCACAGAGTGGTGTAATATAGTCAACACAAACTTAAGCATTTGGATGATAGTTGTCATATCTCTAAGAGTGCAATTATATTCATATTAATAAACAGGTTGATATCAAACAAATACCCTAATGTGAATCTCATAGGTCACTGATCTTTGTGAGTCCAAAGGACCGGTACCCCAACACTCAACACACATCGGTTCTTCACGGACTGATGTTATTCATACTGTAAGAAGATTGCGCAAGCTTACATACAGGGGGCTTCTTCGTGGAGCCCTCGAAACCTAAGGGGGAGCTTCTACAAACAACGGAGCTCTCAACCCTTATAGGGAGCTTCTACAAACAACGGAGCTCTCAACCTTTATATTGGTGGGTACTTTTTAGATCTTAGTTTTCTTAAACAGGGATAAATTGCACACGTATAAGATATAACTTTAAGCATAACAAGTTACCACGCACGATAGAAGATGCAAGTGATTATTAGCTACTGAGAGTTTCGTGTCACGTGCAATTTCTCATCGTTAATTATCTATACAATCGCATACATAAAACTCGTGAATCCTTACGGGATTATAATAAATTATTCTAAAGTACTTAGCTTTCGGTTTATCTGATGCTGGCGGGCAGATGTAACACACACACTTGTCGTACTACAAATTCACTTGAAAGAGTTTGAACAAGATGGGCGTTAAAAACATGACATATGCAAATGTTGAAAATGAGCTTACCCTCTGATTGACTTTATATCCATCCGATAGTACTCTATGGTCTATATATATATGAGTGTTGCTATATACAATATTGTTGGTGGGTCTATTTGTTATTCGCGAACCCTTCGCGACACGCAGCGCACGTTTCTAACGGTCGTTTAAGAAACGCAGGAAACACACTACGGAATGAGTCGCGCGGCTCGTACACTCAAGCGGTTAAGTATCGAATTTGTATAATTTTAATAGATTCACTACTTGATCTATTAAAATCTAAAAAAGCGCTAGATTTAGCGCTAGGCGCTAAAACGCGCTTCGAGACAAAAAAAGCGCTAGATCTGGCGCGAAACGCGCTAAGTTGGCAGCACTGATCAAACCAAACAGCCTTTCTATTGTCTAATTTAAAAATCTATCGCAATCGCTTTCAGGATGTAATACATTGAACTTCTTTTTGGGACAAATAAAAACATACCAAAGAAATGCAGCAATGTGTCACATCCATCTGACAAACGAAAGCGATTGCGATAGATTTTTTGAATTAGACAATTAGCCCCCCCCCAGGACAAGAACAACAAAATATTATCTGTAGTCTATACGAACCGTTTTTTGGAAAACCGTAAAAACCGATAATTATGGTAAAAAAAAAACCATGAAATTAGTACATCCCTTCGAAGTAAAATGTCAGACTTGGTCTGTGGTAAGAGCAGAGAGAAATAGATGATGAATGAAACTCTCTCTCTTGCTAGGAGTAAATTTTGTTCTGTGCTCTCTTGTCTCTGTTGTGGGTTACTGTCTGTCAAACAAACCTACGTAATTTTGACGAGATCTTTGTTGCTCCCAATTTTATGTTTGAAAAAGAGAATTGGAAAAATGGTTGATCCTATATTTGATTACCAGTTTAGGCTTATCCTTATTGGTGACAGTACAGTGGGTAAAAGCTCATTGTTGAAATATTTCACAGAAGGGAAGTTTGCAGAGGTATGTTCTATTCATTGTTTTCGTGTTGTTGACAAGGTTTTTAGTGATACTCATGTAAATTGCGCACTTTAATTTCAGCTATCTGACCCCACAGTAGGAGTAGATTTCTTCGCAAGGATTATAGAAGTTCAAAATGGTACGAGAATCAAATTACAATTATGGGACACAGCTGGACAAGAGAGATTTAGATCTATCACAAAATCTTATTATAGAAACTCTGTTGGTGCGTTGTTAGTGTACGACGTATGTAATAGATCTAGTTTCGAGCACATACCACTCTGGATGATGGAGGCAAAACGGCATATAGAGCCTCACCGGCCCGTGTTTGCACTTGTTGGATGCAAAATAGACTTGGTTGGTACTGATAACAAAAACGGTGCAAGAAGAGAGGTCTCTTGTGAAGAGGCCAGAATGTTTGCTGAAGAAAATGGTAATTATTTTAAAGAAACATAAATATTTAACGATTTCGCCATATTACCATAACAATACAAAAAAGTGCTAAAAAAACAATTTTAACTAAACGTTTTTTCAAGGTCTACATCATGTTGAAACCTCGGCAAAAACTGGACATAATGTTGAAGAAGCCTTTGTGCTTGTCGCTCAGGAAGTTTACAACCGTATCCAGACAGGTGAATATAAAGTCGGGGATGGTTGGGATGGCATTAAAACTGGCTTCAACGGGCCCTACGGAATGGATTTCAACCTTCTCGAAGCAGAAACTGTCCAATCTACATGCTGCTAGAATATCTATTTAACTAAAATTAAACTATAGGTATGTACATAATGACTTGCAGCATAGATTTAACATTGTATAAGCATAATTTTTATATTTGAAAGTTAATTATTAAGGTGTGGTGTGGTGAATAAGCCTCTGGTATAGTAAAGAAGGCGATTGTTTATAACATTTCAGAAATAAATTTATAATTCTATAATTCACATACATAGAGTTTGGGGCCGTTCAAGTATTACGTAAGCACTATGGGGGGGTATTTTGGATGACATGGGGGGTAGGGGAGTCTAGATCAGCGGTTCCCGAATAGGGTTCCGCGGAACCCTGGGGTTCCGTGAGAGGCTCTCAGGGGTTCCGCGAAAATTCAAGAGTTTATAAATTCAAGATCCTACTTATGTTTTTGTTCTAACTAAATTAATATTTTATATCTTAAAATTCCTTCTTTTAAAGTAAATCTATATCATATATAATAAATTAAAATGAAAATGACGTTTAAATGTTCTAATGTCAAAAAACCGTTGCTCTGTAGATTTTATGAAAGCAGAATTGCAAAAGACATGTTTTGTTGGAATTCAGTAATATAAAAATGATGCGGAATAACGAGATAGGCCCGTAGCAAAACACAATATGCATGGAATGGAAACAGTAAAAAAAATACCTAAAACATTAAATCAAAAGTCTCTTTTTTCCCTTTACCTAGGTACCTAGTTATCCTTTTTTTTATTACTCTTACTTTGCTGACCCGTCTGTTTGTTTTCATTGATTTTGAGTATTTTAATAATAAACATTCACATACATTCAACATGTCTGGGTAACTGGTAAATGAAGGATTTACCAGTTACCAGACTCTACAGTAGTTTTACTGCTAGTTTTAATGATTACAACGTACATTTAGAAAATAGACCCAAAAAATTTTTGTTTTCTGCACCCTTGTATTTGTCCCATTTTATGTTCCTAATAGTGCCAAACCTACTTAGTTTACTTCTTACTAAAGCTAGGGTTCCGCCGAAAATCGGTTAACCAAAAAGGGTTCGGTAGCCAAAAGAATTCGGGAACCGCTGGTCTAGATGATGATTACGTCATCAGTAGTTATTTACTTTTTTACACGAATGGTAAATGTGTTTCGTTTTCAAGTATAGACAATGACGGCATTGTCTATACTTGAAAACGAAACACATTTTCGGAGATTCCCGCAAATAATGCATATGTTTAGGCACTCGCTTTAGAACCGATTAGGGGAATTACTGCGCGCTAGTAATTATAATATAAGAAAAATACATTTATAATTGAAAAAGGTTTTACGTAAGCATGGGGGTAAGAGCTTTGCTTACTTTTGCTGACAATGGGGATGGGGGGGTAAATAATTGTAATAAATCTGCTTATGTAATATTTGAACGGCCCCTTTGGATTCTCTAATACTCAACTAGCCTGGCCAAATATAGTCATATTATTCACTGATTCAAGGTTAAAGAGGACAATTTTTATGTTATATGAATGAACATAATTCACATTTTTTTTATGAAAACTATAATCATAAATTCATCTTATAAGAAAAATAACTTTAATTCTGTTGATTTACCTTCAGTGAGAAATGATCCCTATTTTCCGTTTTGTTGTGTAAAACATACCAAATATTTTTTTAATGGAATAACAAATTGCAATTCAGAATATTTGACAAACATTAACATGTCAATAGTTACATGCCCTTATTTCAACCAAAGATTGGTCTTACAACTCCTTAAATTGTTATTATTGTTTAAATGAAGTTATATTGATATAGTTTTAACTAAAGAAACTAACAATAAGTTAAAAATGTACCTGTAACATTGTGCACCATTCATGCGCATAAGTAGAATAGGTAATAATAAAACTTGATGGGGTAGAATTATCTAATTTTATTTAAATGACTTTTTCTTTATAATTTTTTTTTCAAATGTTATTTTTTAAACTATCTATTGCAAATGTCCGTCCAACTTATATGGGCATTTTATTTCTGAATTTAAATAGGTATATAAAATAATTCCACATGGCAATCTTCAATTTGCTTCAGTTACACTAATTAGTGTCACATTGCATAATAGAAAGTTCCATTCGCCGACACCCCCAATGACTACTCATTGCCTGAATGACATAATATTTATGTCTAGCTATTACACAGTAATGAAAATAATCTTTTAAGAATGTACGAAGTAGATAATACCATTGAACAAACAAGAAAAATAAAGATGCCAGGGTTATGCATATTTGATTATGTAAAGATCTACATGTTCATAGAAAGCTGAATAATATTGCTCATTTTTGGTGCTGTATTAACTTTTCTTTAATATTGATAAATTATTACTTACTAGTGGACCCTGTGAAGTTCGTATCACCTACAATTTTCTATCTTTGTGATTATCAATTTTACCTTGAGAATTTTAAAAATATTGAAAACCAAGACCATCTATTTAATTGTCCCATACATTTTGCTTACACTTATGTACCTATTGTTCATTCTATATTTGCTTATGATGTATTTTTTTTGTAATTTCTATCTACTTAAAGTTAAAACAAAAAACAAACAACCTTCCTGAATGAATTGTCTAATAATGTTCAAGTGCTTTTCGAAATGTCCATTCTATTTTTTCGCTTTTTATACAAATGAAGTTGCAGAAACTACAGATCTGAATAATCTCAAAAAGCGGGTTAATAATGAATATTATTCGCAAATTATATCTTTATCAGTTTTCAAAGTCTTTAAAATAGGACAGTTTACTTTGGGGTCAAGTTTATCATCGAATGGCCACGCGTAATGTGTTTCTTCTAAACTCAGTCTTATTTCAACTACTCTCAAGGCCTTTTTCAACTAACCTAAATATAGCTGCTATATTTTTTCAGCATACTAATTACTGGTGTCATCCTCATCCATCAACATTATTTACTAATTTGGGTGGTATATTTTTTATAATACCTTCGATTCCCTTATGGAGTACATTTAAATATTTAAGAAATAGTTTAAAAATAAGGCACACATAATATACCTAGTAAGTATGTATTGTGAATAGGTAATGGAATAATTTATGTCACGATTTAATTTAATAATGTGTACCTTGTCTTGCTGTTATAATATGCTTTATATGAATTAAAGTTTTTGTTATTTAAAATTAAATATTGTTTCCATTCTTCGGAAATATTAACATGTTATTATATTATGTTGTTTTCTCGTTTATTTGTTTCTTTGTCCACAAAAGCAAACGAATTTATACTAGCTTTAGCTTCCCAATGAGCTAGAGACTTGAAACTTTCAAAATAGGTCAGAACTGGAAGATAATGCAATATTATGGTGTCATTGAGCTGCTGATCTGTAGGCTGATTGTCTAACTTTGTTGCAATCAACTTTGACAGAAATCACAGTGACATTGCTGCCTTAGTAAGAACCAATGTGACAACTATCTTACTTAAAGCAGTAATGCAACTGCGATTTTAATCGAGAATTGTTAGCAACAGAGATACGTAATCGGTGGGCTGAAGGCTGATTGTCTAACTTTGTTTTAATCAACTTTGACAGAAATCGCAGTTACATTGCTGCTTTAGTAAGAACCAATGTGACAACTATCTTACTTAAAGCAGCAATGCAACTGCGATTTCAATCGAGAATTGTTAGCAACAGAGATACGTAATCGATGGGCTGTAGGCTGATTGTCTAACCTTGTTGCAATCAACTTTGACAGAAATCGCTATCTTACTTAAAGCAGCAATGTAACTGCGATTACAATCGATTTCAATCGAGAATTGTTAGCAACAGAGATACGTAATCGGTGGGCAGTAGGCTGATTGTCTAACTTTGTTGCAATCAACTTTGACAGAAATCGCAGTTACATTGCTGCTTTAGTAAGAACCAATGTGACAACTATCTTACTTAAAGCAGCAATGCAACTGCGATTTCAATCGAGAATTGTTAGCAACAGAGATACGTAATCGGTGGGAAGTAAATGCAACTGCGATTTCAATCGAGAATTGATAGCAACAGCTTTACGTAATTCGGGGTCTGACCCCGTTGATTGCAACAAAGTTAGACAATCAGCCTACGGATCAGCCTACTGATGATGGATCCGTAGGCTGATTGTCTAACTTTGTTGCAATCAACTTTGACAGAAATCGCAGTGACATTGCTGCTTTAGTAAGAACCAATGTGACAACTATCTTACTTAAAGCAGTAATGCAACTGCGATTTCAATCGAGAATTGTTAGCAACAGCCTTACGTAATTCGGGGTCTGGTAGAAGGCCGCAGGGACTCTGTAATAAAACCACTATACAAATCGAGTTTGGGCTCATTAGTTTCATCTTGACAAGTACTCTGACGGGCTCGTTTGATTCGTCTTGACGAGTGCTCTGTTGGGAAATAGTTTCCAGGGTCTGATGATGGAGCCGGAAGAAGACTACAATGAACTCTTTAATAAAACCATGCTACCCCATCGAGTTTGTGCTCGTTTGATTCGTCTTGACAATTACGAATACTCTGATGGGAACAAAAGTCCAGGGTCTGATAATGGAACTTAAAGAAGGCCACAGGAACTCTGTATTAAAACCATGCAACCCAATCAAGTTGAGAAGAGCTCGATGGCGCAGTGCAGTGGTTTAGCGCCTGGCCCTGCGATTGCGGTTAAGCAACTTTCGCGTCATGGGATGGGGGACCAAAAATTTATTATCTCGAGTTCCTCCGTGCTTCGGAAGGCACGTTAAGCCGTTGGTCCCGGCTGCATTTGCAGTCGTTAACACCCACCAATCCGCATTGGGCCTGCGTGGTGGGTTATGGCCCATCTTTATCCACCCATAAGGAAGGCCTGTGCCCCAGCAGTCCATCAGCCATTTTTAATGTCCCACTGCTGGGGCACAAGCCTTCCTTATGGGTGGATAAGGTGGACGTGCCATAACCCACCACGAGGGCCCAATGCGGATTGGTAGTTTGGACTCGATTCGTCTTGACGAGTACTCTGTTGGGAAAATAGTGCCCAATGTCTGAAAGTTTGTATAGAAGTCCCTTAGTTTCAAGTGTTTAGGCTGACGATTTAAAATTATAAGAGCAAGAGGACCTTCTTATCCAACCCCCCTGGGTGGGAGGGGGGATGGTGACGGTAAGTGTTAGGGAAACAGGATACATATCATCTCTGAAACCAATTTTGAACGGGGGTGGGGATGGGAACGCCTTCTACAGCATTTTAAGAATTCTAAAGATTTCCTAAAATATAATATCCACGCGAACGAAGTTGCGGTCAAAAGCTAGTGAAAGTATAATAACACCATAGACTTATTATTATATCGCAGTAATTTGAGTGCATACAGTTTCAAAATTTTTAATTTGCCGCGGGTTTGAGATGACTCTACTCGCTGGCCAGACTATCTAGCTAGCTTGCCAGTTTCTATAAACACTGCATAACCCCCTCCCTTAATTCCCCGCAAGGGGGAAAAGCCAAATCAAAGGAAAGTGCTAAATCCATGGAAAAAGCAAATGGATTTCGTATTGACTGACACGTGAGCTACGGGCAGAATCTTTATACACCATGTCAGTAGTCGTTCCAGTAGTAAACAAGGGACTATAGATCTGAGTTCAAGGTTTTAATTTCTACTCGATACCTCCACGCGTTCCCGAGATAAAAAGCTTGTAAAAACGTTCCAGTACAGGTAATTATTGGTGGGTACAGTTAAAACGTAGTGATTATTTCCTCTATGGGTACAGTAGGAGGTGACAGTACATACGAGATTATTAATCGTGATCGTGAGACAGTTCATGCGAACACACGTCATAACGAAAACGTTATTAACATAATAATAATAATACATTGCCTGGTATGTTCGTTGATTTTAAAAGAACGTCAAACACACGTGAGCATGCGAATCTCCGTGCCACTGAATAATTCCATTCTAAAACTACCTAGAAGTAATGTACCGATGATATACGTTCTTATTTCAGATATCAAATCGATTGTACCGGCTTCCCGGCAGAATGATTGACAAAAGCATGTGGCACGGAGATTCGCATGGTTTGAGGTTATGTTTTTTGTTAAATCGTCGAATTCCAGATCAATCGGAGCCTGTACCGCTGGGTTGATGTATTTGTAGCCGTTACATATTCATTGTAACAGCTACAAACACATTTGTTGCTCATGTAACGCAACAGGGACAAAGATATGGCGATCTAAAGTTTTAAAAGCATGCGACTCTCCGGCCCACACGCTTAAGTCTAAAATACTGGTGAAAATTGTATTAAGATTAAAAATAAGCAAGTTTACGTAACCGTTTGATCACGATAAACGGCCCGAAAACATATTTTCACTATATCTTCATTCGTTTTAGAGAAATAAGTAAATTTATTTACTATGATTTATTATGAATAATCAGTGTGTAGGGTGACCATATCGTCGGTCCGTAGGAATCATTAGGCTGTTTCTAATAAAATTCAAGTTGAACTACATAATGTTGAGGGTTGATTTGCCTACATACTCGTACGTATCGTACCTACTATCATACTGTTACTGACTATGCAATATTGCAATATTTTTTAGGGGACGTAAAAAGGTGACTTTTATCCTAATCGAGATGACAAAATACAAACAAACAAATGAGAAAGTAGGTAACCTTATAAAAACGTGTTAAAAATGTGAACGTCATAATTGGTATAATAATTGCCCACTCAGTACCAGTCACCCATCATCATCAGTATCAGTCACCCATTAATTTAGGTCTCGGTTGAATGCAACCGAACTGAGAACTTCCTTCGTTTTTTGAAGTATTAGTCTTTCAAAATAGGTATCTAAAAACACTTCAACTTGCATTTTAGACCGATCGGGATAAGTTTTTAGCTTTTAAAAATATTAAAGTTTGTTTTTTTCGTATATAGTTTCTGCACCATTCACTTAGCCTAATACATGAAATTGTGTCATTTTGGTTTGATGCATAAGTAACAATTTAGGTTTTTGTCTTTTTTAACGCTATCGGACGAAAAGAAAATTAAAGTTGAAAATTTTACTTTCATGATGATTATGAAGTTGTAACCGATGTACTTACTTGAGCTTTTTGTGTCATCTTTGTCCACGGGAATACTGTTATTTGACTATTACCTAAAGCGTTACCTTAGTAACTCCAAAAGAATATTACAATTGGTTAAATAAGTGTTAAATGTTTTAGATCAATAGTATCTGTTGTACATAATGTTTTGTGCTAAATTCATCAATGGAATTTTCAGCTTTTTATTTTTTTCTTTTCAACACCCTGTAAAAGTCACAAAAGAAAATGGGGGGGGGGGGGTGGGGGGGTGGGAGCCGGGGCACCGCTGTTTGCTGCGTACTTCGAGCACCGCTGCTACGTACTTTGCCGTTCGAGCGACTTTGGGTAAAAGAATTTGTAAAAAGTAGCCTCTATTTCGTATTGAGCCAGCACAATATCCCACTTCAAATTAATTCGCCTAATTTAAAGTAAGTAAGTGACTTAAGTGACGCCTAAGCATAGGTACTGAAGTTCGGTGACACATTTGAAGTAACGAGTAGGTAGGTAGGTAAGAAGTATACGAACGAATATAAATACATTTGATGATACTGTGGCCGCGTTCCGAATCACGCTCACAGCGCTGTTAGCGCGTATCCGACCAAATTAAATAGTCACAAAATATTACACAGATAGGGTATTTGTGTACCTACTTCATTTAATGGATTATAGGCTAACAGTGCTGTTGGCGTGATTTGGAAGTAGGCATGTGTTATTATTGTCAATTACAGTCTCATTGATGAGATGACATCATTAACATTCTTGTACTCTACCTCTTGCAAAGTTTAAAAAGAAAGGATTACCTACCTACTGTAACAAAATATTTTTTGAGGGTAAGGAAATAAAAACCGGTCAAGTGCGAGTCGGACTCGCACACAAAGGGTTCCGTACCAAAAAACGGCTAAAAAATCACGTTTGTTGTATGGGAGCCCCCTCAAATATTTATTTTACTAGCTGACCCGACAGACGTTGTCCTGTCTTAGTTATAAATATTAAATTCGAATTGGTATAAATTATTGAAAAGTTTAGTTCAGAGATTAGTAGGTAAGTACCGTTCCCGTTTCCGTTTTCGTTCTCGTTCCCGTTCCCATTTACTTTAAAACCCAACAGCTTTATAAATAACCAAGTACCTATACATCGCTTGTTATGTTAGTAACGTGTATGTTAGTCTATTCAAACTTACTAATAAGGCGTGATGGCTCTGAACTAACCGTGATGAGCACTAAGAAATTCAGTTTTCTTATAACCTCTTTGTAAGAAAAAAAAAATATTTTACATGTATTTTATTAATAAAATAACTCCGAACGAAGCATATTCTGTTTTATTACATCCTTAATTGTATGTTTTTTTTTATCGTTGTTCGCGCGTATCTTCGACATTTATGGACCGATTTTGATGATTCTTTTTTTGTTCGATTCAATTTTTTTGCGAAATGGTCACATTTATTTTTTTTCAAATCGGTTCAGTAGTTTTCAAGGTATCCTGAAAACACTATGATTTTGCATCAACTAACTTGACTATTTTGTTATTTATGAACCGAATAAGATGATTCTTTTTGTTGGGTAAAAGGTACTTTTAGTCTTTTTAACCGACTTCAAAAAAAAGAAGGTTCTCTTTCAGTTTGACCTGTATGAATGTATGTTTCTCCGCGAATATCTCACGTTTGACTGAGCCGATTTTTCTACCAAATAATATACTTACACTACACTACCTAATAGAGAAGGTACTTACACTAAAAACAAAAAAATAAAAATTGTTTTAAAAATAAAAAAAAATGTTTTAAAAAACAAAAAACCAACTTCAAATAACCTGCCTCTAAAAAGCAAGAAATAATATTCAAATCATTAGATATGCATTATCATTGTTATATAATAACAACACGTATATTGAAGTCGGGTAGGGCTTTTAGAATAAAAAAACGAAGTTGTACTCCAGCCCCACCCGACTTCAATAGACGTGTTGTTATTATATAACAATGATAATGCATATCTAATGATTTGAATATTATTTCTTGCTTTTTAGAGGCAGGTTTTTTGAAGTCGGTTTTTAGTTTTTTTTAAAAGGTAAGTAAATACTAAAGTTTAATTTTTCAAGTTTTGACTTATGTAGTAAGCATAAATTACTTTACAACCATTGAAACTTGTCCCAAGTAACAATACAAAAACTCACATACATACAAACGTAGAGCAGTGTGGAACAATGCAACACCAAAAGCTCTGAGTCTCATATTTCTCTCATTTTTAAAGATATGAATTCCGTTTTTAGAGGAACGGAATCTACTTAATTAGGTATAAAATGGCAGTTATAGTTTCATTAATAAATAGATACATAAACCAATAAGAAGACTTTTAAAAGAAAATGGGAATTGTTTCATTGTGTCCACCTAGGTGTACACAATGAAACATCCTCTGTCCAACAATGAAACACTGTTATTAATTTTGACATTTTCATATTTAGTGGAACAAGTAAATGACAAAATCTGTTGAATTCCAACCGATAAAGGTTTTCTCAAGGTATTGCATAATTATTCAGACTTTAAAAGTACCTATAGGTTTATCTCAGGTACAATGATTTGTGTGTGACTTAAAGATAAATGAGTCTAATTTTTTTTAAATCGTAGTTATGTACCTTTTATAGGCAATAACGATTTAAAATCAACAATTACTTATAATAGGCATTAATCTCTCAGGTAAAATTCTACATACTAAAAGATTAATGAGTCTGAAAATCACAAATATTAGGTAGTAGTAGTGGAAACACTGTTACATTGTGTCCACCCTTGAGCTGTGACATTCTTGGACACCTGGGGTATTTTAGAATAACATCAAAAAATAATCTACCAAAATCGAACAATTTATTAGGTAGTATCAAAGTTATTCTGTGGTAATGTAGTCCACGTGAATCTATGATACATGTACAAATATATTGATTAAAAAACACATTCGATGAGAAAGGCAACTGTCAAAAAAGCATTTTTTTTAAAAGCCCACGACTT
This sequence comes from Agriphila geniculea, assembly GCA_943789525.1. Classification (NCBI taxonomy): domain Eukaryota; kingdom Metazoa; phylum Arthropoda; class Insecta; order Lepidoptera; family Crambidae; genus Agriphila; species Agriphila geniculea. The sequence continues at coordinate 3,117,421 of OX038881.1, forward strand.
AGGACAATTATTCTTAATGAAGGCTTTACAAAGTGACATTTTAAAAAAATAGTAACTATTTGCCTCTAGATGGCGTTGATGGAAAGAGAAGTGTAAAAATTGGCTTTTAAAAATAAACGGCCTGTACCAAAGAGGCAAATAAGCGTTCGCTGGCTGACATCTGGCCAAAGAGAAACATTTTAGGGTAACATCAGATTTGCCTGCCTACCTGAGTACTCTTCGAAGCTGAGTAAAAAAATCACATTGACACATACATTTTTATCAACGCCATCTTATCTATCGAGCATACAGTTTTTTGTCATTTTGAAAAACCCTAATTGAAAAACAGTTTAGTTAATATTTTTACAAAAATCCTCCGACTAAAAGTAATGAACATACTCTGTCTGTCAGCTTCATCATCAGACCCTGGACTTCGTCTCCCATTAGAGTACTCGTCAAAACAATAGAGATGACGACTACTGAATAAAATAACAAAATACTAATAAAAACCGTAAACATATTGAACTTTTAGAGTAGCTTGTATACCTCTTGGTTTTATATATTGCGTATTATTTGTTTTATTACCCTTCAAAGTTGGGCGGACAAGTCCATTTAAAAAGTTTAAAATATATTAAAATAAATAATACATTTAATTAATCCATAAAATTTATAGCAAATTTGTATAAGAAACAATTTTGATAAACACAATGGTGGAATAGGCGATATTTAATATAGCTGCCAAACTTTCCTACGCGTTGCATACAAACACCTAGGCGTGACGTCATAACTAGGGTAGCCGTTAGTATGGAGCGTTTTCGGGTGAGTCCAATTTTGTGTGCATTTTAAACTGTGATATCTCGGGCAGTTTTCACGCTAGCGAAATAATTATTTTACCAATGTTTCTTTTTTTGAGAGGTAATTTATGTAACATAAAATAAAAAAAAATTTCGTCATGCCTATTCTAACGAGCCCAAACACGATGGGGTTGTAGGTTTTATCATAGAATTCCTGTGGGCTTCTTCCGGTTTCATCATCAGATCAGCTCAATGACACCATAATATTGCATTGCCTTCCAGTTCTGACCTATTTTCAAAGTTTCAAGTCTCTAGGTCATCGGAAAGCTAGGATAAAATCGTTCGCAATATATATCTATAAATATTAGGTCTTTACTTATGAACTTGCCGATATTTTGTCACATACAGAGAAAATAATAACTTCTATGTTTTAAAACATTTAACAATATCTTGATTTACGTATGTCGAATTATGACCATGATAGTCAACTATCAGTAAAAATAAAGTCCTTTTTTTAAGCTTTCATAGCATTAAAAAAAGATCTTGAAAGTTACTCTTTTTTTTGTGAGCCAAAAAAGGGTGACCGGAGGGGTTGTAACTTAGCCAAAACTTATTTTTTTCGCTTATCGTAAATGGAATAGGTTAGCATAGTGTTCAAACATTAGTACATAAAAGTTTTGTTACAAGAGTGTTAACGGTTGTTAAATGAACAAAGAAAATGCTAGTATGAAAAATGCAACTTCTTGAAAATTCTCCATACAAATCGGCAATTTCATAGGTAAAGACCTATTATATACGGTTACGAAAACCTGCTTATTTTTAATCATAATACAATTTTCACCAATATTTTAGACTTAAGCGTGTGGGCCGGAGAGTCGCATGCTTTTAAAACTTTAGGTCGCTATTGCGTTACATGAGCAACGAATGTGTTTGTAGCTGTTACAATAAAGCACGTTCCAGACGGATTTAATCACGCCTCCCAACCAAGGTCACCTTGGTGGAAGCTTGATGGGGGCGTGGTTTCCATCCGTGGATTGTGTTGCGGCTACACGAGTTTACATCCAAGCGCCGCCAACTAGGGCTGCCAACCATACTATAATAATATGTCGTATTATACTATGTTTCGGGTCTGCGTGCTATATACTATTGAAGAAATATATAGTACGCAAAAATACTATATTTTCAACATCGATCGCTAAGAAACAAATGTTTCTTTTTTTTTAATTTGTGATCGTGAATTTTGACTGATTCTATAGCGTGTAGTGTATAGTCACACCATATAACAAATACTATGTGTATAGTGTATTGTATCTGAATTCTGAACGTATCTATCTGTCTTATTGCGTTCCAAACTTGTCAATATAAAATTGACAACTTAATTAAATCTTAATCCATGGACGAAATATATCTTAATCTTAACCATGGACGAATTTCTTTCATGTCTTAACTTAATCAGTAATACTGATACAATCGTAAGTAAGTTAAAAACGAGTTTTTAATTTACTTATATTTAATTAATATTGATGGTAGAAAATAATATGAGACTTTTATTTTGATTCATGATTGTTTTATTTATGGTTTATGATTTTGACCAAAACATTGTTCAAAAATGCAAAAAGTTCAAAAAATATAGTTTTTATAAAAAGTAAAATATAATAATATATTTGCCTAATTTTTGCCTTTTCCATAAACTACTATATTATTTTAAAGTGTACTAATTTTTTTAGCCTTATTTGAAAAATACTGTATTTCGCCTTAGACATGTTGGCAACCCTAGCGCCGACACTCTTTCCCATTCCACGGTAAAGATATCTATCAGTACTGTAACTCGGCCCTGTCCTTGAAATAATTACCTAAATAAACCCGCGCTGGTTCAATCAATTAATTTTAAGGCAATAATATAACTAGATTAACAAAACTAATGGTAAAATAAAAATAAAAAAAAATACATTATTGATGGGAGAAACAAATTATTTAATAATCCTTAGTACAATACCTACGTATTATATAATATTTTAAGTATACTTAATCTTAGCTTTCGGACTTTCCAGGTATTTAAAAATGTAAGGTATCTCTGGATTATTGGTTAATTATATTTATAATAAAAACAGCACAATCTGCACTTTGCAATAGTAAGAACTTATATTTCAATCAATAGTACCTATTGAATTTTTAGACTTTTGGCATTCAGAATGTTATTTCTATATTAAGGTAATAAATATAATAGAAAAAACCCGGCCAAGTGCGTTTTGGGCAACACACCGTACGGTTCCGTAGATACCTTATACCACACCATATTTAATACCATTATAATTTTTCGTCTGCAAAAATAACTTTGTTTTTCAGTGTTGTTATGAATGACAAAGTTATATTTGCGGTTATGGAAAATGTGCTATATCTGAAAAACTAATTACTATATCTCATTTAAACCAATTTTTATTGAAAGTAATTATTAAGACCTACATGCAGCATATATGTTTTTTAGATTTTTCACTTTCTTATTTCAAAAGTTAAAGGGGGGGGAGGATAAACATTTTACCACTTTGGAGGAGTATATCTTTCAAACCTTAGACTTTGAGAAAAAAATGTCTTATAAACTTCAATGTCAATTTTAAAGACCTATCTATTGACACCTCACACGTTCGCAGTTTCAGTTCCATGTATGGAGAGCCCCCCCTTAATCTTTATTTTTGTTATTTTTGTGTTAAAATCGTTAAGCGGTTAACAGAATACATCTACCAACCAAGGTTCAATTGTGTAATATTAATACTTTTGGAATAAAATGGCTGTGTTAGAAGGACAGATAGACAGACAGACATGACGAATCTATAAGGGTTCCGTTTTTTGCCATTTAGGCTACGGAACCCTAAAAATACTAGAAAAAATTGACTCACCCGTAACCCGTAGCAGCCGAGCCATTTGAGCCCGTCTGAACTGCGAGGGCTGAGTCGATATTTTATAGTATTTTTTCTATTATATTTATTACCTCAATAGTACCTGACCTACGTACATCTTTCGTTCATCACTGCGGCGCATTCGCGACTGTTTGTGTACCAAGTGCAGACTGCAGACTGAACTCGAGGGCCGAGGCGCGTAGGTACGACTCGCTTTTCGACTATTTGTACAGATGACACTTGCATATAAATTGGCAAGAGAAAGATGAGACAAAAGATGCGCAATAGCCACAAACACTAAAATTTGTGGCGCTGCACATCTTTTGTCTCGTTTTTATCTTGCCAATAAAATGCCGGGCAGTATATGAAGTTGGAGTACTGATAAATATCATTACCGTGCCTGTGTTGGAACTCGCGCCCTTCCACCAAGGACGTTGAAGGTCATTTGGATTGGTTGGAGAAATTTGGATTAAATCTGCCGTCTAGATGGATTAAATCAAGCAAGGTCACCTCTGTTGGGAGGCGTGATTTAATCCGTCTGGAACATGCTTAAATATGTAACGGCTACAAATACATCAACCCACCGCTACAGGCTCCGATTGATCTGGAATTCGACGATTTAACAAAAAACATAACCTCAAAGCATGCGACTCTCCGGCCCACATGTTTTTGTCAATCATTCTGCCGGGAAGCCGGTACAATCGATTTGATATCTGAAATAAGAATGTATATCGTCGGTACATTACTTCTAGGTTGTTTTAGAATGGAAACAGAACAGATATGTATGTACTATGGGCAACAGCTTCGCTTAAAAAGTTAGCAAAAAAATTGTGTGCGCATGTATCCCCCTGCACGAACTAAATATATTATGTTATGACGGCGGCGGCGCGGCGTGCAACCGATTTTAACCTTAAGAGTTGTGGTTAAGTGACGTTGTTGTCCATAGTACATCTGTATGAATTTCTAAAACAGGAGATGTAATTCTATAGAGTACCTACTTAACCAAACGAAAGGTGCGTGTTCGTTCGTATCGTGACGTGAGACTTATAGGTATGTACGTACTTAGTATCCAACCGAAACGGACGAGCTTCGTCGTCCCTCGCCACGCGCCCGCGCCTACTCGCTTCGACCGCAAACTTTTTGAATACCTACCTACCTAGGTATTATCCATGCATGAAAATGACACAAATTCATTCTGTCCATCACTCATGTATTTAAGATATTAAATATGTAAACTCTAATAATACTAATATTTTTTATAAGCATCAATGGCTCGGACAAACAAAAAAATTGAAAATATTAAAAGTCCATGCCTTAATTTGGCACAAATTTATTTCATAGGGATTTTTAAGTGATCTGAGGTATATGGTACTTGTTTCTCAAATTGTAATATTTTTTTGACGGTGTTATTAATGTACGGGTCCCACGTCTGTTTCCATGGACGAAAATGACACAAATTAGGTTTGTACACTACGCAGGCTATCTTAAATACAATACTATTGTTTCTTTTTACTTTAAAACAATTTTGACAGTTTAGACGGTTCTCACACTGGCGACGCGCGCGGTCGCGGCGCACCCACGCGCGTCTTTTACGTTGAATGCAAGTACATTAATTTGTACAGAAAACCGCCTCGTCCAACACACCAAGGCGCGCCACGGCGCGTGAGCGCGCACCGCCGCGTGCCGCCGGCGATCCGCGAGCAGTTTGCGCCAGCAGGCGCGTTACCGCGGGGTACAACACACTGCGACGCGCCCCGCGGCTGGTTTTCGATGATCGTTTCGTTACGATGGCGGGATTTCCTCTGGTTTTCAAATGTTTCGTGGCTTGGATATACGCCCATTTTAGTGCCATTTGGTAGGTACATTATGCAGCACATGAGGTTATACAAAACTGTAAAAAATCTGTTATTTATTTGATTGAATATCATTACGCTGTCGTGGAAGCCCAGCGTGCCGTTGACCGTACCTACCTACTCGTATGTTATTAAAATTCCGTCATTAATATCGAGATGGCAAATCTAAATTATTTGTCTGGACGTTTTAATCTCATGAGTGATTTTATATGTGTTCAGTTTTTTTTCCTTTTGAGGTACGGAACCCTAAAAACCTGGAAATTAAAACAAAACAACTTCAAAATTTAATGCCTCTAAAAAACAAGCGGCGGGGACGCGTCAGACGCCGAATGGCGCGGGGGCACGGAGAAAACCGCCCGAACAGGCGTTGCGCTGCGCCGTCACCGCGCGCGTGAAACGCCAAACCGCGCCCCGCGACGACGGCGCGCGTTGGCAGTGGGAGAATCGCCTTAGAGTCCAATTATTTATAACCACCACAAATAATCGAATTTCTCAAGATGCATCGGCTAGATGTGACACAAAACGCAAAAATAAACTAATTATATGCCAATGTATCGACAGGCAAGAATTCATAAACTTTAGAATTCTTGAAGGTTATACCCTCAAAATAACGTATTCCGATCGGTCTATTTTCTAGAAACAGCCTAATGATTCTGACCGACCGACGATATGGTAACCCTACACTGTGATTGTTCATAGTAAATAAATTTGCAAATTTCTCTAAAACGAGTAAAGATATTCTGAAAATATGTTTTCGGGTCGTTTATCGTGATCAAACGATTACAAAAACCTGCTTATTTTTAATCTTAATGCAATTTTCATCAATATTTTAGACTTAAGTGTGTGGGCCGGAGAGTCGCATGCTTTTAAAACTTTAGATCGCGATATCTTTGACCCTGTTGCGTTACATGAGCAACGAAAGTGTTTGTAGCTGTTACAATGAATATGTAACGGCTACAAATACATCAACCCAGCGGTACAGGCTCCGATTGATCTGGAATTCGACGATTTAACAAAAAACATAACCTCAAACCATGCGAATCTCCGTGCCACATGCTTTTGTCAATCATTCTGCCGGGAAGCCGGTACAATCGATTTGATATCTGAAATAAGAACGTATATCATCGGTACATTACTTCTAGGTAGTTTTAGAATGGAATTATTCAGTGGCACGGAGATTCGCATGCTCACCAAACACACCACCACGATAAGTACCTTTCTTTATTCTTTACTCGATTAATGTAAATCAGCCTTTAGCGGAAGCTGAGCGAGTTATAATCATCTGTGGAGCTGTCTTTGGTCTTTACTAACACCTAATCTGTGTTACTGAACTGACAGACAATTTAATTAGTCTGTGTTGCGTGTGTATTTTTCTCGACTCTCGACGCGGATTTTCTATTTTCCTTCCTTCAGCTATCTTTTGGGTGAACATATTGATGAAATGAATAAAAAGAATATTGGAGCTTAGCCTATACCTCTTTAGGAAACGAAAACTATATTCATTAGTATCTACCATGTCTTCAAGCCGATCAAAATCGACGATATTGGATAAGCCTCTTAGTAAAGGAAAGGGGGAAGTTTCTCTAGCTTGCTATGCGCTGTTATTTTCTGAAATTGTTCAATATTGCCAGAACCGCTCCCACTCCGTACAGGAATTACAAAATAAGTAAGTTACAGGGTTCACTAGCATGGGCGTAGCCACGGTGGGGCAGGATGGGGCGCTTGCCCCACCCTGGCTCAGACCTGTGAGGTACCTACCTAATCTTACCTAAGTAAGAAAATATAAAAATGACGCGGAATTAATGAGATAGGCCAGTAGCAATACAAAATATGCATGGAAAATGCATAGAAAAAAAGGGTAAGACCGCGGGTATAGTTTGCTAGTTACATATTATTTTAGACTACTGCCCCACCCTGAGCCTATGGCTGGCTACACTCATGTTCACTAGCCTTATTTACCCTTGCTACCCAACCAAAACCATCGGAGGTCATTATTTTGTACTAATGTTATGATTTTTTCAGACTGTCTGAAATCGGCCAGGATGTTGGAACGAGGGTTCTTGATCTATATTTTGTAAGGGAGAGAAACAGTAAAAGGGAAATAAAGTTGCTGAACATGTTACTCTTTGTAAAGTCAACTTTATGGAAGGTAAATTGGATTACTTATTAGTTAAAATAATTGGTGCTGATAATACACTGATTTGTTTTCATACTCAATATGTGTTCGTTTCAGGTGTTGTTTGGCAAAGAAGCTGATAAACTGGAGCATGCTAATGATGATGAAAGGACTTATTATATTATAGAAAAAGATGCACTAGTAAGTCAGTGGGTCTATTGCCCAAGTGTCGTTGACTTCGCCGTCGGCTTCATTTGACAGATGGTTGTAATACATTGCTACGTTTCTTTGGAAAGTTTTTATTGCTACCAAAAAGAAGTAGCAATGTATCTCATCCATCTGTCAAATGAAGCCGACGGTGAAGTCGACGACACTTGGGCAATAGACCCACAGTTGTTTAGTTTTATAAAAATAAGTGTAAGTGTAGTGGGCACTGGCAGGGGGTGCTAGGTGGGGCACTTGCACCCCTTAGAGATCTCAAGATCAATTTATTGAAGAATAAAATTGTTTATTCTGTGGGACGGCACTATAGTTGTAAACGAGCGGCTTGTGAGCCGTTAGTAACTGAAACGAACAGCTAGAAATGAATAACGAGCCACTTGATACTGGGGAGGTACCTGATCTCAGCATCGAAAAAAAAAACCTTTATTACATTTTTTATTGTTAAACTCTTATTTTTATAATACAGTAGCACATATTATGTTATGCGATTTTCGTTTTTGGTGCATTAAAGAAATACAACTAAATATTTACTATTATACTAGGTATCTGCCCATACTTATTTAATGGATAAATACCTTGTTTCAAAACATCTCTCACAAATAAATTATTAAAATATTCCTTCCACTGCTGTGTCACATTTTGTATAATAATTTTATTATTATTATTAATTGACAGGCAAGCAGTTGAGACAACTGATAAGAGTCAGAATCCAGTTATATCATGGGTCGAGTTTATCTTTCACTAGCGGCCGCCCGCGGTTTCACCCGCGTGGTTCCCGTTCCCGTGGAAAAATCGGGATAAAAAGTATTTTATGTTTTAAGGCTATCTTCTATCTGTGTGCCAAATTTCAACCAAATCCGTTCAGTAGTTATTGCGTGATTGAGGAACAAACATCCAAACCCACAAACTTTCACATTTATAATATTAGTAGGATTAGTCCTTAAATATTTGTCCAATCTATTCTTAAACTGATTCGTATTCTGTGCAGATATTACTTCTTCTGGCAACTTGTTCCAAGCTTCAACTACTCTATTATTAAAGAAATGTTTATGTGAATTGTTTCCTGATAGTGCCTTTGATAATTTGAGATGATGGCCTCGTAGGTTAATGTTTCGTGAGTACTGGAATAGTTGTTTATCAAAATTTTCGATGTCATAGTGTCCATGCAAGATTTTATATGTTTCTATTAAGTCCCCACGTTCCCTGCGTTCCTTTAAAGTTGTGAGTTTCGGTGATTCCAGTCTTTCCTGGTATGGTTTATTCTTCAAGGCTTTCGGGACTTTGGAGAACCTACGTTGAACTTTTGAGTCTTAAACACTTAATACAGATGAAAAAGTCATGGTTTATGTCTATTTGTGTTAAATGTATCCTACAGTAAATAAATCAGAAGAGAAACAACAAAAACAGCCAACTAAATCATGTGAATATATCAATGAAATGTAAGCCGTTTCGAGCCGCTAGTTATTGTTAGAAATGATAACGAGCCATATGAGCCGTTTCTAGCCGCTAGGCTAGAAATGTTAGTAACCAGCTTCACATCTGTAGACGGCACTAATCCACATGAAAAACTAGAATTTCATAGAACATAACATAAACCCCTGGGAATTATTTCTGCTGGCGCCCTTGTGTAGCTATTTCACTAACTTAACTTTTATTTGTAATATTTTCCAGGTCAACAAATTCATCAGTGTGCCAAAAGACAAAGGCTCTCTAAACTGCGCTACATTTAATGCTGGCATCATTGAGGCTGTGCTTACTAGAAGTGGATTTGTGAGTTATATCCCTTTATTCCCATCTGCCCCCTTCGAGCTTTGCCACCGGGGTGGTGGTTGGCACTAATAGGAAGCGTTTACCACCCCAGTGGTCAATGGCACCAATTTATTCTCACCTGCCACCTTCGAGCTTGCCATTGGGTGGCACTTATAGGTGGCGTTTACCACCGTGGTGGGTAAGCACCACCTATTAGGGCCGACACACATAACGGGGTTGCGGCGCCGCTCCGCAACGCAACGCAGATTTTTGCGGTGCCGCGCGGCGCCGCGCGTTGCCGGGCGGCGCCGCGCGTTGCTTGAGGTGATCATTTTTCTGTGATTCGTGAGTGTTGATACACGTGTCTCTGCGATAGATCGCAATAAATAATAGAATAGGTCTTTTGTTTTTATGTAGACATTACGCCAAATTAAATAAACGACGACAGAAAGAGTGAGAAGATATTTGGGTACATCCACTTAATAAAGTTATGAATCCTGATATAGTGCAGTATTTAGTGGCATCATTTGTATGGGGACCTTGCAAATCGTCAACAAAGGAAGCCGCTTGGCACAGGCGTACTTTGTGGTCATCTGAGCTTATTTAGCCCTGTACCCACGTGGTACCACCATGGTGGTAGCCAGGGGTGGGGGGGAGAGGTGCCTTCTACCACGCTGCACTTTCACATCCATATCTCCATAAGTTTAGCAAATAGGTCGTGTTTGGTATCGTTTTCATATAATTCAAGGACAAGGAATTCATTTCTGGAACAATTTTTACACTCGTTTATATAAAAAATAAAAGTTCTGCACAAAAACAGAAAAATAAGAAAACAAAAATTTTACAAAATCTATGCCTACAAATAAACCACGAGATTGTGCTTTATAAAAAAATATGATTAAACAGCCCTGTTTATATAAAATATATAAACATCAACTTTTTCATACAAATTATATTTATAAATGTGTCAAAAAAAAAATTTGCGCCGCGCGGCGGTATTTGGGAGCAGTATATTTGGATAGGATTTATCACTTATTGTTTAATAATGACACAAATTGGTCGTGTTTTGTATCGTTTCCGTATAATTCAAGGATGGGGAATTCATTTCTACTACAACATTTTTACTCGTTCATAGAAAAAAAAATATTCAGTGCAAAAAACGAAAAATAAAAAAAAACTTACAAAATCTAAGCCTACAATTAAACCACGAGATTATGCTTTATAAAAAAATATGTTTAAGCAGCCTTATTTATCTTAAATATATACACATAAAACTTTTCTATAAAAATTATATTTATAAATGTGTCAAAAAATTCAGTTGCGACGCGCAGCGGTATTTAGGTGAAGTATTTTTTGATTTGGATTTATCAATTATTGTTTAATAATGACACGGATTAGTATTGGTAGTCCAATAATTTTACTTTCAAAGAGAGTTAAAGTTATAATTATTTTATTTACTTAGTTTAGTTATAACAAATTTTACTGGCAGTTCCCGTTGCATCCACATAGTTCGGTCCACTTTATTTATCTTTTTAAACAATTGCAACTTCCTGCGCATTTTTGCTTACACTTACACCTTTTTTAATCCATGCAAGCTGTGGCTGCTGGTAGAAGGGTGGTCCACATAGGCTCCTATAAGCTATTATTTTTGGCCCGACCCCAATCTGCAGGCCATGGCAGGTTTTGGATTGATTTTAAAAGTTGATCCCAAACTTCCTCCCTGATAAATCGCTCGCAAAATTTAGTGGCACAGCAGGTCTCTGGTTGGTGGAGATTCTCCAGCTGCCTGTCCCTATTCGTGAATAGCACTTTTCTGCATTGATTAATATCAAGGAGATGCGTTCCAACATTTCCAACAATAACTTAAATCATAAAAGCCCATCACCACGAAACTTACTTGTCATACAAAGCAATAACATTTTTTTCTAAACTTATTGGCAAAGCCTGCTCCACATTTCCTTCTTTAGCGTATTTAAATACTTCCGTTGCAATTGGATAAGCGCCCCAAACTTCAAAAGCGCTTTTTTCCCTTTACCAGCAAAAGTCGATACGGTATCCACACCCGGAAAAGGAGTGGAACAGTGGCAATACTTCTGCTTTTTCCGGTCTTTTGCTGGTAAAGGGGAAAAAGCGCTTTCGAAGCTTGGGGCGCTTATCCAATTGCAACGGAAGGATTTAAATGCCCTAAAGAAGGAAATGTGGAACAGGCTTTGCCAATAAGTATTAGAAACAATTGTCATTGCTTTGTATGACAAGGACAAGTAAGTTACTGGTGATTGACTTTTGTGATTTAAGTTGTTGTTGGAAATGTTGGAATGCATCTCCTTGATATTAATCAATGCAGAAAAGTGCTACTCACTAAAAAGAAAAATTCACGAAATTCAGCTGGAGAATCTCCACTAACCAGAGACGCCCTGTGCAACCAAATTTTGCGAGCGATTTATCAGGGAGGAATTTATGGGGTCAACTTTTAAAACCAATCCAAAACCTGCCATGTTCTACAGACTGGGGTTGGGCTAAAAATAATGGCTTATGGGAGCCTATGTGGACCGCCCTATCGCCAGCAGCCACAGCTTGCATGGAGTAAATAAGGTGTAAGTGTAAGCAAAAATTCGCAGGAAGGTGCAATTGTTTAAAAAGATAAATAAAGTGCACCGAACTATGTGCACAGATGTGGATACAGCTGAAACTGCCAATAAAATTTGTTATAAATAGGTATATTTTTTTTTAAATATTACTACCAACTCTCTTTTAAAGTAAAATTATGGGACTACCAATACTCATCCTTGTTATTATTAAACAATAAGTGATAAGTCCAAATAAAAAAATACTGCACCAAAATGCGGCGCTACTGATTTTTTTGACACATTTATAAATATAATTTCTATAGAAAAGTTTGTGTATTTATATAAGGTCCTGCTTAAATAGTGGACAAATTTTAGGGGGTCAATGTACTCATGCATACAGACAACTTTTACTATGGTACCAAAATTGAAATCGCGAAAAAAAAATCAGCTGTTCCATAGAACATTTAAAACCGAATAGATCAAGATGTATGGAACAGCTGTTTTTTTTTTTTCGCGATTTCAATGTTGGTACCATAGTAAAAGTTGTTTATGTATGCATGAGTACATTGACCCCTTAAAATTATGTGCACTATTTAAGAAGGACCTTATATTTAAGATAAATAAGGCTGCTTAAACATATTTTTTTATAAAGCATAATCGATTTTGTAAGTTTTTTTTCTTATTTTTCTTTTTTTGCACTGAATTTAATTTATTTCTATGAAAGAGTAAAAATGTTGTTGCAGAAATGAATTTTCCGTCCTTGAATTATACGGAAACGATACTAAACACGACCAATTTGTGTCATTATTAAACAATAAGTGATCAATCCTATCCAAATATACTGCGCCAAAATACCGTCGCGCGTCGCAAATGTTTTTTTTGACACATTTATAAAATATAATTTGTATAAGAAAATTGATGTTTATATATTCTATACAAATAGGGCTGTTTAATCATATTTTTTTTTATAAAGCACAATCTCGTGGTTTATTTGTAGGCATAGATTTTGTAAGATTTTTGTTTACTTATTTTTCTGTTTTTGCGCAGAACTTTTATTTTTTATATGAACAAGTGTAAAAGTTGTTCCAGAAATGAATTCCTCGTCCTTGAATTATATGAAAATGATACCAAACACGACCTATTTGCTAAACCTATGGAGGTATGAATGTAAAAGTGCAGCGTGGTAGAAGACACTTCTCCCCCCCACCCCTGACTACCACCATGGTGGTACCACGTGGGTACAGGGCTAAATCAGCTCAGATGACCACAAAGTACGCCTGTGCCAAGCGGCTTCCTTTGTTGACGATCTGCAAGGTTGATGCCACTAAATACTGCACTAATATTCCTGATGTAGTGTACTTTTTGCGAAAATAAAAGTATTAAAAATAGACGAAAAAAAATTATTTGAATACTTTAAAATGAGTGTATTGACATTTGAAGAACTATTAAGCAAATTATCACAAAAATAAAATTAAGAGAAGGAAACCTGTAAACGTTCTGGAGATGTTGGGTCCTGGGTTAGTTGAGACGGACAGTGGAGTCTTAATAATACGGTCCCGTTTTTACCTTTTGGATATGGAACCCTAAAAATGGCCTTCTTAACTGGCTATATACCTAATTTAAAAATGAAAAATATCTTCTTAGGGTTTCGTACCCATATAGTAAAAACGGGACCCTATTAGTAAGACTTCGCTGTTTGTCTGTCTGTCACCAGGCTGTATCTCATGGACCGTGATAGCTAGCCAGGATCCCTTTTTTGCAAAATAGGCGAATCAATAAGTAGTCGTAGAGTGTGCGTGAGCGGGAACTTAAGCGAAAAAAAGTTTTGGTTACGTCCCTTACAATCCCACCGTCACCCTTTTTTGCTAACAAAAAAGTCACTCAGGATCTTTTTAGGGTTCCGTACTCAAAGGGTAAAAACGGGACCCTATTACTAAGACTCCGCTGTCCGTCTGTCTGTCTGTCACCAGGCTGTATCTCATGAACCATGCTAGCTAGAAAGTTGAAATTTTCACAGATGATGTATTTCTGTTGCCGCTATAACAATAAATACTAAAAACAGAATAAAATTAATATTTAAGGGGGGCTCCCATACAACAAACGTATTTTTTTGCCGTTTTTTGGTACGGAACCCTTCGTGCGCGAGTCCGACTCGCACTTGGCCGGTTTTTTTCATGTTAAGAAAGATAAAATAAGGTCTTTATTTTTACTGATTTGACTATCATGGTTATAAGTCGATATAGGTAATATCAAGATATTGAATAGTACTTTTTTCGGGATGAAAGACAACCCTATGTCCTTATATGTAACACTGACAATGTGTATGCAAAATTTCGTGATGATCGGTTCAGTAGTTAAGACGTGAAGGCGTAACAAACAGACAAACAAACGGACTTTCGCTTTTATAATATAAGTAAGGTCTTCCTTCCAATCCCGTACCCCGTGTCCGTAACATTTGGTGTCAGAAGTGGGATTGGAAGGTAAGAAGACGCTAGTGACGCCTCAGGGAAGAAGAGCGTCGTCGGGGACACGCTCCACCGTTGATGGATAGCGTCGTGAAGGAGCGCATCACCGGAGAAGGTTCAGCGTCGCGAGGGAGCGCGGCGTTGGGTAGGCGTGTGTGGCCGGGAGGTGGATGCGCATTGTTGGGGGATGAAAAGCACGTCGCTGGGAGCTATGCGGCAGCGCATTGGCGGGAGGTGAAGCGCGTCGTCGCACGAACGGTCGAACTTAGAAGTGCGTCGCTGGGAAGCGGATGCGCGACGCTATGATGTAGAAGACAGTCGGCGGAAGAAAGAAGACAGCCGGTGAAAGAATGAAGACAGCTGGCGCGCGATAAGGAGGAAGCGCATTGTCGGAAGTAAGGAGAGTGCCAGCGGAAAGAGGATGCGCGTTTAAGTGGTAAAAGTAGGCCGGCGGGAAGTGAGATCTGCGTCACCTACAGGGGACCGGGAACCAGCCAGAGGGCCTGCGAAGACAGAACATGAAGACTGGTCTGCGGTTTATCAGGGGCTGACGATGCTCGGGACGAGCATGTCTTAGAGGAGGGTAGTGTGACGGCCATGACGTCACATTACGTGAGAGAAACATGGAACATCAACTGATGATCAATTTAGTCGGTGGCTGTCAAGTCACTGTGGTGAAATGGTGTGGCTTCTCGCCTTATACACGAGAGCCCGCGGTTCGATACTCTGTCGGACCAAATTGTTTTGATGGTTTTTACGATATTTCAAGAATGTTTACATCTTTATACAGAGTTTATTTACATATTTGATAAAGAAATAGAACATTCTAGTATCGTCGGGAAATAATAGAAAAGATGAAAAAAAAATAGGAAATGGTTACATACAAAAGACAAACGAAAAGAATAAAGAAATGACTATCGAAATTAGAGTTACTAGAAGGTTCTAATGGGTATATAAGCAGCAGCGAAACGCACAATCGATGTAGTAGTTAAGAAGTAGTAAGTTAAAATAAAGCGAGGAGGAAGTCAGAAGAGGAGAAAGATGAAGAAGTAGTGAGGAAGAGAAGTTTGGAGATGAGGTCTAGCAGTGGTTGGTGCTAACACGGAGGAGTGTAGAAGTGGATGTCGCTGGGTTCAGCGCCGAGAGGCTACGTCGTTCGGACGTGACGCTACTTAGAAGGACGGACCGCGACATCGGCGGAGAAGAATGTCATCGAGTAACAGCGCTGGGTGGTTACGTCATTCGCAGGAAGACTACTCCACAGACACAGAAGAGCGGACCGCGACATTCAGTGTTTTTGGTAATAAAGCGTCGTCTCTGCAACCACAGTGTCTTCCTTCCAATCCCGTACCCCGCGTCCGTAACAATATTTTAAATAATGTAAGTTATATTTTCTCTGTATGTGACAAAATATTGGCAATTTCATAGGCAAGGATCCATATTTGTTTTTGGTGTTTTTTGTATTGATTTATTCTTTTTTCATAAATATTTTGTTATAAAGGAAGAAACACAGTCATCTGTGTAAAAGGTAGTTTAGTTAAAACACGGCGGTTTTATAGTATCACAGACCATACAACAAGTACTATGGTATGGAATGTCCGGGGTGGAACCGAAACTGTTGTCAACAAGTGTGACGTCATTTCTGCGGCGCCGCGCGTCACCGCCGGACAACGGGCGGTGCCGCCGATTTTGGCGTTGCGTTGCGGTGCGTCGCCGCAACGCGGTTATGTGTGTGCCAACCACCACCCCAGTGACAGCTCGAAGGGGGCAGATGGGAATAAAGAGTTATATCCATCGTACAGGATGCTTTAATGATCAAGTACAGTTTGCTTATTTGAACTTCCTACCTTAATTCATGTGTCTTACTTTTCAGTCTGCCAAAGTAACAGCACACTGGCACAAGGGAACTACTTATATGGTCAAGTTTGATGACTCTGTTATTGCAAGGGATAAGTCTCTTGATGATCGTTAGTGTGGTAGCTAGCCTAATAGTTCATAGTTCATTTATAAGTTAGTTGTAATTTATTATATATCAATAAAGCTATCATATTATCTCAAACTTTTTATTGTCAAAAAAATATACATTTTAAATAATTTCAAGCAGTAACAAAGGAATACTTTCTAAGCAAATTTAAATCTTCTATCACGATATTTAATTGTTCCACATGCACATTTCTTTAGAAATTTTTGTCTGTCACTCCAAAGCAAATAGCCAACCAAGAAAAATGGTGCAATGCCTACTATTCCACTAAGGACAGTGGTCATTGAAGGTTTAAAGTAATATATTTGGTAGCATTTCATAGTCATAAAGCGTTGTATAGCAGAGTCAAACTGTAAACAAAATATTACTCATTCATGGGTTTCAGTCTCTTTGAAATCTTAAAATATTTAAAGCTTTAAAAGTAGAATACTATACTGAGAGGGTGAGAACAGCTGTTTAGGCTGCGCAGTCTGCACACTAGCGCCGCAACTAAACGAGGATGATAATAATATTATAGTGCTTAAGTATACATAATATATAGACGAAATTGTAAATTACCTTTGGACTTTTATTGTTAAAAGTGACCACTTTTCCTAGTAAAAGTACATTAAACTAAGCACTATCATTCTCGTTTCAGTGGCGCGGCGTTAGTGTGCAAACTGCGCCCTCCTAAGTATATTACAACATTTTTATACTTACAACATATCCCGATTCTTTAGCATGTTTGCAAGGGTCAGTGCGTTGTTTCAAAAATTCCTTTCTATATTTAGCCCGCCGTTCAACTTGAGCTTTGATTATTTTGCATTCAATATCCGAATAACATTGTTTAGACATTTCTTTGGGAACAAAGTTGAAATTGACTCTAAATAAACACTATTTTAAGTTCATAAACAGGCCTATGCCAAATTAGACTTATGTGAACTTGGATAGTGTCACAGTGACAAGCATATTATTTTTTCATTATATTGTACACAGCCAGTAATAAGAAGTATAGATAGAAATCAAGAAGCTTATACCCCCAATGCAGATTGCACGGCCAGTGTCATAATGAAGATTGAAAAAAGGTCCTTTAGTGACGTGACGGCTTATTGCTACCTCTTTTTTTAGTGTTACAATACGTGTTCGTTCGTTCGTGATGCCTAGTTTAGATACTCGCCGAGAACAGACGAATAGGCACGAAGACGAGTATGTAAACACCATATTCGGGTAGTCTGTATTCGTGCCCGATTACTCGGCGAGTATGTTCGCCGATAATCTAAATGAGGCATGAGAAACGAAAACGTATTGTAACACTAAAGAAAGAGGTAGCAATAAGCCGTCACGTCACTAAAGGACCTTTTTTCAATCTTCACTATGACACTGGCCGTACAGTCATAGTAGAACCAAATAAGTAAGTCATCTTACTATTATACGCACGAACGCGGTTTGTATGTGAGCGCGCCCGTACGTATGCGTCGTCGCACACACACACACTGACAAAATTTAAAGGTGATAAAGGTGCAACAGTCGTGGCTGCGCCGTACGTAATCCCGCCCGCGCTCACGCACGCTTCACGCCGCTGTGCTGCCGCTCGTTATAATTTGAACGTTTACCTAGCTACAGTACATACCATGCTTTCCAAAGATATTATTGCAAAAAGATTTGTAAGAATGAGGATATATTTTACATTAACTTTAAATAATAAGGCATTTCGTACTTGTCGAAACAGACGAAATTTTTTTATGTCAATTGTGTAATTTCGTTAAAAAATCACAAATTCCTACAGGAAAAGGTACTTTTAATGCCTATTATTTAAGGTTATGGAAAGTATTCAATTTCAGAATTAAAAGATTAATATTTTGAAAAGTGTAGGTAAATAAAAAAGAAAAAACAAAAGTGTAAAAAAATATTTTTTAATAATATGAAATAAAACACTTTTTAACAGATACCTACTAGCGCGGTTTTATTGAATGTACTTTGGTATTTGGTTTGATTTTTGATTTTTTTTTTATTTGAATAAATACATTATTTAGTAAAGCCACGTTTTAATTAATCCTATTTCGACCGCAAGTTTTCAAATCACATAACATGACGTACGCAATGAAAAATTGTAGTCAATTCCTGAAAACAGTTGGGTTAATGTAAACTGTAATTTGACAGATAGATGTAGATACATTGCTACTTTTCTTCAGTAAGTTTTTATTGGTGTCAAAACGAAAGTGCCAATGTATCACATACATCAGTCAAATTACAATTAATATTAGCTTCATTATTTTAGTCGACAGACGCGCTAGTCTACCTACAAAAAAAAATAAAAAAAAACTTTGTATTGATCCCTGATGCTAACCCTACAAGGAAAAAATATTTCATATAGAGATTGACTATGCATTTTTTGACGACCGAATAAACTAGCGATGTGACAGCCCTTCGTGTTTAAGCTGTATCGCTCGCTCGAGGCTCGAGTTGGCCTACTTATTTGGTTCTACTATGGTACAGTCTCCATTGGAGGTATAAGCTTTTTGGTAGAAATACTATGGGCAACAGTGTGCTAACCATAGACTTAGAAAAATTTTCGCTGCGCTCAAGGTGCTAACTAAACCTGCCCGCTGATTACATAACTCTGGTGCTAACAATTCTCGATTGAAACTGCAGTTTTATTGCTGCTTTAAGTAAGATAATTATCACATTGGTTCTTACTAAAGCACCAATGTAACTGTGATTTCTGTCAGAGTTGAATGCAACAAAGTTACAAAATCAGAGGGCAGTTAACAACAAAATTCGTGTGGTGTGCGTGCGTATCGCCGCCCCAGCACGAACTTAACGTAAGTATGTTGTGACGGACGTGGCGTGTATGCGATTTTAACCTTAGGGGTGGTTAAGCGAAGCTGTTGATTTGTTGTTGCACAGCAAACATCTTGAAATCGGTAAGGGATTACGCAGACGCAGAATGTATGTGAGATGTGTAGCAGTGAGGTACGGGGGCCGCGGGAGACGGGCGCGCGCTATTGGTCGCTCGTAAGTTTACATGCGCGAACTTATTCCCCCCGCCCGTTGAAAGAGTGTCAAGCTGTTTGCTGGAATCTGTACAATCACTGAAAAAAACACATTTAAAGGGAAGATAATAAACAACATTTGATATATATCTATGGATTTATTAAATACTATAATGATTTAGGTATCTAAATTCATGAAAGAATAACAATTAGGCAAACTTGAAATATCTATCTCTGTAGCGAAGTTCACCACTTCTGATCTGCTGCTCACGTTTGTTTCTGTCATTCCACATCAAGTATCCGTATCCCAACATGGGCAAAACAATAGCACAAATTCCAAATAAACTAGTCCTCATGTTTGGTTTGAAATGGTCAAATTGAGTAACTTTCATTGACATGTACTGTTGTAGTGATGTGTCAAACTGAAAAAAAATGGGAAAGTAAATGATATTGTTTCTGGATCTCAACAAGTCTAGATTACACGAGGGGGGATTGAAAAGTTCGTGGCCTAGTCACGAAAACAGAATAAAATATGCACAAAAAGATTTTTATTTATAGACCTAATTTCCATTTAGTTCTATGCACTTCATTCATCTTTCCGGCAAAGCCTTGATCCCCGTTAAAAAAAAATCTTTTAGACCCTCAAAATAGTTCATCATTAGTCGAAAATTTCATTCCATCTCGAATGTTACTCAGGTTCAAGAGTTTGATGATGAATCCCAAGTTTTATTTACAGTTATAAATCGATCTAAAATTCCTGCTGATCAGCTTCAAATAACTCCAAACAATCGTGATAAATTGTGAAAATTTATCATTTTTGCTCTTCTATAGAAAATCAATTTTTGCTGTTCACGCTGACACCTTGTGAAAGCCCAAATCATTGACAAATATATTTTTTGTCTGCTTATATAAGATCCCTTTGATTTCCGCTATCCCCCTAATTATTAATTTTAATCTTATTATTATTATTTAGAAGGGGGACACCAACGAAGCCAGGCAGGTGATCAGTCACTTTGATTGGAACCATTTTTTGGTTATTGTAGTCAGGAGTGGGCGTTTTGAGCCTACAGGAAAATGGGGATGTCTTCAATGCTCTCCTGCTCACGTTTTAAATCAGCTGACATCTTTTTTTTGAAGGGTTGTGGCAATGAGACCAGGAGACTTTTGTATACACGTTTATTGAGCAGTAGCTCACACTCTTACACTTTATAACAACATTGTTACACATTCGATGGGGTGGATGATGCTGATGTCCTCACCATGTTTTCGTGAATTTATTTTGGCGTTAACCCTTTCTTAAAAGATACTTTTTAACCACATGGTTTTCAATTTTGAGTTTTGGAGAAATACTGTGAATACTCGCACAAAAATAATAGGAAAAAAAGTTTCTTGAGCTACATGTTTCAAAGTTTTCTCATCGACTGTTGAAAAACTAGAGCAAAATATGAGTGTTCTTTGAAAATTCTAGGATGGTCCCTTAAATGTAAGGCCACGAACTTTTCAATCCCCCTAGGTACTACCTATTAAATTTATTGTTATATTTATCCTAGATAACCATGACTATGGAGAAAAGGGGGTTGAATGAATTGAAAGAGGTTGCATTGTTGGGAAGAACAACAGTGAAATTACGTTAGTTTTATCAGAAACAGTTCACTACATAATAAATATTTAGTAACATTTCGTATGTATCTACTTGAATCTCTTATTATTACGTAATAATAGTATACCCACAACATATCCAGCTTCCGAAGCATTTTTCCAAGGATTGGTCCTTTGTTTCAAGAATTCTTTTCTCATGTCAGCACGGCGTGATGCCTGCTGTTTTATTAGATTCAGCTCGGCATCCGAGATGCCGTAGTTATTTGCCATTTTTATTAAATCCCTGAAACTGTTACTGTTTCAGTTTCAGGACAAAGACAAACAAAATCCCGGAGATGATAACTTTCTATACAAAATGTCACATGTGACATTTGATGCATTCCAGCAGACCTATCATTGAGGCTGCGTTCCAAATCACACTAATAGTGCAAATACCAAAAGAGCCACTGAAGGCCGAAACAAATTATCGGACGCGGCTTGATGGACGCGGCTCACTGCCGCGGCTGATAGGTATCTGGGACTATGAAAATACAATGAGGTGTGCAAACTATCGGCCGTAAGTCGCGGACGTAACCATAGACTAATATGACGTCATCGGACGTCCGAGAGCTATCTGGTGTTTACACTTATCAGCCGCTGTGCACAATTATCAGCCGCGGCTTACTGCCGCGTCCATTAGCCGCATCCGATAATTTGTTTCAGCCTTCACTGACGTCCATTATTATACAATGGACGTCTGTGAAAAGAGCCCACCAACGGGTCTACCGGTTAAAAATAATGAAGTTAATGTTAACTGTAATTTGACAGATGGATGTGTGTGATACATTGCTACTTTTCTTTGGTAAGTTTTTATTTGTGCCAAAACGAAGTAGCAATGTATCAGATACATCTGTCAAAATCATGAACTTCATTTTTTTTAGCCGGTAGATCCGCTGTACGACATTTTGCCGCAATACTATGGAACCTTGTACAAATCATCCACGTTGACATCATCTGCAACTAAAAATGACATGTAACAATAAAATACTATTAGGTAATTTACTAAATTAAATAAATTTAGTCCAATCAATGAGCATATTTGTTGTATGGAGACTTCCGAATAATTCTCCCGTCAGTGAAATTTGGCATGTGATGAAGTTAGGTAATACAGATTACAGGTGAACAATAATCCAATAATATTTGTTACGAGAAGTTAGGTATTTTTACCTAAACATGAAAATCGCTCTGCGAATATTTCCTCGGGCTAAAATACTTTCTATATACGTACTTATGTACTAGTTAGAATAAGTATGTAAAGGAATCCAATATTTTTTCGATGTCAGAGATACCCCAAATTTAACTTCTAACATTTTTCAATATATCTTCTATTGAATAAAATATTTGCTGATTATTATTTTTAATATGTTTTTGTATCCTTAAATATATAGCTTTGTTCAGTAAGTTAATAAATTTTCTTCTTTAATCATATTTTTTATTTTTTTGGTCTTAAGAGGTAATGTGAAAAAAAAGTTGGTCCATTATTATACGTTTATGTATAAATGTGATTAAAGAAGAAAATTTATTGGCTTACTGAAAACGCTATATATTAAGTGTATAAAAACATATAAAAAAATAATAATCAGCAGATAAATTTTTAAACACAAGATATATTGAAAAATATTAAAATTTAAATTTGGGGTATCTTTGAAATCGAAAAAATATTGGATTCCTTTACATACTTATTCTAACTAATACATAAGTACGTATACAGAGAGTATTTTAGCCCGAGAAAATATTCACAGAGAGATATAAGCGATTTTCATGTTTAGGTAAAATACCTAACTTCTCGTAACAAAATTTCACTGACGGGAAAATTATTCGGGTTGCATAAGCCCCGTTGATTGGACTAAATTATTCAACTACTATTTTCATTTCTATATGATAGGGTCTAACTAGGTATATAAAAATTACAATTGTTTTTTGTTATTGAGGTTAAAAACATTGCCGCCAGGGGCGCTAGGTTTATTAGCAATTTACGGAGATATTACCGTTTTAACTATGGAAAGTTATCTGTTTATAACACTGACATGAATTTTTTTTTTTATTTAACTGGACTGGCTGTCTGTATGATTTGACAGCTAAGTTTTTGTGCCTATTTAAAACGCCACTAGCGTGCGTCTAAAGAACTAATTTTGACGTACAATATGAAAATGGTTGCCGTGATGGTCTCTCCACTCCAGACTTCAAACTTTAGTACCATGTACGCACGCTATGCTCACGCTACGTCCTACAGCGCCAAAATGGCGGAAGGGTGAATCTACGCTGTTTCTGTACTTCCTGCGTCATTGTCCTCACTCGAAAATGTTTAAAAATCCAATGCATCACAAGGAATAAATCAAAAATTTGCAAATTAATACAATTTACTATTGTACTCTAATGTAAATGGTGGCATATTTTTAATTTATTCTTTGTGATGTATTAGATTTTTAAACATTTTCAAGTGAGGATAATGACGCAGGAAGTAAAAACAGCGTAGATTCACCAGGAAATCAAATAGGCACAAAAACAGTTTGACATAAGCCTGTCCAGTGTAAATATATGCAGGTCAGTGGTTTATAATGTTCAATAATTTACTTTCCATTATAATGTACTCTATAGCGATCGGTGACTCAGCGATTAGCCTGTTGGAATACACTCATTGACATTAAGTGATGTGACAGGATGATGACACAGACTACAGACATCATGTAGACCTAATGTACGACTACGGTCAAGCACCTAAATTTTTCGATCCTCTATTAAAATTGTGCTGTACAGCCCCTGGAGCCTGCGGGTCTATCGGCTAAAACCATTGAAGTTCATGTTAACTGTAATTTGACAGATGGATGTGATACATTGCTACTTTTCTTTGATAAATTTTTTATTTGTACCAAAATGAAATAGCAATGTATCACATCTATCTGTCAAATTACAGTTAACATGAACTTCAATGGTTTTAGCCGATAGACCCGCTGGACCGCCTAACTCTCTCGCTTTGACTCTGGCTTTGGTTTATGACGTCAGTGCACTGTCCGTCCTTGTCGTCGTGTTATGATATGACAAGGATGGATATAGTCTAGCTATCGCTCTGGCTAAAGCTTTGAGTTAGGCGGTAGGGCCCCTGGTAGGTAGAAAACTGTTTTGGTCAGTATGGTGGGCATGTGCAGCGGATTGAGGGGGTGTGTTGAGGGAGGCATCCGACCTCAATGTATATGCTCTATGGTAGGTTCCAACTTTAAGGAGAGACTTTCCAGGCAACGTTCCTCAAAAATCTACTAGATGGCGCTGTCCAATTCCCAACAACCTTACTTGATACTATGGTTGAGTGTGCTATCTATAGTAAAATAAAGAGTACCACTGACATGAAAAAATGTTTTTTTATATGCAGGTCAATGAAGAGTACCATCGTAAAAATATATGATTTTGACAATTTGTTTTCATTGTAATTTTTCTGTAATATTGTTGTGAATATATTTGAAGTTGTGAAAATGACTAATATTAATTTATTATAATATTATTCACTAGTACCTAAGTATATTTTGCTTTGAGGTATCTATGTATTATTACTATGCGTGAAAACCTCGTAACTTTCTTGGACTCCGATAACCGTCGACCAATGAATCAAGACTACGGTTCTTGGACTCTAGCAGCGTTATAATGTACCCCTTAAGCCCACCGGTAACGATCAATTACGATTGTCAATTTTTCCGCAATTGACGCCCATTGACGGAAAAATTGATCGTTTACGCGTACAATTGAAGCGATTGTCAATTGCTCCAACAATGGCATTGACGGAAAAATTGACAATCGCAATTGATCGTTACCGGCGGGCTTTAAACGGTCAAGCTTTTAGCATGTACACGTAATTACCACCACCACTACTATTTGGGGGCATGGCCTACCTTTGATACAGTAGTCGGCAAACATCTTGAAATCGGGTAAGGGTTGCGCAGGGGACACGTATTTTGGGTGTGCGTAGCGGTGAGGTACGCGGGAGGTGGGCGCGTGCGCGCTATGGGCCGTTCGTAAGTGCACATGTGCGAACTCATCCCCATCCAGTCGGAAGAGCGTCAAGATGTTTGCCGGAATCTAGGCCACAGTAATCACGTGATACCTACGTGCTTGATGTCAAGCCATCAAGCATCGCCCCTAGACGATCAAAATTTGAGTGAACTGCCGAACAATTTACGTGCTTGACAAGCTATGCCTGACCGTCGCGTACATGCAGGAAGGAGACTCCGTCGCAGAATGTCCTTTTCGCAAAATGTCCCCTGGTCGCAGAACGTCCCTTTCGCAAATAGCCCCTTTCACAAAACGTCTCTTTCTCAAAATGTCCTTTTCGCAGAGTGTCCCTTTCGTAAAATGTCCCTTTCACAGAGTGTCCCTCTTGTACCCCACTGAAAATCGCATAAAAGGCAACTTTTTGATGTGAATTTTTTATTACCAGCCCCCCTAGCATGACCGACGAAACACGATATATAAGGTCCTTTTTAAATAGGGCACAACATTTTAAGGGGTCAATGTACTCATGCATACAAACAACTTTTCCTATGGGACCAACATTGAAATCGCGAACTGCATAGAAAATTTAAAATCTAATAGATTAAAATGTATGGAACAGCTGATTTTTTTTTCTCGATTTCAATGTTGGTCCAATAGTTAAAGTTGTTTGTATGCATGAGTACATTGGCCCCTTAAAATTATGTGCACTATTTAAGAAGGATCTTATATATCGCGTGATATAGCGTTTTATCTACACCCAACTGTCAAAATCCATTGTCTTTTGGCAGTTAAACGTGATAGATCACTATATCATATCGTGTTTCGATGGTCATGCTAGGGAGGCTAGGCGGGGGACATTCTGCGAAAGTGACATTTTGCGAAAGGGACGTTTTGCGAAAGGGACGTTTTGCGAAAGGGACGTTTTGCGAAAGGGACGTTTTGCGAAAGGGACGTTTTGCGAAAGGGACGTTTTGCGAAAGGGACATTCTGCGAAAGAGACGTTTTGTGACCTGGGGACATTTAGCGAAAGGGTCATTCTGCGACGGAAGGAGTTGAAGAAGCGCAACCATAGAAATTGAGCGCAGCGAAAATTTTTATATGTCTATGAGCGCAACGAACCTGAAAAAAACCGGCTAACTGCATGTCGAGCCACGTATAGAGAATAAGGTTCCGTCCGTAGTCTCCTGTCTCTGATCCAACCAGTGTTGCCTTTGTAAATTTTTTAATTGCCGTGTTTTGTCAGTGAAATTGCCGTAGATCGGCGGAAAAAAGCAAAAATTGCCGTGTTTCGATAGAATTACTGCACTCCTAAAAGAATTAGAGCATATGAAATTGCCGTGTTTGTATGAAAAGTTCTGCCATAGAAAGCCGTAGCAAGGTTCATTATTGACCCTGATTGCCGTGTAACACGGCAATTGCCGTGTAAATGGCAACGCTGGATCCAACTCAGAATGTTTCGGACAGACTGAGGCGAATTCGCCGCGCGATGCGGCATTTTGACCACCGAACTCAAAGCGATAGCCATAGCTATAGCCAAAGCAATGCTCTATCAATTGTTTTGGCTATGGCTATCGCTTTGAGTTAGGTGGTCGAAATCCGTCAAAATACCGCATCGCGCGCGGAATACGCTTCATCTGTAGGTACTGTTCATTAATACGTACTTATTGAGTTGTATTTTCCCTTATCCAATAAAATAAAGTAAAGACAGACAGGGACTGACGGACGGACGGATGGACTGAACGATTTTATGGATAATCGTATAAGTTACATGAGTTCCTTGTTTTACTACGGAACCCTAAAAAAGCGGTCATTCAAAAGCAAGTACAACTGCACAATACACTACATATAAGCTAAGCTAACTATATTACATTAATATTATCTTCAACATAATTTTTGTCGCCGCAAAACGATTATAATAATACAATACACAGATTATTAAGAAAATACACAGTTGATACTGTCAAAATCATTACATTATAAAGAAAATACACAGTTTATACTGTCAAAATCATTAAGCTTCTTGAAAATCATATACGTATTTTTTTTACGATGCTTCTCTTTGGTTAGACTATTTGTACCACGTTCATTCATACTATACTCAACTGCCAGGAATTGGACAGCGCCATCTAGTAAATTTTTAAGGAACGTTGCCTGGAAAATCCCTCAGTGGGTTTGATTAATTATCGTGGCCTACGATAATCACGTATTGACAAGCCACGCCTCCAGATGGCAGTGGTGATGGTAATTATGTGTACGTGCTTGACATGACAAGCCAAGCGTGATCGTCTAATCTAGAAGTTACATTAGAAGAAAAAGACAGACACAGGAGGAACGGGATAGTATGAAAGGTCTTTCATAAATCCTTTTTTGCGGTAAAAATCGGTTTTTTAAATCACTAGTGACCCACCATAGACAACCATGAATTTTATTTGACAGATTAGTTTCCGGCCACCATCTTTTTCGTGTACCTTGTTGTCGTTGTCAGATAGGCAAATTTTTAATAGCCGCCACCATGGGTCGTATGCACGCACCTGGGTAATTTTCTGACCTTTAATTGCAACAAATATCATAGAGAAGAAATGCACATGGATTCAACATAGTGTTTTTCATAATTTTGATGTGACAGGCGACGGTAACATAACCTCGTCGGTGCTCCACATGGCTTGCCTTAAAGTGTGTGTTTTATGTTTTCAGTAAGGGTATTTCCCAATCGGCGTTGCCGTACCGGCGCAGTGTTCCAACCTGGCTGAAACTTTCAGCCGATGATGTCAAAGAACAGATTTTCAAGCTTGGCAAAAAGGGTCTAACTCCCTCACAAATTGGTGAGTATTCCACCTAGTCCAATCGCGCCTACGTTGAATATCAACTCGCACCTTAAGTACCGTACTTATCACGCAATTTTACCTTAAAATCTGTTAGAGACCTTTTTTGTATGGGGATAATCACAATGTCGTGAATACTTAGGATTAAAAGTCTATAGAAAGCAGAAACTCGAACTAGTTTTGATAATTTTAAATATTTAATTATTTATGTATTTTGTTTTATAGAACAAATTGTTTCAGTAATAGGGCCTCATCCACTAGCGTTCCTTTTCTGTTGGAATGTACAATCTATAAAGGTGGAAACATACTATTCTATCGTGTTGTGTTGTGTCGCGACAGAAGCGTATCGGTTTCATACATTTAGTATAGTTAGAACACATTATTGCAGTCTCGTGTAGACACAACATGTTTATGGATGCCTTTATGGATTGTACATTCCGACAGGAATAAACGCTAATAGATGAGGCCCTAATGTACTTGTGGTTTTAGGTGTCATGCTTAGGGATTCACATGGTGTTGCCCAAGTCAGATTTGTGACTGGTAAAAAGATCTTGAGGATCATGAAAGCTATGGGTTTGGCACCTGACCTACCCGAGGACCTCTACTACCTGATCAAGAAAGCCGTTGCCATGAGGAAGCACTTGGAACGTAACAGAAAAGACAAGGACAGCAAATTCAGACTGATTCTTGTTGAGTCCAGGATTCACAGGCTAGCTCGTTACTACAAAACTAAGAGCGTTCTTCCTCCCAACTGGAAATACGAGTCTAGCACAGCCTCAGCCCTCGTTGCTTAAGTTTAAATAAACTACCTATGTAAAATTTTAGTTGTTTTTCATTAGTAAACCTTATTTGACTAGTGAGAATGTAAGATGAGAAAGAATGGATGTTACAATATAACTTTTAAGTTTAGTGGCAATTTGTCTTTTCAAGGCCATTTCTATCTCCTGTATTGGTTAGGTATATAGTGCAAAGTGCGAGCGAAGCCTTTCTGCTGAGAGACTTAGCACTTGCTATATACAATCAATTTTATATAAATGTACTTCACATTCTCATAAAAAAGTACATGTATCACTGCAATGACTAGATCAAATGTTAATCTTTCAAATAACTAGATATTTTTCCCATTTCTTCAAACATACAAAAGAATAACATTATTCAAATTCCAAACAAAATTGTATGGAATGCGAAAACTGGCTATATTTTTTTATTTTTTGAAGAAATTGAGAGGTTTTTGAAAATGATTGAAATACTTATTTGAGAGATGAATATTTGGTCTATCCATCAACATAAGTCATACCAGTGAACTTTTTTATTTAGGAGGATGAGCACATTTGTATGAAAATCACACAGTGGCTAGATATTCTTTAAACAATACTAAATAATATACTAGAAAAAATACGACTCGCACCAGATCAATACTCAGACGGGAATCGAACCCGCGACCTTTGGATATCCGGTCCAATGCTCTGACCGCTGAGCTACCGAGTCACTGGTGACATCGTCGAATTTTTCCTAGTATATCCTAAACTCTTACGCTGTAAGCCAGCGTTATTTCACCAATGTGAGGAATTACCTCGACATTCAATTGAAATATCTTTCCAGATATTTTAACAATTGATTAAGATGAAATAGCTATATAATTTTTAAATTTGAGATTTTTGCATTTACAATGCTATTTTTAAACAATACTAAATAATATACTAGAAAAAATACGACTCGCACCAGATCAATACTCAGACGGGAATCGAACCCGCGACCTTTGGATATCCGGTCCAATGCTCTGACCGCTGAGCTACCGAGTCACTGGTGACATCGTCGAATTTTTCCTAGTATATCCTAAACTCTTACGCTGTAAGCCAGCGTTATTTCACCAATGTGAGGAATTACCTCGACATTCAATTGAAATATCTTTCCAGATATTTTAACAATTGATTAAGATGAAATAGCTATATAATTTTTAAATTTGAGATTTTTGCATTTACAATGCTATTTTTAAACAATACTAAATAATATACTAGAAAAAATACGACTCGCACCAGATCAATACTCAGACGGGAATCGAACCCGCGACCTTTGGATATCCGGTCCAATGCTCTGACCGCTGAGCTACCGAGTCACTGGTGACATCGTCGAATTTTTCTAGTATATCCTAAACTCTTACGCTGTAAGCCAGCGTTATTTCACCAATGTGAGGAATTACCTCGACATTCAATTGAAATATCTTTCAATTGAAATGCGAGGAGGCGACCAGGAGACGTTAAATTAAAGACTGACTGCGATCAAAGACTGCTTTATTAAAGTAATGAAATTGCTTATATACGAGGAGAGATGAGTGTGTGTAAGTACATATTGGTACACACACTACACCTCCCCCCTAAAAAAGAAAAAAAACCTATATAAAAAGATTCACTTTTTTTTTCTAAATTACTAAATTACTGTTATTGACGATTCTGATACAATTTTATTTCTAAAGTAAAATGAATTAAAGTTTTTTTTTAAATAATTACTTACTATTAATTATAATTAATTCAAGAAAAACATATATTATATATAAAAAAAATTCAACATATATCATTCTTTTTAGAAGATTTCAAAAGTTATGTATGTGTTAAAGAAAATACATAGGTAAGTACTAAGTAAATGAAATGTACCTATCTATCACTTATAAGTATTATAATATTCTTATCTTCCCATTTTCAACTCTAACATGACAACACCAAATATATATATATATATTTTTTTACACACAAATTATGGAATTAACACATTAAATAAACAAAAAAATCTAAACTGAAACTCTAAACCATTATTGATAGGTATTTAAAAAAAAACTGTTGATACAGTTATGACAAAACTAACATTCAATTCTGTAATATTTTATTAGCAAGAACAAAATTTAATTGTGAAAAAAACTATTATGATAAGCTAATTTAATAAGCATTCCGAATTTTATACTTATCGATTTCAAAACAAGTTACAAACAATAACGTGAACTCCACTACAGGATAATAATTAACTTGGTATAAAGTTAAAGTAAATTGCAGATTTCCAATAGATACTTATACCCAATACCAATATCTCTGTTCGTAACATCCTTATCTACATTCTTTTTTTTAACTCTCGTTACATTAATTCACATTTCAAAGCTTATGCTTTTAAAAAAATAATAATAATCATTTCATAATAATATTAATTGAAAACATAATTACTACATTAGGTATCCTTCTGATTTATATCGAAATAGATTGCACAGACTAATACAGAAACATTGTCATTCCTTGAAAGAAATAAAATTAAAAATTACCTCGCTGATTCTTTTTTCTCTCTCTTTTAGCGTTGATGAAGGTAGCTAACTTCAATATAAATAGAAACATTAAATATCTGCTTAAACATTCTACTTTCTTTATGTCTCTTTCATAAATAAAACTTCCATTCCAAGTAACTTTTTGCTAACATTTCAATACTTACATAATACTTACATTTAATTCTGAACTTTTATTAAAAAAAAAACTTTGATCTTTCTTACCATCGCTTTAACATAAAAATATTTTTCTTTCATGAGTAAGTACTTTTTTATATTAAAGTAAAATCATTCATCAACCTTAAATCATGTTCTTTCATAATAATTATCCTCTACCATTTCTTATGTTTATCATAAACATAACTTCCTATTTTTCAGTATTTTTATCTTTCGAAATTCTATCTCTCAATATTCTTAAATACTTTACTTTGTTTCTATACATATATTTAATTCACTTTAAATCCTACTCTTGCTCGTTATAAACTTCTTTTTCATAATAACACTATCGGTACACTATACACATTTCATATCACCTACTAGGTACTCATATATCATAATTCGCCCGGCGCCGGCGTACTTTAATTTTTATTTAACTCATCATTTTTGGTACATACTCTATATATATTTATTTATAGTCGACTTCATTATCATCATAAAAATGGACAATTGCCATTTTGGGCTGTGGCCACAGCTCAATAATTAATGGGGGCAGGTTTAAGTCTCTTTTGGACTCCAACTATGTCACAGAGGAAATCTCGTTCACGCCATGATCCAATGGAAGGATCTGACACCCCACGTATGTACCATTATTAATAGGGTCATGAATTAAGACACATACTAATTTGGTCTCCAAACAGGATTCAAAGGGGAAATCTCGTTCACACCTTGATGCAACTGAAGGACCTGAACCCTATAGTACCTCTCTTTTAATGTGTACCGTATAATCGAGCTTTATATCCTATCCTTTACTTTCCAACACCTATCAAATAAACTAACAATCCTAAATTGAATATAAGATAAATAAGAGATTCATCGCTTTTGGGTGATCAGTCCAATCGCATGTGAAACCTTATAAACCGTATATTCCCTAACTTCTATAAATAAATCCTTACCATCATTCCAAATCCTAAATTAAAAAAAAAAAACATCACATTACCTATACCTATACCTTGCTGTACCTAATTGCAAACTAAAAAGCTACAAAAAGATTTTTAATACAGCTACATTAACTTTCCTACAATATTCCTTCTACCTATAACCTTTCTTTCTACTGCTCCTCTAAATCGTTCATTTCAAACCTCAACAATAATTACCACGACATAAATATCTCAGTCATTCATACCTCAACATAAACTTTCACATCCGAATTTAATAAATAAGTTCCTTAAAGTTTTCTTCCCACCAAATTAATACTTACTCGTTATTTTTTCCTATTAAAACAATGTTTTTATTATATTACAGCTTAACCAGCTAACTCGTGTGATATTTTGTGACAAGATTAATATTACTACTTCACATAAATAATATCAACTTGCATAAATGCAACTGCGCTACCTCTTTGTAATCCACCGTTATCGAAATACAACTCTTACATTCCAATACCTTGTTCGTTAAGGAGGTAATCAAAACATTATGATTGCATCACTTATAATAAGAAATATTTGTCACATGATAATTTGTCATCGATACCTATTAAATTGATTTGCGTAGATAATAAAAATAAACTCAAATGAGTTAACTAAAAATTCAGGACAAAACGAAAAACAATAATTTTACTTTATTACTGATTTGTATTTAAAATAAAATGCTAAGACAATAATATGAAGAAAATACATGGAATAATAATAATAGGTGGTACTATTACTTAAAGTAATACTATCTGAATTTTCAATAGTACTTACCATAAAAACCTAATTACTATTTCTGATAATAAAATCTTTTCTTAATTTCACTCCTAAACATAAAAGAAAATAATTTCACTACAAAAATTAATAAAATGTAAATATATCGAGCGTTTATTTACTTTCTATACGTAATAGCATTATACATAAATAAAAGATAGTTTTGTTATTCGTAAAAATTAGGGCGGAAATATAATTTGACACTATGATTGTACGTAAAAGTAATGATATGTATTTTTTTGTCAATGTCATAGGTAAATAATATTAAGAAATCAAACTCGTAATTAAAATTTTTCAAGCGAACATCGAAACTAAAATGAATTTTCGAACTTCCCAATCTACATAAATAGTTTTTTCATCCGATAGAATATAGTTATAAATTACTTGTACATAAATATACAGGGTCACTGGAAATATGACGTATTCCTGCTAAGGGGTTATAGATGAGGTCAAAACAAATATTTTTTGTTTGATAACTTTTTCTCAAAAAGTGAATAGTTTTTGAGTTAATTGAAATTAAGTATTTTTTTACCAAAAGTACGTTTTCAGACACAAAAATTTAAAATAAAAGATAACTACTCATTCGATTCCGGATTTTTTATTACTTTGGGATAGAAAACACTCTAAGTGTTGATAATGAATAAAAAAAATTACAAAAAGTACAGGTATTTATAAAAACTTCAATCCTTAAATGCATTTGTTATTTTTAATTTTTCAAAGTTT
Organism: Agriphila geniculea; assembly: GCA_943789525.1. Taxonomy (NCBI): domain Eukaryota; kingdom Metazoa; phylum Arthropoda; class Insecta; order Lepidoptera; family Crambidae; genus Agriphila; species Agriphila geniculea. The sequence continues at coordinate 3,151,379 of OX038881.1, forward strand.
TTAGAAACGGCAGCAAATATCTTTAAAAAAATCCTTGTAACTAAGCGTGCATAATATTTTAAAAACATCACCATCTATTCAGCTTTCAGTTGAGGTATAAAACTTAATGATAACTTTAATAAAAAATTAGAAATTAAGACTTAAGTAAATGGCAGTCCCATTTCATGTAGCAAAAATTTCTTACTTCGAGCGCTTCGGAGGTGGCCGTATTATCTTACTTATATCATAAATGTGAAAATTTGCTTGTTTGGATGATTGTTAATCAATCATGCAAAACGGTTGAACGGATTTGGATGAAATATGGCACACAGATAGTTTAAAATCCGGATTAAAGCATAGGAGGATACTATTATCTTGGTTAAAGATCCCGAAGGGATTTTCTTGAGTGTAAAAGCGGATGAAGTCGCGGGCGGAAGCTAGTTTGCCATAAATGGTCGTGCTTACTAAAAATACTTTCGTCCGAGTGAGTTTCGGGACAGGATTATTTTCCGCCGATGAGTCAAAATTTTTACAGACGGCATCGAAAATAACCATGCATTATCAGCATTTTTTAATGCCAAGCTGCTGGGGAACAGGCCTTTTGGCTTGTGGATGTATAGAGCGGACGGGCCATAACCCACCACGTGGGCCCAATGTAGATTGGTCAGTTTTAATGACTGTAAATGTAGCCAGGACCAACGGCTCAATGTAAGGTACATTGAGTTAACACTGACCAATCCGCATTGGACCCACGTGGTGGGTTGTGGCCCGCCCGCTTTATTCATCCACAAGCCAAAAGGCCTGTTCCCCAGCAGCTTGGCATTAAAAAATGCTGATAATGCATGGTTATTTTCGATGCCGTCTGTAAAAATTTTGACTCATCGGCGGAAAATAATCCTGTCCCGAAACTCACTCGGACGAAAGTATTTTTAGTAAACACGACCATTTATGGCAAACTAGCTTCCGCCTGCGACTTCATCCGCATTTACATTCGAGAAAATCCCTAGGGAACCTTAAACCAAGATAATAGTATCCTCCTATGCTTCGATCCGGATTTTAAACTATCTGTGTGCCATATTTCATCCAAATCCGTTCAGCCGTTTTGCATGATTGATTAACAATCATCCAAACAAGCGAATTTTCACATTTATGATATAAGTAAGATAATACGGCCACTTCCGAAGCGCTCGAAGTGGGAAATTTTTGCTACATGAAATGAGACTGCCATTTACTTAAGTCTTAATTTCTCATTTTTTATTAAAGTTATTATTAAGTTTTATACCTCAACTGAAAGCTGAATAGATGGTGATGTTTTTAAAATATTATGCACGCTTAGTTACTAGGAATTTTTTAAAGATATTTGCTGCCGTTTCTAAAAACTTTGAAAAAATAAAAATAACAAATGCATTTAAGGATTGAAGCTTTTATAAACACCTGTACTTTTTGTATTTTTTTTTATTCATTATCAACACTTAGAGTGTTTTCTATCCCAAAGTAATAAAAAATCCGGAATCGAATGAGTAGTTATCTTTTATTTTAAATTTTTGTGTCTGAAAACGTACTTTTGGTAAAAAAATACTTAATTTCAATTAACTCAAAAGCTATTAACTTTTTGAGAAAAAGTTATCTAACAAAAAATATTTGTTTTGACCTCATCTATAACCCCTTAGCAGGAATACGTCATATTTCCAGTGACCCTGTATGATATAGCGGAGAAAAATATGTAGGTACTAAACTGAAGACAAAAGGTAGTTTTATAAGGTAAGTAGCTAATTTTCTAATTAGTTACGTTTAAAACTGAAAGTAGTTTCTGAACTATTTATTTTAACAAGTCAAATAAGATGAATGATGTTTTCAAAATCTATTGACGAATAGGTTAATATAATTAATACGTAACAATGAAAAATATTATTGAATTACATAGAATATTATAATATTTAGTAATAATGAAAAGCATAATTACATAATCAAATATTTATTTAGAGATAAAAGACGATTACTTACTTACTTAAAAAAACACATACCTAGGTACTTAAATAAAATGTGTTATCAATATTAGTGTCCTGCTAAAGAGAAATAAATCTAGGTACCTACTACCTGTTCGTTCATGCCATTAAAAACCTTATGTAATTATTTGTATGAAACTTTTAACTAATTCATGACAGAATAAAACAACTCAAACGATATTTAAATTCTGATACCTACCTATTTAGTTCGTTGCTACAATATCACACGTGTTGCTATGTCAGCAATTTCGATGTCGTTCACATTGAATGCATTTACTTACTTGTTACGAAATCCAAACTTTGTAACATGCATCTAAATAATTGACATCGATGAAATAATTATTAATAAAAATGTATTTATGAAAAGGGGATTCACAAATTACTTACTTTTACTTTTGTATATAACATCATAGCTACAAAATTAAATTTTAAAATCTCGAAAAAAAGGAATAAAAATAATCACTATTCATGATAAAATATCAAGCCAAAATCATCAAAACTTCATAAATTAGCATTTACGATATAAGAGTTACCTTCATCAACGATCGATCTTCGGAAAACTTACTGAAAATAAAATAAAAACAATAATAAATACCAACATACTTTAAAAATCTCTGTCATGGACGAGGGAATAATCTGTGCAATCATTCGTACTTATATAAATGAGAAACTAAGTTACATAAAAAAAAAAAAACAAGCCATAAACATTATCTACTTTTAGAAATCATCTTTCTTTTCCACTTTTTACACAGACATTTGTTTACTTCAAATTTATTTTAATGAAGTAGTACTATTTTACATTCTAACTTATCATTATAATCAAAATTTATTCAAAAATATATGATTAGGTACCTAAACATGTTTAAGAATTAAAAAAAAGAGTAAGTACTACATAAAATCTAATTAATTTAAAATAAATTCTTCAAAACTTTTATTTTAACCGTAACAAAAACATTTAAGAAATAATTATTTTCCAAAAACCAAAAATCGTTTAATGAAACTCTGTCCATATGTAAGTCAAAATTTCAATATCAAGGTCTCCTATAGAGAGTAGGAAAAAAAAATTTCAATATTAAAACAAACCACAAAATGTTTAGAAGTAATTTTAAGTCGTGTCCAAACTTCGCCGATGTCGTCTGGTTGGCTACTTTCCGTTGGTTAACTCTTCAGCTCCCTGCTGCATCGACCTCCTTTGACACCATCATCTGCCGGCTGGTCCACATCCGACACCATCGTCTCCCGGCACCCTGCTTTTTATCTCCAACCTCATCAGCATCTCAGTACGCGGCAACGAATAATTATTTCACATTTGATAATTTAAAGTTCACGTATATTTTATTAATTGTCCATAAAATTATTTTTCCATCTCGGAATTTGAAGAAATTATTTGTTTATTAAAATATTATTAATTGATATTTAGATTAACATGATAATGTTTTTTATTTATAAATATTGTATTATAGTTCATATTTATGTTTTAGTCCTTTATATATTTCACCCACGTCACTTTTATTGTCCAAATAAATATTTATTTATTTTTCACATTATTTACATAAAATAAAACCGTCTGCGCAGCGCCGCCGATAGGCAGCACTGGCAGGGTCGCCATGCGAGGAGGCGACCAGGAGACGTTAAATTAAAGACTGACTGCGATCAAAGACTGCTTTATTAAAGTAATGAAATTGCTTATATACGAGGAGAGATGAGTGTGTGTAAGTACATATTGGTACACACACTACAGAAAGATCTGGTGCGAGTCGTATTTTTTCTAGTATATTATTTAGTATTGTTTAAAAATAGCATTGTAAATGCAAAAATCTCAAATTTAAAAATTATATAGCTATTTCATCTTAATCAATTGTTAAAATATCTGGAAAGATATTTCAATTGAATGTCGAGGTAATTCCTCACATTGGTGAAATAACGCTGGCTTACAGCGTAAGAGTTTAGGATATACTAGGAAAAATTCGACGATGTCACCAGTGACTCGGTAGCTCAGCGGTCAGAGCATTGGACCGGATATCCAAAGGTCGCGGGTTCGATTCCCGTCTGAGTATTGATCTGGTGCGAGTCGTATTTTTTCTAGTATATTATTTAGTATTGTTTAAAAATAGCATTGTAAATGCAAAAATCTCAAATTTAAAAATTATATAGCTATTTCATCTTAATCAATTGTTAAAATATCTGGAAAGATATTTCAATTGAATGTCGAGGTAATTCCTCACATTGGTGAAATAACGCTGGCTTACAGCGTAAGAGTTTAGGATATACTAGGAAAAATTCGACGATGTCACCAGTGACTCGGTAGCTCAGCGGTCAGAGCATTGGACCGGATATCCAAAGGTCGCGGGTTCGATTCCCGTCTGAGTATTGATCTGGTGCGAGTCGTATTTTTTCTAGTATATTATTTAGTATTGTTTAAAAATAGCATTGTAAATGCAAAAATTTCAAATTTAAAAATTATATAGCTATTTCATCTTAATCAATTGTTAAAATATCTGGAAAGATATTTCAATTGAATGTCGAGGTAATTCCTCACATTGGTGAAATAACGCTGGCTTACAGCGTAAGAGTTTAGGATATACTAGGAAAAATTCGACGATGTCACCAGTGACTCGGTAGCTCAGCGGTCAGAGCATTGGACCGGATATCCAAAGGTCGCGGGTTCGATTCCCGTCTGAGTATTGATCTGGTGCGAGTCGTATTTTTTCTAGTATATTATTTAGTATTGTTTAAAAATAGCATTGTAAATGCAAAAATCTCAAATTTAAAAATAGATATTCTTTGTTAGCACAGAATGTACATTTCAATGAGAATAAAATATATTATAAGATCAAACGAACTTCTAGAAGTGAAGTTCGATCGATATTATATGAGTCGCTTCATACGAAAGATATAAATAAATATATAATTATTTATGGTTTACTTGTAGTACCTCCCAGGTACTTGGCAGATTCGCACTATTTTAAAGAGTATGAAAACTACTTGTTTTAGAAAAGTATCTCACCACTTCCGGTAATTACGTCACCAACACCCCACCCCAGCTTACTTGGTTACCGGTCTTGCGATCGTACCTCATTCTTTTAGAGATACAAATTAATTAGCAAAACTGACTAAAGGGTACAAAGGGTGGGTGGGAAGCTTATATCTTTCGTATGAAGCGACTCATATAATATCGATCGAACTTCACTTCTAGAAGTTCGTTTGATCTTATATTATATTTCGTCGCTTCATACTCAGATATAAATAAATATATAATTATTTATGGTTTACTTGTAGATGTTTAGAGATATAAGGAAAGTTTTGCTAAACAAAAGATTTTTAGAATATAATGTACTTAATCAATTCAAAGCGTAATTATTTGTTCATAATGTAGATAATTATTAATTATCTCAAAATTGCAATAATGTAAGTGATTTGTTATTTGGAAAAGTAATAGTGAATTGATTATTATTCTTATTAGAAATAAAAACTATTATTTCTCAAACCTTGTCAATTATAAAATCGAGCAAATACATAAGACCTGTCCGTCCAGTCCGCTGTTCCTCCGGGCTCCGATGGTGTCTCTCTATGTATAGAGTAGAGACCCGCAGAAGCGAGATGGCAGACGTGGCTGCTTGTCGCCGGCCATGAGCACTGAAAACTAGTTAAAAAATTGAGAACTGGTGTGTCAGTCCCACTCTCATCGGACAACCTTTGCTTGATCTACCAATCAAATTAATTGCGACCGACGTGGCGGGTGCCTCTGTAAGTTCTATGAGTAAATAAGAGATAATTATATGTTAAATAATAAACTACACAGGAATGAGATTATTCATGTTATTCGGCCTTGTGTCCCTGGTCACTGACAAATAGCTCTGTAGCATTATAGCCGGACATATATTTTGATGGTCATAAAAAAAAAAGGGAAATAGGTAAGAGAGTATATAACAATGATATAGTTCACGACCTGGAGCTGAGGTTTTTATAATATCTAAAATGGCAGTGTATTTTTTTGTGTTTAGTTTATAAGTATTTTTATTTTTAATAAAAAGTATTTTTGGACTTTCTGGGTGGTACAAAGAGCCAACAAAATAAGAAGTAGGTGCCTTCGGTAGGCATAAAGCTAGATTTAACTACCTGATTATAGATTTTAATATCAACTTGAAATCTATTGTATATAACCCAATATATTGGTCTAAGAGTTCTTTTGAAAACTATTTTTGTAAGAGTTTTACGTTTTCATCAGCTCCAATCAAGTTCTGTTTAATTGTCATATTAATTATTCTGTTGTCCTAATAGGGACAAAGCAGGTCGAAAAGTGTTTTACAAACATGTATAAAATTGTTCCCTTATTAAAAATATTACATTTTGAACTGAATTATGGATCAGGTTTTTGCCTGAAAAAAGATATGTTTCTAAAGATAAAGCTCGCTGAAAGTGAGACCATCATCAGCTCTATCTACGGTCGCCGCGCCGCTAGTGTCGCCTTCTGCATGAAGGCCGCGCGCCGACTGTGCGGTCTGCAAAGCTACTGATGGTGCCTGTATTAAAAATATTAAGTTTATTTCAGGTTTTATAATGAACATAGGTGCTCAACTAAAATATATTTTAGAAGAGGCCAGAGTTGAGATGGCCACGTAGGAAAAAATAAAATGACGCAAGCATTGTCATATTTTATTTTTGTTTCTACCATAAGTAGGTAAAATAGATAAACAGAGGATGAAAAAAGTATATATACATACTAACTACTACTACTAATTTATATCGGAAACAAGATCAAAGTATATATATACTTTGATCATGTAGGTACCTAATCTACAATTTGGCCGTGGTGCGGGACGTAAAGAAATCAACCTAATTTGAAACATCAATTAATATTTGTGGTTATTTCAGAGAATGCAAGCTCAGACAATGACCACTCTGTTTCCGTGTTTAGTTTTCTTGATTATTAATCAGCACCGCGAGTTTTTCTCGTTTTTATGTACGGATACGAGACGTATGCTAACCTTATGATTACGGCTATGGCACCACTGCCAAATTATGGTAGATTAATTATTAAGATGAGGGCAATGCACCCTATAAAATAAATTAACCATGAAATGAAATGAATGGCTGTTGTATTATTTTGTCCTAATAATACTAAACAATTAGACTAGATTATGGCAAATGTTTTGATGTCAAAAAGACTGCTAAAATTGCTAGTTTAGTGAAAATTTATATTTCAATGGTAATGGTCTTATACCTATTATACACTCAATGTTCAAATATTGTGAAAATGTTTTGTAACCATCGGGTTATATATTTTTAAATTATCTCAGGAATATTTATTACGGTATCATGATCACTATATCAGTGTGATATTCCAAAGTTAAGAACTTTGTCTATCTTAAACCTTTGTGTGTAGCCAACTATAATACCTTGTAGCTGGGCAAGCAGCTGTAATGTTCTAAAAATATTTGAGAATTTTCTTATGCTACACTGTAATTGAATTTCTTCAAGAAATGATACCTACCTACGTAGGTAGGTATAAGTCTAAGATCTAGCACATCTGCATAATGTAGGCTTTAAGACACTCACAGAATAATTTATTAGAAAGTCAAAGTCTTTTTTGATACTTAAACTTAATACAATACCATACGAGATACGAGTACATATGTTCTCTAAATTAACACTTAACTCTTAGGGAAGTTTATCTTACTGAGATATGAACTTATTGAAAGCCCGATGGCATGTTTGACTGTCAAAGTACTTGTATTAAGATATTCAAATCATAAAAACTTTTATTTTTAAATAATAACTAGCAAAAATTGCATTGTAAAATGCTAAAATTCCAAAATTAATCTTAAAAAAAAACTCATTATTTTTTGATACTCACAGGGGCAAATAAATAAAGAAGTTTATTTCCAATCAATGTTACAGAGTAAGTACATGTTGTGTTATTAGCTTATCAGTCAGCAATTTACATGCAGTTTGATAATTTTTTATCTTAAATTGATGTTTAAGATGTTTAAAGTAAAGTTGTACTTAGTTTAAACTAATCTAAAGTAATACTGGTCAGATGCTATGAATTATTTTGTCACTATTGAACTTACTAAGTAAATGACAAAAAATAAACAAAAATTGACCTTTAGACAGTTGAAATTTTTGAATTGCCCCCAATTCTAATCATATAAGATTTTATATAATATGTAGTTATAATCATGTTCTGTCTATAGAACACTATATTAACGTTTGGTAACTTTATCAGCAAAGGGCAACATCCCATTTTAGTTCAATCTTTACTATTAATATTGGTTATTTTAAATAAGTATTAAAGTACTGAATGCAGCCAGCATGTACCTTATTTAGGATAATGTGTCGTCTAAGGGGCACCCTTGGATGCACTCTATCTACGATGCGATGGCGGAGGCTGTAGAGTTGCTCGAGGAAGCCTCTGGCTGCTCCGGTTGTTGTAGCGGTTTGCTAGGGGTCTCTGGACGCCTCCTCACTTCCCCCCCTTTTTCGTCGAGCGAGAATCAGCCAGTGACTGGCCCAGTTGACCTGGTTGCTATTTATGGCACGACCTGAGTCATGAGTCGACGTGTTCACATTTTTGTGGTTTTGGATTGTAACCTCGTCTTGCTGGCTTTAGTTTTAGTTTTATCGCACAACCTGCTGCCGAAAAGTTTGACTTTCCTAATAATCTTGGATAACTTACGAAACTGATTTATCCAGGTTAGGCATTATATGTTTTTTACAATGGAAGTCGCTCCAGAAGCGACATTTAAAGGCAGTTACTTTGCTCGCTTTTTATTAAGGCGGTCATCGCCTGACTTAACCCGGGAATATCAATGCCCAGTTGTTGTTGGCTAGGTCAGACCCTGGCGTAACAACAGAAATCTTAATTATGATTTAAAGATTAGCGAGATTAGCTACGATACCCTCTATAGATGCAGATGCATCATTAATAGCTCTTTGCAGCTATGGATCTAGCTTTATCTACCTGAGGAGGTGAAGCCTTTTGAGAAAGTTGTTCGAGTGTCGGGGTTGAAGTTACAGCTAAAATGTTTTTATAACTGGTTCGGTTAGAAATGTAATAAGACAAGCTTCTCTTAATCGGAGTACTCAAAATAGCCGCGTGTTTTGCATGAAGGCACAAGTGCCTAATCAAAATCTGTCAAACAGATCAGTGTTTAAACGCCACGTGTTGACTCGCAGTCAACCCCTAGGCGATATTTTAGCCATTGTGTTAGCTCGCGGCTAACCCCTAGGCAAAGTTTGCTACTTGTGTTAACTCACGGTTAACCCCGAGCATGGATACTTATAAAGCAAAACAAGGGCCCTACCGCGCATGTGCCACGGTGTTTAATAAACGCCATATTGTGTTGACCCGCAGTCAACCCCTAGGCGGCATTTAAGATGTATATGATATTCATTCAGTCAATCCCGGACTCTGAATCTTTGGAATTTAAATTATCTGGCGTGTTTGACAAAAATCCAAAATTCCTTTCCCTAGTGCATATCAATGCGCAAAGTATTCTTGCGCACCACACCGATCTTCTTACTTCTTTTGGCAACGGCGTAGTTGACTGCATCCTTGTTTCCGAGACTTGGCTAAAGCCATCTCTTCCTTCTACATGTTGCTCTCTCCCAGGGTATAAGCTACTTCGCAATGATCGCACCGGTGCGGGTGGTGGTGGCGTAGGTATTTATCTGCGTAATCACATACCTTCTAGGGTGGTCATTTGCTCTTCTTCACAGTACACAGGCTCCATTGAATATATATTCGTAGAAGTAACTGTTCATCACAAGAAGATCCTTCTTGGGGCTTTGTACAGCCCTAGTGATAAAATTAGTTACTTCAATGACCTGGAATGTACCCTTGAAAATCTTGTCCCCGATTACGACCATGTAATTCTTCTGGGTGATCTAAACACCTGTCTCTTAAAACGTGACACCAGAGCTGATAAGCTTTTAACTTTACTCTCTTCCCTCAATCTCCACGTTCTTCAAACATCTTCTCCCACGCACTTTTTTCCCAATTGTGAGCCGTCTCTTCTAGACCTCATGATCGTATCTAATCCTGATCTTGTCAGAACACATGGGCAATTGACTGCTCCTTTTTCTCACCATGACCTGATTTTCCTCACACACAAAGTGCGTCCCCCCAAAGTCAAGCCTAAAGTGCGTCTTCTGCGCAACTTTCGAAATATAGTTCTCGATCGCCTGAGGGCTGATGTGAGAGGAATAGATTGGTCCCCGCTACTTACATCCGACAACATCGACTCCATGGTTGATTACTTCACTTCCATGCTCATCAAGCTATATGATAATCATGCACCAGAGCGTCCTGTAAGGGTAAAGCATTTGCCGGCTCCTTGGTTAACTCCAACTATTAGAAAAGTCATGGCAAAACGAGATAAAGCCAAAAATCGCCTTAAAATTTCACCTTCTCCTGATAATCTGGCTGCGTATAAAAAACTTCGGAACCTCAGCAATAGAATGTGTCGCGACACCAAACGCAAGTATATCCATACGCAAGTCGAAAGCCTAGACCAAAAACATATTTGGGGTTTTCTAAGGACTCTAGGCGTGGGCAAGTCCGTGGACTCCAGTCCATGCGCCGTGGACCTTGATTCTTTGAATAACCACTTTTCATCACCTCCTCTTATCTTGGACACGGCCTCTAAGTCAGCCGCTCTTTCTTCTCTGTCAAGTCTTGATCCCTCTAATTACCCCTCTTTCTCTTTCAATGTAGTTTCTCAAGCTGAAGTTACGAAGAGTATCAGATCCATCACTACCAAGGCTATTGGTAGTGACGGTCTTAGCCTAGAAATGATCCTTCCCGTGTTGGAGGACATTGTGCCTGTAATCACTCACATTATTAACTTTTCCCTACAACACAATGTCTTTCCTTCTTCGTGGAAGAAAGCCCACGTCATTCCCCTCCCTAAAACTCCTAATCCATCTTCTCTGTCCCAGTACCGCCCCATTTCTATACTCCCTATCCTTTCCAAGGTCCTTGAGTCTCTTGTTCATAATCAATTATACTCCTTTTTCTCATCTAACAGCCTCTTGTGTCCGTTCCAATCTGGGTTTCGCCCTTCCCATAGCACGGTTAGTGCGCTGTTAAACATAACCGAGGACATTCGCAGTGCGATGGATAATACTAAACTCACGGCAATGGTTCTGCTGGACTTTAGCAGTGCATTTAACTGTGTAGACTTTGACCTGCTCCTTGGTACTCTTCTTTCCTTTAACTTATCCGCCCCCGTTATTGAATGGTTTCAATCTTATCTCTTCGACCGCTTTCAACGTGTAGTTAATAATGACACTTCCTCCGATTGGTCACGCTTATCAGCTGGTGTACCGCAAGGCAGCGTTCTTTCTCCTTTACTATTCTCTATATTCATTAACAAAATCTCTAGTGTTATATCTTCTCCCTTCCATCTCTATGCTGATGACCTTCAAATCTACCGACATTTTTCTACTGCTGAGGTTGCAGAAGCGATTGGATCCCTGAATCGGGATCTAGACTCTATTCGGGACTGGGCCACTTCGTTTGGTTTAGTTGTGAACCCAAACAAATGTCAGGCCATGATTGTTGGCAGCAGCCGGCTTAGGGCCAAACTAGACTGGGAATCTGTTCCCCCTCTTATCTACAATAACTTGAAAATCCCACTTACTGAAAAAGTTAAAAATCTAGGACTTATTATGGACTGCACCTTATCTTGGTCTCCGCATATTAGTGAAGTAAGCAAAAAGATCCATTATTCTTCTCACTCCCTCAAGCGACTTCAATACTTCCTACCTTTCAAAACTAAAATTATGTTAGCCCAATCTCTTCTTCTTCCCCTTCTCGACTACGCCGATGTCTGTTATCTGGATGTGACCGAGGAACAGCTGAACAAGTTGGAACGCTTACAAAATCGGGCCATTCGATTCATTTTCGGTCTGCGCAAGTACGATCATGTCTCAATCTTTCGCCAACATTTAAAATGGCTTCCCATTCGCTTTCGCCGTGATATGCACATCCTCTCTACCTTATTCAAAATTCTCAAAGACCCTAACTCACCCAAGTACCTTTCTTCCCGCTTCCAGATGCTTCCTCCTCCCTCTCGCTCCAGGCGACCTTGCATCACTACAATGCTTGAGCTGCCTTGGAGCAACACCAAATTCTTTCATAATTCCTTCTCTGCCAGCGCAGTACGGCTTTGGAATAAACTCCCGAGTAATATTCAGGACTCCCCAAGCATCCACTCATTTAAATCCAAAGTTAAGTCGCACTTTTTATCACAATTAACCCAATCAGACTCATGAGACACTTAGTTAACACCATCTCTCATTTATTTATTTATATGTATGTATATTTATAATGCAGGTTTAATATGTATGTATGTATGTTTAAGTATGTATGTGTATGTATGTACAAGTTAGGTATGTATATGTATTTATTACTATATTTTAGATACCCACTATATTTTGGACTTCTATTATCAGTTTTTCTTATTTAATTTTCGCACTTTATGTCACCCGCTTAATATTAAAATCACAAACACGTCTCAGGTTGGCTGGAAGAGATCTCTTCTAGAGATAAGTCCTCCTTTGTGTACATATCTCAATTTATTTATGTGTAACTGTTTTTATAAGTGCAATAAAGAGTATAATAAATTCTCATATTACCGAACTTTCTTCATGATAATAATTTTTCTTTTCGTTTTATTTTAAATTCATAAAAAATACTTTTTGAAATTTAAGTAGACTGTAGAAATACAACACTTTAGCGTGGTGAGTGAGACGTGCGAACACTGCCGCGCACCAAAAAAGAATGAGGTACGATCGCAAGACCGGTAACCAAGTAAGCTGGGGTGGGGTGTTGGTGACGTAATTACCGGAAGTGGTGAGATACTTTTCTAAAACAAGTAGTTTTCATACTCTTTAAAATAGTGCGAATCTGCCAAGTACCTGGGAGGTACTACAAGTAAACCATAAATAATTATATATTTATTTATATCTGAGTATGAAGCGACGAAATATAATTAGTATTAATGTGTGTTAGATAAGACAAGTTTCATACTGTAGATATGCATGACATTTCAGAGCACAGAAAAAATAAATAATAATACTAGTAGTCCATTAATTCAAGCTAAAATATTCAAAAGGATTAATCTTTTTCTGGTGCTGCTGCAACTTTGAAGTTGCTATCTTCTCGTTATCTGTATAAATGAAAGTTGTGTGGTTTGATAGGCTAACAGTGTTACTCTTATTAGTTGAAAAAAAGAACAGTCTCAATATTCCTTCGTCATTGGTCTCAACTAACAAGTCTTTTTTTAGGTACTATGGGCAACAGCGTCGCTTAACCAGTTTGCAACAAAATTTGTGTGCGTGCGTATCACCCCTGTACGAACTAAACTATGTGACAGCGGGTGTGGGATGCAAGCGATTTTAACCTTAGCAGTGGTTAAGCGACGCCCATGGGCAACAGGCAACAGGCAAGTGGGCAACAGCCCATGGTAACTTTGCTATCTGAAACCCACAATTAAATTTAATGGTAAGTTTGATTCATCCAATGTATCATGCTGTATTCACCTCTCAAGTTTTTGGTCAAGTGAATGTGAAAGTGAACCTACTGGCTAAAGTTACTTATACAGGGTCATTTTTAACTTACCACCCAAATTTTGAGGATGTGTTCAGTCCATGAAACTGAACAACTTTCTCTAAGGAACACATATTCAAATATGTAAAATAAAAATTGACTTTCCATACAAATCAAAGAGATCACATGATCAATTTAGTATGGGATGACCAAAATTTTATGGCTGACACATGTTTCTTAGAGAAAGTTGTTAATTTTCATGTACTGGACACATCCTTAAAATTTGGATGGTAAGTTCAAAATGACCCGATATCATTACTAATATTATAAATGCGAAAGTCCGTTTGTTTGTTTGTTTGTTACGCCTTCACGTCTTAACTACTGAACCGATCATTATGAAATTTTGCATACACGTTGTCAGGGGTACAGAAAAGGACATAGGGTACCTTTCATCCCGGAAAAACGTTTAGTTCCCGAGGGATAGCAAAAAACTGTCCACGCAGACGAAGTCGTGAGTGGCCACTAGTAATTAAATAAAAAAGGCTTTGATAAATATATATTAATTTAATTTATACATTGCTTAAGTTACAGTCATAATCTAGGTATAATGCGATTAATTTAACAATGTACAACAGAAAACTTCAGTGGTACAAAACAATGTATTTTAATCTATAAAATTTACTCTTTGCCATACATTCTCAAGTGAAGTTGCCGCAGATCACTGTTATTGTCAATTTAATCGCATTGTATACTATATAATTAATTTACAATGATCTACTTAAAGTTCTACACATAAGGATTCCAGTTACTTCCATCTTCTGGATGCAGATTATTTGTAATAAGTAGCACCACATCTACTATCCACCAGATACCTAAACCCCCTAAAGTCAGCAACTTTCCCACTGCAGTTCCTGTTTGTCCTAGACAAAACCGATCCATCCCTAAGAAACCCAGCAAGATACTGTATATCAATGTAGTTGTAAAATAGTGTCCTGAATATCGTACACAAGGAAATCCGTCTTTCAAGAAAGTCCTACTTCCGTAACACTCGATGTTGTCCAGAGCTTTGCACTGCACTTTGGTACGCTTAACTTTTTCATACAGAACTCCTCCGAAGTTAACACACCCATATCCCGTCGCATCATGGGCTGACTGGTTGCCTTTGTGGTCAATGGGATGGTCGCAGTTCAAGAACTCCATCGGCAGAAAACTACATTTCACGAGTGGGCCAAGTGGCCTGTAAGGCTCATCAGCGTAGGGATTACTTTCTGTAGTTGTTGATGGTAAGATTGTGAAAAATAACGTTAAAATTGTAGGCAGCCCCTTCGTTCCTTTCATTATTTGCGATTTCTCGATACTCGATCATTTCACACCGTCTTGAAATTAAATAAAAACTAATTTTGCAAAATCTTACTGTATGAAAACGTAAACACCATTTGACATTTGGGTGCATTCCAGGAGACCAGTCGCTAAGTCATCGGTTACCACAGTATACATTTTAACCATGGAATGGAAAGCATTGACCTCTATATATTCCACTGGACTGGCTGCCGTCAAACTGTAGACGACGTTTTTCGTCATTATCATCGCTTTAGAGAGCAAAAATAGTTTCGAGCAATCATTCCATCTATCTTGTATTTGAGGTTAGAATAAAATGTGAGCGCGCTTACGAGCGGTCCACATTCACCAACTGTCATTTGTCGATTTTATCAATTTAAGCGCGATATCGAATATGGACCATACGTGAGCGTTCTAAACGCTATTACCGAAATTATTGCTATTCGGACCGGAGCCTGAATCGGAATCACTGACATGAAAAAATTTTTTTCTTATTAACTGGACTGCTGTATCAAGAAGCTTATACCCCCAATGGAGATTGCACGGCTAATAGTGAAGATAGAAAAAATGTCCTTGAGTGACGTTACGGCTTATTGCTATCTCTTTTTTTAGTGTTACAATACGTTTTCGTTTCTCACGAGCGAACAAACGACGAACATCGAACACGTATTGTCACACTAAAGAAAGAGATAGCAATAAGCCGTAACGTCATTCAAGGACATTTTTTCTATCTTCACTATGACACTAGCCGTGCAACCTCCATTGGGGGTTTAAGTTAAGCTTCTTGGTCTGTGTATGATTTGACAGCTAAGTTTTTGTGCCTATTTGAAACGCCACTAGCGTGCGTCTAAAGAACAAAATTTGACGTACAATATGAAAATGGTTGCCGTGATGGTCTCTCCAAACTTCAAACTTTAGTACCATGTCCCGCACGCTATGCTCACGCTACGTCCTACAGCGCCAAAATGGCGGAAATCAAATAGGCACAAAAACAGTTTGACATAAGCCTGTCCAGTGTAAATATAATATGCAGGGGGCTTACCATCAGTAAATAAGAAACCGATCCGTTCAAAAGCAGGCCTTAAACATGACTGCTTAAGACCTGCTTTCATACTAACCGTTGAGGTCATAGTACGAATAAGTAAGGCAGTTCAATTTAAGTCCTGCTATAAGAGCTCATAGTAAGGCCCCAGCACGCGTAGCATGACCAACATCGAGATAGGATTCGACTCAGAGAACAATGGCTTGTCTACACCGAAATGTCACTTTTGTCGGGTTGAGATCGAGATACTCATGCTCGCATTTACAACTAGTAGACTCGTATTGTTCTTTGTCGTGGCCTAATGTCAAAAGTCGACAAACATGAGCTTTTCTCTTCAACTGACATTAATTTGACAGTTGAATCAGAGAAACTTGTCTACCACCGTTTGAGTAGTCGAGAAGGTCGAGAGAGAATCACAGACTAATAAGAAGATTCGAAATAGTTTTCTACGTATTTTATTTTATATGAAACTAAATTTCGCAATAAAAATAAATCTAAATTATCCGTGCTTATATCTTATTCCTTAAAAACTTAAAATTATAATTATTTTCATACGTTGATTTCAATATTTCGTAATTTTCTCGTCATTTTACACAGATTACTAAATTAACAATTTCGTTAGTAGTCTGTGTTATCTTTTCAAAATACTCTCAATAAAAGAAAGGCAAACGAATTTATATCCATACAGCTATATTTAATTAGTTTTAAGAGTTTAGCGTTGTGAAATCTATAGAAAGGAACGGTGCTTTATGAGAAATAAAGTAATTATTTTCTACTGGCAATTTTATTCTTCTCGAGCTCGAGAGAGCTTGTCTACGGAAGAGAACGCTTTCTTGAGTGCCTCTTTATCTTAGAACACATAAAAAAATTAGAATCATGTTTTAACTAAATTATTTCGGATCATTTTAGATAATTTTGACGTTTATTTGTGTTGAAATTAAAAGATTACCTTTAAAATTCACTTTTTTTATTAAGAGACATTAAAAGGTTTCGAAATTCTGAGAATGAGTCCCACCTGTCTGTCAAACTGTGCTCAGCAATCGAGAAGGTCGAGACGACAAGTCTTCGTAGACAAGAGTCCCGTGTGCTCATGCTACGCGTGCAGGTCAGTGATCGGCACCCTGATTATCTAAATAGAAACTATTTAGCGACTGGTCTCATTTAATATACAATGCTGCTTTTCTTTGGTATGTTTTTTTTTCACCCCAAAAAGAAGTAGCAATGTATCACATTCATCTTTCAAATGAGACCGGTCGCTAGGTGGTTTCTAATTAGATAATCAGCCCGCGGAATGCACCATATGTCCAGTGTTGCCACTTTAGTGATTTTGTCACTAAATCTAGTGAATTTTAGGAAAAGACTGATATTCTGAAAAAATAAATCACTGAAAAAATTGTTGATGACTTTTAGTGATATTTATCGAATGTTGTGTTTTGGATCCGGGTTAAAGTAAATTATGCACTGCACTATAAAAATTACCTGTTTTGGAACGTAGCTTTATACTGAATTCCAATTCGCGACATTTGGCGCTATGAGCACGCCCATCCTCCGTTCCGAATAACTATTTTATATGAGCAGTAGCGCGCAGAGTGCCTAGTACGAGTTGTGTTTCTCACCTCACTTTGCGAATAGTATCGAGTGAAAGAGAGGAAATCATGCGAGTGAGTGAAGGAGTGAAAGAGAGAAGACGATAGTTAACTATACGCAAAGTGAAGTGAGTACAAAAAACCAACTCGTACTAGGCCCTCTGATAGCGCTCACAGTGCTAAATATCGCGATCGGAAAGCGCCATTTGACATCTTTGTTTGGCTATGCTTGGGGATTTCCCGACTAATAAATAAAACCACGTAGGTAGGTAGGTTCGTAAAGTTTGTATGAGTGAGTGCCACATACTATTGCTTGTATTTAGTTAGTTAATTAGTTGCTAGTTAGTTTTTGTTCGCGAAAGTATCAGCATTACTTATCGTTATTATTCAAGTCAAGATATTAAGTTTTGTGTGGTTTTTTGTGGAGTAGGTATTTCTTTCGCATTTGCCACTGAACACTTTGACTTTTTATTAAGTGAATTCTGAGGATTTATTTAGATAAAAATATCCCTAAATCTGGTGAATTTTCAGACGAAAACTAGTGAAAAAGTTTTCTACGAGGTGGCAACATTGCATATGTCATGTCATCTGTCAGTGTCAAAATAGCGAAATATTTTTTGATTTGATTTCCTTTCCTTCCTCTGAGTTAATTTGTTGAATGAAATGAATTTGTTTTCATATCATATTAATTAATTAAAGAATAGCAACAACAAAAATGGAAGTGTTCAACAAGTTTTACTCGTCTGTTAGCAATACCGTTTCACAGCTATCAGGAGTTTTACCAGGCAATCCCGTGACGAGAGAGTTTGAAGCAACGCAATTTTTAGCCAGCGCAGGTCCAGGTAAATATAACGATATATGCGAAAATAGGAAGTTAAAATTACTAATGAAAATTTTGATTGTTCTATTTAAACGGTTTCTCTGATTATAGGTTTACTGTGGAAAATCTACAAGGGTTACAAAAAGTCAACAAAGCAAGAGGCATCTATATTTGTGTTCGAAAAGAAACATCTGGATAGGTGGTCCAAAGCCGACAGAGATATAATGTTGGAAACATTAAGACGCGGCATCGTTCAGCTAACAAAACTGCGGCATCCTCAAATACTTACAGTTCAACACAGCCTTGAGGAGAGCAGAGAAAGTCTGGCTTTCGCAACTGAACCCGTGTTTGCAAGTTTGGCTAACATTTTAGGCAATACTGAGAACATGCCACAGCCAGTGCCGAGTCACTTGAATAACTATAAACTGTATGAGCTAGAGATTAAGTATGGTTTGATGCAAGTTGCGGAGGGCTTAGCATTCTTGCATAATGATGTCAAACTTCTGCATCATAATGTGTGCCCAGAGTCGATTGTAGTGAACCAGCAAGGAGCATGGAAGATATTTGGCTTTGATTTCTGTATTGCTAACCAAAGTGGACCAGGAACTGCTCCTTTTTGGCCGTTCACGGAGTATTGTCAAGCTATGCCCCCTTTGACTCAACCCAGTCTTGACTATTTGGCTCCAGAATATGTGCTGTCAGCCTCCCACTCTCCATCCAGTGATATATTCAGCCTTGGGATGGTGATATATGTTTTGCACAGCACTGCTCATCAAACTCTTGGAAACTTGGGCAATGATTATTCAAAATTTAAACGGTTTGCAACTGAAATTAAGAATTTGCCTGCCTCTCGGTTATCATGTGTCGCTGATGGTCTAAGAGAGTATGTCAAACTTATGTTGAATGTCACCCCAGAACTGCGACCTGACCCACATCAGTTTCTCAAAGTAAGTTTATGTATTTTTTTTATAAAGGGTACAAAATCAAATCTATACTTTTAAACTTTCATGTTGCATTTTATTATATTAAAACTCGTTTAAACAGCTGATGTAACTTGGTCAAAGTGTTGAGAAAAGGTAAGTGTTTAAAGTTAAACACTGATGTTTTACTTTAAAAACGAGTTTAATACCTGTGATTTTAATCAAATAAAATTAAATCTGTTCAAATAGAAAATTACAATCATTAAATAAAAATGTTTTGATGTGATAAAATCATAATAGTACTATTGCCTAAGTAATTCAGATGAACTATATTTGTACTATTGTAATTCAAACAATCTTATTGGAAATGTCAATTTTCAGACTATCACGGACTCCACCATCCAATTAGATTAATACACAATTTGTGTCACTTAGGTATATTTATCTGTTTTTCAGGTACCTTATTTTGAGGATGTTGGAGTCAGAACACTAAATTATCTGGACTCCTTATTCCAATGGGATAATTTACAAAAATCTCAGTTTTACAAGGGATTACCGCAGGTGATACAAAAGATGCCCCATCGAATATGCATTTATCGAATCCTGCCGTGCCTCACAAAGGAGTTTGTTAATCCACCCATGGTGCCATTTGTTTTACCAAATGTATTGTTAATTGCCGAAAACTCATCAAAAGAAGAATATATAAAGTATATTCTTCCTGTTTTGAAGCCTGTTATGATGATTCAAGATCCTATACAGATATTGCTTATATTCATGCAGAAAATGGAACTCTTACTAAAATTAACTCCCGGGGAAGAAGTGAAGAGTGATATTTTGCCGATGTTGTATAGGGCATTAGAATCTGATGCGCAACAAATACAAGAGCTGTGTTTGACTGTTCTCCCTACGTTTGCATCGCTGATAGATTACCCCGCTATGAAGAATGCACTGATGCCACGTATTAAGAAATTATGCATGAGCACTAACTACATATCAGTGCGTGTGAACTGCTTGCTTTGTTTGGGGAAACTGCTAGAACACCTGGACAAATGGCTGGTTTTGGACGAGATCATTCCATTTCTTCCACAAATCCCATCAAGAGAGCCTGCAGTATTGATGGGAATACTAGGTATGTAAGCTTCGATCAATAGATCTAATATTCCATTCTAATATCCTAGATTCAACAAAAACACTCAGAAACACTTCATGAATGAAAACAGCACTCAAATGTGGCACTGACTGACAAAACCCCCCATATCCCTACATGAATATTTTTATTTGGGTACAAATTACTATTCTTTCCAAATTCAACTTTAAATAGAAAAAAAATAAGATAATACTTGTTTGTTTGTTACGCCTTCACGTCTTAACTACGCAACCAATCATCATGAAATTTTGCACATACACATTATCAGGGGTGCAGAAAAGGACATAGGAGCTACCCTATAGAAGCTATTCCATCCCGAAAAACGAACTGTTCCCAAGGAACAGACAAAAAACTATCCACATTTCACGAAGTCACGAGCGGTCAGCGGTAGTAGTATAATACATTGAAAACTATGAAACACTTTTTACATTTTTCACCAGTAGTTTGTATGATAAATTGATAAGCATGATAATCTAAAAATAATGTGTTACAATTACAGGTATCTATAAACTTGCGTTAAGCCACAAAAAGCTAGGGATCACAAAGGAGGTGATGGCAACCAAAGTATTACCGTTTCTGATCCCGTTATGTGTTGAAAATGGCTTGACTCTTAACCAGTTTAACGCTCTAATAACACTGGTCAAACAAATGATATCCAAAGTGGAAACAGAACATAGAGCGAAATTGGAACAGCTCAATTCAATACAAAGTGAATCAAAGTAAGTCTTTAGTGTTTTTTTTGTTATATAGAAATTAAAAAACCAATCGATAAAAATCTTGAAAGAGTAAAAGAAACTCACATATTTAATAAGGCAATATAGGCAAATATAATTCACTTAATGTTGAACTACAGTATGAGGTAAACATCTTGAAAATGGGGATTGCGCAGAACGTGTATTTTGGGTATGCCTAGCGGCGAGGTACGCGGGCGGCGGGAGAGGGGCGAGCGCTCTTGGTCGCTCACAAGTGCACATGCGCGAACTTATCCCCACTCCATCGAAAAAGTGTCAAGATGTTTGCCTCGTACTGTACCCATCAATTTGATAACTATT
Source organism: Agriphila geniculea (assembly GCA_943789525.1). Classification (NCBI taxonomy): domain Eukaryota; kingdom Metazoa; phylum Arthropoda; class Insecta; order Lepidoptera; family Crambidae; genus Agriphila; species Agriphila geniculea. Next base: position 3,172,826 of record OX038881.1, read on the forward strand.
AATGTTTTGTAAACTACCCCACAATAATATGTTGAAATTTTTTGTTTCTTTAATGACACTGAAATCATATTTAACTTTGCTTTTTTTAATTTTGGTATTTTTTCCCACAGAGTAATGGAACAAGCGTTGACGTCGACCACAGACAATCTGGTAGCGGCGCCCGCGCCTCAAACAGACATAGACAAAATGTTCTCTGGATTGGGTCTGGATCCGTTTGCTTTCGACAACACACCAAAAGTACCGGAAAAAATGGAATCTGCTTTACCGGTCATCGGGGATAGTGGGGGGTCTTTAAGTATTGAAGACAAGCAAAGGTAAACTAGTTTTTTTTGTTTAAAATAAACATTGACGGTCATAATTTAGTCTTTTATTTAAAAAATGCAGTTGTTACTTCACTTTTATTATTTTTTCTGGGATAACAAAGGCTATGAAAGTGTCTTAATCCGTCAAGCATCAGATAATGAGACACAATAGATATATCATTGTTGTCTGGCCTCATGTCCTCGCATTTGATGAAATTAAAGGGTAGAGTTTGGCATTTTATTTGCAATTTTTATGCAATGTGTTCTACGGTTAGTGGTTTTTCATTCAAATGACCTTATTTTATTACAGGATAGCGAAGCAACAGGAGACAGTCAAAAAGTTCACCCAGCAACCGATTCCGTCCGCCATCTCCGCGCCGCCAAAGCAACTGCACAAACCTGTAGACCTCACCAATTCTCTTCTACATTCTAATCTCAGCCAGCTTACCACTCAGAAACCTTACTCATCACCGACACAAAGTATGCCAGCACAAACTCCAAATTACAGCATACCAGGATTAACAAACCAGCCTAATTATAGCACTTCCATCGGACCGAAACCGTACAATTATAACCCAAACATGCCCACAGGGTTTGACAGTCAACTCGCTCTACCACCGAGTACAGGCTGGTCGGGAGCAGCTTCCGGAAATTTTAATAATAAATGGACAAACAACCCAAATAATCAGTCGAAAATGACGCAAGACTGGTCAGCCTTTGAATCTCTACTACCGAGCCAGAATCAAAATAATAATCAGGGAACGAATAATAATGTAAAGAAGTTAAGTAGCGGTGAAATGATGGATTTACTTGGTTGAATGGTCGTAAGTTTCTCATTACATTTATTTTATGCGTCTTAGGGCCGATTGCACCGTTGATTTTAAACTCAATGGGGAATGTCTGAAAAAAATCTAATTGGCTGAATATTTTTCTGTAGGTAGGAATAAGCTCCCTTAGTAATAGGAAAAAGTTTCAGAATTTTCGGTTGCGTAAAAAAATTTAACAAAATTAAAGTCTCTTCGACTTCACAAATGTACGACGGTAACAGAATGGAAATTATACCTTTGCCACCACCTGTCACAACCACAACATGGTATTAAAAAAAAAAATTCTAGTACCTACTAAGGAAGCTTATTCCTAGGTACCTATAGAAAAATATTCAGCTAATTTAATTTTTTTTCGGACATGCCCCATTAAGATAAAGTTTTGCATAATTGGCTCTAAATATGTTGTTAAAAATTGAAACTCGATTAGATACTGCAAAAATCACTAAAAAATATTTAACATAAAATGTTTATTTTCGCTTTGATAAATCGTTGTAAAATATAACATATTGGGTAGTAAGATTAATTTTGTTTATAGTATTTTCTATAAAAATATATCTTAATGTAATACTATTGGTGTTAACTATAAAGTTAAAGTATATAAAACATGAGTCCTTTGAATATCAAAGTCAAAAGGTGATGATGAAAATATTAGTGTTGGATATAAGTTGGTTAATTTGATGTTTATCTGGTTTTATATTAGCTTTATTCATAGCCGTATGAAGCAGCTGTAGTGTTGATATTAATTCACTGAAGATTATCCTGTCTGAAAAAAAATAAAAATCTTGCTATGGGGGAGACACATAGCTGGGTATTCAACAAAAAAAGTTGCCAACTTTTGTGTTGTCAACACGTGTTGGTGACAAAAGTTTCTGTAATTACCTTGTATACACAAGGTACAGTACGAGGCATATATCTTGAAATCGGGTGGGGATTGCGCGAAACGCGTATTTTGGGCATGCGTAGCGGTGAGGGGCGCGCGCTATTGGTCGCTCACAAGAGCACATGCGCGAACTTATCCCCACTACGTCGAAAAAATTTCAAGATACATGCCTCATAATGTATCCACCAAGAATTTTACAGAAACTTTTGTCACCAACACGTGTTGACAACACAAAAGTTGTCAACTTTTTTTGGTGGATAGGCTGATTTTTCGGTGTTCCTATGTCTTATTTTATTTGATTAGTTTCCCTCAATGGCGAGGTTTTTATTTTATTGGTCAGGCTTTATATTATGGTTTTATGTTCCCTAGATTAAATGTGGATACGACATGGTATAGTAAGGTAAGCCTGTACTTTTCAAGTTGTGATGAGACAAAAAGTTGTAGAAAAAGATTTTTTAATCAAAATGAGTGGGGCACTAGATGAAAATGTTGTAATTTGCTTTATATTTTTTTATTTTATGGCGAAAATATCCCTATAAAAGGCTGTTTTATTATTTTTATGAATTCGACTGTACGACTATAAATTAATATTGTTTTTAAGAATGTATTTAACATCATTCCAATTATATTTATTAATCATAAAACATATTTTAGGTCCAAAGCGATGAGGGTATCGGAACGCATTTCAATTATTTTTTAATAAAAACATTTTATTTTACTTTACATATAAGTGGTATTTAAGAAACATTTAAAAAATATGTATTTCTGCTGTGATAGACTATCGTCTCGAAAGGTACATTTTTGTATAAAATATATTATGAATTTTAAACCTTATGCTATTCTTATCCTATTTTTTTTATTTTGACTTCTTTAGAACGCAACACATTCATATAGCTTTAGAACTAATAACAAACAAAATACATGGCCACAAACTCCGCACCAAACTTTATGCCCACTTACATATTTTCTATAGGATTAGGTACGGCCAACGCCTCTACAAGAGCGAATTAGAATAATTTATACACAATTCTCAACCATAGCATATTATTAACAGGCATAAGGCCCATGTGGCGGACCTTATGCAGACGGAATTTTGATTCGGAATTCCGAAACGCAATAAATTCAAACGTAGTCAATTCATACAAATGCATGGAACTACCACATACAGTACGAGGCATAATATCTTGAATTTTTTTTCGTCGGAGTGGGGATAAGTTCGCGCATGTGCTCTCGTGAGCGACCAATAGCGCGCGCCTCTTTCCTGCCGCCCGCGCCCCTCACCGCTACGCATGCCCAAAATGCGCGTTCCGCGCAATCCCCACCCGATTTCAAGATATATGCCTCGAACTGTACATGCGGTAATTTTTATTTCGGAATTTTCATATATTATCGAAATTCCGTTTCAGAATTATTCCGTCTGTATGTGGCGAAAATGTATAAGTTCTCATTTGTCCAAAGGCCAGACCATTGCTCACTCAAATCAGAATGCGTGGCCATATTCAGTCACTGGACACTGGTCATAAAATTTGTGGCCTTGGCACTTCACTTGATCACATTTGTACTTTATATTAATGTCCGTTTATCCTTATCCTTACAGTTTTTGTCAGTTTTCATACGTCTTTTAAACTTGAATCGTTATTTAAAAACATTGTTTTATTACATCAAATTATCATTAAGAAATAACATTTTCTTTCGTAATCTATGTGTGGAAAACCATTTGTTGTGCACCTATTTTTTATTATTGATGCTTACAATAAAGATTTGGGTAAAAAGTAATGATTAACGGTCTAGTTTTGCGAGTTTGTTCATACACATTTTACTTATGTTAAAACATTTTATCACACTTATTTCTATAAATATTAATATTAATGTATTATAAAACTGATCTCTATAATATAATAATATAATGAATGTAAAATACTTTATGTAGTATCATTTCAAACAAAACTCATAAAAAATATGTGGGTAATTTCACACATAACATTTGATTTCAGCTAAACATTTTTTTTTCTGATTTTAAAACATTAAAAAAATTTAATGTTCGTTAAAATTGGGCACTTTAGCACCTTATTTATTTAAAATGCATTGCAATGAATTATTACGGTATCCCTATTACATATACTTATATATTTTAGTTTAAGACATGGTGTAAGGCGAGGCCAATTCTCTCCCAACTATCGCCGCCTCCTAAAAGACATAGCTAAGAACACCAAAGCAGTTCCTATTTGCAGGATACTCGCTGTTAAAAAGCAGGTCGTATACTCGTAATTCCTGGCGAGCGACCACGCCAGGATGAAGACAGCCGCAAACAGGTTGGTTGCCGTGATGGTGGCCGTGGTGTCGAACTCGTTTAGGGTACTGTTGTACAGCGGCTGCTGGAGAATGCTGGAAGCAGCAGTTGAGAAACTGGCGCACATGCACCACACCACTAAGAGCCCTTTACTGGCAGTCCTGGTGATGCCTACAAGAAAAAAAATTTTTTGAAGAAAAAGGGAATTGAATCTACTTATTATCTAGAAGTGAATTTCAGCAGGCTAGTAATGATAATGATCTATACCATGTGTCTCCAATCTTTTTAGCATAAGGGCCAGACTAACTTCTCCACGAAGTCCTAAGGGCCATAGGATCTAGCTAGGTCATTGTACCAACATACTGTAAATTACAGTATTGTTGGTACGATCCGGCCTGCTTTCGCGGGTCGGATTGTTGGTGCTCGCGGACCGGAGCTGGCCCGCAGGCCGTAGTTTGGAGACCCCTGATCTACACCATAGGTGTTGGAGGCAAATACTTGGAAAACCCTGGACGGCCAAACGCACAAATGTATCTGAGTCTCGAAAAGCTGGTCGTGGTTGGTGGAATAGAAGGCAAGAGAGCCCAAGGTCGTTCGTCAACCAGATGATGAGATGGTCTAACCAAGTAAGAGTAGCCCCCTCAAGCAAATTCCATCAAGCAGTGAGAGCAACTATGGACCGAGACCGATGGATGGACCTTAAAAGCAGCCAGTGATGACAGATTCTCAGTTATGAGGGAACAATTAAGAGAGATACAGTACGAGGCATGTATCTTGAAATTTTTTCGACGGAGTGGGGAGAAGTTCGCGCATGTGCTCTTGTGAGCGACCAATAGCGCGCGCCCCTCTCCCGCCGCCGCCCGCGCCCGTAACCGCTACACTTGCCTTAAATACGCGTTCCGCGCAATCCCCACCCGATTTCAAGATATAGGTATGCCTCGTACTGTACCATAGTCAAACTTATTTGGTTTGTATTTCAGGTATGTTGCGTTGCACCATGGATGAACGAATAATGTTGCACTTACTTCTTTATCATGGTCACACTCACTCACATCCTTTTGTAGGGATAGATTTGTATCCTTATGTATGGATATGAATTAACTTTTCATGTCAATGTTACGTTATGTTTATGAGATACATAAATACTTTTAATGTTTACATTATGTTTATGAGATACATACAGAGTAATTTTTGGACCTCTTTCAAAATTTTGTCAGGTCATTTAACAGCAGTACAATCAATCCATGAAGTAAATTTTTTTTTTACATTTTTACCCCAAAATTTTCCCTACACAAATTGAAATTGTTGTCACTGTTTGCGCTTCTCACAGGTCGACCCTCGCGAGGGTGAGCGTGCGTCCCTAGATTTTTAGGATATAAAAAGTGGCTGAAAACTAGTCAAACATAATTATCTTATATAGGTATACATTTTTTGTTACTTCTCCTTGACCTTATAAGTATTTGATTTTGTAAAGAGGTCGCAAAATTACCCTGTATATTATACTTACCATAGAAGCCGATAGCGCCGACGAGGCAAAACGCTGCGCAAAGTCGGGATTTCTCGTTGATGGACTTGGGCATGACGATGCACAGCATGATGAAACATAGCGCTGATGCGTGCGCCACTGCTATTAGGCTTGACACCTGAGAAAAGGCATTATGTATACTCTGTTCCACTAATCGGAACTCCTAGCGAAAATAATGGTGTGGCTAAAGCCGGGCTATAGGCTACTAGGCTATTGAAGGTCACAAAATGCGTTAACCAATTGGCGCACAAGGATAGTTTTCTTTGGGAGCTCGTGGAATGGACTATAATTTTAATCTGCGTTGAAAACTGCAGCAGCGTGTGTGTTTTTAAACTTTATGGTTTGGGTTTTAAGTTCAAAATCAATTGAGATTTTTTATGTCTGTCTTTTATAAAGTTTTTTTATTATTATTCGATCGAGCATGTTATCGTTTTGATACAAATATAAGGGTTTTGATTATAACACCATTAGCATGCAGGACTAACCTTTAAAAAGAATTTAAGTAATGTAAATGTTTTCCCCCGATCACAAATAATGTAAGTATGTAGGTATATTATAATCATTGTATTGTAGCTCTAAGTATTGTAGCATCTATCTGACTCATTACAAATGTCTGTATTATTTTCACATAAAAAAGATAAAAGATAAGTGATACTTACAGACCAAATCGTCATCGATTGATTCAGTTCCCATATAAAAGAGGGGAAGAACACCCCAAGGACAGTGATGGAGAATGTCGTGCACATGTGCAACAGGGCGTACATATAGAAGTTTATGTCTAGCAACATGTTCGAGATCGTTATCAAGTTCTTCTTTATGGTGGCAGTCCTTCTAACCGTGCCTGGAGAAGCTTCTGGAAACACGGTTGTGTTTTGAGGCGCGTCAACCGTCGTCCCCCTGTACAGAGGCTGGGGGTTTTGCGCGTCAATGTTTTCTAATTCCTGGTAACCATTCACCCTGTTGTAGTTGAATACGTCTTGTGAACCAAAGTCAGATGAAAATCGATTGGAGGAAGTGCCCTCCACGAACATCGAGCTGAAATCTGTTGAGAACCGAGGTTCGGTGTTCGTTGGCGATGTTTTCTTCTCCCTGTATTCTATGGCGGGATCCATAATTTCTTTCGCGTTTTTTTTAGATTTGAAAACGACGACGTCGTTGGGATCCTCGTCCTGCGCTGTGATAGGATCGTCGCTTCTTCCCGAGCTTTGTGGTTGTTCGGACCTGTTTTGATTGGAGAATATGACTTCGTCGTCATCTTCGTTGGCGTCTCTTAACATGTTGTAGGTTGTTCTGATGACTTTTTCGATGTATATTGGTCTGGTGTACGCGGCGAGGAATATGCAGTTCTGCATGATAATCGCTGCGTATATCATGACGACGGCTTCTGCAGGATACGTGGAGCAGAGGAAGCCGATGAGGACCGGCATCAGGGTGTTGCCGACGGAAGGCGCCATCCGGACCAGTCGTTGAGCGGTTGTCAGCTTCTCCCTGAAGTAGTGTGTTATAATAACTTCCGTTTGCTGTCCAGTGAGGGCACAACCGATACCTGGAAATAAAGGCTTTTATAAAGTACGGTAATTTATTACAAGGAAGAACAGTGGTCGCGAGTTAGGAATATCATTCATGTAGGCATCCATATACCTTTATTTATTTTAATCTGGAGTTAAGTAGAAGTATTAAGATTGTAGGTGTATGAGCGTGCGTAGTGCTAATCTTTATCTTACCTAGGTACTTATACCGACTCTCATACTTACCCTAGCAGTAAGTAAGCTATCTCTAATACAGCTTAACGTGCATTTTTAAGACACTGTATAATTATACGATGCCGCATTTAGACAATACTTATATCGGTAGGTCTTAAATACACTGTCCATATAAATGGACGATGAATGGATGAAGCCTTAAAAGTAACACAATAGGTAGTGGTACATAAAATAAATGGATTTTCGTCATAACCTTCGAACAAGACGTTAGTTTACAAAGGTTCTATCTACGGTAATGATTGACTGTGTAATAAAAATATGTTTACAACACAAGTACAATCTATCTATACTAGGTACATAAGTAACCTACCTACCGTACTGTATTTTAATAAACGTCTTTAATAATAACGTGACTCATTTACCTGCAAATATTCCCGCGAAAATGTTAACGATGTGGTCATTGTTGTACATGTCGGTAGCGTAGCTGGACAACAGAACCCCGGCTACCGTCAGGCATAGACCAGATAGAGCCATAAACCGCGGCATATTGAACACCTTCACTACCGCCCTGCACCATGACTCCAGCAACAATCTTATCACCACCATAATAACAGGCACCAAAGCAACATCCACGTCCCATATTTTTAACTTTTCACCCTCATCGTGATCTTCTTGTTTTATAGCCAGTAGAATAACGAAACCATACATAGACAATAAACTAGGAACTGTTATGTGGTATATTGCGGCTGATACGACGATGAGCCACCCGTATCCACCATCAGGCGGCGTTGGTCCAATTTCTGGCTGCGACGCAACTACACTATCCAAACGCAAATCTTGCACCCTTGATTCTTGCCTCTCCGGCCGATTTTCCACATCTTGCCTTAGGTTTTCCATGGTTTTTACACGTTAAACAACAAAATCATGTCCAAAATAGATTAGGCACTGGCTACAGAGTTAAACAGAATGGGTGTGTTATCTTATCATTATCATTTTGCGTAATCTAACTAGTTTCACATTTAAAATCTCCGCCATCAGTGTTGGTATATAAAAAAACAGGAATTAAGTTTTGTACCTAAATATATTGCGTTTAACACCAAATCAAGTATGTAACTGAATAATAATAGTAGGTATTATTTGTTTATTTAGGATTTGTTTAAACAGTTGGTAAAACCAATACTTTCATATGTTTTGGTTAAACTTACATGACAAAATATAGCATGGCACGTAGCACAATTTGTTGTTTCCGAACGACATTTGAGAATAGTATTATGCGGCTAAATGAAGTATGTCCAAAAAGTTCCATGTCAAATGAGAGCGCTAATGGTAATTTATGAAAGAGAGAAGAGTCTAACCGATTTTAATTGAGCTATGAAAGGTGTTCGTAGTTTGAGTTTCATTATACGCCATGAATAATTCCGATGGACACCCGTAAACGACGCGCTTACTAAAATATTAAATCGTTTATTAACAAAAATGTATAGGTAATTTAAGTTTTCATGCTAATGTAAAGTGAAATAGTACTACTGTTTAAAAAATGTATGAGTGTAAAAACCGTCAAACCGAGTGCAATGTTGTTTTTGTCGAGTGTTCATGGTTCCATGAAGCCAGAGTATTTTAATTGCCCTAAATTAGTGGTTTGATTGCGAGGAACGCGTGTTGTTGTACAGTTTACCGGGAATGCGCCCATGGGTGAGACAGGGGAGCAGTTAAGGTCCGGATCACGATGGAAACAGAGTCCGTGAGGTCTGAACTAAGTAGCCGATCTCGGCGAAGTTCTAGGCACAGGTCGCACACACACCGGAGTACCAGGTACAGTTCATGTGGACAAGATTCTTGTTATTGACATTGCAAAAAATGAGCTCATTTACCAACCTTTTTGGTAACACTGACCAAGCAAGGAGTAATATAACCCTCAATTTTCATTTCAGGAGTTCAAAATCACAAAAGAAGGATAGTGATAATACAATGGCACCATTCCAAACCAGTGTAAATATCAACCCAGAAATGGGGCGAGACGGCCAAGAGGTTATAGAAGTACAAATCTTACCACAAGATGAAAACTGGGGAGAGAATACCACTGCCGTCACTGGGAATACATCTGAGGGATCTCAGTCCATGGAGGATGTTAGTAACTGGCCCATGGAATCCGATAGTGGCTTAGGTTTTGTCTGCTCCAGATATTTTGGGACCACTATTGCACTTGGTTTAGCATTTATTTCTTTCATTAGTCCATTAGCGATGGTCGTGTTGCCTAAAATAGGTTTTTTTCCTGGTTTCACTGATAACATCGCTATTCAGCCAAGCCAGAGGATACAATTGCTCTCTTGTAGTGCAGAATGCAAAGGAATACTTCTCTCTTTAGCTTTTAAGTTAGTTTTACTGGCTATTGGAGTATGGGCAGTGTTTCTGAGGCCAAGAAATGCAATACTACCAAGAATATTTGTATTTCGAGCGATGACTTTAGTCATACTAGCTGTATGCATATTTTCTTATTGGTTGTTTTACATAGTTCAGATAACTGAAGCTACAAAAGCTCTTGCTGTAGGTGAAGACGCCGTAGATTACAATTCATTAGTGTCTTATGTGTCAGGTTTTGCTGATACATTGCTGTTTATTCATTATATTGCTGTAATTTTGATGGAGATTAGGCATTTAGAGCCAGTGTATTACATAAAGATAGTTAGGAGTCCGGATGGTGAAAGTAGGTCTTACACGATAGGGCAGTTGAGTATACAACGAGCTGCAGTGTGGGTCCTGCAGAAATATTATACAGAATTTCCAATATACAATCCGTATTTGGAGAAGATATCGATTTCGAAGTCCCAGAGAAAGGGACAGAGCAGCATCAAGTTCTATGATGTGGATGGATCCAACGCTAATGCCCCACCCGGTCAAACCAGGTAAGTTGACTACTTTACATGCAGTTTAGACCAAGCATGTCAAACTCGAAATCATTGGTGGGCCAAATGCATAATGACCGTAGAATCAGTAGGCGACAAAACTACTTTAAAGAGAATTAAAACTCATTGCATGGGTAAAGTGTTACTTTTTGAATTGAAATATTATTGAGACACGCTTGTGGGCGCATCAAGAGGATGATTTTAAAATTGGATCGGGCCACACTGCAGTCAAAGGTGTAAAGGGCCGCATGTTTGACATGCCTAGTTTAGATTCTCAAAATTATATTGGTTGTATGTGTTTCTTATTAATTGTATTTAATAATATCCTTAACTATGGCATTCTTTTTCTATTTTGCTTGTGAAAAACTCTAGATACATTGTATTGAATTTATATTTGTAGATGACCTACTATTTGTTTATTATCCAATGATATGATAGACAAACAATGGCCCCTTATCTGTTATCTTTCTAGTACAGTCAACATTGGTTATTCAGGCTACCTTATGTTATTTGTCCTTTGTGGATGGACGCATCGATAATTATCAATGTTCACTATGTAACATTTTCCATAGTTTTAACTTAGAATAATAGTGTTCACAATTTCACATTATTTATGGGTTTAGCAGTTACTCCAAAACTTTTCTTGCATACCCTAGAACAGGGATGGCGAACCAATGGTACGCAACACAATGGTTTGGGCACTTCACCGATTACGAAATTCATTACCTACATGATGATTTAATGGCACGTCTGACCTCATTTAACTTTATGTTTAGAAAAATGGCACACTGATACGTAAAGGTTTGTCATGCCTGCCCTAGAATTTATAGCGATGAAAGGCACTGCAATTTAAGATATGTTTTTATTTGTCAGCCATCAACAATTTCAAAGCTTTTAAAAGACTTATTATCTTTTTCCATATTTTCCTGAATAAAGGCTACCAAGTATCTGATATTATCATAATTATGTTGGTATTGATTCCATAAAACAATAGATATTTTTCTAATTCTTTTTCCTGACAAGAATAATCCAGTATTGATTCAATATTGTTATATTTGTAGATCGACAACTGGATCGTGCACGGGCAGCGCGGGGCGGCGCCGAGACTCAGGCTCCACCCACAACGAGCGATACTACGAAGAAGCGGAGCGCGAGAGGCGCGTGCGCAAGCGGCGCGCGCGCCTGCTCACCGCCACCGAGGATGCCTTCGCGCACGTGCGACGAGTGAGGGTCTCCAGTAATGGTATGTGTAATAAATTAACAATACTACTGCTTAAGGTGACTAGAAAACACAGGTCACGTTTAGTCCAAGTAAGACTCCTGGAATAGGATTTAAAATTGTTTCTATTTTGTTACTGTGTTATCGAGATCTTATCTAGGATTAGAGTAATAAAAAGATCGATTTAGTGGACCAATCAGGAACAAAACTTTTTTTTACGATCAGGGGAAGAGGATTACAAGAGCTTAAAACTTGTCGTCAAGTTTCTGAATTGCTATAGTTACTTCTCTTTTTCACCGTATAGCATATAAAAGAGACGCATTTATAGCCATTCAGAAAACTGGCAAGTTTTAAGAGCTTGTAATATGGGGGTAGAGCCCTTATTCACAAACGTCTGAAACTTTGTATCAGATGCTGTGCTCTCAATATTTACTTTATGGTTTCCGATATTTTTGACAGTTTAATTCGAAACGAAGACATTAATTTGCGATTTCATTTCTTCCGACAGTATTTGATATTGACAGAGTTTTATCTATTGGGAAGAAAATTGACATTTCGAATAAATACGGAAACTATACAATTTCGGATGTTAGTGAATAAGGGCCCTGACAAGTCAGTGTTAATATCGGCGGTTGACGATGGCTCACTATAGCTAATATAGTTCAATTGTTGAGTAGAGTAATATTTAAATAATATGTATGATGCGATTAAATTGACAATATACAACTGAAGTGGCTAACTTCAGGCGATGCATCGCCGTGTCAGATCGTGTATCGTGTAGCCAATTTTAACCATGAAAAATAATTTGTATGGAATGTTCAATATTTTACTTTCCATGGTTAAAATTTACATTTTAATACTCGTGATGGACATTATCGACCATGCGTGTAGCCGTCGCCTCAGAGCGCTTGCGATATAAAACGACGTATTTTAATCTGTAAAATTTACTCTTTGCCATACATTCTCGTGTGAAGTTGCAGCGGATCATATTGTCAATGGGGAATGTCCGAAAAAAATCAAATTAGCTGAATATTTTTTCATAGGTTCCTACCTATGAAAAAATATTCAGCTAATTTGATTCAAATGTAGGAAAGTAACAGCAGAATGGAGATTATACTTTTGCCAACACCTGCCACTATGACAACAAGAATTTAAAAAAAAGTTTTGACATTTTGTGTCGAACTTTTTTTTTAATACCTTGTTGTGGTTCTGCCAGGCGATGGCAAAGGTATAATCTCCATTCTGTTCAATTTGTGAAGTCGAAGAGACTTAATTTTTTTTAATTTTTTTTACGCCACCGAAAATTCTGATTTTTTTTCTATTACTAAAGGAGCTTATTCCTACCTATAAAAAAATTTTCAGCCAATTTGATTTTTTTCGGACATTCCCCATTAGATCGCATCGTATTTGTTGTGGTCGCAGGGGGCGCGCTGGGCCCGCGCGAGGCGGCGCAGGCGGTGTTCCCGTCGCTGGCGCGCGCGCTGCAGAAGTACCTGCGCGCCACGCGCCAGCAGCCAAGGCACTCCGCGGACTCGGTAACTAACCTACCTACAGTCCGGTCGCCACGCGAACCAGGATGAATTCGTACAATGACCCGTTTATACTTGTCTCTGTCGCTCGAGGTCATAGCATGTGTGAATGCGACAACAATATGTTAGTGAAGGTGCACGCGAGACTAGTATTGCCGATCATCGTACGAAATTCTATCTGCTCCGCGACCGCGACCGAATTTTACCACTAATGATTGTGTAGTAATATTTAATCTGTCAGAAACTTTAATAACATTAAGAGGCCTTTCGTTTTTTTCATACGTAAATCAAGAACTTGGGAGCTTTTGAAGCGATTTTGGTCTCATAATTTATCGTTTTAGCTTTTTTTGACTTCAATCATCATAATTATCATACATTTTTATTGAAACTCTATTAACCAAAACTCGTTTTAATAGGATAATTGACTACGAAAACAGCGGATTTCGAAAGCGCGATTTCCAGATGATGCGCGAAGGCTCAATTTTGAAGTAGTTTTACACCAATAATTATTACTAGGCAATAATGAAATAAGTTTTCATTCGAAGGGGCATATCCTGAAATAGAACTTCTATTAAGAATATCTCGAATTTATGTTCATTAACGTGTATTTTTATCACATCTAAGAAAGTAAAAAATCGAGAAATTGACGGCAAGAAAACACGGCATATCTCATAATCTATTAGTTATTTGGCAACATAAATATTTTTTACGTAAGAATAAAGATTGTACTATAAATGTGTAAAAAAAAATAAAAATATCCATCATCAATCTTTTGTGAAAATAATTTTTAAAGTTAGTATAAAATCGGGCGCATCAAGCGTTCAAAGTCATTCACGCTGTGGCGCTCATCGAGGTAGGACCTACGTCGGTTGACCACCCGCCGCCGTGGAAGTGCCACGCGTAATAATTTTGTATAAAAAAAGTTGTAGAGCGACCAAATCTGGAACACATAATGTTGATCCGTTTGGTTTAGCTTTAGAGTTCTCATTTAAATTGGCCATACTAACTTTTTGAATAGATTTTGTTTGATTATTATTGACATACAATATACTGCAATATAAAAATGAATGCAAAGACAGAAACCTCGTAGTTACTATGAGGTTTCTGACTTTGCATTTATTTTTATATTGACTTTGCGTTTTATAACTATGATATAGTTAGAGAAAAAATTCTCAATAAAAATAAAAATTTTGACTCGCCACAATATTTTCTTTTATTTGAAAAAATGTTTCCACTATTAGTAGTTGTAGTAGTTAGTAGTCCTTGAGATAAATGTACATACGGATTTTTTTTGTCATGTCCATCTTTTTATTTTATTAGAAAGAACTTGCCAAGACCACAGCCTGGAGGGGATGGCGAACCTTTTTGTATCAACTTGCCATTTTTCTAAATGTTAATGTTTAATGAGGTCATAGACGTGCCATCAAATCGTCGCGTAACGAATTTTGTGACCGGTGCGGTGACGTGCCCAAAACATTGCGTCGCGTGCCGTTGGTTCGCCATCCCTGGCCTAGAGAGTCAGTCAGTCATCGCGTTTGTTATTGGAAAAAAAGCCGCCGTTCATCTGGAGCTAGAGTCTAGACAGTTGGCGCAACGACTAAAAGTGTAAGGGCTATCATTCAATTTTTTTCTCAGCGGGGCATTGCGCGTCGCGTGAGGCGGCTGGGCGGGCGATTATAGGTGTCTTGACAGATATGATAGATCCGTTTTGACAACTGCCATTTTAACGTAATTAGGGATGCCTAGCTAGCATGACCACAGAAACTCGATATGATATCGCGATTTATCACGTTTAACTATCAAAAGACAATGGATTTTATAGTTGAGTTTCGATAAAACCAAAAGGAATGTAAAAAAACTCGATATAACACAATATCACACGATATAAATCGTGTTTCGCTGGTCATGCAGGTCAGTCAGGGGGCTGATCAAAGAATTTAATAACAAAATTCAGGACTTGGTGAGATCTTCATTTTAGATAACAGCTGTCAAACTTAAATTTGACAGCTGTCATCTGTCAAACTTAAAACAGCAATATCTCGAAAAGTACTAATCCTAGATTGATGGTGTCTTTGAAGAAATGAAAGTTCTTGGTGATCTTCATTTTAGATGACAAATTTATATTTGACAGCTAACATCTAAAATTAGGATCTCACCAAGAGCTTTCATTTCTTCAAAGACACTATCAATCTGAGATGAGTGCTTTTCGAGATATTGCAGTTTTAAGTTTGACAACTGTCATCTTTCAAACTTAGAACAGCAATATCTCGGAAAATACTCATTCTAGATTGATGGTGTCTTTGAAGAAATTAACGGTCTTGGTAAGAACTTTATTTTTGATGACAAACTTAAATTTGACAGCTGTCATATAAAATTAAGATCTCACCAAGACCTTTCATTTCTTCAAAGATACCATCAATCTAGGATTAGTTATTTTCGAGATATTGCCGTTTTAAGTTTGACAGCTGTCATCTGAAATGAAGATCTCACTAAGACCTATAATAAACTACCTATAAACAAGGTGCGGCTGCCATTTTGAATTCCGAAACTTGCATCAAAATCGTGTAATGCACAATTTAAGCCCCTGTCATGGTAACAAAATCAAAAAATTAAGGACAGTACACATATATATATATATATATATATATATATATATATATATATATATATATATATACTTGTAGGAATGTCGGGGTCACCAGTGTAGGAATGTAGTAGGGTAGTATGGTATGGAGAGAAGTAGGTAGCCACTAGTAGGAAGGCCAAAGTGGAAGATCTTCCTCCGGGCTGGTGTGCGATCTTAGCCCGGGGCCGCGGTCCAACCGATGATGGTTGGAAGTTGTATATATAGTTTGGTGGCTGAGAAAACTCCGATAGCGAGATGTAGGTTTCTCCATATATTCTTCATACTACGAGGTGTTATTCCTTACTAATCTGTGTGTTCATTCGACACTAGCGCCATCTAGTAACATGGTGGTTGAATCTTGTTGTATCCGTGTTGCTATGTGCGGCGGTACGGTAGATGCCGCTACATACTATTTTAAACCCAATCGAAAGCGTAAACCCTGTCGGGATAGCTCCCGAGTTGCATACATTGCCTCAGTATGGCAGCTCGGGAGGATATATCAGAGTATTTAATATCTCCCAAAAATTATCGGTATATAAAAAAAATATATAGAACTTTTTTCGACATCCCTACTTGACAGGTCTTCTTTTAGGATAAATTCAACGGCTTTTTATTGGTTTTAAAAAGTAAAACTCGAAGTACAGACAGAATACCTACCTAATAGTACTACGTATCGAACTACACTGAACATGGCAACAAGATTAGATACCTACTCACTCAGTAAATAGAAATAAAAGTGCACATATTATTTTCACAAATTTTTATTATGTCATCCTGCCAAGCAATCATGATGATTTGATCCAAGTAGCCTACATGTTTTGATGAACAACAGGGTGGAGCTTCAGGATTTTGAACTGTTTATTTTGCATAATAACTCGTTCAACCATTGACTTATTTATATATATTATCTCAACATGTTCACATAAAATAGTTGTTCTTGCAAAAGCTTTGGATTGGTACGAATAACGTATCACTGTTGTGCTGTTCTTCGGGCATGAAGGCACGAAACACTGTTTACTTCCCATTTTTAATAACTATACGTGTATTTGCTAAAGTTTTTTTTATTAATATATGGACACGACAAGGTGACCAGCCCAAAGATTTTTCAAATTATCTAATTATCTAGCTATTAACGATTTAGCTTTAGTTTTATCGTTGAAAATAAGCGCGACTGAGCTCCTATACGCGGCTATAAGTACAGATCAAGATCGTTCGGTGGTTGTAGCGAATGCTAGCAACTGTGTGCCGTACGTGTGGAGAAACGCACACACGCACACGCGCGCTCACTTCGCGCGGCGGTCTAGCCGTAAATACCTAAAACCCGAGCGCGTAAATTTCAGAAAGCCCTCTTAAGATTATTAATATAATTTATTATATTAGAAAAAATTTCAATCGAATCAAAGATCAAATCAATTCTTTGATTCGATTGAAACCTGGGCGGTGCTGCAGTCTCTCCAAAGGTGCCAAGTGGACTACAGGTATATCGAGGTGTTGAGGTATTTATACAAAAATGCCACCATGTTGGTCCGAGTACAGAACGAGAGAACAAATCCTATCCAACTGCAGCGAGGTGTGAGACAGGGAGATGTTATTTCTCCGAAACTGTTCACAGCTGCGTTGGAGGATATCTTTAAACTCTTACCCCCTTACTAATAAAGATTGTATAGCAGCTGCATAGTTACACAGTGTTTTGTCACTTTCTTTTTAATGTCAAATTCAAATAGTTTGACAGAGAGTAACCATTGTGTAACTATACATCTGCTATTCAATCTTTATTAGTAAGGGGGTTAGACTGGAAAGGGCTCGGCATCAACATTAATGGCCAGTACCTAACACACCTTCGTTTTGCCGATGATATAGTCCTTATGGCTGAGACCATGGAAGACCTGAACACAATGCTCGAAGATCTCCGTAGTGCTTCCAAAAGAGTGGGTCTCAAGATGAACATGGATAAGACGAAAATTATGTCAAATGGCCATGTTGTACCCTCTCCAGTTTATGTTGGGAACACTACACTTGAAGTTGTTGACCACTACGTATACCTAGGACAGGCAGTCCAGTTAGGTAAGTCCAACTTTGAGAAAGAGATCTCTCGTCGAATCCAACTCGGGTGGGCAGCATTCGGGAAGCTTCGAAAAATCTTCGCGTCCGACTTACCTCAGTGTCTCAAGACGAAAGTCTATGAACAGTGTGTGTTGCCAGTGATGACTTATGGCAGTGAAACGTGGTCGCTAACTATGGGTCTCATAAGGAGGCTCAAGGTCAGCCAGCGTGCAATGGAGAGAGCCATGCTCGGCGTTTCCCTGCGTGATCGAATCAGAAACGAGGAGATCCGCAGGAGAACTAAAGTAACCGACATCGCTCGAAGGATTGCTCAGCTGAAGTGGCAATGGGCAGGACACATAGCGAGAAGAACTGATGGCCGTTGGGGCGGAAAGGTTCTGGAATGGCGACCGCGCACCGGACGACGCTCCGTGGGTAGGCCCCCGACAAGGTGGACCGACGATCTGGTGAAGGTCGCGGGAAGCCACTGGATGCGGGCAGCGCAGGACCGATCGTCGTGGAGATCCTTAGGGGAGGCCTATACCCAGCAGTGGGTGTCGTGCGGCTGATATGATGATGATGATGATGAGAAAAAATTTAACTCACCCGTAGCAGCTCAGACGGGACTCGAACCCGCACCCTTAGGAATCCGGCCCAATGCACTAACCAATTATGCTACCGAGTCGCTAGCAGGATTGGCGAAATTTTCTAATACTTTTCAGCGTGTTCCTCAGTGGCCGGACCACATTTAAGTACTCAGATGGTTTAGTTCCACATAGTTGCTACCTGAAGTCTACCTTCACAGGAATATATCATAATTAATAGTACCTCAACAGATAAGGAAATATTTTACAAATAAAGTGGTCAGGCCGCAGACCAATGCTCTCTGGCCACACCTACTCAAATTTTATAAAGTGTGATACATTTTCAAGAAATTTATATCGCAGTAAAACCTACCTAAATAGTACCTTCCACACGACAAGTTTCGTAAAATAAAACTCATTGGCTTAGAAGTTACAAGCTGTAGTTTGTGGTCCGGCTGGGAAGCATTCTCTGCAGCTGGTCTATATCGTAAGTGTGAAACATTTTCAAGAAAGTGATATCCCAATACATGCTACCTAAATAGTACCTTCCACACGACAAGTTTCGTAAAATAAAACTCATTGGCTTAGAAGTTACAAGCCGTAGTTCGTGGTCCGGCTGAGAAGCATTCTCTGCAGCAGGTCAATATCGTAAGTGTGATACATTTTCAAGAAAGTGATATCCCAATAAAAGCTACCTAAATAGTACCTTCCACACGACAAGTTTCGTAAAATAAAACTCATTGGCTTAGAAGTTACTAGCCGTAATTTGTGGTCCGGCTGGAGAGCATTCTCTGCAGCAAGTCAATATCGTAAGTGTGATACATTTTCAAGAAAGTGATATCCCAATAAAAGCTACCTAAATAGTACCTTCCACACGACAAGTTTCGTAAAATAAAACTCATTGGCTTAGAAGTTATTAGCCGTAATTTGTGGTCCGGCTGGAGAGCATTCTCTGCAGCTGGTCAATATCGTAAGTGTGATACATTTTCAAGAAAGTGATATCCCAATAAAAGCTACCTAAATAGTACCTTCCACACGACAAGTTTCGTAAAATAAAACTCATTGACCTATAAGATACAAGCCCTAGTTTGTGCTCAGGCTAGAGAATATTGCTCTTTTATTTCATTAAACTATTAATTTGTATAATTAAGCTCAAAGTATTTAATCCGGCTAGGAAGGACTACTTTTCAGCGAATGGAAGCAACTTTCGCAAGGGTCGGTCATGGGATGGGTGACCAAAAAACTGTGCTTCGGAAGGAACGTTAAGCTGTTGGTCCTGGCTGCATTTGCAGTCGTTAACACACACCAATCCGCATAGGGCCCGCATAGTGGGTTATAGCCCATCTTCTTTACAGTTCTTTACAGCAGTGGGGACTTCATTCGCGTGGACATTCGAGAAAATCCTTAGGAAACCTTTAATCAGGATAAAAAGTATTATATGTTTTAATGTCCTGCCTCGCAAGGCAGCACGCACAGTGTGGACGTTTCAACATAGAATACTTCTTTTCCTGGTTAATGGTTCCCTAAGGATTTTCTTGAATGTCCACGCAAACGAAGTTGTGGGCGGAAGCTAGTATTGTAATAGTACTCTTTGACCAGGGGGTTATTACAACACAGCTTGAGTACTTTGTTCACTTCAGTAGTTTGTTTCGTAGGTATCGTCGATTACTTTTGACAAAATGAATAAAAAAAGAAAAATCGTGGAAAAGTGCCATCAGTTTCCCTCGAGGAACAAAAAAGAGAATTTTTAAAATATGAAAATGAATTAAAAGATAAAGACTTATTTCCACCACCATCTAGTAAAATATTTTTAAACATTCGAAAACAATTATCGTTTCGAATGAGCATAAAGGCTATTTATTTGTCGTTGAAAAAAATTAAACTATTTCCTTCAATGATAAAATAAAACAGAGTTGTATTCAAGAACATTCTGTAATGTCGTCCGAAGACGAAGAATTGGATTCATCAACGTATTCGGAACAAAATAACTATCTTGTTTCGAATATCATTATTCAATTTTCCGAATGGCAATATATTAGGCCAGTAACTACCTTTTGTTCGCGAACAGATAAACATAGACCATCAGTAAAGCGATGCAAGAAAACAGTATTACCCCAAAATAAGTGGACAAACGTTATGAGCGAAATTTTTTGGAGAGAAACTAGGCGACCATGTACTTGGATATTTAAACGTAGTGCGGCTGTTGATTACAATATTCGATTTAGCGGTTATTGTAAGCAATGCGGAGCTAAAATTAAAAGAGCAATATTCTCTAGCCTGAGCACAAACTAGGGCTTGTATCTTATAAGCCAATGAGTTTTATTTTACGAAACTTGTGGTGTGGAAGGTACTATTTAGGTAGCTTTTATTGGGATATCACTTTCTTGAAAATGTATCACACTTACGATATTGACCTGCTGCAGAGAATGCTTCTCAGCCGGACCACGAACTACGGCTTGTAACTTCTAAGCCAATGAGTTTTATTTTACGAAACTTGTCGTGTGGAAGGTACTATTTAGGTAGGTTTTACTGCAATTTAAATTTCTTGAAAATATATAACACTTTTTAAAATGTGAGTTGGTGCGGCCAGAGAGCATTGCTCTGCGGCCGGACCACTTTATTTGTAAAATATTTCCTTATCTGTTGAGGTACTATTAATTATGATATATTCCTGTGAAGGTAGACTTCAGGTAGGAACTATGTGGAACTTAACCATCTGAGTACTTAAATGTGGTCCGGCCACTGAGGAACACGCCACTTTTCACGTTTCCTCTGTAGGCCAGCGCCACCTCATCAATGTGAAGTGAATTGACTTCGACATTCGAAAGCAGCACCTTTACAGATGCCAGACAATCAATTAACGTAAACGTAACGTAAAGGTGCTATCATCTGTAAAGGTGTGCTGCTTTCGAATGTCGAAGTTAATTCACTTCACATTGATGAGATGGCGCTGTGTGTCTGTGCTTTTTGATATATCCGTTTCCTCTTTTGCTCGGCGTTTAGCAGCGTGCACACGATCTTTTTGTAAAACATTTTAATAATTAATAAACGCCCCATTTGCTTCAACCAACCTGCTGTTTTCATTAAGAGGACCCGCCGCCACCACAGTATACACCTAGATTATTATTATTATACTGCAGAAGTACCGGTACGCCATCAGGCATCTGCCGCGGCATTCTGCTCTATGAAGACTTATATTTTAGACAAAACGCGCCTTTCTGTTTCCCGATACGGTACAAGCAACAACGATACGCGTCTCATTCACTCGTAGTTCGATAGCGATAGCCAAACTTTGTAAATTTTTGAGCATTTACAAATATCTAAATTTCTTCATACTTAAGTTACCACATGCCCACTATAAAAAAATAAACCATCTCTACTTTGAACTAAATCTATTGCAGGTTTTAGCGCACCTCGCCCGCTGCTTGTCTCAAGATGCGTCTCCGCGCGCATTCCTAGAACCTTTCTTCGTCGAAGGTCCCGTTCTTGCGGCCGACCAGGACACAAGACCCATTCAGCGCTGGTCTCTGATATCCGACGAACTGTTAGCCCGACCCTTAGCTCACGGAATCGACTTCCAACTACGTCAAGGCGACATATCACTCATATGCTCCATAAAACAGATACCTAAATTCAGTCTTGCCGAAGAAGTGGTCGATCCGAAAAGCAACAGATTCGTATTGAGATTGAATTCGGAAACGTCGGTTTGACAAGAGGATTTTCTAGCCAGGGACGATCATCGGCTGGTATGACATTTGGATTATATCTAGTTATATTGTTCGCTAGGCAGTTTGTAAAGGCGATGTGACTAGAAAATTATCATGATATTTGTGGATTAAATTTTAATTAGTATGAATCAAGCCATTAATATTTAAGGCGCCGTACTACCAAAAGTGGCCACTTTGAGCTGAAATGGATTTTAAAACTTACAGAAAGAATGAAAACTGTTGAAGAGTTAATAAAAATAATATTAGAGACAATTTAATTTAAATATTAACTTGGTTTAGGAGTAATGAAAATAAAATGTATTGGCGGCGCTAGTAGTGGGTAGTAAGGCGTCTTAAGGGTGCACCGTGAGCCCACTAGTGCCGCCAATCAAGAATAAATCATTACATACAACGAAATAAATATGTTCATTAAATTTCTGAAAAAATAAAATAGTACTTATTAGTTATACAAGGTCATTTTGTATTCACCATCCAAATTTTGAGGATGTGTTCAGTCCATGAAACTGAACAACTTTCTCTAAGGAACACATGGTCAAATATGTAAAATAAAAATCAACTTTCCATACAAATCAAAGAGATCACGTGATCAATTTAGTATGGGATGACCAAAATTTTGTGCCGAAATTCGACACATGTTTCTTAGAGAAAGTTGTTTAGTTTCATGGACTGGACACATCCTTAAAATTTGGATGGTAAGTTCAAAATGGCCCGATATAAAAAATAGTACTTATTAGTTATAAACTTTTTTATACGCGTTTTTTTCTGGATTAAACGTGTTTTTGTAGTTGGATTAACGCTCTAAGTGGCCACTTTAGGCGTTACTTTTTTAAATAGTTATTTCATTGTACCATTTTTCTTTAATGGCGGCACGATGCGCCCTGAAGTTAGCCTATTAAATTATTTAATACTATTGTTTAAATCAATTGAAGCATTGCTTGCTTATTTATTAGTAAAAATAAACACCAATCTTTTCTACTTATTATAAATACTATGTGAACTTTGAAAAAACTTGTGACTTTGAACCCTGATGAGTTTCATAGTTTTTAATCGAAATATTTGTAAAGATTTTTTTAGGTTATTTTAGAAGATCGGGAAACAGTGGTTTTAAAAACTTTTATTTTTATTTAATTAAGATCCCACAGTACATGTGCAATCGATTCAGAATCTCGAAGTAGGTTAAGGATTTTGGATATTTATGCTGAAGCCATTCTGACGTTCAAAAAGACTCAATACGCATTTAATGTTTGATACATACTTTATACAATTTAGATTTAATTTTTATATGTTAATGTACATTTGTGTCATATGTTATTGAAATTAGGAAGTAATTTGAAACTAATGCACAAATATTTTAGCTTAATATTGTTGCCACAATATACAAGAAATATACTTTATAAGCTTTGTATTGTATGCAATATAACAATTTATTTTGAAAGACCTTATAAAACATATAACAATCTCAGTATTTCAAAATCTAGATATACTTAGTTTAATTACCATATCATAGGGTAGACTTTTAGTATTTATAAAAATCGTATTCGGTGAAAATAAAAAAATGCTTTTAAAATAATTGATTTTGTATTGTATGGTCAATAGCACAACATTTTGGCTATCTGCCAAATATGACTTTTAAACCATAATAGGGGTTATTACAACCTCTTAAAACTTGTCAGTTTTCTGAATGGCTTTGAATGCATCTCTTTTGTTTACTATACAGCGAGAAAGAGACGCATTGATAGCTTGTAATACCCCCACATATTGGGTAATTAATTGACATATTATAACGGTAATCCAGTTTACCTCAGTGTACTGATGTGTGTACTTAAGTAATCAAATTACCTGCTGAACATTCGTGTATCCAAGGCAGCTAGTATGACTGAATTATTATATTTTAGAATGGAATGGAATTGTCCGTAACTTCAAAGAACTGATTTGTGAGTCCACTCATGAACAAACAACTAAGACTGCTTTTACAGTTTTGTATGACGTTTTACTTACATATAATACGTGGTTGTGCGCTGTCCTCGAATAGGTATCGCTAAATTGACCAAAGATTGCTTAAAAGCTTGTTGTAACATATCAAGAGAACGGTACTTTTATGACAATGGCGTTTGGATTATGATATCGAGTTTCTGCTGTGGTAAATATTTTGTCTTTTGACATAAAATAAAATCACCATTGGTGTCAATTCGGTCGACACAACTCAACTAAATTGACAGGTCTAAACTTAATTTTAGCATTCTATTCTTGTCTTTTTGATACAGAAGGAAAAGGATGGGAAACTAAATAAGGTCGTTGCCAATCGA
Organism: Agriphila geniculea; assembly: GCA_943789525.1. NCBI lineage: Eukaryota > Metazoa > Arthropoda > Insecta > Lepidoptera > Crambidae > Agriphila > Agriphila geniculea. The sequence goes on from OX038881.1 coordinate 3,197,291, forward strand.
ATCGACACTAATTTACCTGCTGAAATTAAAAATCGTAGTTAGTACTCGATATGATGTCTGTTTGAAAAATTAAGATAATCAAATAAAAGCCTATAAATTAATTTGAAGCGATGTTTTAAGGACTGTAATGCTCAATTTGCCTTTGTAAATGCTTGTGCCTGCTCGAAGTTTGAGAATTAAAAATATGTAGATATAATTTTGTCATCAATTGTGTAATTGAATATAGGATAATAGGTATTTACAAAATAAGGAAAGCGAATCATCTGGCATGACATTTATATATAAAATGAAAACTTATCTAGCTATCTTTTATATCTACAGCTTTGATTATTTATATGTCTAGAATCTAGACGTATCTAGACTAGATAGAAAGTCAAAGTTACGAACACGTCGAAAAAAAACCACCCAACTGTTGGGTGATAAAAACACACACATTGGAAGTAGTGTGACGCGGCCATAGTTTTATGGACGCAGTAATGCTAAAAACGCATACCAACCTAAAAAAAGTTGGCCTGTTTGGTTTCGTACGTCAAAAGGGCTACAGTCTATCTAGACCATTGACCTTTATATTATTACACTGGACTGGCTGCTGTCAAACTGCTCTTGTGCCTATTTGATTTCCGCCATTTTGGCGCTGTAGGACGTAGCGTGAGGGACATGGTAGGTACTAAAGTCTGAAGTCTGGAGAGACCATCACGGCAACCATTTTCATTGTACACGTCAAAATTAGTTCATTAGACTCACGCTAGTGGCGTTTCAAATAGGCACAAGAACTTTGCTGTCAAATCATACAGACGGCCAGTCCAGTTAATAAGAAAAAATGTTTTCATGTCAGTGATCCAGACATACAAATAATCTAAAGGTGCTCCCACACAGCAGTTATATAACAAATGTTATGCAATATTCTCAACTTTATTCTGAATACGGCCGGCAACACACAGACGGAATCTCGTTACGGAATTCCGTACGTACGTGATTCCGAACGCAGCAGCTGCATACAAAATCTATGGGCTGCCACACACATGCGTGATTTTTTCGTACGGAATCTTCATACATTGTCGAAATTACGTTCGGAATTCCGTTACGTGATTACGTCTGTGACTCTGTGTGTGGCCGGCCTACATGTTGTAGCAAAATGTTACACACTGTTATAGAATGTTCTTGTGTAATACAATATATAATAAAGTTATATAATTGCTGTAATATGTTTATATGTAAAAGTAATATGTAGTACTTATACTTCAGTGGTAATATCATAAAATGCCTCCTAAAAGTAAGTAATTTCGCACAAAAATGTTTGTCATAGAAGCTATAAACACAAGATAGTTATAAATGATTATAATACTTTGTAAAACAGTTTGTACACCTTTGTATTTTTGAAATATACATTATGAAGTGGTATTTACGCCTTCGTTTTATTTATTTCAACATTATTTTTGAGAGAGTGTTAAAACACAACAATGAAATTGGGAGCATTAACATTAAATAAACCTAGACAACATTAGTTTGCTTTCAAAAAAGGTAAAATACTAAAATAAATTCGTTAAATAAAAAATAACATTAAATAACAAAATTACCTATCGGAAGCATGTTTTCTAAATTGTGTTTTTTATAATTATAAGCTTAACCGTTTTTGACACACTATTCTTGTGCTTATGGATAGAATGCTGAATAAAAATTAAGGCAAGTATCCTAGCAAAAATTTAACAAAGACTAGTATAAACGCCACGTTCTTATATTAGCTGGTGATATTTTGTGTCGATCTATGGACTATATTAAAGATTTAAATGCTGTATTTCGCAATTAAAAATCTTTGTCCCCACAAAATTAAATGTAGGAATTAAAAAAATAAAATAAACAATATCGCTTGGTTTATAGAGCATTTAAACCAAAAAACAGCACACGAATCAGTTTCTAAATAATCACCCACATTAACCTTATTTACTATGAGGAGCTAGATGGTGCAGTGGTTTAGCGCCTGGCCCAGCGATTGCGGAGGTTAAGCAACCTTCGCAAGGGACGGTCATGGATGGGTGACCAAAAATTTATTATCTCGAGCTTCCCCGTGCTTCGGAAGGCACGTTAAGCCGGTCCCGGCTGCTCTTGCAGTCGTTAACACCCACCAATCCGCTATTCAAATAAACTTAATAAGTACTTTTGAATCGTCCATACTTTTCTACCACCCGTTCCAGACTGACCAGATTATGGCCCATCCTCCTTATCTACTCCTAAAGAAGGCCTGTGCCCCAGTAGCGGGGACATTGAAAAAATAACTGATGGTCACTATTATTATACTCGTAAATCACTAAAATTCAGTCCTATGGGTGTGTACTGGCAACACAGAATAAGCTGCAGTGGGCATATGCAGGTTGGCGATACAGTTACCCCTCGATTGGTACCGAGGAATGAACACAAAGAACCACATCGCTATGCACGCAAGTATGAGACAGAAAGCAACGGCGGCGATAATCAAACCGACGTGGTGGTCGTTCATTTTGGCACAGGTGAAGTATTTTGCGTCCAGCTCGAATATCTTGCTGTTGAAAAAAGGTTTCGGGGAGCCGCACCTAGAAAAGAAAGGGATTTTGAGTCTTATTCCTTTCTGTTAAGTTTGAAATCTTATCAGAATTAAATTTTACGTCGTGTAACTGTTGTTTTAAACATTCAAAATGTTTAGATGTTTAGCTACATATTTGTAACGTCAGATTGTCAGTCATAATTAGTTTTAGGGCGTCCGCTGCGTTAAGCGGGACACGCGCGCGGGTCGACATAGATTAGAGCTTACTCATGCACTGCCAAGCGTCTATCCGTCAGAAAACAAGCAATCTATATTCTCGCACCGGGATCCCGCTTAACGCAGTGGACGCCCTTAAGGAATTTAAATGCAAATAAGTTTTGTCCTTACCTCAAATGTTCATAATATTCCGGTTGTATTTGCAAAGATTTCAGCCAAAGCAAATTGCAGTCGCATGCCCATGGGTTGCCCTGTAAGTCGAGGTACCTCAGCTGTCCAATGGGCTCCGCTAGTTCTTTGTCCAATTTAGTTAGTCGCGACCCTTTCAAAGACAACTTTTCCAACTCGAAATAATCCGCGTCGTCCAATACTTCCTGGCCGAAAGCTAAGGAACTAAACACTGTCAGATTTTTATTTCTTTCCAACTCCAACTCTTTCAAACCTTGTAACGGCATAAACACATAATCAGGAACTTCTTTTATATCCAAGTTATTTAGTTTCAACACTTTCAGGCCAGGTAAATCGGCGAAGTCTTCATCAGAGATTTCTGAAATTGGATTATCAGACAAATCCAAATATTCTAAAGTAAAAGGCAACTCAAAAATGTCTCTCAAATTGTTCTGAGATATGATCAGCTTCCGAATATCATACGCGTCAGAAAAAAAGTTATCTGGTACTTCGTTCAAGTTGACTCCGCTGATACTCAAACGTGTTATTTTATGAGTTAATCCAAATCCATTTCTATCGAACAAATTAACTTCAGTTAAACTCCTTCCCAAATTGTTATTATCCAATATAAGTTCATTCAAATTGCTCAAGTGATGGAAACATAAATTTCCAAATGTTACAAATCTGTTATTAGCCAGGTTTAAGTGTCCAATTGTTTTGATATCGTTGAAGGCTTCCTTATCAATAAATTCTAGTTGGTTATAGCTTAAATCGAGCCACTTCAAGTTAGGCAATTTTAGAACTTTTGCAGGAATTTCTTTAAGAACATTGTTCTTCAAACTCAACTCCATTAATGTCGTAGATTGTAGTAGATTCGAAGGGTGTAACAATGATATGTTGTTGGACGTCAGATCCAGTGAATATGCGACACTCGGTAGCGTGTACTCAGCTGCTAAGATGTTTTCGGCTTTCTTATGATACGAGCAGTCTACAATATCACCCACATAGTCTTGGTTTACGTCATTATTATCACGGCACACACAGAAATTAATATTGGTACACACGTCCACACTCCTCACAGTGTAGCTGTGAAGGATACAAGTAATTACTATTGAAAATCGAAACATTTTGTTCGGAGGTTGTTTAAGTACTGTGGAGTAATTCTTTAGGAGTATCCAGTGAAATTGTTATCAGTCAGATAAACACGTTATCGTCGATATTTCGTTCCATTGTTGGTAATTTCGCTTTGTTTACTAGTGCGAGTATGCGTGTGTGCGATAGTGATCGCGGTTTATGACACAGATCTTCAGGTGTGAAGTCATAATAATTTATCGATGTACAACGAAGCGTCCAGACGGTAGAATATATTACCGATTTATATATAGCATCTATGTGTGATCTAATCAGTTAGCACAAGGAAAAATGAGCATAATCTAATACAACAACAAAATACGTTTTATTATTTATCATAAAGAAACGTCTAAACTATCTAAGTAGTAGAATATTTGGGCTTTTCGCTAAACAACATTATATTCAGTCCTACAGCCATATCTAATAAAGTTAGTACCATTGACCTAGTTGCATTATAATAGCAAACACCTAATTACGCCGAGAATTACAGGTCAGAAAGATAACAGAATGCATTGCTATTACAAAAAACATAAGGGCGATATTGAAGTGCGTAAAAACATGACACTGAAATATATTTTCAGATATTTCAGTTTATAATTTATAGAATTGAATATAGGAAACCCTATTTTAGCCTAATAATTATGGCGACTCTATCTGCATGTTTGCTTGTTTTCAAGCTTGAACGCTGAACCAATTTTGATGAATTTTGGTATAGAGCGAGGTTGTATGTTTGAGACGGCCATAGACATCTATTGTTCCCGAAATTCCAACAGAAATGTTATTATATCACACGGCAAAATCTAGTAATAAACAACACAACAGCCTGACAGATCAGTTTATTCGATAAAAGGATATATTACAATTTAATATCGTGATTGACTCACAATTTTATCATTTTTGAATTAGTCATTCATACCTACAGCTAGAACCTGCTGCTACGCGTTGCTTGCGCGATACTCTTGGCGCTTGGCTCTTCATGGGCCTACAACAAAAATAAACGTTTAACTACCGACAACTTAATATTTATACAACAATGTTTTTTTTGCAATCTAAATGCTCTTACGAGTAAGTTAAAAAAACTAGAGATTTCCGTGAAATCTTTGGTGAACATTTTTTTACAAGCCTACTGTTGTTCCTTTGCAAGCAAAAATGGTCGCTAGAAATAATCTACATAGCATCTTTTTATTGGGAGGCGCTAGTTTTCTCACAATCAACGTTATTATGTCAAAAAACTGAATTAACTACAGAAGATGCACTCCGCAAAATCATTTAAGTAAATAGCGACTCTTGCTCCGACACAATAAAGTGCAATTCAAGTCGCACAGCGCTTCCTTCCCTACAATTAATAGGGGTTAAAGTATGAAATCGCCGACTTTTTCTCACACACAAAGCTCTCATAATCTTCTATGATGATAAAGATGCTTCAGTTTCTTGTTGTTATTTAGAATCATGATCATGACGGCCTACTATCAGTAAAAAATATACCAATTTCTAATTTTCTTAGCAATTTCTAGTAAGCTTAGCCGATACTTATTTTTTTTCACTTAACACATGTGGTATTAGTCAGTTGAGTGTTTAAACATTTGTGCATAAAAGTTTTAAAACATTGGCCACAGAATAACTAATGGTACAAGTACAGAAGCAGCACTCGGCAAAGTCATTTAAATAAATAGCGACTTTATCTCCGACACAATAAAGTGCAATTCAGGTCACGCAGTTCACCTAGTAGTTGCCTCTCTTTCTATCGCGTGCTCTTACCTTTTCTGACGACGCAACGTTAGGGTTGTCTTCTTTTAAATGAACTGCGTAGCATATATCATAATGTGATAAACGACAATTGTTTATTGGTTTTTTGATTTTGATATCCGTACACGGCACAGTAAGGTTGATTCGATGTATTATAAAAAAGCAATATCTACGCAGGGAATAAGATGCCGCGCGACTACGCAGGCGGGCGTGTGGCGGCCCTCTGCTCACTTGTTCGTTCGAAAGAACGGCTAGCAGTAGGTGCTTATCGTGCCACCTTGAGCGAGTGAAGGAGGCCTGCATTGGCGTTCAGATTGTTAAATAAATTAAGTCAATGTTAGTATGGAAAATGCAAATTCTTTCATATTCTCCATAGGAAACGGAAATTTCATATTTAAACCCTTATTATATTCCTAGAAATAGCTTGTCTTTCTATAGCGTAGTTCTTATCTTTTCTGACAACTATACCTATGAAATTGTTCCGTCTATAAGTTATCTAAAGCGCGGAGTGCGCCCGGCTTGATTTCTCGTTGACAGTACAAATAGCCTCACCTTTATGACAATAGAAGTCCTCGGGCCAGTATTCCAGAGCTCCCCCTTCTCGTCAACAAACGCTGCTTCCACGGCCACTGTATAGAGGCCAGCGGCGTTCACGCTGACCAACTGCTGCGCCGAGAAGAAGTCACGAATCGGCGTGACTGTCTGTACCGCGGTTAGGACTGGGGGGACGTTTGTCAACTCCACCGTCTGGAAACAGATCTCTATTCATTCCTTGTAGCATAACGACGTGAAAAGGATTTTGTTAATATTGAAATGTGAAAAATGAGTTATGGTGTAGACCAGGGATTCCCAAACTATTTTGGGCAAGATACCCCTTTTTCAAAATGAACTGATTCCTCAGACCCTCATAGCCCATTTACTTTAATAATCCTATCAAATATCAAGTGTAATTAGTTCGTTAATGTCGATTGTATTGTATTTTTTTTATTATGTTGTTTCTCAAAAGAACACAAGTTTAGGAAATAAAAATCTACATTTCATAAGTATTTTTATTTAAATATACCCAGACATTACTCATTTTCATCATATTTTTTGTTATTTGTTGGGATGTTTAAATATTTTTATCTGTACTTTTTTTTATCAAACATCTTTGACTTATGTTGTTTCTTAAATGACAAGTTTAGGAAATAAAAATCATCATTTTCATTAATTTCTTCTCTATTAGTTGTTGGGATGTAAAACCAAAACAAAAACACATGCAGAACCGCTGAGTACCTACTAACAAAACTTTCTAAGGTCAAACGCTTTGAATGCGTTCAGGCACAGAATAACTAATAGTACAAGTACAGAAGCAGCACTCCGCAAATTCATTTAAATAAATAGCGACATTTGCTCCAACACAATAAAGTACAATTCAGGTCGCGCAGCACTAATAGTAGTTGCCTCTCTTCCTATCGCGTGCTCTACATAAGTCACTTGACTTGTGTTTAGAACTTTGTCACTCTAAGGGCTATTACCTTTTTGAACTGAAATAATAACAACTACAAAAAGTAACAAAGTTCTAAAGTGTATACATATTTTTTGACGACCTGTAAAAAATACTGTTTTCTACGCTAGCAAGTCCAGCACCAAAACCAAAGGCTTCTACCGCAAAAAAAAACAGTAGTCTAAAACTTGGAAACAAAATAAGAAAAGGTGAAGAAAATAAAACGTTGTTAAATATAGGTGCCGGCATATAACTTGGCAAGACAAAGATGAGACAAAAGATGCGCCGAGTTTAGTGTTTGAAGCTACTGCGCATCTTTTGTCTCATTCATTTCTTGCCAAGTTACGTGCCGGTAGTTATATGAATTCAGTTACGATACCTTCTCATTGGTGCGCGGATGAGGGGTGGCTGTGACTGTTATTTGTACCCCTTTGACTTGCCGCTGAGGCTGTCGTTTACTAGAGAAAAAAAAACATAAAACAGTGGCCTTACCATGAGTTGATGCAAACTGTTTTCGCTACCGTAAACTATCGTTTTCTCTCTTTCACTCGCATTGACTGTGAGCACTATGTCCGATAGTTTACGGTAACGGAAACAGTTTGCATAAACTCATGGTAAGGGTCGCAGGTGTTATAATATTTTTACGCCGTGGATACGATAAGACTTTTTTTTTGGTTTATTATTTAGAGAAATAGGTCGAATCCTTTAACACGAATTTGATATATTGCGAAAGTACAAATTAACGTTGTTAGTTTTAAAGATAGCAGTCGGACAAAAAAGTTCATTCGCCGTCTACGGATCATTGCATAAATAAGAATGACGCCAATTAAAACCGTTTATAAAACAGGGGCCGTACCGGCTAACGCATCGATTATCGAAAAGTCTGCCAGGTTTCAAATTAAAACAGATAAATCGAGCCCCAATTGGACCAAAATGGCGAACCCCAATTCATAATTTCACATGAACATCGATATCTTCCAAAGTACGTCAACAGAAAGTACAAAACGAAATTCTTTACTTTGATTTTTCTGTTTTAAGTTGAAACTCGGCAGACTTTTCGATAATCGATGCGTTAGCCGATTATCGATAGCTTATTGTATCCGAATAAGCAGCAAGTGTTAAGCAGAAAATAATTTGAAAGTCGCTTTCATGTCTGGCTCTAAACGTTTCTAGCTCTCATCATCATCATCATGTCAGCCGCACGACACCCACTGCTGGGTATAGGCCTCCCCCAAGGATTTCCACGACGATCGGTCCTGCGCTTCCCACATCCAGTGGCTTCCGGCAATCTTCACCAGATCGTCGGTCCATCTTGTCGGGGGCAGGGCCTACCCACTGCCACGTGGTTCCCTTTGAATATTGCCCGCTGGGACCCACGAGACAAAAAGAATAAATTTAAGGTAAAAAAAATAAAAAAATGGTATGGGTTGAAACAGTCTATATTACTAATATTGGTTTACACCTTACATGAGAAAAAATTCACAAATCTAGCTCAGCGACAGGGGTCGCTACATGGATTCTATTGGTTGGTGTGTGTCGGGTCGCAAAAAGAGTAAGCGTCGTCCGGTGCGCGGTCGCCATTCCAGAACCTTTCCGCCCCAACGGCCATCGGTTCTTCTCGCTATGTGTCCAGCCCACTGCCACTTTAGCTGAGCAATCCTTCGAGCGATGTCGGTTACTTTAGTTAGTAGTTTCTAGCTCTAATAAGTGATAATTATAAAAGCGGCGTCCATTAATTACATGACGTGATTTTGGCGATTTTTCGACCCATCTCCCCTTTGTAAGATCTTGTGAGATTTGGCTCTACCCCCTCACCCACCCATAAAACTCACGCGAGATTTTTCAAAACGCGTTTTTTGTGTAATTATGATAATCTATGCTTGCTTGCATTTATTTAAATAAACATTATTGTTTAGGATTTAGTCATATTTTGGTAAGAAAAAATGACTAACTTAATTTAACCCAATTTTCTCGCGATACTGTTTCTGTAGGAAAAAAAATACGTGATATTTGCCGAGACCTCCTCTCCCCCACGTGAGATCGGCGGGCTGATTATCTGATTAGAAACCACCTAGCGACCGGTTGCAGTTCATAGATGATAGTGATCCATTGCTACTTCTTTTTGGATTAAAAAAAACATACCAAATAAAAGTAGCAATGTATGTGGAATGAAACCGGTCGCTAAATAGTTTCTTTTTAGATAATCAGGGTGCGGGTGAGATTCGGCTCGACCCCCTCCCCCCTAAATGGCCACGTAATTAAAGGACGCCCCCTAATGACATACCTGAGAGGTACCGCCGGTAAGACGACCCCTTCGAGCTTGAGCGCGAGCCGATGCGACAGCGGCAACGTCGCCGCGTGCTCGGCGGGCGGCGCGCGCCACGCCGGCGTCAGCGACACGCGGCACAGCGCGCCGCCCGCGCGCCCCGCGCACACGCCGCGCGACCACGCCGCGCCGCCCGCGCACGCGCGCACCGCCGCCAGCATCGCCTCCGCGTGCTACACACACACGCGCGTCTAAGGCCCTCCACATATGGCTCGTAAGCGTATCGTAAAGACGCGACGAGTACGCAGTGGCGGTACCTACCTCCTTAGAAGCCCAAAAGCCCGGCTTGCCCTGACAAAATCTTATTTACACTACTTACTAATGAATCTCAATTAATGACAAAAACAAAATATTATTCACGAACGTAAATTTTCAATCAAAATCAACCTAAGATTGAATTTTTCTTAGTCGTTAAACTGCATAATATAGCATATTAATCGAAAAATACACTACATCTCTCTCGCACTCGTTGGCTTGCGAGCGGGCTTCGCGAATTCATATATCCGCACTCTTCTAATATTAGCGAAACTGGTACCCCACTACATTACATACTATTGTACGTATCTATCTATAGATTCTATGAAAAATGCTCAATCCGAGCCAAAGCATGCTTGCTATTGAAGTTAGCCGCAAGTGGGTACGAGACCGCCGCGCAGGGTGACCATTTGTGGCAGATTTCTGGCATTTGGGCAGATTTAAGCCTAAATTTTAGCTGTGGCAGACTAATCTGACGATTTGGCAGATTTCAAGGAAAATTTGTTATTTTTTAAATACACTTGTATAGATTAGTATCTTTGTAATTGATCGAGGTTCAATATTACAATGTGCTCAGTCATATAGTGCACAAACAAAGAATGTGAAACCAGGCTCAAATCAAACATATCTAAAAAAAATAATTATAAAATCTGGAAAAGGTGTTGGATTTCAAGGCTTTTTTATTATTTCGCATTAAAAATAAACTATCAGCCCATCTAAACACAATATGATATCGCATGTTATAGCGTTTTATCGATCAGCAATCAAAATCCATTGTCATTTGACAGTTTAAAGCGATTTTTTGTATGTGGCATATTTTTGAGTCGGGTTTGGCAGATTTTGGCAGATTTTTTGCCAGGGTCGGGCAGATTCGCCATTTTTGAGATGGTCACCCTGCCGCCGCGTAAACAACAGTCAACAGCTCACTCACGATCGGGCCAATCGCACGCGGCGTCAGACACGCGACAAAGCGCCTCGTGACCTCGCCGCGCCGCCTCCGCGTGCTACAATATGCTAAGGCGCGCCGCTAGCTGACACATGTTCCACTCTCATGTTTTGCAGCTTTGCGCGTCATTCGCGCGGGAGTGAAGAGCGGCTATTATATCGAACGATCGTGTGTCTGCCACGCGATAAAGCGCCCCGCGAACATAATATACACTATATAGTTTGTATCGTTCGAGCATGTGCGTGCAGGATAAAGATAAATAGATATATTCGTACAACGGGGCGCGGATCAGACGGAGTATGAGAGACAGTACACGAGAAAACTGATTTGTTTTCAATATCTATAGTTTTGAAACTTTGACATATTTAACTTGATATCAATCAGGGTGTCGATTCTGCTAATGTTTACGTCATAATCGTGTTTCAATTCAATTTGTGTCAAAACGCATTACAATGGGGTTGGCAACGCAAAGCTAATTGTAGATGTCGCTGCGTACGCTTGTTCCTAAGACAGTAGACGTTCAGAACAAATCTATGGGAAAATAGGTATTAATTTTGTGGTATTTTTTTACCGAAAAAGGCCCATTGACTAAAGAAATTAGTAAGTTCCAACATTTTTAAAGCCTATTATACAGAATTTAATCATTTTAAAGCTAAAAAAACTATTTTTTTTAAGTAAAAGTCCTTTGTTTTCGTAGCTCTCGTGGAACAAGCGTACGCAGCGCCATTTTGACAATTGTCTTCCCCATTGAAACACGATAATGGCGTTAACATTAGCAGAATCGACACCCAGATTCTGTGAAAAACACCCTAGAAAAGATTTGATTAACTTTGTGTGATATGATAATTATTTACTTACCCTATGCGTGATACCCTGCCCAGTAGTGTTGTCGAACAGCTTAGCGGAAATGTTCGCGAGCGCGGCGCTCGGGGCGAGCGCGATCATTTCCTCCAGCGTCTTGGGCTTGATCTCCTTGGTGGGCAGCTCCGGAGGTCGCTCTTGGGTGGACGTGATGCGGTCCAGGAAATGGGCTAGTTGGGCGTACGTGTGTTGAGCGCTGAGGTTTTAGTTAAGGTTATTTGTATTTTTACATAAGAAGAAATCTACCAAGTACTACAGCGAATCTTCTAATAACCCAGCTTAGCGGTCAGTCTTGTGTTGTTATCGGATCAGCCTGTCATGACTTTGTCGGATTACGTCACGTAATATTGGGAAGATCAGTCTCGTGGCACGTCATATTGGGCAGATCAGTCTCGTGGCACGTCATATTGGGCGGACCAGTGTCGTGGCACGTCATATTGAGCGGATCAGTCTCGTGGCACGTCATATTGAGCGGATCAGTCTCGTGGCACGTTATATTAAGCGGATCAGTCTCGTGGCACGTCATATTAGACAGATCAGTCTCGTGGCACGTCATATTGAGCCGATCAGTCTTGGCACTTCATATTGGGCGGATCAGCTTCTTGGATGTCATGTTGGGCAGATCAGTTACGTGTCACTACTTTTGTCAGAGTATTTACGTGTAATGACTTTTTGTAAGGACCAGTCGCGTTACGTAATATTTGTCGAATTAGTCTCGAGTCGAGTCACGTTTTTGTCAAAAAAAACGCGCGTAAAAATCGATAGATTAATTTCGTATGGGAAATTTGTACAGTGCCATTTACCGCCGAAAGGCGAAATGAAATTTTCCATAGATAATTATATTTTTCTATAGATAATTATTTTCCATAGACTGAGAGATAACAGCTACTTACTCCACCTTATAACGATGGTGAAAGTATTGGGAAAGCGACGCGTTGGCAGAAGAAAAAAGCCTTGGTCACGGAACATCCGGGAGTGGACGAAGATTGCCAGCGTTGAACAACTTTTCCACTTGGCGCAAGACAGGGCAAAATTAGCTGAGCTGACGGTGAACCTCCAGTAGTGGAGAGCACAAGAAGAAAAAGATAGATTTAATAATTACTCTAGAGTACTTTTTTTGCACACGCGTTTTTTTTTCGACAGATGTTCGTGGTATAAGAACTAGTATTATATAAATCATGCTTTTAACAAGGGCTTGAAACAGTCTAAACTCGATTCTAGTGATGGGACTCGAATCACAATTGATTTGAATGACGGATGAATTCGGATAATGTCGATCCAAGCTCGATTCGAATGTGTATTTATGCTGATTCGAATCATCACCTGATTCGAATTGGTTGGCTGATTCAAATCATCGTTCGAATTCGAATCAGTTTTTTTGATTCGAAACTTTGATGGCGTAGCAGGCTTACTTTAGGGGCTAAGAACTACTAAGAAGGTAGTTAAATATTCGTTTTAAGTTTTTAATTTCTTTAACCATATTTAGTATTTAAGATATTGTGTAAAAATTTTAAGATATTTAGTTTTTGTTTCAATTATTTCCTTTAAGGTTAAATAATTCAATTTATGATACTGTTTGTTATTGATTCGAGTAATCCTATCGATTCAAATCATCACATTGATTTAAATCTATTCGAGTCGATTCGTATAAATTTTTTTATTCGAGTCACATCACTACTAGATTCCCTGTTAATGATAAAGGATACGTATGCAGGTGCGTGAGCGTGGCGTCGTCGGCGTGGAAGGCGGTGCGCGCGATGGCGCCGTAGCGCTGCGCCACGCCGGCCGCGGCGCGCGCCGCCTTGCGGATGGCGTTCGCGCACGCGCCCGCCTTGGCGGCCGGGTCGCGCGCCGCCTGCGACCGATTTATTGTTAATTTGAAGTCAGTCGAAACGCCTCGACACAAAACCAGCACACTTACAGCGTAATTTATAACTGGCGAGTGTGGTCCGTACGCGTTGACCACTATTTGCACTTACAAATCTATAAAATGCAGCCACAGGTGGTGAATGAAGAAGGTTCGCCCGTTTGTGTGTTCGGGCTGTCAGTTAGGGTGAATACCCACTTAGGTTTGCGAAACTTCGCGGTCCGCGAACCTGCGCTAAAAAAAATGTTTATCCCATAGAAATAGAATGTCAAAGAACAACAATGTCAATAAACAGGTGATCCGAAAAACGATTCATACATTTTATATGAGATAAGTAAAATATGACTTAGATTCATAAAATATGACTATAATATGGCAAAGGAAATTATTAAACTATGTTCCATACTGTTTTCTTCATCGATAAACGAATAAATGTAGTGAAATATGGTTTTAAAGAAATGTATGGCAATATCTTATTTACCTGTGAAAAGTGTGATTACTTGGACTGTTTCTTTTTGTTACATCACAATTACTTAGAACACAAGACATGATGGCTCCACGATACCTTTATTTTATATTCTAATTAAGATTAACAAATATTTTAAACAAACTGTGATTGCTCATTTGCTAGGCGGGTCGCTAGGGGCTCTTACTGTAAAAAATGTTGGCACATGTCACTTGATCCTTTGTCTCCTTTTGACAAAGACCATGTCCGTATGATGTTAACTTCTCTTTTCCACGCTTTGTTGGTCTTCTTGAGCGCAACGAAAATTTTTCTATGTCTATGGTTTATCCTGTGCTGCATTAGTGTGTACGTGTGCAATCACGTATGCGAACCTGGTTCGCATACGTACACACTTTAGCACAGAATACATAATAGTACAAAGTACAGAAAATTCACTCCGCATAGTCATTTAAATAAATAGCGACTCTTGCTCACACACAATAAAGTGCAATTCAGGTCGCACACCGCTTCCTTGCCTACAGTTATATTCACCTACAGGTTGCCTCTCTTTCTATCGCGTAGCTCTTAGCTCTTCTAACAACTTTAGGGTTGTCTTCTTCTAATCCTTCAACGCTCGAGCGGCCACATCGGGCCGCACAACACAACAATGGAAAATCTATTGTCTCATTTTCTGTGCTTGAAGGATTAAATACTTTATTACAAGTTTTGTGTTTATAATGTGTACCTACCTACTTAAATGTGAAAAAATTACGTTTCAAATAAACCTAGGCTAGATGTACAGTTAACGCCACATTCGACTATGTGTTAAATTTGAGGCAGTCTTTATGCCACCGGCTCCGCCACCATACTGTTGCCGGTTACAGAACCCAGAAATGTAGGTATTTAGTTAAGTAGGTATAATTCGCTCAAAAAAAAAGAATTAGATAGGTGGGTACCTTAGGAAATTTGATCGAGAAAAAATAGTCACGACCCACCTCTGAATATAAGTACCTATAACTACACGCTTTCCTACCTATAGTAGGTTACACCTACTTATCAAAAATAGGTATGTACCTACTCATAAAAATGACGAGAAAATAAACAAAATATAAATTTTTCTTATACATTTTAGAATCTTTCGGTAAAGTGAATAAACCGGTCAAGAGCGAGTCGGACTCGCGCACCGAGGGTACCGTACCATCATAATTGCACCATCAAACTACACTGCAGAGTAGAATAATCAAATTAGTATTGCAGCTTTAGGTCAGCGCCATCTCTTGAGCGATAGTGGAACTAATGCTAACTTTTTTAGAAATTTGATAATTTCTAAAAAATTGTGCAACCTATATTAGTAGGGCGGTAAAACAAGGTTTGAGGTTAGTTTTCGCACAAGTCATCACGGAAATACGAAAATTTGGTATCGATGCATTCAGTACGATGCACTGATCACAAATATATAAGATGACAAGCGCGAAAATGGTGGGGGTAGAAACTGTGACGTCATAAAGTTTTCAGTACCAAGAAATAATAAAAACATATCATGTGGCATACCAAATGAAAGGGCTTTGTGAGTAGATTACGAATATATAACACACTATAACATTTTCACTACTTGGTCTAACAAAATATGAGAAAACGTCGAAAGATTTCACGATTCCGGGTTCCCGTTGAACAGCTCTGGACTGAAAACGACTGAATGGATTTCTGCAAAATACTTATCAAATTACTCTGAACATCCTCTATTCTGGTGTCCAAAGGTAATTGACCAAAGATATTTAAAAATAAAAAAGTTACATCAATTTTACTAACAGCATAATTTTCTAAGTTTTCCGTTTCTTATAATAGTCCAGTAGCTTCGGTAGTAAAATCGGATTTGCTATCATTTTTTTATTTTTTCTTATTTTTTCCGGGGTCATAGGATAGCTTTGCTCTTGTAATAGGTATGTGTTATCTTAATCTATATATATAAAATTCAAAGTCCTGACTGACTGATTGACTGATATATCAACGCATAGCCCAAACCGTTGATTTGGAGACTTGAAATTTTGCACATAAATACCTTATACAGTGTAGGCATCTACTAAGTAAGGATTTTGGAAATTCCACCCCAAAAGGGGGTAAAATAAGGGATGAAATTTTGTATGAAAGTCCGCCAGTTTCGAAGTTAGGATCTTCAAGTTTTGAATTTAGGCTGACAATTGAAAATTAATATTTATGTGTGCCTGCGTTTTTGACGATTGCATCCCCGAAGCGGTGAAAAGGTGGATGAAATTGTATCTGAAAAGTCCTTCATTTTCAAAGTAAAACTCACAAAATTTATTATTTAGGCTTAGGGTTAGAAAGTAAAAGCAAATATGCAAACACACATTTCATATTTTATTGAAAATCAAAGGGGTTGAAGGTTATAAATAAAATAAATATGAGATGAATAAACCTAAAAATCGATGGATGTCGTTATTGAGATTTAATGGGATGACGATTGCAAAGATGACATTTATTTTGAAGTTAAACATGGTGGACGGACATGATTCAACTTCTTAAGGGTTGAAATTTCATATGGTAAAGTAATGTTTGTAAAATAGACATTTCGACTTGAAACTTCGTAGGAGTATGTACTTCTAAAATGGGACGGGTTTGATATTTAATTCTCACATATTTATTATAAAAGAAAAGAACCTAGGTACATCCGTTTTTTTTACATCGCGTTAGGATCTCAGGTACACTCCACATCTGTTATAACTGAAAACAAGAAACTATCGTCCGTGCCATTTAAATCTGCATAAAAAGTCAGTCACCCCACCTGTACCAAAATTCTAAAAACTTTGCGATAGCGTATCGCATTTCATACTAACTGTCACTAAACCACAAAACGACTGCGCCTCGAGATAAATGTAGGTGAACATGATAAAATAAAGCTATCAGCACTCTATGTTGAGTATTTTAATAATGTTTTTATATCATAAAATTTTAGTTTTTACTAACGTATAATCGTAATGTTCGTTATCATAAGTTAAATTAAAGGTATAGTATTAGAATCAGAAAGTAATTCATACAAATACTTTACTACCACGCAAAAATTATGCTATATGAGATACTGCTGTATAAATTTGTTAGTCTATAGATAGCTCTTCAAAAATGACATTGAGGCTTCTAAAACTATTTTTTCTCAAAGTCAACCGTTTGAAAGATATACACTGCCAAAGTGGTAAAATATGTGCGGAACCCTACTGCGCGTGGCCCGACACGCACTTGGCCGGTTTTTGTTACTTTATTCTTGTTTCGTCATTGTTTTTATTCGATTTTAGTAGTTAATTTGTTATTAAATTTTTGCTTTGTTTTCTTATTTGTTAATATATGCAACAAACAATATTATGTTAAATAATCGAAAAGAAAAACATATATTCCGTAAGTTTTACTTGAATTAAAATAAAAAAAACCGGCCAAGTGCGAGTCGGACTCGCGCACGAAGGGTTCCGTACCAAAAAACGGCAAAAAAAATACGTTTGTTGTATGGGAGACCCCCTTAAATATTAACTTTATTCTCTTTTTAGTATTTGTTGTTAGAGCGGCAATAAAAATACATCATCTGTGGAAATTTCAACTGTCTACCTGTTGTCGTTATTAATATCGAGCAAAAAACGGCAAAAAAATCACGTTTGTTGTATGGGAGCCCCCCTTAAATATTAATTTTATTCTGTTTTTAGTATTTGTTGATATAGCGGCAACAGAAATACATCATCTGTGAAAATTTCAACTTTCTAGCTATCATGGTTCATGAGATACAGCCTGGTGACAGACAGACAGACAGACAGACAGACAGACGGACAGCGGAGTCTTAGTAATAGGGTCCCGTTTTTACCCTTTGGGTACGGAACCCTAATAAAAAAGTACATTTTCAAAAAGGTTTCTAACACATGGTGCATTCGACCTTTGACATCGCCCCTGTCCATCGAAACGCTTGTTGATTACGTTAGCGACAGAGATAGCGATAGTGCTCATAGATTTTGATCGCTAGTTTTCGGAAAGGGGGATACATTGGTAGAGGCGTGTTAATGACTTTTTATGCAGATTTAAATGGCACGAACTATACATTAACTCTCCTAATAATATATTCGTCTAGTGAGAAAGTTTGCAGTTTATAATATTTTAATTATTGCAGTCTCATATCCGATATCGTTTTTGACATAATGCCCAGACGCACCACTGAGCAAGTAATTCACTACGTAGACGCACTATAACCGCCGATTCTGCTGTTTGACCGACGGCACAATACGCCATCTATTAGTTATAATTGCGAATTACTTCGATAGCTCTCACTGTGACAAAGTGGCAGGAAGTTTAAACTTTTTTTAGGCTTTGGACTAAAGTAGCACCCTAGGGCTAATGTACCCCGATGGTACTGTACTCCACTCTAGCTGACACTTTAGTTGACAAAAGGTATTTAAAAATAAAAAAAATACATAAATATTAAACAGAGTGTAATTTCCTATTTTACATCAATTACAAATATTATCCTCATATAGGGTTACCTACTTGACCCAGTTTTTACTACAAACATTTATTATTGCATTATTTAAATATACTGTATCGGGATGTTCACCATGTACCTTTTTATTTTTGAGACTCCGATATTTCGGCGCAGTTGCATGCGCCATGATCACGGAAGAATGGTGAAAATCCCGATATTTAAATAATTTTAATAACCATGGAAATTTAAAACAATATATTTATTATTGCATTTTTAGATTTTAGGCATTCACAATACTATTTTCATATTAAGATAATTAATATACCTATAAGGAAAATACTAGAAAAAATTTATTGTAAGTAAATTATATTATTATCTGGTTCTTAGCAGATTACACTTTAATAGAATTATGTATAACCGGCTATTCATTTCCGATTAAAATCTAGAAACAACCGGTGAACAAATAAGTAAATGAAGATCTCATTAAGACCATTCATTTCTTCAAACCATTAGTCTAGGATGAATACTTTCCGAGATATTGCTGATTTAAATTTGACAGCTATCATTCACAATGAAGATCTCAGTAAGAACTTTCATTGCTTCAAAGACACCATCAGTCTAGGATGAGTACTTTCCGAGATATAGCTGTTTTAAAATTGACAGCTGTCATTTATGATGAATATCTCAGTAAGAACTTTCATTGCTTCAAAGACACCATCAGTCTAGGATGAGTACTTTCCGAGATATTGCTGTTTTAAATTTGACAGCTGTCATGTCGTTATCTATCAATCTAGGATACTTACACCCGTATTAAAGAACAACACCCAAACCCGTGATCGTGCAGTATGCCGCGCGATACCGCAAGACCCTTTAGTGTGTTACGACGTGCCATGTCGCGTCGTGCCAGGCCATGCTGTTGTGGCCGCGATGCCACAGGATGATTCGGTACGCCCTAAGCGTGCCATGCCACCCCGTGCTGCGCCATGCCATCAGTGAGCGCATGCCATGATTTTATCGTTACCTAGGTTACGCCGCCGCCGGATCCGTCGATCACATAGACGACAGTGACGCCGGCGGCGCCGTGTGTCACTGTAGTAGAGCTCTCTATGATATGAAGAATGTACTGTGACAAAGGTAAACCCTGCTGGTTTTTGTGGATCTCTGAATGCGAAAATAGGTCGATCTCCTTATGACAAGAAAAATATACTGTGACAAAGTTCAACCTTGCTGGTGTCAGTGGATCTCTGAAGCATACTAATTTTGTACTGTGGTCTTTGTTGCTGGTTTACTACTTGTTGGTCACTTTCAAATTTTTTCTATTTAATTTTGTATTCCGAGATATACACTGCCACTATTTAAAGTTTCGTTTCGTCAAAATCCGTTCAGTGGTTTTTGCGTGATGAGCATTCAGTCAGACAGACAGACAGACAAGACATTTTTTAACGGTTCTAACATGTTCAGTTACCGATTTTAAATCGCCCTGGTTGTTTCTTTTCCAAATATATTCAACTAGCGGCCGCCCGCGGTTTCACCCGCGTGGTTCCCGTTCCCGTGGGAATATCGGGATAAAAAGTATTCTATGTTTTAATCTAGGCTCTCTACTATCTGTGTGCCAAATTTCAACCAAATTCGTTCAGTAGTTTTTGCGTGATTGAGGAACAAACATCCAAACCCACAAAATTTCACATTTATAATATTAGTAGGAAGTAGGATTTACAGACTTTTTTGCGTTTACGATTTTATTGAAGGTATAGATTATATTACTATCAAAATGTTGTACCTAGTAGGTATAATAAATTATTGCAAATGTAGTCCCCATTGCTTTCCTGACATTTATTTTAATTTTAAGGACATTTGTTTTTCAATGTTCCGATTTTATCCAAAATAAACTTCCACACCGTTTTCGAGGTCACAATTTTAATCTATTATCCATAGCTCATCTGATGCGCAACAAATCAAAACTCCTCGAATTATTTCCAAATAGAGTGAATTTTACCGACTTGACTACTGGACTATTATAGGAATCAGAACTTAGAAATAACAGAAAATTATGCTGTTAGTAAAATTGATGTAACTTTCTTATTTTTAAATATCTTTGGTCAATTACCTTTGGACACCAGAATAGAGGATGTTCAGAGTAATTTGATAAGCATTTTGCAGAAATCCATTCAGTCGTTTTCAGTCCAGAGCTGTTCAACGGGAACCCGGAATCGTGAAATCTTTCGACGTTTTCTCATATTTTGTTAAACCAAGTAGTGAAAATGTTATAGTGTGTTATATATTCGTAATCTACTCACAAAGCCCTTTCATTTGGTATACCACATGATATGTTTTTATTATTTCTTGGTACTGAAAACTTTATGACGTCACAGTTTCTACCCCCACCATTTTCGCGCTTGTCATCTTATATATTTGTGATCAGGGCATCGTACTGAATGCATCGATACCAAATTTTCGTATTTCCGTGATGACTTGTGCGAAAAGTGTTTTCTAAGCGTCTTTTCTAAGATTACCGCCGCTCTATATTGAGACATTGTTTTATTTTTCCTGTAATCTTAATATATAAAATCTTAAACTGAATGACTGACTGACTGACTGACTGACTGATCTATCAACGCACAGCCCAAACCGCTGGACCTAGAGACTTGAAATTTTGCACCTTATACAGTGTAGGCATCCACTAAGGAAGGATTTTTGAAAATTCTATCCCTAAGGGGATGAAATAAGGGATGAAAGTTTGTATGAAAGTCCCTCAGTTTTGAAGCTAGGATCGTCAAATTTTGTGTTTACGCTGAAGATTGAAAATTAATAAATACGGGTCTCAGCGTTTTTCAAAATTCTTCCCCCGAAGGGGTCAAAAGGGGGATGAAGTTGTGTAATTAAGAAAATCCTTTATTCTCGAAGTCAAAATTGCTAAATATATAATTTAGGCTTATGGATGGAAATCTAACGCAACATATATTGTTATTGTTAGTATTTCAATCCCTACGGGGATGAAATGGGGGTGAAAAGGGGTAAATAAACCTAAAAATAGATATGGATGTCGTTATTGGGGTTTTCTGGGATGACGATTGCAAAAATGACATTTATTTTGAAGTCCAACATGGTGGACATGATTTGACCCCTCAAGGAGTGAAAATGGGGTTCAAATTTTGTATGGAAAAATAATATTAAATGGACATTACAACTTTAAACTTCGTAGGAGCACGTCTAAAAATAAATAAGCAAACATATATTTTGTGATTTTGAAAATAAACCCCTTAGGGGGTAAATGGGGTGAGTAAACCTAAAAATGGATACGGATGTCGTTATTGGGGTTTTCTGGGATGACGATTATAAAAATGACATTTATTTTGAAGTTCAACACGGTGGACATTATTTAACCCTCAAGGGGTGAAAATGGGGTTCAAATTTTGTATGGAAAAAAATATTAAATGGCCATTACAACTTTAAACTTCGTAGGAGCACATCTAAAAATAAATAAGCAAACATATATTTTGTGATTTTGAAAATCAACCCCTTAGGGGGTAAATGGGGTGAGTAAACATAAAAATCGATGTGGAGGTCTTTCTTGAGGTTTTATGGGATGGTGATTACGAAAATGAGATTTATTTTGAAGTCTAACACGGTGGACATGACACATCATGGACCTGTACCTGGACATGCACATCCAGGTAACGGGAACGAGAACAGGCACGGGCACGGGCACGGGCACAGGAACAGGAACGGGAACGGGAACAGGACGAGAACGGGACGGGAACGGAACGGGCCGGAACGGAAACGGAACGGGAAGGGAACGAGAATGAAACGGGAACGGTAAGGGAATGGAATGGGAACGGTAACGGAATGGGAACGAAACGGGAACGGAACGGGAATAGAACGGGAAAGAGAAATGGACAGGAACGGGACGGGAACGGTACCGGGAAAAGGAACGGAAGGAGGACGGGATGGGAACGGGACGCGAATGGGAACGAAACGGGAATGGAAAGGGACGGAACGGAATGGGAATGGCACGGGAACGAAACGGGAACGAAACGGAAACGAAACGGGAACGACACAGGAACGGAACGGGAACGAAAACGGGACGGGAACTAAGGGGAAAGGATCGGGAACGAAACGGAACGGGAAGAGAACGGGACAGGATCGGGAACGGGAACGGGAATGGGACGGGGCGGGAACGGGAACCGGACGGGAACAAGAACGGAACGGGACGGAATGGGAACAGAATGAAACGGGAATGAATCGGGAACGGAACGGTTCAAGAACGGGAACGAGAACGGGACGGGAACGGGAATGGCAACGGAAGGGGTACGAGAACGGGACAGGAAAGGGACGGGAACGGACGGGAACAGAACGTGAACGGAAACCGGAACCGGAAACGTAAAAATGTCTGGTCAGATCCTGGTTGAAGGTTCTCTAAGGATTTTCTCTAACATCCACGCGGACGAAGTCGCGGGCAGAAGCTAGTCTTTATATAAACTGCTATCACATAGAATAGGGAACATGCATAAGTCACCGATTTTGATAAATTTGAGCTTGATCGCTGCGGACACGTATAAAAACATGATGGAACAGAAAAATAAAAAATAAAATGTATTACTTTAGTTTTATCACACAAGGGAAAATAACGATTTTTTTTTTTCGTTTTCGGATATAATGCACTGAACAGTCGGATAGAACATCAAATAAGAAATAATATTTTGTATGACACATGTACTTAAACGCAATATTTAGGGAGATATTTGAAAATTCTTGGCTAACTCCATACTAATGCACTGAAACGTGACATGAGTGACGTCACAAATGTTGACCTTTTTGTATAGAGCGTTTTCGGCGGGTGCTGCTGCGTGCTAACTTCAAGTAACTATATCACGAGAAAAAACACAAGAGAAAAGTTTTAATATTACAGTTGATTTTCTCACGCATTATACTTTTGATTTTGATACAAAAAAAATTGATGCATGTTCCCTGTTATTTCTAATTTTTCTCTTTGCAAACTTCGGAGATAAGGGGGGGGGGGGGGGACGGTATTTTTTTTATATTTTTCATAATAAGTTGAAAAAAAAATGTGGCCTAAAACAAAAAATATATATATTAACAAGGTGCAAACGGCGGCGTTCTATCATATGATATTCCACATGCCCTAGTAGAACCCACTTCAAATTTTTCAGACCCTTTTTCAGTCCCTGTTGTAAAAAAGATATTTATTTTTTTATTAATTTCTTATTTACAAAATAGTTGGGCGAATGTCATCTTAAACTATTCCGAATTTCAAGTTGATACCATTAGTAGTTCTCGAGATATCCAGCTGTGACAGACAGACAGACAGACCGAGTCACACCATAAGGGTTCCTTTTTTACCATTTTGGTACGGAACCCTAAAAATTAAAACTTTGAATCCTTCTGTTTATTGCGACAGCCGTCCACGCAACAATTATTAGTATTACGATTCTCCACTATTTATAAATTGCTGGGAGCAATAAACAATGATCGATTGACCGTCATAGAGGCATAGAATAACGCACGCGTGTACTCACAAGCGCGGCGACAACCCTGACTGATTTTGCAACTCCAAGTTGTCGCGCGCTGTAAGTACTTATCGCGGTAGGTATGGGCAAGTGACGGATGCCTGACTTTAGCCATAGTGAAAATAAAATGTTTGCTATTGCGCACTGTTCCAGGTTTGCGGAGCGCGGTGGTTCGCGAACCTAAGTGAGTACACATTCTTACAATAAAAAAATATTTTTAATCAGTTGTTTATCTTTCATAATGTTAATAATACTGATTATGCACCGGTAAACTATCGTAGAAAGGAGCTAATTAAGTTAAAGTAGAAGTTGTTGAGAAAGTTACGGAGTCAGAGTTCTACAATATATAGATGCTCAAGAGCGATTAAAAAAGATTTTTATATGAAAAACTAGCGACCCGCCTTCGCTTCGCTTCGGTTCCATTCTTTTTTTGCTAAATGCGAACTTCCAACAACACCCAAAAAGAAAACAAATATCTTACAGTCGTCACCTCGTTTAAAAGTTTAAAGGTTAAAATAATGTGCATAAAATGCTTAAGGTAACTAACATATTTAAGTTGATAAGGATTAATTCTGTATCCTTTTAAATAGCTTTCCAAATTACCGCATTGTACGTGACCAATTTTTTAGAAGAAATTATATATGGGTACGGTAACCTATTCTTAAAAGATAGATATAGTTATGCCATCGCGGACTTTTTTGTAGATCTATAAAAGAGGAACAATTCTATCATACATTATTTTGTTATAGCTCAAAAGGTTTATGCAGCGTTTTCAATGCAAGCTTTCAGAGGGCTTAATTTTTGCCGACTTTTTCAACAATTATTTACATATTTCTACCAACTTACATAAAACCTCAACTTATTATACACCTAAACCTTTCTCAGGAATCACTCTATCAGACTCTATCTACTGGTGAAAACCATATGAAAATCCGTTCAGTAGTTTTGAGTTTATCGTGAACAAAATACCGAAAATCCTAAATGTCGATGTCCAATAGACCGAAACTTGAAAGATCGATTATTAAATGACCGATAGTTCAAAATCCCGAAAGTTAAAATGCCGAAAGTTCGAAATCTCGAAAGTATGTTTAGGTCTTTTAGGTGCGACGACGAGCGAGCGTAGCGAGCGAGGAGGGGCTTAGGTTCCATTGCGACCAACAACGCACGAGCCGAGCGAGCGAAGCGAGCGTGCCAGAACCGACCTGCTGGCGTGTAACCCTCAAATTACTTTCGGGATTTAGTCTTTTAGGTAAAATGCCTTTCGTGATTTGAATTGTTACTAACAAACTATGGATCCTTGGTCTGAAAATAAATTATTTTTATTTTTATTTTACTTATTATTATTAAATGTACGACCAAACAACCATTTGACTTTTCAATTTTCGGTCTTTCGTCCATAGGTCTTGTAAAATTTGGTCTTTTCAATTTCGGCATTGTAATACATACCCAAATTTACAACTACAGATTGAGTTTATATAAAAATGGCTCAAGTAGATATTTAAGAAATGCCACAAAACAACAAAAAGTTGATTCTAAAAGATAAGTGAAAGTGAAAGAAAAGCAAAAATTCAGCTTAAGCACACTTACAAGTTTACAAAAAGTACATAATAATAAATAAGATAGATAGACGCATTGTGACTGACTCTAGCGCCAAGTTGGCCTTAATGCGCCGACTGGTGGACGATTTGTGGATAAGACAAATTATCCTGTCATTGCAACAAAATCTCCTCACCTGTGCATGAGCATGAGCGATCGCCGGCGGCGGTTGCGTGCACAGCGCCCTAGCGGCCTGAGCGGTGCGAGCGAGCGCGGCGAGCGCGGCGGCGCGCGCGTGCATGGCGGCGGGCGGCAGCGGCGCGCAGCCCCCGCAGCCCGCGCACCCCGCCGCGCAGCCCGCGCCCCACCCGCACCCAGCCCCGCAAGCGCCACTCGCCTCCCACCCTGCGCTAGCGCCCTCTAGACCCGTTATACCTATTGAAGAATTACTAAATGATAATATATACGATTCTTGGATTTATTCGCGGTTTTAGGTTTTATTTTAGCATTTCTTAAAGATCCGACTATTTTTAGGGGTCACAGACACACCTGTGACCTATACTTGAGAATAGTAAAAAACTAGAAGAGGCAACAGCTTCCGCAGCCCGCGCCCCATCCGCACCCCGTCTCGCAAGCACCACTCAACTCCCACTCTGTGCTAGAGGCCTCTAGATCTCTTGACCTTAAGGTCAAACCGCACTTTAGCGGCGCGGTGCTGCGCCGCACGGCACTGCCTCTCCTAAACGCACTATCGCGGCAGCGGAGCGGTGCGGTGCGGCGGCCAGACGTGGCAAGATTTCATTGAAGTTGGACGCACGTACGAATGAAAAGGGAACACTCGATCACGCGTTCCCTAGAACGAATTTCCAAGGAACGATTTTGCAACACATCCTTATATTTTTATTTATTTATTTATGATGAGTTATGATTATGATGATTTATGAAATGATTACGTAAAATACCACTTTGTAAATTAATCAAAATTTGTACACTGAAGCATCAGTAGAAATAGATATTTCCAAATGCCCTCTATAATGAATATGAAGAATATAACATCGTGTCAATGAATTAACGCAAAATGAGAAAACCGTTTTTTCGGACTATCAAACTGAACAAATTTTACAATAGGACCAACTCTGAAATCGCGAAAAAAAGTCTGCTGTTTCATACAAAAAGTAATAACGAAAAGTAAAAATAAAAATGTATGAAGCAGCTGATTTTTTTTTCGCGATTTCAAAGTTGGGCCCATAGTAAAAGTTGTTCGGTTTGATGGTCCGAAGAAACGGTTTTCTCATTTTGCGTTAATTTATTAACACGTTGTATAAATATTCTTTCGCACCCAAGTCTGGAAGCGCCGCGCCGGTACGCACCGCGCCTCT
This sequence comes from Agriphila geniculea, assembly GCA_943789525.1. Taxonomy (NCBI): domain Eukaryota; kingdom Metazoa; phylum Arthropoda; class Insecta; order Lepidoptera; family Crambidae; genus Agriphila; species Agriphila geniculea. Next base: position 3,224,167 of record OX038881.1, read on the forward strand.
CCGCTATAGTGAGGATTGCATCATTGCAATCAATAGAAATAATATTTGGCCGCGTCGTCGGTCCGCGCCGCGCCGCTCCGTTGTATTGCGGTTTGACCTTAATACCTACAGTTAAATTTTAATTAAAAAAAACTTATAGCAGTTCTCTTTTCGAACAGACACTCCACTATACACTACTTCATCTGTCAGCACGGAATCGTATTTTTCTTAAATAATATCTGAATACCCTCTTGTATGAGCTGTGTGTCGGCGGCCGCAGCTCGGTGCAGGGCCGCGAGCCAGCGCTGCGCCGCCTCGCTGGGCGCCTCCTCCGCTAGCCGCCCCAGCACCGTCGCTGCCACGCCGTGGTGACCGTACCTTTTATACAATAACAAGTTTAGTACAACTAAAACATGTGTTTTAGAGATAGATAAGCAAAAAAATCTTATAATCACGAAGTTGAATAAACTCCCGAATGCCGAGACTAATTTTAAATATTGAATTTGAGTTAAATCTCGAAAGTAGAATTTTGAAGTCGAGTCAATTTTTAAATCTGAAAAATTGTGTCTGATTTCGAAAAAGTTAAGACAAAATTAGATTGCGAACAGGCAAACATGCGGCCGCGAGACAGTCTACAAATTAGGTTCATTACAACTTTTTCGAATTTTAAAAGTTTAGTCTAATTTTAAGTAGAGGGAGTCCAGAGGGAGTAGACGAAACGAAATAGAAAAAAAATATCAAATTTTTAAAGAATAATAAGAAGATAAATAGACGATAGAGCGGCGAAGTGTTAATCATTGAAAGCGACCTTTTCGAGCGGTTTCGAGGCTTCTTATAGCTTTCGGGTTGATCAGTTATCAATTAGTTAATCAGTACGAGTCTGATATAACCATCATAGCCGGCTATGTGGTATCCAATAAGGATTTCTGCTTCGTGCCCCTCGCGCCCGGAAAGGTGCTCCGAACCCTTTTGGTTAAGAGCCAAAAAAAATGTGATAAACAATAATAGGTGAGAGACTCTGAACACTCACCTCAAAGCAGCCCTAGCGACTCTGTACCGAGTCCATCCATCCACGTATCTGATGGTGTCCATTATCTTCTGCTCCCAGGCGTTGTTGATCTTGCATGTGAGGGCAGTTCCAGCTCGCTCTTGGAATAGCACGGTACAAAGGAGGACGAGGGCAGTTCCATCGCCGTCTGTATTCGGGTCCCTGGCATAGTGAAAACATCTTACAAAATTTTGAATTTGTGTACAATGCAATTAAAATTGATAATAGACAGTGATCCACTGCAACTACACTCAAGAATGTATGGCAAATAGTTTTTTTTTCAGATAAAAATACGTCGTATTTAGGGTTGCCACTTGCCACTACTTGAATTAAAGGTTACTAGCATAAACAACACGGGTTTTAGATATTTTTATGGGAGACAATGAGGAATTTTCAAAGTGACATTTAAAAACAAAAAATAGTAGGTAACTATTTGCTTCACTATATTAACTTTATGGCTTCACTAGAAGGCGTTGATAGCACTGACATGAAAAAATTTTTTTTTTTTATTTAACTGGACTGGCTGTCAGTATGATTTGACAGCTAAGTTTTTGTGCCTATTTGAAACGCCACTAGCGTGCGTCTAAAGAACTAATTTTGACGTACAATATGAAAATAGTTTCCGTGATGGTCTCTCCAGACTTCAAACTTTAGTACCACGTACGCACGCTATGCTCACGCTACGTCCTACAGCGCCAACATGGCGGTAATCAAATAGGCACAAAAACAGTTTGACATAAGCCTGTCCAGTGTAAATATATGCAGGTCAATGCGTTGATAGACAAGTGAATTGTAAAAATTGTCTTTGAAAACAAAAAAAAAATTCATTGCTTGGCGTTCGGTGGTTGTTAGCGGTGTTTTCATGTGAATCGTGTTTTCTTTTGTTTATCAACGCTATTTATCGAGCCTACAGTTTTTGTTTGTCATTTAATAGCCCTCATTAGAACAGCAGTTTTGTATGAAGATAATTTATAGCACAGAATCAAAACAAATATACTCTCAGCACGCGCCAGCCAGCCAAAACCTTAGCGTTTGGTTTCGCTAGCCAGCTCCCGGTCAGCTTGTAAAAAATACGGGAGCTTTATACACCCCGTATTTTGTTTCCGCAATTATGGGTTTCTGTACTTTCTTAGCCTGAAAAACGGGGGAACTCGTAAAATACGGCATCTGGCAACCCTAGTCGTATTGTACCGCAAGTGCCGTAAAGTTTGAAAGTGTCAGCAAGGGTAGAAAAGTTGAAAGGGAGCTGTCTAGTTTGGTATGGACTGGACATGTCATGTAAGAATGAAAGGAGTATTTGTAAAAGAATATGGACATGAACTTCGATGGATGAATAGGAGCAAATGAGAAAAAAATATTTAGAGTTGTGTGTGGAATGATGAAATCATGATGTGAAGGGAGATCATGAGATGTAGGGTAACAAAGAGAAGGACGTACTGCAACGACCTAAAATAATAAGGATAAGGGCAGGAAAATAATGAGTGAGAATTGAGAAGATTTCAGACGGCCTAGAACGTGTAAGAAGTTTGATCTGAATAGCTTGTGTCGTAGTAACAGTTCTAGAAAGAAGGAAACATATTTCGTGTTTAATTATTCATACCTCATAGCGGCATTGAGCGTGTGCACGAGCGCTGGCAAGGCGGGTTTCAGCGATAGCGGGCAGTACGTCCCTCCGCCCAATGCTCCTAGCGCTTCTAGAAGCGCTAGTATCCTAGGCCCGCCCGCACTCCACTGGCATTCTAGCAATTGGATGCCTAGGACGTTGGCCGTGCGAGGTGCGTATAATACGGGCTCAGCGGTGCACAGTTTTACCTATAAAATACAATAAATTGACGGCCAACTTCTTGAGTGCCAGCTGCCTATAATGCTCCTAAAGATTCTAACAGTGCCAGTATCCTAGGCCCGCCCGCACTCCATTGGCATTCTAACAACTGGATGCCTAGGACGTTGGCCGTGCGAGGCGCGTATAATACGGGCTCAGCGGTGCACAGTTTTACCTATAAAATACAATAAATTGATGGCAAACATCTTGTGTGCCAGCTGCCTATAATGCTCCTAAAGATTCTAACAGTGCCAGTATCCTAGCCCGCATTCCACTGGCATTCTAGCAACTGGATACCTAGGACGTTGGCCGTGCGAGGTGCGTATAATACGGGCTCAGTGGTGCATAGTTTTACCCATAAAATACAATAAATTGATGGCCAACTTCTTGTGTGCGAGCTGCCTATAATGCTCCTAAAGATTCTAAAAGTGCCAGTATCCTAGGCCCGCCCGCACTCCACATGCATTCTATCAACTGGATACCTAGGACGTTAGCATTGCGAGGCGCGTATATACGGGTTCAGCGGTGCATAGTTTTACCTACAAAATATGTTAAATTATTGATGGCCAACTTATTGTGTGCGAGCTGCCTATAATGCTCCTTAAGATACTAACTGTGCCAGTATTCTAGGCCCACCCGCACTCCGCTGGCATTTTGGAAACTCGATGCCTAGGACACGTTGGCCGAGGCGCGTATAATGAAGTCAACTGTAAATCTAGCAAATGTCAATGTAATAGAGATGACATTTGTAGTACTCTAGTCCCCGACACTACTATTTATTAAATTATAACTTAGTATTTTTATAATAGTGTAGAATGCTGTTTGGCCCCAGATAAGTTTCAGATTGCAAATTATCAACATTTTATTAGGCGATCGGACTACAAGCCGCACTACAGCAGTGCCAAGAAAAAGTAAAAATACAATAGGTACCTAAACAAAACCATGTATATTTTATTTTTGACAGCAACTTACCAAACACCTCAATGCGATTCGAAGCGGCTTTATATTAGCAGGGCCATCGTCCACACTGGTGGCTATAACGAGCGATTCCAGAGCGAGCATTAGCTCTGAGCCGTCCACGGGTAGACTCTCTTCATAGCTGAAAACCACAAGCTTATTGAAATATAAACGTCAATTTACTAAATTTTCAATCACTTTTAGGGTAAGGCACTATTCTTTTCGTACAGCTTTAAAATGACCAGTAAACTATAAAATTACATAGTCTGTCGATTCCATACAATACATCAGTCTGTCATTAAAATAAATAAAAAATAAAAATAAATAAACAATACAAACTTTGATATAGGTAATCTAAATTCAGAATCAAGACAAGCATACAATTTGAAAGGTAAACTGTGAGTAAGCCTCATAAATCAACAATTAAAATGTATTACAATTTTTTTTTGTGCTGTTTTTATTTGCAATCAGTTGAACTTTAGCAAATGTGGTGATCTATGAAAGATGTAAATAAGAGTCAAATGATAATAAAGTTTTAACAGGATTTAAAGATTTTTTATTTTATTTTGTGAACTAAATACACTTGTACAAAGAAAATGTTCATCATCAAAAGCATGGAATATTGCTGCAAAGTAGCAGCTAGCCGCACTCGACTCGGTTGAATGCAGAGCCAGAAAACTCATAGAGCAATAGTAAGCTTTTAAAATCCAAGCTTTACAGTCTTTCCCATCGCCGTAAAGTAGCTTGTCTGGCGGTGTTCTACAGGTTATACTTCGAAGAGTGTGCTCCTGAGCTACATGAGCTCATTCCGCCATGCCCATTTTACCATAGGTCTTTCAGACGCACGGTGGGGTTTCACCCGTATTTGGTTGACATTCCACACATGCGCACGAATCGTTTTTCATCTTCCTTTTTAATGCGCACAACTAGGGAGCAGAATTCCCTGCCTGCGTCTGTATTCCCGCAAGTATACAACAAGAATAGGGCAAAGAAGAAGCCCAGTGGGCAAACTCGCTCTATCTTCGGCCTCTCCTTAGCCTTATGGTTCTCGAATGTGGCCAAGAGTAAGCCCATTTATAGTAAAAAAAAAAGTTGAAAGTTACCAGTGGACGACGATCCTCGTTAGCACGTCGCATGCGATGGCGGCTTGGTGCAGGTCGATACTGAACGCCGCGTCCACGCAGTACTGCCGCAGGGCACTGCTCTGGGACCCCGCGCTCGCACATATGGCCGGGCACTCTACTAGGATCTGTCACCAAGTTACCAGTGGACGACGACCCTCGTTAGCACGTCGCATGCGATGGCGGCTTGGTGCAGGTCGATACTGAACGCCGCGTCCACGCAGTACTGCCGCAGGGCACTGCTCTGGGACCCCGCGCTCGCACATATGGCCGGGCACTCTACTAGGATCTGTCACCAAGTTACCAGTGGACGACGACCCTCGTTAGCACGTCGCATGCGATGGCGGCTTGGTGCAGGTCGATACTGAACGCCGCGTCCACGCAGTACTGCCGCAGGGCACTGCTCTGGGACCCCGCGCTCGCACATATGGCCGGGCACTCTACTAGGATCTGTCACCAAGTTACCAGTGGACGACGACCCTCGTTAGCACGTCGCATGCGATGGCGGCTTGGTGCAGGTCGATACTGAACGCCGCGTCCACGCAGTACTGCCGCAGGGCACTGCTCTGGGACCCCGCGCTCGCACATATGGCCGGGCACTCTACTAGGATCTGTCACCAAGTTACCAGTGGACGACGACCCTCGTTAGCACGTCGCATGCGATGGCGGCTTGGTGCAGGTCGATACTGAACGCCGCGTCCACGCAGTACTGCCGCAAGGCACTGCTCTGGGACCCCGCGCTCGCACATATGGCCGGGCACTCTACTAGGATCTGTCACCAAGTTACCAGTGGACGACGACCCTCGTTAGCACGTCGCATGCGATGGCGGCTTGGTGCAGGTCGATACTGAACGCCGCGTCCACGCAGTACTGCCGCAGGGCACTGCTCTGGGACCCCGCGCTCGCACATATGGCCGGGCACTCTACTAGGATCTGTCACCAAGTTACCAGTGGACGACGACCCTCGTTAGCACGTCGCATGCGATGGCGGCTTGGTGCAGGTCGATACTGAACGCCGCGTCCACGCAGTACTGCCGCAGGGCACTGCTCTGGGACCCCGCGCTCGCACATATGGCCGGGCACTCTACTAGGATCTGTCACCAAGTTACCAGTGGACGACGACCCTCGTTAGCACGTCGCATGCGATGGCGGCTTGGTGCAGGTCGATACTGAACGCCGCGTCCACGCAGTACTGCCGCAAGGCACTGCTCTGGGACCCCGCGCTCGCACATATGGCCGGGCACTCTACTAGGATCTGTCACCAAGTTACCAGTGGACGACGACCCTCGTTAGCACGTCGCATGCGATGGCGGCTTGGTGCAGGTCGATACTGAACGCCGCGTCCACGCAGTACTGCCGCAGGGCACTGCTCTGGGACCCCGCGCTCGCACATATGGCCGGGCACTCTACTAGGATCTGTCACCAAGTTACCAGTGGACGACGACCCTCGTTAGCACGTCGCATGCGATGGCGGCTTGGTGCAGGTCGATACTGAACGCCGCGTCCACGCAGTACTGCCGCAGGGCACTGCTCTGGGACCCCGCGCTCGCACATATGGCCGGGCACTCTACTAGGATCTGTCACCAAGTTACCAGTGGACGACGACCCTCGTTAGCACGTCGCATGCGATGGCGGCTTGGTGCAGGTCGATACTGAACGCCGCGTCCACGCAGTACTGCCGCAGGGCACTGCTCTGGGACCCCGCGCTCGCACATATGGCCGGGCACTCTACTAGGATCTGTCACCAAATAAATAGTGATTTACTGAACAAATCGTGGGTTTTATCATCATTGTAACTCAATTCAAAATCATTTATTCAGTTTAGGCCCTAGACTGTTTGGACCAAGTACTGCAAGCACTCGCTGGGGCACAGCTTATACATACAGGGTGGATTTTTGAGACGGTACATTAAGGGCAGGTACCATAACTGTTAGTTATAGTTAGGAAAACGTTCCTAGGAGACCATCCATAACTTTTTAAGATATTCTGAACAGCATTCAGATTTCGGAAAAAAAATTAGTCTGAAAAAAAAATTAAAACACCAAAAATATTATTTTGCCTATCAATCCATTTCATGTGGGAATCAAAAGCCTCTATGGGACCATTTAAGGTACCACTAGAAATGAAAACTTTTCCCATACATTTTGTATGACCCTTAATGTACCGTCTCAAAAATCCACCCTTTATATTGTACAGTTTCTCACTTACTTGCATGACCTGCAGACACAGCATAGTGTGCTGCGTGTCCTGGCTGTCAGTGGCAGCTCGCACCAAGTTCTGCAAGCACTCGCTGGGCCACAGCGCCGCATGTTCCGCCAACTTCTTCAAGCCCACGAGCGCGGCGCGACGAACGGCTGAACGGGCGTCGTTCATTGCTATGCTCAGGAGGAGTTCCACCTAACAACAATAATAATAAAATCTATTTATGTTTTTTTTCTTAAAACTACAATATTTAAATCTTAAATAGATACAGTCAATGGCATGCAGGGCTACCACGACAGGGTAATTAAATTAAATACATTTTATACTTAACTAAATGCAAATACATTAAGGTTTAAAATAAATTGTAGATTTTTGTCAATTTTGTATAACCTGATGTGCAGTTGATTCTACATCTCAGAATGCCAAAGCTCTAATCAGACAAAAAAAACAATAAAATATTTAATGTAATCTGCAGTTATTCAATATAATAATAATGCATAAATTAGAATTAATTAGATTATTAGTATTTAGTGCATTTTGTTTACCTGCAGTTTCCAAAAATAATTTTGTTGAAGTTGCATTTAATCTTTCATGGAATTAACCAAAGAATTTCATAATACTCAGTATTATAACTTAGGTCAGATTGTTATAGTGAAATTAGGTTAACGAGACGTTAGCCAGCAAAAGTAAATTTAGTAACATTGTTCAAAGTTACACACCTGGTCGGGAACATGCACTACTGTGTCAGCTGCTATAGCAGTGAGGGCAGTGATGGCAGCTCGCACTGAGCTTGATGACGGAAACCTCTCCAGTAGTGATCTTAAAAGTTTCAAGACTCCTTGTGCACGAACAGCTAAAATGTTAAACATTAGATAAGGAATTGCGTTTAGGAAGATAGTTTCAACAGGTATAACATAAAAAAGACTACATTAGAATAACATTTTTGAAACAAAATGTCAGAATAAAAGTTCACTTTGATATTTTCTCTATATCGTCACATTACAGGGCCTGTAAATTTTATCAGAATTATTAAAAATATGTGAAGAATGATATTACAAAACCACTGTTTTATTTCTAAAGTTACCTCCACCATGCACACTTCTCAATGCCCTGACGAGCTTGGCCCTTCGTTCCGCACCAGTGCTTTCACACTCCACCATGTCCGACAGCTTGTTACACATGGCCACAGCAAAGGCACTACAAAAATTAATTAGTTTTACAAAGACAAATAGGTTGTGTTGATGGTTGTTCCATGATTTAAGTAGAGCAGTGTTATACACCAATTAACTCAAAAGTTAATGTATTTTATAATATTGTAGTGATAAGAGTATATCTTTAAAGTATCTCTTTAAAATAATATTGTAAAAAAAGTGACAGCATCACATTTAATCAGTGTCGGCTTATGATTTGTACAGATTTTTAAACATTTTCTGTAATAACACCATATACTTTATAATAACTTCTTGTATATCAAAATATATTGTATTCTTACTTGGAATGAGCTGCAAATCTAGTTGTGGCATAAATGGCGGCATCAACCTCCACATTATCATGGCTGTCCAAGCCCCTCCTAATAGCATGATGGACATTCTGTCTCTCCGGGATGATACCGGCTACAGCACCAAGTGTTCGCAGCGCTAAGGCTCTCGCCACAGGATCATTAGAATGCAGGACACTGTACACTCTCCTCAAAAACTCATCCACATTCAGTATTTTGTCGAGATGCTTCTCACTTTGTTGACAGACACGAAGGACCCAAAGTCGCAAGAAATTATTCCCCATTCGAAAGACGTCAGCCAATTTCAAGAATGAAGAGTTGATGAGAATTGGAAATGGGTATTTTTCGAAGAGCCGTGGGAAACGGACTATAGCTTCACATTGTTCACCCACTTTACCAGACCGGAGACCTAAAACGGTTGTTATTATTATTGTTTAGATTGAAATTTAAAGTAAAATGAATATTGTTTGTTGTTGACAGGTTATGTGGTGTACCTTTGTCAAGTTCCGTAAGTGCTGAATTAGCGTCTTGTTCGGGTTCTCCCGAACTGTCGTTGAAAGTATTTAAACGAACGCCGATCATTTTTTAGCCAATAAATTGCGAATTATCAGTAATTAAATAGTGTAGTGAATAAATAAAATAAGCAGGGACGGTCGAAAAGTTTATGAAGTTGACAGATTGACATTTGACATTGACATCGGGTGCATTGCATCAGACTAATCGCTGAATCATCGATCGCCATAGAGTTCATTTTAAGAATAGAAAGTAATGAAATGAGGACTTTTCAAAATGACAAAAAAGGACCGAGTAAACTGTCTTGATTATATTTGGTGCCAAATGCTCCAAGCAGCATTGGAATGCGATGCTCCCGCATTTTAATGTAAACTGAAACAATCTACCACTGAACTTTTCAACACTTGACACTGGCAAAAATTACGCCCTAATGAGGAGAGTAGATTGCCAAACTAAAAATAAGAAGAAGACAGAGTTTTTGGCGCCATTTTGTCGTGTTCGGTTCAGTGACTATTTTAATTATTCGCAAATTGGTTCATAGTGGATTCTGTGTCTTAAAATTGGTGCAGTTTTGTGGTACATGTGTCTGTCACAACTGAATAATATGTGGAATAATGAAAAGGGCGCGATCTTGGTTGTGTGAAGCTGAGACTTTTATTGTAGTGGTGGCTACCTCGGCTGATCTTACCGAGTAAACTGTCTTGATTATATTTGGTGCCAAATGCTCCAAGCAGCATTGGAATGCGATGCTCCCGCATTTTAATGTAAACTGAAACAATCTACCACTGAACTATTCAACACTTGACACTGGCAAAAATTACTCCCTGAAGAGGAGAGTAGATTTACAAACTAAAAATAAGAAGAATGAAGAAGAAGAAGAAGACAGTGACAGTGACAGTAATGTAACATGACGATTTGTTTTTTAACGCATTTGAATATAAGATAGTAGTAATATAATAAGTCTATGAAGATAGGACTTTATTTTATTTATAAATAAAAATGCTATGAATGAAGTAATAATTAATAAACATCTTGTTTACGATAAAATCATGCAGGTACATCTATTAAATTAGTTGTAGTAGTTAGGAACGGTAACTGGAAGATAGTGTTTCTAACTGCCAATAGATGGCGCTAGCATACCTACAAAAGCTTTTGGAAAAGTATTTGCTTGCAGTTAGTGTAGTGTAGGTAGAGTACTACTACTTTATTTTGCAGGCGATCTTCGTCGAGAGCAGAGCCATAATTGATTTAGTAATGAATTTATTATCTATCATAGATTTAACTAATTAGTAACATTTTACCATTGAAAATGGTTATCAGAAGCAAATCGCCTGAGACGTATTTTTGACCACATCTCCTAGGATTTTGGGAGGATCGAGATGGGAATAGTACCAACAGTTGAGGAATTTATCGAGACACGTGTGAACGTTTGAATTTTGAAAATCTACTGTAAACTTTTTTGGAATTTTGCAAAATTCGAGTTTTTTGATGGGTGTTTGTTTACTAAATTGTAAATATTTCGGAAAAAACCAAACCACATAAGGCAACCAACACGTAAAAAACATGTTTAGATTTAATAGTAAGTAACATTAAGAATGAGCTCTCTTCAAAAACTCATACTTTATGTTTATCGGACCATGAAACTGGACAATCAATTTCTTTTCAGATTGAAACAAAATTGAGTCATAACAGAGATTTCAACAAAAAGTCACTCACGCGATTCAAATATAGGCGTGATATGAGTAGAGATAATATGAGAAAATTTCTTCAACATCTTTCATCGCTATCTTTCAATGATGTACTGAAGGAGTCTGATGCTGAAAAGGCATTTAATATTTTTCACGACTTCTCGCTACTTTTCAACTTGTGCTTTCCATTAATTAAAGTCAAATTAGTAAAAAAACAACAAAAAAATCGTTGGTTAAGTAAAGGAATAAAGAGATGCTGCGTTAAGAAAAGACAAATGTACATTCAGTGTAGGCTTACGACTACAAATAAAAAAGCACATCAAAAAAACTATACGAATTATTCAAAATTATTAAAGAAATGTATTAATCAAGCGCAAAAGAATATAAATAGTCGTTATATAATGAAATCTAAAAACAAATGCAAGACAGCTTGGGATTTAATAAAAAATGACATTCAAAAATCGGAAAATATTAAAGACATAGAAAACATAAAATTAGGACCAAATAGGTATTTATGTGATAAAAATGACATTTGTAATGAATTTAATAAATACTTCATAAATTTGACCAATAAAATTGACTATAATAAAAATAATGAATTGCCTTATGTATATAATAATAATATTCCTCATAATCCAAAATCTATTGTTAGGGTTCCGTACCCAAAGGGTAAAAACGGAACCCTATTACTAAGACTCCGCTGTCCGTCTGTCTGTCTGTCTGTCTGTCTGTCTGTCTGTCTGTCACCAGGCTGTATCTCATGAACCGTAATAGCTAGAAAGTTGAAATTTTCACAGATGATGTATTTCTGTTGCCGCTACAACAACAAATACTAAAAACAGAATAAAATTAATATTTAAGGGGGGCTCCCATACAACAAACGTAATTTTTTTGCCTTTTTTTGGTACGGAACCCTTCGTGCGCGAGTCCGACTCGCACTTGGCCGGTTTTTTTGACTCCGGTGATAGAAAATGTCGTATATAAAATTATAAAGGGACTAAAAAATACTCCTTCAGCTGGTTATGATGGTCTCACCACTGATATAATAAAAAGAAGTGCCTATTATATTACGGTGCCTCTAACACATGTGATAAACCTATGTATCTCGCAGGGACGATTTCCGTCTCGACTGAAACTATCAGTAGTAAAACCGATGCATAAAAAGGGGCCTAGAAACGATTTAAGTAACTACAGACCCATAACGCTAATTACAATATTTGCAAAGATCTATGAAAGGGTTATTTTAGAAAAGTTAAATGCATTCATAGCATCATCTGCATTACTAAAGACAGAACAATATGGTTTTAGAAAAGGAAGTTCAACCACTCTTGCCTGTTTTCAATTAATGAAACAAATAACAGAAACACTTGATAAAAGTAATAATGTAGTAGCCATCTTTTTAGACATGAGCAGGGCTTTCGACTTTGTCTCACACTCATTATTAATAAATAAATTAGAACGGTATGGGATAAGAGGAACTGCCTTAAATTTAATGAAAAGTTATCTCGAAGATCGTCTGCAGAGAGTGGAAATCACTGGATTTTCAAATACGTCCAATAATCTGAGGAAAAGTTTTGCCTCAGATTACATTACTAATTGTTGCGGCGTACCTCAAGGCAGCATACTTGGCCCATTATTATTCCTACTTTACATCAATAATTTGCCAAACGTCGTCGATCAGCAGTGTATTCTATTCACTGATGACACTACCCTTATAATTAAATCTGAAAATAAAGATGACATTCAAAATATCGCACAGCGTAATTTCAAAGAAGTGATAAAATGGCTTGAAATAAATAATCTAAATATTAATATGAATAAAACAAAATTCATAAATTTTAGAACTCATAACTCTATACGTAAGCATTTGGACATAAGTTATAATAATGATAATATTGAAGAAGTGACAGAATTGAAATTTTTAGGTATTAATATTGACAATAACTGTGACTGGAAATCGCATATCAATTTGATGATAAATAAATTGGATCGCTTTGTGTACGTATTATACAGAGTGAAACATGTTGCATCAAAGGAAGCCGCGCTTATGGCCTACCATGGCTATGTGTCCTCAGTCCTGCGATATGGCATTATATTATGGGGAAACTCTGTGGAAATAAATCGGGCTTTCAAATTTAAAAAAAATGTGTCCGTACAATTTGTGGTGCTGGCTATTTAGACAGTTGCAAACCTTTATTCAAGCTCTTAAATATTCTGCCCTTGCCATGCCTTTATATTTATGAGATTAGTTTATTTGTAAAAAAAATAGTCATTTAATTTTGTTCAAACAGAATCAAGACTTTTACTACAGAGGTAGAAAAGGAACAAATTTACGAATTCCTGGTCAAAGATTGGTATTACATTCAAAAAACTCTTTTTGTATGGCAATACGTATTTACAATAAATTACCAGATAATGTTAAAGAACTACCTGTAACTAAATTTAAAAGCAAACTATTTAATATTTTATTAGAAAAGACATATTACTGTGTTAATGACTTCCTTAACGATAAAATTATTGACATTGCACTCTAATTATAATATTTTTTGACATTTACTATTGCTGACATTCCAATATAATAATTTCATTTTGTTCTTATTTTAATTTTGTTTTATATTTTTTGACATTAACTATTGCTGATATTCTAATAATCTCATTTCATTCTTATTTTAATTATGTTTTAAAAATTATTTGTTTTCCTTAAATTGTATTAAGTATTTGCACGTCGAAACAATCGACAAAATATGCTGGAAAATGTATTTATAACATATTGTATGTACCATATTTCGCAAATAAATAAAAATTATAATTATTATTATAAGAAAGAATGAAAAAAAGGTCCTAGGTAATATAGTTTAGCAACAAAATGGCAAAAAAATATTGAAAATCGGTTAATAAATTGTGACCCTTAGATTTGGATTGTAGAAAAACTATCTATGATTATTGACCGATGGTCATGATAATAGTGTTAAAAGATGCAGAAGCAGACGAGAAGTACATTCGTTAGAATTTTGAAAATCGGTTAATATTACCACAGTTTGTTAAACTGTGATATTACCGACCGCGTCGAGGCGGCAGTCAGCGGGCGCTCACTCGGCTGCGCCTCGTGTCACAATCGTAAAAATAAATAGGTAGGTACATACTACCTAGGTAACTTTAAAAATATATTAGGATTTTCCATTTGATCTGATTTTGGTTTTTCGTAAATTTTTGTATTCATTTTCAATGCTCCGATTCTTAAGGGAACTGCAAAATCTGTGAATTTTTTGCTGTTGAAAGGAAGAGGTACATAAGTATACTCATACCTACTTTCTCCTAAAATATTCTCCCTAAATAGCAACTAATTGCGAGACCTAACATGGCAAAGTACTGATGCCTCTTAAAATTACACTAACAAGATAATAATTTGTAACATTAACCCGAACTCCGTAAACGCACTCCGGGCCCTGATACGACACAAAGCTGTATTTAGTCTAGCCGAGCTCGACTCTCAAAGGTAATTACGGGACACCTGTGAAACACTACCCTACCCTTGTATGTGTTGGCGCCAAATCTCATGCCATCCATCAATGTTTGATTTTATTACACCAGTAACGTGTGTTACACGTTACGTAAAAAATAATCGCTTTGGATAATTTAAAAAATACTTTATCATACTGTGAAGTTCCGTCTACTGAGGATTTACTGTGGGGGTCCACTACCATCCTTTCCTACACTAACCTGGGAGCAAAGAGTATAATTATATGTTTAATCAGAAAGTCTGGTCAGCGAGTCGTGTCATCTCAAACCTGCGGCAAATTTGAAACTTTATACACTCAAAGTACCTACTGCAAAATATCAATTTTATATTTTCCTACCAAGTTTCAACTGTGTAGTCTTAATACTTTCGGAATAAAGTGGCTGTGACATACGGACAGACAGACAGACAGACAGACAGACATGACGAATCTATAAGGGTTCCGTTTTTTGCCATTTAGGCTACGGAACCCTAAAAAGGTTTGTCGTTGCCATAAAGGTTTGTCGTTGCCATGATTGTTATCGGAGAAACATTAACTCGAGGAAAATTGCAACTAGAGTCTGACCAGCCAGTCGGTCATCTAAAACCCGCCGGAAATTTAAAATTTTGGAAGTTTATTCACTCAAAATGCTGCGAAAGATCAATTTGATCTTTGGGTTTTAGATGACCGACTGGCTGGTCAGACTCTAGTTGCAATTTTCCTCGAGTTAATGTTTCTCCGATAACAATCATGGCAACGACAAACCTTTATGGCAACGACAAACCTTTTTAGGGTTCCGTAGCCTAAATGGCAAAAAACGGAACCCTTATAGATTCGTCATGTCTGTCTGTCTGTCTGTCTGTCTGTCCGTATATCACAGCCACTTTATTCCGAAAGTATTAAGACTACACAGTTGAAACTTGGTAGGTAGATGTATTCTGTTAACCGCTTAACGAATTTAATACAAAAATAAGAAAAATAAAAGATTAAGGGGGGGCTCCCCATACATGGAACTGAAACTGAAAAAAATTTTTTTTTCGAACCAACACGTGTTGGGTGTTTATAGATAGGTCTTTAAAAATGACATTAAGGTTCCTAAGACAACTTTTTCTCAAAGTCAACCGTTTGAAAGATATTCACCGCCAAAGTGGTAAAATGTGTGTCCCCCCCTTTAACTTTTGAAATAAGAGAGTGAAAAATCTAAAAAAAATATATGCTATAGATCTTAATAAACACTTTCAACCAAAATTAGTTTGAACGAGATATAGTAATTAGTTTTTGAGATATAGCACATTTTCCAAAACCGCAAATATAACTTTGTCATTCATACCAACACTGTAAAAACAAAGTTATTTTTACAGACGAAAAATTATAGGTGGTATTAAATATGGTATGGTATGAGGTAACTACGGAACCCTATGGCGCGTGGCCCGACACGCACTTGGCCGGTTTTTTTAATCTCAAACAGAAGCCAAAACAACATAAAATATAAATAAGAATTCCTCAACTAATGAGTTTTTTTTACCTGATAAAGAAGCTCCCGTGTCACAACTTGTTCGTGACTAAAACAACCATATCTGCGACTGTGAGAAAACAGAGATAGGGGCACAATAAGATATTGTGCAAGATAATAATGCAAAGACAACAGAATTGTTTTGAACAAATCTTTTGCGTATTAAAATATTATCTACTAATCCGCCAGTGAATTTGAATAGTCCTTCCGGATTGAACAAAGGTATGTTTTGGTATATTTTTGGGGTAAAAAAGTCTTTTGTTCAGTGCAAGCTGAAAGTAATCGATGCCGGACATGTACGGATTATACCTTGGTCAGTAGTTACTAAACGATTTGTCACAATGAATTTTTCGTAGAAAAGTCTATTTGGCGGGGATATTTTGACAACCCTAATACTTGCAGCTAAGATACTTGATCATCGTCTTTGTGGCGATGAAAATAGGTTTGGAATTAAAGCGGATGGGGTTTATGGGGTTGTGGAGTAATAATGGTAAGCGCACACGCAGCTACCGAGTCCGAAGTGTCTGGTTCATTCATGCAGTTGCATTGTTGAGGAGGATTTGTAGTTATTAAGCCGCATTAGGGTTCTTTCGTCGAAGGATTAGGCCCTAATGAAGATAAGATTGAGTCAGGGTTTGTGTATGACGCACGGAGATTTGCCATGACTTTTGCATAGTTGCATTGTTGAATTTAAACCTTTGGGGACTGGTAATCTGGGACATGGGAAAGTTGAACATTAGCGAACAGGATGGACTAGTTTTAAACTGTAGAACTACCATTCTATTCAGGTTAAATCCTTAGTTCGCTTCTTCATTGATTAGTTCCTTATTTACTCTAAGTACATGTCATGTAAACAAGCTATAATTTTTCTAACTTAGAAATAGCAACGTTTTTAAATTGTGTTACGTTCATAATGGCAGAATGTTTTATTTTAGTCAATTTTAATTAACCCAAATGTGATTGAGATATAGCAAACTAAACCCAGTGGTTGTCCAAATAATTATTGACACAGTAATAATAGGCGCGATCATCGCATCACAGTATCACGAGCTCCACAAATATTTGCGCTCGCCAATCGCAGCAGATACCCGCTAATCCTAAGTGAAGAGACAACCTCATGCGCCCCTCACACGCGCACAATGCCCCGGCGACAATGCACCCGGCTTAGCCCACACTATATTTATTTACAGCGAATAATACACAAATAATAAATACAGAAGTTTTTGCGGAGCCCGTTGGTGTCAAAATTAACGCCAGACGTGACAGTGAGGGGGTCCAAATTGACGAAGCTTTGAGGATATCATCATCTATAGAAATATTTCAACTTTTCTTTTGAGTTAACCGCTAAACTAATGAGCGGTTTTCTGACAGCAGAGAATTTTAGTATAATTTTATGTCGATAGATGACGCTACTTCAACTAGGTAGATTTTTTAAATATTATTTCTCACTAATGGTCATATTGGTCATAGAAAAGTTCTTCGTAACACGCCAACGGACAACCAACGCACAACGCAATAAACCACATACTCAACAAACGTATATTAAGAAAGTAATTACATTTCATATTTTTCATAAAATGCTACCTACTTAGTTCAACGACATCTAGTTCCTTTTTATGTACTACTTTTTATTCTTTAACTGCCTTTTAAAAACCGCTGATTTGCTGAAACTCCGTATAAAAGTGCGTGGAAGCGCTTGATACATAGAGTAGATTCGACAAAATTCATATAACCATTACATAGTATAATTTTTAGGGTTCCGTACCAAAATGGTAAAAAGGAACCCTTATGGTGTGACTCAGTCTGTCTGTCTGTCACAGCTGGATATCTCGAGAACTACTAATGGTATCAACTTGAAATTTGGAATAGTTTAAGATGACATTTGCCCAAATATTTTGCAAAAAAGAAATTAATAAACTGACGGACTGAAAAGGGGTTTTAAAAATTCGAAGTGGGGCTACTAGGTAGGGCTTCCATCCCGGGATTCGAGAGTCTCGATTTCCCGAGAGTCTCGAATGATATTTGGTCCCGAGAGTTTTATTTCCAGTCTCGGGATTTTCGAGATTTTCGAGACTTATTCAAACGCTAGGTAGACTACATATATTTCATATACAGTTGCGTGTTGCGCGTGTTAATAAGTAGTTCTATTATAACGTGTCCTTTTTAAGATAAATAGAAAAAACAAACGTGACAATTTTAAAATAAACAGAACAAACAAACACAATACGATCTTACATCTAAGATCTGAATTTTTGTTTTCATCGTCCTTCAATTTAATTCAACTCTTATATATTTTCCTGTAAGATAAAGGAACGTGTACTAAACCATAGGCTCCTGTCGTATCCAGAAGCAAACGACCTCCTCAGTGACCATTAATATGGGTTTCGCCCAAACCGGTCCACTGGAGATCTTCTAGAATAAGTACACCACTTGCAAATGGAGAGAAGCCATCGATAGGTATGGAGAGGCGCTCGCTGTTACTCTTGACCTTTGTTCGGTTAAGGACATATTCGGTTTAGGACAGATTAGGTTTACGACAGATTCTGTTTAGGACAGATTCGCTTTAAGACGGATTTTGTACTGGCAAGCGAAAAAATGTTTTTAATGCCAACGTCCTATGAATAGATTCTGTTTAGGACAGATTAGGTTTACGACAGATTCTGTTTAGGACAGATTCGCTTTAAGACGGGTTTTGTACTGGCAAGCTTCGATCATCTATGATCGAAGCTGGCAAGAGTTCATTAGAAGTTTGTGGGCCGATTACGATGAAACTCGGTTTGGAGCACTATTTTGACAAGAAAACAGCAATGCAAAGTTAGAAATGACGAATGAAAGGTCGAGAGGGCGGTGAACATTGTTTTTGGTGTTATTTTAATGTAACTCGGTTGAAAAAAAAGGAAAAAAAATAAAGAAGTCGCCATCATGGACTTTTGTTATTTATAACTTTGCGTTGCTGTTTTCTTTTAAAAATAGTACCCGAAACCGGATTTTATGGAAAAACAAACAATACAAACAAACAAAAAAGTTGGCCGCCATCACACACACTCACAGTCAGCATCAGTAAGACTAACACCCAATTGCACTAAACTTAAGAATCGCCTAAGTCTTTTCTTAACTAAAACTCGACCAAAATAACTAGGCGAATGAGAGGTACATGACCGCTAAGTTTGACACCGTTTTAATTTGGTCGTGTTGTAGTTAGGAACAGACTTAGGCGATCTTTAAGTTAAGTGCAATCGGGTGTATGATTTTCGTACTCAATAATTGTATTCCTGTCTTAAAGCGAATCTGTCCTCAACAGAATCTGTCGTAGACCTAATCTGTCCTAAACCGAATCTGTCCTTAACTTTGGGTATGAATTTTGTACTCGATTATATTTCTGTCTTAAAGCGAATCTGTCCTAAACAAAATCTGTCGTAAACCTAATCTGTCCTAAACCGAATCTGTCCTTAACCGAACAAAGGACTCTTGATAACTCGAAGGCTTTTGACAACGTGAGGCATGATAGCCTTATTGCAAGCTTTTTTCATACGGACTTTCCACCGGTTTTGTGTCTGGATATCGGACTTTCAGAGAGATCGGTCGATTCGAGTTGTCATTGATGGCTACTCATCCGACCAGTTGGCTGTCAATGCCGGAGTCAGGGATTGGTCCCTCAGGGGTGGACTAAACAGGAACACCTGCTGCATATTAATGACCTGCTAATATCCGGTATTTTGGGGTACGCAGATGACAACACCGTTGTAGAGAGCTACATATCTGATGCTCGAGTCCAGCAACAAGCTCAGTGTCTTAGGGAGGCGATGGTCAGAACACGAACCTGTCAACTGCAGGCAGTCTCCGAATGGGGCGATGCCAATCAGGTCAGGCAGGTTCAATCCATCAAAAACCCAGGCGTGTCTGTTCTCCGCTAAAGGGAGTAGTTTCGACCTGAGTCACTTTCCAAGGTGTATTCGTGCCGAATTGCCGATTACTGAACAACTATACCTTCTCGGCATAGCATTGCCTCTAACACTCAATTTTGGCTCTTTAATCAAGAATAAAGTATCACTATCACTCCATAGTATAAAACAAAGTCGCCTTCTCTGTCCCTATATCTCTATGTATTCTTAAATCTTTCTACGCAACGGATTTTGATGCTCCGCGGATGCGGAGATAGAGTGATTCAAAAGAAAGGTTTATATGTTTTATACATGGTGTCAAATTCCACACTACACCGAAGCGAAGTAAGAGCGGGTCGCTAGTAATTGGAAAAAAGTACAATTGGCATCTAAAAAGCTTAGCATTTTCGCAAAGGTGAGAAAATACTTTACTTCACGCCGGAACAGCTGCTCATTTTATACCAAGCGCAAGTTCGATCGTGTATGGAGTACTGCTGTCATCTTTGGGATGGCTCCGCCAAATACAATACAATAAATTTGAGCGGAGGGCCAGGAAGCTCATCGGCAACGATAATCTTTTCTGTAATAAGCTCCGAAGTCTCGAGCATAGACGCAAGGTCGCAAGGTTTTATCGGGTACATTTCGGCGAGTGTAAGGTGGTAGTGCACAACCTAATTCCGCATCTCCTTTCTTCCATCGGACGACCAGAGATACGATTTAGTATTTTGCTTCAAATTTTATCATCCGTACCGCCAGAGAGTGGAACTCTTTGCATAAGTCTGTGTTTCCCGACAGGTACAATCTGGGGGCCTTCAAGTCGCGAGTGATTAGGTATCTTCTAGGCAAGCGCGTTCCATCGTAAATCACGTCATCGCTTACCATCAGGCGTGATATCGCGCAAGCGCTTGCCTATCTATCATAAAAAAAATCGTCATATCATCATTTCGAGAGTCTCGAAATTTCGAGAGTCCCGAGAGTCAGCCATATAGTCTCGTCTCGATCCCGAGATTGTGAAATAGGTCCGAGAGTGGAAGCCCTACTACTAGGGCATGTGGGGTATCATATGAAAGAGCGCCGTTTGCACGTTTTCAATCATTTTTTTTTGTTTTAGGCCGCACAGTTTTCGATTTATGATGAAAAATGTAAAAAAAATGACCGTTCCCCCCCATTATCTCCGAACTTTGCAATGAGAAAAATCTGAAATAATTCTATGTGATAGCAGTTTATATAAAGATTACAGGAAAAATAAAACGATGTTTCAATATAGCACACTTTTTCAGAAATAATCAAATTCTAAAAATGTTAACATTAGTTCCACTATCGGTCAAGAGATGGCGCTGACATAAAACTGCAATACTAATTTTATTATTTTACTCTGCAGTGGGGTTTGATGGTGCAATTATGATGGTACGGAACCCTCGGTGCGCGAGTTCGACTCGCTCTTGACCGGTTTTTTTAACTTTACCTACTTACTTATGTCTTACTTTCGTACAAACCTATCAGAAAATTTTCTACTGTCTCTGAGGAATATCTTAACGTTGTGTCACCCTCGAAGGTGGGGGATTATTCCGAGATATCGATCTAGCGACGGCACACAACTCGGGTATTATCGGAATATCGTCCACGCCATTTGTCAGGCCGCACAAAGCAGATTATTTCACGATGTTTTGATTGCACCAGTGCTTTCAGCGTCTACCACGAAGATGTCACACCTTGGCGACAACAAATAAACTTTTTGGAAACCACATCGAAAAAAACCTTAACGCTTCAACATAAAGTTTACACTTAAAGTGTGATACGGTGTGGAGATCCCGAGATTGTTTCAAAATTGACGGAGCGTAATGTTTTAACGACTCGACACTTCTCAGAATAGTTTTTTTTTGTTATCAGATGTTGGATTGTTGGTTTACATCGTTTCGACTCCGTATTTTTGGATTATATTAACACACAAAACATTTGCGTCGGTCAAATCGGATTGGTTGAATGATCCCCGCAGCTAATCCTACATCTGCACGCTATTACCTATAGTGAGGTTTTCTTTTGTTACTTACAAAAGGAAAAAATGTAATAAACATAGGCACGAGCTTAGCAATCTATTCGGGTCCTAAAAATGTTGACCGAATACTTGTTACATACCGGAATTAAAAGACTTACAGAGTATATCTCAGTAAGTCTTTTAATCGCACATGAATAATTTTTATCCATTCATGAAGAAGACCCAGTAAGATCCTGTGCCCTATAAAGCCTTTTAATGAACAGATATACGTTAATACCTACTATACTAGATATTTAAAATATCTCCACAAAATTAGATTTAAAACAACCACGGGCCCTAACTGTTTAATTGTAATTATAAAATATCTCATTACTCAACCGTACAATCTCAATTAAAATACTGTTACAAAAAAAACAATTTGAAATGCATTACATAGCGGAACCCAATTTGAGTTCAATTAGCAAGATATCTAATCCACAGAGCAGATACACAGTAGATAGGTGATGACTCCGGTGGGATTTTCGTGTCAGAGATGTTATCTGAGAATGGCTAAATTACATAGCGAGGTATATTTTTAATTTCATTCTTTTTAGGAAATAAGTTGAAGTAGGAGAACGGAACATTTCGTTAAAGTGAGAAGCTTTCTAAAATATGAATGAGGTAATCACTTTAAGGTATCCTTCGTAGTAACTTGCGTGCCGAATATGGCACTGCTATTTTTATGGTCTGATGATCATGTTGATACATGATCCGAGTTTTATTAACATGCTACGAGAGTGCTACGAGATTAAGGAAATTTAAAACTCGTAGCACATTCGTAGTATGTCAATTAATGGGTGATAATGCTGCTATACTAATGAGAATAAAATAAATAAATTAAAAAAAAACACGTCTGCCCTGCTAAAAACAAACTAAAAAGTTAATTATAACAAGTGTCATTCAGTCGGGGGACCGTTTTGGGAACAATTTTTAATCGAAGAGGTTCCCCGACTGCAATGACACTTGTTTTTTAACTTTTTAGTTTCTTTTTAGCAGGGCAGTCGTGTTTTTAATTTTTTTTTACCATCGCCACTCGAAAAAGTGCGTTTAATTCAACGATAAGAGTGAATAAAACGCTGTTTTATTCACCGAGTGAATAAAAATATTTTGAATTTGGAACAAGCGCGCATCGTATGAATAATGTACAAAAAAAATAAAACGTGTTGAAAGTATGGAGCTATTCCATAGATAAAGCCTCCCGCCAATTTTATTTAGGTTCTTTTTAGTGTCTTATCTTTGGGTTATTTTCAAAAAATATCCCGCCAAATTAATTAGGTTCTTTTGAGTGTCTTATCTTTGGGTTCTTTCTATATGAATAGAAGGAGATTAGATGTTCAGTCTTGCATTGCATCAGTCTATTCCATCAGTCTGGTACGATCTTCAGACTGTAAAAATTCAAAGTCTATACAACAAACTGATGAAATGGACTGATACCAGACCTATCGTGTAATTACCCTCTTAGGGTGGTTGTTTTATTATTGGAAAACTTCTAGTTTCACTATTTTCTAATGTTTAAATATTACTGATTAACTACCTAAATAATAAAAATGTATTATCTATAAATACTATAGGTATAAGTACTGCTATTTGTTTTCTCGCAGTCGATGGTAAAAAGTAGAGTACACAACTCATGAAAAAAAAATTTCATCTCGGTCCTTTGTACCCCTCGCTTCGCTCAGGATTCTACATTTGAATCCCTCGCTACGCTCGGGATTCAACTGTAGAATCTTTCGCTGCTCTCAGGATCCAACTTAGTCCCTCGAACTAAATTCCCTCTTTTTCACTTGTTGTATAATCTACTATTTTTAAATTTAATTATTTTTATTTCACACATAAAGCCCACCGGTAACGATCAATTGCGATTGTCATTTTTTCCGCAATTGACGCCCATTGACGGAAAAATTTATCGTTTACGCGTGCAATTGAAGCGATTGTCAATTGCTCCAACAATGGAATTGACGGAAAAATTGACAATCGCAATTGATCGCTACCGGCGGGCTTTAAAGTGACAAATTATATATTTTTGAAATGTGCTCATTAAGGTTTTTCATTTGATGCCCATATTGTAATCATTGAAGAAAAAAAATTTTTTTTCACATTTGAAAATGGCGTCAAACAGTCGCCATATTAACTTTTAAAAAAGAAAAAAATAGCCAGTGTCATTCGGAATGATGTAAGGATTCTAACAATACCCCATGTACATCAAAATCTGTTGAGCCATTTGGAAGTTATGGTGGAATAAAGAAACTCACATACCCACAAATATACATGAACCCTGAACACATATACACTCTTTTTGCTTTGGGCAGTCGTGTAAAAAATAACAAACAATTCTTGTGATTAAAAAAAGTCTTAACCATTTATATACTTTCAATATTTGCCAAGACTCCCACGGAAGCGATTAGTTATCGATTCACAAACGTGATTGTGATTTTGTAAGTACAAGTAAGCAACTAATATAATAACATTAAAGATATCGCATCTAATTTAGATAGTTACAGACTATAGTAATTGTAAACACTCAAAAATCTTCGTCAAAAGTAAAGAATTTCACCGCAATCGCTTTAGGTTATCGTTCATTATTTTTGGTCGTCGTTAGGTTCAAGATGAAACTTAATTTCAGGAAACAGGATAAGTAGGTATTATAAAAAATGAAAAGGGACTGTTAAAATGTACGTAAGTACTTTACAAAAAGTATAGTCGCTTTTTTCAGGGGTATTTCTAGTTGATTTATTTGAACAATCCAGCTTATTTAAAAATCATAATGAATTTGTTACACAAGTTATTGTATTTCACCGTAGGTCACAATATGCAACATCTATACAAAAAGTGGTCGTTTTTTCCCTGAGTTGATTTAAAAATAAATGTAATGCTCTATCCATTAAATTGTCATCATTCAGTCATGTACAGAAATGTATATTTCTGGTTGGTAATGTATCTGCTATGTAATCCCACACAGCCGACGCAATTTTGCATAAGTAATAATTAGAGTTTTCCAAACTTTCAAGACACTGTGTTAAATTATTTAATTTTTAATAGCCTTCGAATGGTTTTGATGATTACAGAAAGCATTTAGGTCACAATATATTGAAGAAATATTTGTATCAAAGTCAACGTCAAATAAGCTTTCTTCAAATAAACTTAATTATTAAGTACTTTTGAATCGTCTATATTTTCCTACCAGCCGTTCTAGACTTTTTTAGCTAGTATAATATGATAATATGCTATATACATAATATTTGGCTTTAAATAAAGATTTTGTGACAAGACATAAAATTTTAATTCTTAAATGAAAAAATCGTTAAAACGCTGTCTAACATTTTAGCATCATTATTATGAAAAATTATGTAAAATATAATAAAAACAGAATAATTCACATAAGTAACTAGGTATAACTTAAAATGCTTATCTTACGTTATGTAACACTATATACATTATATTACTACTACCCATATAATATTTTTTATTTTACAATTTCACACAGCGCCATCTAGCCCCAAGAAATTTAAAATGGAAATTCAAATTGCTTTTGCCTATGAACAGGGGTCAAGTCTGCTAATGTTTTCGTCAAAATCGTAATTCAATGGTGTTCTAATGGTAATGCTTTTTGACACAGTTCTTGTTTCTTAAACCCAAAATCAAGACACAATATGTTTCTGTTATGGGTTTAAGAAACACAATGTGTTTCAGTTTTTGGTTTAAGAAACAAGAACTGTCTCAAAAAGTATTACTATTTAAATACCATTGAACTACGATTTTGAGGAAAACATAAACTAAATCCTTGGGGGCGGGATTACCGCTGCGTGGGCCGTAACCCAGTTTGACAACCACTGGTGCACTCGGACAAATTACAATAGTTTTATTTAGCAGTAGCGTGGGCATACAATCTCCGATCTGCCGGTCACGCCATCGTGCTTTGTATGAACGCCTTTGTTTCCTCTCTCTTACATAAACATTAATGTAAATATCGCAACGGGAACAGTTGACTATATCTTACTTTCTGATGGCTCATGATAAGTTACGAGATGACAGGAAAGAGACTTTTCAGTTTAGATTGCGATAATAATTTGCATAGTAATTGCTTTCTAATTGAAGATTGATGTTGATCTTGCGAATATCATGACTCGACGAAAGTAACTGATAGAGAGATCTTTGTAGAGGTTTGCATATTTTAATTGAAAATAAATATTATCTGGAAGAAATCGCTTTTAGCAATAAGAATAAGTGCCCTTGTACTACTCTTCTGTCCATTATTTTTCTTGTAAAAATGTTGTGTGTACTAAATATATAAATAAAAACCGGTCAAGAGCGAGTCGGACTCGCGCACCGAGGGTTCCGTACAATCATAATTGCACCATTAAACCACACTGCAGAGTAGAATAATAAAATTAGTATTGCAGTTTTAGGTCAGCGCCATCTCTTGACCGATAGTGGAACTAATGTAAACTTTTTTAGAAATTTGATATTTTCTAAAAAAGTGTGCCATATTGAGACATCGTTTTATTTTTCCTGTAATCTTTATATAAACTGCTATCGCATAGAATTATTTCAGATTTTTCTCTTTGCAAACTTCGGAGATAAGGGGGGGGAACGGTCATTTTTTTTACATTTTTCATCATAAGTCAAAAACTATGCGGTCTAGAAAAAAAAGAAAAAATGATTGAAAACGTGCAAACGGTGCTCTTTCATATGATACCCCACATGCCCTAGTAGCCCCACTTCAAATTTTTAAGACCCCTTTTCAGGCCCTGCTGTAAAAAAAATATTTATTTTTTTATTTATTTCTTATTTGCAAAATAGTTGGGCAAATGTCATCTTAAACTATTCCAAATTTCAAGTTGATACCATTAGTAGTTCTCGAGATATCCAGCTGTGACAGACAGACAGACAGACTGAGTCTCACCATAAGGGTTCCTTTTTTACCATTTTGGTACGGAACCCTAAAAATAAATAAATAAGACCACCAAATTTAGCACTAATTTTTATTGTTTACTATTTTATGTAGGTGTAGGTATACCTAATAATTTGGTGTTAAGTAAAGTATTATCTTACTTATCTAATTTAATCTAAAATCCACTAAGTATACATTGTTGGGTGCTTGCCGAAAATTATTGCAAAATATAATACTAATCTGTAACGAATCATTAATTATTTATTAGAAAAACTATTTGTTACCGGTAAGTTGAACATTCTTTACCGTTATTTACTTTATTTATCGGCATTATAACTTTTATTTACGAGTAAGTTAAAATTAAAGATAAACTTACCGGTAAATAATAGTTTTTCTTTTGTTTTCCTTCAGTATCAAGTTCTTTTGTTTTTTATAGTAGGAAAATCGAATTTTTAACTTTTCTCACCATAAAGTATTAACCGAAGCAGCAAATAAATGATTTATGATTTATGACCGTAGACTGTGAAACAGGATAGAAATTAGTGTAACAAAATCATGTTTGCTTATGTCAATGCCGAATAAAATTGATACACTCTGCTCGTTTTTACACGGTTCAAAAGCATTGTTAGATCCTTGAGCGCAGCGAAAATTTTTCTATGTCTATGGTTAGATCTGTTTAAATGAAACAGAACGTTATCTCTGAATTGTGGGTATTTCTCTAATTTCTATGGACGTGCACCATTGTTGGTGAATCGGCGGCGAGTGGTGTCGAGTGACGGTGGTGATACATGAGATGTGGCCATAGAGAATTTAGAGGTCCCAATTATTCGTGCCCACAGATCCTTCAAAAGTGTCTAGTTGCATGTTTTGTTATTTTTTATCTGCGCTCGCTGATATTACATTGATCTGTGATTACGGCAAAAAAATTTGAGCTTTCCGAGAATGGTCATATTCGCATGTCTATTTTTTCTGCGATTTCGTAACATAAGTACCTACCTATAGGCCAGTAAAATCTTACAAATGTTTTTCCTAAAAACGCAAAATGCGATGTATAGCTGCATTTTTGGTATGTTATTTGGACCCCTTAAGTGTAGAACTATGTTTTGCAAGCAAAAAAAGTTGTGCTAGCTGCGTTATACGTGAAAAACTGCAAAAAAAATAAGTTTTTGCAGTTTTATTCAAAAACAATGGCCTTTTGACATTAGTTCCCAATATCATTTTAAAAGTGTATTAAATTAATAAATAATAAAGTGTAATAATTAAAACCATTAAAGCCAACCCTCAGCTCCGTATGTCTAACAGTTTTTGAGATACGATGCTTAAACATTGACACTCACCGGCATATCTAACCGCCTACACCGTTATTTTTATACAAACATGATCACTTCACAGTCTCATAAATATAAAAAAACTGGCCAAGTGCGAGTTGGACTCGCGCACGAAGGGTTCCGTACCAAAAAACGTCAAAAATATGTTTGTTGTATGTGAGCCCCCATAAATATTAATTTTATTCTGTTTTTAGTATTTGCAGTTATAGCGGCACCAAAAATACATCATCTGTGAAAATTTCAACTGTCTACCTGTTGTCGTTATTAATATCAAGCAAAAAACGGCAAAAGAATCACGTTTGTTGTATGGGAGCCCCCCTTAAATATTAATTTTATTCTGTTTTTAGTATTTGTTGTTATAGCCGTGCAGTGCAGTTTTTCACGTATAACGCAGCTAGCACAACTTTTGTTTGCTTGCAAAAAATGGTTCCACACTCCCTTAAGGGATCCAAATAACATACCAAAAATATAGCTTTACATCGCGTTTTGCGTTTTAAATGTAGAATTTTACTGGGCTACTTACTATGTATGAAGGAAGATTTGGAAGAGTTTTGGGCAGTAATAAAATAAATATAAAACTGATGTATTTAAAAAAACTGAATCTCTAGATTGCTATACGCCATACAGTGCCTTTGGTCTTGAACTAGCGATAATTTAAAGGCGTGAAATACACCTAATTTTATCGACAAAAACACCCACATGTTGGGGTCTATCCCCACTCCTGTTGGAACGGCCGCCATTTTAAATTTGACTTTTTATTTTAGATGATCCTGCGGAAAAATGTTAATTTCTCCGGATTTAGAAGTCTTACAGTTATAACAAAAATATTATTCGAAAGCTAATAATATCACCTATCAATTTAAAAAATAAAATGTGTAAATTTTTTGTTTAAATACGTCATAAAAAATTACTGAATTAAAATTTTATACGGAATTTATGCGATTTTTTTGAGTTTTTATTTACATTTCTCAAAAACTAGGACATTAATGTCCACTTTTTTTGCATTATTCAAATACACAGGGATATAAATTTATTACTCTATGTTGCATATTTTGAGAGTTATTTTTGTTTGAACTAGGACCCTTACGTAACCAAAAATTGATTATTTTCGAAAATGGACATAATTACAAGCATTTTGAGCATATTTTAAATTAGGTTGATAATTTTACCTGAATAATAATTTCATCAAATGATAAAATCTAGTTTTTAGGAGTTTTGATTTTTTTTTATTTTCGAAAATAACCATTTAGTGCTTGTAAGAGTCATATTCAAACAACAATAGCTCTCAAAATATGCAACATAGAGCAATAAATTTTAAAGTAGTTCTATAGATAATATCCCTGTGTATTTGATTGATGCAAAAAAAGTGGACATTAATGTCCTAGTTTTTGAGAAATCGCACAAATTTCGTAAAAAAAAATATTTCAGTAATTTTTTATAACGTATTTAAACCAAAATTATACACATTTTATTTTTAAATTGATAGTTAATATTATTAGCTTTCGAACAATATTTTTGTTATAACTTTAAGACTTCTAAATCCGGAGAAATTAATATTTTTCTGCAGGGTCATCTAAAATAAAAAGTCAAATTTAAAATGGCGGCCATTCCAACAGGAGTGGGGATAGACCCCAACATGTGAGTGTTTTTATCGACAAAATAAGGTGTATTTCACGCCTTTAAATTATTGCTAGTTCAAGACCAAAGGCACTGTATAAGTGTAATTTTGCTCTATGCTAATAATTACACAACGAACAGCTATTAAAACTTATTTAAACAACTAATTTTATTAAAGTACTTAAAATACGGTGCAGTGGTTGTCCAAAAGAAAATTTCAAGTAAAATTCTATTGATAAAAAATAAAATTCTGTCACACTTTATAACTGCCTCGCATGTTACAAATGTCACCCATATTGATTCCGTGTACATATCCTTACATAGTACATAGCAGAGATCCTAACGTATAATTACGTCACATTCACACGTCGGTACATATCGCCAGGGGTGACACCATGGGGTCCGCTCAGGGTGACAAATTCAATTATCACAATGATCATTGTATGTGCGTACGGCGAATCGTTATTTTACTGATATTCGCACCCCTGCTAAAGAAACGTGTCGGTGTACTGTTTCATTTGGAATTGAATTGGAATATACTTTCTATATGCGGGTTTTGATTTTTTTTTATTAAAATTGTGAACTAATATATTTATTAGGTGACTCTAAAGAACCACCTTTAGCTATCTTTGTAGTATTTTCTAAGGAGAAGAACAAAATTACTTTTATTTTTTCATTAAAAATGATACATAAAGTAATGCACAAATACATTTGCATTCAGTGTTATACGAGAATATCATTCTAATCGAATTCTTAAGTGTTTGATAAAAGTTTCTTTTTTGACAAAAGATCTAGTTAAATGAAATATGTTTGATCTTACGATTATCGTTAAAATTATTATTGTTTTAATATTTTTACTATTTTGAAGTGTCTACCAACCTAACCAGACGAAAGATACTGGCTCAACAAATAATGTATTCAGTTGGTAGCCATTCTGAGGGCCTACTTCGAAACCGAACCACGATAATCGGACAGCGTACGTTCTTAATGGTGTTATTATTTGATAAGGCATAAAGTCTAAAATTAAGTAAATCGAACGAATAACACCGTCCGTTTTTTCATAGCCGGCCCTCTGAACCGTTTGTGCTCGGAACAGCCCTAATCCGTCACGCTGAGACACTCATTGTGTAGGTGCATTGTGTCGTTGTAATAATTATGTAGCTATGTACGGGGAAATATGTCACAGTTGCGACTGCTGCTAAATGTAATGGAAGTAATGTCGTTCAGTGATATAGACGGAGAAATTAATAGAGAAGATTTGTTGATAATATGCTAAGCTTAACTTACTTTTAAGCTCGGCGTTGACAAGGGATAACTAAGCGACGCCATCATAATGGGGGTTAAAATATGTTTTTTTTTCAAACACGGAGGCTCTCATATCTTCTATGATGTTAAAGATGCTTCAGTTATATTATTTCAAATTCTTATCATGACAGCCCATTTATCGGCAATAAAAATATTCCTGATTTTCTTTTCTGAACGTTAAAAAAAGTATCTCACAAGTATGTACACCTACTCCTTTTTTCGTTAACAGTTTTTAAATCGTTTTCACTTAATACATGTAGCATTAGTTAGCTGAGAGTTCAAACATTTGTGCATAAAAGTTTTAAAACATTGGCGTTCATGGTTGTTAAATATTTATACTTAAACAAATCCTACTAATATTATAAATGCGAAAGTTTGTGGGTTTGGATGTTTGGATGTTTGTTCCTCAATCACGCAAAAAATTCTGAACGGAATTGGTTGAAATTTGGCACACAGATAGTAGATAGCTTAGATTAAAACATAGAATACTTTTTATCCCGATATTGCTACAGGAACGGGAACCACGCGGGTGGAACCGCAGGTGGCCGCTAGTATACTATAAGTGCAAGTGTAGGTATTGATAAATTATATAGTTACTCTATTGTAATGGGTGAAACCTGTAAAGATAGATGTACCTAAGTGTGGAAATAACATATAATTTTTAATTAATTGGTGGTTTCTATCTAAGCCTGTCTCCAATGAAGAAAGAAGGATGTCCATTTCTGACCTATCAAAATGTCAAATATTGTGTATAGAGAAGTTAATATAGGTAAGTAACTCTTAAAACTTTATTGTTATTTATAATTTGCTAACTAAAATAAAAATAGGTAATACAGAACTAGAAATTAAGAATAAAGATAGTAATAATTACCTATATATAATTTCATATAAACTAGAACATATTGATTTTACTATTAAGATATCATTATACCTACCAATGGCAAAGGCTCCATCCATACAAGGCGATTCCCATCGGCTTACTTTGTAGAAATCCCACCTCACCGATCCACTATTCAGAATTTCACTTCCCGTCACTGATCTCTACGGTAACTTAAAGTTACCATTTAAATGGGAAGTGGTAATTGTTCTTACATAATCAAATAACTCGGTCACATGTTTTCTAATGAGATAATTGTGCATCGATTGTGAGTCGATGCCGTGGCGTGGCCGCGCGGGGTCGGGTTGCGATGCGGTTATTATGGCCCATTACCCGCCATTAGCGCATAATTCCCAGAATCCGGGCGATCGTGTTACCCGGGTGAGGGATAGGCTGGCTATGTAAAATAGGTGGTCTTTTGTTAATACTTAACGCACGTTACAAATAAATGATTATAATGGTGGTAAAGATGCATCTAAATCTAACATTGATATGTCTGTGAGCAAATAAAAGATTGACAGTTCCTATTTTCAAGATACCTTTATTTTTATTGAGATACGTTTATTGAGACATGCAAATATTAAAATCTTTATTACAAAAACGCCTTTGAAACAAATGTCTGAAATAAAGAAAAACCTACGCTATGATTTTCAAAAAAACTTTTTTCTGTTTTTATAGAAAAAGTTTCTTTTAACGTGCCTTATGATTTTGTCTTGGGATATAAATATGTTACTCACATTTTTTTTTATGTTTGGTTTAATATTTACGATAGTAAAAGTTATTTCCTAACTACGACTATATCTTTCTAAACTGTTCAACAAGGGATTACAATTCATCTCTATTTGTCGCGTTCATATTGGGTTTTAAGTAATGTCCCATAAATGTCTCAATATGTTCCGAGACAGTATCATACGGACCAACCCGTGGGTGGACAGGGATTAGGGGACAATGGTGGAGCGATGGGACAATCGGCTTAGCAGTGTCAACAGAGGCTCGCTGGGTGCAATAATGACATTGTGGAGAGAGGTGTCAGTGCGTGTAGTGTTAATAAAACGCACGAAATATTTCTTGATCTGTAGCTCTACCATGAGTTGGTATAGTAAACTACAATAGTTTACTATACTCGCTAGCGAGCATCGAGTAACGTTTTGGCCTTTTTCATAGCAATTCGGTACCATGAGTTACTAATTGACAGATAGTATCGAGAAATACCATAACTATAGTAGTAAAGTTACTCACTTGCGTTTTGAGGCGTGAGATCAATGAGTATACCTTTTACTATCCTCTATGGCATAGAGGAATGTAAAAAATAGGTACAACAAAAGAGAATGTAATCAAACCGCGGTACAGCATAGTCATTGGCGTGAATACTTCTATTTAAATTTAATTTAGTATTTTTTGTGTCTAAAATAGTCTAAATAATGTCTTTCAGAGCTTATTTAGCATAAAATATGTGCGCCACAGCTGCATAATGCAACGAAATCAAGGGCAAATTATAAACCGATAAATATGAAAACCCGTGTTAGAAATCCTCTAGTCAGGGGGTGGGTCAGGTTGTGCCCAACGCTGAATAGTGGCCCTTCTAGGTGGGCCCTCCATTCAGTGGGCTTAATAAGGTCACCATTCAAATACGCCGTAACGTAACGCATTCCTCCACTTTGAAACTAATGTAAAAAAAATTAATTAAGTACTTTCCTATCAAGCATGTTACAAAATTAGAAAATATTGTGTTAAATCTAAATAATAATCTACTTAGTTGCAAATATGTTAATTCCGTCCATATCAACGTAATACTTGATACAAATAAGGCCTATCTACTTTTAAGTCTTTATATATTACTTAATTAATTATTTAACAGTAGGAATATAAGAAAACAGTTCTAACTAAATGTAATTTTCCGAAAACTTGACTTTGGCCGTAATAAATCGATTACACTTATTAAATTAAGGCCTATAACTTTTTTATTTGAAATTGAGGTTAAATATGAAACCATATTAAATAAAAACAACTTATCAATAAATTTGAATATTTATTATTACAAAGTAAAGATTTATGTTATATATTCCTAAAAAAAGATCTCACTTTAACTCGTAGATTTGTATCATTTGGGGCCTTATTTGTTTATTTAATATCATATTTGAATAAGGCACAAAAAACGTAGGTATCTGCCGCATGTCGCTCTGCCAGGTTGTATTTCGTCCAACTTGTACGTTTTTATTAATTTGGAAGGAAACTGGATATTTTTGTCGATTGTGGGATGATACACACATTATCTGTAATGAAATAAGTAAACCATAAGTTGTATAAGTTGTGGGATTCTCATTAAGCTCTATCGTGTTAAAATAAGACCTAGGCTATTATCGTAATCACGCTGTCCCCCTACTCAAAAGGCCAACATTCTATGCGTTTGAACGCTACGTTATTACGTGTCGTAAGCTTGTCACACAATATTAAAGTCTGAGATTTACATAAGCTTATGATACGTTATTTAATCGTCTATTGCTCATATTTTAAGCTTTAAAAGTAAGGTTGGCAATTGGAAAATGGGGCAGGTCGTCTTTAAAAAATTGCAATTAATGCATCTATGGCCGATAGTAAAAACAAATCAAGGTCATGGATAGCTAATCATAAATATAAAGAAACAATTATTAAGAGAAACTTAAACTAAAACAGCGGAAGGTTTAATAAAAACTTTCATGAAAGTATTTTTCTGGTTGGATTTAGGTTTATCTGAGTTTTCTAATGATTTGTACTTGGACGAATCGTCCGAGGATTTGTATCAAGTACCAACCTTTTATTTCACCTTTCCATAAACTCCTCTAATCGACTGCTTCTAATTTTATTTTTATCAATCTTAACAAGCTAGCTTTTACACAACAAAATACGCAAAGGAAACACAAAATAAATAATTATTAAAACGTGAAAATTACATTTGACATTTTCGATTTGACACAAGGAACATTTATACTCACAGGAAGATTTGACATAAATAGTAACCATAGAGGAAAGTAAAAAGATAGTAACCAACATAAATTCAAAATTCACTTACATTCGGTATACACGCACTAACTAATGATTTTTTACTTAGTCGGATTATAATTGCAAACTACAGCAACTAAGGTAAACGACCAATATTTCGTGTTAGTAAGTTATTTCGTTTAGTTTTTTTTTCTGTCACAAATTATTAATTATTACACCTACATTAGTACAAAATATAGCACATAAACTGTCTAAAAATCAAGTACCAACATTTTGGTGACTGAACTAAGACACGGTTACGGTATCTATCCGTTACCGTGACTGAGGGCAATGCTACGTTCAAAACTCTCAGTCGTCGGCACAGACAGCTTTATGGCGTGTATTCCTTGTCACCACCATAAGATTAGCGCTCGTATGTACCTACTTTTTAAGCTCACAGAAAGTCAATTTGAATAAAACTTTAAATAGTTAAGTAGTAAAATTATCCCATATACTCGTAGTAACTTCCAAACGAAACGTCCGATTAGAATAAATTTAAAGAAGACTATATTAAAATCTTTTATTTATTTATTTATTATCAATAGTTTTCACAGTTCACGCTAAATAATTTTATAGGATTTTTTTTGGTAGGTTTTCACTATTGCAATTACTATAGAGGTTATAGATATTTCTATTTTTTAAACAACTATAGCCTATATTTCTCGCTGATTATGCAGCTTTCTATTCTTACTCCTTATCCTTATTTCATCTGGTAAGAATTTTTGGCGTTTTTTCCGCCAATTTCGATTTTCCCAAAAAAAATATCAGAATTTTCAATACTAAAATATCTTTATTTGGTTCTAAATATGAAACCTTTTAATAGCCCATCCGCACATCTATCATATCTGCGATACTACAGGCAAATGACACAACACAATTTCATAAATCGTGGCACTATACTCGATCATGAAAACCTAAAATATTACAATTTTAAAATCTTGAAGTCATTAAGAGTCTTAACATGCCGAAATATGGGACATTTACCTTATCGAGTTCACATTAGCGAGGATGGTAAACTAGTGGATGGTGAGCACTCTTACTATAGATTTTAGTTCTTCGCGTATCCGCTAGAGGCTCTGCTTCAATTTCCCATACAAATTGATAACGCGGTCGATATCGAGAATGGTTTTTGTAAACTCATGGTAGTGCTACTGAGATCAACAAAAGTAGGTAAGAATGACTCTTACAGTTAACACAATGATACCACACCTCATAATTTACACATGTATGTACGCGTACACGTATACGCGTACGTCAATCTCGTCTGTTCAGTTACTTCTGTACGGTAATTTCCGTATTGTACGGTAATGGGTACGGCAGCAGCTTATGCCATGAGTCTTCATACAAGTACGGTAATTTCATAATAATAAGTTCTTGATTATTCTTTTATGAGTGCAGTAATTGTATCGAACGGTATTTTTTACGATTTTCCGCCGATATACGGTAATTTTACTGACAAAACACGGCAACTGCCAAAAATGACAACACTGCGTCTGATGCTAACAGTATTGTGTCTGTTTTTCCCTAATTTGACAAAGCAATATTCAAATGGACAAATTAAACCTTGAAATAACTAATAGAACTAGATTTTTATGTTTTAAATTTATAAAGGTTTAACGGAATCTTTTATTAATAGTTAGTATGTAAAGTAAATAAAAAGAAAGAATAATTAAATAATCAAAGCAAGCTAGTTTTTTTCCGTTTAATTTTGTAAATAAAGAGACTTATCTCAAATTCCCGTCGAACCGTAAAGCAAATCATTAAAAGACACCAACAGCATTACCGACGTGTCGACTGTATTTAAATCCGTTTCACAATGTTTTTACATCACAAGGGTGGTTCTATTAGACTTATATCGGCAGTTTTAATGCTGTATAAAGCCGTGAGTAAACATAAACATTATTTTAGTAACCCGATGAGCTTAGCAAAAGCTCCCACAACCGATTAATTCTCCCCATGTTTTAATTTCACTAACCAACTGTGGAAAACGTTTCTAAATGCAATTTTCAACCTTATTACTGGGAAATGAAGAGCTTTAACTGTTAGAAGTGTCTTTGTTATTTGGAATAAGATATAGTAATAGGAGCACTTAAATGTAAAGAAATTATTTTGTATAGTAGTTTTTGTAAGTTCGTAGTATGAACTTCGTACAGTTATTGAACTGAAATTATTTGATCAACGAATCATTTTCATATTTTTACATCTAAATAATAAACCGGATAGGTTTCAAGTATAAGGTTCTAGCGTTTTTAATGAATTAAGTCCTCAATCCATCCATATCCATAAAATTACTAGTAAATAGTAGGAAATTTCTAGAAGTTCTTATAGTCCGTGAGCCCGCGACAGTATTGCCTACGTCATATGACATCACGATGAAATGCATGGCACACGGTCGGAAAAGTTGTGCTGAGCGAGGATCAGAAGATTATCGCAAATAAAATTGGCCGGAAGCTTGAGAAAATCTTCCACTTCCGGTCAAAATTTTAAGATTATATTTACGTCATGTGACATCAAAGAGACCCGTGTCATCATTTAGTTTTCAATCGTAGAGAGAGTAAACATAAGTCTGTCAGTTCTGAAATGACTAAAAAACAAAAAAATTAAGTTTAAGGTATTCCGGCCATTTCAGAATTTCAATTTTATTCTCTCTACGATTGAAAACTAAATGATGACACGGGTCTCTTACTGATGTCACAGCTCACATGACGTAAATAAATTCTTAAAATTTTGACCGGAAGTGGAAGATTTTCTCAAGCTTCCGGCCAATTTTATTTGCGATAATCTTCTGATCCTCGCTTAGCACAACTTTTCCGACCGTGTGCCATGCATTTCATCGTGATGTCATATGACGTAGGCAATACTGTCGCGGGCTCACGGACTATTAATAATGGAGCGGATTCACTTTTTCCTTTGTGTAAAAATTGATTATCCTTGTGCTTCATAGGTTCTTAAGAAATATAAGTTTTAAATATTAATATTTAATGATTTTATTCATATTAGCATTTGTGCAACCCGTATTTTGTAAATATATCTATCTAAAGGAGGATGATGTCAGTCATCGCTGTGAAAAAAACCGGTCAAGAGCGAATCGGACTCGCGCACCGAGGGTTCCGTACCATCATGATTGCACCATCAAACCACACTGCAGAGTAGAATAATAAAATTAGTATTGCAGTTTTAGGTCAGCGCCATCTCTTGACCGATAGTGGAACTAATGTTAACTTTTTAAAAATTTTGATAATTTCTAAAAAAGTGTACTATATTGAGACATCATTTATTTTTCCTGTAATCTTTATATAAATTGCTATCACATAGAATTATTTCAGATTTTTCCCTTTGCAAACTTCGGAGGTAAAGGGGGGAACGGTTTTTTTTACATTTTTCATCATAAGTCGAAAACTATGCGGCCTAAGAAAAATAGAAAAAATGATTGAAAACGTGCAAACGGCTTTCTTTAACCCACATGTCCTAGTAGCCCCACTTCAAATTTTTAAGACCCCTTTTCAGTCCCTGTTGTAAAAAAGATATTTATTTTTTTATTTATTTCTTATTTGCAAAATAGTTGGGCAAATGTCATCTTAAACTATTCCAAATTTCAAGTTCATACCATTAGTAGTTCTCAAGATATCCAGCTGTGACAGACAGACAGTCAGACAGACTGAGTCACACCATAAGGGTTCCTTTTTTACCATTTTGGTACGGAACCCTAAAAACGACGTAAGTCAAACTTTCATGCAAGTGTGTTGTTCTTAAAGCTATCTAGGAATGCCAAACTATGAGTTACATAAGAAAGTTTTGTTTCGTACGACTTTTGATATGCGTCATGCGCGCTAGTTTTCAACAATAAAACTAAAACTAAATCGTTACCGTTTCAGTTTTGTTTACAAAAATATACTCGCTTTAGTCTTGTTAAAAATGATGTAAGCTAACCCTAGGGAGCCCAGCTGCACAATTTAAATGAGAACTCTAAGGCTAAACCAAAGATTTTTAGGTAAATTTAACCTCAAAGATACGGTTTTAGTTTTATCGTTCAGAATGCGCTATTGCGGACTTGTGGATTCTTTGCAACATGCCTCAGCCCGCTCTCTCTTATGCTTTAACCCGCAAGGGTCGTGTGAACAAATCCGCTTACTGTCATGATTGACAGTTGACGGCTCTACCAAGGGGCAGCAGCAATACCGCGTAATGCTTTGCTGTACTAACGTATGTGCAAGTTTATAAATTACACACAGAATTATGAGTAAAATCATTGGTTTTTCATTAATGACGAATAGAAAACGGCATTTCATATACAAACTTTCAAGCCCTTAGGTATTTTATCGAAATGAATGAACCGATTTTAATGAAACTTCATACGCCCACGCGCAAGATACATAGGTCTAAAAAGTAGTAAAGAGCATATTTGAAATATCTTATTTAAAAAACCGGCCAAGTGCGTGTCGGGCCACGCGCCATAGGGTTCCGTAGTTACCTTATACCATACCATATTTAATACCACCTATAATTTTTCGTCTGTAAAAATAACTTTGTTTTTCACAGTGTTGGTATGAATGACAAAGTTATATTTGCGGTTTTGAAAAATGTGCTATCTCTCAAAAACTAATCACTATATCTCATTCAAACCAATTTTGGTTGAAAGTGTTTATTAAGATCTACAGCATATATTTTTTTTAGATTTTTCACTCTCTTATTTCAAAAGTTAAAGGGGGGGGGACACACATTTTACCACTTTGGCGGTGAATATCTTTCAAACGGTTGACTTTGAGAAAAAGTTGTCTTAGGAACCTTAATGTCATTTTTAAAGACCTATCTATAGACATCCAACACGTGTTGGTTTGAAGAAAAAAATTTTTTTCAGTTTCAGTTCCATGTATGGGGAGCCCCCCCTTAATCTTTTATTTTTCTTATTTTTGTATTAAATTCATTAAGCGGTTAACAGAATACATCTACCTACCAAGTTTCAACTGTGTAGTCTTAATACTTTCGGAATAAAGTGGCTGTGACATACGGACAGACAGACAGACAGACAGACAGACAGACAGACAGACAGACAGACAGACAGACAGACAGACAGACAGACAGACAGACATGACGAAACTATAAGGGTTCCGTTTTTTGCCATTTAGGCTACGGAACCCTAAAAAGATATTTAGAAATTTATGTTTCTATGGAAAATTTAAAATTGGTCTCTCTCTATCATCGGAAATGTTTTCAATTAACTTTTTAAACCAAAGTTTTCTACTTATCTGTAATGTATGAAGTTTCATTAAAATCAGTTCACTTAATTTGCAAAATCAGGTCTTTAAGTATGAAATGCCGTATTTGGTCAAAAACTTAACAATATGTAATTAGTACTTACACATCAAAAATGACTGCCTGAAGTTTAACATCTACCAGGAAGCGATATCATTTTTATAGAGAAAATATTTTTTGAAATTTGAATGCCTTAATAATGATAATTGAAAAATAATTAAAGATTGAGAGTTTAGTAAAAACTTGAAAATTCAACAAAACTGTAGAGTAGTTTTTAAAGTGACGTTTACATATGTGATTCGTACTTTTGTATTCCTGTTTATGTAAAATGTATTTTCTTATCCCAATAAGGAAACTGGAAATACTCCACATAAATAAAAGATTGTAAAGTACTTATGTGATTGTAAGTCCCCTCTGAATGCGTGGCAACTTAACGTTTACTTACCTAAGTTGGGGGAGGCCCAACTTCCCAAGTTGTTACACGGGTTTACGAGTTATTGAATGTTGATGAGCCGAACAACATGGGGTTTCCACGATCTCTCGCCGCAAGAAATTACTGGATCAGCGCGTTTCCATTGCATTTCCCGATACGATTTCCACAATAAAATTTAGTTCTGGCGGTATCTTTGGCTAAGTGCATTTCACTCAGGGGCGTGCATTGGTTTTCAAGCTAGGTAGGCACTCTATATCTAAACAGTTGTAATTATTCTATCATTTTAAAATTGATACTATTAGTAGATTATAAGGATCTAAAATAGCTTACCACTTTTTTATTGCGGTTTTCTTCACCTTCTAAACTTATGTTATGTGAAGTTGCTTCCTAGGTAGTTGTATACCTAGGAAGCAACTAGTATAGTATATTCACTGGTAATTTATGTACGATTAGAGTTTTTGGTCTTAGTGAACTGTTAGACATATAAGAATTGCAGCGAAGATGGTCTTTCTCTCGATCTTCAAATTATCGCGTTCTTTTATAACAATCTGTCTATTTAAAAAGAAATAGTAGGTTTAACGTTGTCGTATTTTGTTATTTCTTTTAACATTTATTTATACTGCTTGTATTATACTTACTTGTATTATTCTTTATTATAACTTTAGAACAATGTTCTTCAGTAATAAATTCAATAACAACGTTTCACAAAAAGATAGATAACCGGCCTTGCTTCATTTTCTTAAAATTATGAATTGCTTAATAGGTAGTATTGGTGTAAAAATATACTGAATCTGTCGTTGATCATATTATTTTTATAGAATGAAATTTATAGAATGAAATTGATAGGTACTTTTTTTTGTTGTGTTTGTTATTATCAGTTGTTATCAGGTTTGTATAAAGAAATTTTTCAAAAAATTGTAAGTAAAGATGTAAAAAAACAATTTTTCTCTTTTCCGTCACAGAAAATGAATCGCTGAAATGTATGTAAGCGCATAACTTTAGAACGATTGCACCAAAATAGATAATACTTTTATTGTTGTGTTTGATATTATCAGGACAAGGTTTATAAAAAAGAAAATTTCCGGAACAAGATTTAGGGAAAGACGTAAAAAAAAATATTTTCTCTTTTCCGTTTTTTTTAATCTCAATATAACTATGTAATAGATGGCGCCACCCGTGCGAAGTCGGGGCGGGGCAGCTAGTGTATAACAATTTATAAATGTAAAGGATCAAACAAAATAATCAGCATGATAAGATAATGGACCTGCGCTCTTGAGTGAAGGATTATTGCCGTCGCGTTAGGGCGTGCGTTTGTTTTACGTCATCTATAAATAATGCATTTACTGGGAGCGCGGATTTGCAGCCGCGCCTGTCAATTAGTACTCTGTGGTGATTTGTGAAAAACAATGCCACAAGGCAGTTTTGGCGACCGCGACTGCCTGTGTAAGCAAAACAAATTAAGTTATGCACTAGATTCCTCTGAACGAATCTCTAGCAAAACCTAATGCAATTCGCGTAGGTATAGTACGGATCACGAAAGATATAAAAAAAATATATAAAAAAAATCTACAAGGCTAAATTTTTAAGTCACAATGCAAACTTTATATAATTTTGTTTGCAAAATTATATAAAGTTTGCATTGTGACTTAAAAATTTAGCCTAATCTAGTCTAAAAAGTCTAATTATAATGCTTTAGTTTGAAAGCATTATAATTAGACTTACAGTTATCTTCAGAATAAGCTGAACATTAGTTATTTATCACTCCAAATAAAATAAAGCATGACTGTTATGAATGCAATCTTACTTTATGGGAATAGTAGAAAGAAAGTACAGTTCGAATCACGAAAGATGACCACAAATGGCGCCCCTCTTCGCATCATAACTCATGAAGAAAAGACAAAATAATATTTCATATTCGTAAAGATATATATATTTTATTTTAACATAAGAAACACTATTTTGTCATAAGTCTTTTCTTCATAAGTTATGTTGC
Organism: Agriphila geniculea; assembly: GCA_943789525.1. Taxonomy (NCBI): domain Eukaryota; kingdom Metazoa; phylum Arthropoda; class Insecta; order Lepidoptera; family Crambidae; genus Agriphila; species Agriphila geniculea. Next base: position 3,266,636 of record OX038881.1, read on the forward strand.
GAAGATGGGCGCCATTTGTAGTCATCTTTCGTGATTCGAACTGTACTTTCTTTCTACTATTCCCATAAAGTAAGATTGCATTTATAACAGTGATGCTTTATTTTATTTGGAATGATAAAGAACTAATGTTCAGCTTATTCTGAAGATAACTGTAAGTCTAATTATAATGCTTTAGTTTGCAATTTTTTTTAATTTATTTGATCTTAAGAAAACCAACAGCGTTTACAATATATTATTACATCAGGTATTATCTATATGTATGGCCAATTACAGGTTTCCCTATATTATTGTTATTATTATATGCATAGGCAAAATAATAGGTCTTTACCTATGAAATTGCCGATTTGTATGGAGATTTTTCAAGAAGTTGCATTTTTCATAATAGCATTTTCTTTGTTCATTTAACAACCATGAACACTCATGTAACAAAACTTTTATGTACTAATGTTTGAACACTATGCTAACTTATTTCCATTTAAGATAAGCGAAAAAATAAGTTTTGGTTAAGTTACAACCCCTTCGATCACCCTTTTTTTTGCTCACAAAAAAAGAGTCACTTTCAAGATCTTTTTTTTAATGTCACGAAAGCTAAAATATGGACTTTATTTTTACTGATAGTTAACTATCATGATCATAATTCGATGTAATATTCACGATTTTGTTAAAATTTTAAATTATAGAAGTTATTATTTTCTCTGTATGTGACAAAATATCGGCAATTTCATAGGTAAAGACCTAAAAGAAACAGAAGTCCATTTTTACATGTTTTTTTTTTAAATTGGAGTATAAAGTAAGAATTGCTACTTATCGTGTTTTGTGTGTGTGTGTGTGTGTGTGTGTGTGTGTGTGTGTGTGTGTGTGTGTTAGAGTAAATAATATTTGTTTATTAAAATTATTAAATAAATATATACGAACAAATACATACGTAAGAATACATTATACATTATTATATAAAGTTTGGATTGTGACTTAATTTAGCCTTGTAGTTTTTTTTTATAGCTGGTTAGATATATGTTTGTGGTAAACAGAATGTAGTCTTGGAAAATCGTACTTTTTAGTTTATATTGGTTGTGGTTGTTAGGGGTCACAAATGCCCCCATAACACGGGCGTGATTTAAGGCACCTCCTATGGTCCGAGCGCAAGCACCTTTTGTCAGAGCATGTGGTCAGGTGAAGTATGAGAATTGCCATTCCCATACATCACGTGGTTTGCCTAAAAAAACTGTCAGGCTGTGCCTGGATTGTGGTATTTGAAAAAAAAATGGTGCTTAAAGTTTCAAAGAAATAAAGAGATTTGAAGTTATTTTTGGTTAAAAATGAAAAATCTATATTATATAAATCAACCTAAGAAATCAACACATGAATTGAATCCAAAGTAAATTTCCCACTGTTTTATTTATAAAACTTGTTTTTCCACAATGAATTAATGTCCATTATATTCACATAGTTTAGTAGTAATGCCCGCCTGTTCTTTCTAGCACGTGACCTCGTGAAAACAAAAAAATACAAATATTGTTGGACTTCCTTCGGAAGGATTTTTGTTCGCCAGGATGATAACTCAAGGGTAGTACATATTACTAGTGAATCTCAGATACATAACCTGTCGCAAAGTGCATGACTATTTAAAAAACAATGTTTGTTTTTATTGTTTTCAGTGACCACGGTCGCGTATTTATTTAATTGGTTTCTCTTGATTACATACTATTTAGCATGTATAAAATTAAAACATAAGAATAGGTTGTATAATGAGTTTATTACTCATATTATCATTAAACAAATTGTACTTACATGTTTATTATCATTTTTACTCAAACTAACTTACTTAAAATATTTGATTTTAAAATTAAATATATTTTATGTGCTTAAAATTAAAAACATAATATGTCTTAACATAATACTAAAATATCGACAATTTACCCTTTATACACAACACTTGTACACTCGACCAATATTAAACATGGTTTATTACAACTATAATATTTTTTTCACGAATTCACTTGTATACTATATTTTGTTATATCATCTTACGTACTTTTTTATAAATATATATGGTCTTCTCGAAGCAACAAATACACATTCAAATTTTGCTCTGCTACATATTTTCTGGCAAGTTAAACTTTATAAGCAGTACATTTATATTCCTTCTAAGAAAATGTACACAGCCTACCAACTTAATTACAACAATAACCTATTTATGAAAACACTTGCGCACTACTTTAAATTCCATAATGGGTGACAAACTACAGTACATTAATAATATAGACAATCTAGATATCGCAAGGTCCATCAAATGTGACTGCCCAGACCTCAATAAGCACTGTAATATTGCTAGCACGGACCTTACGGTCATTTCACAAAATATTAGGAGTATATACTGCAATATCGACGATTTCTTAACCAATTTATCAAGTCTCTCTTTTGAAGCTGATGTCATAATATTGTCTGAATGCCGCTTACATCCTAATAAACCTATTCCAAAAATAAATAACTATGATTGCTACGCTACTAATCGCCAACTCAATCAAAATGACGGTGTTGTCGTATATGTAAAAAAAACTATTAAATCAAAAGTAACGGAAATTGACATAACGCATGCATCTGGTATGCAAATAGATATACTTAACATTTCAATACTTGGTATTTATCGTTCGCCTTCAAATAGAAATGCAGAACCGTTCATTGACTCTCTGTCTCGACATTTAACTACTATAAATTCTCAGAAAAATATCATTATTGCAGGTGATATAAATATTAACTTAATACCTTTAGAGAACGAACAATCATATGAGACTAAAAATAGAAATTTTTACCTTGATATGCTTTCAGCATATGGCATACTTCCAGGACATACATTAGCCACACGAGAAAATTCATGTTTAGATCACTTTATGATTAAAATAAATAAAATAAAACACTCTGCTTTCGTTGCTATTATAAATACTACAATCACTGATCATCTCACGACATTTTTATCTTTAACAAAAATTAAAAAAAAACAATCGACTATCAAAACTACTAAAAAAATTGACTACGATAAAGCCCTAAAATACTTACAAAGTAAAAGATTAACCGAATTGCTTTTCTGTGATAACCCAAATAAAATAACAGACAGTCTGATCCTAAACCTCACTGAGGCAATAAAATTAAATACTACCACAGTAAAAATACCAAAAAGTAAGCGAATATTAAAACCTTGGATCACTAGTGGCATTCTGAGGTGTATTAAAAATCGCAATAACCTCCAAAAACAGCTTCATGCTGACCCTGGCAATGACATTAAAAGAATTACCTACACCCGTTATAGAAATTACTGTAATAACCTTATAAAAAAAATAAAAAGAACGTATGAAAGAAATTTACTTAAAAACACTATTAATAATAATAAACTTCTTTGGAAAAACATCAAATCATTAACATACTCAAATAAAACAAATAGTATAAATTCAGAATTATCTAACTTAAAGTCGACCGCGCTCGATTCCGCAAATTTTGTAAACAGATACTTTGCTAATATTGGTCAGAAACTTGCTAACGAGGTTCATACAAGTGTAGATAAAGACATCCTAAATAATTACCTTCATGAGCTGCCTAATCAACCACAATCGTTTGTTCTATTGGACACAGATTACAGCGAAATAAATAGTATAATAATGAATTTAAAATCAAGCAGTGCTCCGGGATGGGACAATATTTCTACTATATACCTTAAATATGTAAAAAACGAAATTATACCTATAATCACACATTTAGCTAATCTTTGCTTCAAGACTGGTATTTTCCCTACCGCATTAAAAATGTCTATAATAACACCTATTCACAAGGGTGGGGACAGAGAGGATGTTAACAATTACAGGCCAATCTCAGTTCTTTCTGTTCTGGCAAAAATTTTGGAAAAGTTATTAAATACTAGATTGTTGAACTATCTTTCTAAATATAACATCTTATCTCCGAATCAATTCGGCTTTAGACGTGGAATTTCAACTGAAGATGCAGTTACATCTATAAGTACGCTTATTACAGGTTATCTTGATGAAGGTAAAAAATGTATTTCAGTTTTCTTAGATCTAAAAAAAGCCTTCGACACCGTCTCTGGCCCCATCCTTCTGAGTAAATTAGAAAAAATTGGTATCCGTGGTGAACAATTACAATTATTTAAAGACTACCTATCCGATAGAAAACAAAAAGTTAAATTGGAAAGCTGTATTAGTGATGATGTTGATGTTACATACGGTGTTCCTCAGGGGAGTGTGTTGGGCCCTACCCTGTTCCTCATCTACATTAACGACCTATGTCAAATGAATCTTCTAAACGCAAAAATATTTTCTTACGCTGATGACACAGCTATAGTGTTCTCAGGTTCAAGCTGGAATAATGTTAAGGTAGATGCTGAGCAGGGTATGGCCCAAGTAGCATTATGGTTACAAAACAATCTCCTCACTCTTAACACGCTCAAAACAAATTATATATGTTTCAGTATCTATGATAGCTCACAACCTTGTTCAGATTACAATTTAAAAATACATACTTGTAGTAACTTGGTGGATCATGTCTGTAACTGTCCGCAAATAAATAAAGTGCAGTGTGTTAAATATCTGGGGGTAATGTTGGACCAGAGATTATCATGGTATCCTCAAATAGAACTAATTAAATCGAGAATACGTAAATTCAACTGGATTTTTAAAACCCTGAGACACATAGTTCCAAAGAACATATCAGATAGTGCTGGCACATCTAGAAATCTATTGAACGAAATATATATCTCCCTAGTTCAATCTATAATAATTTATTGTATCCCGGTATGGGCTGGTGCACTTAAAACGCGTTTCTTGGAGGTTGAACGAGCCCAGCGTACTCTTTTGAAAATAATGTATTTCAAGAATAGGACTTTTTCAACACAGGAGCTTTACCAAATAACCAATTTACTATCCATACGTAAACTATACATCGTGCACACTTTACTAAAAAAACATAAAAACATAACTTTCTGTCCGACTAATGTGGGTAGAAGGGGAAAGAAAAATGTGGTTCCACTTCCTTATAATAAAACAGTGTTCGCAAGAGCACAATACGAAGCACGTTCAGCATTTTTATACAATAAAATAAATAATGAGACACATATATATAATAAACCTATTTACGAGTGTAAATCGGTATTAACAAATTGGATACATAAATTAACCTACATCGAAACTGAAAGTCTATTGGAATGTATAAAATAAACACAGTAAATACATTATATTATTATTGTTATAACTTTATTTTATTTAAATAAGAATGTAATTTACATAGAAGCATTTAACATAGAAATATACATAAACATACAATAATTAACATTAGTAAGTACTTACCTATAATCTATTCTAAACCTAGTGTCATAAAAAAAAATCTTTTTTTTTGTATTCAAAATTAACTAAGTATTTAGATAAGGAAATTTCATTGACTGTCTTAGAATAATAAGTAATAAGGAGCGGAGTCTCCTGGCACAGGCATTTTTTTGCCTAAAAGGGGGCTTCAACAATTATTGTTATGTAAGTCATGAAAGTGAATAAACATTATTTTATTTTTTTATTTATTTTATTATTTTTATAATATTAAGAATCTTGTCTAGATTAGGTATGCGTTCAATCCCTGCCCAAGTAGCAGCCTGCGCATAGAGTTATGCTAATGATAGCTACGAGCGGTTAACAGCATTAATTACTCGCAAAGAAGCGCCAGGCCTCCTCCAAGGATCTCAAGACGATCGGTCCTGCCTGCCCTCATCCAGCGGCGCACCGCGACCTTCACCAGATCGTCGGTCCACCTTGTCGGGGGCCTACCCACGGAGCGTCGTCCGGTGCGCGGTTGCCATCACAGACCCTTTCCGCCCCAACGGCCATCGGTTCTTCTCGCTATGTGTCACGCCCACTGCCACTTCAGCTGAGCAATCTTTCGAATTGTGGTTATGGTTAATTCCTTATTTAATAAAAAAGCTGTAGGTTTACCTGTTAACCTGTAAAGACATGTCGGTATTTTCATATTTATTGTAATGTGTAATGATTATATTGGTGAAACTACTGCAATAATTAAAAAATATATATATATTAAAAAATATTAAAAACACGACTGCCCTGCCAAAAACGAACTAAAATGTCAAATAACAAGTGTCACTGCAGTCGGGGGACCGTTTTATGGAACAATTTTTGGTCTTTTCACATTTGAAAGTGGCGTCGCACAGTCCAATTTTTCGCCATATTGAATTTTTTAAAAAAAAATATAGCAAGTTTCACTCGGAATGATATAAGGATTCTAACGATACATCCAAATCAGTTAAGAGCCCGTAGCGATTTTGCCGCTGACTGCAGCTCTCTCGTTCGCACATTTCATGTTTTCTCAAGATTACTTAAATTTAATTGCGCAATTGAAAAATGTGTCTCGGCCACTTTTCGCAATATATAGATTACGGACATTTTAAAATATATTTCAGTTTTTTGTTGCTAAAGTACAAAAAGTTGTCGTTTCAAACAGTTATTTGAACTGGCAAACACGATTACTTTTTGTACTTCAGCAACTCGAAACTGAAATATATGTTGAAATGTCCGTAATCTTATATTGTGAAAAGTGGTCGAGACACATTTTTCAATTACGCACTCAGATTTGAGTAATCTTGAGAAAACATGAAATGTTCGAGCGAGAGAGCGGCAGTCAGCGTCAAAATCGCTATGGGCTCTTAAGGCATTTAGAAGTTATGGTGGAATAAATAAATTCACACACCCACAAACATACATGAACCCTAAACACATAAACACTCCTTTTTGGGCAGTCGCATGTAATAATTAAAATCGAAAAATCTTGCTTAAGTTTTTATAAATACTGTATCTTGTCCATAGGTACTCGGTGACAAGCCTATATCTAATACACATTGCGTCGATCCCCCACGTAGCCCGTCAGCCGGTCGTTGTCATTCCTCTCGGATCCGTGGCCCTCGCGTAAAACGCGAAATTGCTTTTGCTAAACTGCCACATGAACAAAGGATGATAGAGCGCTTGGACTAAGTCACGGAGCTCGCGAGGTTTTATTTCCTCTTGACAAAAATAATTGAACACTGAAAATATAGAGGAATTTATGTTAGATTTAACTCTAACAGTGTGTTACAAAACAACCTGCAATGCGATCCGAATATGGTATATAAGGATCATAAAACTGAACAACTTTTACTATGGGACAACTCTGAAATCGCTAAAAAAATCAGCTGTTTCATACAAAAAATAATAACGAAAATATAAAAATGTATGAAACAGCAGATTTGTTTTTGGCGATTTCAGATTTGATTCCATAGTAAAAGATGTTCAGTGCGATGGTTCCTATCTACCATATTCAGCATTGCGAGTTGTTTTGTAACACCCTGTATATTGACTTAAACAAGACTGATTTTCAACTTTTTGTGTCCTATTCTAATTACAAAGTATGCGTGAGAAAAAGTTGTTTTTTTTTACTGTTGTTGTGCATAAGGTTCGCTGAATCTCCACGACAGTTGGTCCTGAGTTAACGGCATTCGGTTTTTTCCCTGATAAATTTCTTGAGCCCATTCTTTTTATCAGCTAAAAGTCATTTCGTTTATAACCTTACTCAATCGTTGGTTTACGTTTGGGAGGCTTACATACTAATGTGTACTGTATCAAAAAAAATAATAGTAACAAACTGCTTCGTGGTTAAACCATAGTGACACAAGTTTACCCGCTGTCGCTTGAGCACTAAACCATTTCAGCAAAGATAACAAAACGGTGCGTAACTGCGGAAGGCGGCCGCTGCCCAATGTGCCGGTGGGAGTGGACAATGGCGCTCAAGCACCGCGGCATTTCCATTCCTGGCTGTTTGAATATGAATGCCCATGCATGCTGGCTGTATGAGGCCGTTGCATTTGCCCAGCGGCGGATCTGTCTTGACTTTCAGGAACTTCTATTTTCAAATGCTAGCCTGGGAACTGAACAGGAATTCCATTCCGACATTCTTTTGTTTAGAATTTCGAATAGAAATTCAAATTACTTTTGGCCAATATTGAACAGTACAATGTAGGTACCTAGGTATCCAAGAAATGGTTAGCAATACTTTAAATACCAAACCATAGACATTTACTTAAATAATGTGCATTTAAAATAGGTTTCAAAAGTCAAAGCCACAAAAGCTAATAACTGGCAGAATTTCATACATATTTGGCTTTTATCAATACGACTTTGATGTCCCAAAATGGGATATTGAAATGCATTTATGTGTCCTCGTAATTTTATGGCGATTACTCTCAACCCTGCGCGGGGCAGGCGGGCCGCTAACTAACCGTGCGCAAGGGTTACGGGCCTCTGTGATCATTTCGCTAGTTTCCCTGGCATTCTTATTGACCGTCCAAGCGACCATGTCGGTATTTTGTTGGTGCAACGATATGCATATTTCGGTGAAGGGTTAACTTCGCGCTGTTATTTCGCGTGCATTATGGTAATCATTCCGCAAATGATGTTCGATTTGAACGGTTTCAAATTGTTGTTCGATGTGCATACATTTTACTCGCACAAGTTACACGGGACGCATAATGGAAGGTACGTTTCAAAGCCGTGCTTTATTATTTATTGTATACTAAATTGGATGTCAGTCGGGTATTTTCACTTTCATCTAACATCCGTTTTTAAACGATTCCTGCACATCCTGAGGGCTAAACCCTTCACAAATCATTCTCGCTAAGCGATGTGCCAAACCGCTAGCGATACCTTGCGACCGTAAACTGAGCGTCATGACGTATGATGCATTGTCTCGCGGACCAATTTACGCTTACTGGTCTTTGAGACCCCCGGGCCCATTTGAAGTGTTAAAATTTACGATGCAAGGTTCAGAATCGTTTGTCTCGTATTATATGGCAAGTAAATCGTTATCATACTATGTTGCGACACAGTAGCCTCCCAGATTTTACTTTCAAATTTACAAATGCAAAATAGCATATTGTATTGGATGTGGTAGCTGTCGTTTTAGCGAGTTTTATTATTTGGCTGTTGCTTAAGAGGCGAGAGGGATTGAACTCTTCATTCTTGGCGGGACATTCGGAGCGTAATGGTGAAATTTCGCGGCAATAGGCCATTGTGTAGCGGAGTAGAATGGCGTTTAGTCGCGCGATGAGCTGCTGATGCCATTGTTTATGGAGATATGAAATGCCTGACAGCACGCATTGTGAGATCATAGGTTTTTGTCTTTGAATAGTAACGAAATAATAGTAATGGCTGGAAATAGTTATACTAAATGGTTTTGCTGCATTAGTATACCTGTGTGCGTTTTTGGAATGGTAGAACTTGTTTTTTTTTTCAAAGCAATTTAGTCTTCACTATACTGATCTTTCATAATATGAAATAAACCTTATTTTTATAAAAACATACTATTAGGGTTTGTATGTAGTTTAGTAAATGTAACATGTTTATCGTCGATGTTTATTTAAAAAAAGTAATTTTATTTTACTATTAGAAAATTTTGCTAAAAAGGAAATCACTTCAGACCGCTTTCAAAAGTTTCTGACATTATTTTTATTTTACCTAAAATTACGTTTTTTTTGTGTTATTTTCAAAATTGCAAAAATGAATTGCTTTAACTTATTATTTTGAGATCAAAGCAAAAGTAATGTCTATTTATTTATATTCCGTCCAAAAGAACATTTATCAAAACAAGTCCATTCCAATTTCATCTGGCTGATGAAAATAACGGCCATAATATAGTTCGGTAGACACAATACAAGAAAAATATATAAAGTAGGTGATAAATCAAAGTAATGGAGCACCACAATGCCGCAGCAATCAGGAGATGACGGTCTTTGTGGCTCTTAGGGTTGTCACCCAACTGTTACCATTTATTATTTTCGTATTGAATTCAGCAAGAAGTTTTGAAACCAAGCGCATAAATGCCAATAAAATGTTGAAAGACTTCTGAAAGTTATCTTATTTTATGCTCAAAACAGTCTTATAAAGGAGAAATTCAGAATTGAAGCTTTTGAAGCTTGCCATAAAAAATTGTAAGCTTAAGTACATCACAATATCAATAAAAATGATCTTAAATCTTTTTGTACTACTAAGTAACAGCAATATATAAATAAACGTTGTTATTAACGCGTTTTGCATTCTCAATTGTAGTCAAAAAGTTTATTACAAGACAGCGCTCAAACCAAATTATGAAACTTTTTTTGAAAACCCTTTTTTTCAGGTTATGAAAAATAAATAAAAGGCTCAAAGTAGTCAACCCTACCTCCCACTCAAGAATTTATATCAAACAAAGATACTGAAAGGGGCCACCCCTATATCGATCGGGGGCGAGCGGCCCCCCACCTAAAGGGGGGTTAAGGGAGATTTACGTTACGCGGGCCACTTAGCAAACCTACGGTTAATGAACGGCATGCGAATGGAGACGCTATGTGATACTTGCCCCCTTTAGGGGACGAAGTTGGGAACTCTTCACAACATAATGTACTTAAAATATTTGATATTACATAGACACCTACCCTATATTGTATGAGGCCCTATCTTCTTCAGGAAATAAATACTTGTTTAGATTCAAAGTAGTACGCAATTTACTTGTAATATTACTTCGATTTTTAATGGTGTTTTCTTTTTAGGCTGATGGAGATCACATTTCTATGTGGCTTTCCATTTCTTGAATTTTCAATCCATTGAAATTAAACACTGTAAGTAACGAATATACTTCAACAGCTTGTATGGTCTACCTAAGAAGTAACTAAACATTTTAGTTCCAACTATTGCATTCAAATGGGTAACCTAAGTAATTAGCATAATCACTATTTGTCTTATGGAAATCTGAGACAACAGTGGTATCACAGACACCCAAATAAGAAAGAATATAGGTAGAAAAGTTTGTTTTCTAAACCGACCCAGCCAGTGATCGAACCCGGGACCTCAAATATGGCAATACCATCAAAACCGATGTGCATACCTACCACGGAGGTCTTCATATCATTTATAATACTAAACAAGCGTTATATTTGGTGTGACAGAGTAAGGTTGTTTCTTGTTAGTAACTTTAATTGGTGCCGACGACACGCCGAGCTTTCTTGCAAGCAGGAGCGGGTGTGAATTCCATCCCTGTCGATTTATTACATTACATCCCACATTGTTCCGATAACATTATTTATTTATAAAATACACTATACTGCACTTTTAATTGAAATTAAATATTTTAACGGATCACACGTGAATTTTATTAGTTACTAGCGGCCGCCCGCGGTTTCACCCGCATGGTTCCCGTTTTCGTGGGAATATCGGGATAAAAAGTACTTTATGTTTTAATTTAGGCTATCTACTATCTGTGTGCCAAATTTCAACCAAATCCGTTCTGTAGTTTTTGCGTGATTGAGGAACAAACATCCAAACCCACAAACTTTTACATTTATAATATTAGTAGGAAAGTAGGATATTATAATTAGGATCTACTTTTGGTTACAGTTTGGTTTTTGACTTCCTGACTATAAATAATTTTAAAACCTATCATACCTAATAAATACTTACAATTTTTATTTGTTTATTTCGATAAAGCTCTTTTCCTTGTACCTATTTGATATATCTGATGAAAATGTTTGGACTTTATCTGACTCTACAATCTACATTTAAGTTAATTGACAAAATGATTACCGTAACATGTGTAATATCTATTTAAATACAAAATAAATGCTGTCCGTTGGTAAAATAAAAATAATATATTTTTAATTTAATTTTCAAATAATATTTTCCTTACAATTTTATACCATGTCCTCTTCTATAATTTTGTTATTTATTAAGTAACAAGTAAGTTTTCAAAACGTTAGGCATAACAAAATGCTTTGTAAGTACAAAGTTGTATTTTATACTGTCGCTCAAGGAAATATTTGGATTTAATAAAGCCTTGTTTTAAGACTTCTTTTGTTTTGTTGAAAGATTTAAAGCACTCCTGTAAGTAAGTACTTTCAGAATTAATCCAGACAAAGTGTTAAGTAGATTTGGGGCCGGTTCAGTAATCAATGCGAAAGCCGGCTGAAATCTTTCGAGTTTGTTACTCGAAAAATGCAAATTGTGCGCAAATCCCCTGAAACAACGCAATCCCGGCAATACCTACTAGAGGGCCTATTACGTGTCGATGGCATCTAATCGCCATGGAATAGAAATAGAACTAAGAAGGAAGAAAATATTAGGAAACTATTACAGAATATAAATTAACAACTTTTGATAATGGTAAACAAGATTTTAGATTTTATTTTCCGATAGAGTGTTTGAGACAACCAACGAAGAAGGTAATAAATTTTCCTAGAAATAATAATTATATAGGTAAAAGGATGGAACTTTATAGAAAAAAAAACAACGAAAATCTGAACATTTATAGAATGTAGTCATCTGTATAGTTTTAAAACTGCTACTAAGATATTCTCTAAAATGTAATATTTTTTATAAAAACTAAAAACAATTAAGTATGTTGTTAGTTTTGCTTATTAACAATAATGATTAAATTAATTTAAGAAAGAAGAAATCCATAATATCTACTATCTATATGTTTGGTGCATATTAGTGATCCTGTGCACTACACCAAAGATTCCGTGTTCTATCTAATCCTGGTAGAGGCAATGTTTAGGTGTACATGACAAGATTTATGTAATATCTTATACCTTTAAACGAGCAATTCTTGTACTTATATGCTAACTAGCTGCCGCCCGCGACTTCATCTGCGTGGAAAGTTTTTTGCTATCCCTGGGGAACAATACTTTTTTTCAGGATGAATGGTACCCTATGTCCTTTTCTGTACCCCTGACAACGTGTATGCAAAATTTCATGATGATCGGTTCAGTCGTTGAGACGTGAAAGCGTAACAAACAAACAAACGGACTTTCGCATTTATAATATTAGTAAGGATGCACCAAACGCGTAGATATTATGGATTTCTTCTTTCTTAAATTAATTTAATCATTATTGTTAATAACTAAAACTAACAAAATACTTAATTGTTTTAAGTTTTTATAAAAAATATTATATTTTAGAGAATACCTAAGTAGCAGTTTTAAAACTATACAGATGACTACATTCTATAAATGATCAGATTTTCGTTGTATTTTTTTCAAAAAAAATTCATTCTTTTACATATATCATTATTATTTCTAGGAAAATTAATTACCTTCTTCGTTGGTTGTCTATATTTCTGTGATCTCGGAAACGGCTCTAACGATTTCACTGAAATTTGGTATATGGGGGTTTTCGGGGGTAAACAATCGATCTAGATTAGTCTTATGTTTGGGAAAACGCGTGTTTTCGAGTTTTCATGCATTTTCACGCGTTTTTCTTTTGACGCAGAATATGATCGCTAATTTCGTCCTGCCAGCCACTGTCCATCTGGTCCAGCGGTTTAAGACGCGGACGGCAAGAAATGACGAGTGTTACGTATTCGAATCCCGCTCGGTGAATTACTTTTGTTTTTTTTATTTCTTCAAGTTTATATATATTTTTTTATTGTTTTTAGACAAGTTTAAAAAAATGTATTTAATGTTTGAAATAACAATATAAATTACTTATCACCTAAACACCACCATATTACAATAAGCAAAGCTCGATCGCCCAGATATTTTAGCCGTTATTTTGCCACTATAGAAGTTTTAGGTGATATTATTGTAGTAGGTTGTAAAAAAATAAAGCTTCTAACTTCGTACATTCGCGTGAAAACGGCCAAATCGCGCGAAATCTACACGTTATAAAGAGTTCATCGATTTAATAGAGTTTGGGAGAGCCCTATGTCCAGTAATGGACCCAAAGAGACTCGGTGACGATAATGATTTTCAATCAAACTTAAATCTATGTAGAAAATAAAACTGTAAATTCTTAACGTGTGTGCGCGCATCACGGAAAACCCGCTGAACGGATTTTGATGGGATTTACACAATTTGATAGCTTGAGGTATGTACAACTTAAAATCTAAGCCATGTTTTATCTAATCCGGGTGCGTACAACCAGGGAATCGGCTTGAAATAAACGAAACATCTCACTAATGTTATAAATGCGAAAGTCCGTTTGTTTGTTTGTTTGTTTGTTATGCCTTCACGCTTTAACTACTAAACCGATCATCATAAAATTTTACTTGCACGCTGTCAGGGATATGGAGAAGGACATGGGTACCTTTCATCCCGAAAAAAAAGTATTGTTCCCGAAAGTTAGCAAAAAAACTTTCCACGCAGACGAAGTCGCGGGCGGCCGCTGGTTATTAAATAAAAATGACTTTGCTATAATATCTTCAGTCATTATAAAACGTTAGTCATGCCCCGGACTCGATACTTCGGGGCACAAGATTAGTGAAAAAACCAACAGGTGTTTACTAAAACTTTTTTTTGTGAATACTCAAGCGATAATTATGGACAAATAAAATGTCTGGCTATCAATCAACTGTCACAATATTACTGATTCAGCTGTTTAAAATCAGTTAATTTGATAGTCAACGCTATGAAACTTAAGTGACTAACGTTTATATTATAAAGTTAGATTTAAACTTACGGAATGGACACATTACACTTAGATAGGTAGATATTATGAATTGAGTTAAAACACTTTTAAACATTATAAGGAAAAACTCATTACCAATTCTTAAACAATAATTATTATATTAATAAACTTCTTTTTTAATAAATGTAGAGATAAAAATAGCTCTACAATATCATAACAATAATAATATTGTATTTAGTACAATCCAATACAGCTGCACTAAACTATTGTTTCGTTTTAAAGTTATATCAACATATTAAGGAATTGTTACAGCATTATCACAGAATAGAGTATGAAGAATTTAAATTAAATTGCATTTTCCATACTAACAATTTCTTGATTTATTTAACAAGGTTATATAATATATATAATATTGCTATAATGGATACTTAATATTGTTATAATTTAATCTAGTAAAATGTTTGGATAACTAAACAACTAATAAATTAAGTCTCGGCTAAGTTACATTCAAAACAGCAATCAAAAGTTTTCTTGCGGACGTCAGCGTCCAGATAACAATTGAAAATCTATTGTGTCTCATTGTCCGGGCGTTGATGGGTTGAAATCATCTATGATTTCAAACCGCCAACAAAAAAAAATCCAATCTCTAGATTGGGAAATTTTCTAAAGCAGTGATTTTTGACAACGATAAATTTCTATATTAAAAACTCCGTTGTTTTATTATCCTTTCCTTTGTTACATATATGGGCTAGGCATCAAATTGTTTGCTAACTCTACATAAAATATTATCAAATCAAATAATTATTAATAGAAAAAATAAGACTAGGTACTCACTAATAAATCACGTCAATAGATTAACAACGAAAAGCATTTGTTACTATCAAGACACGTAATTCGTAAACGGGTAACGCGACCCACAATCCTGGGGGTGTAGGGGGTGCTGGGGGGCGCAGGGGGGCGCTGGGGGCGCACCTACCTGTGTAGCGTTACAGCCTGGGTGTGGTTTGCCGTTCAATAACTTAATACTCTGGAAAGGCTTTCACGCTGAAATCTCGCTCAAGTGTAGCGCGACCGAATCACTTTGATACGTTTTTGGTGGTTGCTCGTTTTTTATTTATTTTAACTCTCGTTTATGTTTGTTTGTTTACAACGTTCTGAATATAGAGAGGATCGTGACGAATCATTTTTGAGCAAAACACGTAAGTAGATATAATTATATTACGTTGGTTTAAAATTAATTGTAAATCAAAAATTATATCGATTTGATTTAAATAATAATGATTGGAATTATTGTTTGATTTAAAAAAACTTACTAAATTGAAATTCAACTCTATCATGAACTTCACTCATAAATTACATCTATGATGCTGGATGATTTTGAAAATTAAACTAACAGTGGAGATAACGTACTAATTTGGTGCTTTAATATGTGTACTGTTTATTAATAAATAATAATTAAAATTATAAGTTTCAATAGATGTGAGTAGTTTAGTAGAGACATGTTGGGTGCGGATTAGTATAATTTACAGCATCATGCTGGCGAAATACCCAGCAAATACGGTGGGTCTGTAACTCAACCGGGTGGATGTATGTGAGCTGGAGGCTATTAATTGCAGGTTTGGACGTAATCGATCGAGGCAGAGTAGGAGTGCGTCGGGATCATGAGCGGGCGCGGGCGCGGTGTGCGTGTCGGATCATGGCGGCGGGGGGCCCGCGCCCCGCCGCCCGTTAAACGCGCCTCGGATACGCGCGCGGTTGAAAGCTATCCGGCCCCCGGCGGGCGCGCGCGCGATTGGCCGCCGCGCCCTCCGCCAGTAACCGATAGCCAATCGCGCGCGCCGCCCTCCACGCCCCCGTCGGCGCGACGGCTCACAACGCGCGCGACTCCGCCGCGCACACTCGCACCGATGCGCGGCTCCTGGGACGAAGCCACGACGGCGGCGCTCCACGCGCGTATCCTGGAGGCGCACCGCGGGCCCGCGGCCGACCGCGCCGCCGAGCCCGCGCCGTGCGCCGACCCGCCCGCGCTCGCGCTCAACGCGCTCGAGCTGGCCGCGCCGACCCCGCTGCTGCCGCTGCCGACGCTCTCCTTCAGCGCGGCACAAGTCGCCACCGTATGTGAAACCTTAGAAGAAAGCGGCGACGTCGAACGCCTGGCGCGATTTCTGTGGTCTTTGCCGGTGGCACACCCCAACGTCGCCGAGTTGGAACGCTGTGAAGCCGTGTTGCGAGCACGAGCCGTGGTCGCTTTCCACGCCGGCCGACACCGTGAATTGTACTCGATTCTGGAACGACACCGCTTCCAGAGATCGAGTCACGCGAAGCTCCAAGCTCTATGGTTAGAAGCTCACTACCAGGAAGCGGAGCGGCTCCGAGGCCGCCCGCTCGGGCCCGTCGACAAATACAGAGTTCGCAAGAAGTTCCCTTTGCCCCGCACGATCTGGGACGGGGAGCAAAAAACGCACTGTTTTAAAGAGCGGACGCGGTCGCTGCTGAGAGAGTGGTACTTGCAAGACCCGTACCCGAACCCGACGAAGAAGCGCGAGCTGGCGGCGGCGACGGGGCTGACGCCGACGCAGGTCGGCAACTGGTTCAAGAACCGTCGGCAGCGGGACCGCGCCGCCGCCGCTAAAAACCGGTCAGCGCTGCTCGGCCGCGGGTTCGCCTCCTCCTCCACCTACGACGAGGACTCGGCCGACTCCGAGATCAACGTCGACGAGGAGTAGCAGACTGATAGTGTAAATAACGTCGCAGAACTCAGTGAACGGACGATGCAATATAGACGAGTTATCGATTAACCTAGTTAGCCACAGAGTCCGTGATGCATGTGATGTTTAGGCATGGCGACCAGTTTATTAGGGCATAATTCTATTGTTGAAAGTGTAAAGCGAGTGCTTGAAGTAAACTCGGCGTACTCCACGTCAGGTATGTACCGATGTACTTTGTAGTGAAAGTTCCGCCGCTGGCGCTCCGTACTGTGTGCAACTATTTAGGCCTTCCGAATTAGTCCTATTATTATTATTATTGCAATGTTAAGAGACTTCACATTTCGAGGAAAACAGGGTTAATTTAATAATTTGAGTTAAACTTATTACTCATTCAGAGGACTTTGGGGGAGTTTATTTATTTAATTTTCGCGTAAATAGAATTTAGGTAAGAATTATTAGATCCTTACTCTTCGCCGTGTGCCGAAAAGCATTTACTTGCCTAAATATTTATATCCTATCTAATTTACCAATAAATATAGTTTTATTTATCATATCAGGCTTTAGTTTTACGTTAAAATAATGAAATGATGTAGATATTATGTGGGAGGTTTAGAATTTATATGTAATATGTTATTGGAAGGTGTGTACCTGAGCACTGCAGGCTTAGAGGACTTGTTTATACAAAATATGTCTATTTCTGTTGAAACTATTTATTATGGTGTATAATATTTCATTGCAAGTCTTAGAAACGCTGTGAAATGGCAACTGACGATAAAAAAACATCTGAACTTAGGCCTATTCTACGAAAACGCGCTTATAAGGACAACGAAGCTTCATTTAAAATTTATAATCGGGTTTATGTACACTTTTATGCATTGTTACAAAAAGTATTTGGTTATAATTATATTCAACCCAGTATAATTCATTTTAATAGGGTATTTAAAAAAGTCACCTTTTTTAGATTGCTTATGTAAAATAGTTTACAATTAATATATCCGATAAAAACGTCATATAAAAAACTACCGGTAAATAACGATTGTGGAATTATTATTGTATGCTCTACAAGCGAGTGCAATACATTCTAAAAACTAGTATACAGATATCGTTGTTTTCCTAACTATAGATTTTCCCTGATAAAAATGATTCTAATAAAGGTAGATTTTAAAGAAAAATACCTTTATCCTTTTTTCAGATTGCGTGGGTAAAATCACTTAGAAAATATTATAATCCAATAAAAACTGCTTATAACTAAAGTACCGGTAAATAACGAGTTCTTAACTGTAAAATATATTTGTGTTATATTGCAGTATTCAGTTTATTATCATTATAGCCTAAAACAGTAATACATTTTCAATTTATTTTTAAAATCCGTTACGTATAAGATTCACATCCTTAATTTTTTTTGCTCTACCAGTGCAGTTTGTGATTTTTTTGTAAATTGTCAGCTTGCAGCATTTCTACGATTTTTTTCTTACTTTATATATTTTTCAATGCGATCTATGGATCAATGAAACTGTATTTTACGTAGTTCCAATACACAAAACTCTTGTGCATTATAGTTAGTACTTGCGTTAGTACCTAGGTTATAGGTAGACTCGAGAGAGATTGTAAAAATGTATAATATAAACAAATGCAAATTGTAAATATGATATCGACTTACATTACAGTCATTAAATTAAAATTGTTAATAAAATTATATTCGTAAACAACTTTACTTGTATTATTTCACTCATTGGTGCTTCGTAAAATAAATACTTACTTTTTGAATGTAGAGTCTACTGAAAAAAAGCTGCATAAAAAAAAGATAACACATTTTTTAAACAAAATGTTTACATATGTACCTCGGATCTATTTTATTACTCAATATAATACATATATAAGTCGGTTCTCATAAATATATTGTTTAATTATTAATTATATAAAAAATAACTAAATTCCCATTAACTATAACAGAACAAAACTGAACAGCCACTTTTATTGCTTTTTATTTATACTCATTGGTTATTCGCGTGTTTAAAAAAGAAAATGGAGTCGGTTATTAATTTTAATAATATCCTTCTTCCTATACAAATATGGATAATCACATTTGTCCACACACCGCTAACGAGTTGAGAATATGCTAATTTCGTAGAACAGAACGTTCTAACTGTATAAATAAATGTCGTTTATAAACAAGCGTAATTTCAAATAGTATTTTAACGGTGGAATGCAATGCAGGACATTATAATGACTTTATTGTTCGAATGCGTTTCAAATTATTTGTATTAATTTATTAGACTTATATGAAGTGAATTAAAAACTTGGCCATATTTAATTCTAAGCCTGCAAAGAAGCATTATGAATATTTAAAAAACTCAAATGATTTTCTCAAAATTCTACAGTAGGTACTGAATTCAACAAATGAAAAATTGTAATCTAAACGCAAATGACATTAGGTTTAAAAATTTTGCTAAAGGGATAAACAATATGTAGCGTTTCGCTGATTACTAAATCTTTAAATTCCATTCATTTGCTCACTAGGAGAGTATTTGTTAATTTTAACAAATATATAAATTAATAAATTTGAATGAAATTTACAAATTGCAGCAAGAGTGGGATGCTTATTGGACAATCGTACGACCTTTTACGTTAAAAGTAGGGCCATTTTAATAGATAAATCATCACATGTCAAAGTAAATTGTAATGTTTTCTTTTGAGATTATTACAATGACTATGTATTGTTAACTAAATATGTGCCTTTGAAAATACGTAAAAAATAAGATGAAGTGCCATATGTGATCTATGAAATTGGCCCTACTTTATAACCGTTAAAAAGGTAGAGTTTACGAAATCAAACCGATTCTTTTTATATGTGAACAAGAAAAGTGAAAAGCAATCATTGCAGTCACATTTATATGCAATGCAAGTCTTCTATATATATTTTTTTAAATAATATTTCAGTAACTAGGTACTAAGAACTAAAAAAATAAAGACAGGAATTAGATTAATTTGTCTCTGTCTTTTTCTTTACGTGTAAAGAGTATGGAAATAACCTCACTTCTGCACTTTTTCGATGTTTTTCTTTCTTTTTTCATCATTTTCTTTAGCACAATTATCTTTCTTGAAAAAAGTTATTGGAGCAACTGCACAGTAAATTAGTAAATTAGTGTATTTTGATGTAGAATTCAATACGTTTCCGCTATTATTTACGCCAAAAATATGACCCGCGACAAGCGCTTTTGATGATATTCTGTTTTTTACAATCATCTGTGAGGTTTATACGCAATTTAATGGTTAAGTACTCGTAGCTACTAGATAATCTCTTTAGCTTGTTGTATGTTTTTTTTGTGGCTAGAACTTAACTTTTCTATATAAAAATATGGCCCGCGAAAACCATGTTTTCCTATCATGAACCCTTAACGGCATTTAAGCAATGATTAAAATTTCATGATATAAATAAACATATCTTCTAAAGGCACATTTCTTATTACTATCAATTAAATGCAATATCTATTCAAGTGGAATTTTATTCGTTTATAAAGAGGCGTAATTACAAAATGTGCGTTTCTGCGGAATTATTGTGAGTTGCGCAGACGCACGGTAATGACTTAATCAACTGATCGCCATTAAGTGATCGAACACTGATTCACTCAATTAAATTTATTGATGTTTTACTGTTAGTTTTTTTTTATCACGGTATAAAATACTGCAATGCAATACATTAAAAATGTAGAGATAATTATTTTACCAAATAAAAAGAATATAAGTATCGTTTTTGTTTAGTAGGTTTTATGATAATTGGTATCGTTTTCTGTATTTTTAAATTGAGTTGAGATAAATTTATATTAACTGGTATTTTTATTGGTTTGATAAAGTTAGTAAGTACCTATAATTGACTATTGATTACATAATTGTTCATTAATTTACCCAAACCCCACTGAAAACTTATTTTTATTTAGCACCTTCATTATTCAAGAACTTTTAAAGAAAATAGAAACTGTATAGGTACTTGTTTAAGCGGTTTAGAACATTAAAGATCATATCTAAATGGAGACGTTAAACTTTTCCGTTTACGACCACCGATAGGCAAACAGCCACTTCGCCATATCCACAGAACATAAACGATTCTATAAATATTCAATAAAATTTATAAATGCCGCTAATGACTGCCATTTTAAGCATTTAAAAATATTATACTGAAATATACACACAATGATGAAAGAGCACCATAATTTAACGTAGACACAGATAAGCAATGCGGTTGCAAGAGGGTGCATTGAAAACAATAATTATCTGTGGGCCTTGGACAAGATGGCGGCAGCTCGCCAAAAAAGGCGTTAAGAACGTACAGCAATTCCATTATGCAGTGGAATAGATGTAAATGAGCCTTATGACATACGGTAGTGTGCTTGCGCAACTTAAAGGTTATAGTTAATTGAATGAGGACCGTGGTAAACTTTAAGTTTTACTTTACTGTGATAATAATACTTAAACCACAACGACACAATAGTAATTTATTATACAATAGACCAGAGTCAATTTGGTCTTATGTTAACTTCGATCATTTACGACGCGTGTTAAACGTACAACTTTTCACCTGTACCAGCGAGAAACGTGTTATAATAGGCAAGAACAGTTTTCACGTGACTTTCCTAGTAAAAAGCTAAATCCAGCACTAGAAACTTGTTCTCTCAACTCTTTTGGAGATCTTTATCGCTGGACGCACTCATTTTTTGTAATATTAATTAACAAAAAACTTTTTTAACAAAAAAGAAAAACCTCCTTCAAAAAACCTGAAACAAAAACAGCTTCAAAATTAAATACCTCTAAAAAAGCGAGAAATAATATTCAAATCATTAGTTACGCATAACATTATTAATAAAACACGTTTATTGAAGTCGGGTGGGGCTGGAAGACAAGTATTTTTTTTATATTTCTGAAAGCCCCACCCGACTTCATTAGACGTGTTTTATTAATAATGTTATGCGTAACTAATGATTTGAATATTATTTCTCGCTTTTTTAGAGGTATTTAATTTTGAAGCTGTTTTTGTTTCAGGTTTTTTGAAGGAGGTTTTTCTTTTTTGTTAAAAAAGTTTTTTATTTTCAACTTTTTAGTGGCAGGTATGTAAGCATGTAAATATTTTTTAACTTTATAAAATATTTTCAATGGTAAAATGCCCACAACTCAAATTCCCAATTTACGCTGTTTGTTTTTGAGGAGTTCCATTGTGTCTTCGTAGTCCAAGTCTAGTCCAGAACCTTGCATTGCAGACCATGGTTTGGTTTGTTTTGGATTGTCATAAACCTACCAAAATCCAAATCACTTTACATATACTATTTGAATTTGAGGAGTTCCCTTGTGTATCTTCGAAGTTCAAAGTCCAATACCGATGAAATTAAAATGTGACCACTCTTGAAGAATACCCTTTCAAACAAAGATGTTATGTTCGAAAATCCGTAAAAACACGTGTGATGGCAAGCTAAATAATTGACATTTTTCAGGATTATGAAAAGACTACCAGCCAGATCTCTGTAATTTTTTTATGGGACCACACACAAACTATGTTCTTTAAGATAAAAAAAATTGTATAAATCGGTTAACAACTGACGAAGTTATGGTAAAAGATACATAAAAAAAAAATAAAAAAAAATACCGACGACTTGAGAACCTCCTCCTTTTTTTGAAGTCGGTTAAAAACAGTTCATCAAATCAAACCTATGCTTTGCCTCACGCTCGCAGAAAAAAATGTTTTTGCTGCGAGTTTTTACGCGCCGAAAGCACCCTTTTCGTGCTGGAGAGGTGAAAAAGTAATTTGACATTTTATAATATTTGGACATTAACCATCTGAGACAAATTAAACTCTTCATAATCAGCCTCAAGGGTACAATGTTAATTAAATTTAAATTATCAAAATTTTGCAATATTTTTGAACTGAAATAAAAATCTTTATATTTTGTGAAGTGACACATTATGTAGCAAGCTCTCGCGTGCCCTGTATGACTTAGGATTATTTATATTATCTTATTTTATTAAAGAACATCCTATCTACTAATACCTAGCTTTAAACAAGGCATAGTAAAATTCTTCCGTTCACAAGTGCAGTTTCAATATTTCGCTTCATATCTAAATGCACCATTCGTTGCAGTAGTTTTTGCGCGTTGTCTTATCGCAATACATTAAGAGCATTTAAAAACTCGTAGAAAAAGCAAATTTGTAACGGAACGGAACTATTATTTGTCTGTTACTAGAGTTGCGTACAGTCAGAGTAAAAATTAAATTACTATTTCACGCTTAACATACTGTAATACTGTTGTTTAATTGGCAGTTAATCATTTGTATCGAATGTACTGATTGTCAAACGACATCTAGTAGATTCGATACAATCAATTTAAATGTATAGTAAACACCAAGCTGTTTGTTTCCTATAGTATAGACAAATTATTGGAGCTTTCGGTGATTTCTCTGCAACAAAATTCTTCACCTGGAAAATATGAATCACAAAATGGCTTGGTTTGCTACAAACAGACTGTAATAGGAAAAGCAGTAGTGTCATATTTCACATTATAACGACAATTAAAAAAAAATAAACACAGGTCTGATTGTGTATACTTATATTGATTAAGATTTCCGCAAGCTTTTACAGATTTTGCGCTTTTTAGTTACACAAGAATCAGATTTTTATAGTTTTTTGTGTTAATAAGTTACATTTTGCATCAGGTACCAAATGTTAATATTTAACCCCAAAACCCGAAAAGATGCCTATAGGTAACCCTTAAAAGTGATTTATTTTAGAGTTAATATAAACTAGCGTGGATTTTACCGATCACTTGAGAGAAGAAATAGTTTATTTATCGTTATTTATAAATTGCGTACACGTAGAATGCTTTTGAAACTAAACTATTTTGGTATTATGAAGTCAAAATAAATGTAATCATTTAGGTAAAAATAATTCAAACTTACCAAATCTAATCAAGGCTGTATAGGTACTTATTTCCATTAAAAAAAGAGTTTTTCCAAAGAAGTTATCTAAAGAATGAAGCATTACCTACTATTGATGTAAACTTTAGTTTTAGGAAGCAAAATTCTTAAATTAGTACCGTATAGAGACAAAAACATAAATACTTATTATCAGGTATTTTGAAACGAAGACAATCTGTTCAAGTGGAATTTCAAATTTGTTTGTGAGAGGTACTTTTCACACAAGTTTCAGCTGTAACAAATAAGAATATGACTCATATTTATTTTTTTATTAATTTTATGTAGTCAAGAAATGACTATAGAGGAAAATTCAAAAAAATGTTTTGAATCACAGAGAAAATAAAATATTAAAAAAAAATTAAATCGGTACATTTTAACATGTTTTTTTACTGGTATTTGAAGATTCTAACTAAAGTATTTATATATTTTTTAAAGGAATAATGAGGTAGGTATTTGTCTAATGTATTGCGTGTTTTGTACATCCATATATCTATTTAATAATTTTCAAAGTTGGCCTTCATGACGGCTCGCGCAGATTTGTTTCGATCATTTGTATTGAACATTTAAAAATGGAACGTGATCGAAATATATTAGACTGTGTTATTGCAATAAATTGTACAAAAAATATCTACGCTTCACTTAAAGAAAGATTCAACGAAAGCGGAGTTTCTATAATTACCTCTAGACACATTTAAAATTATTTGCCATAAAATAATTAGTGTGATGGAGGTATTTTCCGTAAAACTCAACAAGCGAAGATAATGATATTTTATTAAGATATAAAATGGTAGTTCAAAGAGGATTCAAGAAACAATTGTTAATAAAAATAGTATTTTACAAGATAGGAAAACTTACTACACGATAACGAGACATAAAATTCCCCTTTTGATCCCTTTTTCTTATTCCAACTTAAGCACTTAGATAAAGAAAGGAAGGTCTTATAGAAGAAAATTTTGGAATCGAATTTAAGTAAAAATCATTTAAAAATTATGAAAATTCAAAGTTTTAGCTTTAATTACGTTTGTAGACGGTACTTTGTGAGCAGATATGACATAATACCTCCGATAACAACAAAAGTTAGGCTTGTTACGTTAAGAATGCGCTCGAAAGGTAAGCTAAGAGGTAAAAAATATTGAATAGTGTGTATTTGAAATCGGAAAAAAAATTGGTTGCTCAGCAAAGTTGCCGGAACTGAATTTCATGTAATATAGGATCAAATTTATGATTTCAGAATATATAGGTGTATTTCCTTAATTTGTGACGTAAGATTTGCTTTTTGATAAATTTCATGGTTCTAGGTCTACGAAAAAATACTCCCCATACCTAGATTTATATTCAGAGTCAAATTATGCGACCTAAAACGACGTGTTTTTTTATTGAAGTGAATAAGAAGCTTGATTTTTGCATATAATGATTTTATATTACTATCAATTTGATATATCCACCCATTCCTGAGAAATACAAAATAGAATACCTTGACAGACAGATCGACAACAAAACCAAGTGAAGTGATCCTATAAATGGTTAAGGTGACCAAAAAATATATTGATGATAATGATATTATTTATATTAATCGTCAAAAATATTAGTTACCAAACAACCATAACATAAGTATTTTTGCTGCCAAAAAGAATGGCCGTGGGAAAGTAGTTGGTTTTTAGGGTTCCGTACCCAAAGGGTAAAAACGGGACCCTATAACTAAGATTCCGCTGTCCGTCTGTCTGTCTGTCTGTCTGTGTGTCTGTCTGTGTGTCTGTCTGTCTGTGATAGCTAGAAAGTTGAAATTTTCACAGATGATTCTGTTGCCGCTATAACAACAAATACTAAAAACAGAATAAAATTAATATTTAAGGGCTCCTATACAACAAACGTGATTTTTTTTGCTGTTTTTTGCTCGATATTAATAACGACAACAGGTAGACAGTTGAAATTTTCACAAATGATGTATTTTTGTTGCCGCTTTAACAATAAATACTAAAAACAGAATAAAATTAATATTTAAGGGTACCATACCCATACCACAAACGTATTCTTTTGCCGTTTTTTGGTACGGAACCCTTCGTGCGCGAGTCCGACTCGCACTTGGCCTTTTTTGGTTGGTTGGTTGGTTGGTTGCTTGGTTTTTTTTTTTTACATAATATCGATTTAAATTAGTTATACATCTTTTAAGATACAGAAGACGAAATAAAAAAACTCATCCTAATTATTATAAGACACTGAAAAGAAAAGCAAAAAGATAAAGTCTAAACATGAATAACATAATTTTATCAAAGTTAATATTCCACAGTATAAAAGATTTAAACGCGCTACTTTGCCAATAGGAAAAAACGTGGTAAAATAAAATAGTCCTTTTATTATTCTAAGGTAGTTTTTAAGGCATCTTCTGATATTATCTTAAACCTCTCTTAAGCCTTACGGCTCTAATCCGATCCCATGGAATAGATTTTGGACCTCAGTTTGGGCGAAATATTTATAATCCTTAATTTTGTTAAATATCTGTATTATTTTTCAAATATGTAAGTATATTTTATTTTCTATGAGTATGTATGTATGTTTTCATATTATTATCTATGATTCATGCGTCACCACTATACTTGATGTATTTTTCAGACAAAATAAGTTTTGATTTCTAAATAACCAGATAATTTATTGTACTTACCTATTAACATATTTAATGCGTTACCTTGATTAGATTTTATTATCTATTGTTTTCGTTCATTTTATTTGCGCAAGGGTGCATTAGGTAAGGTACGGTTATGCGGAAACATTTTGTCTCCGTCTTTTTTTTACGTGTAGTATGAAAAAAACCTCACTTCTGCACTTTTTCGATGTTTTTCGTTGTTTTTTCATCATTATCTTTAACACAATTAACCTTTTTGAACGAAAAAAATATTGGTGCTACTTCACAGTACGTTGAAGTATATTTTGATGTATTATTCAATACATTTCCGCGTTTATTAACGCCAAAAATATAACCCTCAAGCGCTTTTGATGAAATTCTGATTTTTTTTACAATCATCTGTGTGGTTTATTGGTGTCATAGGATAATTGTACAAACAGGATTTTTAGAAAAATCCTAGTATGATTGTAAAGTACCGGATAGTTAGAATCTAAGACAGAATTTCGCAATCGTCCGAGTAATGTTTAGGATTTTTACAAAAATCCAGCGTATCTTAGGTAAATCGCGAATTACCATCTTTTTGCGCGTGCTGATTGGCTGACGTCATCTTTATGGAATGACGGATGCTCTGATTGGCTATATGTTATTGTTGTGATTATTGTCAAATATTTATCTAGTGTTTTGTACGAATTTTACGTTTTTTTATTTTAAAAAAAATCTGAGAGCTCACATCAATCAAGAGACATTGAAGTACGATGAGTGAAATTAGTGAATTGGATGTTATACAAGAGCCAGGCTCGATCAGTGCAGATAATTTAGAGGTTTTATCCTAAAAAGAACTTTTCTACACAGAGCTAAGAAAGTTCTACAG
Organism: Agriphila geniculea; assembly: GCA_943789525.1. Classification (NCBI taxonomy): domain Eukaryota; kingdom Metazoa; phylum Arthropoda; class Insecta; order Lepidoptera; family Crambidae; genus Agriphila; species Agriphila geniculea. The sequence goes on from OX038881.1 coordinate 3,294,260, forward strand.
CAGTTGTCAATATGGTTGTGTAAAATCTAAATGGCCTTTCGAGCGAATTAATGTTGTGTAAAACTTCAATTGAAGAATTAAATTCGGCAAAGTTACGAAATAACTTTAAAACCCATCAGCAATATGTTCTGACCAATCAGACTGAAGTTGTTATAAATCGTCTCTTAGATTATCCAATCAGCATTCAAGTTTAGGATTTTCCTACTACAACTAGGATTTTTAAAAAGATCCTAAAAATTGCTCGGACGATTATGAAAATTTTCTTAGGTTTCAATTATCCGGTTCTTTACATTCGACCTACGATTTTTGTAAAGATCCGGCTTATACGATTATCCTACGACATATGCAATTTAATACTTGTAGCAACTAGAGACTTTAGCTTGTAGTATGTTTTTTGTGGCTACAACTTTACGTTTTTTATATAAAAAGATGACCTCCGTAAACCATGTTTTCCTATCATAGACCCTTAAATACTCACATGAGGTAAATTAACACGCGTATTTAACGCTAAATTTCAAACTTGTCACAATAATATCTCTAAAACAGATATACAGAAGTACTAAGTTATTATATTTAGTAAATATTTTATATCATAAAATATCACTTCCAAACAGATCTTTATAAATCTATCCATAAGCCTTGTTATATCATCCATTATGAAACAAATGATTGCTCATCGTTATCCAAGTAACGCAACGTTACGATTCAGACAGACCACTCCTAATAACGTCGTAACAAATTAATTGTAACATAACAGCTTAAACGCAGTTTGTATTGACACTGCCCCAACGATTATTGCTAGCTGACAACCTTATAATAGCGTCAAGTAAAACCACACTAAGCATAATAAACCTTATTCCTTCGCCATAAAATATCACGTTATTAAAAGAACATTTTAAAAGCAAATCAGTAAGCCGGAGCTGTCAAAATTTAAATACCGAACGGATTGGAGTTTTTTATTTTTTTAAGAGCATAGACAATGGAAAAAACAGATACGGCCGTCGAACCCGACACGTTAATTGCAACTCAAACAAATTAACGGACATATCGTTAGCTAATGAGCCCCGAATGGACGGACTGACGTACTGACGTGTGGTAGGATGTAGACAGGAAGGCACAACGATTATAGAAAGCCCAAATCCATTTTGTTTGGAGTAGTTTTCTCAAGATAAATGAGTAAGTTTAAAAAAATACTAAATAATACTTTAAGACACATACACATAGCAACTAAAAACATCTTATTAAGTTCAGGACAGTATAATTCTTTCTTGCCACGTACTTTTAACCTTACAATAATGAGACTGTTATTTTTAGTACGCAAAGTAAAGCGTACCCTTTAAAGCTCATTGACTTAAAAAAAGGCAATTAGTGTAACAAAACACACACGTTTAATAATAAGAAAAGAAATAATATTTACATACCTATTTGTAGAACAAATAAGTATTATAAAAAGTATAACATTTTAATGGGAAAGGTCCTTATATGATCTTCTAAACACCCGTGGCACAGACAGTTATTGAGAAACGGTTTTGTTTATTTTTAGGCCTATTGACGTCTCCATCGGATCGGATTCCCGCCCGGCGCCGGCGCTGTCAAACTGACAGCTTGTAACCGCTCAACTTTTTTTTCAATTTTTATTTTTAAACAATTCTATCCAGCCAGGTTCGTTTTATTTTTATTAGTTGACAAAACTCTTTGGATGCTGACGTTGTTGATTTGGGTGTTTATTTTTTTAGAACTTCGATTGAAAAGGTCTCGAGAACGCACTTGTTTACGAATAAACTAAATAACAAAGGTTAAACTTGTATCTCAAACATTTCAAATAAATCTATAAATAACAATCGACTACTTGATGCTCTGAGAGATAAGAGATGATTTTTGTTAAGAGTGAAATTCTATAACAAGTATTAAATATTATAAGAAAAAACTGAAATTTAATAGCAATTTTGATAAATATTTGATACTTAAGTACATTATATTTGTACGATGATTTATGTACCGATAATAATATCAATTCATAATCGAAATTACTTTGATATTATTTTAAAACAGTAAGGTTTTATTTAAAGTTAAGTTTAAGTTTTTATATAGGATACACTGGAGATTATAAATCAATAACTGAAAAAAGTCCGACCGAGGTTTTCCGAGTAGCTACAAAGAAAAGCTGCAAATAATTATATGTTTCATTTTTTGAACTAACAGGATTTTTCTCTGTAAGGTCTATCCTATTTTTAATATTATTCGAGTTTACGATTTGCCTGGTAAAATCCAAATCATTTAAATTGAATCATCATCATCACTCATAACGCTCATAAAAAAAATCCAATCATTTTTTTAAGCTGTTAGCGCAAATTAAAAGAATTATCGTGAGCACTAGGGTAGTGTGATGTAAGGCAGATGTTATAATTAAGTGGCACCTCATCTGTCAAATCGCCACGTGTATGGGATATCATTAAGAGAAAGCATGATGACCCACAGTTGAAAATACGTAATTATTACACTTCACAATAATTAATCTCTGATTACAAAAAAAACCGGTCAAGAGCGAATCTGACTCGCGCACCGAGGCTTCGTACCATCATAATTGCACCATCAAACCACACTGCAGAGTAGAAGAACAAAATATTGCAGTTTTAGGTCAGTTTTAGGTCAGCGCCATCTCTACCGATAGTGGAACTAATGTTAACGTTTTTACAAATTTGATAATTTATAAAAAAGTGTGTTATATTTGGACATCGTTTTATTTTTCCTGTAATCTTTATATAAACTGCTATCACATAGAATTATTTCAGATTTTTGTCTTTGCAAACTTCGGAGATAAGGGGGGGAACGCTATTTTTTTACATTTTTTATCATAAGTCGATAACTATGCGGCCTAAGAAAAAAATAAAATATGATTAAAAACGTGCAAACGGCTCTCTTTCAATGATACCCCACAGGCTCTAGTAGCCCCACTTAAAATTTTTAAGACCCCTTTTCAGTTCCTGTTGAAAAAAGATTTTTATTTTTTATTTATTTCTTATTTGCAAAATAGTTGGGCAAATGTCATCTTAAACTATTCAAAATTTCAAGTTGATACCATTAGTAGTTCTCGAGATATTTAGCTGTGACAGACAGACAGACTGAGTTACACCATAAGGGTTCCTTTTTTACCATTTTGGTACCGAACCCTAAAAATATACAGGCCATGTGAGACCAACCATTTACACGAGAGTCTTTTGAAATTATTGCTGTTTAAAGTCCTAAATTCCTTGGGTATTTTATTAAAGATTTTATACATATAGTCAAACAGCTTTGTTTACTTGCATTTTTTTTGGAGTTACCTGAAGTACTAACCTATCCAGATCTCTACTATTTCTTGGTTATACAACGTGTTACTATCCCCGTCAATTGGTAAAGTGCCTGGCGGCCATGATTTTAACCTCAAAAACGAAAAACAATTGTAAAATTTTTATACATACCTAGACCCTATCTTATTGAAAATAATAACTCAATAATTAATATATTAGATAACCTATTAGAATTTTCTTATTTCAGGACTTTTTTAGTTGCGGATCACGTCAACGTGTATGTTAATGTGACAAGGTTCCAGCGCATTACCAATTGACGGGGATAATACTTACACGTAATTAATAGTTAAACCAGAAAATAAGTAGTAGATAGAGACCATCAAACCGAACAACTTTTACTATGGGACCAACACTGAAATCACGAAAAAATCAGCTGTTTCATATATTTTCATATTTACCGACGTTATTAATTTTTGTATGAAACAGCAATTTTTTTTCGTGATTTCAGAGTTGATCCCATAGTAAAAATTGTTTAGCTCGATGGACCCTATCTACCACATTCTGGTTTAGCTATTAATTCTTTCATTACGTTGTATAACATGCCCTTTCAAAAATTTGCAAATAGAGGACGGCAAGAATTGGCTTTGGTTAAAAAATAAAAGGTATTTTTTTTTTACTACAGATTAGGCCAATTTAAGAAACTAATTTGAATATTTTAACATTTGGTCCCGTATTTATTTTTTTATAAATATATTTGTCGAGCGGATATGGTCAACCGGAATTTGTAAACAAATAAGTTATAGTTAATATTTCTTCTATTTTATTCATTTAATTCAGTTGTGACGGTTCTAACCTACCTTCTTAATTGGCCGCAATAATTTTTGAGGTGGTAAAATTATAATAAAAATGCTTACCAGTGGAAACTCAGCTGGAAAACTTTGTAAAAACTGACACGCCCAATCTACCCAAATTGCGAAATGTATTGGATGTATTGTGTCTATTTTGGATGTAGGCTACATGGATGAAATTGTAACGATTGCTTGTGGACTGATAAATTTGCAGGATAACATAATAAACATTGTGAAAATATGTGCATATTTTATTTCTATTTACAAACATTTAATAGTAGGGATGTGGAAGAAATTACGAGATAAGTTCATCGATATTTTTCGGGCGATATTAAATACTCTGATATATCGATAGATGTTTTTACAATATTTTTTCCAAAACATTTTTTTTGTAATTACGTATGGATTCTAATAGTCGACACTATTTTGTCACTGGAGCATTTTGATTTTTTCCAACTTTTGAGTCTTAAAAATCATCGTAAAATTTGTCAAATCGAGTCGAAAATTTCGCGTAGGGGTTTATTTTGATATTTTTTATGTTTTACAATTATTTAAAATTAGAATCCATTACTTAGTCATCATCCCATTTTTTTCTGAGAAATATTACCTATATCGATATTTTTTCACTTCCACCTTCCACCATCCCTAGTGCCAAGTTCATTGTCAAAATTGTCTTTGCCCTTTTTTCTTTTTTTTATTATGACTGGGGGATCTGTATGTGATGACGTCATATGAAGGTCATTTGAAGGTTAAAGCTTTTTATTGAATATTATAAATATCTTTAAAAATATAGACTTATTTTTAAATTTAATTAGTAGACACTGTACCGAAAGCTTATTCCTCGAAATGGTTTTGAGACTTCCAGTCATGTTCAAAAAGTTATCAAACCATAGGATGCGCCCATCCGAATGTTTTGCTTTATAATTCCTTCATACCAGCAAAATCAGCGACATCTTTTAGAACCTACTCGAACTACTGCGGTATTGGAGGTGGGCAAAAAAGATTACTGAAGTGAACGATTTAGTTCAATTGGGGTTAAGAACTAGATCACTCATCTTTAGGTCGCTAGAACTATTAACTATTTTTTAATTACTTTTATTTTGGTAATTATATCAGTTTTTCGATGGTATTAAGGCCATAAATAAAAAGTAAACATAACAAAATTTCAATCATGTTTATTTCAAATTAGATGTTTTTGTGATTTTTCTAAACTATAAATTATTGAATATAAAGAGGTTTATTATTAAATATAAAAAGGAAAGATTTGTCTGTTATTTTGATTGTTTGTAATGCATAAACTTAAAACTGATCAGATTTTAAAATTCTTTCACATATTGAAAGCTTTTATCAGCGAGTAACATTAGCAGTATTTTATTAAAAAAAAAATAGAGATCCCTTTGCAAATTGGAATAATGAAACGAACCCACAGTATATATTTTTTTTTCTATAAAAGTAATAATTATTGATTGGAAGATGATGACATTCGTATCACAATCCTTATCCAACTAAATAATGACATTGTCAAAATTGATTATTTACATGCAACTTTCTCTTAAAATTTAAGCATCAATATAGGTACCTACCTAAGGTTTTTTAAAGGTATGTATAAAAAACTTTTTATTGATTAATCTTTATGTATGAAATCCATAAATTACACTGAAGCGAAGCGAGGGCGGGTCGCTAGTTGATTATATAAATATAGTCTGTTTAATATGTCAGAGATACAACAGTGATTATTTTATCCTAGGTTTTTACACAAGAAATAAATCTTAAAGCAAAGCTGCGGCCGGTCACTATACTGCAAATCCTTATTATAATATTATAAATGTGAAAGTCTGTTTGTTTGTTTGTTACGACTCCACGCCTTAACTACAGAACCGATCATCATAAAATTTTACATACACATTGTCAGGAGAAAGACGGTACATTTCATCCCAAAAAAGTATTTTTCCTGAGGGAAAGCAAAAAAACTTTCCACGCAGACGGATTCGCGGGGCTGCTTTTACTGCATAATTATGGGAGGCAGGAGTTTCATTTTCTGAGTTTAGTTATTTTGTTTTACGCGTGAATGCACTAAATATTTCAATCTCAATTCGCTGTATTGCCATTGCTTTCAGCTTCCGTAGTCCAGCTTTTGACATCTGTGTCATAAAATAAATTGAGCATATTCTTGCTTTTTTAGGAGGCTTGAAATAGGGCTCTTTTCGTTATTTTGGAATAATGCGACTCCATATTTCTTTACACACTAGATCATTAGGCAATCTGTAATTATTTGAATTGAAATGTAATGTAGTGTAGATACTTAATAAAAATATTTTTGCAGCGAATATGTTTCATAGGAGACATTTCTGTACGTAGTGTTCGTAATCTATCCTTACCGTTTACTCTCGTTCTTGGAGTTAATTAGCTATGGAACTAAATGAACTAAAGATCTTATATGGACTCAAGTGAATTAGTTCATTTGAGTCATGATGACCCATCTCTAGTGCCTCGAACAATAACTAGTAATAGTAAAATCTTTTATACTTTATTAAAATTGTTAGACACGTAATAAAAATAATGTAAAGCTACTAACCGATGATACGATATTCCATGAAACTTTTTAACCTTTGCATCATGTTTTTTGCAATCTTCAAATGCACAATTCGGCATTTTTATGTCACGTCAATCACCATCTGTCTGCCATAGTCTCCCGCGTATGACTGAAATGCGTTGGCCCTAAAACTGTATTTTTAGGGCCAACCAACTGGCGTCATTTCATGGTGACTTTGACCGGGTCCTTATATCAAACCCAATGAGGGATTTTCCAGGCAACGTTCCTTGAAAATATACTAGATGGCGCTGTCCAATTCCTGGCAGTTGAGTATATGTAGTATGAATGAACGTGGTACAAATAGTCTAACCAAAGGGAAGCATCGTAAAAATACGTATATGACTTTGACAGTATCAACTGTGTTTTTCTTCTTTATAATCGTTTTGCGGCGACAAAACTTATGTTGAAGATAATATTAATGTAACATGGTTAGCTTAGCGTAGTGTATACAGTTGTACTTACCTTTGAATGACCGTTTTTTTAGGGTTCCGTAGTAAAACAAGGAAATAACTTATACGATGATTACCCATAAGATCGTTCAGTCCATCCGTCCGTCCGTACGTCAGTCCCTGTCTGTCTTTATTTTATTTTATTGGATAAGGGAAAATACAGCTCAATAAACCTAATAAGTACGTATTAATGAGCACCCAACTAACAATTTTACGTCGTACAATGGTCGTACAAACGTTATCTTATTACCACTGGTCGCAAAAGATAGGTCACACTAACGTTATAATAACGTTTAATCAACGCGAAAAGGGCCCCATTTATACGACCTACATTGTTATTTAATGGTCATACAAAAGTCACAAGATTACCACTTTCGTCGTACAGTAGTCGCATCAAAACTTTACAACGACTCTTTCGTTATATTGTGGTCATACAGATGTTTTTGAATGACGAAAAACGTTGTATATAAGTCAAGTAACAACACTTGTACGACTGATTTTTAATGTTTGTCAGTGATTCGTGTTTGTGGTTATGTTTCGAGATCTGAGTGCAAAATAAATCTATTAAAGTTAACTTATAAAGTGAGTATTATTTAACTTTCATATCTTGCTAACGTGTCTGACTCTCATACCGTTTAGTTTGTCTGGGAATTAAAGTTTTATGATAATATACATATGTAAATACTGTTAATATTTTCATGCCCCTTCGTAGTTTTGCGTTTGAAACATAAAAATTTTATTGATAAAATTATGTTTAATTCTAAAAATGTCAGCCATGTTAATTTTGTCGCACACTAATCTCTATACGACGTTTTAAAGACAAAAAGTCATTTTAAGGTTATTTTGAAGACCAAGTAAAGCCGCCATTTTGTTAAACGTCGTTTAAAAGTCGAAACTTGACTCCAATGCGACTACAAGTCGTACAGACGTTTTAGCTAAAACTTTAATATAACGTCGTATAGTTTAGTCGTACTGACGTTGCTATGACCAGTTTATTATGACATATTTGTCGCACGACTAAAAAGTTAAATTTAAGACGTCTGTAGGACCTAGCAGTCATCTTATTACTATTATAAGACTGCTATCCGACTTAAAGTCGTACAAGTCAGAACTTATATGACGTTTTTGCTTGTTGGGCAGTACCTACCTATAAAACTTCGTACAGATGAGGCGTATTCCGCGCGCGATGCGGTCTTTTGACGGATATTGACCACCTAACTCAAAGCGATAGCCATAGCCATAACAATTGCTAGAGCATTGCTTTGGCTATACGCTATGGCTATCGCTTTGAGTTCGGTGGTCAAAATGCCGCATCGCGCGGCGAATTCGCCTCAATCTGTCCGAAACATTCTGAGTTGGATTAGAGACAGAGACTACGGACGGAAACTTATTCTCTATACGTGGCTCGACATGCAGTTAGCCGGTTTTTTTCCGGTTCGTTGCACTCATAGACATAGAAAAATTTTCGCTGCGCTTAATTTCTATGGTTGCGCTTCTTCAACTCCTTCCGTCGCAGAATGTCCCTTTCGCTAAATGTCCCTTTCGCAAAACGTTCCTTTCGCAAAACTTCCCTTTCGAAAAAAGTCCCTTCCGCAAAATGTCCCTTTCGCAGAATGTCCCCCTGCCTAGCCTACCTAGCATGACCATCGAAACACGATATGATATAGTGATTTATCGCGTTTAGCTGTCAAAAGACAATGGATTTTGACAGTTGGGTGTCGATATAACGCTATATCACGCGATATATATCGTGTTTCGTCGGTCATGCTAGGGGGGCTGGTACTTCATCATCATCATATCAGCCGCACGACACCCACTGCTGGGTATAGGCCTCCCCTAAGGATCTCCACGACGATCGGTCCTGCGCTGTCCGCATCCAGTGGCTTCCCGCGACCTTCACTAGATCGTCGGTCCACCTTGTCGGGGGCCTACCCACGGAGCGTCGTCCGGTGCGTGGTCGCCATTCCAGAACCTTTCCGCTGGTACTTAATAAAAAAATATCACATCAAAAAGTTGTCTTTTATGCGATTTTCAGAGGGGTACAAGGGAGACATTCTGCGAAAGGGACATTGCGACGGAGCCTCCTTCCTGCATGTACGCGACGGTCAGGCATAGCTTGTCAAGCATGTAAATTTTTTGGCAGTTTAATCAAATTTTGATCGTCTAGGGGCGATGCTTGATGGCTTGACATCAAGCACGTAGGTATCACGTGATTACTGTGGCCTAGATTCCGGCAAACATCTTGACGCTCTTCGACGGAACGGAGTGGCGATGAGTTCGCGCATGTGCACTTACGAACGGCCCATAGCGCGCGCGCGCCCACCACCCGCGTACCTCACCGCTACGCATACCCAAAATACGTGTTCTGCGCAACCCTTACCCGATTTCAAGATGTTTGCCGGCTACTGTATCAAAGGTAGGCCACGCCCCCAAATAGTAGTGGTGGTGGTAATTACGTGTACATGCTAAAAGCCATGCTTGACCGTTTAAGTTGTATTGGTATTGGTATTGGTGATGGGCTTTTTTCTCCGCATTTAGACTCCCATTTGGTCCGTTATGCGTGAACACAGCATGGTGTGGCTAGTCAAGCCATCCCAGCTCCTTCCAGAAGCGCAGAAGCCTCCTGGGGCGTTCACAGGCTTCTAGGAGCGACCTCACGTCTTTGAGGATTTCTGCCCGGTGTGTGGCCAAACCCACGCACTCCAGGATCACGTGGGCGGCTGTTTCCTCTGCGTCCAGGCATCCTCTACATAGGGGACTGTCTGTCGCATTCATGATGAATAGTTGTCGGTTTAAAGCTAGGTGACCTGTAAGTGTACCTACAACTATTCGGAGGTCTGGACGATTAAGGCTGAGCAGTCTACAGGTCAACCGCGGCGAGACTGCGGTCATCGCCAACTTGGACTGTCTACAGCTTGTTAGATCTACCCAACGAGTGTTATGTGCAGCACGAGTACGTTGTCTTACCCATGAGCGCAGTTGGCTGAATGGGAGTGGCAGGATGGGTATGGGTCCTGCCACTGTTGTGGAAGATCCCCTTCTAGCCAGCTCATCGGCGGCGTCGTTCCCGTGTGATCCACTATGCCCTTTAATCCATTGTAGGATTACTTTGTTGTTGGATGCTAGACGATCCAAAACTTGATGGCATTCGTAGACGATACTGGAGTTGATCGTGTTGGCCTCCAGTGCTGTTAGGACGGCCATACTGTCGGTCAGTATGCGGATGTTTAGTTCCTTCATACCTCTAGACAGGGCCGTGGTGGCGGCATTTATTATTGCAACACATTCGCACTGAAATATCGAACTGTGTTGGCCTAATGCTTGTGATAGTTTGATATTTAGGTCTTGTGAGAATACTCCAGCTCCAGCACCAGTCCCCATCTTGGAGCCGTCCGTATAAATTCGGACTTCATGTATGCCGGAGTAATCTCGGTCACTTTCTACTAACTGTATCTGGTATTTCTTTTCGAAAATGTATTGTTTAGGGATCCTGTCGCATGGGGCAGCGATTAGTGGCTCATGTTTCACTAAATTATTCCACAATGTGGAGTGAGGACCCTCTCGGTTGTACAGTGGCGGATACAGGGGGGGGGCGCAGGGGGCGCGCGCCCCCCCCATGCGTGACCCGCGTCACTCACATAATATAAATAATAAAAATAAAAAGAATTTATTTACGGCTAGTACACTTAACTAACCAGTCTAAAACAGAAAACAATAATGCGGGACGCGGGTGGCAGGCGGACCAGCAACCTTCAGAACACAATAAAACAAGACAATAGATAAAGAATTTGCCTGCAATCCTTATTGAAAATAAAAGTTGGGGATTTTTGTACAACATCGCATCTGTGGAACATCTGTTTACGAAAAAGCAGCATTTCTTTGTAGCATGTTGTTAGTCCGCGTCATTGTATTCTTTCTTTACCTATGAAATTGCCCATATTGTTTCACAAACAGAGAACCACCTAGCTTTTTTTTATTTAAAATATTCATCTATTTTATTGAACTATGGCCATGATAGTCGATAGTCAACTATCAGCAATAATAAAATCCTTATTTGAGTTTTCTTACCATTAAAAAATTGCTCATTGATTCCTTTTTTGTTAGCAAAAATAAACAAAAATGACCACTTTACTTGTTGTTATTTATCCAAAACTTATTTTTGGAGTAAGTAAGTAATGTACTTACATAAAAGTTTTGTAACATAAGGCTTCACGGTAAGAACATTTTGTATGAAAAAGCATTTAAAAAAAAGCAAAACCTACTTCAAAAACCTTAAAAAACAGCTCTAAAAAAGCAAAACGTCTATTGAAGTCGGGGGGCTGGCGGTAATTTGTTATGTACTTTTTATATGTGTTGGTTTCTCAAGTAGGTATTGTAATTTTTTATTCTAAAAGCCCCACCCGACCATATATAAGTAAGTAAGAGAGAATCTTATATATTATAAATAAAACGTTTTAATATTTCACATTTTTCAATGGTATACCTACCCCTAGTAACTTAATTTCCACATTCCACGCTGGTTATTGTCGATTTAAAAATTTCAAAAAATGGGACCAACTTGGGGAGAAATCTGACGTTATAACGTTTAAATAATTTCAATTGGTTCAGCCGTCTTCGAGTGATCGGTGTGCATGCATACATATAAAAATATATTAAATACGCGACGAATAGCTATAACCTTCTCGTTTTCAAATTTTTTAATTCGGTTAAAAATTGCTACTTCTCGTTTTTATAGATCCTGGAGAGGATGGAGAAATTTCCAGAAATTGAAGGGATTTTTAATGTTTTTAATGTTAAGGATTTTTTTATTGCTGATAGTTGACCATCAGCAAGCTTGCTTGCTGCCGAGATCGGAATCATACCTTCATGGTCGGTATTCGATAATAATATAAACCAATCGATGGATAGGAAGTTATGACATTCTCTGTTTCTGAAAAAAATATCGTCATTTGCTTAGCTAAAGACCTTAGATTAGAGTAACGTGGCCTTCGTCCGGAAAGAAAATATCAAAGATATCACTAAATGGTAATGATCACAATATTCCGGAGACCAACCAACCTTTGAACCTACCTTCCTACAGTTTTAGGTATTATACGGAAGCCGCATTGCTCTGAAGACCTAATAATTTCAATACAAACAAAAAATATGTCTAGTACCTATTTAATTTACATGCCCAATATGCCAATTGCTCTAGCTATCGTCCAGCCCCCCCCCCCCCCCCCGTCTGTGCCCCGCGCCCTTGCGCCCCCCCTTTGATTTTTTTCTGTATCCGCCACTGCGGTTGTACCACAGACCCAGGTGTTTAAGCCTTATAGCAGCCATGGAGGCTTCCTGTTGTATAAACAGGTCCAGGGGTGCCAAATCCAGAGCTACTTCTAGGGCGGCTGTGGGGGTAGTTCGCATGCAACCGGTTATCGCAGAACATGCCAATCTTTGGAATTTCTGCAGCTTGTTGATGACGGTGCTTTGCTCTGTTTTGGACCACCAGGCAACGGCTCCGTATGTAATTATGGGACGTATAACAGTTTTATACAGCCACATCGCTATTTTCGGTGATAGCCCCCAGCTTTTGCCGAGTAGTCTTTTACATTGGCAAAAGATGATGGTGGCTTTGTTTAGCTTTCCTTCGAGATGTCTATTCCAGAGGAGTTTGTTGTCTAGTATCACTCCTAGATACTTGACTTCCTTGCTAAGGGACAGACTGGTATTGAAAAGTTTAGGAAAAGGGGTAAGTTTAAGGGCGTTTAAGGGGTACATTATGGCGCTGCTGGAGTCCAAGAACCGTAGCCTTGATTCATTGGTCGACGGTTATCGGAATCCAAGAAAGTTACAAGGTCTTCACGCATAGTAATAATACATAGATACCTCAAAGCAAAATATAGGTACTAGTGAATAGTATTATAATAAATAATATTAATCATTTTCAATATTCACAACAATATTACATAAAGATTACAATGAAACCAAATTGTCAAAATCATATGTTTTTACGATGGTACTCTTTATTACTATAGATAGCACATTCATACATAGAGGAAATAATCACTACGTTTTACATTCATATACCATAGTATCAAGTAAGGTTGTTGGGAATTGGACAGCGCCATCTAGTAAATTTTTGAGGAACGTTGCCTGGAAAGTCTCTCATTCCGTAGTCTAACTAAGCTACTAAGCGTGATTTTTTTAATATAAGTAAAGTACTTAGAGTCTGTCTAAATTACATTCACATTTACATGAGTAATTATTAAATTATTTATAAAAACTTATACTGGTAACCTTGTTGGTGCTGTCAAAATTCTAATTGTAAACAAATTTATTTATTTATTTAGATTTATTTTATTTATTTATTTGATTACCTTTGAAATTACCCATGTAAACAGACTTTTTAGACAGACTCTATAGAGTACCTCTATAATCTATATGGTGGATAGGGTATCGCGCATACAACCTCGAAAAATATTGTTAAGTCTAGAAACCACCGTTTTTAATAATCCATCCCATGGTCGAAAACCATATACCATCTCGACCTAGGGTTGCCACTATGCAGTTTTACATAAAACGAAACAAAAAATCTGTCTATTAGAAATAAAACACTTTTCACGGATTACAGCGTGTATATTGGTTAATTCAAATGTTATTTTAGAGTTATTTAGTTTTGATTTGTTGGTTTTTAGGGTTCCGTACCCAAAGGGTAAAAACGGGACCCTATTACTAAGACTTCGCTGTCCGTCTGTCTGTCTGTCCGTCTGTCTGTCTGTCTGTCACCAGGCTGTATCTCATGAACCGTGATAGCTAGAAAGTTGAAATTTTCACAGATGATGTATTTCTGTTGCCGTTATAACAACAAATACTAAAAACAGAAAAAAAAATGAATATTTAAGGGGGGCTCCCATACAACAAACGTGATTTTTTTGCCGTTTTTTGCTCGCTATTAATAACGACTGCAGGTAGACAGTTGAAATATTTACAGATGATGTATTTCTATTGCTGCTATAACTATAAATACTAAAAACAGAAAAAAAATAATATTTAAGGGAGGCTCTAATACAACAAACGTGATTTTTTGCTGTTTTTGGTACGGAACCCTTCGTGCGCGAGTCCGACTCGCACTTGGCCGGATTTTTGGGTTTCCCGACGTTTCGACACCTTTTCAGGGGCCGTGGTCACGTGGCCGACTGAAATAAGAAGCTGCTCATATTTTTATGAAATTGCTCGGAACTTTATAAAGATGCATTCAAGTTTATTAAATTTTATAGCTGCGTTCTGATTTTAATAATAATTATTGAATTAAATTGATTAAAATTAATTAGAAAACACGATCTAGCTACTGAATCTACCACCAGTTCACAAAATTGAGAGGCCTCTCAGAGAAAAAACTGGCGAAGAAAATTCGGAGAGGTTGTGTCGACCTCCCTTTTGATCCCTATCTACAAAACGAACTAACTATATCTTTAGATCCTGCAGTGTGAGGTTTGGGATGGGATTTTAGTTGATGAATTATGGGGTCCCACGCTGGTGTTACTTTCCAACCTCTTCTCTATCATCAGTCTAGTGGTGCTAGTGGTGGTTTTCATAATGCATGGTACCTACCCTATCTTATCTACCATATCGTCGTTCCGCGTGCAAAAGTCGCTATGTGTTTTTTAGTCATTTTCGGTTTTTTTATGCAGTTTTAATCGTTATTCTCCTACTGTAAGAACAGCTATGTGATAAATGCAATATTTGAGTTACGGAAAGTAGCTATGTGACATTCATACATCGAATGTTTCATGTTCCATGAAAGTTCCACGCTGTGTTATAATTCACATAGCTAAAATAAGTTTACCAAAGCAGAAGCAGAAATTGGGATGATGACTAATGAATAAAATAACGAAATACTAATAAAAATCGTAAACATATTAAACTTTTGAGTTGCATGTATACCTCTTGGTTTTATACATTGCGTATTATTTGTTTTATGACCCTTCAAAGTTGGGTGGACAAGTTCATTTAAAAAGTATAATTAAAATAAATAATACCTTTAATTAGTCCGTAAAATGTATAGCAAAGTCTAAGAAATCATTTTGGTAAACACAATATTTAATATAGCTGCCGAACAAATTTCCTTCGCGTTGCACACAAACTGCTCAAGCGTGACGTCATAACTAAGTAGCCGTTAGTATGGAACGTTTTTGGGTGAATCCATTTGTGTGCATTTCAAACTGTGATATCTCGGGCGGTTTCATACTGGCGAAATAATTCTTTTACCAATGTTTCTTTTTTTTTAAGAGGTAATTTATGTAAGATAAAATAAAAAAATAGTCATCATGCCAATTGCGCCTGATATGTGCTTGCTTCGCTATGCACATAGCGAAGTTTGACAGTTTTTGGCCAAGTTAGTTAGACTCATAGCTTTTACTTACGACTCAGATAAATAACTCTATGTGTCAAATTTGCCTATTATGTTTAATTAAAGCATTATTAATACTGATAAATATTCAAAAGTAATACTATACAATACTATACAATACTAAAACTACGTAAATTTGTTACATGTATTTAAGTAAATATAAATTATCTAAATGTTTTGATAATTTTTCTAGAAAATCAGTTTTTTGCGTCTCCTGTAAAGTATGTAAAACACATAGCGACTTCAGCACGCGCAACAACGATATTATTAGGGATTATAGGGTTAGGGTTATTCAAACACCCTGTAGGAGTTCACAGATGACAGCACATACGCCTAAATTATGCGTGTGGGCCAGTGAGGCACGCATGTCATGGTCCACCATACATACATCACTAAACCACAGACAACACGGTGCTGCCGCGGTGCGGTCGAGACATAACTCACGGTTTATTACCGAGGAGTACGGACTGCGAAGCTTCAAACGACATCGTGTGATCTCATTGTTGGTAAGTAACCTATATTTAACACAACGAATAAAAATAAAAATACACAGGCTGTTCCAAAAAAGTTTTTTGGTGAAAAAAAATATAAAAAGAATATTAAAAAACATTATTTATAACTTTTTAGAGCTCTCGCGCAATTGCTTAATATGCGCAATGGCGCATATACATTCAGGTTAACCGGATTTTAAAATATTTAAAAAACGCATCTTGCGGAAGATTGAAAAATAGCTGTCTTAATTTTTCGACAGCCTCTTCTGCGGTGTTTCATTTTCATCCTTGGACCATTTTTCTTCTTTTTTACCACACGGAGCTAAATTAAGACTAACGAAGAAGAAGACTTACAAAAAGCAGTGTGTAAATTTTCGTAAGATTCCTTAAAGGTTATCCTATGGTTTAAGTTTACTTTTAGTTTACTAACCTACTTTTGTCTTTTTTGTCTTTTTAACTTTTTATGTTAGACACACATAGAATTGTTTAGTAGAATAATCTCTTTTTTTTGTAATTTGTTTTTTTTGTTCGGCGTATTATAACGGGGAATGTGGTGTTTACCTATAAGTAATTGTAGCATTTAGCTGAGTGTTTGTTATTGTGCAATTAAATAGTGTTGTAAAAGTTTGAGTGTTGCAATTGTTGGTGAACCTAATAAATAAAATAAAAATAAAATAAGTATGGTAAATCATCGCACGAAAAGCTTCTCGCAAGACGACCATTGTTGCAAAGAAAAAAAAGAGATTAACTTAAAAAATATATTTAAAGAAAACCACGCAGAGTTGGGCATTGATTTTCACCAAGGGTATTTTTATGGAAATTACCCGCCAAATAAAAATAATTACAGAAAAATAGATATTATATTTACCATGTAGCTAAAATCTTTTAAGACAGCCCACGTATGATCGGAGTTATCGTTTTTATAAGTAACTAGCGGCCGCCTGAGACAGGTATACAGTTATATTTCTGTTCCTCAGGAACGGATGAATTTGGATGAAAGGTACCCAATGGCCTTTTCTATATAATACCCCAGATAACGTGTAGGTATGCATAAAATCATACCAAGATTCAAGCAATCATGATAGCTGGAAAATTATTAAAAGATACACTTGGTAAATCAAATAATTTTCAGGAGCATAACCGCTTTCAGTCAATAGTTACGAAATGGTTAGTAACGCATGCTTACGTGACCTAAAATCAGGGAGAGGCCGGTGTTTTTATATATCCAGAAAAAAGGGCCACACCTCGTCACAGAAGAGTTGTTAAACGTGCGTGTCGCTACCTGAAATATCGGCCAACATAGGTTTAGTATTGAACGATTTAGTATTGGCCAATAACATTGTACCTATATTGGAAATAGTAGTTTATGATAACAGTTGATTTTACCGCCCGGCGTGCAGTAAAATCAACAGGCACCCTGCTGTACTAAACCGTAAACAAAAACGTACGGTGTGGTAAAATCAACTTTCTACACGCCCGCTGTACTGTTATTGAAAGCCCATATTTTGAGCTTTTGAGATTTAGTTATATTGAAAAAAATATCTAAATCTAATGGTTATCTGGTTGAGCGAAGCGATGGCTGGTCCATGCGTCATGCTCGTGAACGGGTGCTGCCAGTGGGAATGAGTCTGCTTCTGAGTTCTTCAATTCAATATCTTAATGCATATTGAATTGTAAGAATTGCGTTTTTATTTTTATGTCTTTTATCAAGTGTTTTTTGGTTCGAGTAGCAGACAGAGTGATTTCTTAACTAGTTGAAAGTTATTTACTCTCACAATTACCTATCTGAATGTAGTAGATATTTAGTTTTAACCTACCTACCCATTGTGTGTAACCTTTTGATAATTATTGTGATGGAAAATGACCTCACTTTAAATGTGGAGCTCTTTTTCCAATGTTGACGACTCTGTATGAAATATACAGGGAGAAAAAAGCAGCCCTTGACGAGTTTCTTGCCGGTTCTTCTCGTTACAAGGTCTCCCGCTTAGGGTTTGCGAACTGATGGCATAGCTTCTATGACATTCACAAGTGCTTGTAACAGCCTAGACTGAATAAATTATTTTTGAATTTTGAATTTTAATAGTCTTTTTATTTTTTCAGTCGAAGAAATTTAATATCTACAGTATTTTATTTTGCAAATGCATACCAACAATTAATGATTATCGCATCGCACAAAATGCCTTTATAAAGTATCAAAATAAAATAATACGTTATATAAATAAAATAGTAAAAATACGTAAAAAAAAATAAAGTCTCTTCGACTTCACAAATGTACGAAAGTAACAGCAATAAGCTCCCTTTTAAGGGAGCTTATTCCTACCAATAAAAAAATGTTCAGCCAATGTGATTTTTTTCGGACATTCCCCATTAGATGAAACATAGCTTAGATTCTAGTTGGACCCCAAGCTACCAAATTTTGAAAATCCCATCAGAATCCGTTCAGCGGTTTTTGCGTGATTCGCGCACAAACATAGAATTTGCATTGTTATAATAATGTATAAGTAAATAAATAAGTTCCTGTAAAATACTTCTACTTACTACTATTCATAATGTTTTATTTAGGTAATTGTAACTTGATTTACTGTTATGATTTTGCTTTAAGGCGGATGTGTGACCGAAAGTGGTGCCCTCAGAGGGTTTTATTTAATAAGTTATTAATAGAAAAAGATTTTAATATTTTTTTACGTGGAGTTTTTAGGCCCCATGGTCTAGTATTTTTAGAAGATATCACTATATGCCTTGTAGTTATTCGTAGAAGTAGATAGCAAATGTGTCAAAAACGGCCACTTTTAGCAGTTTTGC
Organism: Agriphila geniculea; assembly: GCA_943789525.1. Lineage (NCBI taxonomy): Eukaryota > Metazoa > Arthropoda > Insecta > Lepidoptera > Crambidae > Agriphila > Agriphila geniculea. Next base: position 3,313,122 of record OX038881.1, read on the forward strand.
CATCTACTTCTAGCAGTGACTACGAGGGAATATAACAATACCGTCTAAAAATACTAGACTGAGGGCTCTAAAAATTCCACGTAAAATATTATTAAATTGTGTTTTAGAATTATAACATTAAATAAAATTCACCGCGGCGCCACTTTCGCTCAGGGTGCCATCTCAATTTTAATTTGTAAGCTATCGAGGAAAACTTAAAGCTACAACAGAGTTTTTTAGGCAAAGGATTTTAACAATAAAGCCAATTACAACTTCACCTATAGAATACTTTGCCTTCTTAACCTGCGCGTACGCAACTCGTGTGACGTGGTGACCGCAGCTCATAAATCGCGCGCACTGACCGCGCGCCGACCGCGGCCGCGTATCTTGTAAACTCTCTACTTTACGACAGGCGTCAAACTACGACGTTTATGGTCACCCGTTGATTAGGGTGGCCAACGATATTGAAGAGTCAGGAAAAATCGAAATTAGGGATAATTGTAACAAATACTCAGCTGAAGTGGCAGTGGGCTGGACACAGCGAGAAGAACATCGGTTCTTCTTGCCTTCTGGCCTTGGCGGCGGAAAGGTTCTTGAATGGCGACCGCGCACCAGACGACGCTCCGTGGGTAGGCCCCCGACAAGGTGGACCGACGATCTGGTGAAGGTCGCGGTGCGCCGCTGGATGCGGGCAGCGCAGGACCGATCGTCGTGGAGATCCTTGGGGGAGGCCTATACCCAGCAGTGGGTGTCGTGCGGCTGATATGATGATAGCTTGTATACCTCTTGGTTTTATATATTGCATATTATTTGTTTTATGACCCTTCAAAGTTGAGTGGACAAGTCCATTTAAAAAGTATAAAATATATTTAAATAAATGATACCTTTAATTAGTTCGTAAAATGTATAGCAAATTTGTCTAAGAAACCATTTTGATAAACACAATATTTAATATAGCTGCCGAACAAATTTCCTACGCGTTGCATACAAACTACTGAGGCGTGACGTCATAACTCAGTAGCCGTTAGTATGGAGCGTTTTTGGGCGAGTCCATTTGTGTGCATTTCACACTGTGATATCTCGGGCAGTTTTCAAGCTAGCGAAATAATTATTTTACCAATGTTTATTTTTTTGAGAGGTAATTTATGTAATATAAAATAAAAAAAGTTGGCAACATCCCAATTCTAATAAATAAGTAGTATATCTTACTGATATCACCTTCTTCCGCAAAATGTTTTTTCGCAATACAGGATATCACGATGACGTTGAATTTTGAAAAGATGTTAAAAAGTGACTTACATTACTTTTAAAACATTTTATTGATAATTTCCGGGATCTCACCTTATAAATACAAATATGTATACCATACCTACCCCTAGTAAGAACAGTATCGAAAAAATAACGCGCTCAAAAAAAAATTTGAAAGTTATAATAGAAAGGATTATGCCGATTTTACTATACAAGCTAGGCCATGATGCGCTTTGATGAAATTACCAAAATACTATAGTAATTTTATAGTGATTGCGTGGGAAGAATATCATTAATATATAATGCGGGAAAAAAGAGAAATCTCAATCTCAAGGAGCCTTTTAGGGTTATATTTTCCTATTATATGACATTTTGTTATCTACCCCTTTTTTACATGACATGAGTCTGTCACAGATATGTATGGTTAATGCGCTTCATGGCCCAGAATGCGGCATGATCCTTTCATTTTGCATAGATGCCCATACAAAATTACTCTATTGAATGTTTTTACGTGCGTTATTTTTTTCGACAAGTACCCTTAGCACGAATACCTATAGGGAAAAAACGCGCGTAAAAGTACCTACTCGATAGAGTAATTCTCTTTGGGAAATCTCATTTTGCTTTTCGGCGATAGATGGCGCTGTACAAATTTCCCATACAAAATTACTCTATCGAATGTTACGCGTGTTTTTTTCGATAACTATTCGTGCTACGGGTACAGAAAGGGAAATATTTACATTAAAAACCTGAAAAAACTCAGAAATAATACACACATCAACTTTGTCTAGGGATACCAGGTGCTCTTTTCATACAAACGAGGTAACTTTGAAGCCTTGGTTTCCTGCCAGGGATGTCCTGTGCTGTGATCTGATGACGGCTATCTAGGGAGTAAATGGAGCAGATTCAGATCGCCATACACACCCAACTGATCTGACCAGCATTCTAAAAACGTAATGGACATGTTTAAAAAATCCGCGAAAATAGCATGAAAATGTAACGAAATCCTCAAACCGAGAACTCTGACCAATTAATCTTTTAGAATGCTGATCAGATCAGTTGGGTGTGTATAGCAATCTGAATCTACTCCATTCAGTCCCTGAATGGCCATCATCAGATTACAGCACGGTACATCCCTGGCAGAAAACCAAGGCTTCAAAGTTACCTCGTTTGTATGAAAATAACACCTGTAGGCTGTATCCCTAGACAAAGTTGATGTGTATATTTCAGCCCGTCGTCGTCCACTGAACTGCGTCCTCAATATAATCGTCCTCTAAATAAGAAGCATCGCATCGTCGTTTGCTTCCTAAATACACTAATACAATTCATTTTATTGTGTGCATCAACATTGACACTGTTAAGAGGCCTATTTAGCTAAATGCTGTTTTGAGTCGCGACAGGGGTGGAGAACCGCGACTTGTTGTTACAAGCAACACTCGTAACAACCCGGGTTGAGTACCTCTGACATCGGCTGTGTGGCTTAAGTAATAAGCTTTTCCCAATGAACTTGTAAAATGTCGTCGGTGATGGATGTGTGATGTGGGAAAGCAGGTTACGAATCCATTGGAAATGCAATAACAAGAGATATCTCGCATAATATTTTATGTCTAATTAATTATATCGGGTCATTTTGAACTTACCATCCAAATTTTAAGGATGTGTCCAGTCCATGAAACTAAACAACTTTCTCTAAGAAACAATTTCGCCAAAAAATTTTGGTCATCCCATACTAAATTGATCACGTGATCTCTTTGATTTGTATGGAAAGTCGATTTTTATTTTATATATTTCACCATGTGTTCCTTAGAGAAAGTTGTTAAGTTTCATGGACTGAACACATCCTCAAAATTTGGATGGTAAGTTCAAAATGACCATGTATAGGTATGATACCTACTAATGATCTCATGGACCAATACACTAATATGCAGCAGAATCGCAATTCAATAACGTTTTTTTAAGCTCCTCGTCCTATTAAAAAAATATTCCTTTTTTTAGTAACTAAGTTAATGTTTGTGTTTATATTGTATCATGATCATACACTAGGTACCTAATTAACTTTATTAATATTTTTATGTGTAATAATAAGTGTACTGTGTATAAATAAATGAATGAAGAAGTAAGAACTTTTATTCATTTGTCGGCGTAGTATCGGTACGACATCAGCATGCTCAGTATACTTACGCGGTACGGAAAGCTTACAGGACGCCTATATACAACGTGTTACAAATATACCCCTAATGCCAAATATGGTAGATAAAACTGAACAGCTTATAGTATGGAACCAACTCTGAAATCGCGAAAAAAATCAACTGGTTCATACAAAAAATAATCTCGAAAATATTAAAATGTATGAAACAGCTGATTTTTCATTCACGAGATCAGAGTTGGTCCCATAATAAAAGTTGTTCAGTTTGATGGTCCCTATCTACCATATTCGGCATTAGGGGTATTTTTGTAACACGTTGTATATTTCAATAGACCGTTCCTCATTTTTCAGCGCGGTACGCCCCGTGCTGTGTCGCGCCGCTGCTGCTGAGCCAACAAATCAGTAACGCTATCCAGTAAGCTTTCAGTACCTTATATAGCATGCTGCATATTCGGCATAGCATACTGATATCGTAGCGATGCTGCGCCGACAAATGAGTTAAGGGGCCTGTAAGTTACATTATCGCTACCGCTTATGACTCGCGAGCGCGGGAGTCCGTTTTCAATTAACCGCTATTTGCCGAAGGAGCCCATGCCGCGGAGTGGCGCCGACCCTCGCCGGAGATTTCTCCAGGGATCGCGGCTCCTTCCCGGTGCGACACCCATCCAAATATCGCCGAATTTATATTTAGTTACGACGGTTACTACATCATCGCCATTATGGCACTATAAATTTTATTATGTAGGGCCCGTTTCGAGGAGCTCGATGGCGCATAGTGGTTTAGTGCCTGACCCAGCGATTGCGGAGGTTAAGCAACTTTCGCAAGGGTCAGTCATGGGATGGGTGACCAAAAATTTATTATCTCGAGCTCCTTCGTGCTTCGGAAAGCACGTTTCCCGGCTGCATTTAGTCGTTAACACCCACCAATCCGCATTGGGGCTGCGTGGTGGGTTATGGCCCGTTCTCCTTACCCAACCATACGGAAGGCCTGTGTCCCAGCAGTAGGGACATTAAAAATGGCTGATGATCATGGTCAAGGGCCCTTTTCACAGGTGCCGCTAACTTCTGATTTAATTTGTTAAAAAATGTAAAGGAATTTCTGTAAAATTATTTGACTGGTAAGTTAGATGGAAATTAAGAAACAGGCAGGTATTTTTTTGCAGGTACGCAGGTGAATATTATCTTCCAGCTTGCAATTGGCGCAAAACAAAAGTGGCAGATAATAGGTGTGCTAAAGTATTTTCCTACGTGCACCTACACCGAGACAAAATAGCAAACTTTGTAAGGGAATCGAATCAAGAACTAGCGCTGTTACTATCCACTGCACCAATGCGTCATTGATAAAACTAGTTTTTTATTTATTTCTTGAAGTGCACGATCTGTTTTTTTTTCAAGCGTGTACTCTAGTCCCCACAATTTCAATCAAGCGAGGTGTGGGGAGAGATTTGTCGCGGCGACAATGAGATAATCTCCACAGTCGCCAGGCAACGCGATTACGACACCCCTAGCGAACCGATCGAATCATAGATTGAGTGAGAAACAAAAAGGTATTTTAGGGTTTTGTTTTGTGAGAATAGGACCAAAAAGCTAATGTAGGGCCAATTTAATAGATCACATTTTGATACTTCATCAAAATTCAACTGTTGCTGACAACATTAAAATTGAAATAAGTAATAAAATGTTTGCAGTGGCAACACAGTTTCTTTCAATATTTTACGTTACACTGCAGCTTGTGATCTAATTAGAAATACAGTTTTTTTCGAAGTTATTAATTTGTTGCACCATAATTGCCTCTCCAAACCAGCCAAGATCACAGGCCAGCGATGCTACATCAACTACGTATCCTTCTAACGGCGAGCACACAATATTTATTTTTTCAAAGTTGCTTATTTTTCTAGCTAGTTCTGACAAGCAAATTTGAAATTCCACTTGAACAGATTGTCTTTGTTTTAAAATACCTGACAATTTATTATGTTTTTCTCTTTACGGCACTAATTTAAGAATTTTGCTTCTTAAAACTAAAGTTAAAATTCTTTCATTCTTTAGATAACTTCATTGGAAAAACACTAATTTCGTTGAAATGCAAATATACAGCCTTAAGCCTATCTTAAGTTGTATAAAAAATGAAAAAAGCTTATTCAACTTAAATCATAATATACGAACTGAAACAGTTTACAAATAAATAAATAAATAAAGTAAGAATTTAGATAATTTCAGAGACAGAGAGAGGTAGTGCCATAAGAATTCTTATGGTAGTGCTTAAATAAAGACAAGATTGTGAATTATCTCTCTGTAGTGCAATTAGAAGAAACTTTATGGTGAGTTTTGTCGTCTACTATACAATATTTTCTAGCCTGTCGTTTATTTTAATGGAGTTTTTTTAAAACACATAAAGAAAACTCCGAATTCGGAGTGCACTACAGAGAGAAACCACAATTTCGTCTTTATTTAAGAACTATATTTTTTTCTATTGGCGGCGCTATTGTGCAGACTGCGCCCTGAGCGAAAGTGGCGCCGGGATGAGTTTTATTTAATATTATAATTCTAATACACAATTTTAATAATGTTCTACATGGAATTTTTAGGGCCCACAGTATAGTATTTTTAGACGGTATCGTTACATTCCCTCGTAGTCACTGCTAGAAGTAGATAGCAAAACTGCTAAAAGTGGCCGTTTTTGACCCATTCGCTATCTACTTCTACGAATTACTACCAGCGCATGTAGTGATACCTTCTAAAAATACTAGACCATGGGCCCTAAAAATTCCACGTAAAACATTATTAAAATCTTTTTCTATTAATGACTTATTAAATAAAAACCCCCGAGGGCGCCACTTTTGGTCATATAACCGCCTTAAGGCTTGCTAAAATAATTTAATTTATAGTAAAAAAAACAACTTGTCTCTAACTTATTTCCCAGATGGATACTAAGTTAGACGCGATTGTTTTATTTATAGCATAAAAGCTTCATAGGATAGTGATAAATGTAAATGATTTATACTAATTGCTCTGAATTAGTTAATATTGAGTTCAGGCTGCTGGTAACAAAAAGCGTTCCACCCTGGAATCACCCCAGTAGGGCAGTGGCGCGGGCCGCGTGCCCCACTGCCGCGGGCCATCCAGGATATTGCTGTGCGACACACCGCTTATATCCCGGTTAATATGGCGTGTGTTTGTAGGGAAGGATGATCTAAAGGATTGTAACTGCAAGTTATATTAACTTGAGTTAAGGACACATTAATATGTTATAAGATACATTAACTCGAGCATAATTAATCTCTCTATCTGTATGGTAAAAGATTATTTGGTGAGACGTATCTTTTTCATTGTGAACTTGTGATATTTCCTCTTAACTTATGTATACTTATAACCATTTTATTACGTCTGTTTTATTCTTTAGGGAGATTAGTTATAACAATATAAACATCATAACACATAACAACACAAATTGACTACCTAAAGGAATGACATACTCAAAAGCTAATTAATCTGCCACAAGTTACTTCTGATGCAATTTAAAAAAACCGGTCAAGAGCGAGTCGGACTCGCGCACAGAGGGTTCCGTACAATCATAAATATATTTGGATATGTTACTTAAATACAGTCTTTAAAAAAGTAGGATAAACGGCAGACAGGTGGAAGGGCGAACAGGCGGACAGTTAATTTACAAATCTTAACCACAGTTGCTTATGGTGACTGAAAAACGTTTCAGCCGCTCCACATTGCAAACTGTTTATATTACTAAGTAGGAACTTATTCTTCGTTTATTCGTACGGCAAATAGTAGGTAATGATATTAGAACCAGCCACCAATTATTACTGTAGTATTAGGTTGCGCCATCTCTTGACCGATAGTCGAACAATTATTTTTCGCAAGTCAGCATTCTTAGGTCACCGCCATCTGTTGACTGGTAGTGAAACTAAAGAATTTTTGTTTGTTTTTTTAATTTCTAAAAAAGTGTGTTATATTGAGACATCGTTTTATTTTTCCTGTAATCTTTACGTAAACTACTATCACATAGAATTATTTCAGATTTTTCTCTTTGCAAACTTCGGAGATAAGGGGGGGGGAACGATATTTTTTTTACATTTTTCATCATAAGTCGAAAACTATGCGGCCTAAGAAAAAAGAAAAAATGTTTTAAAATGTGCAAATAGCGCTCTTTCATATGATACCCCACACGCCCTAGTCACCTCACTTTAATTTTTTTTTAACCCCTTTTCAGTCCCTGTTGTAAAAAAATATATTTTTTTTATTTCTTTCTTATTTGCAAAATAGTTGGGCAAATGTCATCTTAAACTATTCCAAAATTCAAGTTGATACCATTAGTAGTTCTCGAGATATCCAGCTGTGACAGACAGACAGACAGACAGACTGAATCACACCATAAGGGTTCCTTTTTTACCATTTTGGTACGGAACCCTAAAAACGGTGTTTGTATTTCATAATAGATGAGGCTAGTGTTTACTTGGTAATTGCAAGCATAAATGGAGTGTCCTATTCCTATCGCATCGGAGTGTTTCTGGATATTGGAAGTATAAGCTCAGAAATGCCTGCGATTGCAACTGTTGTATGTGATGGAATCAGTACCCTTAGCACGAACAGCTATCGAGAAATCTTACGCGCGTAAGAAAATACTATTCGATAACGTACTCGATACGAAAGCTAGCAAAATCGGCAGCACCAATTTTACAGAGCTGGCTAACGTCAACTCGATAGTAGCGATAAATAAAGCTAACGTGACACAATCCAATATTGAAGCAAAGTGCGTTCAAAAACCATGTTACATATCTATGTAAATCATAAATATGTAAATTAAAATTCAATCAAGTTGTTTATCATCATAATCATACATTTATTATTCTTATTATTAATAATAAATTTGTTTGCAATATTTATTTTATTGAATAACTTTAATTAATTTGCAATAATATTGTAATAATTTTTAACTTGTGCATGATTTTGCCCATGGTTTTGAACGGTCATTGCACCTTGCCCGTGATTGGTTTGAAAAAGAAGAGTGTGTCCATTCTCTCTCTCTTTCTTTCTCATCCTGTGATTTAATGAAAAATATAACCTAAAATAGAAAGCCGTAAAGCAATTTCTTTATTTTGTTTTTGTCTAAAATGGTTTATCGGTGTCGGCTAACAAATAATACAATCGCGAGGAAATAATATTATGACCTAGGAGTAAACTACAATATGTCATAATTTCATCAAATTGTTCTAATTGAAATTTTTTTATGTACTTGAAGAATAACAATGGATTATCGTCAGTGAATAAGAAAATTAATTGTTTACACATAAACAATAAACCTTTGAACGTGCTATGAAACTATGTGAATTTCATCGGAATTAGTGCTTAGGTATAGTGTTTGAAGATTCGACAAATTAAAGACTTTAAGTTTGCATTGTTATATTTAGTGTTTTCGTCATAGTTTTAAGATCTTATATTTTAATACCTAAATGAAACATAATTAACTGAGTGCAAACTGTGTGATGTTGTAGCTGAAAACAAATATTATATACATATAACTAACACCGTATCCTCTGGTTTTATTTGAGTTTTGTAGATAAGTTTTAAAATATTGCTAAAATGTAGGTATGGTGGATGTGGGGGATACCGTGGATAGCATAAAATTTACGAGATTTCTATTTTACAAATTTCTTTGTATAATGAGAACAATTTAAGTAATATTGCCTGTGGATAATTCAGCGGACATGTAAAGTTCTCAAATTTAGTTTTTGTTACTACCTACATGCTTTTAAAATTTAATAATAAATAATAAAAAGTTGCTCGAAATGACTCTCACTGAAAAAATGTCAGTGAGTAAGTTGTCGATAGCCAGCTTGCGAGTTTCTCGATACCGTATGTCAAAAGTGGGTTCGTACTACCGATTTCCATACAAGTTGTAACTTTACTATTCGAACTCGATTCGAAGGCTGCTCGATACCTTATGTCAAAAAGTTTCGTGCTTCGAAATTTTAGTTCCGTTTACGGACGTAGTGGCGCTGTACTGATTTCCATACAAAATTGTGAGATTCGAGTAATTTTACGCGCGTTATTTTTCTCGATAGCTGTTCGTGCTAAGGGTACTGATTCGAAATTCTGAAATTGAATATTAATGTATAAAAATTTCGAACGAAAAATTAATAGGTTTGATCGAAAAATTCCGTCTGTATGTTGCGGCCATTTTGATAGTCAAATACACTTACATGACACAAAATGGTGGACAAAGCCACTGAAAAACAAAAACACTTTCCCCATTTTCCTCAAACGTAGTTCAATCAATGCTCACAATAATGTGGTATTTACATGGGTGACTAAAGACGCACAACTTTCGTCGCACGGCAAAAATTGACCGTGTGAATGGCAGTTCGGCCTAGGATGCAGGTCACTGAACAAAATTACCTGGGGGTCAAGTCTGCTAATGTTAACATCAAAATCGTGGTTCAGTGGTAATGCTTTTTGATACAGTTATTGTTTCTTAAACTCATAACCGAAACATACATTGTGTTTCTTAAACCCAAAACGGAAACACATTGTGTCTCAATTTTGGGTTTAAGAAACAAGAACTGTGTAAAAAAACATTACCATTCAAACACCATTGAACCACGATTTTGACGTTAAAATTATCAGACTTGACCCCAAGATCCGGTGGCCAAAACTGGAACTATGTTATTACATATTGTTACCTAGGTTAAGCCATCAACTACCTACATAGACAACAGCGACGCCATCGCCTGCGATTCAATTTTTAAAGCGACTTGCTAGGTGACTAAAGTCGACCGTCACAGGTCACAGGTGACTAAAATCGACTCATGTAAATAGCCCATTACTGTTTCAGTCTGATGTTATAATTTATTTTCGATGAAAGGGAACTACTATTATTGTTACGTGTTACCTTAGAGTAAGACGCGCTTCTGTCCCAGAAAGAGAAGCCATACGAAGCTTACCCCTCTGCCGAAGTACAAGCCCAAATGGGCATACGCGGTTGATAAAACCAGTTGCGCCCGGATTTCTTTCTAGACCGAGTCCAGTCGCGCATGTGAACGCTGCAGTGTTTAAAATGCCGAATTGATGAGTTTTTTGCTGTTAACAGAGGTCTGGAACATCAATGTTTACAAAAAGACGGTATTACATTTCACATGAAAGTAATTTTTTGTCGTATTATTGCTATTTGTTTACATTTAAACATTAAATTCGTACATTTTATTCTTGATTAGTTGTAAAATTTGTTCAGTGACATCGGGTCTGCTCGTCCATGGCTCGACCGTACTAATTTCAGATCTGTCGCAGTTTCAGATAAATCCGAGATCTCGCCGATGAGCAACTTAGTGATGTTACCGTATCACAATGTTTGTCGATAAAGGACATGGCCTGGTCCTGCTCCAGGCAGTCTCATAAATGTGATATAATATACCTGAAAAATCCTTAAATATTTATTAATTCTTTTTAACTTCTGACAGACTCAATTTAGTCTTTGCAGTTTTGCACTGTCACATTCTGCGTCAAAGAGTAAAATAATATCACAGCATAAATTAATTGGTTCTCTCACAGAATAAATAATCTTTTGATACATCATATATTATTATATAAAAATGAATGGAATAAGATCCCTATAAAAGAAAAACGTCATAAAATGCTCTTAATACGTATATGAGACTAGGCAATAAGACTGAGTGTTCTTGAGTCCCGTATTAACTTGTTTAAGACTAATTTAAGAACGATGACATGTCACAAAACAATTATAAGAGCCCTGTAAGCCTACCACTCTAATAACGTGCGCATCCTGAGACTTTTTTGCTCCTTCCAGACCATCTGACCACCAAATCCTACCACCAGTGGTTGGTTGGAACTCCAATTTCTCAACTGACTACCCGTGACCAAATAACACCATCTTACTCCCATTTCACCACTGGTGTGGTGACCAAACCAAAAATTATTATATTTATAAAATATTCAAATCTGACTTCTGCTGACAGGGAGTTTCGGTTTTTTTTATATATTTTTAATTACTTACGTCTCCAAAGTACCAGGATCATATAAATAAGGAGAAGGGGCTCTTTGTTGTTATTCACCCCATGTAAAATGTTTGAGTTTGTTACCTTTATTCCTTTTTCCGTATCGATATTGCTGCAACGACAGTTGAGCCCAGCCCTTTATGTCAAAAACGTGTCATATTTTGATGTGTGACTCATCCGTACACAAATTTTTGCTGTTTTGTTTTATTTTTTATGTGTTGGTGTCGTCTTTACAGTGTTGTTTTTGTATGTGAGTATGCGGAACTGCACTTGTGTGCACTTCCCCCCCCCGCAAAAAATGCCAGAATAATTTGAATAGAGTTATAATCGGTAAGGCTGCTCCCTTCGAGACGAAGCCGCGATGCTCTAAGCGTGTTACCAACGATTATTTTCAACGAAGATGTCCTGTAAGCATCAGTGTAATTATAGCCGATGATAGCGAAATTACATAATCTGTTAAATATTTATTTCACCATGACATTTATGATAATGAGAAAATTGTCGGCTCAAAATTGCCGCGTTTGCGCTTATTAAGTCATAATATTGTTTTTAGAAAAACTTTATTAAATTTAATGAGCTATGGGATACCGTGAGCGGCAAAAGCGGCGACCTTTGCATAATTCTTCAATAAACTATAATTAAGTCGGCTAACAAAACGTGCTCCATTATCGTGACATAGTTGGATGTATATTAATGGTGCCTTTGCTTTTTGTTTTATCGAGTTCTTCAAAGAAAGCACTCTGGGGACCGTATTCTTGAAATCATTCGTTGAATTCGTTCGTGTGTCTAAAGTCACATGCGACGTAAAACACTGGCCAACGAGCGATTCATTAATATGTATTTTGGCTGATAAAATAAGTAGTAATTAGCGCTTGACGTCAGCCAAATGATTGTGAAATGATTTCAAAAATAGGGTCCCTGTTATCGGGCTCTATTTTTACACGACTGCCCAAAGCAAAAAGAGTGTATGTGTTCAGGGTTCAATGTATGTGGGTATGTGAGTTTCTTTATTCCACCATAATTTCCAAATGGCTCAACGGGTTTGGATGTGTGGGGTATTGTTAGAATCCAAGTGACACTGGCTATATTTTTTTTGAAAAAGTCAATATGGCGACCGTAAGACGCCATTATCTAATGTGAAAAAAAAATTTTTCTTCAATTATTACAATATAGGCATCAAATGAAAGGCCTTAATGAAATATATAATTTGACACTAAAATGTGTGAAATAAAAATAAATAAATTTAAAAAAATTTAAAAACACGACTGCCCTGCTAAAAACAAAACAAGTGTCATTGCAGTCGGGGGACCTCTGCGATTAAAAAATTGTTCCACGAAATGGTCCCCCGACTGCATTGACACTTGTTATTTATCTTTTCAGTTTGTTTTTAGCAGGGCAGTCATGTTTTTAAATATTTTTTTTTTTTTTTTAAAGGCGCCGAGCGCTCTTAACTAATCATTTTCATTCGACAGCACAGCCGCCGTTTCTAGTAGTCCCTTTGCTAATTTGTTCAATGTTTTTTGCTGTTTACTTTAGATGTCAGGTCGTGCTGTAGTTGTGCTTGTTGTCAATTTGTTACAACGAAATGTCAGTTGTTTACTCAATTATAAACTCAATTAAAGATACAGTCAGTTTAGTATGAGTTATGAAGTTTTCAAGCTAATGCTGCCTTTGAATTGTAACTTGTTAAAGATATCAAAACTTCTGTCGTTAGTTTTTAGGTAGCCCATGTACTTAGTCAAATATATAACAGCAGGGCATCTAGCCTTTAGAGCAACTTTTTTGAATCGAGAGTGTTTGCTGTGCTACCCTTTACTATAAGCCAATAGTTTTATTTATCTCAAATACCAATGTAAACCTAAAATTAATAGTGGCTCCGTGAGCTGTAGACCTCGCGTTTAAAAGTAGCGCAAATCGTATGTTTTAAAAACAATAACACAGAATAGATATTAGTTTTTTCAATTAATAAGTATCTATACTGTGCAAATGTCATAGACTTTTCGGTCGGTTGCTTAATTACCGACAGTGTGTGTGAAAAATGGACTTTTGGGAAAAATAAATATAAATCTTTATAGCGGCCAGTGCAAGTTTTATTCCGCGACCTTAGGTTCTGTCACAAAGTCACAATTTCGAATATTGGCCAGAAATGTTTTGATTGATAAACTTTAAAGTCTTCTAAAAATAAAAAATAAAATGTTCTTTGCTTGCACCACTAACAAAAAGTTAGGTTACATTTTTGATCATTTTTCGAAACTGCTGAAATATGTTTTTTTACATATCTCCGCAATTTGGAAAAATTTCAAAAAACTGATACGATCAAATAATTTTATATAATTATCAAACCTGCTCACAAAATTTCACGAAAATCGGTTGAGAAATGAGACCTGTAGAGGATAACAAACGGACAGCCGGAAGGACAGCTGGAAGGAAGGAAGGAGATACGAAAAATGTTTGCCTAAGCTGAAGCTTCGCTCGCGCTTCGCGCTCGTAATGGTGATTAGCAATTTTACTGCAAATACAGCGGGAAGCTCGGAGAAGCTCGGAATAATCTGCCACTCCATTGAGCTCCGCGTAAGCAGCATAAATGATCATATAATTTTGTTCTTAATTAACGTAACGTTAAAAGCTTTTCCTCCTAAGAGAATAAGGGTTTTTGTCTAGAAAAAAGGGATTATGTTTTTAATGTCTTTTATCGAAGCGCTCATGGCGGAACTTGACAGACCGATCGTACCCGATCACGTTTGTTAAGCAACGCTCGGTCCGGTCAGGTGTCGGATGGGTGATCGTTAAGTGGCATTACAACTGAGAGCTTCCGTGCTTCGAAAGGCACGTTAAACCGTCGGTCCCGGCTGTTGTCATCTGATAACAGTCGTTATGCCAAGTTAGAGGCCTTACAGGCGGCTTGATAAACTCTAAAACCAGCCTGCCTAGCATGACCGATTTATATCGCGTGATATAGCGTTTTATCACGTTTATCTGTCAAAAAGACAAAGGAATTTGACAGTTGAGTGTCGATAAAATGCTATATCACGCGATATAAATCGGTTATGCTAGGCAGGCAGAGAATCCTCATTCGATAAGAAGAAGATGTCTTTTATAGCAATAGAAAAAAGTAAAATAATACGGATAAAGTGTTTTCTTTTAGTATAGCCTCCGATTTTCACAGCACCCGCCGACGTGTCGTCGCCTGTACTGCGTCTCTGTAACAACATCAGCGGCAATTTTTGCCCAATCTGTCGTATTTCCGGGCCGCGCGCCCCCCCACGCCCGGATACGAACCGGCACCGGTTTTTCTCTACCCATTTCGCTTTAACACCTTAAATCTAGGTGTTTCCATTGATAATGTTACCACTTCGTTATAACACCTTAAGCTTAGATGTTACTGTGATGTTTTTGGATTGTTAAGTCTAAGTTTGATTTAATAAAGTCTGAATAGTAATTAATACCTAGAAGCCAAGTCCTTCTATGTAAAGTAAGGCAACTAAAACAATTACCGTGCTAAAACTAAGCCTTAATTTAATTATTATTAATCATCGGAATTAAAATCCAATAAAATATTACAGTAACTAATTCCCTTAAGATAGGGAAATTAACTATTTCGTTCTTATAGGTATACGATTAGGTAACGTATGAAGGATAAAAATCTGAAAACTGAGCCAATTTGGCTTAGCTTTATTTGCCTCACTTTTCACAGTGCGTTTTTTAAGGAACTACCATTTTTTAGATTGTTTTTATTCAAAGAATAAAGAATTGTTAACTGGATAAGTTTGAATCATTTAAGATATTCTTAATAATTGAGTATCATGTGTGTGTTTCAGGAAGCACTAATTTTTAAAAGTTGGAGATATATTTTTAAAAACCCTCTAACATCTAGCACTGGAATATAAAAAGCACTGTAACCAGCTGCCTCACTACTCGGGTTAGGCCCAAATTGTAACAAATTTAGTTAGCTTTACAGAAATATGAACTAAATAACCTGAAAAACGCTTCCTTGACGTAGTTTTTTTGAAAAAAAAAACTGAGAAACAAGTGCTAAGGCTTAAAATAAAAAATGTGCTTAGTTTTATAATTTTTTGGTAATTGTGTATTCTTCAGAAACTGCTTAAAAACTGCATTTATTTACACCAGCAATGAATTCTACGTTATTGATGTATGCTGGGCAGTTATAATTTTTAGAATGAAGCCAGCCGGAGCGCTACTTTTGATCCGGCGCCATTTTGAATTGTTTGTAAAATCAGTTTGGCCCAGCTCTAGTTAGGAACAGTCTACGGAACAGTTTCCATCATGCGGCCAAACTTTACCACGACTTGTAACTCCCAAAAATTTTTATATGGAAGTTCAAGTTCATAAATAATACAAATAAAAGGGCTTCAATTTCATCATCGCGCAAATAAAATCAATTACCACTAATAGCGCTGAAAGCTCGGAATAAAATACGTATCCGACGATTTCGTCATGAGCCATGAGCCATGCAGGCCTAAGTCACGACCATTACGATAATTCCAAAACGTTGGATTAAATCCGCCATTACCGTCGACCTTGCCCAACCGCAAGTAAATCCGAGAAAATAATATACATTTGCCGTAATCATCGGTGTTATAATGCATGTTTGAAGGTTGTTGACATAATTTTGTTATTTTACGTTTTAACCTCTTTCGATTTTTCGGTTTCAATGTTAATGCTATGAGAATGTAACGAAGAGGCGATTTGTTTTGGTTATAACAGCAGAAAATAAATGAGTGAGTGAGTAAAATAGTGGAGTATTATTTTACGATAATCGTGTCATTTGTGACTCCAACTTTATTTTAGACTCAAAATTGTAAAACAACAACATATATATACATATATATACTTTTTCAGTATTGAATATCTGAATGTGCTACAATATGTTGTTCGAATCCTCAAAAATCGTAAGTAAGAGTAAATTACAAAGCTAACTCCTTTTACAGTTTAATAATAACATAAAAGTAATCATACGAAATATCAATTACCTGTAGGTTATTTTTAATTGAAAGTTGAATATGAATTTCATTTCATTGAAGATTTTCTATTCTAATTTTGAGCCGCCTAGCGGGGCCTTTATTTTGCAGAAACTGAAGTACTTTATACTTATATGGCCGACGACTGGTAGAAATCCATGGTGTTGCTATAGTTATTTGTTCAACGAGTGAGCAAAGTTATTTTGCTGCAAGTGCGAGACATTAAAAATTTTGCTATCGTGTGAAACATACAACTTTTCACCTCTACCAGCGTGAAAACTCAAGCGTCAGGAAAGGTAAATTCGAAACTCACGCTCTTTGCTGCGAGCTTTTGCGATCCAAAAGAGCCCTTTTCGTGCTGGAGAGGTGAAAAAAGTCTACTTTTAGTTACTTATTTATTCTCAGAGTTTTCCATCTCGCATGATTGCGATCAAGATCGGCCCCCTCCAGATTTGTGTCCGTGACGTGACAGGTAAGCCGTAGCCGTCAACTTTTTCGATTCTCCCCCAGACCCGAGTTTTGAGATTGAAACAATAACAGGGGTTGAAAAGTAACATCTCTGGGGAGACTCCGCGCGAAAAGTGCGTGAGTGAAGAGCAGTATGGTAAGTTTGAAGGTGGTAGAATAAACTTAAACTACAAAAATTAATATAAGAATGTCCAGCACTTGTGGCACGAACAGCTATCGAAAAAAATAACGGGCGTAAAAACATAGAGATAGAGTAATTTTGGGTGGGAAATTTGTACAGCGCCATCTACCGACGAAAAGCGAAATGAGATTTTCCATAGACAATCTATCGAGTACCTATCGAGTACTTTTACGCGCGTTTTTTTCTCCATAGCTGTTCGTAAATTGTATACTTGGAGTTGTGTTTTTTTGCTGTGTTTTTTTTTCTTAAGTATGACAAGTGTTTTTTTTTCTTTCTATGCAGTATACACACAGGGTGTTCCATAATAAATAACCCGTAAATTTTGTTTTTTATTTGTATGAAAACTGCAAAGTGACAACGCAAATAGACTATTGTTTTCGATAATCAATCCTATTGATGGGAAAAGCAAAACAGAATTTAGGTCTAGCAGTTTATCATAAAAAGATTTGTTTCTTAAAAAAGTGGTAATAATAATTTTCCGCGATTGTATGCATTTTACCCTATCTACCATATTCTAGGGGTATATTTTAGGGGTTTATTTGTAACACGTTGTACTGCTTTGTTTACAGGCTTAGAATAATAACACCTGAAACCGTGTCCTTGTATGCAAAGTGAGGCAACTAATACCAAGCCAGAATGGCTTAGTATTCAGATTTATATCCTTCATACGTTATCTAATCGTAATTAAAATCCAATAATATAGTAACTAATCTAATAAATAAAGGAAAATTAAAACTGTTTTGTACTTATTCGGTATGATTATGTAATAATGGAGAATAAAAATCTGAAAACGGGGCCATTTTGGCTGTTTTGGTTGCCTCACTTTTGACAGCGCACTTAGTATAATAATACCTAGAACTATCGTTCTAGGTATTATTATACTAAGTTAACAGGTAACAAGTTGTGATACTGTGCGTGCGTGCAGTGTCCCGCCCGCCGCATCTCACAGTGTATTGATTCGATTTGTAGCTGCGACTTGTTGAGATATTGGACGAGAATTGATGGTTATTCGGTTAGTTCCTTATCGGTTTATTCGCCTTTGAATGTGTAATAAGTGCGGTGTTGCTGCTGAGCTTTATGGCCTACTAGCTTCCGCCCGCGACTTAGTCTGCGTGGACATTCGGAAAATCTCTAGGGAACCTTTGTCCGGAATAAAAAGTTTTAATTCAGGCTATAAACTATCCAGTCCCTACTCAAATGGCCATTCTACTAAAATTAAATTCTGCTACTAGAATAAAATTACAATGTATGGGAATGCACTGACCTGCATATATTTACACTGGACAGGCTTATGTCAAACTGTTTTTGTGCCTATTTGATTTCCGCCATTTTGGCGCTGTAGGACGTAGCGTGAGCATAGCGTGAGGGACATGGTACTAAAGTTTGAAGTTTGGAGAGACCATCACGGCAACCATTTTCATATTGTACGTCAAAATTAGTTCTTTAGACGCACGCTAGTGGCGTTTCAAATAGGCACAAAAACTTAGCTGTCAAATCATACAGACAGTCAGTCCAGTTAAATAAAAAAAATTTTTTTCATGTCAGTGATGGGAATGACATAATAAGCTAACGTTTAGCTCCTGTCCCATACATTGTCATTCTAGTAGCGTTAATTTTAGTAGAATGGCCAGTTGAGTAGGCCCTTTGGTCATAAAGTATGTGTGAATCCACACTATAAACTATCTGTGTGCCAAACTTCATCCAAATCAGTTCCGGCGTATTTGCATGATTGAGTAACAAACAGTAAAGATCCAAACTTTTACGTTTATTATACACACATCAACTTTGTCTAGGGTAACTTTAAAGCCATGGTTTCCTGCTAGGGATGTACTGTGCTGTGATCAGATGACGGCTATCCAGGAAGTGAATGGAGGAAATTCAGATCGCTATACACACCCAACTGATCTGACCAGCATTCTAAAAACGTAATGGACATGTTTAATAAAACCGCGAAAATAGCATGGAAATGTATGGAAATCCTCGAACTGAGGATTAACCCATTAATCTTTTAGAATGTTGATCAGATCAGTTGGGTGTGTATAGCAATCTGAATCTACTCCATTCGCTCCCTGGATGGCCATCATCAGATTACAGCACGGTACATCCCTGGCAGCAAACCAAGGCTTCAAAGTTACCTCGTTTGTATGAAAATAACACCTGTATCCCTAGACAAAGTTGATGTGTATATAACGTTTCATGTTTTGTTACATTTAGGAAATTACTTTATAGAGATGATACAGTCATCATCTCTTTAAACTAAGTATTTCAATAGAGAACAACAGTACCTGTACAGTGCCTGTACAGTTTAAAGATTAGGAACTACTTACATAATATCTTCTGGTTTCATTTCAAGAAAGGAACTTTTTAAATGAAATTATATGTCAAGTAGCCAAGTTTTGATGCGACAAACTCACGTGCATGAGTGTTAAAATCTTTCATTTACGCACTTGTTACCAACTGCTTACAGTATTCGTCATTGTCAAGAGTTTCTGAACACACTTTTCTATAAACACCTACTGAATTGTTTCCGCATTGTAAACAGAACTTTCTCTATACAAAAGAAGTAAGTTAATTTTCGTTTTCTCTAAATCAAAATGTTTTTTAAACTATTCAATGTGACCAAACCAGAGCAGCAGAAAATGATCTTTTATTACAAAAAAGAAGCCTATTGTACAAAATCGTCGAGCGACGCAAAATTAAGTTTTTAAAGTAAATTGTTCGTAGTTTCCTCAAAAGTTTAAAGCTGTAATGTTTGTTATTTGACACGGTAACTAGAATATTAACAGATATATAAACATAACGTATAAAAGAGAAAAACACGTTGCAAGAAAAACAAAGAAACCTTTTTTACCATCCTGGGGCCGTATTATGACCTCTTATTTCCTGGCAGTTTTCTGACTGGCTATCAATCTATCTCTTTTAATTGCTATACAGCGAGAAAGAGATGTGACTATAGCAATTCATAAACTTGGCAAGTTTTAAGAGGTTGTAATACCCCCCCTGTAAGAAAAACTGTCTTTCTTTGTATGAGATGTAAAGGCTTCTTCCGATTTCAGGTTTTTTCGAAATACTTACGTATATGTATTAAGGAACCACCATCCTAGAATAGAACCTCTGAAAAAGGAAACCTATGGAAGTGGCATAAACTGCAATAACAAAGCATTCGTGACGTAAGGTGCGTGCCATGTCCGCCATATTGTGTTGCGTTTACATGTTACAATTTCGACTCTATGCTGTTTACATAAGGTGTATGTAGACTAAGCTATGGCTATGGCTATGGCTATGGCTTTGTAGGTATGGCAGGTCCATCTTATTCCTTCGTCATTGACTAGAACACATATCAGTGTTTACAATGTTCCCTGTTCTAGTACTGAACTTACTACAGCTACCCTGCTAACTAATCCTCATATCTATAGATGAGTACCTAAGTAACGACTTGAGAAAATCTTACAATTTTCAAATGCTTATAATATTCTATTCTTGACTTACTTGACTTAATATCCTTTGACCCCTAGATGGGGCAGAGGGCGTCCACAGTGATCCTCCATCGCGCTCGGTCTTGAGCTTCGTGTTTCACTTCGCTCCAAGTCATCCCGATGTCTTTCGCTTCGTCCGCTACAGTACGTCGCCATGTTTGCTTGGGGCGGCCGCGTTTACGCTTTCCTTGGGGATTCCAATCTAGGGCCTGTTTAGGAATATGATCGGAGTCCCTGCGTAGAGTGTGGCCAATCCAGTTCCACTTGCGGCGCTTGATCTGTTGGTCGATCGGTGTTTCGGGCAGCATTCCAAAAGTATTCTATTCACATGCAATTTATGGCACAAATTAATCTCTAATGCACCAAAGCTGGACTAAAACTGCATTTAAGATTAAATTACCTATCTGTACCATAAATTGCATGTGAATATAATATTAGAAGCATTTGAAAATTGTAAGTTTTATTCAAGTCATTACATACTCGTCTATAGATACTAGGGTTAGATATCTGTCATTATTCTTCATTCAAATTGTATTTTTCGGTGGAGAGGTGTTTTCTGAATACCTTTTACCAAGAAGTCCTCTTTTTTATGGACAACGGGAAAGTGCTTGGCCTTCATCTCTCCTGATGTTAAGTGACGATAAGGCCGAAGGTAGAAGCGCACTACACCCGGAATCCTCATCACTAAGGAACTATGGCTATCGTGCCTCTTAACTGCCGGACCAACACCTTTTAAATTGTTGTTATGGCGTCAGACTTAGGTAAGATGGTGGTAGCTAGCCAGGCGGACTTGAAATAAGCCCTACCACCAACCAAAGCGAGTACAAATTGTACCCCCCCTGGGAATCGAACCCGGGACCCCTGCGTCTTACACGGGTGGGCGAACCACTAGACCACAAAGGCGGTTAAATGATCAAAGCGTTTATCAATTTTCAGAACATTTTGTTGACGAACAATTGAGCATCGACGCCAAATAAGCTCGGTCCACTCAAACCATCAGTAATAAACAGGTCAATTTGAAATCCAGCTATCCGAGCGAGAGGGCCCGTTAGAACGAGACACTAGATGGTTTATAGAGCAAAAAGAGGGCGGCCATTACACGGAAGCAGCGACCAACCGCTGATTACGCAGTTGCCGGCGCCGTCCGCCCTCGTGCGCCGGAGTTGAGTTGAGACCGGTGATTTACAAGTAATTGATGATGTTTGGACATCTATTAGGAAAAAAAACCTTTTAAATGTTGGAAAAAAAACCTTGGGAAAATTTGTCTGTCTATGAGCTGGTAGAGTACCGATACTTCTAACAGATTATCACGTAATTTAAGAAACAGCTTATGATGGGAAAAAGTTTTGGGGTTACGATATTTATTACTATTCTTCCTTTATTTACACACTAGCGGCCGCCCGCGACTTCGTCTGCGTGGAAAGATTTTTTTGCTTTCCCTCGGGAACAATACTTTTTTTTCGGGATAAAAGGTGTACCCTATGTCCTTCTCCGTACCCCTGACAACGTGTATGCAAAATTTCATGATGATCGGTTCAGTAGTAAGGACGTGAAGGCGTAACAAACAAACAAACAAACAAACAAACAAACAAACAAACAAACGGACTTTCGCATTTATAATATTATATTAGTAAGGATGAATCTTACCTAGACAAATCACATACATACGTTATATAAGATTGCGTAACACGATGTAGCCCCTAATGTTAAATATGTCAGATAGGAACCATCAAACTGAACAACTTTTACTATGGGACCAACTCTGAAACTGAGAAAAAAATCTGCATCATGTACACATTTTAATATTTTCGTTATTAATTAGGGTTCCGTACTAAAATGGTAAAAATGGGAACCCTTATGGGTGTGTCTGTCTGTCTGTTACAGCTTGATATCTCGAGAACTACTAATGGTATCAACTTGAAATTTGGAATAGTTTAAGATAACATTTGCCCAACTATTTTGCAAATAAGAAATAAATAAAAAAATCAATATATTTTTTACAACAGGGACTGAAAAGAGGTCTTAAAAATTTGAAGTGGGGCTACTAGGGTATGTGGAGTATCATATGTATGAAAGAACGCCGTTTGCACGTTCATAGTCATTTTTTCTTTTTTTTTGGCCGCATAGTTTTCGACTTATGATGAAAAATGTAAAAAACAATATACCGTTCCCCCCCCCTTATCTCCGAAGTTTGCAAAGAGAAAAATCTGAAATAATTCTATGTGATAGCAGTTTATATAAAGATTACAGGAAAAATAAAACGATGTCTCAATACAGCACACTTTTCTAGAAATTATCAAATTTCTAAAAAGTTAACATTAGTTCCACTATCGGTCAAGAGATGGCGCTGACCTAAAACTGCAATACTAATTTTATTATTCTACTCTGCAGTGTGGTTTAATGGTACAATTATGATGGTACGGAACCCTCGGTGCGCGAGTCCGACTCGCTCTTGACCGGTTTTTTTTATGAAACAGCTTTGTTCTGTTTGATGATCCCTACCTACCATATTCGACATTAGGGGCTATTTTGTAACACGTCGTATAACAGTGTGTAAATGCACGCTTTTAGCGCCACCTAGCGTGTTGCAACTTTGTTGGCTCTGACACTGACCGTTTTGACGTTTTGATATGTAATGGCGGCTTTGTGACAAAATATTTAAAAATATTGTGTTATTAATGTAAATTTCAAAATTACTGTGATTTGGGTGGACAAAGTGTTGAGAAATCATTTTTGGTCATTTAAATTAAATATGGCAACTAAGATCTATTCAAAAAGAGGGATATTTGGGTTTGTTTACTTCTTTTTTAGTTGTAGATTTTGTAAAACAAGAAGATAAAGCTCCTTTATAAATTTATTAAGTGATAATAAACATTATATCGCTAGTTTTCAAACAGATTACAGAGCCTTCATTATTTCTACTTTTTGCCACCATGAGCGCTGCGATCGATTATTATACCTTCGCACCCAGCGAATAAGATGAGAAAAGTTAAAGAATGCTTAATAACATTTGTCAGTTGAGCCCCCCTCAAATATTTATTTTATTCTATTTTTGTAATTTGTTGTTATAGCGGCAACAGAAATACATGATCGGTGAAAATTTCAACTGTCTACCAGTTGTCGTTATTAATATCTAGCAAAAAACGGCAATAAAATCATGTTTGTTGTATGGGAGCCCCCCTCAAATATTTATTTTATTCTGTTTTTAGTATTTGTTGTTATAGCGGCAACAGAAATACATAATCTGTGAAAATTTCAACTGTCTAGCTATCACGGTTCATGAGATACAGCCTGGTGACAGACAGACAGACAGACTGACAGACGGACAGACAGACAGACAGACAGACAGACGGACAGCGGAGTCTTAGTAATAGGGTCCCGTTTTTACCGTTTGGGTACGGAACCCTAAAAATAAACTTCATGACACGAGTCTCATGCCGCTCCGTCTGCAAAATGCTCGGGTCCCAAGAACAAAGTCATATAGAAATATAAGACATACATTTTATTAATTTATTGTATTTGTTATCACATTAGCTACACCTAATGGAATGTCCTAAATCATTGTTTTAACAAAGTAGCTGACGATTTTAATAGCACGCAACAAAAAATAAAATAAATTTAAAAAATATTAAAAACACGACTGCCCTGCCAAAAACGAACTAAAAAGTTTAAACAACAAGTGTCATTGCAGTCGGGGGACCTTATTATGGAACAATTTTTGATAAAGAGGTCCCCCGACTGCAATGCCACTTGTTGTTTAACTTTTTAGTTCGTTTTTGGCAGGGCAGTCGTGTTTTTAATATTTTTTAAATTTATTTTATTTTTATATCACACATTTTAGTGACATATTATATGTATAGTTTTGGAATGTGCTCATCAAGGCCTTTCATTTGATGCCCATATTGTAGTAATAGAAGAACATTTTTTTTCACATTTGAAAATGGCGTCGTACAGACGCCATATTAATTTTTTCTAAAAAAAAATATAGCTCGTGTCACTCGGGATGCTGTAAGGATTCTAACGATACCCCATTTATCCAAATCAGTTCAGGCATTTAGAAGTTATGGTGGAATAAAGAAACTCACATACCCACATACATGAACCCTGAACACATATACAGTCTTTTTGCTTTGGACAGTCGTGTAAAAAAAGCTGAGTTCGGCAAAAAAAGCTGAGTTCTGGCAACTAGAATTCTAGTAATACGACTTTGTTCTTGGGACCCGTTTGTATCAGTTAGCTGAACTCTATAACTATGTCACAGCAAGTATTGTACTGAATCAGTATGTTAGAACTATACTACTTTAATGCAATAATTAATGTGACGTGGTATTAAAGTGTTTAACTACTTTTAAGTGCCATTTAACACGCGTAAGTGATAGATAACAACAGTAATTCTTGTATATTATTCTTCAACCACGCAACAGAACGTAAACATTTCATGGAGTTAAGCTAATAGATACAGAATGAGTTATATTTATGTGAACTGCAGTCGAACAACTATCTGTTATGTTTTATTTCTTTAGTTGTGTATTGGAAAATAACAGTCAGTGTTGTGAAGCGTCGAAACATGAGTGTGGAGTTTGATTGACACACGGCGGGGTGAGATGAAGAGCCCTTAATGTTTGATAAATTTTTATCCTGATAAAAACTATTTTTTTTAGATAAAAATCTGATAAAAAAGCTATCATATTTTGATAACATTAGGTATATAATTTCGTTATCTTGTAATTAAATAACAGAGGTTTGGGTTTTAATATTTGACAGGTTTCCTCGCATTAAATTAACAGTCACTTGAAATAAAAAATTGTGTTAAAACTAATTTTGTCGACGAGGATATTGATGTTTGATGTAGTTAACTAAGTTTAATGCAAGAATGCGTTAACTATGCAATTAACCAGATTTTATCGGTCCCACTTAACGGCCGTGCTTCACATGCAAATGTTACAAAATTGACACACAGATTAGATTACTAGAAATTGGCGGGTACAACAATATAACAAACGCTCCACTTTCCATCGCGAAACATAATTTATTGTGCATAAATGAATGGTCAATAAGTATTCACTTATTATGTACACGCGATGATCTCGCAATAGATAGGCAGGTTTTCGTGCGGTCAACTATGCTGTCACTAAGGTACTTTATTAGCTTAGCAAAGTCTCCGATGCTTTTTTTTTCATGCATAAACACTGGCCAAGTGCGAGTCGGACTCGCGCACGAACGGTTCCGTACCAAAAATCCGGAAAATATCACGTTTGTTGTATGGGAGCCCCACTTAAATATTTAATTTATTCTGCTCTTCCACGACTACCCAAAAAGGAGTGTATATGTGTTCAGGGTTCATGTATGTTTGTGGGTATGTGAGTTTCTTTATTCCACCATAACTTCTAAATGACTCAACGGATTTGAATGTATGGGGTATCGTTACAATTCTTACATCATTCCGAGTGACACTGGCTATATTTTTTTTTGAAAAAAGTCAATATGAATTTATTTTTAGTATTTGTTGTTATCGGCAACAGAAATACATTATCTGTGAAAATTTCAACTGTCTAGCTATCACGGTTCATGAGATACAGTCTGGTGACAGACTGACAGACAGACGGACAGTGGAGTCTTAGTAATAAAAGTAGGATGGCTAAAGATGGAATGGAACTCAATTCCCACTTAAGTGCCCAGAGACGATTTGTTTATTTCTAGAATAATATTTAACAAACAGCTAATCTGTTTTTCGTATCTATGTTCAGAAAATTTAGATTGCGTGCGGAACTAGCGGACACTGTGTCACGAAAGCTACCGTGCGAGTGTGGCGGTAAACTTTACGTATGTGTCATTAATCACGCTCCGTTTTTTTGTGTGTAAATGCGATTTTTATTGTTCGTACGCGAGTCGTGAATCCATTTGTGGTAATGAGTGCCCGCAAGGTGGCCTTAACGATTAATTCAATGTCATTTCATAAGTTTGTAATCAGTCGTGTGTTTTTTAGAGATACCCACAGGGGTATCTCTAAAAACTTTAGGGGAAGAGGCTGTCCTCTTCCCCTAAAGTTTTTTTAGATGAAAAACTGTGTGAATTCAACAGTTGGTCGGCTGATGGAATGCGGCTTTCGATTTTAGTCCAATCCACAACTGCTGTTTTAAGTTACACGTTATTATAAAGATTGTTGGTCTACTGCGATTCTGATAAAAGCTTATCCGATTACACGGCACAAAAGAGAAGAAAACAAATGTTTTATTTGCAATATTACGAGAATTTTCGTTATTATCAACATGAATCAGACATTAAGTAAAATAAGTGTTATTAATAATAATGAAACTGGTGAAAAAATTGTAGAAAGTAGTGTGATTAGCAGCAAATATTTCCAAAAAGAAATTTGCTTAATAAACGACTTCAAAAAGGAGGAGGTTATAATTTACCTACTCGGTCGTATTATATGTCCTTTCCTTCATAATTAACACAAATACACAAATTCTTTATTCTAAGCAGATTAAGTATAGTTCGTATCACGAAAGATGACCACATATGGCGCCCATCTTCGCATTATAACTATTGAAGAACAGACATAAGACAAAATATTATTTCATATAATATTATATAGGATATAATTATCTATGCATATGAAATAATATTTTGTCTTAAGTCTGTTCATGAGTTATGTATGGTGCGAAGATGAGCGCCATTTGTGGTCATTTTTCGTGATTCGCACTATACAACGTGTATTATTCAATACCTAATCATATGTCTATTTTAGTAACATCTGGCTACATTTTTTTCCACCTTGTATTAATTAATATTAAGATAATGGTGGAAGTAAAATTAAGTAATCATTTTGTCATCTATACTCGGAATAGTTTCTTTTAATGTTACGCTATTAATGCAAATGTCAACTGCGCAAGTCCTGCACATTACAATTACTTATCATTACAACCCGCGTTAGTGCGCCACCATCAGGGCAAAAATTATGAATATTCTATGATATTAAGGGGTCCATAATAGGATAACATGGTTTGCGCGGGCCATATTTTTATATAGAAAACGTAAAGTTGTAGTCACAATAAAAAAACATACGACAAGCTAAAGAGATTATCTAGTTGCTACAAGTATTAATTTTGCGTACAAACCTCACAAATTATTTAAAAAAAAAACAGAATATCATCAAAAGCGCTTGTCGCGGGTCATATCTTTGGCGTAAATAATAGCGGAAACGGATTAAATTCTACATCAAAATATAAACGTACTGTGCAGTTGCTCCAATAATTTTTATTCTAGAAAAATAATTGTGCTAAAGATAATGATGAAAAAATAACCAAAAACATCGAAAAAGTGCAGAAGTAAGGTTATTTTCCATACTCTTTACACGTAAAGAAAAAGTACCGTCTCAAAAATCCACCCTGTATGTTGGTAAGGTAGCGATTTGTGTTTGCTCAGTACAGTGTTCAAAACATATTTTATTTTTTAAATGATGGCAAATAATGTAAATAATGATCTGGTGATATCTGGAAAGGGTGTCTGGATGCAATGTAGATCAAGAAACTGCTGGATATATTGTTTTCTTGCTAAAGCCTTCATACATTTAAGAAAAGATAATAATAATAAATAATAATTAAAACCGTCCCGGTAGAGTGTTGAAGTTTCAGTGATATAGTATATTGCATTATAAAAAAAAATGAAAATTGCACGTGCTACGAAGCGACGACGATGCGACGACGACGTGACGACGACGCGACGAGAAAATCAGAGAGGAAGAATATTAGAAAATTTACGGTGGTTTAACCCATAGAAATAGAATGTCAAAGAACAACAATGTCAATAAACAGGTGATCCGAAAACTAATACATACATTTTATATGAGATATGTAAAATATGACTTAGATACATAAAATATGACTATATATGGCAAAGGAAATTAATTAATTATGTTCCATACTGTTTTCTTCGTCGATAAACGCATAAATGTAGCGAAATTTGGTTTTAGAGAAATGTGTGGCAATATCTTATTTACCTGTGAAAAGTGTGATTACTTGTATTGTTTCTTTTTGTTACATCACAATTACTTGGAGCACAAGACACCATGGCTCCACGATACTTATATTTCAAATTCTAATTAAGATTAACAAATATTTTAAACAAATTGTGATTGTCCATTTGCTAGGCGGGACGCTAGGGGCTCTTACTGCAAAAAATGTTGGCACATGTCACTTGATCCTTTGTCTCTTTTTTACATAGACCGTGTCCGTATGATGTTAACTTCTCTTTTCCACGCTTTGTTGGTCTTCTTGAGCGCAGCGAAAATTTTTCTATGTCTATGGTTTAACCCATACCACAATATACTGGGTTATTTGTAAAACACCAACAACCTCGCAGGAGTAGATTACTAACATCATAAACAACAACATTTATTCTACGACTTTCCCGAAAACAGACAAAAAATATTGACTTTTCATACAAAACTCGATCAGCCGGGACATTTGTATGGAGAGTCGATTTTTTTTGTCGGTTTTCGGAAAAGTCGTAGAACAAAAATTGGAGCAGTGAAAAAGATGCTCCTTAAAAAAACCCAATTTTCTTCTTGAGCCGAAATCTTGAAGTTGGCAGGTATATCTTTTTTACGCTACTTATCTTTTCCGTCTATTTTTGAAGGCTGTAATAGTTTTTCTAGTAAGTTGTCTGTTCGAGGATAATTACCGAATTAGTGGGGCCCGAGTGGTCGCCTGTCGCCGTGTTGTGGGATAATTTGATCCGAGGCTGATACGTCACTTGTCAAACATGAGTGCTTGTAATGCGGAGGTGTGGTTACACGAGCCGATCCGACTGCGACACGATTGGGCTACGATTTTGAGTTCTTTAGTTTTGTCTTTAAAATTTTAATAAGTGAAAGAAACAATATTAAATAAGCGGTGCCCTTGTATTGTACTACTCTTCTGTCCATTTTTTTTATGTTAAAAATTGTGTGTTTACGAAATTTATAAATATAAACATATAAATACCTATAAACAATAGCATTTATAAAATACCAGTAAATAAGTATTATTAAACTACAAATCTTACAATTATAAAATAATACAAGTTGAACTTCATCTAACAAGAACTACTGATTTCTGGTATCTCTCGGGTAAATAGAAACGTTTTTGTTTATTTTACTATTAAAAAGTTTAATAGATAAATATAACACTCAGAAATTAATAATATATCAATTAAAGCAAAAATAAAAACAATTAGGTAATAAAAATATGCTGTACTATTTCAAAGCTCCCGATAACTCAAAAACTCCATGAGACCACAATAAGTGCTATCTAAGGCTAGTTAATGCTAAGTTCCAATAAACAAAACAAAACAACAAGTTTCAATCACTTGTTATACATATCGACTTGTGTAAATCACTTTTATAAAGGTTCAGGCGACGGTGACGATGCAAGATGCGCAGGCGCCGCCATCCGTCGCGTCTTCATATTTTACGGAAATTATACACTATTTTAATGATGATAAGATTGATATTTCCCTGATTGTTTGTCAAGGAATGACCACGACTGCAGCCGAAGGTAATGGTGACTGCGATGACAGCGAGGTAAGGCTACATTTAGGTGCCTAAGAGGCGTGTGAAACTTGTAATTTGGACTACATAGTTGTCCAGTAAAAGAACCCAGGAATTGGTCTGACTTGACCACTTGACTTGAAAATTGTAGTGGAATCAGCAGATCCGAGATTGAAAACTTCAACCGATTAGAATAATTATAACTTTTTACTATAATTATAACACATGAGCAACTAAGCTGAAATTATTTCGTATTTGCAATTTCAATAATTATTTGTTTTGGGGGTTTTCAAATGTCTATAAAATTGTGCTACCTCTATCTCTTAAAAATTCATCTGTTCATCCATATCTTTTCATTGTCATTTTAAGAATAAGTCTTTTTGAGAATGAGTCCAAGTGAGAATAGGAGTTTAACGTTTCGACCTCACTACGATTACTTAATCTCTCGCTGTAATCAACTTATTGGTTTTATTTCACGCTGCACTAAAGAGTTCACAAATCAATCGACTCTTATGTATCTTTACTATTCTTTAGTGAAAAGTGTATTGGAGTATGGCTCAGTTGTTTGGTCCCCACATTATGCCGTGCACTCCAATCGCATAGAAAGAGTTCAAAAGAGATTCCTAAATATCCTTAGTTTCAGACTTCACTTAGGTCGAAAATACAAATCTTATGATATGAAACTCAAAAGATTTAAATTATCATCTCTTGAATCTTGGCGTAAATGTCACCAACTACTCTTTATAAAATCGTGCATTCAATTGTTGACTCCCAGGGCCTGATTTACCCACAGGCTTATAAGGCTTAAGCCTAGGGCGCAAGGACCAGGGGGGCGCTTAGCTTCAAGCAATCCTTGCAAGCACCACTTATTTAAAAAATAAAATTTTGAAATTTTAAAATGCACGCGTAAAATGTTGCTTGGGTTTGGAACAATTCAGATGGACTTTCACCCATTCATCCCCGACCTGACACACAGATGTGCCCCATGGTGCGACCAGGCAGAGGCACAAACGCACACCCAGCTCACAAACCTCTAAAAAAGACTGCACGTGCGGCACTAAAAAGTCGAAACATAAAAAAAACAGAATGGTCATTCTTTGTTTACACAATGAATAGGTAGGTAGGTAAAACGTTAGAAATAAAAACTTTAACCAAATTTCGCTTTGACCGGGCCCGAGTAGTAGAGTTAAATTTTTGTCATTCATTACGTATTTGGTGATAGTGACAGGCGTGCTCACAACTCACGTAGGTATTGATTGTGATATTTGTGATTGATAGACACGTTGTTTTTTTTTTTAAGTATTACTTACATAGTTTTGTTTGTTTTATTGAAAATGTAAAATGAGTGTTAATGAAAGTACTTCGATTGTGAAAAAACCAAGTGGAGCCAACCAAGTAAAAATGAAAATATTTTTGTGCTTCAAAAAAAAGTGGAGAGATTCCTTGAGATCATTGTTTAAAGTTTAAAAGTACTTTTAATTTTGGCAGGTCAATACATTAGTAATAGTATATATGAACATTTAGTTTATGTAAGGAAACACAAATGATTAATTTGCTAATAGCGATACTCACTATATAGTTCCATAAAGTATAATCCTGTTACCTATATTTGGTAACGATAACACTTATACAGTTTGTAAATATTAATACTTATTTCTGTTCTTGCACCTGTTCTTCTTGTTAGTTAAAAAAGTCTGGAACGGGTGGTAGGAAAATATAGACCAGTCAAAAGCACTTAATTAATTATGGGAATTAATTGATTGAGTGACTGGAAATAATTAAAAGCGACTGTTACTGGGATATTTAAATACTAAACCTGGCAGCGGTTTATTTTTTGGGTGATAAAATAACTAAACGCGTGACTAGCTGTGGATTACAAAAATACGTAAAACGGATGACTAAATGTGGGAGACAAATAGTTTAAGTTAGCAGTGAAAATTCTAAATGAGTGACAAAAATACTGAGTGGGCAACTGTTATGCCAAGTAGGTAACAACTATACATACCTATAACTGATTTAAAAGCTGCTCAACATGGTATTTTGTTATCTCGATTAAGATAATAAGCACCTTTATTAATAAAAATAAAACATGCAAAATTTTAAACGTTTTGTGTGCCCTAAGGTTGTTGCCCAAATAGTAATTAGGTCGCCCGTTCTGAATAACTAGTTACTCAATTTGTATTTTAAGGTCACCCATTTTCAACATTTGTAGTCGCCCTCAGTCCGTCGCCCACTTAGTATTTCAGAACGATATATTCAGTATTTTTGATACCCAAAATGGGAATTTATTGTTATCCGATTAAGTACTACCTACTAGTTAATTATTTAATTTATTTAAACAAATATATTTTTACTTTGACCGTGACTTTGCATACACATTGTCAGAGGTAGAGAAAAGGGCATACATAGGGTACCTTTTATCTCAAAAAAAACTTACCTACTTGTTCCCGAGGGATAGAAAAATAGGTAACTTTCCACGCAAGCGAAGTCGCGGCCGGTAACTTAACATAAAAAAAATCAGTCTGTCGAATTAATAACATCCTCTTTTTTTAAGTCGGTTAAAAAATCAGGGTAGGCTCAGGAAGGAATATAAGGCAAGGGGGCGCCTGTTCATAATTAGCCTAGGGCTGTTAAAACCCTAAATCAGGCACTGTTGACTCCCCATCTCTTACTTCATCGCTTAGTTTTAATATTAGATTCAGATTACGTAAATGCTCTCACATGGTGTTTGCTTTGCAGGTCTACAAAAATAACACGTCCTATTACAATCCCATTACAAGTATGTGTCGTTTGTACATTTTTTGTCCAAAAGTTCTTGAATTTAGAAGAGAAGTAAAAAAGTATTTTGAAGGTTGTATAAGAATCTATCTCTTTTTTGTACCTACTAGTGTTTGAGTTAAATTAAATTTAATTTGATTTGTCATATTTTAGTATTAAGTCCTAGATAGAAAAATGTTTACTTTGTTTAGATCATACTAGGCCCACATATTTAGAGTTGCAATTTAGATTTATATTAGCGTAACTTACTTATTTTATGTAATTGTAACATGTTTTGTGAGCTAAATAAATTAAAAAAAAAACACGTATAGGGCATTTTGAGAATGAGGCATATCGCAGATAGGGCAATATGCGACTGCAGGGCATTTCGCGAATAGGTCCTTTTGCTACTAAGCGAAAATCAATTATTTTTGTTCAAATCGTTCAAGTTTTATTTAAAACCTTGGGTTTGAGAAAACAACTTAGAACCATAGAGATTACCTAACTTTTTCGCATAAAATTGCAAATAACAACACACGCAGCTCACAATCAATTGAGAAACCCGACCTTTCGTGCTGATGAGCTGTAACTTGTAACATTGGTCCGGATTGATTCGTGGTACCGATAGGCATCGTTCGCGCAGCTTATTACGATATCAAACACGCGCAGCGTGGGGTTGACGCGTTCGCTAAGGGCAGCCAACCACTACCAAATCATGAAACATACTACAATAACAAAGCTTGAGAAGCCTGTTTGTCCATCAGCCATTTTTAATGTCCCCACTCATGGGTGGATAAGGAGGACGAGCTATAACCCACCACGCGGGCCCTATGCGGATTGGTGGGTCTTAGCGACTGCAAATGCAGCCGGGACCAACGGCTTAACGTGCCTTCCGAAGCACGGAGGAGCTCGAGATAATATTTTTTTGGTCACCCATCCCATGACCGACCCTTGTGAAAGTTGCTTGACCTCCGCAATCGCTAGGCCACTGCACCACCGAGCTCCCTTAACCTTGAGAAACCTGCGCTTTAGTACTATTTTATTCTGTGATTAATATCTGGGAAGGAGAGAGCAAACCCCAATAGAGCCGAGTTTAATAACTATGTCTGAAAATAATTTCTAAAAAAACCTCTCTTTCTGTGAAATTTAAAAGGAGGATATTGAAGTGAAATTAAATTAACAGAATAACAAGATTGTACTTTTGAATTGTACCTACAGGCATATTTTGCTGATAAGAACAGAGAAACCATTCAATAAGCATCACAGATTGGACAAAAAGCCACATCTTTTTTCGAAAATTGCAAACTGAAAGATTTAATGAGCTTACATCATTGTTGAAGGTTATCATGTTTTTTTCATAAATGGATTTCGATCATTTTACCTTCAATGGAAGTGAGAGAATAATAAAATGCAAACAACGTTACCTACACATAAAACAAAAGACCAGAATACCAAAAAATTCAATGAACTATAAAATAAATTACAAGGCCCCTCTCATTATCTATGAAGAAATAATTATCTCACATTACCCCCAAGGTGATTATTCGTATAGAGCAATAATAATTAGAAATTATTAACTTTTTCACTTTTTAAACGTAGCTAGCTATATTAATTGCATTCCAAAAATGAATAAGACAGCTCAGGGGCTGTATTAAGACCTCTTATTTCCAGTCAGTTTTCTGACTGGCTATCAATCTATCTCTTTTATTTGCTATACAGCGAGAAAGAGATGTCACTACAGCAATTTATAAACCTGGCAGGATTTAAGAGCTTGTAATATGGCCTCAGTTATCACTGAAATAATTTAGATTCCTGGAATTAAAGGTTAGATAATGGCGTAAAAACTTCGAACTTGCACAAAGGATAAATACCTGCGTTACGATTTATGGTTTTTGTAATATCGGAATCGGACTCAAATGCACAGTTTTTTAAGCGTTCCTGTATTGAATATCTAGTTTGCAATGAGCCATTAACTACTCTATTTTATGACTTTATAGATTAAACTACGTATTGCTATTCAAGGAATTTAAACCTACTACGGTCTCAGCTGTTTTGTGTCGATAATTTCGATAATTAGGGATATAAATACATAATAATCCACCTCATTCTTTTTTTATCGTTTTCTTGTTTGATTACTCCATCTTGCTGGAATTATAAACAGAATTAGAAAAAGTTGGAAAATATCCTTTTCGAGTCGAAATAACATTTGGCTAACTTTAGTGTGACCATAGTACCGGCTGTTTTTGACAATACAATACTCGGTGAACATACATAAAAATACATGCAATCGTAAACCTCTTCCTTGTTTTTGCAGTCGATTAAAAATGATTATTGATTACTCCATCTTGCTGTATAATTATAAACAGAAATAGAAAAAGTTGGAAAATATCCTATTCGAGTCGATATAACATTTGGCTAACTTTAGGGTGACAAATATACATACTGGCTGTTTTTAACAATACGATACTCGGTTAACATACATAAAAAATACATGCGACAAATCGTAAACCTCTTCCTTGTTTTTGCAGTCGGTTAAAATGTTTAGTTTTGTTTTGATTTGGCAACTCCAAAATCTGATAACCGTAAATGTAATAAGTATACGCATTCCTAATTATAAATTTCTGTTAAGCTATTTAGAATAGACTAGTTTAGATAAACAAAACAAATCTAGTATTGTTGTGGCCTGCCTTCCTGCCTTCTTGGACGAATTAACCACATGCCTTACGATATGATACTTAACCTTTTTTTATTATGATTTAATTTTAAATATATCGCCTTGGAGAGTTTTCGTTTAAAGTGGACTGCCTGCTTTAAATACACTATAGTATTATGGGTTTGTTCTCCAGCAAAGTTTCAATCAAAATGTATCTTGTCATGGGACCTACTTTCATCGGTTCATTGGATTCTATGATGGTGGAGGCGCGGCGCCCCAGCGCGGCGGCGGCGGCGGCGGCGTTAGAAACGAGAATATGACCTTTGCGATGTGATATAAGTCAAATTGTAAGTGTTGCCTTATGGGGTATTTACATGGGCGACTAAAGCCACACAACTTTCGCTGCACGGCAAAAATCGACCGTGTAAAACCGACTAAAATCGATTCATGTAAACAGCCCATTAAAAATATAAGATAGATCTATATTTTTTTTTTTAGAAATGTTATTTTATTTTATTTGGGAAATTACTTAACAGATAACAAATGTGAATGTATAAGAAATGTGATACCTATGTTGACTTTTTTAACTTTTAAGTTTACCTATAGGTGCTTTAAGTTTATTGAAACGCGGCATTTAACTTTACTTATCATTTTCAAATAAATTTAGGTATGATGTTATTCTATAAGTACTAGCCTCTGCCCGCGACATCGTCCCCTACACAGTAGTAAATATAGCGATTATGTAAAATTGTTGCAATCAACTCTGACAGAAATCGCAGTTACATTGCTGCTTTAGTTAGAACCAATGTAACAACTATCTTACTTAAAGCAGCAATGCAACTGCGATTTCAATCGATTTCAATCGAGTATTGTTAGCAACAGACTTACGTAATTCGGGGTCAGCTTAAATGAGCTTAGTGTATGAAAGCTAGACTACGGAGAGTTCAAGCTGTTTCCCTAGTTCTACTCACCCGGATTAGATGAAACATGACTTAGATTTTAAGTTGGACCCCAAGCTACCGAACTGTGAAAAGCCTATAAATATATATATATATATGTCGTAGGATAATTGTACAAACAGGATTTTTACAAAAATTCTAGTATGATTGAAAAATACCGGATAGTTAGAATCGAAGACAGATTTTTGCAATCGTCCTAGTAATGTTTAGGATTTTTACAAAAATCCAGCGTATCTTAGGAAAATCGTGAACTACCATCTTTTTGCGCGCGCTGATTGGCTGACGTCATCGTTATGGACTGACGGATGCTCTGATTGGCTATTTGTTATTATTGTCAAATGTTTCTCTAATGTTTTGTACGAATTTTACGTTTTTATTTTTAAAAATAGATATTTTTAAAAATAAAAACGTAAAATTCGTACAAAACTCAGATGAGTGCTCAAATCAATCAAGAGACATTGAAGTACGATGAGTGAAGAGAGTGAGTTGGATGTTATACAAGACAAGAGCCGGGTTCGATCATTGCAGATAATATAGAGGTTATATCCTAAAAATAACTTTTCTACACAGAGCTAAGAAAGTTCTACAGCACTTGTCAATATAGTTGTAAAAAACCTAAATGGACTTTCGAGCGAATTAATGTTCTTAAAACTTCAATTGAAGAATTAAATTCGGCAAAATTACAAAATAACGCCAATACTCATCAGCAATATGTTCTGACCAATCCGACTGAAGTTGTTATAAATCGTCTCTTAGATTGTCCAATCAGCATTCAAGTTTATGATTTTCCGAAACATACTAGGATTTTTATAAAGATCCTAAAAATTGCTCGGACGATTGTGAAAATTTACCTTAGATTTCAATTATCCGGTTCTTTACAATCGACCTAGGATTTTTGTAAAGATCCGGTTTATACGATTATCCTACGACATATACTTGTATAGATCACAGACTTGTATGGTCTGTGGTATAGTTATTTGACGATTATCATAGTAGAGTCGCTTGAAAGCCGGTTTTCTTAGTTTTCCTACGTCGTATCTATAATCTCGGGTCTGGGTGTTTATGGTACCTGTGATAGGAGTATACACGAGGGATAAGGGTAAAAGATGACATATATTTGAAATTAATTCAGACAGATGATTGTGGCTTTAGAAAATCCAGTAAAATTATATAAAAGTCTTTTGTCAAACCCACAGGAATCGTTCACAAGTCAAAACTTGTTACGTACAAGTTTGACGGAAATAAATGGGCAAGTTAAAAATTAACTATTGCAAGCATTGTGGATATATCTATAATTAAAAACGTATTGCAAATTACAGTTGTTATTGCACGAAGCAGCAAGAATCGTTTACAAGTAATGAAACTTGCAACAATCGGTCGCGTTTTTGCACGTCTGTTTGTCTGCCTGTCGCACGCAACAAGACGCATTATGACAGCCGTGTGTCAGTGAAGGATATACGCCCATTGATAACTAAAATGCGAAATGTAGTTAGTTTTCTTTGGCGGTATCTTGCCACTTTTTGTTAATACGAAACAATACATCACTGAAGACTGAAGGGAGATGGAAAAAACTCGCACAAATATTATATTTTTTACCATATTAAAAATATTTATTTATGATTAATTGTTTTTAAAGAGTTTGTCTATCAATAACAAAAACAAAAGATTTAAACGCGCGCATGTCCAATTTTCAAAATTCCTTCTTAGAGTTCCATACCCAAAGGGTAAAAACGGGACCCTATTACTAAGACTTCGCTGTCCGTCTGTCTGTCTGTCTGTCACCAAGCTGTATCTCATGAACCGTGATAGCTAGAAAATCGAAATTTTCACAAATGATGTATTTCTATTGCCGCTATAACAACAAATACTAAAAACAGAATAAAATTAATATTTAAGGGGGACTCCCATACAACAAACGTGATTTTTTTGCCGTTTTTTGCTCGTTATTAATAACAACAACAGGCAGACAGTTGAAATTTTCACAGATGATGTATTCCTGTTGCCGCTATAACAAAAAATACTAAAAACAGAATAAAATAAATATTTAAAGGGGGGCTCCCATACAACAAACGTGATTTTTTGGTACGAAACCCTTCGTGCGCGAGTCCGACTCGCACTTGGCCGGTTTTTTTTCATCAAATTAACTACTACCGTCACTTTACCGTCATCATATCATTATATTTCTATGAAAAATCCAAACAAACTGTTTTTTTTTGGAATTTTGTATTTATCCAATTAAAAAAATAGCTGATACCGTAGCCCAATTTGATTACACGACTGCCTAAAACAAAAAAAGTGTACTGCGTTTAGGGTTCATGTATGTATGTGAGTTTCTTTATTCCACCATAACTTCTAAACAGATTTGGATAAAACAGTTTGTGGATAGATTGGTGTTAGTTTTTGGCCAGGGCAGTTGTGTCTTTAATATTTATTACATTATTTATTTTATAATGACCTAGCCTTACCTAAT
Source organism: Agriphila geniculea (assembly GCA_943789525.1). Lineage (NCBI taxonomy): Eukaryota > Metazoa > Arthropoda > Insecta > Lepidoptera > Crambidae > Agriphila > Agriphila geniculea. The sequence continues at coordinate 3,351,991 of OX038881.1, forward strand.
ACCAAAGAGGCGCAATACCTCTTCGTGTTGGCTCATGCTGGGCACATCTCAATCAGCTGACGTGGAATCCATCGCAAGACATGCTCTCAGGGCGACGGCTCATTTCAATGGTATCTCTTCATTGGAACAGAACATTATACAAATACTTATAAATGCAGGACTTGTGCTTTTATAGTAAGCACTTATTGCATTATTAAAGTCTGAATGAGTTTGCTATACCTACTCTACTTTCGATCTAAGATAAGATTTTGATTTCTTAATGTGATGTTCTTCTTCTTATTTGAGTTTGGCAATCTCTCTCCTCTTTAGGGAGTAATTTTTGCCAGTGTCTAGTGTTGAATAGTTCAGTGGTAGATTGTTTCAGTTTACATTAAAATGCGGGTGCATCGCATTCCAATGCTGCTTGGAGCATTTGGCACCAAGTATATCAAGACAGTTTACTTGGTAAGTTCTGCCGAGGTAGCCACCACTACAATAAAAGTCTCAGCTTCACACAACCAAGATCGCGCCTATTTCAATTATCCCACATATTGTTCAGTTACATAGACACTTGTACCACAAAACTGCACCAATTTTAAGACACAATATCCCTTAAGAATCAATTTGCAAATCATTAAAATAGCCACCAAACCGAACCCGACAAAATGGCGCCAAAAACCTAATGTGATGTTAGTGTAATTGTATTGATTTCAGATGTAGTTGTGTTTATTGGTTCGACTGTGAGTACCTACTTATTTTAAATGATATTTAATTCACTTCATATACAATGACCTGACACATCGAGGTATTTCAATTGATACCCAATAATACTAAAAATGACAATTACTTTCACGGAGCTACTTTTATTCAGTCCAAATAAAACTCGTCTTTAATTACGAGCAAAACAATTACAAAAGCATCTCGGACCATTCTAACCGCGACCAAGAGTCGCCGGCGCACAAAACAAAAGAATGTTAATCCCAAAAAACTCAGCCGGCTTATATGGAAATCGATATTCACCCGTCACGGCTGACGGGCCGAAAGCACGACTCATTGTTGGCCGATCAGTTTTTTAGTCATCTCAATAATAAATTTGGACACAAAATAAATAGTTATATCTCAGCGTGCCGTAATTACGATGTTAATAGGTACTATGTACCGATCCGAATCAATCGCCCGTCATTTGTTTGACGTTTCAATCAACATAGCATTGTTTGTATTGTGCGTTTAATATCTATAGATTGTGTTACAGATATACGATTTTTTTGTGGCCGCATTGTGGCTGATGGCTGTTTTTGTGGCCTCTCACGATCGGTTCTCGGTTCTCGTATTTCGTCGGGAATATTGCGTACTGATTCTGTACAATGGAGCGACGATAATTTCGTGGGTTGATTGATGAATTTGTTGATGTTCTGATCTTGATACTGTTATGCGAGATTGTATCTTGTATTGGGAATGAAACATGATTTTTTTATTGGGATTTCGTTTCTATGTGGTGTAATTTATTGTGCTAATTTGTTTTCGATTGATAAGGCTGCATACACATTTGAACTTTCGCATTGCATTGTACTTGGTAAAAATAACAGGAATTAAACGAGGTATTTTCACACCTACCTAATACCCAACGTTTCGAACAAGTTGCGAGGTCAGAATAGGGGTAAAGAAACAAATAGAAAGGATATAAATTCCAAAGTTTATTCGCGACGACATCTCAAAAACTAACATTGTTACCTACAAAAAATGAAGTCGTACATCGTAACCAACACTTGGATATAATTAAGCAATATATTTTCATAGTTATCGTAGCAATGGGCAAAGCTACTTTTTATCGTCGCGAAACTTTTTGCTTTTTAATAAATTGTTTCTAAAATACAAGCGAGCACCTGACGAGCCCCGAGCCACTGCGACAAAAAACACCGACCGTTATAATATTACAATCTAATGACTCTTTCGATTCGTGAAAAAAAAAAAAGAATTAAAAAATAAATACACGCGCCGAGCTGCGTTTCAATTTTGAGTCGCCACATGTCGACAGTGACTTGCGGATTTCGGACTCGCCGGTCTACCAGACATTGGGATGGCTTTGGATTCGTAAAATATTTTCAATATTTCATTAGAAATGAAACACTTTTTACGGATTACAGCACGTACATTGGTTAATTCAGATGTTATTTTAGAATTATTTAGTTTTGATTTGTTGTTTTTTTGGGTTTCCCGACGTTCTGACACCTTTCCAGGGGCCGTGGTCACGGGACGACTGAAGTAAAAAGCTGCTCATATTTTTATGAAATTACCCGCTCGGAACTTTATAAAAATGCATTCAAGTTTATTATTATTTTTTATAGCTGCGTTCTGATTTTAATAATAATAATTGAATTACATTGATTAAAATTAATGAGGAAACACGATCTAGCTACTGAATCTACTACCAGTTTCCAAATTGGGAAGCCTCTCCGAGAAAGTACTGGCGGAAGAAAACTCGGAGAGGTTGTGTCGACCTCCCTTTTGATCCCTATCTACGAAACAAACTAACTATATCTTTAGATCCTGCAGTGTGAGATTTGGGATGGGATTTTAGTTGATTAATTATGGGGTCCCAAGCTGGTGGTACTCTCTAACCATCTTCTCTATTGAAATTTAGATGTTTTTTTAATTTCAATAGCCTCGCGTAGCATTCTTAGAATAAGTCTTTGTTCTTTGGCAAGGATTTGTGGTTTATCAAATCTAATGTAATGGTTGGGTCCCTTTAAGGCATGTTCACACACTGCAGACTTGACATCGCTCCTATTCTTGACGTCAGCTATCTATGTTATTTGACGCTATTTTCAATATTTGTTTATTTTCACGCATAAAGAATCAGTAAATCGAACCTTCTTTACAACAGGAAAGAGGTTTCATAACGTATTCAATAGGATATAGAACTTTAGGTATGCTTATACTTGACGTGAGATTTAGGAGGCTGTGGATTAACGAATTGATAACAATTACATAAATGTTGCAGTTAAACTTTGATGTCGATACTAATATTTACTAACATATGTTTTTGTATTTAGTAAACATTCAAAAGAAATAAAATTAGCCGCAGTGTTAATACCAGTGGATGGCAGACTATGTTACTAAGTAGTTACATCAAGGGTGACCAGTTATAAAAACATACTGTCCTACCACCGAAGACTCATATTAAAGTAATGGCAACATTGTTTATGCATTTGCTGAAAAAATCCACTCGTTTATAAAGGAATACGTTTGTAATGCACATGTAGAATTTGAATAAAAAGTATTCAATAAGAACTTACAGTCATTCAAAATTAAGGAAATTGTCCTCGCTTACGTTTTCTCGTTTGCCATTATTTTTATTTACAGTTGGTTGTCTGTTTTGTCAGCTGTTTTTTTGATGTAATCTGGGGGCTTATTACAAAAAAGCATCAAGATTTACAATATTTACGTCAATATCAAGTATAAGATTCAATCACAATATCAAATAAAATAAACGACGAATTGTGTCCGACTATTGTGATTCTCGTTTGTAAATGCTCTTTGTTTTAAAATAGTGCTCCATTCTCTTCTTCCTCGTATCCTCATGACTGAGGGTCGCGACAGCATGAGGAACATGACGAATCCGGAACAAATCGAAGTTACTCGATGTATGAGGGCCCTCCATGTGGTACGGTTTTCAGCCATCCGGATAGATGTCTGCATGTCAGTTTGGCAGACCTCCTTAACTGCATCGGTCCATCGGGTCGGTGATTCATTAAAACTTCATAAATAAATTAAATGAAGTGTATTCTAGCATTTATTTTCCTTTTCTCCTTCGCTGAATTCAAACATGTTCCGTTCACCTGCTACAATAAAAATATGAAATAAAATGTTATTCAATACACTAACATTTGAATAAAAAACATTAAGTAGACACTACGGGCCTATTGAAAGCATCGCAAAAAGATACCAAAGTCTTCTTTAAGCGATGAAATGTATGAACATTGAATGAGTTTATAACAAAATGATATAAAGGAGTGTTCTTTGTGAGATACTCATTAGGCTCTCGAGTCAACCCTTTGATGGTCGCGCACCGGGAGTCGAACCCGAGACGGCTACAAAGACGGTGGCTTTGTGAGCCACTGAATCGTGGCTCATCGGTCTGTATCCTTTGTGATCGAACCATAATAGTTGACGAAGAGGCTTGTACTCTTTAAGTATTTGCAGCAACTGAAGACATTAATCTTTCTCGAAATAAATAACTCGTTATTGACATTTAAAAAAGTTATCACGGTTTTCATGGTCCGCAAAAGTTGTGATTAAAATAAAAAGGGTATTAGCAGGATCCTAGCGAAAACTTTAAGGGATGATTCTACCCTTAGAAATAAGCAACTTTCTTTATGGAACCACTTGTCGCAAATTGTTGAGATTTTGATTTTTCTTTGAGAAGCAATGTTCGCGGGAAAACAGTTGTAGGTTGCAGGTTCATAAAATTTTGGTATTTCGATTATTTTTCTGTAAATTTAGGTTCTATGCAAAGAAATACTCTGTGTGATAGAAGAAATAAAAAACAACACTCAAATTTTCATGAAGTTTGCGACGGGAAATTCCATTTCAGACAAACGCATAATCATAAGTCGACTATACCCTGAAAGTTTAGGGTGCGAACAGGGTGATAACACCCTGTATATCTTAGGTAGTTGATACTTCATCTAGTTCTTTAGATTAAACTTTTGTTATTTTACTTAGGCACTTAAATATGCTACCATGACATGGCATTCTTTAAACAAGGACCTTGATGGTAGTAAATTTTTTAGTCTCTGTCTGTCATTAAATATACGATACGACTCACTTTTAGTGTAAAAGCAAATACCTAATAAATGTTATTAATTTCATCAAGCACTTTCATTATTTAATTATCAATTTATAAAAGTTAATCGTCAACGATAAGTAAAACGACGATATGTTAAGTAAAAGTTATAAATACTTACCCATGAATTTCGTAATATTTTAATTAGTGTGTCTGGGTCGTGTACCCATTTAATTTTTAATTTTCGGGAAAAATTACCAGGGCGAAATGAATTGCAGGTTTACTTGAATGGTGCAAAGAAACAAATTGTTTGTCAGTTGTACCACGTTATACTATATCCACTTTTCCAGCCATAAGACCCTGCTAAATATGCCGTCACTAGTTATTAAAATGTTGAAATACATTATGTTGCATTTAGCATGAAAACCAAATTTCAATGACGAGAACACTGTCGTGAGACATACCATTTCCCATCTCTACTCTACCCCACAGGAGCATCTCTGGATATTTAAGGCCGCCAAAAGTGACGTTTACAAAAATGGCGCAATATTTTCCCGCGCGCGCCATATTTTGATGTCCAGATGAATTATTCACGCACGGCTGCTGCGGCGCGGGGATGGCCCCGCATTGTGGCACGAATACAATTGCTGAGTGCTTATTGTTCGCCCATTCTGACTTCTCAACTTGTTCTGTCGCTTAATTTTAAAAGGGGAAGAATGTCCAATTTAATTACTTATTACATTGAGTTAAAACTTAAAAGACTTAAAAGTCTGCGATCATTTGTTTCTTTGCGCCATTAAGAGGATGTGCTGTGAAATCCGCATTCTCGATTTTCTTTGGCAAATTTTACTAGAATAACTTTTATATAGATACTAATAATAAATGAGCGTAGACGAAGCTGAGTATCAGACTCAGTTAATTGTGTCGTATGTAGGTACACAATAAAAGAAAAGAAGTTGTGTTTTGAGGAAAAAAATAAATATTATGAAACCTTGATTTCTCATAAACTTTAAACAAACGGAGACAGGCTTAAGCCTTAAGCCTGTCTCCGTTTGTTAATAACTTCGCAATGAGACAATTAAATAATTAAACGTTTTATCATATAAAATGCTTTCAAAAACTTCTCGTCGTATATTTTTTCAACGCAGTCCGCAGTAATCTCCTTCTTCAATTACTTCACCAATGGAGGGGACATCACAGCTGGATTGAGCATTATTCGAGCTGTCAAACACGTCGTTAGACAGGGGAATTAAAATAAATGACGCGCGCGTCTCGACCAATCACGGCAGAGATAAGTGTTGCCAGTTTAAAATATTAAAACACGATTTGTTGGGCGTGCGCGCGCCTGTCTCGATCTGTCAATGTAAACAACAGTGTTTACGTTTGGGCTCCCGATGAGCGGACGTTTAATTAGTTTGGCCGAGGCGACATTTTAGTGTTAGGGCACAGAGCAACATAATTCAGTTAACCAAATATCCAAAGTGTTTTCACCAAATAAATAGGTTGGGTGTGGAAATCACACTTAGGGTTAGCATCTATGTAAGAGAGAATGTATGTCTAGGATGCACAAAATGCCTGATTTTTCAGATAAATGCCTGTCTATAGAAAAAATTTCAGCTCTCCTGTAGTCAATAACAATGCTTAAAAGACTTAGTCAATTTTTTTATAGTTTTTATTATATTAAAAAAGTAACATTTGCAAATTAGTCCATTTTCAACACACATCGTAGTAACAGTAATGATGCTTTAGTAATCTCTTTGTACCCTTAGCACGAACAGCTATCGAGAAAAAAAAGGCACGTTAAGGTACTCGATAGAGTAATTCTCTATGGAAATTCTGATTTCGCTTTTCGGCGGTAGATGGCGCTGTACAAATTTCTCATTAAAAATTACTCTGTCGAATGTTCTTTTCGATAGCTGTTCGTGCTAAGGGTACTGTTTCCTCATACGCTGTGGCGTCAGATTGCGTGCGTCTAGGGCAAGTTCAATTTGTATGTAATTGTGCGTCCACTTGTTACGAGATAATTCTTCAAATGGGATTGGGCATGATTGTTCAGTTTGTTTGTATTGACATCAATTCGTCGTCGACTAATAACAATGTTGGGCTTCGACGCCACTCGACCGAACGTAACTCCGTTTAACCTTTTAAGTGTTTAGTCTGTTTTTTGACACTGATTACATTTTTTTCCATCAGAGTGTAGTGTTTTAACAATTTAATTTTAATGGTTACAGATTTTTCATAAGAAGTTAAAATGTATTTTATCAATAATAAGATTATGACGGATTTAATTCAAGCATTAGAGTGTTATCTTTCAATTAAAAAAACCATTACTAAACTAATAATAAAATAATTCATTATGTTAGGTACATACGTTGCGTAAGTGAAGCATTTTTTAAATTTATTTATTTTTAAGGCAACAAACAGTTATATGTCATTACATAGATAGTAATATAACTAAATTAAAGACATATAGTGCCTTTATAACTAACTCAGCAATTTTAATAAAATATTGTGAAAAGTAAGACATACTATCTAATTTAATCCCTTTGAACGCATACGAAACCGTGTGTTCATAACCAGTTGCGAAACACACTTTTGTTTTGATACTTTTCTAATGCAGAGTTTTGCCTCATTTTTGCTTTTTACTTAGACGAAAAAAAAGAATTAATTAATTAGAAGAAACGGTAGCAAAGCCTATTCTATTAATTAGTCAATTTCCATTGGTGATCGCATTTTGACTTTGCTCATTTCCAGAAGTCGTATTTAGTTACCCCAGCCAATCAAATTAAAAAATCAAAGACAAGCGCCCAGTGCGCCGGTCGGGCGGTAAGGCACACCGCACACTGGACGCACGCTCCATTAGCTTGTAACGTGATCCCGCCAGATCAGCGGTCAGGGATTTGCACAGTTTTTGTACGGTGCGCATTATGTAAAGTTGATTTGGTACATTGGCGAGCAGGGTGCGGGTAGTTGTTATCATCAAAAACGACTATTCCTTATTAATGACTAGCGGCCGCCCGCGACTTCGTCTGCGTGGAAAGTTTTGTGCTATCCCTCGGGAACAATCCTTTTTTTCGGGATGAAAGGTACCCTATGTCCTTCTCTGTACCTCTAGCAACGTGTATATAAAATTTCATGATGATCGGTTCAGTAGTTAAGACGTGAAGGCGTAACAAACAAACAAACAAACAAACGGACTTTCGCATTTATAATATTAAGTAAGGATGTTGATGTCAGTAATATTTAGTAGTGTGTGACATCATGTCACACTACTAAATATCCATCAATACTCGGATATAATATAAAATGACACATGAAATTCATTTTGATTGAAAGGCACAGCAATGTATGAAAATCTAGTGAAAGTTTAACTTGTATGTTTACATAAGTAGGTACCCTATTTCAATTTGGTTGCTTCATCCAAATTGAATGGCAGAAGTGTACCATGTAATTTCAGCAAAAGATTTATACCGCAGCAGTACTCGTATTTTGAATTATCTCTTGTCGTGCTACGTTCTCATGCCCGCCACTGCACCACCGATATTTCGCCTGCCGATACATTCGGTATCGGGTATCGGTGGCGTACGTCTCGTCACAGCCACCTGGCGCGCGGTCACTGTGACATACCACCTGGGCGCCGATACCGGTCATTGTGACATACCACCTGGCCGCTGATACCGGATACTGTTCCACTGGTAAACTGCCCTAGTAGGACAAGTTGTTGTGAATCACGGTGTACTGTGGCCCTACCATAAGAATATTTTATTTATTCTAATGGCCCTACCATGAGTTGATGAAAATTGTTTTCGCTACCGTGAACTATCGTTTTCTCACTTGCATTGACTGTAAGCAGTTTAACCGATAGTTTACTTACGGTAGTGAAGTGAAGTGAAGTGTAATCATAGACATAGAAAAATTTTCGCGTGAGTGAAATATTCTTTGTTTAAATAAGCTCACATAATAAGCGTTTTTAAATCGTCAATTCTTTTACCTTACCACCCATTATGACGTCTTTTAGCTGACAAGAAAAATGGGCGCAAGAAAGTTATCAGCTTTATCAAATGGAACGATATTTACAAATATGTATATCGTTTCCAGATTTTATATTAACAAAGATTTACAAATAAACAACATTATTTAATTAGATCATTACTTAATGAATTTTAAATTCCTTAATCAATTTACAGGGTTCAAGCTAAATTCAAAGTTTGAAGTTATTATTCAGTCTTAGCTGTTACAAAAAAAACATACAATTCAATATGCGTTAAGATAGGTAGTCACAAGCAGACCTATTCCCACTGGCAGCACCCGTTCACGAGCATGACGCATAAACCAGCCATCGCTTCGCTCAACCATATTTAAGGGAACGTCACGACACCACCGCAGAAATGATTAAAGAGAGCATGACATACTAAGGCTACCCATGTTAAGGCATCGGAATGAAAATTAATATCCAAAAGCATTTCATAGGCCTTTCACAAAACCATAGAAAGTAAAAATATTGAAAACGGTTTGCATCAACTCATGGTAGAGCTACTGGGACATTTTACCTATGCATGGTGGCCAGTAGTTTTTTTTTATTGAAAATAAGTGTGCATTTGTCCACAATCACACTTGGTGTTAAGTGATGATGCGGACTACGATGGAGCATGCTCACTTAGATAAAACCTATTCAGTCTAGCCTTGAAGAGGCCTAAGTTATAACTATTAAGCAACACATCGGTAGGCAGGCTGTTCCACTTAGCTGTTCGCATTATAAAAGTGTTAGCAAAATGCTTTGTGCGGATGGTTGGAATGTACGATAATCAGCGTCTAATGCTTCGATGGTTGAATGGAGCTGGAGGAATTAATTTGTGTAATTCCTTCGCACACTCTCCGAAGTGTGGTTCTATAAACAGAAGTGTTATCTCCTGGATAGAAAAATACAATTAGTATTTATTGTAAAAATAAATGTCCCTTAATTTATTAATCTGCTATACCAATTTTTTGGTCATGGTCATGACAAATCTAAATAGTTGTGTTTTTAATAAGCTGCGGTTGTATTATTGTTTCACAAAACTCATTCGAAAGCTAACTGAAACTCAAGTGAGTTGTTCTGTGTATACTTGCGAAGGTTCTTGGTCCAAAAACCTCGGACGTAGAGTAAAAAAAGACTTTGTTCAGTGGTCAAAACCTCCTCCCCTCCCCTCCACGGAAACCGAATCTTAATAAAGAGCGAGATACTAATTGATCTCCCCATTCCATCGAAATATCTCTCGTTCGGCCAATTTTTTGTCCCATCAGATGGAGGTGGAATTTAGTGTAATCACCGCTAACACCAGCATAAGTTTTTTATTAAGGCTGAGATAACGGTGTGCGTAATTGTGGTCCGCAATGTTAACGAGGTGGCACCCTGTGACAGCAAAATGAGCCGCCGCGGGAACGATTATCGGGGCAGGGCTGGCTGAGGGATGCCAACCCTGGGATACCAGGAAGAAGACCTCCTTTTCAACCGACTTCAAAAAGAGGAGGAGGTTCTCAAGTCGACGGGTTTTTTTATGTATGTTTTATTATAACTTTGCCAGTTGTTAATCGATTTAATAACTCAAAACTTTTTTTTTATCTGAAAGAACATAGTTGTTCAGGTGTGGTCCTTTATATTTTATTCTAATCGGTTCAGTAGTTTCCAAGTAATCCTGAAAATACTATGATTTTGGATGAATTACCTTGATGACTTCTTTGAATTTTATGAACCGATTTAGATTTAGATAATTATTATTTTTTTATTTTAAAAATGATCTTTAAGTGTAGTCCTTTTAATTATCAATAGACATTTAGAGAATCGATTAAGAAAATACATATAGTTAAGTATCTCTTTTTCACTAGTAGATAGTTTCTGTCATAAACTAGCAAATTAGCACCAAGTGGAACCATATACAGAATACACACAACTATCTTTTAAAAATTTATAAAATGATTTAAAAAAAGTTAAATTTCTCGTGCCATCCCATCCATTGGAAACGGTATATAAAATTGAAAATGTAATGAATTTAATAATCTTCTTTTTCCCAACTTCATCCCTGGTTTGGTCCTAGAAAGGCACAGCTCGGTATCGCTTTGTCTCCACGAGCCGGCAGATAGATGCGTAGGGCAGCCTAGGCTACCTTTCAGTGGCGAAGGGTCCATACAAGCCGATTCCCATCGGCTTACCTTTTAAAATCCCATCCCCATCGATCCATTATAACATGTCATTACTTAATTTTTTTCGCCATTTCGGTAAGATTAATTAATAATTGCTACAATTATTTTTTATGAATTTCTAAGAATTTAATTGTCTACTTTAAAAACACTCGCGCGCGCGCCGCGCCCCGCGTGCAAGGAATATCAAATCAATTTTCGTACAAAATCTCCTTGAGGCAAGCCGACGTCCTTTAGCTTCCTTTTTGCACTGTGTCTTGGCGCGGTTGCCAAAGGCAACGGTTGATTGTTATTACTCTGTCTCTTTCTCACCAACGCAATACAGTCGCGTGCCTTTCGGTTGAAAATGGTGAAAGGCAAGCCGGCCGGCTGTGGCTTAAGTTTTCTCTCTCTTTCTATTTGAAGCGATTTTAACGTTTCTTTTCTCTTTCTGTTATGAAGAGAAGAATAAGTTTTAAGATGCAAAATAAACAAAATAAGAACGATAGAAGAAAAAACATCGCAAAATAGATATTTTTATTTAGAAGTATAATAGTACGTTTCCGCCATTATCATTGTTTATGTGAGTGTTTGGAACGTGATTAGTTTTTATCAAAATAGTGAATTAGTGAGTGAGAATCGATACTTTTTCCCGGTTTTTGTTTATTTTAATGTGTTTATCTCATGTATTTGTTTATTGCGGTAAGTTTTATTTGCCATAATGGCTTTAATTAATATGGATTGTCGTTTACGTGACTAGCGCGGCGAAAAATTGTTTTCCAAACTTAGTTACGAAGTTATGGTTACGTTAGCAAGATGGGTTTTTTTAAACATTTTCAATATAATACATCTTTCTACGATAAGGATGACAAGCAGTTACAAACTCAATAAAATGTTTTGTTTTCCATGATTATTATTTCTGATTCCAACTCAGTATAGAGTAGCGCGGGCTAGACTGTCACTATTTTATCAGTGCTTTTTTGCATGGTGAAATTGAGGCCCTAACTTCTGAAGAAACGCGTGAAGCTTGCACCACGCGGTGGTGTTTTTTTGGTCCGGATTACCTTCGCCATATTTCGACCCCTCGCCACTGCTACCTTTTGTCGGCGCCTGCGCAGTACGACGGCTAAATTGTTTCATCTGCGCAAAAAACTAGTTAGCGCTCGGCAAGCTTACAAGGATTGATATCAAGACTCCTTTGTTACTTATCCAGGGGGTCTATTACGAAAAGTTTAATGCGGTACACGCAGCTGCGTCCGTGCTTCGTTTCGATTGTTTCCTATTACAAATTACTTTCGTATGCGATATTGCGAAGTGATTGCGTGAATTTGACAGTTTCTCTCTAGCGTATCCGACATCTTCCGTTCAGTAGTCTAGAGGCGCGGTCGCAGCCCGAAATTTTGGGGGGGTAATCACTAATAATATACACATCAACTTTGTCTAGAGATACAGGTGTTATTTTCATACAAACGAGGTAACTTTGAAACCTTGGTTTTCTGCCAGGGATGTACCGTGTTGTAATCTGATGATGGCCATTCAGGGAGTGCATGGAGTAGATTCAGATCGCCATACACACCCAGCATTCTAGAAGATTAATGGGTCAGAGTTCTCAGTTTGAGGATTTCCATACATTTTCATGCTATTTTCGCGGTTTTTTTTAAACATGTCCATTACGTTTTTAGAATGCTGGTCAGATCAGTTGGGTGTGTATAGCGATCTGAATCTCCTCCATCACTCCCTGGATAGCCGTCATCAGATCACAGCACAGTACATCCCTGGCAGGAAACCAAGGCTTCAAAGTTACCTCGTTTGTATGAAAGTAGCACCTGTATCCCTAGACAAAGTTTATGTGTGTAATACAATTGCTTTTTTGTAATTTTTAAGCTTTTTCTATGTGACATGTACGATTTTGGGGGGGGGGGGGTCATGTACCCTGTGACCCCCCCCCCCCCCCTGAAGCCGCGCCTGGTAGTCTATGGGCTACGATAGCCAAATTCAAAATGTTTATTATAACAACAACCAACGAACTGCGGACGACTATCGTGGCCAAGTTGACTGCGTTACGCAATTGCGTACGTTATTTTCGTAATAGGCCCCCTGACGTTTTTACTCTCAAACCGTCTCAAACGAAATTTTAGTTTTTTCACCAGAGACCTTATAAATCCTTAGTCAAAGCCTAGGTAACTATTTTATATCAAAACCTTAAGTATGTTATACATATTGGTCAAAACTAAAGGTTTATATTTACACCATACAAAATGTACCTACTTGAAACATTTTATTTTGTTTATGTAAATAAATAAAATACTAAAAATTAAATAACTGCAGAGTCATTAATTTCGAAACACGATCATTTTCTTCGATCAATATCCATGACAGAAAAGTATTAATGTTAGAAATCATGTGAGCTTAGCAATAAATATCTAAAAATATTTAACGTCAGTGAAAATTGATACACCACATTTTGTGTAACAAAAAATTCAACCCAAGACCAATTACTTACTAATTTACAAATTGGTATATCAGTCTTTACAATTGCAAAAAACGCCACATCCGATTATCCAGCGATGGGTGCAAACCGTCTCAAATTTACTTTTACTTAGAAGCAGATGCAACGAGAAAAGCAGTGCAATCGAGTATTAAGTAACTCGGTAACTGAAATATTGTAATAATGTAATCGATACGCAAGTTTACGGTACGCGTAACCGTAATGAAGTGGTACTGGAAATTCGGACGATGTTCACGAGACAGTGGCGCGCAAAAAAGAACAACGGATTCAGCTAATGAGCCGTAAAATTAGGGTCGGTACGTAAAGCGGGGCTAGTGTCGCTTCACAAAGGCGTAGGACATAAGCGAAGGCGGCGAAATTGATTTTTTTAGTTAAAAAAACGCTATTTACAATTTAGTGTTAAGACTCTCCGACTCGTTGGATCGACCTCATTAAGATTACTACGCAGTCGACCGCAGTACATTGTTTTCGCAACGCAGAAAATCGGAAAAAATGGAGAGACATCGCACGTCGTGCGGCCGCCTTGGGAGCGAATGATGACGGCGAGCCGCAACCCTGTCCATCGTCGGATTCGTCGGCCACGACCACTCTGTCAAGAGTGCCCGATTAAGAAGAAGTTAAGAGCCCGCAGCGATTTTGCCGCTGACTGCCGCTCTCTCGCTTGCACATTTCATGTTTTCTCAAGATTTCTTAAATCTGAGTGCGTAATTGAATAATGTGTCTCGGCCACTTTTTGCAATATAAGATTGCGGACATTTAACATATATTTCAGTTTCGAGTTGCTGTAGCACAAACAGTTATCATATTTGCCAGATCAAATAACTGTTAGAAACGACAACTTTTTGTAAAGTCCATTCGTTAGATAGTGTCGGTACACCCGCAAGCACTTGTGTTCAGAGACAGGAATACCGGTAAGTTTTTGGTAACGTTATACAAATAACGTTACTAATAACGGTAAAAAATAGCGATGATTCAAGCAATAGTTTTAGCTTATTAAGTGTTTTATACTTAAATCCAAGTTTTAGAAATGTATTGACATTTCGCAGAGTCGTACGTTTATACGGAAAGTCCGTATTATTAGCTTGTAAATTTTCCAGAATCGTGTCTAGTATCGGAAGTTTTTTATTAGCATAAAATTTTTATACTGTTCGGACGTACTACATCACATTCAAAGTCTTCTTTTTTCGATAGTGGGATTCTTTCGTTTTTACGTTTTTGGGTGTTAATGGGCCTATTTTAAATATTATTCCGACGTTAGTTCTTGGTATCCCCACTATTTTTGAAGTATCTCTGATAGGTGCAGACTAACTGATTTCAACGCAATGCCGATGGACATTGATCATAAGTTGTTTACATGTTTTACAAAACACCCGTATTTTTTGTTGGTTCACTTAAAGTTTCATCTTGAGGGACTTAACTGTCCTTCCAAGGATGAAAAAATATTTTCAGTATACGTAGCAGAGTCAACAAACACAATCTTCCACTACGGCGCGGCGCTTCGATGTAAACTGCCAAAATACAAATTGACTTGCGGGTGTACGCCGCACGCGGTATCCTTTGTTTATGCGGCGGAATCCTTTGACAAGAAGCGGCACGTGCAAAGGCGGCGCGATAAAAGGGCGACACTATCTAAGTGAATGCGCTTTACTTTAGCAACAAAAAACTTAAATATATTTTAAAATGTCTGTAATCTTTTATTGTGAAAAGTGACCGAGATACATTTTTCAATTACGCACTCAGTTTTAAGAAATCTTGAGAAAACATCAAATGTGCGAGCGAGAGAGCTGCAGTCAGCGGCAAAATCACTACGGGCTCTTATTTTTTTTTCAACATTTTAGTCTTTTTTTTTTTAGATTCTCACTACGTTAATATAAAATCCTAAAGACAAATGGTAGGGGTGGTTAAAATTGTTTTTTAAAGATGCGTAGAGTAGTCAACTTCTCTCGTGCACTCATACGCATCCTCACTTAGGCAGTGATGTATAAATCATATTCTTTTGACTCAAAATGCCACAATGTTAATAGTTAGTTTGTTTACCAATTTCTCTGCTGTCTCCCATTGCTTGCATCTCTATTCAACTCAGAGGCTTTCTTAGTTAACGGTTTGGTATGGAGAAAGATAAAACTTTTTTATAAACCTCCAGAAAATCAAGCAAAATATTACGGCACATAGTTTTTTCTTTACATTTTTAGATTTATTTCATCGAACGTTACAATCCACCAAGTTCATACTTCAATGAAACAAAAAAAAGTATTTTACTATACACACGTGCACAGAATACTCAATACTCGTACAACGTGCAGTATCAACTCATCAAAATGCCTTAGTTTTACCGCATAGCAACCGTCGGTCAATTAACCCGCTATCTCCCACATCTTGCGCCTGCGACGCATCAGACCGCATTATTAACACGTCGGCCGGCGAGTGCGCGTCGTATCCGCGCGGATTTTTAGTAATCTGATATCGGCATTGTGGTGGTTTAGCGCTTTATTAAGCCGATAGCATTCGCCATTCACCGCACACCGACCAAAAGGAAAGACTTCGTATACTGCTCGTATAGTCTTTTGATAGCTTCCATTCTGCTCGAATTATGGAAGCGAAAACATAATAGGGAACATGCATAAGTCACCGATTTTGATAAATTTGAGCTTGGTCGCTGCGGACACGTATAAAAACATGATGGAACAGAAAAAAAAATTGTTTTAGTTTTATCACACAGGGGAAAATAACGATTTTTTTTTTCATTTTCGGATATAATGCACTTAACAGTCGGATAGAATATCGAATAAGAAATAATATTCTGTATGACACATATGTACTTAAACGCAATATTTAGGGAGATATTTGAAAATTCTTGGCTAACTCCATATAATGCGCCTGAAACGTGACATGAGTGACGTCACAACCTTTTTGTATAGAGCGTTTTCGGCGAGAGCTGATGCGTGCTAACTTCAAGTGACTATATCACGAGAAAAAAACGCATGAGAAAAGTTTTAATATTACAGTTGATTTTCTCACGCATTATGCTTTTGATTTAGATACAAAAAAAAATTTATGCATGTTCCCTATAATATGAATGGTAAGGGTCATGATAGGTTTCAATGGTAACGAATATTTATTGTCAGTCTAGCTTTGATTGGACAGTCGAGACGAGAATATACAGGGTGTCCCAAAATTTTGCCACATAAAAGGAAAGTACCATAAATATTGAAGATATGAAATTTTACTGAAAGAAGCATTGACCTGCATATATTTACACTGGACAGGCTTATGTCAAACTGTTTTAGTGCCTATTTGATTACCGCCATGTTGGCGCTGTAGGACGTAGCGTGAGCATAGCGTGCGTACATGGTACTAAAGTTTGAAGTCTGGAGAGACCAATGTCAACCATTTTCATATTGTACGTCAAAATTAGTATATTAGACGCAAGCTAGTGGCGTTTCGAATAGGCACAAGAACTTTGCTGTCAAATCATACAGACAGCCTGTCCAGTTAAATAAAAAAATTTTTTATGTCAGTGGAAAGAAGACGTCATTGTGTTTTTAAAAATAAATGGAACTACATTCGAATATTTTTTTAAATCGCATACGATTCGATGCAAATTGATACAATCCGTAATAATTAAAATTTAAATGTTAAAGTTCATGGTCCTCATTTTATTTAAGATGCTGTGTGACTTAAGAAAAAATAATTCTTATGGGTAAGCCTTTCGATTGGTATCCTTTTTTTTCTTTTATGGTGGGTTCGATTTCTGGTTAAAACAGGGGATTTATAGAAAATCTTTGAATGCAGTTCCAATTCTTTTTAAAAACAAAATGAAGTCTTCTCTCAGTGAAATTTCATATCTTCAATATTTAAGGTAGTTTTCCTCCGTGTGGTAATGTTTTGGGACCTACTTGATACCCCGTTGGCCTTCTCTCATTATGGAAAAAGTCAAAAGAAAAATAATATGCAGCGTGTTACAAAAACCCCTAATGCTGAATATGGTAGTAAGATAGGGACCATCAAACTGAACAACTTTGACTTTAGGCACAGAATACAGTACAAGTTTACGGGACCAACTCTGAAATCGCGAAAAATATCAGCTGTTCCATACATTTTGATATTTTCGTTATATTAATTTTTGTATGAATCAGCCGATTTTTTTCGCGATTTCAAAGTTGGTCCCATAGTAAAAGTTGTTCAGTTTGATGGTCCCTATTTACCATATTCGGCTTTAGGGGTTTTAGTAACTAACAGTGAAATATTAGATCACTTACAAACATAAAAGTTACGTGTGTGAAAACAGTTTTAAATTGACAATAAACAAATAGTTCAAATAATTTATAAGTGAAGACTATTAATAAAATTCAACAACATTAATCGTGACACTTAGTTCACATTTTTTAAATCGTGCATAAGTTATTATCGTAAAAACTAAAATACTACTCTACATTAACTTTGAAGTACTAATAATTAAAATAAAAACAATTTAGCTATGCAGGTGTACCCATCAGAATAGTTGAATGGGCGGGCACTTAATATTAATTAGCCATGAAGGGTTGACTGTTAGAAACATTTCCGAATTGATTATTTTGAATGATTGGAATCGTTTTTATAAACCTTATGCTTAACGTCTTAAAAACTAATTTTAAATGTAGAGTTGAAGGACTTCAACGCTAGGCGGCTACGCAAAAAAATTACACTTATACTAACACTTTTCGTATTTTTTCTCGGTAAGTAGTGGTATTTACCTATAGTTTTCTTTACAAATGGTTTCTATTAAAATTGGATTACGCTTGTAAGCTTCAGATTAACTAGTTGCTTTTTAGGGTTCCGCACCAAAATGGTAAAAAAGGAACCCTTATGGTGTGACTCAGTCTGTCTGTCTGTCTGTCATAGCTGGATATCTCGAGAACTACTAATGGTATCAACTTGAAATTTAGAATAGTTTAAGATGACATTTGCCCAACTATTTAGCAAATAAGAAATAAATAAAAAAAAATATATATTTTTTACAACAGGGACTGAAAAGGGGTCTTAAAAATTTGAAGTGGGGCTACTAGGGCATGTGGAATATCATATGAAAGAGCACCGTTTGCACCGTTTTAATCATTTTTTTTAGGCCGCATAGTTTTCGATTTATGATGAAAAATGTAAAAAAAATACCGTTCCCCCCCTTTATCTCCGAAGTTTGCAAAGAGAAAAATCTGAAATAATTCTATGTGATAGCAATTTATATAAAGATTACAGGAAAAATAAAATGATGTCTCAATATAGCAAAATTTTTTAGAAATTATCAAATTAAAAAAAAAAGTTAACATTAGTTCCACTATCGGTCAAGAGATGGCGCTGACATAAAACTGCAATACTAATTTTATTATTCTACTCTGCAGTGCGGTTTGATGGTGCAATTATGATGGTACGGAACCCTCGGTGCGCGAGTCCGACTCGCTCTTGACCGGTTTTATTTATAAATAAAAAACTTGTGAAATTAAGTTGTAAAAGTTAATATGCAGTGTTTTACTTTCTTTTAATATTTTTTTTCATTTATAAATTTTAACTAATTGAAACACTGGCCTTAAAGATAATATATTGGCAATCAATTCCTCTAGCTAGCTATAGCTATTTTTATTTATATAAAAAAAATACAGATTTAACTTTCCACGCAACTATCAGAGTACCTAACTACCTACTTACATTGAATATAAAAAGTATAAATAGAATCTAGTTCAGCCATCCGCTCGTCCATTGAATTCGAGGATACTTCCATTTTAAGATTTGTTCTTGAAACAATTCTAAGATCTGTTTTTTTTTGTTTTTTTTAATAACCTCATACATACATACTGTGAGTTTATACTTACCTCATCTACATTTAATACGACATTACACAATGTATGTGTCGGTGGGTACACAGGTGGTATGGTAATGGGATCTAAATGTCCTCTCGGCCCCACAGGCGGCAGATCAGCTCAATTAGCGGTTTGACCACGATTATGTGACTTGCGTAAGAGTCATCATGCTGTGACGTCACGACTTCGGAATGAATAACCGTAGACTACCTTCTCAAAGAAAAAGTCAATAAAATTGTAAGTACCTACATGTTTAACAATTAAAGTTATCTGAAATGCTGGGATAAGCTCTCTTGAAACACTGAAAAACAATTTCGGGCTTTAGGTATTTAATGAACTATTTCCAGCCATTACGAACTTAGGTCTTTAGTAATTAATACACAAACGGTCAATAGTAATCGATTCGGCTACAAAGCCAAGTTTAAAAATCGCTAGTCGTTAGAGCACATTGTAGAGACACCGGGCACTAAATGTACTTTAGGGTATGTATCAGAATGTCTAAACTTAAAATGGCAAAGTTCAAAATGTTAAAATTAAAATTGAAATGGTTTAAAATGTCAAAAATCATTATGTCTTACTACAAAATAGCAAAATTCAAAGTGTTAAATGTATCAAATACTTTACGAGTTAAAGTATCAATGGTCATTAAGTCTAAGTTCACAATGATTTATTTGAATTGGGTTGGATCTTAAAACGAATCGCCTTTTTTGAGGTTAATTGAGTCTGTGGAGATGTCTTTGGGCTTCGCCTGAAATGCTTCATAGCAAATTTAGCTGCCGGAAATGAGTCTAAACTAGTCTACTGGGACTTAGATACCGTAGACCGTCGGTCACGAGATAGGTGCGAGGAGCGTATCGACGAGCATGTTAGGTTGACATGAATCCAGCGCGCGAGCCGAGCGAGTGAAGCGAGCGTGCCGCGATAGCGGCCGGTGAAGCGCCAGAAAAAAATCTATTTCAAACTCAATTGTTGGTTTTTGTTTGCCGGCTACTGAATCAGTGACTGGCATCGGCTACCGAATTAGGGAGCGGCGTGGCTATGGTGATGTGCGGCGGAGGCACAGAGGTTAACACGCAATTATTTAACCTGATTAATTAGGTACCTGAATGAAAGAAAGGTATAAGTAAATTCTATGCGTCATAATAATTATGTATTTGGACTATTAGACATTTTAAGTTTTGATCACTTGGAATTAGACATTTTTATTTAGGACTATCTGACCGTTTCACATTTTTGTGTTTGACATTTTGAACTTTCGACATTTTAATCGTTAGACATTCCAATTTTCACATTATGAACTTTGCCATTTTAAGTTTAGACATTCTGACTTTAGACATTCTGATACGTACCCGTACTGTAACATCCAGCGATTGGTTTATATTTAAAAACTAGGTGAAACGAAGAGATATAGATCAAAATTGAAATAGGTGATCAAGGAACATTGGTCGAAAAAATTGTTTAAAAAAACAAAAAACCGACTTCAGAAAACCTACCTCTAAAAAGCAAGAAATAATATTCGTAATAATAAAACACGTCTATTGAAGTCGGGTGGGGTTGGAGTACAAATCCCTTTTTCTATTCTAAAAGCCCCACCCGACTTCAATAGACGTGTTTTATTATTACGAATATTATTTCTTGCTTTTTAGGGGTAGGTTTTTTGAAGTCGGTTTTTTGTTTTTTTAAACAATTTTTTATTTTTTTATTTTTAGTGTAGGTACCTTTTGTATTAGGTAGTGTAGGTATATTATTTAGGTAGAAATTAAAATCGGCTCAGCCAAACGTGAGTTAATCGCGGAGAAACATACATACATGCGGGTCAAACTGAGAACCTCCTTTTTTAAGTCGGTTAAAGAACTACACTTAAGATATCCCTTTTCCAACAAAAAAATAATTATCTTATTCAGTTCATAAACAAAGAAGTTATACGACTGATCATCGAGGTAGTTCACACAAAATCATACTATTTTCGTGCTTTTTTCAAGATTAGTTGAAAAGTACTGAACCGATTTCAAAATTTTAAAAAATGGGACCAATTTGGGAGTTTACCTAATGTATTAACGTTTGAATCATTTCAATCGGTCCAGCCGTCTTCGAGTAATCGGTGTACATACAAAAAACAAAAAAAAAAACGGGTCGAATTGAGTACCTCCCTCCTTTTGAAGTCGGTAAAAACGACAAAAATGCATACTCCTACAATGATATTACAATTTAAAAAAATTAAAATATCATTGTACTCCCATACAAAATAAACTTCCATACAACTGATAGACTTACAAGAGAAAGGAGAAAAAAAATGATTATCTAGAGAATTGGTCTCTTAAAATCAATCCATTCTAATAATAAAATTTAAGATATCTTGTTGTGCAATTGGTATTTCTCTCAGGTCATCTGTGATGCCGGAGTCATGGCAGCCCGTGACTAATGGTGGCGCGGCCGCGGCATAAACGTTTTTCCCAAACTCGTCATTAAGAAGAAGTTGGTCTGTGTCACGAGAGATGATGAGTTTTGCAGAGGACGTTGAAAAACTAATGAATCGTAAGTTATTATTCATCGGTTATATTCGAGATTTATTTTTCAGTTATATTTTTCATTTATTTATCCTACTAATATTATAAATGTGAAAGTTTGTGGGTTTGGATGTTTGTTCCTCAATCACGCAAAAACTACTGAACGGATTTGGTTGAAATTTTGCACACAGATAGTAGATAGCCTAGATTAAAACATAGAATACTTTTTATTCCGATATTCCCACGGGATCGGGAACCACGCGGGTGAAACCGCGGGCGGCCGCTAGTCACTAATAAAAATATGGTCGGTATGATCGAGGGAGCTGGTGTGGTAGCCCTCTGTCTCCTATCCAAGAGGAAGGTTCCTGTTGTTACCTAAAGGGCGTGTTTTTGAAGATAAGGGCTGGAAAATTTGCCCTCTAGCTAGAACAGTTAGCAGCAACTTATAAAAAAGTATTCTAATGTAATTAATACCTAAGTAGTTAGAATATATTTTCAATAAAAAAATCCTACTATGTCACATATGGACTCCCTGAGCGAAGCTGGACGCCACAGCTAGCTGTTTGAAATAAAAGAAACTAACTATTTTCTATAAAAACCGGCCAAGTGCGTGTCGGGCCACGCGCCATAGGGTTCCGTAGTTACCTTATACCATACCATATTTAATACCACCAATATTTTTTCGTCTGTAAAAATAACTTTGTTTTTCACAGTGTTGGTATGAATGACAAAGTTATATTTGCGGTTTTGGAAAATGTGCTTTATCTCAAAAACTAATTACTATATCTCGTTCAAACCAATTTTGGTTGAAAGTGTTTATTAAGATCTACGGCATATATTTTTTTTAGATTTTTCACTCTCTTATTTCAAAAGTTAAAGGGGGGGGGGGGACACACATTTTACCACTTTGGCGGTGTATATCTTTCAAACGGTTGACTTTGAGAAAAAGTTGTCTTAGAAACCTTAATGTCATTTTTAAAGACCTATCTATAAACATCCAACACGTGTTGGTTTGAAGAAAAAAAATTTTTTCAGTTTCAGTTCTATGTATGGAGAGCCCCCCCTTAATCTTTTATTTTTCTTATTTTTGTATTAAATTCGTTTAGCGGTTAACAGAATACATCTACCTACCAAGTTTTAACTGTGTAGTCTTAATAGTTTCGGAATAAAGTGGCTGTGACATACGGACAGACAGACAGACAGACAGACATGACGAATCTATAAGGGTTCCGTTTTTTGCCATTTAGGCTACTTAACCCTAAAAAAGATCCCTTATCTTTAATCTCCACCGGAACTTCTTTTAAGAAAACTTTTTTTATTATTTTGGCCGATGGTTTACAATTCCTTATCAACCAACCAAGAGTAAAGTGCGCTTCTTTTCAGATTTTTAATCACCAAAGTGTACTTCTTTCAGGTTTTTAAACACTGAAAATCAAGAGCTAACCCCACTTCCGTCAAGTTGTGTCGCATCGCTTACACTTGGACCAAACGCCGAAAATTCGTCAAAAGTATAGTTTTTACGTCCGTAACGAGCTATGTATCAGATTTGACACAGCACGCATTCCACGCGTTCTCGCGCCACAAATGGACCGGTGATAATCCGAACAGATGATATCGAGGCCTCCTTGATGATGTATCACGCTAGATTTGATACGTCACACTCATTATGTGACACAGTTCTTGTACACTTTATTACTTTTTTTTAAAATTTTCTTCTTAAATATTCTGCCCTGACATTAATTGGTTAACTTTTCTCTTTTTCTTATTTCACTACAATTTCTTATAATATTCAGTAGTATTCATGTGAGTTTTGATTATTTGGTGAACCACGTGAGCTTTTTTTATTGAAGCATGCTTATATATTACTAAAAAAAACATTCTTCTGGTCAGCAAAAAGATGTCCCGAATGGGTGGTAGGGTAAAAAACTGGCCGATCTAAAAGTACTTTTAAATACGTAGTTCTATTTAAATAAAAAATATTTCTATTTCTATTTCTAAATATTTTTATTTTATTGATTTGACATTTGTCGCATGCTTGTCACGGTAAGCAGTTACGTATGGATTTTGAATTACTTATAGTTTTCGTCGTGGTGGTTATGTTAAATAATATAAACTTTTTTGACAAATGTCAATAAACATTTTTTTTCAAACAAGTCATTTTTTATAAATATTTCATATGAATGATAAACAATACTATATAATTGGAACAAGGGTGGATTATAAGGAGGCGTCACGAGAACTAATTTCTTTACAAAAAAGTCTGCCACTTTCCGCGGGGGACGAGGTAACGCACACACAAATAGCGTTAAACACTAATGCATTTTCGATCACGTTGCTACGCACGCACACGACAAAATTATCAAACACTAGCTTAAACTTTACGAACACAAATACATACACACGCAGAAACCAACCTGTCAGTACGCGCGATGACGTCATTTTCATGTAAACGTTGCTAGTGCTTGACACTATCGATATTTTACTCTCGATACCTTCGGCTCATATTTTTAATTTATCTTAATGATTGAATTATGATGACAAAAATTCAAATAAGTCTGTAGTTTTTTTTTCAATTTAGGCCCTTCGATGATGCTAAGGCAACCTTTGGCTGTCGTCAAAATCTACAGGGTGACTTATTAGGATAAGTCAGTAAAATTGATGATACTGCAAGAAATTCTACCCGGTCAATTTCACTAAGCAAGAGTTTTCAAATACTGGTAGGTTTTCGCATCTTTAAAATCAAAGACATAATTTCTTAGATTAGTGAGACGATTCAAATCTCAGCGGTATCCTCTACCGGTGGCGCTAACGATATCCCAATGGGTATGCGGATAACGCGCTGTTTTAACCATAGCGGAATTTTACCGCTATCAGAGGCGGTAGCGGTGGCGGCGGTGGTGGCGCGCGACGCGAGGTGCGTTCGCGGGGGTGCGTCCGCGGGGTAAATAAGGCTTTGTTCAGACGATAACACACGACCCGACCTCAACCAGAACTCAACTCAAACTCAACTCGAACTCAACTTAACCGGAGCCCACTCCTTGAAATAAAGCGCTTTAAATTTTCAGTTTTATGACACATTAATAAGCTCCGTTATATTTTGTCAATGCTACTGCACACGCCCCGCGCTCAACCCGAACTCAACTCAAACTCAACCCGAACTCACCTTAAACTCACCTGAACATTACACAGTGACTCAAAATTGTAAGCGATGTATTTCAAGGTGGGCTGCGGTTGAGGCGAGTTTGAGTTGAGTTTGGGTTGAGTTTGAGTTGAGTTCGGGTTGAGCGTGGGGCGTGTGCACCGCGGGGCGTAGCGGATACCGCTCATGTTTAAGTAGGCCTTAAAACGGAATAACTACATTAAAAATCTTTATTTGTTATACTTATTTTAAAGAAAGTGGTTCATGCGTCATGCTTGTGAACGGGTGCTGCCACTGGGAATGGGTCTGCTTCTTTCTGCTTGTACTAAAGACGTCGTATATTTTTTCTGTTTAATATTATCAATATGTATCGGACTTCTTACTCAAAACATAAAATTATTTACTAATACCTCGTTTTGATTTCTCTTTTTTTATTGCAATCTTTTTAATTTCTATAGTCACATAATCAGTAATTTCTCAACTAATTGAAAGTTATTTACTCTCACAATTACTAATCCGATATGTAGTAGGTAACTCATTTCATACCCATTGTGTGTAAAAATTATTGTGATGGAAAATGACCTCACTTTAAATGTTGAGGTCGTTTTTCGATGTTGACGACTCCGTATGAAATATTATACAGGGAGAAAAAAAGCAGTCCTTGACGAGTTTCTTGCCGGTTCTGCTCGTTACAAGGTCTCCCGCTTAGGGTTTGCGAACCGATGGCGTAGCTTCTATGACATTCACAAGACTTGTACTATTATGTATTCTGTGTCACAAGTGCTTGTAACAGCCTAGACTGAATAAATTATTTTGAGTTTTGAGTTTAGTGTTATTAGCTTGTATTATAAAACAGTAGGAAGCTTCAAAATGCTGTGAGCAAATTGTGCGAGTACGTTTAGGAAACATGTTTTGCACAAGCTTGGATCGAGGCATCTCGTATCATTACATCTTTTGGAAATCTGAAATATAAACATTTAGGCCACTTTCGTCACATTCCGCTTCCGTCAAAATAAATAATAGAGTTTTTTTTCTGAAAAAACGAAATTCCTCTTTCGGCAGAAAAAAAGTTAGTATTTTTTTCCAATATTTTATAGCCAGAATAACATAGGTACCTTCTGATAAAGTCGATATCGATATTTGTTTCTGTGCTGTCACAACATTACTTTTGCTGCAGTGTGGCCACCGTTTTTAAAATTAAAATGGCATATTTTGGGAAAAATTAGTGACATCCGTAAATATTTTATAATAATAAATTATGTAACGTTAAGGAGGTAAAAGAAAGATAAGTAGAACCGCCTAAGGAGAATTGTATCTAAGAAGTGAAAGACAGAAATATAATTTAATAAAATACAATTTATTTATGATAATCCTCAAAACACACACGTAGTGTAGTGGAAGCCCACGGCCGGTCACGATACTCACGATGGGGAGAAGCACAGAGAATGGAGCCCGCGGCAAGTCACAATGAAAAGAAGCACGGAGAGTAGAGCCCGCGACAGATCACGGAGCCCGCGGGTCACAAATGTCACAATGAAGAAGAAAATATTTGCACGGAGACTTGGATTGTCAGCCGGCAGGCTGATTATCTAATTAGAAACCACCTAGCGACCGGTCTCATTTGACAGATTTTTACAACGGAACTCGTCGATATATCTCCCGTTTTAAGTTGTAATTTGTCAATGTTTTAATACTAACTATAAATAAAACGCGTAAAAAAAATAATACACAATTTTTAAATGCGAAATTGTGTACTCCCTCGATATCAATATAAAAGAGCGAGAAGAATAGTAATAATCCCCCATAAGTAATAACCCCCCCTTAATCTTTTATTTTTTTATTTTTGTGTTAAACTCGTTAAGCGGTTAACAGAATACATCTACCTACCAAGTTTCAACTGTGTAATCTTAATATTTTCGGAATAAAGTGGCTGTGACATTCGGACGTATTCTATTTTCCCTACTTTTCAACCTGCAACTAGGGGGCTTATTGTCTAATTTTAAAATCTATCGCAATCGCTTTCGTTTGACAGATGGATGTGACACATTGTTGCATTTCTTTGGTAAGTTTTTATTTGTGTCAAGAAGAAGCTTCAATGTGTTACATCCTTGAAAGCGATTGCGATAGATTTTGAAATTAGACAATAGAAAGGCAGGTGTCAACCTTTGAAGAATGGGTATAAGTTTTGAGAGCTTGTACTCTGTTCCGTTTATTTACTCATGTGCTACAATGCCTATTTTAAACATAAGTTTAATAGTCCTGCTATTTTTTAAGTATTGAGTAAGAGATTATAATAAATAAAGATAAAGAAAAAAATAACAATAAATAAATTTGCAAAAAGTAATCTATACCTAATAAATTCATCAAGCGTCTACACTACAGTACCTAATGAACAGGTATTAACAGGTTAAGAAGGAACGTGATGTTTTAAGTGTCATTGGTCATACATTCAACTTGAAAAATTAGGCTAAAAGGGATTTTGTATAATTTAGTGGCAACACTGTTTGATTGACAATATTTTTGAATTATTTTCATTTTTAGTGCATTATTTGAAAATAATTGGACAAAATAATACCAGCAGATGGAAAATAACGTTATCCTTTTGCACACTAAATGTTTCCGATATTTTTTTACATGAAAAAACACTGCAAATCGGCAATTTTAGCTCCGGTCGTTTCGCGTGTACGATGATCAGCTGAATGGCGGGGAACTCGGGTCAACTAGTTTTATATAACGAGTATGAGCGCCGGTCATTCTCGTTTGACAGAGGGGTACGCCTGACAGTGGCGTCTCCTTACTTGGTTAAATGCTCTAAGGATTATAAGCTTCATAAAAATCTAAAACTACTATCGCATTGTCCAGTTATATCGCTAAATAGAATAATTATAGTGCCGAGTGCCGCTATCACCATAAATTAACCCATCTCTCGTAAATCTACATGAACGGGCTCACCTCCCGACCTGATACATCACCGATTCCTTAACGTATCAATTTTAACCCGTAATTACGCGCGCCCGGTCGCATGGACCGCCGGCGCGACACTAAGTGTTATTGATGTTTCAAGCGCATTAACCACCTCGGGGCAAATTAAAGTAGCTATCACGCAGGTGTCAAAAGCTTTGCCGAAGTGGGGCAAAAAAGGTCATCAGCTGGAAAACGTGGAGGCGAGGATTGTGCGCATAGATTAGGGGCCGGTAGAAGTGGCAATACATCCTGTGTTGGAAGGCTGTCAGCCGCGGGATCTCACTGGTCATAAAACTAGGTAATTATTACAAGATCTGTATTTTTAAAAGTTACCATTCAATAAAACAGGTAGGTAGGTAATGTGTAAGAAGATAGTAGCTTCCTTAATACACTGTGAAACCTAAAAAAAAACATAAAATATTGGCACAAATTACAATTATTTACAACTTTACTCTGATGAAACTTTTTATTTTATTAGGAAACATAAAGCAAACACAAAATAAATGTTTTACTAGCCCTAAAAGTAAATTTGATTAGATACACCACAATTACCACCTCAAATTGCAAACAAACCGCTCGCATAAATCAAACGTTTCCCATGAAAGATTCCCTCTCTGGCGTGTCTACAATAAAACGCTGCGTGTCTGCTCAGTAATGACTCGGTGTGAGATCGCGGTGCGTTCGCGCGTTTTTATTATTATGACAATATTAAATAAAGGGGCGGGCAGGCATGATTTATTGGTACCTTGTTGGACGCGCGCAGTCGCGGGTTAGAAAAAGATGATTTTGTTTATTTCAATTCATGAACATGTGAAATCCTTTCATTAAAGAATAAGAAATCGTTTAAGGAAAAAAAATACGTTAGTTAATTATATTTTGAACAGATATATTTACCAAAAAAGGTATACAACTAACGCCTATGCAGAGGTATAAATTTTAATTCGCAAACTAATGTAAGCGCTATCGCACACGGGCAACTTTTGTCTCCGCAACTTTTTTGTCTCTCACGTGATTTGTATGAAAAGTTGCAGAAGACCGTGTCGCTTCGTGTGCGCGCTTCCATATAAACCTGTGGACTTGATGTGAGAGACAAAACAGTTGCTGGGAGACTAAGTTGCCTGTGTGCGATAGCGCTAAATCACAGACTTCGATGTATTGTAAGGATTGACAAGTTTACGGCACGTAATTTTATAGTTTACTGCTTATTTTAAAGTTTTAATAGTAAGCGTAGCGTTCAAACGAATAGAATGTTGGCCATTTGAGGAGGGGGGCTGTTGTTATAGAATGACGTGACAAAATTTGACAAGTGGTCCAAAGTATTACTGTATTAGATTATGTATAATTCTATAAACTACACTTTGGACTTCTAAAAATGCTAGTTATGTGGAAGTAACCGTTGTGTTGCCTAAACCTAATTACTGTGTTGCATCTAGGAAAAGGCCCCTTTTCGAGAAAACTGTACTGAAGACATGTGGACGGGACGCATGACCTCGCTTTGATGATCATCCACGTACGACAAGTGAGGAGCGGATGGCGGCTCTCTATAAAATTTATCCTGCTTGTTGGCTCTGCTGTAAATGGATGGAGACCTTTTGTACGTGTGCGTATGGCATCGGTCTAGATGTGACTTTTTAGGATTTTTTTAATGCAGAAAGATTCACACGGTGTTTCTGGGAACTTGTAAGTACGTACTGCAAATTACATATTTTAAAACCAAAAAAGACCCGTAGTGACATGATGATAATGAAGAGTAACTCAGCATGGAAGTTGTTTTTTGTCTTTTCTGTAAAGTTGGTCAATCTGCATATACGAGGTGTCACATCTAGACCAACGGGTCTATGATCCTAATATTCAATTACGCTTAGAAATGGTTGATAATAATAATATCAATCGAAGTTGGACAGTAAGCCAATTAAAGATTGAATCGAAAAGACTAGTTGGACGATTTGTGAATCAGCTAAATTATTCTACCATCAAACTAGTAAATATGTATAGGTAAACATTACATAGATACAATGTCAAAGTAAGTAGCTAAAGCTAATTGTTATGAAAATCAGGAACAACGTAACGTTGGTAGCACAAACACCTGAATTGAAAAATTAGGCAAACTATTGGCTTCCTTTTTTGAGTTTGAAATTTACCTTCACCCATTGGTAATCATTTGAGTTAAGGTAGACCTCTCTTCGGATTTTTTTATTTTGGTAAGTATTTTAATTTATTATACTTTTATTATTACGTACGTGGATGATCATATAGCGAGGTCATGCGACCCGTCCATATGTCTTCGGTTAAGTTTTCTTGAAAAGGGGCCTACGTTTATTAGGTAACATTATTTTACCTACCTTTATTAGAAAATTATTTTTCTATATTACATAATAAAGGTACAGGCCAGTTATAGGTATTATTCCTATGAATTAAACCATTCCCTATTTGGCGGTCGGCGCGTTTGATGTCGGTCTTGTCGGTCATAGCAAATGAGGCTGCTCGCTACCAATTTGACATCTGCACAAACCGTAGGGCTGGTGACTTTTCAATTCCTAATGTAGTAAAAGTTTATTTATTTAATACTAAATAATATACTAGAAAAATACGACTCGCACAAGATCAATTCTCGGAAGGAAATCGAACCCGCGACCTTTGGATGTCCGGTCTAATGCTCTGACCACTGAGCTATCGAGTCACCAGTAGCATGGTCGAATTTCTTCTAGCATATCCCACTCTTACGCTGCAAGCCAGCGTTATATCATCAATGTGAGGAATCATCTCGACATTCAATTAAAATAACTTTCCATATATTTTCACAATTGATTAAGATGAAACAGCTTTACAAATTTTCAAATTGAGATTTTTGCATTCACAATGCTATTTTTATACCATATTAAACATTATACTAGAAAAAATACGACTCGCACCACATCATATCGCATTTTTTCTACTTATACCTAGTAGAAGAAGCTAATACTAAGTTGAAAACCCTAGCTTTCTGCGCCTGCGCAACTGGACAATTGCTAATTAACTATCAACTTTATTGTACTTCATGAGAGGCTGTAATGTGAGATGTAGTAAATGTTAACCTGAACTGAATCAATTGAATGTGTTGAACTATGATTATTTTTCAAATTCCCAATGTATATCCAAATCAGCCTCTGGTTCATCCGTTTTCAAACATAGGCATATTCCAGAACCTTTCACGATCTGCTATCTTTAGCCACTTGAACCCACATGTCTTCTTTTGCCATTGACTCCTTTTCATACTTCGATCAAGAATACCCTAGATGTCCGGTCAGAGTCTTTAAAATGGCACCTCAAAATAGCGTCCCACTAATAAACTGGGCGCTTATTTTGTACAAAGTAAGTATAAAATAAGTGATAATATAATGTGATTTTGTACAAAATAAGACGTGATTATGTACAAAATAAGCGCCCAGTTTGGAAGTTAGACGCAATTTAGAGGTGCCGTTTTTGCGTACTGATTTAGTTCGTGAACGATATTCTTGATCTTGATATCTAGGATATTCTTGATCGAAGTTTTCATTGTATAGTTTCCTAACGGTACTCATAGTCATATTTCATAGTTTCTACTAGTAACCCAATTTATATCTCTTAAAAGAAACAGCAGTAAATCAAAGGTCTACTAATGATACACCTAATTAGAACAACCTGCCGAAAGAATTTTATCATCGTGTACCCAAACAAAAACTCCATTGTAATCATCTCTATAGCGCTGATTTCTCGCCCAATTAACAAGAAAAACAGCGGACGATAATCCTCAGAACAACACAGGCGTTGACGTATTATTACGATTTGGCACTAACAATAACATTCAATAGTTTCTACTTAAATTAAAACGATCTAAATCCATCTCAATGCCCACACAAAACTAGTCTTAATTTCGCTAAATATAAGGTAGTTAATAAACTGTGTCGTACAGTGATGAGGTCCCATCGGTACTAGGGTAGTATACACCATAGGAGGCTTATTAGAGGCGTGTGAGAAAGGAGGTGTGCGTTTGACAAGTGGTCGGATGGCGGCCATTGTGGCTTGACCGATGGGACGCGGGACAAATTGCGCTGTCCTCTGGAGTCCCGGATTCATCGGGAGTTATTAGGAGTCTTCGGGAACACGCGAAACAATGATCAATTGAATGAGGATGATCTATCAAGACGCTGCTGGAGTTCGTATTATGGATTTCCATAAGAAAGAAATATTCCTTGATGTGTAAAGTGATTTCTTATTTTAATTCAAAACCCAAAAGGCCCATTCAAAGATATATGAATAAAAGACACATAGAAAATAGGTATGTCAGAATTATTTGGTAGATTTAAAGTAGAGAAGAAGAGAAGATTTATACCTATAGCTCCTTCGTTTGTGCTGGCACAACTCATTTAGCATAACCGGTAGTGCCATAGGTGATTTTTTCCCATGACACTACCGATTGTGCCACGGGTAAAATAGCAATAAAATCCTATAAGATGTTTCGGTTAGCAGTCTCAAAGCTTTATCAAATCTAAACACCATTTCCAAATAAACAAAAGGAGTTCCACTCCTTTCGAAATCGAACAATATTTTGTTTGGGTTTGCATTTAATTAAACGTATAAAAGCTTCTTAAATATCAACACATTTAGCTGCATCCATACAAGCAAAATAAACGACTTGAGATTCGCAATCGCGTCAAAAATACCTCGTCCATTGTGGGGTATAAAGGCTTTGGTTTCATCCCTTCGCAGGCCATAGAGGGTTAATGAACAATCAGGCTCTATTGTCTTAGTGTCGTTTCGCATTTCACCTTAAGTACGAATATCTCTCACATTAGCTCGAATAATCCTAATATCATGTTCCAAGCTTTCATTGCGTGAATGAGTTGACAAGGTGATTCAGGTTTTTGGCAACTACAATGGACAGCGGGAATATAAATAAAATAATTAGTACGAGTGTTGAATCGTTTAACATTACGAAAAATATTAAAGAGGATGTCTTTTGAATGTAGATGGCTTAACCCTTTTGCAGTTAGAGGGAACATTTTTCCCACCAATTAAAACCAATAAAAATACCAAAGTTTCTATTTGTAATATTATTTTTCGACCTGACAACACTAACAGAACATTATGACATTTCGGTTTATTTTTATTTGACATTGACAGACTGTTTTTTTTTTCACAAAGTTGTTGAAGTGAATATTCAAAACTGGCGTTTTTTTCTATTGCAAGGGAAATCGGTACATATCTTGGCAATCAAGTGGTGAAAAAAGGTAAGTTCTTCTAGATGTTGTGCTTTTGAATGTTATTTCATAGATGTAAGACGTATTTTTGATATATCTGCCACAAATTTTCATTTATGTCGATTTTTGTTGGTGGGAAGAATATTCCCTCTAACCGTGAGTACCCGTGGGTACCCCGTTTCCTATAACTAATAAGGTTAGAGAAAATATTCTTTTATTGTGTTTATGGTAACTGTTTTTATTTCTTTGCGACTAAGGATTAAATGTTTTTCTTTTCTTATTGGTGTCTAATTGTGTGACATTATAGAGTTATTATGCAAGATTTATGTTGTTTTTTTTAGTTTCTTAAAAAACGTACCGCTATAGCAGGTAGAGGGAATATTTTTACCACCAAATTTTTCGAATTTTCATAAAAATATCTAATTTTCTTTTTTTTTCGATTAAAGATTTTTCTTTCTTGGACTATCAAAAATACCTGATCGTGATACTACAGCTATTTTTTATATCTTCAAGCTCTGTTTATTGTTTTTAGGGTTCCGTACCAAAATGGTAAAAAAGGAACCCTATGGTGTGATTCAGTCTGTCTGTCTGTCTGTCACAGCTGGATATCTCGAGAACTACTATTGGTATCAACTTGAAATTTAGAATAGTTTGAGATGACATTTGCCCAACTATTTTGCAAATAAGTAATAAATTAAAAAAATAAATATGTTTTTTACAACAAGGACTGAAAAGGGGTAATAAAAATTTGAAGTGAAGCTACTAGGGCAAGTGGGCTATGAAAAAGCGCCGTTTGCACATTTTTAATTTTTTTTTTCTAGACCGCATAGTTTTCGACATGTAAAAAAATACCTTTCCCCCCCCTTATCTCCGAATTTTGCAAAGAGAAAAATCTGAAATAATTCTATGTGATAGCAGTTTATATAAAGATTACAGGAAAAATAAAACGATGTCTCAATATAGCACACTTTTTAGAAATTATCAAATTTCTAAAAAAGTTAACATTAGTTCCACTATCGGTCAAGAGATGGCGCTGACCTAAAACTGCAATACTAATTTTATTATTCTACTCTGCAGTGTGGTTTGATGGTGCAATTATGATGGTACGGAACCCTCGGTGCGCGAGTCCGACTCGCTCTTGACCGGTTTTTTGTTGCTGTCTTTGGCTGTAGTTTTGACCAACCACCCATAATTGGTATTTGAATAGTCCGTCTTAACAAGGGTCACTATCAAATATCGTTCAGCCCGCGACGCGGAAGATCATCTTGATGGATGGCGTTACCCGATATGAAAACACTCTTTGTTTTTTAATTTCTTCGTTTATAGAAGAGGATTTAAATATCGTGTTATAAAATTGTGGCTGTCATTTCCTTTGTATTTGTGTGGCTCATGTGTTTTGACTTATGTTAGGTCATAGAATAGGTATAAGTACTACGTTACGTTCAACCACCTTAAAGAATCGGAGCAAAGTTTTATGCCACTGCGTTATTTCTGCCAATCTTCAAATGCCTCTGAAACTTATTCAGAGGCATTTTTAATTATTTTCTACAGTAGACACTTTCAGACATCCAAACATGTATAAAGCGAATTAGACAATTATAGTTACCAAATTAAATTAGGTATTAAGTCAATCGAGTAGGTACATCTAGGTAGCGGCATCTATCCCGGTTTTACCCTAATTAGGTAACACCTAATTATATTATTAAGTCAAATCTAAGTAGCTGAGAAAAAAAATCTTCTTACACACAATACACTGGAACTTTATTAACAAACCATTAACATTAATGAGTGGATATCAAAACCACAACAGGTTACATTGACCCGCTAATTCATAGCGAACAAAGCGATTGTAATCAACCGGCACAATGGACACATGCGCTCGCGCAATTAGCGCAATACGAACTCACCTGTGCCCGTCTGTCCTGCGACTATTAATCACGCGCGCGATTCTTGCGAATGACAGTTAATGGCGATGGTGGAAGTAGCAAGAGAGAGCTATTTTATACTTTCATCATCATCATAATATCAGCCGCACGACACCCACTGCTGGGTATTGGCCTCCCCCAATGATCTCCACGACGATCAGTCCTGCGCTGCTCCCATCCAGCGGCTTCCCGCGACCTTCACCAGATCGTCGGTCCACCTTGTCGGGGGCCTACCCACGGAGTGTCATCCGGTGTGCGGTCGCCATTTTTTCGCCCTTTCCGCCCCAACGGCCATCGGTTCTTCTCGCTATGTGTCCCGCCCACTGCCACTATAGCTGAGCTGACATTTCATACTTTATTCTTAAGTAAAAGCGTGGGTGTCATGCCGCTGATATGGTGAAACGCGACTGATGAAATTGCTTAGACGTTATTTGGAGCTTCAGTTAAGCTTCGAGTTAACAAATATAGGAATAAGAATACCGGTATACTTACCAGAGGATGTGTAGGTATGTAGGTAGAAATATCAAAATTGGGAAGTCAAAGATTATTCTCAATTTAAATACAAAAGACGTCCAATCTGATTATTAACGATCTCTTTATCATAGAAGTTATAAGTAACTGAAATCATCTTATACAAATAAAAATATTGAAGGAACTTCCATTAAAATATTGGATATTAAGTCGCTACCGCTTCCACTTGCGCCAATATTAGCGTATTAGAAACCTCGTATTGACACGGGCATTTGTTCTCTGCTTTGATTTGGCGTAGCAGTTCTAAACTGAATGAACTGAATGCGTTCATTCGTAGCAGGTGGCTTAAATTACTTGGGCTGCAGCTTGCATACAGAAACAGAAGTGGAATTCTATTACGAAATATCTATAGCTTTATGCGAATATCTAAAACACCAATATTAGGATAATCGCTACAGAATACATAATAGTATTATCACAGTTTAACAAATTCTTAACTGTGGTATTATATAGCTAGAATACTATTTGAAATTCACGGTTATAAGGTTTTGTGTTTTTTGAACTTACTAAAAGAAGATCTTGGATTTCGAAGAATGTTAGAAGGCACGTTTTAGAGAAAACGAATATTTTTATATTAGACATTTAACAATATACCTACAACGGTGAACACAATACACTCTTCTTTTTTGGGCAGTCGTCTAAAAATACAAATGGTATTTTGGGAAGTCTATAAGAAGGTCACATTACTCATTTGAAAAACCTTGGACGAATCAAGTGAAAAACTCATAAATAATCTAATTATATGGTAGGCACCGGCCTAAAGCTCTCTGTCTTAGCAAAAATTTTTCTAAGTCTATGGTCTCTATCATAGAAATAAAACGCAGCGAAAATTTTTCCAAGTCTCTTAATAGTAGTATTTTAATATTCTATGTTCCCTTATAATATAAATAAAGCTTTGGAATCTGTTCATTGCCCTTGTACAGGTAAACAGCCAACAGACCCAAGAGATCCAAAACTTACCGATTCATCAAATTAAATGATTTCGTACGAAAACGATAGTTCGTATAAAAAACCTCGCGATTGACCTTTATTGGGGCTAATTGTTTTTTTTATTGCAGATCCGTGTTCATTTATCGTTGAGTGGTCGAAGGATATTTGCTGATTCAGAAAAGCAAACCTGTAATTTGTTTTAGATTTAAAATTACTGCATATCACTTGCTACTGTGTTGTCCATTTGAAATTACGTCATCCATTTATGGATCGAAATAATCATAATCAAGTGGATAAAATACGAGTACAATTAGCTGTATATTAAGATCCTGTTTCACTACTTACAATTAGGAATGACACAGGCATCTCTGGTTTAATTTCAAAACGAAACAAAAATTATGTATCAAGTAAGTTAAATAGAACTTATACGGCAACTGTGAATACAAGTGGGTACGTACAATGCGATTAAATTGACAATAGACAGTGATCCACTGCAACTTTACTCGCGAATGTATGGGAAATTTTACATGTTATGAAGATTATACAATGTGGAGAGGACAACGCGACAATAAATTAAATTTCATATATCTAGTAACACTCCCAGTCTGCCTATAAAATATCAATTAAAAACACCCAATAGTTTAGTCACAGGAATTCAGTTATTTAGGATTAAAATTTAGGGTAACCGTATTTAAAACATAACTTACCGTAAAAAGTGAATAATTTTAATTTATTGCCATGTTTTTGAAAAATATCATAAATCTTGCAATGAAAAATTCCGCATGGACAGCGTCGTTGCATAATGCCGTAGCTCGAGTGGCATTCGATCAAGATTGACGTAGATTACGGCAATTGCCGTATCAAGAACAACGCTGTTTTAATTCAGCATTAATTACGTTTATTTACTCATGTGATTAAATGGCGCCAAAAGTTCACGTCGCGTCTTGTCACCTGTCAAGTACTTGTATTGCTTTCTCTGTGGTACTTGTTGTATGATGGTTGTATGGTCTGTGCCTGTCAATAACACCGCGCTGTTGCCACTTTTACTAGGTAAGTAACCAATATTTACAAATGGTGTTGCATTTCGTATCTGTTTTTGTGGTATTTAGTTTGTTCGAAAAATCATTTTTTTTAATTTCGGTCCTTGGAATTATTTTATAGTTTCAAAATATTTATATGAACTAGTGTCTACAGTGTAATAATTTATTGTCGCATTATCCTCTCCACGTTGTATATAATTTACAGGGTGTTTGGTAATAGCCTTATAAAGCCGAATATGGTAGATCCGGACCATCAAATTTAACAACTTTTACTATGGGACCAACTCTGAAATCGCGAAAAAAAATCAGCTGTTTCATACATTTTGATATTTTCGTTATTCATTTTTGTATGAAACAGCTATTTTTTTTATCGCGATTTCAGAGTTGGTAGTTGTTCAGTTTGATGGTCCCTATCTACAATATTCAGCTTTATAAGGCTATTACCAAACACCCTGTGTAAAACTTACGTCGTTTAGTACCGCAAGCACTCTGAAGTTGGTAATGTCTGTTGTAATTAGGGTTGCCAGATGTCCTTTATTTTAAAGGACACCTCTATTTCACACCCAAAAATTGATCTTGTCCCCTAATTTGAAATCTTGAATAGAGGACACTGTAAACCCAGAACTACAAATAAATTAGAACTTCAACATGCAATGCAAAAAAATTTTTAGGAAGCTCTTAGAGCAGCCGAAAGTAAGTAATACCAAGTATACTTAAAACACAAAAACATTAATCAGGTCGTGTACCTACTTGGCTTCGATTGAAAAAACTAGGTAAGTACGATACATTGTGTATAACTAACATTGTTTTTTATTAATAAATGTCGCTACTGATACCATAAAAGCATTTTATTAAAAATCATGTAGGTAAGATCCTTTATTTTCATCCTATGTCCTAACCTTTAAAATACAAAATGGGACCTGGCAACCCTAGTTGTAATTATTAAATTAATGGTAATGTACGTACCTTAAACATTCTTCCTCTTATAAAAAGATTTACTAGGTAGATGATATCTATTGAAATTACACTACTTTATCAATAATTCCATTATTCCAATAGGACAGTGTAGGTTTTTGAAGCGAAAATTTCTTTAGCGGCGTTGTACGCTTTTTTATAATTAGAGCGGCGGTAATCTCAAAAAAACCGGCCAAGTGCGTGTCGGGCCACGCGCCATAGGGTTCCGTAGTTACCTTAAACCATACCATTTTTAATACCACCTATCATTTTTCGTTTGCAAAAATAACTTTGTTTTTCACAGTGTTGGTATGAATGACAAAGTTATATTTGCGGTTTTGGAAAATGTGCTATATCTCAAAAACTAATTACTATATCTCGTTTAAACTAATTTTGGTTGAAAGTGTTTATTAAGGTCTACAGCATATATTTTTTTTTTAGATTTTTCACTCTCTTATTTCAAAAGTTAAAGGGGGGGGACACACATTTTACCACTTTGGCGGTGAATATCTTTCAAACAGTTGACTTTGAGAAAAAGTTGTTTTAAGAACCTCAATGTCATTTTTAAAGACCTATCTATAGACACCCAACACGTGTTGGTTTGAAGAAAAAAAATTTTTTCAGTTTCAGTTCCATGTATGGGGAGCCCCCCCTTAATCTTTTATTTTTCTCATTTTTGTATTAAATTCGTTAAGCGGTTAACAGAATACATCTACCTACCAAGTTTCAACTGTGTAGTCTTAATACTTTCGGAATAAAGTGGCTGTGACATACGGACAGACAGCCAGACAGACAGACAGACAGACAGATATGACGAATCTATAAGGGTTCCGTTTTTTGCCATTTAGGCTACGGAACCCTAAAAAGACGCTTAGAAAACACTTTTCGTACAAGTCATCTCGGAAATATGAAAATTTGGTATCGTTACATTCAGTACGATGCCCTCATCACAAATATATAAGACTAGCGGCCGCCCGCGACTTCGTCTGCGTGGAAAGTATTTTGTTTATCCCTCGGGAACAATTCCTTTTTTCGGGACGAAAGGTACCCTATGTCCTTTTCTGTGCCCCTGACAACTTGTATGTAAAATTTCATGATGATCAGTTCAGTAGTTAAGACGTGAAGGCGTAACAAACAAATAAACAAACAAACAAACAAACGGACTTTCGCATTTATAATATTAGTAAGGATGACAAGTGCGAAAGTGGTGGGGGTAGAAACTGTGACGTCATAAAGTTTTCAGTATAAAGAATTTTTTTTTTCATACCATGGTATATCAAATGAAAGGGCTTTGTGAAATTTTATAACATTCTCACTACTTGGTCTAACAAATTATTAGCAAACGTCGGAAAATTTCGCAATTCAGAGTCGCCATTGAACAGCTAGATTGAAAACGACTGAATTGATTTTTACAAAATACATAACAAATAACTCTGCTCATACTCTTTTTGAATGTCTAAAGGTAATTGACCAAAGATATTTAAAAATAAGAAAAGTACATCAGTTTTAATAACAGCATAATTTTAAGCTTTTCCTAAATTCTCAGATTCCTTTAATAAATAAATAAAAAATAAATAAATAGACTTTAGTATGTTTATCCTTAATTTTTAGGGTTCCGAAGCCTAAATGGCAAAAAACGGAACCCTTATAGATTCGTCATGTCTGTCTGTCTGTCTGTCTGTCTGTCTGTCCGTATGTCACAGCCACTTTATGCCGAAAGTATTAAGACTACACAGTTGAAACTTGGTAGGTAGATGTATTCTGTTAACCGCTTAACGAATTTAATACAAAAATAAGAAAAATAAAAGATTAAGGGGGGGCTCCCCATACATGGAACTGAAACTGAAAAAATTTTTTTTTCTTCAAACCAACACGTGTTGGGTGTCTATAGATAGGTCTTTAAAAATGACATTGAGGTTCCTAAAACAACTTTTTCTCAAAGTCAACCGTTTAAAAGATATTCACCGCCAAAGTGGTAAAATGTGTGTCCCCCCCCCCTTTAACTTTTGAAATAAGAGAGTGAAAAATCTAAAAAAAATATATGCTGTAGATCTTAATAAACACTTTCAACCAAAATTGGTTTGAACGAGATATAGTAATTAGTTTTTGAGATATAGCACATTTTCCAAAACCGCAAATATAACTTTGTCATTCATACCAACACTGTGAAAAACAAAGTTATTTTTGCAGACGAAAAATTATAGGTGGTCTTCTTCTTCTTATCGAATGAGGAATAGTGGCCACCTCTGGTGTTAGAGAGAATAGGTGGTATTAAATATGGTATGGTATAAGGTAACTACGGAACCCTATGGCGCGTGGCCCGACACGCACTTGGCCGGTTTTTCTATTTAGTAAACAGTATTTGACACTTTCCATGCTTCTTTTAAATTTAAACCACTATAAAAAATGTGTTAACAATTTCTTTAGTATTCAATGCGTGAAAAACCATTTTTTGAATTTTATACATGATTATTTCAAAAAAGAATTGAGTATAGTTTGTTTACCAAATAGGACAAGTAAGGATAACTAAAAGTAATGACACATAGATATGGAAAACACACACAGTTGCTCGGATACCTAAATAACGTGACGAAACTCAATAGGCAAAAGTTATTTACAAAAAATCAAAACAATACACAAAAATCACAGTCTTTCTAATGGGTGTAAAAGGGGCTTAACGGGTGTAAATAATCATTCATAAAATACAACAAATGTTTTACCACGCATAGAATACCAAAAATATTGTAAAGTGTTAATAATATTTGATTTAACAAGACAACATATTTTAAAATAGTGATTAAGTTTAAAAGAACTATCTAAAGTGTCAAAATTTGGTTATTTAAACCTTCGTCTGTTTATCCTAACTTGTCCTAGTAAGGATAAACCTACGAAAGTTTATTTATTTATTTTTTTATTAATTATTAACGGAATCTGAGAATTTAGAAAAAGCAGAAAATTATGCTGTCATTAAAACTGATGTACTTTTCTTATTTTTAAATATCTTTGGTCAATTACCTTAAGACATTCGAAAAGAGTATATGCAGATTATTTGTTATGTATTTTGTAAAAATCAATTCAGTCGTTTTCAATCTAGACCTGTTCAATGGCGACTCTGAATTGCGAAATTTTCCGACGTTTGCTAATAATTTGTTAGACCAAGTAGTGAGAAAGTTGTAGTGTGTTATATATTCGCAATCTACTCACAAAGCCCTTTCATTTGATATACCACATGGTATGAAAAAAAAATTTCTTTGTACTGAAAACTTTATGACGTTACAGTTTCTACCCCCACCATTTTCGCGTTTGTCATCTTATATATTTGTGATCAGGCCATCGTACTGAATGCATCGATACCACATTTTTGTATTTCCGTGATGACTTGTGCGAAAACTAACCTCAAACCTTGTTTTACCGCCCTACTAAATGGAGAAAAATGCTAAACTCGCGTCAGTAAGAATCACGTGGCTGATCGAAAATGCGTAAGACTGATGTGACGGATGGAGAGTAGACAGCTGGCGGCGGAGTATCCCTCTCTCTTTCTACGGGGCGCGTTGAAAATGGCGGCGCGTCATTTTAAGACGTAAACACTTGTGTCACCAGCCGCGCTAATTTTAAAAATGGAACTAATAGCAGCGATCTCTTCGGTGAAATCATAGACTTATTTACACTCTGTGACTATAAGTTTAAATCGTAGAATGCGTGCATGTAGAAATTAAAAAGGCCACTGGCAGGAAATCTTTAGAATTTTTCTCTAATCACAAACTGATTGAATTGTGTGACTGTATAGTAATAGGAAAGAAATAATTTTAATCCTTTGCCGCTAATTAAAAATATAAAAAATGCACAATGTTAATATTCAAGTTTTCACTTCTGCCGGAACTCCCGGAGTGCAGCCCGATTTTTTACTAATTTTTTTTAAACAACCTTATATTTTTAGAACGTTATAAGAA
The DNA here is from genome assembly GCA_943789525.1 of Agriphila geniculea. NCBI lineage: Eukaryota > Metazoa > Arthropoda > Insecta > Lepidoptera > Crambidae > Agriphila > Agriphila geniculea. The sequence goes on from OX038881.1 coordinate 3,394,411, forward strand.
GTTTCAATATACGTTCACTACTAAGTATTTTCAATACATATTCACCCTGCGTGAAGACTGAAGTGTGAAATGTCGTTTTCGATTATTAGAGGGGTCTTTCACTGTACCGTCGTTGCCCTTCTATTTGACGACAAGGAAGTAAATCGTTCGACACTTTGTCACGGATTAGTGTTGAGCGAGTGTTTAGTGAGTGATTTCTATTGCTCGTTCGCAAACACTCCCGCAATGGTTACCGCAATGTTTGCAGAAGCTTCATAGAGGTCAGTATTGCAAAGGTTGGTTTAATCTTCATTTATTTTATGTGGAATAAACTTACGATAAAAAAAAATCTTTTAAATATGTAAATTGAATGTCAATCTAAAAGGATCGTATTAACATAGCAATCTCTACAAAAACTACAATAGTTATACCTAATAATACACTTTTTACTTAAAACCCGATAGCTATTAATATGATAAAGCTTTCTTCAGTAGAAAACACTAGATTTTCCCCTCACACTCCAGTGTCGACAATTTGCCAAAACAAATAAACGCGCGACGAAAAGCGCAGTGCGTTTAAAAGCACAACTCTCCATTACGTTAGAGCTTAAGACAATGGCCGCCACCCCTCGTAAGGAGAACCCTATTTCAAAAATGAAAATGAAAACAAAATGACGTCGCTGTGTTTGATCTACAAAGCTGCTTATGTTAGCTGTGTTTCCAAATAGTTGCAGGTCACGATGAAATGTAGCGCCGCAACAATTTACTATCGAGTATATGTAGAGTCTAGTGTTTGCTATGCGCTAATACTGTTGACTCTACGTAACTGTCTTGTGTATGAGTGCCTAGGTTTTTGTTTGTAGTTAAAATATGTTGGGGTGAGCTGTGTATGAAGACTGTATTTGACTTGGAATTCGATTTGATCTATTAGTTTTTGTTAAGTTGTTTGATATTTTTGATCAGCCTTACTTATTTTTTTTTTTGCATTAAAATAAAAGTTTTTTGAGAATTAGAACTGTTCTTTTATATCCGAGGATATTATTGAGACACATTTTTCAGGTCATTGCGCTAACCCTTTGTTTTAATCACACTTTATACTTTAAGAACAAACTCCTAGTCATGGTTTAACAAATCCTCGCCTAATTAGTCCGGGTCAAAGATAAGTTAATACTTCCGGAAGTGATCCTTCGAGAGTGGCATGACTGAAGAGGAGGGTGATTCTGCGCCTTTGTAGTGAAAATAATTAGTGCGGGCTAGTCGCAGTTATCAAATATTCAACGTTGAAACGATCAAGGACCATAATTTACAAATGAATGAGTTGTTAAAATTATCCAGAACGATGTTTATATATGATTCTTAAGCATTTCTATTTGATGACTGAAATGTCAAGATTTGCTGTATGTTTTTTTTGCTCAAACTGTTTAATAATAATAATAATAATAATGCTTTATTGTATCAAGATGTTGTAACAATCGTAGGATTCAACTGTCTTCCACAGAAGACATTTGTCTGTGTTATGGAAAACAAAGTCCTCTCCCTTAGTATGATACATTTGACAATAAAGACTAATGTTTAGTAAACCATCACCAAAAGAAAGAAAAAAACCTAAACTACTTTACCAATTATTATTAAAAAAAAGATTCTAATAAGTTCCAAATCTAAGTTACGTAATTAATAATTTTGAAAATGACATTAATGTGTTCTTAAATAAAAATATAAATGCTCACAATCATTAAAATAATCCAATTTTGTAAAAATCTTACTTATGTTTTAATTGTATGAATAATCTCAATAAATTAACTAATATTCTGTCGATAAGATGTTTTCAGTACTACTGTAATTGTACTGCCCAAGACATGTGTAAATGACTTTTATCTACTCTCATATCGTAAAATTCGAATTATGAATTTCAAAACGAATTTATATTGACATACTTTATACACGCAATACCGAAAAAAAATTAAAAAGTTATTTTATAACATACCTTCGCTATACTAAGCAATGTTATAAAATAACTTTTTTTCTCATTACGATACAGGGCAAATCCAAGAAAAAGGCAGTGCCGCGATATTAAAAAAAACCAATGATATTCCCATATACTTTCCATGATTAAAACGTACTCTATGGTGATCGATGACTTAGCGTAACGATTAGTCTACTGAAATGCACTTATTTCATAATTTTTTTTTCTAATAGAATACGCGCCATTTTTAGATTTTAATTTTTACTTTTGCTTAAAATATCATAGTAGTGAGTGTAGTGAGTGAAAATTTGACTCCACCCGATATTTTAGATGCGGCGACGGAAAAAACGTCTTACTTAACCTAGGTAAGTACTGCCGACCTACCGAACTCTTTTTTATCATTGATTTATTTTGTAGGTTCAATCGGTTCAATCACAAAATTGTATGAGAGTAGATAAAGAAGTGTATGAAACTGTACGTAACTAGGTATTAAAACACTCGTGTGATACTATTAAAAACCTCGCCTACGGCTCGGTTTTTAAACACACACTCATGTTTTAATACCCTTCATTATGCATCAGTTTCATAAACTACTATTTTAATTGTGCTGTTAAGCTTTTAATTTTATATAGTTTGTTAAATTTGTCGTATATTGACAAAACGTCGGTTTGTTCGTACAGTTCGGCTGCGTTCAAACGATAACGCACGACTCACCCTCAACCCGAACTCAACTCGAACTCAACTCAACCGGAGCCCACTCCTTGAAATACAGAGCTTACAATTTTGAGTTTTATAACACATTAATTAAGCTCCGTCATATTTTGTCGATGCAACTGCACACGCCTCGCCCTCAACCCGAACTTAACTCAAGCTCAACCCGAAAACAACCCGAACTCAACTCAAACTCAACCCGAACTCACCTCAAACTCAACTGAACATTACACAAGAGCTTATTAATGTGTCATAAGACTCAAAATTGTAAGCGATGTATTTCAAGGTGGGCTGCGGTTGAGGCGAGTTTGAGTTGAGTTCGGGTTGAGGTCGGGTCGTGTGTTATCGTTTGAACGCAGCCGAACTTCTGTTGGGTGTCTGTAAGGAAGATGCATGTTAATGTCTATATTTTATTATACTGTTAGTAGTAACTTTATGATGTGAAATTTAAGTGTCTCTTAAACTTGTTTATAAATAAATTTGGATCAAAGGAAGTTATACGTATATAATAATATGAAGGCACCTTTATAACATTATCTTTTCAAACGATCTGTCCACTCAAGCCGCTTGGACACGGATTTCTTTGACGATTTATCCTCCAGCCATCCCTTTCACACCCGTCCTCCTGAATCGAGAGTGAGCAAGATGCAGTGCTTGCTTCCTGAAAATTGTATGCACCGTAGTTTGGAGTCGGAGTTCTTTGTAAATAAAATTGAATATTCAGAGAGGTGTTGCGGAAATCACGGTTATCCCGGGATGGACCTTCGTCCGTCCCTTCGCCAATTGCGTATCTTGATGGAAATTCCATGCCTATGATAATAGAGTTTATACAAGGTGTTTTTTTAACCACTCTCCAAATTTTAAGGATGTATTCAGTCCATGAAACTGAACAACTTTCTCTAAAAGATAGGGTCAAATAATGTAAAAAAGACTGTTCATACATATTAAAGAGCACGTGATCAGTTTAGTATGGAATGACCAAAATTTTTTGGCGTATTTCGACACATGTTTCACGGAGAAAGTTGTTCAGTTTCATGGACTGAACACATTCTTAAAATTTGGAGAATACACCTTGTAAAATGTGTAACAAAATTATCTAACAAAACTGAAACAGGTGATAGTGTTGCTAAAACTAAACAACTTTCTCCAAAGAATATAAGATCGAAAAACGAAAACAAAAATTCATACTCCCATACAAAGTGTATTTGGTCAGCTGATCGACTTACTATAGAAAGGCGAAAAGAAAATTCGTTTTCCGGCCTATGGTTCCTTTGTTCTACACAATCATCTGTTTCAGTTTTTACCGACTTTAAAAGGAGGGAGGTACTCAATTCGACCCGTTTTTTTTGTTTTTTTTTTGTTTTTTGTATGTACACCGATTACTCGAAGAACTCCCAAGTTGGTCCCATTTTTTAAAATTTTGAAATCGGTTCAGTACTTTTCAAGTAATCTTGAAAAAAGCACGAAAATAGTATGATTTTGTGTGAACTACCTCGATGATCAGTCGTATAACTTCTTTGTTTATGAACTGAATAATATAATTATGTTTTTGTTGGAAAAGGGATATCTTAAGTGTAGTTCTTTAACCGACTTAAAAAAGGAGGTTCTCAGTTTGACCCGCATGTATGTATGTTTCTCCGCGATTAACTCACGTTTGGCTGAGCCGATTTTAATTTCTACCTAAATAATATACCTACACTACCTAATACAAAAGGTACCTACACTAAAAATAAAAAAATAAAAAATTGTTTAAAAAAACAAAAAACCGACTTCAAAAAACCTACCTCTAAAAAGCAAGAAATAATATTCGTAATAATAAAACACGTCTATTGAAGTCGGGTGGGGCTTTTAGAATAAAAAAAAAAGACATTTGTACTCCAGCCCCACCCGACTTCAATAGACGTGTTTTATTATTACGAATATTATTTCTTGCTTTTTAGAGGTAGGTTTTTTGAAGTCGGTTTTTTGTTTTTTTAAACAATTTTGTTACATAATGTTGGTCCACCTTACATAGAATTTATCACGCGATGTTGTAATATCACTAGATTAAATTAACAGTTACCCATTTCCCTGCTTCAGTAAACTTCTAAACGACGACCAACCGTACACAAGACGTATTTTTAATGCCACTTATAATAAACTAAAAAATGTTACTATTAAAGCTGTTAGAATATGAAATTGTCAATTATTTGCTCCCACTGATTTGGCTTCACGATAGTCATACATACTACAATCCTGTCAAGTAATTAGAATAACAGTCACTCAATCTAACAAATACTTATGGTTATTCCGTGTGTCCAAGTGATTTAAAAAATAATAATTTTCCAACTTTGTTTACATCGAGAAAACTGATAAAAAGAAACCATGGACATTGCTCACGTAATAAGAGCGTGGCCTTAAGTCCGACACGTCCCTCTGTCAGTCGTGGAAAATTAAATTGTGCAGCTTCACAGAGGTGACAGCTGCCCGCTCCACAAAAGATACATTTACACGTGAAAAATAAAGCTAAGAGCACTTTTCCATAGCAAAAATGTAGTATTACATGGTGTTACTGTATGAATGGGGAATGTCCGAAGAAAATCAAATTAGCTGAATATTTTTCTATAGGTAGGAATAAGCTCCCTTAATAATAGAAAAAAGTTTCAGAATTTTCGACTTCAGTCTCTTCGACTTCACAAATATACGAAAGTAACAGCAGAATGGATATTATACCTTTGCCATTACCTGCCACCACCACAACAAGTATTTAAAAAAAAGTTTTGACATTTTGTATTGAAACTTTTTTTTTAATACCATGTTGTGGTTGTGACAGGTGGTGGCAAAGGTATAATTTCCATTCTGATGTTACTTTCGTACATTAGTAAAGTTGAAGAGACTTTCATTTTTTAAAATTTTTCCACGCAATCGAAAATTCTGAAACATTTTTCTATTACTAAGGGAGATTATTCCTACATATAGAAAAATATTCAGCCAATTTTATTTTTTTCAGGCATTCCCCATTGAATACTGCTTCTTTCTTTTACCTATTTTTTCAAGGATTAATCTTTGTTAACTCATCCTACTTACTTCTACTACTATATATCGTCACCTGCAGGTTCATTTGGGGTAACTGACAAAATACGTAAAATGAGTTAAGTATACAGTTTTTCTTAGATTTTTCTGCTCTTTCGAATGATATATTTAAAAAAACTCTAGCCTTTAAAAAAGTGCAGATACACTACTTATTTTAGGTATGTATTTTTTACACTTCCAACCAAATTTTAAGGTAACAAACATTTAATTCATTTAGGCAAAGTATATTAGTGTATTTCTATAATGGTAGAAAATAAAGTTGGAGTAAGTATGTGACCGAAAAAGCATTGCCTTTACATTTTTTAGTTGAGGTGAACAAAAATATAATCACGGATACGCCAAAATATTCTGCACACTTTCCAATGATTCTTACCTTACCTTATTTGATGTTACTATCATTTCAATAATTTCCACGTTACACCAATTTGACTCGAACCATGAGTGACAGTTTTTACATTAATTTGCAGGTGAGTGAGTCTTTTACCCTGCTTTTCAAAATCCGTCTGTGGTAGAAAATAAAGTTGGTGCATGTATGTAGCCGAAAAAGCATTTAACATTTTTTAGTTTAGGTAAAAGAAAAATATAATCATAGATACGCCACAATATTATGTTAATTTCAACAATAATTCACCAAAGTAGTATTCAAAGGTTTTGAATACATCCCAAGGTGATAAAATTTTACTGTACTACACGCGAAAATATTCAGATTTTAATTTTACGGTTTATGAAAGTTCCGTTCAAAATGGTTTTTGCTGCACATGGGGTGAAAGTGATGGAAAACGAGGCGCAAACGAGATGGTTCTTGTGGGTTCTTGTATTTAAAAGTATCTGCAAAATGTTGATGAGAGGGGAATAAAACAGTCATATTTTATTGGGATTGTTGTAGCGGCCAAAATCGTAATAAAACAATACATTCTATATCAAAGATTTTTTTACAGCATCTAAAAATATTGAACTCATTCAAATTTATGTATATTTCAACTGCTGCCGGGACAAAGCAATATGCCCGTAGATAGCATGCACTCTGTTATAGAACGTGAAGTGAGAAAAATAATTGTTTGGAGCCCTACACAGTGCTAAAGTTATATAGAAACGGCTCGAATAAATCCTCGTCCTTACAATGTAAACGTTCTTGAATTTTATGATTTTATCGACTGGGACCCAGTGACCCATTAATGCCACAATGAAGAAAAAGGATGTAAAAACTATTAAATCTAAACATCCTATGAAACCTGGTGCGACCACTTATGAAATAAAATTAACTGAAAAAGTTTCTAAGCCAAAAGGAAAAGGTGTAATTAAAGGAAAGGGTAAAGGAAAAGTTAAAGAAAAGGATATCAGTGAACCATCAACTTCGAGTGGCACACTAGAAATAAGACTAAGATAAGAATTTTAAGAATTGAAACCTCTATAATAAAGGATTGGCCATATCAGAAGTCAAGAAGGTATAAAGATTTAGTAAAATTATGTAATGATAATGTTATTCCTAGCAGGTACCATGGGGATTTCACTAATCTACCCTATGCCATGAAAGTATTAACTAAACGGACGAAGAAGACTCCTCTCTTGAAGAGTCAAGATAGGAGTAAGCAGAGACCTAGCAAGTTTTATTAAACTTGCTAGGTCTCTGCCTACTTACTGTTTTTTTTATTACTTTTTGTTAATGTTCCGCAATAAATATGAGACTTCATAATGATATAAATGTTTTTATTAATTTTATCTTACTTTTTATCATAAAATTATATTATCTAAATTCTAAACCATCACCTTTTTAGAATCTAAGTAACATTAGTGTATAAAGCATCAGGTTTATATTTCATTATTCTCTACATGTTTATGTACTTTAACTGAAATGTACTGTAATCAATTAAATATACACCGCCCTTTGCATCAAAATGATTAAATCATTTTATAAGTACAACTATGTTTACACCACTTTGACCTGAGCTGTTTTAAAAACATTTTATGCTGATGTGGTGTTACTGTCAAGAGTATCAAAATATTTTGGTGTAACTGAAATGTATTTCTTAAAATAGGATATATTTGGATATTATTTCTATTTAAGCCTGAAATCCGCTTTTTTCTAAGCATTTCTATGAATACAAATTAAAAAAAAGGTTAAAAAGAAAAAAAGTTATGTTCGATTAAAGACGAAAAAAAACTTTAAATGCTTCTCCTACAGCATCGTGTTTTGTCAGTTACCCCAAGTGAACCTGCAGGTGACGATATGTACTCCTATATACTTGTAATACTACTACTATTATTAGTTATCCTATCATAGCGGATAGGTAGGTTTGATAATTTGTGGCGAATGCAAAAGACAATTGATGATAAATCTTACAAAATGCGCCCCACGTTTTTCGATTTAAAACTTCTGTACCCATAGGGTTACAAATCTTTACGAGAGATATTGATTCATACTTTTTAGTCCGTTTTAATTCTTAAAATCCTGTTATTTATGAAAAAAAAATCAGTTAATTTTCTTAATTATTTCAAAGGGTAGAGTTCGAAATTAAAAACTTACTTTTCCTCACGCTTGCAGCAAAAATCGATTTAGCTGCAATTTTTCACGCGCCAAAAGCGCCCTTATCGTGCTGGAAAGGTGAAAACATATTGTCTACACTACATAGTTCAATTTAATCAATATTCCATTACACCTATTTTGATATTTTGGACTCAAAATCACTGTCAAATCCAGCTATCAATATGAATATTCTACAAAATCACCACCCGCTGGGGTGGATTTGACCAAAATAATGCGTCGTATAAACCGACCTCCGACAAGGGTCAATCCCTTACGTGGACGGTCGCTACAAAACGGGCTCAATTTAATTTATAATCGTTTTCGTGGGGAGGAAATTGAGTGATATCAAAATAGAATGGATTTGACAAGGATTTGAAACTTTTTAAGAAAAGAAAATTTGAAAAAACTTGCTGAACACTAACACTAACCCCGTCGTATTTATAGACGAGTAAGTAATGACTTGAGTAAAACTTGCAATTTTCAAATGCTTCTAATATTTTATTTACATGCAATTACAGTATAATTAACCTTAAATGCAGTTTTAATGTAGTTTTGGTGCATTTAAGATTAATTTACACTATAAATTGCATGTGAATATAATATTAGTAGCATTTGAAAATTGCAAGATTTATTTTATTTATTTTTATTTTATTAATCTTTATTGCACAACAATACACAAAGTAAGGTACAAAGGCGGACTTAATGCTAAAAGCATTCTATACTAGTCAACCATCAATAAAAAGACATTCATGAATTTGCGGTACATACAAAGGAGTTACAGAACCTTAAAAAATATTTAAATAACACATAGATAAATAATATATATAAAAATAAATAAACCTTAATATATAAATACATATATTATAAATATATAACAAAAATAACAAGAATTACTTACGCTTTTAGCGCCATCTAGCGTGTTGCAACTTTGTTGGCTCTGACCTGACCGTTTTGACGTTTTTATATGTAATGGCGGCATTGTGACAAAATGTTAAAAAATACTATACATATTGTATTATTAATTTAAATTTCAAAATTACTATGATTTGGGTGGACAAAGTGTTGTGAAATCATTTTTGGTCATTTAAATTAAATATGGCAAGCAAGATCTATTCAAAATAAGTGTTTTATTTTGGTTATATCAGGGTTTGTTTACTTCTTTTTTAGTTGTAGATTTTGTAAAACAAGAGGATAAAGCTACTTTAATAATTTTACTAAGTGATAATAAACATATATAATTATTCCTGTATCGCTAGTAATAAATTAAATAAAATTTTCAAGCAGATTACAGAGCCTTCTTTATTTCTACTTTTTGCCACCATGAGCGCTGAGATCGATTATTATACCTTCGCACCCTCCCAATAGATACGGGGGTAAGAAACCTATCTAGATCTCACAAACAAGTGCTTACCGTTCGTTTAAAATTTTATTATTAAGTTTTTTCAATATACTATATGGTCGCAACGCAAGATAGCTTTTGTAATTACGACTCAACGATTACAAAATAGCGTAAATATCTCTAGTTCCGTATTTTTCTCAACACTCGTAAATGATTCAATATTGTCGTAGAATCGAAAGCAAGAACAAATAATCGCAGACGCAGAAAACTCTCACGTCGTTATTTATCGATAATCGATGTCATTATCGATCTAACCGATGCTGATATCGGATAACCGTTCCGCTAATTGTCACAGCTCTACATCTTCGTGTGGTGTACTGGAATCCGAATCAATTGTTTCTAGAGACGATTTGTTGTATTTACCACTACTGTGTCAATACATCGTGCGAATAAGGTCTCGACTTAGAGCATATTTAGGTACTAATGTTAGTTTTTAGTTAGGTTTGCCTAATTATTTAACGTCTGGTAAAAACACAAAGATTTGATATTCTTTTTTGTTCCTTAAGTATAAACAAAGTATTAAAGTATTAAGTAACCAAAGAAGCAACGGTACAGTGTAAATGAGGTATCAATCAATATTTTTTAGCACAAACACCAAATTGATTAGCATTTTTCTCTACTAAGTTAAAGCTTAGTACTTAATTAATTTACCTAAAGATACCCAAGCATTCCATTGCAGAGCTTAATAAGGCGTGAACACATTTTCCGATTTGACTGTTCTGGAATTCCGTTAGACATTCTTTATACTTAATGATGCTAAATAAGTTACCATGAGGTTAGTAATTATCATGCAATTAAGTAATACAGTTTGGTGCAGAAACACATGGTGTGCAAATTAACTATTTAAATCAATTATTCTTGACAAATGTAAGTCTTTTATATAGGGTGTCGTGGTAACCAACAATTATAGGGTCCAACTTATTTATTTATTTAACCTTTATTTCAAATACAAAATACAGCAATGCCTGATGTAAAATACCTAATGAGGTATTTTTACCAGTCAACTTACTCTATTGGTTGACAGTTGACACCAAGTGAAAAACTGAACTATCAAAAGGAAATTCAAATCGTTTAACGATGTGTTCACCGACTCGATTAACAACACCTTATTTACTTGTAGGTACCTAATTTATAATAAAAATAAGATACGAAAAAATTAAGAAGTGATATTGAAAGACGATTAAATGTGATTGTGATAGCTGAAACCCAATAGGTATACAGTAATCTAATTCGAGAAATATATTGTCTTTGATGATAATCTTGGGGTCTTCTAGGTCAAAGAGCTTTCATGCACTCAGGTAAGTCACTGAGCCATTGACAAAATTTTTTCATGTCAGTGCACTGAGCAAAGATTTTTACAACGGAACAAGTGTCAACGGAATAACACTATATATATCCACCAATGGTATTCAGAGATCGATGTCGTAACAACTGCATTTGCATTACCCTCTATACGAACAGACATATATCTAGGACTGATATTTCGAGTTAAGGCTCGGCCACGACTTTATTCGACCAGCGGACGACATTTACAAACTATTTTACAGCGATGATCCAAGGTAAATTAGCTAAAGACGTATTTTGGAAATCAGGAACTTATGATACGGCAACCACTGAGACCCGAAGCTTTATATCTGAAAAATACTAAATAGTTATCTAGAATAATTTAGTTTTCCTCTCAGTTTTTCTATAGGTATTGACGCGACAATCGTATCCACTTTTGACTACATTAGGTTGTCGAAAATAGTAACGATCTAAAATTTGGGTATTATCAATATTATGTAAACATAGCCACTTTTGTGATCTATTGGTTCGCCCACCTCGTCGTGAGACGTATGCAGGGGTCCCGGCACTCCCGGGTTCGATTCCCAGGGGGATACAATTTGTACCAGGTTTGGTTTGTGGTAGGGCTTATTTCAAATCCACCTGGCTAGCTATCACCATCTCACCTAAGTTTGTCGCCATAACAACAATTTAAAAACTGTTGTCTTCCGGTAGCAGAGGTAAGATAGCCAGTTCCTCAGTGATGAGGATTCCGGGTGTAGTCCATTTCCACCTTTGGCCTTATCGTCACTTAACATCAGTTGAGGTCAAGTCCAAGCACTATTTTTTTAATACACTGAGTTATTACGCACCTACTAACATTTATTTCAGTGTTTAAATAAGTCACCAATAATATATCCCGGTCTAGTCAACTCGGCACCTGAAGCGCGATAGACCCCCTTCGTTTTCTCCTTGCCTCACGCCACCGTCGTCATGCCAGTAGCGTTAGTACATTTGTTAGCGGTAATTTATCGATAAATCTATCGAAATCTTTCAAAAAATTGACGACGGTGGCGTGAGGAAAGGAGAAAACGAAGGGGGTCTATCGCGCTTCAGGTGCCGAGTTAACTCGACCGGGTAGTAGTTTTCTGTTCACTGCAGTTAGTTCACAGTTGTAACCGGAGTCGTGGCTTTACTTAGATCGTAAACAGACTAACGAGTTTATTCGCAAGCACGCACCGGACCTTTGCGCCGCGTAATTAAGAGTTGTCGCCATATTAGAACTGTTTGCATCTCGCCAGATGATCGCTTGGTGAAATGTTAATTGTTGCTGTACTTGTAAGATAGCCTTTACGGGACCTCTTGTGGCACACGGATTGCAAGAATAGAGAATGTTTGTAATTAAGTGACCAAATACTAAACCAAGCCACCAAAATGGTAACTTAAACAATAAATACTCAAACGCGTATCCTTTCTGCACACAATTGCAGTCAACTTGGTTTCTTATAAGGCGGGGGCAACAGCAGGCCGGTGCCCATACTTTTTCTTAAGGAGATGGACCTGGCAAAAATTTATAACTAAGCGATCGACAATTTGACCGTTTGGCCCACCAAATATTTATCAAGACACCGTTTAAACCACCAAATATTTCTCACTAATAATTTTAGCTATGCGATTGACCTTAAAACCTCTCGCAATCGACCACATGGGCACCTCTGTTATAAGGTCATGCTTTCAAATGGGTCGCCTCGCTTTTGCTCGACAAAATCGAGGCGACCCATTTGAAAGCAGGCGGGCACCTGTCCGTCAGCCATTTCTGATGTCCCCACTGCTGGGGCACAGGCCTTTCTTATGGGTGGATAAAGAGGATGGGCCATAACCCACCACGCGGGCCCAATGCGGATTGGTGGGTATTAACGACTGCAAATGCAGCCGGGACCAACGGCTTAACGTGCCTTCCGAAGCACGGAGGAGTTCGCTATAGTAAATTTTCGGTCACCCATCCCATGACCAACCCTTGCGAACGTTGCTTAACTTACGCAATCGCTGAGCCAGGCGCTAAACCACTACGCCACCGAGCTACTCAGGCGGGCACCTATGAAACCTCAAAGTAATATCATAATCTTCTCTGCAATTTCATTTTCCTGCAAGCCCAGCCCAGGGGCCGTACCGGCTAACGAATCGAGCTTCGGAAAATTTGCCGAGTTTCAAATTAAAAAAGATAAATTGAAGTGAGGAATTTCGTATTGTACTATTTGTTGAAGTTATTTGGAAGATATGGATGTTTGTGTGACCTCATGAATTAGGGTTCGCCATTTTGGCCCAATTGAAGCTCGATTTATCTGTTTTAATTTGAAACCCGACAGACTTTTCGAAACTCGATTCGTTAGCCGGTACGGCCCCTGAAAGTGCCTTCTCTGGTAAAATTGAGAAGCTGTCTGTGCTGTGCTAATCCTTTTCTGTTGTATTTTCAAGCCATGTGTCACCAGAGGGCGCGATCTGTAGCCTACGCGGAAGGTCGCGCTATCTGATGGGTCGCCTCGCCTTAGTCGAGCGGCGCCTAGCCTCAAAGGCTACAGATACACGAATAAATAAAGACCTATCTACATCTGCTTGCGCGCCCTCTGTCGCGGCGTAAACTTTACTGTGTTTGTAATCTTATACGCGGATAAATATAATTAAACCGTCACGAGTAAAGCTTTCCACTTGTTAGACAAAATAAGTATGGCTAAATGTAGGGGAACCTGTTGTACCTTGGACAGAGTTGTACCTAGAATAATCATGATTTTTTCAAAAATCCCGCACGTATAGGAACCGTTGTCTATGGTATTTCAAACGTCATTTGTTAACATTAACGTGAAGTTAGTTGAGATTCGCCGGCGCCGTGTGAGCACAGTTAAAAAAGGTAATTTATTGTTTGTCAGTCAAAAGGCTTTACTTCATGCAAATTAATTTAAAGTGATGCATGTTTGTCAAAACTGTTTTATTTAAAATCTAATCTTAGTTTATCTAGCTACTAAACGGCATGAGTGTCAAATCCTAACCTCAATCGCAAGTGGGTTTATAAAGCTTGCTAAGTGAAGTTGTCGCAAAGTTGTACCTAAGCCACCCAACTTACGATGTACCTCGGTCACTGGCCAAGTTACATCATTTTGGCCCGAAGTAGATCAAAAATTCTTTACATACATTTTTATGGGTATAATTGTATTTAAATTGTTAAAAAACATATAACATTTGTTATAAGTACCAAGATATTAAGAAAAAAATTAATCCATCAAAGAGTGTCAACTCAAAAAGAGGAATATTCCAGAAATTGAGATTTATTGGGTTTTTTAAATACTAAGTACTTAAATTAATATAAGTAATAATTGATAAAAAAAGTAATTGAAAAACTGAGTCCAACATATATCTTTTTGTATTTTTTAAGTTTTTTTTAGTAAATTTTTGTTGTAGATAACTTCTTAAGTTTTTTTATAATTTATTTTTGTTTAATCCAGCGCATTTAATGGATATTTTGTTAGAATTTATATTAAGGGATAAGAAAATACAAAAAATTACGTGATTCGATGACAAAATATTGTCAACAATATTATCAAAAACTAGATGGGTGGAGACTTTTAAAAAAAAACATACTTTTACTTAAATATTGTTGTTAATAACTGTAATAAATTGTTAATTGTATATGCTAATATAGTTAACTAATTAATATACAACAGAAAATAAATAAATTCTAGCGAATAAAAGTGTTTATCTCAATTTGAACCTGCTTTGTCCAAGGTACAACGGACACGGTCCAAGGTACATCCGGTTTGTTGTACCTAGGACAGTTTTCCATTTTTTTTCCAAGTGGCTAGTGGTCCCAGGTGTTTGAAAATATACATAGCTTTATGAATGAATTATGTAGTTAATTAAATGATCTTTACTTACATGAACACTAGACCGGTGTAGCATGCACCATAATTTTTTTAAAAATCAAAATTCAAAAAACTGGCCTAGGTACAACAGGTTCCCCTACTCTCTGTCTAAAACTAAACTCATCATCATTTATTTTCGCTTCTCTCAGAAGTTTTTGACGTCAACGAAAGACCAGCGTCGTGGCGTTCTAGAATGCTGCAACATCATGCTGAATGAGCCTTTTCAGTGCCATTTCATTTTATTTGCATAATTATGTTATCTGCTTTTAAGCTTTGTATTGATAGTTTTATCACGGTATAAATTATTCATTCAATTAATCATAAATTTAAACCATATCACTACCACACTGAAATATTGAAAAACATATAATTTTGGTCAAACAGCACTTGAAAGTTCTTTATTGAAGAGGACGTAGGAGACGTAGGGACCAAGAGAAACGCCTTGCGATTTTATGACATACAATCATGAGACATTTTATATTATCACACATTTTATTTAATCTACTCTACGTTGTAATTGAATGAATTTATGATAACAAGAATTGAAAGCTTACATCAGTATATGTCGGAAGCATTAAAGCAGTAGTGAATCATAGTACGTCACACTGTCAGTCATTTGTCCATAACTCACTGGCCGGCCGAGTCACACTATACTGCTGTCTGTAATTATTCGCCTTTTTACTGCCAATCATGAATCGGGGATAGGGTTGCCAGGCGTCCGGCTAAAGCCGGACATATGTAGGCTTTTTGATTTATTGTCCGGCCAAAATAAACTGTGTCCGGCCTGTCCGGCTTTTGTTAGGCTTTTTACACTCACTCACGCACATGGTCGTTCGAGCGAGCGGCGCGTCAGTCGTCGTTTCTGCCCCACACGGAACACCGCAGACTGTGCTTCACCTCACACCTCGGTAGCGTGACGCGACACATGCGCTCGTGAGAGCGAGACAGCGAGCACCGAGCATAAAAAAGGCCTAGTTTTACGTCAAAATGTCGTATTATTACTAAGATACAAAATCCTTCAATAATTTAGTTAGTGTCCGGCTTTTTTACCTAAATGTCCGGCCATACAAGCTGCTCTGTCCGTCTATCAGGTTAGACGACCCTAATTGGGGATAAACGATTACAAATAACAGGGGCTTATTGCACTTATTTTGAACGATAAAACCAAAAGTAGAAGTGGTCATTTTGATTAAATATATGATAAATCTATAATTAACCTTAAGCACGAAAATTTTAGTTAAAATTTGGTGCAGCAGGCATCCTAGGCTTTTTGCCTATGTTCCAAGCAGAAATAAAGTTAGTAAAGCATTATATTTTTCTTTAAACCGTTTCCTGAATATGCAAAGTATTACAAATTGTGACCAAAGTTATACCTCACTTAACTAACTCAGAGAATAGATAGTTGGCAGCCCTATAAAGCCCGGCTGCGCGATCTGCGCAAGCGCACGTATTAGGGTTGCCGCTGGTTTTTGTCACTTAATTGTCGCCGTAGGTCTTAATCAAGCCGCGCGCGACGAGGACTGCATTCGATTACGACCCGATAAATTGCTCAATTCAAACATAAACAATAAGAACCCTATTGCCCTTATTAAGACAGCTCAGTACAACGACAGTAATCCTGCCTCTTGAGTTAAAGGTCCTGGGTTCCTGGTTGGGTGAAATACTCGTATTTGTTTGATGAGCATAAGCATTTGTTACCGAGTCATGGATGTTTATTCTTATTTATTAAGCTTTACTTAATTTGGGATTAAATTATTTGTGTCACTTGTTCGGAACATTTAATACAATGAGGAAATCTTTGACTTTGGTCATTTTAATTAATTGCAATCTTGTTAGTGATTTACACCAGTCCGTGAAATTGTATGAGTTTATCATAGTACCACTCGTATAATAATAATACGATTACTTTTTATATTGTTTTGATTTTGACCCTTAAGAGCGTGCAGTCTGTACACTAGCGCCGCCATTGGAAATAAAATCATAGTGCTTAAATAAAAAAGAAATTATGAATTATCTCTCTGGAGTGCACTCTGAACAAGCTTTGTGGTACTTTTTATCACTTTAACGATATTTTCTAGCCTGTCGTTTTGTTATATGGACTTTTATTGCGAAAAGTGGCCACTTTTAACAATAAAAGTCCATTAAACTAAACGACAGGCTAGAAAATATTGCTTAAGTGATAAAAAGTACCACAAAGCTTGTTCCGAGTGCACTCCAGAGAGTTAATTTACAAATTTGTCTTTATTTAAGCACTATGATTTTTTTCTAATGGCGGTGCTAAAGTGCAGACTGTGCAGCCTTAATAAAAGTTGTCATGTCCAATTTTTTACCAATTCGTACTATACATCGACTTAATTGAGTTTCACTAAACACTTAATAAAACACTACTTTGTCATTAAGATAAATATTGTCATCGAGTAATTCCAGCTGACTGCGTAAACAATTTAATTACTTATACAACTATCTAGATAACAATCAACCCAATGGTAGTTAGCACCAATGATTAATTAATTTCTCCGCTATCAGTTTTCAAATCGGGTAATAACAGCAGACAACAGCTAACTCGCGCTAACGAAGGTGGTTGACTAACTAACCGCGCAAAAAGTTAGAAACTGAGACCCTATTCTAAACAAACAAACGCGATTATCGAACGATGTTCGTCCCACTTTATAAACTCATATATAAGATTCAAAATCAAGTAAATCGAACGACGAGCATCGTGCGATTTATCGGGATTTTTTTATTGTAATAGGCCTTCTGCGCCTGCGTTGCTCGCGGTGTTGCTTTCAAGCATTTGCATATAATGACGCGCAAAAAGCGCAGATGCGCGTTGTCGGCACAATGCCCGATACGAACCTACGATAGTTAGTCTTCTGTGGCTTTTGTAGGAAGCAAAAAAGTCAGTCAACCAGTCTCTTCGGGGAATCAATCCTGGTACCTCTTGCGTGATAGACCGGCATGTTGACCACTGCACCACTCAGGTCGTCAAATGAAATGTTATAGCTAAATGCTACAAATCACTGTTTGTAATGCTTTGTAAAGGGCAAGCTAGCAGTAATTCCTGGAGATATTTTATTTTAATTGCTCTCAATCAGTATGTAAATTAAATAATAATACGTGCAAAAAGCTAGGTTAGCTTTGTACTAAGAAAATAATATCGCTATTGCGATATTTTATTTCAAATTAAACAAATCAAATAGATTAGCTTTGCACTAAGAAATAATAAATTTAAAAAAAATACTCCTTTTATAAGTAGGTATAAATTATAAGGTTTATGCTTTCTGTTACCTACATCATTTTAAACTTAATTAAGTAGCAACAAATAAGCCAATAACTTTTAAAACATTGTTAAAAGCGATTCATTAAAAATGTATTGCCAAACAGTAGCCTAAACAAGAAAGATAACACCAAAGTACTTATGGAAATAAGTCTCCAGTTTAGCAAACCCTATAATTACGTACAATGCAAAACAGTTGCCATGACGAGCTATTAGCTATTACTAAAATAAGTTGCCATATTAATAAAACATTTACTCCTTGTTAAAAGGTGGAATTACACACCTAAATGGTGCCCTTTTTTAATGATTTGAAAGTCTAATAAGTAAGCTACATAGTTAAGTCACATGTTTTTTGAAGAAAGCAGCTGGTGTTGAAAATATTAATTTCGTCTACACTGCATAATCGTTTCATAGTTTTTCTAAAAAATTGTGCCGGTGAATGCAAAGTTATTTTTGCTTGATTTTTTTAAAAGTTCACTCCTAACTCAAATTGTATTTTTTTAATAAAAACTATAATCCTTTTTTCTGTCAAGCGTTTTTTACATACAGACCGACCTCCCCAAAAATCTGACCTCGACCCCCTCCCCGAAAATCTGGTCTGGCTACGCCTATGGGTACACACATACATGTGAAAATCTATAGAAGAAGTGTATTAAAAAATAGTGATATAAAGCGCTAAAGTAAGTACCTATGTTAGGTTTCATTGAGAATGAAAACACATAAAAGATTGTTCACTTTGATTTGTCTCTTCATTTAAAACCGACTCCTTTTTTCTCGACTTCAGTTAACAGAGACCGGCTCGTCTCGTTCTCGCTCGTAATTTCTTATTCGCCTATATCTTAGCAATAATCTGTTTGTCGATATTATCCGTATCGACTCGTATGAGTGTCTGCAGCTTATTGATTCCGAGAAATAAAAACAAACAATTAAATGGAAGCACTGCCCGTAGATTAAGTTGTATTTCCAACTGGAGGTGGCGCAAGTTGTGACGTGAAAGCGGTTTGGGAATAAAAGATAAAAGTTGTTAATTACAGCAACTGTTTCGAGCTTTGTGGATAAGATTCGATATTTTATTACAGATAGTAAAATGGATCATTAAACTTAAAATTATGGGGCACCGTAGATAGTGTGAGATGACTGAAAGATAAGTAGGAGGTACCAATATAACTCACTTCAATCTTACAGATGCAGTGTGTAAAGTTTTCGTCATTGGTGGAAAAATAGCGCAAGAAAATAAATTTATCTAAGCAAAATGGGGTTTTGGTTATTGAATCTGTTAAGTTTAATGTTTTCCAGCCTCTCCCCCCCCCCCCCCCTACTCAAATGGCCAACATTCAATACGTTTGATTGAACGCCAAGGTTACTATTAAAGTTTAAATATGAGCAAAAACACGACTGCCCTATCAAAAACGAACTTGAAAGTTAATTTAGAAATTATGGTGGAATAAAGAAACTCATGTGAGTTAGTTACAGTAGTATGTACCCACAAACATACATGAACCCTGAACACCCTACACTCCTTTTTTGGCAGTCGTGTAAAAAACTACTAAATCACATGTCACAAACTTATGTACCTAAATCACCGACTTTGATGTATCTAGGTAGGTATTGTGTGGAATTGACAAGCTTACGGCACGTAATTTATAATTTACTACTTATTTTAAAGCTTTAACGTTGGCCATTTGAGTAAAGGGGGGCTGGTCGTTTTACATAAAAAAACGACGCCACCATCTCCTCAAGTAATTGGTTTTACCCATAGACATTTGGTTTTACCAAGCTTACTTGGATTCATTTAATTCTTGTGTAACCTCTTTACTCTCGAACCTTGGGCCACAGTGTTGCCATTCCTCGATATCTGCGCCGATGCATCATGCGCCGCGTAACGGCGGCGCCTGCGCAGCCCCGCTGGATTTATGGCAACACTAACGTTTAATTTGGACATAATTTAATTTGAACACGCCGCTGCGCGACTTAATAATGATATCTCGATACCGCAGTGTAATGTTCACTGTTTAATGAACGCATACTCCTATTGAACTGTTTATCGGTTAACGATTGGGGCGAACGAACTGTGTGCGCCATTTTGAGTGCTGCCAATTTTAATTATGCTTATTTATTATTGTAAAATAAATAACTGTCATTCGGATCACCATGGCTTGAAAACAAACTATGAAACTTTAACGATGATTCTAATGTAGTATTATAATTAAAACCTACTGTTACGTCACTTTTTTTCGCCATTAGTTACTCGCATATTGTTATGAATTTGCATTTTTTTGAAAAACAAAATATTTCCTGAAATTGATTTCTTTAAAAGATAACTAAGCCTCATTTCCCTTGTTCAACTTTTGTTTTATATCCGAGTCTCCAATGATTGCATTTGAAATGGAAACTACATTAGCACAGCCACAGTAATTTGCGTAAGCAAAAGAAAACGCGAAATCGAAGCAGCATCGCGTGCAAAATTGAATGGCAATTTGTCATACAGAAGTCGGGCCGTCGGGCGACTGGCCGCAACGAAAATTGCGTACGTGTGAAAAATTCATAATTAACTCGTTTGATCTGCGGCCAAGACAAAACTCAATGCCGACTGCATCAGATAGTATTAAAACAAATTAGCGATGAGAAATAAACAAACAGGAACGGAGCAACTGAGTTATGTCCGATAATTAAAGGCTGCCGTGTCCATTTGCAGTTTGTGCCGCGGTTCGATTCAAAATGCTATATGTGAGAGTCGGTAGCTCTCTACCGATCTCTATTTCTGTAGAGCTTGTAAAATAGTACTTATAAACTAAGTATGATTTCTTTTCAACTAAAAAAAAATCATGTCTTGACATTCGTTTTCTATTAGTAAAAAGAGAAAAACATTTACCTGAAGAGATTTTTCGCATAGGAGGATGTTAAGCAATTCAAAATTTTACATAATTATAATACATAAATTATTCAAACTTTCATCGTAGCTTCGTAGCACAGCATTTTTACTGTAATGTTTTTGTATATTTTTTGTATTTATATTTTTACATTCACATTCGATCGTTTTGAGCATCACCACGATCAGGAACGGTGAAATGACTCCATTTGGCGCGGCCGATAAACGCCGGGTTTGGACGCCCATAATTATTGACTGGTAACCCGCCGCGCCGAGATGACATCTAACTCGCATTTACCACTTTCTAAGTTTGGCGCGAGATCGCGATCGTGAAGTAGTTGGCGGTTGGCTTATTCGAGAATATCGAGATCGAGTTGGAATCGAATAATCATCAAAACGGTTCTATGCAAACCATAGAAACCGTTATCAATGTACCAAAATAACAGATTTTTGACCTAAATTCGATCCTGATATGAACTCGATCCCGTCAATGCCCGTCGAGTGTAGGGGGGCTGAACCTGGGGGGATAAAACCGACGAGATCAAGTTCCAGTTCGAATCAAAAAACGTCAAAACAATACAATGGAATCCATGGGAACCATCTCCAATGTACCAAAATAACAGATTTTTGACGTTATTTCGGTCCTGATGTGAACTTGATCCCGTCGAGAGTATAGGGGATCTGATTCTTATGTACAAATTTTTTTTCAGCGGAGTGGAAGGGTAGAAAAGCCAATCCCTTCAAAACCATCATCACCATGGACCATAGCTATCAGATTTTGCTCTTTTCCAGCCAATAAAGTTGAAATTTAGAATAAAATTTGAGAACTCTAATTTTCATCGGCGAGATGAAAGTTAAACGTCGTGCATTAACATTTTTTTTATTTCTTTGTTCTTAACTAAAATAAAAGTAAAAAATAAAAGTTGATGACATAAAGATCCCTACAACACTTGTAGAATACTATTAGGTTTATGTATTCTTTGCTATTGCCAAAGTTATTTCTTTCTGGCGTTTTTTAGGGTTCCGAACCCAAAGGGTAAAAACGGGACCCTATTACTAAGACTTCGCTGTCCGTCTGTCTGTCTGTCTGTCTGTCACCAGGCTGTATCTCATGAACCGTGATAGCTAGAAAGTTGAAATTTTCACTGATGATGTATTTCTGTTGCCACTATAACAACAAATACTAAAAACAGAATAAAATAAATATTTAAGGGGGGCTCCCATACAACAAACGTGATTTTTTTGTACGGAACCCTTCGTGCGCGAGTCCGACTCGCACTTGGCCGGTTTTTTTTTTAATTTTTCAAGTTTTTCACAATCAGCGGACAAAGCTAGTCGTCAATGTTAAAAGTATCAAAGTTGTATTTTTCGTAAATTCTAAGTTTATTTTTGTTTAACATTCACTTCAAACTTGCAGTCGGATCCAGTACCTATGATATCGTGATAAATATCTTTTAATTACCCGTTTGAATCGAATGATCTGGTTACAACTGGTATATTAATAACCAACCACGACCCTTCTCTTATCAATCTGAGGATTAATCGGCGGCAATAACGAAACGCTGGATTCAATATAACCTGCGTGTCGTTTGAGACACACCCTGTACATTTCATTCGACTAACATATTTTTTACTTTAATTAATATTTTTGTAAGTTTAAAAAAATATTAAATGTTATGCATAAAAGTCACAAATGCCGAATCTATGTTTAGGTACTTACTTCTGGCACAGAATTGATACCTTACACCGCAGTATATACAAGGACCTCTCGTGGGGTTGATCAGACCATCAAACTGAACAACATTCATTATGGGACCAACCTTGAAATCGCGAAAAAAAATCACCTGTTTCATACATTTCGATGGATTACGATTGTACTTTTGAATGGAACAGCTGATATTTTTTTTTTGCGATTTCAAGGTTGGTCCCATAATTAAAGTTGTTCAGTTTGATGGTCTGATCAACCCCACGAGAAGTCTTGTATAAACTAAAATGAACCTTGTAGGTATATTCGTTTTTCAAATATGCTGTACTTATACTACGTGTTACAAACAGAATTTATAAAATCTCGTCAAGTACCTAATTCGGACTTTGTGAAACAGACATTCATGTGATGTAGTCTAATAATAGTTTTTTCCTCATTGACATTAAACATTGGAGTTTTTTGGCGCCCATTGTCAAGTTCGGTTTGGTGTCTTCTTCTCTGTTTTAATTATTTGCAAATTGATTCATAGTGGATATTGTGTCTTAAAATTGGTGCAGTTTTGTGGTACAAGTGTCTACGCAACTGAACAATATGTGGGATAATTTAAATAGGTGCGATCTTGGTTGTGTGAAGCTGAGACTTTTATTGTAGTGGAGTGGTGGCTACCTCGGCAGAACTTACCAAGTAAACTGTCTTGATATACTTGGTGCCAAATGCTCCAAGCAGCATTGGAATGCGATGCATTATAATGTAAACTGAAACAATCTAACACTGAAATATTCAACACTTGACACTGGCAAAAATTAATTCCAAGAGGAAAGTAGATTGCTAAAACAAAAATAAGAAGAATAAGACATTAAACATTATTTTCGTCAACTATTTTTAGACAACCATAGAACATACTTAATTGTTTAATTTAAATGTAAATGTAAGTGGCGCAGTGGTTTACCGCGTCGCCCTACGATTGCGGAGGTTATGCAATTTTCGCAAGAATCGGTTATGGAATGGGTGACCAAAATTTTATTATTTCGAGTTTCTCCGTGCTTCGGAAGGCACGAAACCGTTGGTCCCGGCTGCATCAGCAGTCGTTAACACCTACCAATCCGCATTGGACCTTCGTGGTGGGTATCCACCCATAAGGAAGGCCTGTACCCCAGCAGTGGGGACATTAAAAATGGCTGATGTCAAATGACTCTATCCCGACTATAAATATAAAATGGTCGTTTTAAAACAGACTCAACTTTAATATCATACTAACTTCAATAAACTTTTCAAATGTGACATATAATTTGTAAAATTAATGGTTACTGTCAAAGTAACATCGCATTAAACATAACGAACATAATCGATTCCTGTATATGTCAAAAATCAATTTATAAACACGCTCACACATTTCACTGAAAGACAGTTACAAGACGTTTAATTCGCAGTTTTTATCAAGTAATTATAACTCCTGGTTATTGAACATACGAGTAGATTTTAATAAAATATTTGAAGTCACGAAGAGGGTAAGAGAAAAAAATATCACAAATATATAATTACGTAATGAGTTATCAGCATTATGGCGGAATACTTGTCTGTGTTGGCACTTGTAAAGGGTAGAGTTGCCATAATCACCTCCTTGTTCAGGATCAAATTCCTAGAATATATTATCTAAGTCCTTAGAATGGTGACCACTCAAAAGACATGTCCAATCGCTTCTACATCATTTGCCTCACCATTCTCAAAAGTAAAAGTCTATAGAGACTTAATCAAAGTATGTATGTATGTCAGAGTAGGTATTTTACTCTGCAATCAGAATAATAATTATTTTCTGCTTTAAAAAGTGAGATTTTTGAGATAATTTTTAATCAATATAGCACATTTTTTTTTCACAAAATATGTATTTTAATGTTTTCGTTATGGTTTGTCCACTCTCTAGGTCCATTTTTACTATTCAAACATCAAACGACTCAATAATCAAACTGAGATAACGCCGGGGCATCTCCTTCACGCAAATAAAGCGAAGAATTAATTGTAAACATATAAGCGAAAGGTAATAATTTTTTTTTTGTTCTGTGGCTTATTTTTTTCTCTAGAAGAAACTGTGATCTTGAAAAAATGATTAGCGATTTTTGATTGAGAAAAAATAAATTTTTGAGTCATAGTAAAAGAAGAAACTGTAGTAACAAATAAAGAAGAAACCGGCCAAGTGCGAGTCGGACTCGCACACGAAGGGTTCCGTACCAAAAAACAGGGAAAAAATACGTTTGTTTTATGGGAGCCCCCCATAAATATTAATTTTATTCTGTTTTTAGTATTTGTTTTGTTGTGATAGCGGCAACAAAAATACATCATTTGTGAAAATTTTTACTGTCTAGGTATCACGGTTCATGAGATATAGCCTGGTGACAGACAGACAGACAGACAGACAGACAGACGGACAGACAGACAGACAGACGGACAGCGGAGTCTTAGTAATAGGGTCCCGTTTTTACCCTTTGGGTACGGAACCCTAAAAAAAAATATAAAATTATGGTTGTAAATTAGCAATTTTTTGTAGTTAGTTTCCTGTCTAATATGTTTTATATCCTAAGACTATTGACGCTCGTAGTCTCTCTAGGTTGCGGATGAATGGTCACCCTGATTCCCTGCTTGGCCTTTAATGTAATCCACTTAGCATCATGATATATACTTTTTATTCTGCTCACTCTAGTGTCAGCAATTAAAAGGCAAACATATAATTTATTGTCACAGAGTTTTACGTTTATTAAAAACATGATATAGAATATAATAAATAAATTCAATTAGATTTCTAGTTTAATGCTCTGTTCCTACTTATAATACATGTTTTCTGCAAATGCATTTTAGTTTATAGTGCTTAAGCAGCCCAATGCGAAGTAGAAGTTAATTTAAGTATTTATTATCTTTGTCTTTTGTATTCACAGTGCTATTTTTTAAATTGGAATAACACTTTCGCTAACTTGAAAAAATGATGATTAAAAGATATGATTTTCCTAATTCAGACCCAATGGAAAATACATCTTTTCATTGCAGTTGCGATCCAACTGCTATTAACTATTAACTTTTATTATATTTTCTAGATTATTTCAGTTAAAAGATTTAATAAAATGAAGTCATATGTAAAAGTATACTTTATAAAAGAAATCGCATTTTTCCGGAATATAGAACCAAATAAACGGTCTATTGTCTCTACATTATTTCTCATTTGATTTTCTCAAATACGTTGTTACGGAACATGGTAGGTAATTTAGACTATTTATTGTGTGAATTATATCTCGTCTACACAAAGACTGAAAATTAAGTAATATTAAAATTAACGACATCATTAAAAATTAACTTTGACTAGTGGTTTATCCACTAGGCTTTTACGAATAGGTACTATAGTGCGGTTATATTGAAAGTACGTTGATAATTAGTTGGTATTTGCTTTGATTTTTTATTTTCCCGATGTTTATTTGGTCTTTTTGTAGGTAACTTGTCTTGTTACTCTTATAATTTCTCTTAGAATAATAACACTTAGAACGATAGTTCTCTACTAAGCGCACTGTCAAAAGTGAGGCAACTAAAACAGCCAAAATGGCTCCGTTTTCAGATTGTTACTCTACATTATTACATGATCACACTGATTAAGTACAAATCAGTTTCAATTTTCCCATATTTATAAGACTAGTTACTATATTATTGGGTTTCAGTTACGAATAGTTAACGTATGAAAGATATAAATTTGAAAACTAAGGCTTGGTATAAGTTGCCTCACTTCGCATACGCAGACACGGCTTCTAGGTGTTATTATTCTAAGTAATTTCTCGTATTTTGTAAGAACAAACAGGATTCTAAGAATGTCAGAGTCTAACATTATCGCTTGGTTCTGATATACTGGTCTCTCGCAATCTTAATTGTAACTAACCTATTAGATTTTATGAAAACAAAATATTAATTTTTTTATCCGTTATTCAATCAAAACATCTTGAATGATACAATGTACGTAATTTAGTCGTGAATAGCTTAATCTCGCTGTACGACATTGTGTAAATGTTTTTTAATCACGCAGATTGTCTAAAGATAATGCAAGTTCTCAAGTTTATCAGTTAATGACGGGATATATCTCCACGTAACCCTAAAAAACACGATTCCTCGCCGTTTCCCCGGCACAATGTCGTGTACCAGCAAAACGATAATTAATTAACCCGTCATTATCTCGTTTCTTTCTATCTGTATAGAATTTCGCATCCCACTTTTCTTAACACCGCTCATTGTTATCATTGGTCATCGCAAAAACTCGTATCTCGCCGACAAAAGCCGATGCACTAACATTGCCGGCTTGGAATCCAAACCAAGCTTTGCTCATTAACGCTTCTCCACTGCGAATCTATATCTCGCGCACGATCGCCGTATCTGCGCGACGACCACCTTTCGAAAGATAAATCTTGACCACCGCATGAAAGTCCAAACTCGTATGACGCTAATTTTTTAAATTTTCAAACATGGAACGTCGTAACTTCTTACCGTTACCACGTAGGGCAAATGAAACCTTATTAATGCAAGCGAAAAACACAGTATGTATTGTAGAGTAGATTTAAGTTAAGTCGTTGTGCGTATCGATTTCAAAATTCGAATGGTTGCAAAACCAGCTATGTGCAAAAGTCTTCCAAAACAGAATGAGCTTAAAACCTTCAACTTTAAATACTTTTTATGTCATTTCCGAATTGTAGTTAGTGGAGTTTCTTGGCAATAGGTCCGCGTACGTTGCACGGTTAGTGTTTTTGCTTCGGCGGCGGCGTAATTAGGGGCTATCGGCGGCGCGTATGAAGACATAAATAAAAGGAGAACGGTTGAATTAGCGGCCCGCTATGGCACTGCATCGGGTGACTCGAAATTTCGATCGATCGTTTGTTCTGATTTCTTTGGCTGCGCAAGAGGCTGCAGAGTTATTGATCATAAAAGATTATGTGTAAGGGGTGATCGAACTTCTTTTCGCTGCTCAATGGGATATGAACTTATTTAGATTATACAATTTTAGTTTTAAGTCCAGGGCCATGTTTAATAACGTGACAATTTGTCAATTGTCATGACAATTTGGTTTGCATTGCGGTGTAGCTATGAGTCACAAATTGTCATGACAGGTCACCTGTTAAGATAAATAATTTAGGTACTAGAAAAATTGACTCACCTACTGTATAGCATCTCAGACGGGACTAGAGGCCGCACCCTTGGGATTCCGGCTCAATGCTATAATAACAAATATTAGACAACATAACAAACGTTGCTCTGATTCCAAAGTAGCTAAAGCACTTGGGTTATTAAGATTATTAATATAATTGAAAAATATTAGAAAAAATCGACTCACCCGTAGCAGCTCAGACGGGACTCGAACCCGCACCCTTAGGAATCCGGTCCAATGCACTAACCAATTATGCTACCAAGTCGCTAACAGGATTGGCGAAATTTTAGTTTTCACGTTTCCGCTGTAGGCCAGCGCCATCTCATCAATGTGAAGTGAATTAACTTCGACATTCGAAAGTAAAAACCTTTACAGATGCCAGACAATCAATTAAGATTAAATAGCCATATATATATATTTTTTCACTTGGGTTATGTAAATCAGAGACAACGGAGGAACTACAAACATCTAGACCTGAGCCAATATAGAAAAGTTATTTTCCTAAATTGACCACGGATGCATAATTAAAGCAAATGATAGCGCCATAAAAACAAATAATTCGTTATTCACATAATCAGTCCACATATGTTTCCTCAACAAAACTGTGCATTGACTACACTGAGGGGTGATTCTCACGCATCATCGTCATCATCCCCTACCCTTATCCCAATTTATTTGGGGTCGGTGCAGTGCGTCCTTCTTTTCTATTCCTCCCTGTCACTCGTCACCTCCTCATCCACTCCCTTCACATTCATATCATTCCGCACACAATCCATCCATCTTTTCTGCGGTCTTCCTCTTACTTTCCAGCCGTCAACATCCATATCCATTACTCTTCTAGTAAAATGCCTTTCATGGGCATGGCCAAACCAAGCCAGACGATTCACTTTCAACTTTTCTGTTACTGGTACTACTGAAATAAAGATATTTGAAAATAAAATGGCGCCATTTTGTCTATTGACTCTCAACGGTAATTGATGGGAGCGAGTTCATCCTGATGTGAATCAGGATCGAATAATCGTCAAAAATCTGATATTTTGGCACATTGAAAACGGTTTCCATTTTTGACGTTTACTCGATCTCGATATTCTCGATCGCGTCGGAAGTAACCCGCTTTTTGGGGCCATTCTCGAAATGTCACCTTAAAGATATGTCGAAGGCTAACCCTCGACTCGACAATACTCGACATGCAACGTGTCTCGAACGATACGTCACGTCAGTCGAAGTGTGGAGTTTGATGCACGTGCATGCATCACCCATATTGACGCAAATGACATATGGAACACACCTAACCTAAAATTTTACTTAAAACATATTTTTAAAACCGATTCGGAACCACTGTTCTCTGTTGTGTAAACGGTATATTGTTATGCAGATCGGACGCAGCTGTTTGGTAAAAAACACCAGTAAGTAATGAGTTACTTTCAATTTCCTAAGCCTTTTACAATGCGCGGTATGCAAAGTAGGTATGTAAAGTTGGCACCTCACAAAGTGCACTTACGAAACTATTGAAATGTACTGTAACAGAGTAATTTTTATTAATCCAATGTTGGTGACCATAATATACCTATTACATTACTATTACTATTTAAATCTACCAATCTCCTGATCGACCATAAGGGCTCAGTTGTGCATCCTATCAGATAATTTATATTATTATGATGAACACTCTAAGCTTGTTGTAAAGTTCTGTAGTTACTCGTTCTCGAGTATCCACAGCCTTCTCCGTACTCCGCAGTACGCTAAGCACCTATAAGTATACAAAATTAAATAAAAGAACACTACACAAGTTCCGAGTTCGAAAGATCTTATCCAGTTTTGATGGATGTGATCAAAAGACTAGGATGTTTTCTCTTATTAACCTAATGCATTCTTATCCAAGCCTAACACCGGTATTCAGAAACATTACTATGAGTTCTCACAATGCCCGCGGACGCGCAGCGTTCCCACTACAGAGCTCTATTTCAACGCAGCGCAGTCTGTTCGCATAGTCGTTTGAGTATTGTTTTTGAATATGGGTGTAAATAAATTGCTATACTGAAACGTATACAGAACCGCTAACGGTTCTGGAATAACTAATTATTCCTAACCCAGAGTCACCGTACAGTGGTGGAGCGCGCATATTCATGCGCATGCAAATACTTGCAACAGCAGACGCAGCGCTGCCGCGGCCGGGCCAGATTTATTGCCCCACTCGGTCACGCCAATTTGCTTATACAATGCTTAATGGAACAGCCAGTGAAAGCGGTGTGTACACCTAGTTTTGTATTAGGAGACTAGCTTCCGATTTCGTAGGAATTCCAAATCCCAAAACATAATCGGATGACGTTCTTTCTGCTTCGTGACATTATGATCTCATGAATTTTATACGTGGTAAACCCTCTGAACTGACTTTGTATGAATCAAAACTGGGACAGAATAATCCCTCTGTGATTCTTTCCGTATGTACATCTCAGTCTTACAACCTTACATTTCTGAACCCATAGCGCGGCTTTTTGTCCTAAATTAGTCTAGGCTGAATATTTATGTTGAGTTTGCGCTGGAAGCTATTTAGTAACACCTTAATTGACAACTGCTTGATATTACTGACATGTCGCGGATATTTCATCCCCTAATATTATAAGCGATTATTAAAAAGGACTTGGTAAACAGGCAACCTTCTGACAAACCGTGTTTTCTATTTTTTTTCTTGATGATTACTCATTAACACTCCCCGTTCAACTGACAGCTACACAACAAGTATGTTATTACACACAAATGCAAATTGTCCATTAACGTAGGACAATGCCCCGAAGTTAATTAGTAGTAATTAATTGTTAATAGCCGATTGAAACGGAGAAGGCGTCGCGATGTGTGAAATGAGCCACGTAGTACTTACATACGTGGTTGTTTTACAGGACAACTTTATGCTTTATAGTATCTTGGTGGTTACCTTTTAACGATACCCGTGGACCCTTACTCCTTTGTAAACCATTTGTAGAGCAGTTTCTTACAAGACCTCTTACCTTTTTGGAACTTAGAATCAAGCAGTACTTATTCTAGTAGTGTTTAGCTTCTTTTCTTTTCATTCTTCATTTTTCACAGGTGTGTCCCAGGGACGCCCCGGTTCAAGAATACTTGAATGTAACAACATTACAGGGTAAAATTGAAGTCCCGATTACGTCGTAGATAATCGATGAGATGGGCGGACTAGATCGGTACCAAAAGTACAAAAAATCTATTCCTTATCCCTTCGTTGTCCCATCGAATTCTCTTTCAGTAGTTTTTCGTGCCATGGGTTCTGAAATCCGTCGCGTGAGTGAGTCTATTTTTTTAAGTATTAACAGTATTCAGGTTTTGTATACTTAATTTAATATTCACGTCAACTTCTTAGGCGTAAGAACGTATGTGCGGATGTATTCATAAATATCCCATTTACGCGTTAGAACTAATAAAGAACTAATGCTAAACTACACATGAACGATAATATCAATTAATTGAATCGCCCCATTGTACAACGATCGTACGTGTTCGGACTCGTTCATTAGACGCGTTTGATAATAAGAGAAAAACATATAATTAAGGAACATAAAGCAATCTACTTAAATACAGCTACTATGTTTAGCCCCGGGCTTCTCTCACGTTTTCTGCATACGCTAATCATCCGTTACCGTATAGAAATACTGTGACAAAAATATGAACTGAATATTAATTTTAAAAATTTCACAAACAGACAATTATAGCAACCTGGGTGTTAATGTGGAGGTATGAATAATTTTGAATAGAATAACACTAAAACACGCAAAAAATAATTAACTGAAAAAAAATATTTCATAAAAAAACAAGTTTTTAAAACGGATTGAAAAGTATTTTAATTTCTTCTGTAAATATTTTTTAACCCTATTAGAAGTTTTAAACCTAAAAACGTGGGGCGCGTTTTGTAAGATTTATCATAAATTGTTAATTTTTTCAATTCATTATTATTTTCTGCTTTTTAGCCAACGAGCTAAAACTAAAAATACAGCATGTCCTATCGGATTAGTTGATTGACACTAGAAAAAAACTATTTGCCAGCAGAGTACTCGTTAAGATGAATCAAACGAACCCAAACTCGATGGGGTTACATGATTTAATTACAAAGTTTCTGTGGCCTTCTTTCAGCTCCATCTTCAAACCCTGGACACTATTTCCCAATAAAGTACTCGTCAAGACGGATTCGTCTTAGCTGGAAGAAGGCCACAGGAACTCATTATTAAAACCATGCAACCAAAACCAACCAACCAAAGGTTGCATGGTTTTAATAATGAGTTCCTGTGGCCTTCTTCCTGCTCCATCATCAGATCAGATCAGCTCAATGACACCATAATATTACATTGTCTTAGTCTCTAGCTCAGCAGGAAGCTAAAGTATAAAATCGTTTGCTAACATTGTGGGCAAACAAATAAATAAAATTTTAAAAAATAGCAACCTAATAAAAAACGTGTTAAAAACTACTCTGATATGAGTTCAAGTTTCAAAATAAATGTGCAAAATTTTCTGCCTTTGGCAGTAATCCAAAGCCAGAAAATTTTGAGTCATTAATGGAACACATTCGAGCACATTTTTTGGAATTTTCACATCCGTTTTCGTTAAATAAGATGGTAGATAGTAGAAGTTTATTCAAAATCTTTTTACAAATATTAATAAAAATATTTTTTTAATGTCCTTACTGCTGGGGCACAGGCCTTCCTTATGGGTGGATAAGGAGATGAACAATAACCCACCACGCGGGCCCAATGCGGATTGGTGGGTGTTAACGACTGCAAATGCAGCCGGGACCAACGGCTTATCGTGCCTTCCAAATCACGGAGGAGCACGAGATAATAAATTTTTGGTCACCCATCCCATGACCAACCCTTGCAAAAGTCGCTTAACCTCCGCAATCGCACGGCCAGGCTAGAAACCACTGCACAACTGAGCACCTCCATGACATCACCAGAATTACAAAATAATTCATTCCAAGCATGTCAGCAATTAGTCTTGCATTGTTGCTTGTAGAGTCTGTCTAAAAAGTCTGTTTACATGGGTAATTTCAAAGGTAATTTTATTACGCACCTAAATCCCCAACCACCCCACCAATACCCATCTAAATAAATAAATAAGTTTACAATTTAGAATTTTGACAGCACCAACAGGGTTACCAGTATAAGTTTTAATAAATAATTTAAGA
This sequence comes from Agriphila geniculea, assembly GCA_943789525.1. Lineage (NCBI taxonomy): Eukaryota > Metazoa > Arthropoda > Insecta > Lepidoptera > Crambidae > Agriphila > Agriphila geniculea. The sequence continues at coordinate 3,427,438 of OX038881.1, forward strand.
ATTTCTCATGTAAACAGACTTTTTAGACAGTCTCTACAACTACAAATGAGCAAAATTTTCCGTGAACCCATATAGAGTGCGCTACTAACATTCTGGCTGCGTCTGCGCTCCGCTCAGTCGCATCGAACGGTGTAATTGTAGATTATGGCCATAATTCATCAATATAGTAATTAATACAGCCGATGCTCGACCGCTTATTTAACTAATTGCAACTGATTTTCATAAAAATCGCTATTCTATAACAGTTTGGTCATTGGAATTATGTAGAGCTGTTTTCATAGTGACAATAAAAAAAAATAAAAAAAATTATGCACAAGATTAGTTCTTATTATTTGTGAGACTAGCTTAATCATCTACGTATACATTTACAAAGTTTATCGTTATATTATATGTATCATAAAATTAAATAAAAAAAAATAATAATGAGAAGGAATTAAATAAAAAAAAATGAAAAGGAAATGCTGTTTGCGCATCTTGAGAACGAAAACAATTTAACAATTGTTTATTTTGAAATGTGAGTAATGGTCCGAATTTGGTTTTTACATAAAGAAAAATGTTGAAAATTTCTGGGATTATCATTTAGCCCACCCGTTTAAGACGCAGAGGTCCCGGGTCGGATTCCAGGAGAGGGGTACAATTTGTACTTGGTTTGGTTGGTGTTATGGCTTATCCACCATCCACCACCATCTTACCTAAGTAAATACGCCATAACAACAATAAAAAAATGTGTTCTGGCAGTTAGAGGTAAGATAGCAAGTTCCTCAGTGATGAGGATTCCGGGTGTAGTGCGCTTCCACCTTCAGGCTTATCGTCACTTAGAGTCTGTCTAAAAAGTCAGTTTACATGAGAAATTATTAAATTGTATATAAAAACTTATACTGGTAAACTTGTTGGTGCTGTCAAAATTCTAATTGTAAACATAGCTTTACTCAATTTTATTTAGATGGGTATTGGTGGGGTGGTTGGCGATTTAGGTAGGTTTTAATAGTACATTATGAGACAAGTTAGCTTAGGTTGGTCATTGCACACAAGGCTGTGGGTTGCAGCTCGAGCCGCAGGCGAGGCCGTAACTCAGCCGAGTGTGCAATGAGTAAAAGCTCACGAGTTTCATACGACGTTTTTCAACACATTTGCGAGGAAAATACAAAGTAATTTACCACACAGCAACAAATACGACAAAAACAAAATATGACAATTATGGGAAAAGGCGCCTAAGTTTTTTTTTTGTTTTTTTCACACGCCCAATGCAAGAATATTTTTGCGAACAAAGGGGTGAGTGAGCATACAGCCTACTTCAAAACTATAATTTTAAGTGATAAAATGCAAATATTTTAATATTTTATAACAAAATATTATGAATTATGAATAATTTTATAATAATAAATATTTGTTTGATTTAATTAAAGACTTACACATTTATTTATTTAAAAAATGAATATGAATTTTCAGCGGCATAAAACCCCTTTGTTGATACTAAAAAAAATTACTGTATAACCCAGTTAAATTGGGAATGCTCTGTTTACTCGCATAGAACTTGCAGTAAGGTACTAATTTAACTTTGTAGGGATAGTTCTATAACAACCTAGTGTTTTATATATTATTGCACGCGTTTGTTAGAGCTCGGTTTATGGCCCTAAAAGCGATGTATTAGGGCTCACTTTACGAGCAAGTGTGTTGAAAAATTATTTTTGAAATTACCCATGTAAACTGACTTTTTAGACAGACTCTAACATCAGATGAGGTGAAGGACAAGCACTATTCCGTTGTGATAAAAAAAAGAGTAACTCAGGAAGTTGTCATCAGCTCTATAGCAGGGGCAGTTGCACGCAGCGTCGTCGCGGGGCGATGCGCCGGCGCGGGCCGTTACAACAGGCCGGGCCAGTTTTTGCGCACAACACGGACGCTTGCACTGCGCACAATCCGCTTCCGCTCGTGGTAAAGACTGTACGAGATACAATACAATATTTATGATGATTCATGTAATTCGTAAGTATTGAATTATTTCTATTTCTATTTCTATTTCTATTTCTAATACAAAAAAACATTGCATTACTGATAACCAACCTGTTTTGAAAATAGATTTTCAACACACTTGCTCGTAAAGTGAGCCTTAATACATAACTTTTAGGGCCATAAACCGAGCTATAACAAACGTGTGCAATAATATATAAAACGCTAGGTTGTTATAGAATTATCCCTACAGAGTTAAATTAGTACCCTAATGCAAGTTCTATGCGAGTAAACAGAGCATTTCCAATTTAACCGGGTAATACAGTTATTTTTTTTAGTTACAACAAAGAGGTTTTATGCCGCTGAAAATTCATATTCATTTTTGAAATAAATAATGTTTAAGTCCTTAATTAAGTCAAACAAATATTTATTATTATCAAATAATTCATTATTCACAGTATTTTGTTATAAAATATTAAAATATTTGCATTTTATCACTTAAAATTATAATTTTGAAGTAGGCTGTATGCTCACTCACCCCTTTGTTTGCAAAATATTCTTGCATTTGGCATGTGAAAAAAACAAAAAGAAAACCTACGCGCCTTTTCCCATTATTGACATATTTTGTTTTTTGTTGTATTTGGGCTGCAACCCACAGCCTTGTGTCCAATGAGCAACCTAAGCTAACTTGTCTCATAATGTACTATTTCAACACACTTGCTCGTAAAGTGAGCCTTAATACATCGCTTTTAGGGCCATAAACCGAGATATAACAAACGCGTGCAGTAATATATAAAACACTAGTTTGTTATACAATTATTCCTACAAAGTTAAATTAGTACCTTACTGCAAGTTCTATGAGAGTAAACATAGCATTTCCAATTTAACTGGGTAATACAGTTATTTTTTTAGTAACAGCAAAGAGGTTTTATGCCGCTGAAAATTCGTATACATTTTTGGAATAAATAAATGTGTAAGTCCAACAAATATTTATTATTATGAAAATCATTCATTATTCACAATATTTTGTTATTAAATATTAAAATGTTAGCACTTTATCAATTAAAATTATAATTTTGAAGTAAGCTGTATGCTCATTTGCCCCTTTGTTCGCAAAATATTATTTCATTGAGCGTATGAAAAATAACAATTAAAAAAACCTGCGCGCCTTTTCCCATCATAATTATCATATTTTGTTTTTGTCGTATTTGTTGCTGTGTGGTAAATTATATTGTTTTTTCCTCGCAAATGTGTTGAAAAACGTCGTATGAAACTCGTGAGCTCTTGCTTATTGCACCCTTGGCTGAGTTACGCCCTCGCCTGCGGCTCGGGCTGCAATCCACAGCCTTGTGTGTAATGAGCAACTTAAGCTAACTTGTCTCATAATGTACCATTTTTGCACATAGATTCAAATTTGAATGCAACTAAAGTCTTTCAAGTCAACAAAGAACCATATCGTGGAAACCCAGAAGTCCATACCTTAATAGAAACATGATGAAGAAAAAAAATGTCCCGCAACTTCTCTCACCTTGTACCACAACCGCAACCTAATGACACAGTTTTTGTTTATTATCATTTAATTAGAAGATATAGTTGTATTAATTCTGTAAGTGTACACTCCATTGTCCATTATCTGCCTTTAATTGTGGCTGTGTAGGATCTGACCTATGCCATTACGACACGCTGTATAATCGAAACGTATAACTTGGTGGTGGAAACTAAACATTTTAATACCTAGTGTGTTAGATAAAGGGTAAGAATGTGAAGGATACTAGAATAGGGTATTTGATAACATTGAAAATATAGTGCAAATTGTGGTCCTCCTCACAGATAATGGCGTAAAAAACATATTCAACTATTTATTATATAGACTAAATTAAGTCTATTGATTGATTAATATCACCTAGAAAAATGCAATGATTTTTTTTCTGTGGCGAAAACGCTCTAAGATTACTGATGACGTCACTTGCCTGTAAATAAATATGGCTTCAGGCGTTTGACCATAGACCATAGACTTAGGATCCGTGATGGCTGTCATGGCTAAGGATCTTACAATGTTTACAGGCTTGTGACATCAACAATTAGTGACGTTTTCAGCGCCATAGCGTTTTTGGCGCGGTTTTAACATAGATTTTTTAATAAAATACATTGATTTTTCCTGAAATATCAATGTGGTGCGCTTATTACATAATAAGGAATAATTTAAAATGGTTTTCCAAAATTAGTCAAATAGCCTATTATTGTTACTATGATGGTAACATTTCACAATAAAATCCCATATACTTTGGCGTAGGTTTAATGATTGTCACAGGAGCTCAATTAAGCAGTAATCGACGGGTATGGTTTATGTGATAGCGGAAGTTAAGCTAGATTGGTTGAGTTGTCGCTTTTAGCACTTTTACTATCTATAACTACAGTCGACAGAATATTAATAGTTTCTAAAGGGTAATATTTAATCGGTAACGATAAATTTCCATTTTGGGTATCAAAAATACTGAATAATAGCGTACTGAAATACTAAGTGGGCGACGGACTGAAGGCGACTACAAATATTGAAATTGGGTGACTTTAAAATACAAATTGAGTAAGTAACTAGTTATTCAGAAAGGGCGACAAAACTTTTGTTTGGCTGACAACCTTAGGGCACACAAATCATTTAAAATTTGGCATTATTTTATTACACGACTGCCCAAAGCAAAAATAGTGTACATGTGTTCAGGGTTCATGTATGTGGGTATGTGAGTTTCTTTATTCCACCATTACTTCTAAAATGCCTGAACTGATTTGGATAAATGGGATATCATTAAAATCCTTACAGCATACCGATCGACACTGGCTATATTATTTTAGAAAAAAACAATATGGCGACTATGCAACGCCATTTTCAAATGTAAAAAAAAATTTTTTTCTTAAAGGCCTTGATGAGCACATTCCAAAACTATATAATATGTAATATATAATATGTCACTTAAATGTGTGAAATAAAAATAAATATATTTAAAAAATATTAAAAACACGACTGCCCTGCCTAAAACGAACTAAAAAGTTAAACAACAAGTGTCATTGCAGTCGGGGGACCTCCTTCATCAAAAATTGTTTCATAATAAGGTCCCTCGACTGCAATGACACTTGTTGTTTAACTTTTTAGTTCGTTTTTGGCAGTGCAGTCGTGTTTTTAATATTTTTTAAATTAAAAAAAGGCATCTATTATCCTAATGAAGGTGACAAAAATACCATTTTGGGCAGCTTAAATCAGTAACAGTTACCTACTTGGTATAATAGTCGCTCGAAATTAATAAATTATTTATAAACACTTATACTGGTAACCCTGTTGGTGCTGTCAAAATTCTAATTGTAAACATAGCTTTACTTAATTTTTACACGACTGCCCAAAAAGGAGTGTATATGTGTTCAGGGTTCATGTATGTTTGGTAGGGTATGTGAGTTTCTTTATTCCACCATAACTTCTTAATGGCTCAACGGATTTGGATGTATATGATATCGTTAGAATTCTTACATAATTCCGAGTGACACTGGCTTTATTTTTTTGGAAAAAGTCACTATGGCGACTGTACGATGCCATTTTCAAACGTGAAAAAAATGTTTTTTCTTCAATTATTACAATATGGGCATCAAATAAAAGGCCTTAACGAGCACATTTCAAAACTATATAATATGTCACTAAAGTGTGTGAAATAAAAATAAATAAATTTAATAAATATTAAAAACAAGACTGCCCTGACAAAAACGAACTAAAAAGTTAAATAACAAGTGTCTTTGCAGTCAGGGGCCTCTTTGATTAAAAATTGTTCCACAAAATGGTCCCCCGACTGCAAAGACACTTGTTATTTAACTTTTTAGTTCGTTTTCGGCAGGACAGTCGTGTTTTTAATATTTTTTAAATTTATTTATTTTATTTAGATGGATATTGGTGGGGTGGTTGGGGATTTAGGTGGGTAATAAAATTACCTTTGAAATTACCCATGTAAATATACTTTTTAGACAGACTCTAAGTACTCTAGTTTATTAAGAAACGGGAATTTATTAATTGGGTGACTGGAAATAATTAAAGGTGACTGTTAATGGGATACTTAAATACTAAACATGGCAGCGGTTTATTTTTTGGGCGACAAAATAACTAAACGGGCGACAAACTGTGGATTACATAAAAATACATAAAATGGACGACTACATGTGGGAGATAAATAATTTAAATGAGTGACAAAAATACTGAGTGAGCGACTATTATACCAAGTAGGTAACTGTTACTGATTTAAGCTGCCCAAAATGGTATTTTTGTCACCTTCATTAGGATAATAGATGCCTTTTTTTTAATTTAAAAAATATTAAAAACACGACTGCCCTGCCTAAAACGAACTAAAAAGTTAAACAACAAGTGTCATTGCAGTCGGGGGACCTTATTATGAAACAATTTTTGATGAAGGAGGTCCCCCGACTGCAATGACACTTGTTGTTTAACTTTTTAGTTCGTTTTAGGCAGGGCAGTCGTGTTTTAATATTTTTTTAAATAAAAAAAGGCATCTATTATCCTAATGAAGGTAACAAAAATACCATTTTGGGCAGCTTAAATCAGTAACAGTTACCTACTTGGTATAATAGTCGCTCACTCAGTATTTTTGTCACTCATTTAAATTATTTATCTCCCACATGTAGTCGTCCGTTTTATGTATTTTTATGTAATCCACAGTTTGTCGCCCGTTTAGTTATTTTGTCGCCCAAAAAATAAACCGCTGCCATGTTTAGTATTTAAGTATCCCATTAACAGTCACCTTTAATTATTTCCAGTCACCCAATTAATAAATTCCCGTTTCTTAATAAACTAGAGTACTTAGAGTCTGTCTAAAAAGTATATTTACATGGGTAATTTCAAAGGTAATTTTATTACCCACCTAAATCCCCAACCACCCCACCAATATCCATCTAAATAAAATAAATAAATTTAAAAAATATTAAAAACACGACTGTCCTGCCGAAAACGAACTAAAAAGTTAAATAACAAGTGTCTTTGCAGTCGGGGGACCATTTTGTGGAACAATTTTTAATCAAAGAGGCCCCTGACTGCAAAGACACTTGTTATTTAACTTTTTAGTTCGTTTTTGTCAGGGCAGTCTTGTTTTTAATATTTATTAAATTTATTTATTTTTATTTCACACACTTTAGTGACATATTATATAGTTTTGAAATGTGCTCGTTAAGGCCTTTTATTTGATGCCCATATTGTAATAATTGAAGAAAAAACATTTTTTTCACGTTTGAAAATGGCATCGTACAGTCGCCATAGTGACTTTTTCCAAAAAAATAAAGCCAGTGTCACTCGGAATTATGTAAGAATTCTAACGATACCATATACATCCAAATCCGTTGAGCCATTAAGAAGTTATGGTGGAATAAAGAAACTCACATACCCACAAACATACATGAACCCTGAACACATATAATAATAAATAATAATAAAAATAATAAAAATATGCTTTATTTTCTCCACAATTACAGTTCATACATTTAAGGTTAGATTGTATAAAAGTAAGTGTTTTAAAAAGTAATGTGGAGACTGGCGCCCGAACTTAGGTTATAAACCCGTTTTACAGGTCACCAGGTCTCCAAAACCCGGAAAATGAATATAGTATTATACAATGCATAACCTATTTTTAAGTATATTGTTTAGATGTGATTCTAGGAGAAAGAAAAAGAACTATTTGCATAATATAATAATAAGCATTTTGTTTAAACACGTTTTTTTTTTCTTCTTACCCACCATACTGATAGTTCCTTTATTTTATTAAAGTTAAAAGTTAAGTTATTTAAATTTTGAAAGAAGTTATTCATCAACTATATAGAAATATATATTAATATAAAAGAATAAGTAGTTAGTTTAATTTTATTAAAAAGTTTCCTTTTTTGTTTTCTAGAACGAATAGGTAGACTAATACCTATTATTAATTAAATAATAATACATTTTTGACTTACTTAATAAGGTCGTTTGTATAAGATGGAAAAAGAGTGACAAGTGTACGTAATAGATAAATCATGCTAGTTTAGTTGTAATTGTATTTTGATTAAAATATTGTATTTGTAGTTTCTAGTGTAAGTTTATCTACTATTAAGTGTAAGTATTAAATAGTTAGTGCTAGTTTATTGTAAGTTGTAATTGTATTTTGATTAAGATATTGTTTTTGTAACTTAGTGTAAGTTTAGGTACTAGTTAAGTGTAAGTAGTAAATAGTCGTACTAGTTTAGTTGTAGTCGTAATTGTATTTTGATTAAATTATCATAATTGCGTTGTTACTTAGTGTAAGTTTAGGTATAATTTAACAAAATCCTATCTTAAGAGTGCGCTAACCCAAGGGATAATGCTGGTGTTTGCCCTGTGATCGTATAATTGTTTCAATCTTGGGATCAAGGAAACAGTGCTTGCGCAATTGTTGATCAGTGTCAAGCATCAGGTTGAAGTAAATAATAGCTAGCGGAAAAAAAGGTCTTGATTAATAATATTAAGTAGTCGTGTAATTTATTCAGAAACTGTAATTGGATTTGTGTTAATTTGAGTAGTAGTTATGGTTTGGTATAAATTTTACTACACATATATAATGTTGTCAAAATATTACTCATCAAAATGACCCTATCTCAAGATGAACAAAAAGGGATGGTTCTGGTGCTTACCCTACGATTTTATTTTAATCTTGGGTTCAGTGAAACAGTGCTTGCGCAATTGTTAGTCAGTGTTAAGCACCGAATATAGATTATTATAGTAAACAGGGACTCCGCCTCAGTTATTGATAATATTCTGTGTTCATAAGTTGTAATTGTCTTTGTGTTTTTTTGTATAATTAAGTAATTTGTATAATTTTTATTATTTAGTGTGAGTTTGCTAGTACATCATTGTTCCTAAATTAAATTAGGTAATAGTGATCAACAAAGTGAGCAAAACCTAGGCATGATTCTGATGCTAGCCCTACGATTCTATTAGAATCTTGGGATCAGTGACACAACATCAACCTGCCTGTTGGTCAGTGTCAAGCACCAGATTTAGGTAATGATATCTAAAAGAGACTCAGTCTCATCATAGCTTAACTCGCATAACCATTTACGAATCTTGGTTTTAGATTCCTTTCGAGTATTATGATAGATTGATAGGATTTCATTTATTTTATTATACAAGTAACCTCCAAGGAAGCAGAAGAATTTATGTGAGAATCTGGTGTTAAATCTTATTGAAGGGCAAACACTATGACAACGCCTCACATTTTCAAAGAGTTCAGGCTTATAATCTATATCGACATGTTTACGTAAGACTGTGTTTAAAATGAAAAGTTGACGCACAGTTAGTACTTCGCATTTTTGATACAGTTCACTTGTTGGAAATAGATAAGGCAATCTATGACTTACTTTCAATATTGCTCTTTGAGCTCGTTCCAGAGCCAGTATTGTGGTTTTGGAGCATCCACCCCAGGTGGTGATGCAATAGGCAAGCAAAGATTGAACTAATGCTAAGTACACTGTTTTTAGGATCTTTGAGTCAGCTACATCACGTAGATTTTTAAAAATATAAATAAATTTTCGTAGCCTTGCTGCGGTAGCATCAATGTGAGCCTGGAAATTGAGATTTTTGTCGATTATGACCCCGAGATATTTGATGTTATCCGTTACTTCAAGGTTTGGACATGTACAGGAGGCACTCTGAGGGCAATTATTTGAATGAGAGACTATAGAAAGACTATCCATCGAGGCTTCTTCTAGATTCCTTATAGAAAATGGAATAAATTTCGTTTTAGTGTCATTTAGGGTAAGTTTGTTAGCCATTAGCCATCTCTTAACAATATTGAAACCAAGCTGAGCATGAGTAAATGCTCTTTCCCAAGTGTCTCCATGGAACAGTAGTGCTGTATCATCAGCAAAAGTGATAATTTTCCCTTCCTTAAGTTGCAATCTACATAGGTCGTTAATGTAGGCTAAAAAGAGAGTTGGTCCTAATGAGCTTCCTTGTGGAACACCAATGTCAATGGGAAGGTCGTTGCTAGACAATTCACCTATACGAACTCTCTGAAAGCGGTCCGTAAGATAGCTTTTGAATAGATTTAATTGGGTGTCCCGTATTCCGAGTCTTGCAAGTTTGTCCAAAAGTAACGGTACAGAAACTGTGTCGAATGCCTTAGCTATATCCAAAAATATGACTATCACTTTCTGCTTGGAGTCAAGATTGGCAACTATAAAGTTAACAAGATCATGAACTGCATCTTCACAGGATAACCCGGCCCTAAAACCATACTGTGAGGCAGAAAGGATATTGTTTGACTCCAGATATTTAATTAGACGTATGTTAATGAGTTTTTCCAGTATTTTAGAGAGTGTCGGTAAAATTGCTATTGGCCTATAGTTATCGACACAGTTTCTGTCACCACCTTTACACTTATACACTCCTTTTTGGGCAGTCGTGTAAAAATTAAGTAAAGCTATGTTTACAATTAGAACCAACAGGGTTACCAGTATAAGTGTTTATAAATAATTTAATAATTTCTCATGTTAACAGACTTTTTAGACAGACTCTACTTACCAGTAAATAAAATAGAGTATATTAGCTGACCTTATCGTTTGAGGCCTAAAATGATGGACGAGAAATAGATCAAGGAATTCCTGTACTCTATAAGTGGAGAACCCCACCAATCCCTCTCGCTTAGGCGTTAGGTGGCTAATGACGTGTAACAGTCACAATTTATTAAATTCTTCTTCTTATCGAATGAGGATTAGTGGCCACCTCTGGTGTTAGAGTTTATCAAGCCGCCTGTAAGACCTCTGACTTGGCTTAACGACTGTTATCAGATGACAACAGTCGGGACCGACGGTTTAACGCGCCCTCCGAAGCACGGAAGCGCTCAGTTGTAATGCCACTTTAACGGTCACCCATCCGACACCTGACCGGACCGAGCGTTGCTTAACAAACGTGATCGAGTACGATCAGTCTGTCAAGTTCCACCATGAGCTATTTCTTCACTTCGGGATAGACCAACCAAATTGTTGCCAACCACATTTTTAAATAAATTTATGTTCACAGAGCTTTAGTAAACACATAAAGGTAAACATGTTTGTAAATTATGGATAAGTTAAATCACATCAGATTTTGAAACATCAGCCGTTTCCATTCCATCAATAGAATGCATTAAAAAAAAAAAACTATGGTGCATCAAGGCATATTTTATAGTGATTGGGCTGATTCTCCAAATTGTCGTGGTATCTGTATAATAAAGGTGTGATAATTTTGTGGCCTTTTTATTAACACGTTTTTATTAAGTTGCTTTTTCGTTTGTTTGTTTCTCCACAAAGTTTTCAAACGATTTTATACTAGCTTCCCGATGAGGTAGAGACTTGAAACTTTGAACATAGGTCAGAACTGGAAGGCAATGCAATATTATGGTGTCATTGATCTGATTTGAAGAAGGAGCCGGAAGAAAGATACGGGAACTCTATGATGAGATCTCATGATATGATACAACCCCATCGTGTTTGGAGTCGTTAGAATCATCTTGACGAGTACTCTGATGGGAGACGAGTTCCAGGGTCTGATGATGTAGCCGGAAGGCCATGCCAAAGGAACACAATATTGAAACCGTATAACCTCATCGAGTTTGGGCTCATTTGAATCGTCGTGTCGAATACTTTGTTGGGAAATAGTTTCCAGGGTCTGATGATGCAGCTGGAAGATGAACACAAGAACTCTTAAATAAAACCACACTACCCCATCGAGTTTGAGCTCGTTTGAATCGTCTTGACGAGTACTTTGTTGGAAAATGGTGTCCAAGGGTCTGATGATGATGTCGGAAGAAAGCCACTGGAACTCTACAATAAAACCATGCAACCCTATCGAGTGTGAGCTAGTTTAATTCATCTTGACGAGTGCTCCGATAGGAGATGATATATTTTTAGTTTTAGCTCGTTAACTAAAAAGCAGAAAATAATTATTTAAGTAAGTACTGAAAAAAAATCTTTTTAAAAAAACATGTTTAAAACGGACTAAAAAGTATACAAATTAGACTAAAAACATAAAAGCGTACTAGTAAAAATCAAAAAACAGACTAAAAAGTATAAAATAAATTCTTCTGTAAATATTTATAGCCCTATACCTACAGAAAACGTTGGACGCATGCTAAAGACAATATTGATGATTTTACAAAATGCGCCAATTTTTATACTTTTTAGTCCGCTTTAAAAACGTGTTTTTAAAAAAGTTTTTTTTCAGTAAATTTTGTAGTTAGCATTTCAAGCCGTTTGTAATAACCTTCGTGACAGAAAAAGTTTCTTAATTAATGTGAAAAGTGAGAGTATCCAACTGCCAATAACGTATAACAATTTACAAAACGCACTTATTAGTAATATCACATTAATGATTTCTGAGAAATTGTGTTCCCTTCATACAGCGTTCTATTTACAACGCGGATCGCTAAAAAATAATAGTAGTCGCGGGTGGAGGGTTTCGTAGCCGGTGGGTAATGGTGTAACTGATCTTTTTAGGAACCGTAGGGCCTATTAAAGAATCGCGATCGGACGATGTTCGTCGATCGATTTACTTTAACTTAAGCTGGACTTAATAATGCCACGGAGTGGCACAAACATCGTTCGATAATCGTTATTCTTTTATAGTAATTAGGCTCTCGTATTCTCACTGTATCAATTAAGGCACATTGGTTTGGGACATCCAATAGTAGCAAGGGAATGCTCGTGGAATTTCGTGGAAAAAGTTGCCTTTTTGCGCGTACAACCTTTACAGTTGTATGTACCTACCTAAGCTATTTAAAGTTTACATACTTTAAATAAGTACAACTACTTTTTAACCTAATTAGTTTAGTTAATCGGCAACGTGGGTGATTATTGCCACGGCAATAAATTTCTTTACCGTGTTATTACGCTACAAGAAGTAACTCTCTTCAATTTGTAACTTGGAACACAGCAAATGCATGCTTGACATATTTGGCAATTGAAACTAATCATAACCAAAAATATCATACACAATATAAAAAATATGTATGTAGTTGGCGGTGACAACTTATTATTCAGTGAAATTGGAGTTATGCAATCATCTTCACGGTTAGAAAGTTTTATAAGTATGAGATTTGTTAGTGATAATTATGTCAGAATTAGATTAATTCTGATACAATGACTACTTTTTTAATCGATAAACCACTTGTGTACCATGTTGTTATGTACAATTAAATTGACAATAGACAGTGATCCGCGACAACTTCACTCAAGAATGGATGGCAACGAGTAAATTTTACAGATTAAAATACATAGTTTTACATTGTTAAATTAATAGCATTGTACTTACCAAAAATGGAACTCTCCACCTGGTTATTTACTTGAACAAATAAAACGTAATGGCATATTCTTACAAGATCTTTTCTACATAATTCTCCACTATTTGTCATAAAATTTCACGGTGCGACTTTTCTTCGGCCGGCGTTCAATTGAATACAACATAAAACGAAACTCAATTATGAATCATGTGTTTTTCTACGCGTTCCTCATTGGCATCTGTGCCTCCTCCTACATTGATTTATTGGTTTTCCAATACGACTCAAGCATTTTAATGGGAGCTAGTGGTTTCAAACAATATGGCCATTTCATAGGCCATAACGCCTTATGAGGAGGTGGCAATGAGACAGCTCAACGCCACACTTTATTGATATTTCTCGTTAATAGAGTGCTAAATATGCTGTTATTTTGTGAAGAAATTTTAAATGCCATTAGCAAGTGCGAATCGCCCATTTGGTAGCTAATATTTTTTGTTTCTTTATTGTTTTTACACCTGATGTGAAGTATAGCCATGAACATGCACGATGTTAGAACAAAATTAACAAATTGTTCTGGTGACTTGTAAACTGACTTTTTGAAGGTACTACATAGGTACTTGATAACCAACCAATCCAAAGTTACCTAAATTTTCACAAAAAAAAACGCAGTGATTGCAGCTTTGTAAAATGAAACTTTATTTCAGTCCAAATTAAGGTTTTCATACAAGCGTTTTGAAAGAAATAGGTAGCATGATTTGTCTGTTTCAATCACTATAAACCACTACTATTTACACTCTGATTTTCATATCGCTACAATGAAAACTTGTTGTTTAACTTAATTCGTATGCTCACATCCTCTCTTGTCATGGTCACCCTTAAGATCGCGACAGCCGACGCAAACATTAATTAGGCGAAATGTCTTCATAATAGCAGATGAAAGATTTGCAATTCCGATGCGCTGGCGCATCGGACTGGTCGCATTATGGGCGGACACGTGCTGTCCGTTATAGCGTTCGACAATTATTCATGCTACCTTCACGGTGTTTTTGATCATTGACACGCGTTTTGACAAAAAAAAACAAAAGTCAAAACAAAAATTGACAAGATGGTTTTAAGAGACATTGATTGGACATTTTCCGTTCCTCATAAGGGCGCAAAAGAACTGAAATTCAATTCAACTAATTTTTAGTTTGAATATTTTGATTCCGTTGGCAGGGACAGTACAATCTCGTCCGTGTATTTTGTATTTTGATTAAAGTTGCTATTACGTTTCGATAGTAATAATAATTAATAATTAATTCATTTATTTGCAAATATATATACAACAAGTATTAACATACGTGTTGTTATAAATACATTTTCAAGGATAAATCTGTCGACTGTTTCAACTTGCAAATACTTACTTTAGTTAATACAGATTAATGTCAGTAGAATAGAATCCCTGTAATATACCTACATCTCTCTATACAGGATACTATTGCTCTACATATGCCGGCGCGCGCCGTCGCGGAGCGCGGTTTGGCGTTTCACGCGCGCGGCGACGGTGCAGCGCGCCGTCTATTCGGGCGGTTTTCGACGCGCCTCCGCGCCGATCTGCGTCAGATGACGGCCCCGCGCTTAAGGCTGGTTTACATTATCTTAGTCTTTAGTAGAGTGCTTTAGGAGAGTGCTTTAGTGGAAATATGTAAACGGTCGTCTTATGACTAAAGAGAGCAACGTTCTAGTAGCCTTTCTACTCGCTTTCCAGTAGCACCCCCTGCGCGCCCGCTCAACCCCCGCGCGATATTTTACTCGCACTCGCACTGGAAGCATGTAAATCGACATTTTAGTAGCGTCTTTAGTAGCGTGCATTTGCCGGTGAACGCGTGACGTGTAATTGAATTAAATAATAGTGTTGAGGATAGGGCACGAAGACTCACAAAAACCAACTTTTCCATAACCAGTTTATTGACAGCATCAAACATTTGTTTTTACAAAAAAGACGTCACAGAAATTTAGAATTTAGAAGGCAGACCAAAGAGAAATCCAAAAAGGCTGTAGCTGGTGCTGGTCGGCAACAAATAGGTATTAAGTATGGCGAAAATGACACTCTACTGGAAGCGTGTAAACGGTCACTGGAAAGGCACCAAAACTACTAAAGCACTCGCATTCGAATCTACTCGCACGCTACTAAGCACTCTACTAAATACTAAGATAATGTAAACCAGCCTTTACGTACAAAAACCGGCACGATACTATGGAGCTCAGTGTGTTGTATTGTACCCCGCGATTTCCGCGCCTGCTGACGCGCGACGCCGCGTGCCGTCGGCGGCACGCGGCGCGTTCTCGCGCCTCGGCGCGGCCTCGGTGTGTTGAACCAAGCGGTTTTCTATACAAATTGATGTACTTGCATACATAGTAAAACGCGCGGTGCCAGTCTGAGAACCGTCTAAGCTATCGCTATCTATAGATACTCTTTATACCTATCGTTAATATTACAATGTTTCCTACAGACTAGTTATGCTTCACACCACGGATTCTTTTGCTAAATGGAATTATAGCGGTTAATTTTCACACAATATTCATTTTTGGGGCAGCAACCATAGTAAATATCAACATTTATCATGGCAAGTAAGATTCCCGCTCCGCGTCGTTTCTCGCACACTCAAAGAGGTTTGCGGCCACATTTCGCGACCGATATTTCGGCTATGCCGCAGCAGGCGGGTTTAATTGCCGCGTATCATCGCATACTAAAATGCCCTTTAAGTTTTTGCGGCCGGCCGTAATGACATAATCGCGACCGGGCACGGATGTCGGTGGCGCTTTTTACCGAGCTACATCTGTGGATGCCATGGCCACTTTTGTAAGTTACACACCGGAGGGTTGGCAGTTAATCAACTTAAGGCCTACTCAAACCTGACCGGTATCCTGTACGTGGTATACTCGACCAATATCCCGACCGGTATTTTGTATGGCATTACCGCAGCTTTTGCGAAACACCTTTGAGCAGCGCGTTACCGCATTACCCATCGGGATATCGTACACGACACCGGTACAAGATACCGGTCAGATTTGAGTAGGCCTTCAGAAATGACGTGTTGTTACTCAGTCTCAGAATAAATAAGTACTGTGCTGCAGCTAACATCTAAGTAATCAATTTCTTTGATCAATAAAGCTAATAATTTTAAACAAATTACTTATATAACAGTTTAGCCCCATACCTAAAAGGTTTTTCATTAACCAAGGTGCGATTGCGTAAGTTAATCGTATTCATTTGATAGTTCATATCGTATTCCATCGGCTGCAATTTGTATGGGATGACATATATTGTGATAATTATATTCATATTGGTGAACTGTCAAATGAATACTATTGACTTTACGCAATCACCTAGCAAGCCACAAGCCAAATGCTGTTTGAGACTACAATGCATTTTTTTAAATAATGAACTTAATTCTTGAAACGAAACACTTTTTACGAGCAGCTTCAGTCCCCTGTTAGAACGGCAAAAATCAAACCAAATATCAACTAATTACTAAAATAATTTCAATAAAACCCTGCTAGTATCCGTTAAAAAGTGTTTTATTTCATAACTAGTGAGCGCATAAGCTTGAGAGGTGAGAATAATAGAATTCTTATCAAATTATTTTCTGCTGAATTAAAAAAATTGTATGTTGTCAATATCAATCTTTAAATGATTTTGTGACTAGAGAACGTGTAAGAAAATCTTATTTTGTATTACTGAATTTGAAAAAATTATGACTGTTGATACTACTTTTTTAATTCCCTACTTAGACTTTAACGAAATGTTCTATCACGATAAATATTCACTTCTGTCTGATAACTTAGATTGACAGCCCTGGGCCAAGTAAACTATGTCACACGGGCTTAATAAGGTAGCGGCCGCGCGTGCAATAAATGACGCCGCAGACGCACTTCTGTTCTGATACGGACCATTTCTACAGTTTAAGACGTTTTGTTTTAATAGATAGAATGATTCAAAAGGAAGGATTATGTATAATTCATGGTGTCAAATTCCACACACCGAAGCGCAGCGAGGGCGGGTTACTAGTTTAAAAAAAACTAGCATTCGCGATCTTATCCGCGTGGAATTTCACTTCCCTCTAAGGAAAGCGTTTCCCAAATGGTGAATCGCGACCCTGCACCGGCTATGAAAATAAAATACCAGGTCGCAGCATTCACACATAAATTTCACAGTTTTTTTAAACTTATGCATTAGGAGGGTCAAAAAATTTGGGGTAGATCACAATAGGGACAATAGGGAAACTAAAATGAACTGAGCCAGGGCATGGTAAAGTTCGGGAATCGCTGCCCTATGGATTTTACGTCATAATATCTATTAACTTATGCGAAGTCTCGCCCAGAGAGCTCGGCAATGATGATGCAAGTTTAGATAGATTCACCCTGCTTACTTAACGGTTGTATATAAGAAGATGATATTCTACTTAATGAATGTCTTATAATTTTCAAAAATATTATGGTACAGATGCCGGCATATATATTGGCAAGAGAAAGAAAGAGCAGAGATGGCTACTGCGCATCTTTTGTCTCTTTCATTCTCTTGCCAATATACAGTGCCTTTGGTCTTGAACTAGCGATAATTTAAAGGCGTGTAATACACCTAATTTTATCGATAAAGACACCCACATGTTGGGGTCTATCCCCACTCCTGTTGGAATGGCCGCCATTTTAAATTTGACTTTTTATTTTAGATGACCCTGCAGAAAAATATTAATTTGTCCGGATTTAGAAGTCCTACAGTTATAACAAAAATACTGTTCAAAAGCTAATAATATTACCTATTAATTTAATAAATAAAATGTTTAAATTTTTGGTTTAAATACGTCATAAAAAATTACTGAAATAAAATTTAATACAAAATTTGTGCAATTTTTTTGACTTTTATTACATTTCTCAAAAACTAGGACATTAATGTTCACTTTTTTTGCATTATTCAAATACACAGGGATATTATCTACAGAACGACTTAAAAATTTATTGCTCTATGTTGCATATTTCGAGAGCTATTGTTGTTTGAAGATGACCCTTACAAGTACTAAATGGTTATTTTCGAAAATAAAAAAAAAACAAAATTCCTAAAAACTAGATTTTATCATTTGATGAAATTAGTATTCAGATAATATTATCAACCTAATTTAAAATATGTTCAAAATGCTTGTAATTATGTCCATTTTCGAAAATAATCATTTTTTGGTTACGTAAGGGTCATAGTTCAAACAAAAATAACTCTCGAAATATGCAACATAGAGCAATAAATTTTAGAATCGTTTTGTAGATAATATTTCTGTGTATTTGAATAGTGCAAAAGAAGTGGACATTAATGACCTAGTTTTTGAGAAATGTAATAAAAACTCAAAAAAATTGCACAAATTTCGTATAAAATTTTATTTCAGTAATTTTTTATGACGTATTTAAACAAAAAATTTACACATTTTATTTTTAAATTACTAGGTGATATTATTAGCTTTCGAACAATATTTTTGTTATAACTGTAGGACTTCTAAATCCGGACAAATTAATATTTTTCTGCAGGGTCATCTAAAATAAAAAGTCAAATTTAAAATGGCGGCCATTCCAACAGGAGTGGGGATAGACCCCAACATGTGGGTGTTTTTGTCGATAAAATTAGGTGTATTACACGCCTTTAAATTATCGCTAGTTCAAGACCAAAGGCACTGTATATGCCGTGCAGTATACCAATCCATTAAACAGCAGGTCCATTACCTAATTAATATATTAACACCAGTTCCATATAATTAGAAAAAAGAAAATCAGTAAGCCACATCATTACTACTAACCAAGGCGTAACGCTCAGTTACGACTTCAGCTTAACTAATAGATCACACAAACAAGTGTTATTTTTTGTTAGAAAAGCAATGCACTCGGATAAAACACGCGACGGCAAAAACCCGTGAATTGACGACGCCATTTTGCGCCGCCATCTTATACAATATAATTACGCGCCATTTTATAAAATGGCCGACGTGGCGGGACGCGGCGGACGATTGATTCCCGCGGATAAAAAGCCAGCAAGTGTTAATCGCTCCAGAATCGCTGTTAACGAAGTGTGATTGGGTGCAATTACATACTGTCCGTAAGTGGCACTCGTGATTATGAAGAATTGCACAGTTGCACATGCGCGCATCCTGGGAGAAAAGGCGGAGGTTGGGCTCTGGCCAGAGACATCCTGGACAAAGCCAGAATACTGAAAGAATCGTAAAAAATAAAAATAACACGTAATAACGTCCTTATAAAGGCCAATTTCGCAGGATTTGGAAAAATGTCCAATACCTTCACAAAATATTTTGCATTACTATCCTCGTCAATTGGTAATGCGCCTGGCAGCCATGATTTTAACCTCAAAAACGAAAACATTTGTAAATTTTGCATATACCTAGACCCTATCTTATTGCAAATAATTAATCATATTAGATTACCTATTAGAATTTTCTTGTTTCATGCCATTTTTAGTTATGGATCAGGTCAACGTGGATGTTACGTGACAAGGTTCCAGCGCATTACCAATAGGGAACATGCATAAGTCACCGATTTTGATAAATTTGAGCTTGATCGCTGCGGACACGTATAAAAACATGATGGAACAGAAAAATAAAAAAATAAAATGTATTACTTTAGTTTTATCACACAAGGGAAAATTACGATTTTTTTTTTCGTTTTCGGATATAATGCACTTAACAGTCGGATAGAACATCAAATAAGAAATAATATTTTGTAAGACACATATGTACTTAAACGCAATATTTAGGGAGATATTTGAAAATTCTTGGCTAACTCCATACTAATGCACTGAAACGTGACATAAGTGACGTCACAAATGTTGACCTTTTTGTATAGAGCTTTTTCGGCGGGTGCTGCTGCGTGCTAACTTCAAGTAACTATATCACGAGAAAAAAACGCAAGAGAAAAGTTTTAATATTACAGTTGATTTTCTCACGCATTATACTTTTGATTATGATACAAAAAAAAATTGATGCATGTTCTCTATTGACGGGGATAATACAAACCTAAAACAATATACCTAGTAAAAGTACTACCCGGATGATAACAGGTTGGAGTTCGCTTGTTGGAATGACCGAAGAAATACCTGCGGAAAATAAATATTTAAAAGATTAGTTATTTCATTTTAAGTAATAAGCATTGTTACCTATGCATCTTAAATCAACACGTCCAATGTATGTAGGTAATCAAATTTACATAATAAAATATATTTATTTACACTCAAACATTCTTCCTCACTAACCCTTTACCTAAATTAAAGAATTTCCCATGCCATTTCCCTTAAAATCCGTAAAAGTCCCATAATGTCTCACTTGAACCCCGTGGATTCCGCCGCGGGCACACCAGCCGACATGCCGATACGTGCGAGTTCTATGCCGAAAAAACAAAAAGCGATCGCCGACGACGCCGAAAAAATTCGGCGCGCAGACAGTGAGGCGCGGCTCGATTACAGACGAATGCCGAACGGAGGCGCGCCGGCTACTTTGATTGAAATGTCACTAATTAAATGTTGAGTGCTGCTAATCATGGGAGAAGATAGGGAAACTTCAAAGAAAACAGATTTCAGCTTATTTCGGTGATGAGTTTATTTCCCTATACCTAATAATATTTTAACACGAATCTTTTCTTTCTATTTTTAGGACAGCAAAATTATTTGAAGTACATGAATCATAATCTAAAGGCCCCTATGAACCTATGGACAATATTAGAAATAAGATTCCCTTTCTCTCAAACTTTAACTCAGTTAATTCGGAAACTAAGTAATCCATCATTCAAGATGTTATTATTTTACTACGAAAGATCGCATTCGCTCAAAAACATAAGTATAGAATCTTTAAATATGCGAGGATCTGTAAATGACTTCCTACTGTTATAACGAGTGCTTTTTGTTTGTAAGTTGTTGGTCTTCTTTAAGATTAATAAATAATACTAAGGAACCGTAGTAAAAATCTACTAATTAGTGTAGTGTAACAGTTGGTTTCCAATCGCAGGATCGCGTTCCTTCCTTCGCTCGGAGTATCGCTGGTGTATCGCGTCTGTATCGCGCCCGAGATCTAGTGCCAGTGCAGAATGGATGCATTGCCACTAGCGATGTCTTTGGACTAACAATCTATTCAAATATATACTTTTACGCATACTAAAACGATTTTTCAATAAAATATTTTGCATGTCAG
Organism: Agriphila geniculea; assembly: GCA_943789525.1. Classification (NCBI taxonomy): domain Eukaryota; kingdom Metazoa; phylum Arthropoda; class Insecta; order Lepidoptera; family Crambidae; genus Agriphila; species Agriphila geniculea. The sequence goes on from OX038881.1 coordinate 3,448,904, forward strand.
TTTTGCAGCTACCATGGTTACGGGTCACTAAAGCTCCTTAGTGAAATCTTAGAAGTGAATATTTTTAAAATCTCATAAAAATAGGATTAGGGACTACTAAAAAAACTATAATAGTAACATTTGGCTAAAATTAATATAATTTCACGAAGATCACAATTTAATTGCTCGCTAAAAGCTTATCCTAAAAGTTATCATTTGGAACAGAAAAACAGAAAGAAAATGTTCTATTTACCGATAAAATTTTCTATATTAATTTAATAAGGATTTCTTTGTAATGTATGTATCTGTGAAGTAAACTAATTGAAACTCACCGCAAGACTACGAAAGTATCCATGACGAGCAGAAAAGTTCAACCGCAGCTTTTTGTTTCAAATATAAAACAAATAAGATTCTTGGCTCAAACAGTTGACTTTGCTCGATCTGCGTTCTAACATAAAAGATTATTTTTCCACGTTATGATACAATTGTATGTTCCCATCTTTAGCATGTCCGTACAGGGAGTGTTCGTATATCGATTTCGTAACAAAGGAGGTAATAAAAGGCTGCGTGGCGCGGGCGGCGCGGGAGGGCGGGCGGGCGGCCCGCGGCGGGGGCGGCCGCCCGATATTTATTGACAACGAGATAGCCCCAAATATCTTCATTAGCGAATCGCTGACGGTACGATGGTAAAGTGTGGATATGCCTTTGGAAAAGCCAAAGCCAAAGCCAAAATATTTTTGTTCATCAGCCATTTTTAATATCCCCACTGCTGGGGCACAGGCTTTCCTTATAAGTGAATAAGGAGGACGGGCCATAACCCACCACGCGGGCCCAATGCGGATTGGTGGGTGTTAACGACTGCAAATGCAGCCAGGACCAACGGCTTAACGTGCCTTCCGAAGCACGGAGGAGCTCGATATAATAAATTTTTGGTCACCCATCCCATGACTGACTCTTGCGAACGTTGCTTAACCTCCGCGATCGCTGGGCCAGGCGCTAAACCACTGCGCCACCGAGCTCCTAAAAAATCTAAAAATATCTTTATTCAAAAAAATTAAGCTCTTTTGAATCGTCTTTATTTTTTTACACCCGTTCCAGACTTTCTTAACTGACAAATAAATGAAAAGAGTTCGGAATATTTGTTCTGTGAATCAACTACCTATTTACTTCGGTCTAGTATATTTTGAAGATTTTTTTTTTGAGTCTATATTTCTCAAAAAAATACTGAACTAATTTACCCAAAGATGATTGAAATAGGCGGTCATCGGATAAAATTAATCTTTTAGTACAGTAGCCCGTAGAACATTTAAATCACCAAAAAGGTTACCGTTTGCCGTTGTGATATAGTTGATTATTACAAAATTATAGATACTTTAACCCAAGTTTTAAAGATTGCAACCCGCCGTAACCTATATTTGTATATCTCCAAAAATGATTTTTATTTTTTATTTTTCATGGTTTACCACATGGTTTAGCTATTGTCGTGTTGTTAAACGTAGAACATTTAAATCACCAAAAAGGTTACCGTTTAACCTTTTTGGTGATTTAAATGTTCTACGGGCTACTGTACTATTTATAGTAGTTGTGAGAACAAAGTTGTAGGAGTTAAAATAAAAAAAAAACTCGTAAAAATCTACGTACTACAATATTAAATTCAAAAAATCGGTCGTTCAATTCTTATGGTTCAACTTCCATTAGTAAGTAGTCAGCTGATTAGGAGCGTATCACCATTAGTCCCTGCATTGTGACCTCATAAGTCAGGGGGTCCATGCGTGGGGGGGGGGGGGAGGTAATTAATGGGCCTCTAATTGCTGGCCTGAGAGTGAGACCGGCGGTCGCCCCACATTTATATTACGATATTAGTCACAATCATTTGGGCCTTAAGAGACCACTTGACAAATTGTAACTGTGATTCTTAGACATTTCAAAAAAATTACCGACACCGTCTGATCTTATTTTTTTAAGTAATTAAATCTCTTGAGTTATGAGAATGAAATTACCCTGCAGTAGCTATATAGGTACTTAATTAGTTTCAACATCCGAAATCTTCCAAATTTTCATTAATTTTTTGTCCATTAATAAGTTAGTCTGTCTTGAGCAATAACTTTTTAATTAAAAATACCAAAAAATATTTGGTATTCTACGTTGAATACTAAATAAGGGAAAAGAGCGTGATTCTAAATAGACTGAAAAATAAAATCTGAAAAAAGATTCCAACGAACTGAGAACCTCCTCCTTTTGTGAAGTCGATTAAAACGACATGAGCTCTAATTACATTTATTATTAAACAGTCTCTTATCATAACACTATAAAAACATCATAAATCTAACGAAATATTTCAACGACAATAAAGAGGCGTAATAAATAAACAATAATTACACGTTACAATTACATTTACAGTAATATCGTCCGATTGAGTCGTACAGGGCTGTATATCGGACGGGCTTAATTATCGGCCGACGGCTTAACCACAGAGCCTTCGGGTGCAATAACACCTCCGCTCCCAAATTATAATGCGACGCACAAATGGATGTGTTTCTGCTTTAATTGCCGAAGGAATCGACAGTTTATGGGGTATCAGCTGAATGATAACACTCTACCTAGGGTTTGCAATCCCGCATTCTGCGTTCCCGCATTCCAGCAATTTCCCGCATGTTAAAAGGACTGCGAAAGTTCCGCATTTGTGCTGTAAATCCCGCGCGGGAATTTTTCTTATTTTCAGAACAAAAAGTAACTTTTATTTTTATGATTTGTAATTTCTCTTCTTGATTTTTAACACGAAGTTATTCCTGATTTATTATATGTTTATTTTTACGTGCTCATAGTATTACAAATTAACCAATGACTAATTATTATATTGGCGGTGCAATTGATATCATAATTTCTAGTCTAGTAGACTTTTATGTTATTGATTTAGAATTATAAAAATAACAGCAAGCAAGAAGAATGCGTATGCGTAAATAGAGACAATAATCTATGTATAAGTTACGATTTGTTAGTAAAACTCAGTATTGTTTGTTACTTACTTACTTACCAAAAGTAATATGTTATAGATGTCCTGACTGATTTCTGTTATTAATAAACACAGTTTTTACTTATATTATGCCTACCTGTTTCATTTTTAAATACCGTGAACTGTTTATAATAAGCTTAAGTAAAAATTAAAAAAAAACATTCCGTTGTCATAGCATTATTATATTCATGTATAAGAATTTTTAAATCTTTTGCGGGAATCCCAGCGGGATCCCGCTGGATAGGCAAATATCCTGCAAATTTCCAGCTGGAAAAAAAATACTACGGGATTGCAAACCCTAACTCTACCATGAAATAACGGTGGCCAATGTTGGACTACAACTTGAACTTCCCGATTCATGGGTAAAAATAAGTACCAAAGAGCTCATACCATTGGGATATAGGGTTGTCCTTACCCCTTAAAGCGCGTATTTCGTTATTTAATTTGTAGAGATATGATTTAAAAAAATCGGAAGAGAGTAAGTAAGAGCAATTAATTGATTGGGTGACTGGAAATGATTAAAAAGACGACTGTTAATGGGATAGCTAAATACTTAACCTGGCAGCGGTCTATTTTTTGAGCGACAAAATAACACAAACTGTGGATTACAAAAAATACATGAAACAGGCGACTACATGGGGGAGACAATAAGTTAGCAGTGAAAATTCTAAATAAGTGACAAAAATACTGAGTGGACATCTATTAAGTATATCAAGTAGGTAACTATTAAACTGATTTAAGCTGCTCAACATGGTATTTTTGTCATCTCGATTAGGATAATAGCTATCATTTTTAAATAAAATAAATTATGCCAAATTTTAAATGTTTTGTGTGCCTTATGGTTGTCGCCCAAATGGTAATTTGGTCGCCCGTTTTGAATAACTAGTTACTCAATTAGTATTTTAAAGTTACCTATTTTCATCATTTGTAGTCGCCCTCAGTCCGTCGCCCACTTAGTATTTCAGTACGCTATATTCAGTATTTATGATACCCAAAATGGGAACTTATTGTTACCCGATTAAATACTACCCGTAAGTAAGTACCTATAGTCGCTGTTAGAATGTAATTCAACTGTTTCGAAGGTATGCTTCGAAACAGTCGATTTACGATACTATTCTAAAAAAAGATAGGTACCTACTTAGTGTATTGTATTGTATGCTGAAAGAGTTTTGTATACTGAAAGAGAGACATAACACATGACGTTACAAACATAACACATGACAATCAGCGCAGGCTACTAAAACCAAAAGTGTTTTTTTTATAAAAACTTGAAGCTTGAAAAATTAAAGGAATTGCTCGTTCACTCATATACAGTTGTTCTATCTCATGAAGACGATTCGGCTATACACATGCACATCGTTTGTATTTGCGTAATACGAGAGCGTGCAGACGCACCCTATAGTACAGTAGCCCGTAGAACATTTAAATCACCAAAAAGGTTACCGTTTGCCGTTGTGATATAGTTATTTATTACGAAATTATAGGTACTTTAACCCAAGTTTTACAGATCGCAACCCGCCGTAACCTATATTTGTATATCTCCAAAAATTATATATTTTTTATTTTTCAAGGTAAGACTATGGAAAGTGGTCATACACAGATTTAAGACAATAGATAAAATCCAACCATTTTCATCAGGTCTTAAATCTGTGTATGGCTTGTGCGTGTGTTCTACAGAATACGACAACAGTTAAACTATGTAGTAAACCTCGAAAAATAAAAAAATATCAATTTTGGAGATATACAAATATAGGTTACGGCGGGTTGCGATCTGTAAAACTTGGGTTAGGTTTATCTATAATTTCGCAATAATTAACTATATCACAACGGCAAACGGTAACCTTTTCTGGTGATTTAAATGTTCTACGGGCTACTGTACTACTAAAACAATGTGTACGTGTACGCCTATAGCCGAACCATCTACGTAGATAGAACAACTGTCAGTTTCAATTAAAAAAAACAATTCATTAGTTTTCCGCAACTGTCGAGGTTTCTTTACTAAGCCATACAGTTTGAGTTGAGTAAAGCTTTGAGTAACAAAGCTGCTCAAGTCACACATGGCCAATAGTCGAAAAATAAGACCACCGAAACAGAGACAAATTGCCTTTCCCCATATATGCATAAGTTTCCCTGGCACTTTCACTGGACAGAACTTAATTGGGCGAATTAGGATCTGTCAGGGCTTATACAGTCATAATTTTGTCCTTACTTGCTCACCTAATGGGTTAATTCTTATTAAGAGAACGCAAAAAAGCGCATAATTAATGGTGATGGCCAATTGGCTTTGGTTAAAAAATAAAAGGTATTTTTTTTATATTTTTTTACTACAGATTAGGCCAATTTAAGAAACTAATTTGAATATTTTAACATTTGGTCCCGTATTTATTTTTTTATAAATATATTTGTCGAGCGGATATGGTCAACCGGAATGACGTCATTAGTGGCATGAAAGTTTAAGAAGAAAACCTTTGCCATCTACTTATAGAAAAAGAAAGGCCAAGTGTCATTAACTGTCATAATGACTTTATGGTTGTTTGTAAACAAATAAGTTATAGTTAATATTTCTTCTATTTTATTCATTTAATCCAGTTGTGACGGTTCTAGCCTACTTTCTTAATTTGCCGCAATAATTTTTGAGGTGGTAAAATTATAATAAAAATGCTTACCAGTGGAAACTCTGCTGAAAAACTTTGTAAAAACTGACACGCCCAATCTACCCAAATTGCGAAATGTATTGTATGTATTGTGTCTATTTTGGATGTAGGCTACATGGATAAAAATTGTAACGATTGCTTGTGGACTGATAAATTTGCAGGATAACATAATAAACATTGTGAAAATATGTGCATACTTTATTTCTATTTACAAACATTTAATAGTAGGGATGTGGAAAAAATGACGAGATAAGTTCATCGATATTTTTCGGCCGATATTAAATACTCTGATATATCGATAGATGTTTTTACAATAATTTTTCCAAAACATTTTTTTGGTAATTACGTATGGATTCTAATAGTCGATACTACACATGTCACTGGAGCATTTTGATTTTTTCCAACTTTGAGTCTTAAAAATCATCGTAAAATTCGTCAAATCGAGCCAAAATTTCGCGCAGGGGTTTATTTTGCTATTTTTTATGTTTTACAATACCTTAAAATTAAAATCCATTACTTAGTCATCGTCCCATTTCATCCCATTTTTTTCTGAGAAATATTACCTATATCGATATATTTTCACTTCCACCTTCCACCATCCCTAATGCCAAGTTCATTGTCAAAATTGTCTTTGCACTTTTTTCTTTTTTTTATTATGGCTGGGAGATCTGTATGTGATGACGTCATATGAAGGTCATTTGAAGGTTAAAGCTTTTTATTGAATATTATAAATATCTTTAAAAATATAGACTTATTTTTAAATTTAATTAGTAGACACTGTACCGAAAGCTTATTCCTCGAAATGGTTTTGAGATTTCCAGTCATGTTCAAAAAGTTATCAAAGCCAATTACTTACAAGTGACATAGAATCCAACGAGATGCCTCACTGCGGGCACTATTCTAACTGTAACTCATCATTTCTCGGAAACTTCATACTTCGTATTACTACCCCTTATAGGGAATCTAAAATGTCAACAACGTATTGACGAGTGTGAAATGTAGCAACATCAGAATATTAAAAAATGTCATCTTCAAGAATCGTTATTTTTATTGTAATTAACTTTGTTTTTGAGTTTTAAGAAATAGCGTTTTTGCAAACTAAATAACTACTGGTTCTGTGAGCTGCAAACCTCGCTTTGTTATATCTGTCATTTTGAAAATTTACGAGAAACGGAATCAACAAAAAAAATTATAGAACCTGCTGCCTTGAGAAATGTGACCTGTAGAGGAGAACAGACGGACAGGACAACCAGACATTAAGGTCGAGTAGGTATTGGGCTTTTGTATGGAACAGCTGATTTTTTTCGCGATATCAGAGTTGGCCCCATAGTAAAAGTTGCTTGTAATCATGAGTGGAACCACCCCACTGCGGGAACCAAATGATTCTTTCAGCTTGTATAAGATGTTTCTACACCTCCTCATAAAAAAGCCTTGATTAACAACTTCTCGTCGATATCAATCGCATTGATAAACGATATAAACATAACAAAGCAAATGACCTAGTTCATCTAACGCAAACCAAAAATTAAAAGCTATAATACGATATCGGTATCAAAGAAACCGCTTCACGGATGGGAACAACATCGATTCGGATCTAAGGATTTATTCGACACCTCTGCGCACCGCCCTGCGCGCGCGCGCACAACATGCGTCACTCCCACCGGCTATCTGATCTGTGCGCAGCTGCTGTGTGAGATTAAGATAGTCTTTGCTCGTTTAATAATAATAATAATAATCTTTATTGCACACGAAAAGACATTACAAACAACGAAACAGAAGAAAGAAGAAAGTACACAATAGGCGGCCTTATTGCTAAACAGCAATCTCTTCCAGGCAACCTTGGGAGAGAGGGATATAAGATACAGGACAATAATGAAGTGGGTGCAACTATTTAGAGGACAGTCTAAGTACATACATAAAATAAAATAAATAAAAATTCAGGAAAATGGAAAAGAAAATAATAAATATAATTAGTGAGGAATAGAAGAAAGGAAATGACTCCTGACTTGATTGCGAAAGGATCCAAGAGTTTGAGCTTTTCTGATACCTTCTGGTAGAGAGTTCCAAAGACGAACTTCATGAACAGAAAAGAAATAGGAGAAGAAATCCGAGGAATGACGCGGAAATTCAAGAGTGAGGTTAGAGGAAGAGCGCAAGGTACACTGTGTGAACGAGGAAAGGAATGAAAAACAATGTTTAAGGTAGGGAGGGGAAGTTGGCAAGAAATGTATGGAGTAGAGAAAGGAAAGTGTTTTGGAACTTTATTAATAAAGTTCCACAACAAGTGATTGATCTTCCTTTGCATGAATTTAAAAACCATGTTAAAAAAACGCTCATGGGTAAAGGTTATTATAAAGTGGACGATTATCTTAAAGATCAAAATGCGTGGAAATGATGTAACACATAACTTGCTACTATAAGTACTTTGTTGAAGTAATATAACAATAAGTCTATGTTGTTGCCAATAATCCTGTCACCCTGTTGTAATTATTTGGTAACGATATATTAAAGTTTGTAAATATCGTTACTTATGGCTGTTACAGCTGATAAATTTCTTGCGCCCGTTCTTCTTGTCAGCTAAAAAAGTCTGGAACGGGTGGTAGGAAAATATAGACGATTCAAAAGTACTTAATAATTAAGTTTATTTGAATAAAGCTTATTTGACTTTGACTTTGACTTTGAAAGAGTGTGAAAGTCCCTGCGCCGGCGAATATGAAGCCAGTTAAGTTTGGTGCGGAAGTGTGACACATGGTCAAATTTGCGAAGTTTGAAAATAAACCTAATATAAATATTCTGCAGACACTCAAGTTTATCGAGCAGTTCCTCCAACAGATCTGTGTAACAGACATCAGCGTATTAGCGTTTAATATCGTATTAGGGGCATAGTTTCAGGGCTGAGATAGTGATAGAGTGATAGGTGGTTTTATACTACTGCCCTTCCAACAATTTAGGCCTATGACGTGTTTGGGGAAGGCTGCAAACGCACCGACAGGTGCCTAGATTGGTGCCAAGATCCAGATTAGTGTAGTTAAATTAGGTCAAATTTGCAATAAGATCGGAAGTAATTCGTGTAGTTGTATTTTTTTATGGAATCATTAGAAGACATGAATATAAATTTCCTTTGAGTTTGCACCACTCCTGCTATGTACGGAACATCGTTTAATGTTATGTGTTAACATTAAAGTCCCAATATTTTTTTAAATATATACCTACAATAACAGTTTCTTTTCATGTTAGATAATATGCAACATCTAAACTTAGGAGCGCCACCTTTGTGACGTTCGTAGGTATGTTCCACTACTTTAGCGAGGAACAAAAAGTGATTTGATGATCAGTAACGCATACGCAACGCGAAAGTAGTGGAACAAGTACCTACGACGTCACAAAGGTGGCGCCTTCTAGGATTAGATTTTGTCAATTATCTCGGTAACTTTTTATCTGATTTAAGCAAGCTAGGTATGCAATGATAGGTAATTAAAATCGTAACAAAATATGGAAAGAAACTGTTATTGTAGGCATCATATTTAAAAAAAATGGGACTTTAATTTTAATACCTAACATAAAACGATGTTCCATACATAGCAGGAATGGTGCAAACTCGGAGGAAACTTATATTCATGTCTTCTAATGATTCCATAAAATATTACAACTACACGAATTACTTCCAACCTTTTTGCTAATTTGACTATACTAAGGTTACTTGGTGACCGCACTGGTAGATGAGTCGCTAGGATTCGCACAGTCTTTGGTTGTAAGCCTCGCGGCTACGATGCATTCTAGGTAGTCGCCTGGATGTATCGAGGCATCTAGCGCTCAGTGCGATCGGTTGCGAACATTCGTGAACGTTCGTTATACTTGGTTACATATCTAGGCTCTAATCTAGGCACCTGTCGGTGTGTAGGCGACCTTAGCGTTAGACTTAAAAGATACACATTATAGTGTATTACTGTCTTTTTTAGTCAAAATACTTGTTATCGTTTTACCTTATCGTAGATACTATGTTATGTTATAAAGTGCTAATAAGGCCCACCTGATAGAAAACAACATCCAATTCTACATTCTACGCATACTCTAACTATAACTGATCCCAATTAAATTTAAAATACAACTTCACATGTCGCATTCTATTAATATTCATTAGCGTATCATTAGCTTACTATCCAACTAAGTCCCATTCCTATACAACGGGTAAAAAAAAACCTAATGCCCAATATGGTAGATACCATACAGGTACCATACACATAACCCCGGAAAATTATTATAAACCATGAAAACCGCCACTTTATTGAAAAGAAAAATCTTTTGTTGACAAACTGCATAGTGGCAACCCATTTAGGACCATATTGTCCACTTCTTAAAATGACCACTTCCCAAAAGGACCACATCCCAGAATGACCATTCCCAAATCGTCCACTTCCCGTAATGCCTGCTTTTTCAGATTGACCACCTCCCACATTGGCCACTTCCTAAAACTACCACTTCCCAATATGCCCATTTCCCATGATGACAAATCTTGAAATTTTAAATTTTCATTAAGTAGTCAACTTAATGAAAACTATTAAATTTCAAGAATTTCATATTTTTTTTATTTTATTTTTTTTAAAAACTTTGATATAAATTTCTTTCAAAGAACGAATTTTTTTTTATCCAAATGTAATCGAAAATATTATTAAATAAAAACAAGAAAAAGGTTTTTTAAAATTGTAGAAGTTAACCTTCTCCATATTTATGTGATCCTGGTACTTTGGAGACGTAGCATGGCGAATATAATCATTCAAAATATCATAACACTGTAATTTTGAGTTCTCCTTTGTGTAACTTTATAAAAAAAACAAGTGTGCACACTGGCACGAGCTAAAAGGGATAGAACATCCTTGTTTTCTGATTATTAGTCGCTTACATTTTGGGAAGTGGTCGTTATGGGAAGTAGTGGTTTTAGGAAGTGGACGATCTGGGAAAAGGTCGTTTTGGGAATAGTCATTATGGGAAGTGGACGTTCTGGGAATGGTCATTTTAAGAAGTGGGCATTATGGTCCTAAAGATGGCAACCCTAGACCTAAATTATGTTTTGCTTTTGGCCATGAATGGGATTGACTATCGAAAACAATAGTCTATTTGCGTCTAGGGTAGTCACTTTGCAGTTTTCCCTATAGAAAACAAAATTTTACGAGTTATAATGAAATACCCTGTAAAAATAAATATCGCTTAAACAACAAATAAACAATCTGACCAGTCTGACCACCTTTATTTATTTTGTGAATAAAACCATAATTTACGAATGGAGAATTATAAATTCTGACTTCCTCATTTCGGTGGATCTTATTGTAGTTTTAAAAAAGTACAAATTTTATAACAGTGCACTCGTCAATTGCTTCAAAGTTATAAATTCATTCAATTACGGATTCTAAAGCAATATTTCAACATGAACAATGTATGTGTCATAGAAATTTAAAATTATGGACACTATAAAAAAAAACTTAAACTTTACAATCACAATACGACTTGACAAGTTGTCATTTGTTTATCCTTACTAATATTATAAATGCGAAAGTCCGTTTGTTTGTTTGTTTGTTTGTTTGTTACGCCTTCACGTCTCAACTACTGAACCGATCGTCATGAAATTTTGCATACACGTTGTCAGGGGTACAGAGAAGGACATAGGGTACTTTTCATCCCGAAAAAAGTATAGTTCCCGAGGGATAGCAAAAATTCTTTTCACGCAGACGAAGTCGCGGGCGTCCGCTAGTTTCATATAAAATATCCGAATGTAGGCACACAGCACGTCACGAAAATGACAGGGAAATAAATAAAAATAAAACGAAAGAACATAAAAACTGAACATAATGCCAATAGCATTATCACACAAAATAAGTTACAATTGGGATCGATAAATTGCTTGTACCCTTAAAAGGTCCCTTGAAATGACAAAAAAGTTATTTTCTGTAACTGCATTTCTGTTTACGGGCAACGGCATGAAGTAATAGTTGAAAAAAACTAATAATTCAAACAGATGTATTCAAGCATAATGGTCATAAAATTCTTGAGAATTGGTTCTGAAGTGCGTCGTGTTGAAGGGGCAGATATGTGTATTGTTGCAAAGATTGGGACATAGCACTTCGTAATGAGATCGGGGAGATAATGAGAATCAGACATCTCACGTACGATCTTATTGTACGAAAGTTTTGCATACTAATGGAAGGCAAAATAAAACTTTTTATTGATTTGTGTTCTTCATTTTATCGAAAAAGTATTTTAAGGCGCTTATTTTGGTCCACTAACGCAACCAATATATTCAATTTATTATTCGTAAAGCAAGTAAATATTAAAAAAGGAAACAACCATGCCCTCTTAAATTGTCTTTAATATTTTTGAATAACTCTTTCATATTTTCATTTTTTGTATTAGTTTTAAGGCTCTTATCAATATCAATGACCTTGCTGAATGACCTTGAGATGCCTTGACCTTACACGTATCGCGGAATGATCGCGCGCCACGGCCACAGAAAAGGAAATAAGTACAGATGACCTACTAAATAAAGAACTATGTAATCTAATTACAGCCTCTTCCTTAATACCAGCCTTTTTTTAAAATTATGTTTCTTTTTTCTAAGTCTAATCGGTTACATATTAGAATGGTCTAAGTAGAGTTGTTCATAACGCCTATAAAGCAACAGCACTAGAGTTGTTCATAACGCCTATAAAGCAACAGCACGCTACAGACTATATGCTATTGATTTCTAGCGCGCTATTAAATACGCTATGTTATAACGCGCTATTTATCAGGTAGCATGCGGGCGGCTACGGCTGGCTGTCGCGTTAGATGCAGCACGTTAGATTTCGTAACACGTTACTTCACACGTCGTTCGTTAGACAGATCGCGCGCTTTACAAAAAAGGTTATTTATTAATACGTTACATTTTAGTCTTATCTTAAAGATCAAAATGCGTGGAAATTATGTAACACATAACTTGCTACTATAAGTACTTTGTTGAAGTAATATAACAATAAGTCTATGTTGTTGCCAATAATCCTGTCACCCTGTAGTAATTATTTGGTAACGATATATTAAAGTTTGTAAATATCGTTACTTATGGCTGTTACAGCTGATAAGTTTCTTGCGCCCGTTCTTCTTGTCAGCTAAAAAAGTCTAGAACGGGTGGTAGGAAAATATAGACGATTCAAAAGTACTTAATAATTAAGTTTATTTGAATAAAGCTTATTTGACTTTGACTTTTGACTTCTTAAATAAAATAAAGCAGCAAACTAATGAACTTTATCTTATACTTTTCGGGCTTAGAACTGTCTAAAGTTCGAAAATAAGTTTAGTAATAAGGTCGAAAATCGCTTGCATTCATTTTTTTAACTAGTGACCACTAGACAATGTTTTCTAGTTAAAAAAACAGGTGCAAGCGATTTTCGACCTTATTGACCCTTGAAATTCGGTTGTTTTTAAATAGCTTTTACATAATACTAAGTAATTGACTAGTTGTGACATAAAAGTCCTAATTTTTTTTTTTTTTTTTTATACACAACGGGATAGTGCTTGGCCTTCATCTCACCTGATGTTAAATGACGATAAGGCCGAAGGTGGAAGCGCACTACACCCGGAATACTGGCTATCTTACCTCTAACTGCCGGAACACAACAATTTTTTAAATTGTTGTTATGGCGTCAGACTTAGGTAAGATGGTGGTAGCTAGCCAGGCGGGCTTGAAATAAGCCCTACCACCAACCAAACCGAGTACAAATTGTACCCCCCCTGGGAATCGAACCCGGGACCTCTGCGTCTTACACGGGTGGGCGAACCACTAGACCACAGAGGCGGCTAATCGAACTAACACAATATAAGGTCGCGCGCTATATTATACTCGTACCTAGCGTGTTGCGAGAGAAACGCGCGTAACGCGTCCGGTAGCAAAAGCGCGCACGCGATGTTTTTTAACTATAACGAAAGCCCGCGCCCCCGTCCGGCCAACGACGACGCTACTTGTTGCCACGCGCGATATTCATAGCGCCATAGCGTCTACTTACATAGCGCGCTATGTGTGCTATGTACAAATAGCACGCTATAATATGGCGCTAGATGCTATATTAACCACCTCTAGGTCTAAGGTCATAACACCTATGGACGATAAACCTAATTTGAAAAACAATGCACAAAATACCTACGCTCATAATATATAACAGTTGAAATGCATAATGTGCGGTTTACCTAAAGTCGATTCAGGATAATACATCCCTTATGTCTGTGGCCTAAACTTTAGAAATTCTAAAACAAACATTTTATATGAGTAGAGTATTGAAATTTGAGATTTTTGCATTTACAATGCTATTTTTAAACAATACTAAATAATATACTAGAAAAAATACGACTCGCACCAGATCAATCAAATCATTCCCGTCTGAGTATTGATCTGGTGCGAGTCGTATTTTTTCTAGTATATTATTTAGTATTGAGTAGAGTATGTTAATAAAATCTTGACATCATGTCTAGAATCTACTTTACCAAATGGGAAACAATGCTATGAAAAAACAGTAATAGTGAATCAAAACCGGTAATGTGTAACTGTGTAGGTGTCGGCCATCTTGGTCTCACGTTAATCTCTACGTTTGAACATCAATATTACCCCGTCACGCCACCTAAAATTTACTCAACGAGCATTAGTTTTCACAAAGACTGAGTACAGAGTGGCTGTGTTCGAAAAACAGCATTAGAGAACGATCAACGCAAGCAAACTTTGGGAAGTCTGTTTACGAAGGCAACATGTTATTTTTATGGTTTTAATAAAACTAGTAATAGATCAAATTCATAACGTTTTAAGATTACCTACTTATTTGTAATTAAATTTAGTAATGTCGGAAATATTGGGGGGGGGGAGGGGGCTGGAATTTGGTCGGTTATTTTCCATAAATTCCTTTAATCAGCGGCGGGCTGATATATGATGGGTATTTAACTTTCGTTTAACAAATTAAATTCATCTTAATTTGCTCATCTTAAGGTTGTAATTTGTAATGCTATTAACCTAGAATTACTAATCCTGCACCCAATGGCCTAAATACAGCCAGGTAAATAATGTGCAATTCCTAAGATATTTGTCCTGCAATGAGGAACTTATATTAGCAATATATTTGAACCTAACATCAGCCGGTCATCACAACTTTACGGCAATATACAGGCTGTTCCGAAATATTATATTGTTAATGTTTTTATATATTTGTTGATTGAATTTCACTTTTTGAAAAGAAAACGCCTCAAAGATTTCAATTTCAAATAATTAAAACGATCTCGTACTCGTTGATTATTACATACAATGTCTTACAAAAAAATCACAGATCTCGTGCTGTACCTACACGACTTGAAAGGGCATTGAAAATGAATCGACCTATTATAGATTATTAATGATGGGTTTTGACCGGATAAAAACTCAAAATTGATAAAAACTCAATAAATATCCGTTTTTACCCGAGTTTTTATCCAAAAGGACGGATATTTATCCGTCCTAATAAAATATTTATTTTATAACCCTTTTCTTGCTATGTCACGTAAATTTTGGAATTAAAATAAAGGTAGTTAATAATTTTAAACAAAATAAATGCTATTGAAGTGCATTATAATTAAGAAATCCAAAAAATGCAATAGAAGAACGAAAACAACATCCTGAGAATTCTCAAACTACTTCAGAATTATGAATGAATTCGTTCGATGACTCTAGCACCCCCAGCCCCCAACGTACGTAGCACGTAGTTTTACGCAAAAACGGAAGGGTTGTCACAAAATTTACTTGACACGCAGGGTTCGAAAACCAGTTAATATTGTAAAAAAATACAAAGATGGCAGCCAACTTCTTTGTTTATGGGCCGATTTCGATGAAACTTGGTTTTTGGTACTATTTTGACAAGAAAACAGCAACGCAATGTTTAGTATGTCAAAAGTCCAAGATGGCAGCTAACTTTTTTGTTTGTGGGCCGATTTCGATGAAACTCTTTTTTTGTACTATTTTGACAAGAAAACAGCAACGCAATGTTAAAAATATGAAAAAATCCAAGATAGCGGCCAAATTTTTTGTATTTGGGCCGATTTCGATGAAAGTCGGTTTTTTGTACTATTTTGACATGGTATGGTAAATATCCGACAAAAATGGAAAAATACGGATGTTCATATCCACTGCCCATCACTATAGATTATTCAAAAAAATAAAAATCATAACGCGTGAATTTCGGTCAAAAAAAATTTTGTCTTCAAAAACAACTTTTCTAAAATATTTTTGCATCATCGTAAACCCTTCGAATTCCGCGTATTTGGAGCTCTCATACGTCCTCGTGCCCGCACGCAAAATTATTCGTTTTTTTTTCGAATTCTAAAATAGTTTTTGACTCTTTCAAAATATTTTTAACATCTTCTTAAAGCACTTTAAATTTCGCGTCTTTTGAGCCCTTATACGTTCTCGCGGCCCTAAACCTCAGGTCATCACGGCTGAGTCGCACTTTCAGCGAAAATTTCAGGGACCTACTGGAGCAAACGAAAACACATTTTCAATGTTAAAAACTCCTAACTAATGCGCGAAAAAAAATCAGCTGTTTCATACAAAAATTAATAATGAAAATATTAAAATGTATGAAACAGTCGGTTTTTTTTCGCGATTTGTGAGTTGGAGCCGTAGTGAAAATTATTCAGTTTGATGGTCCTTATCTATCATATTCGGCATTTAGAGGTTATTTTGTAACACGTTGTATATTAAACCAAAGACTTTATGCGGTATTTTTTTTCTTATGCCATTTTTCATATATTTATATTCTAAGTTGTTTAATATTTACAAGAGATGTATACATTTCAAAGACTTAAGCTAATAAATTTAATAGAAAAAATACTAGAAAAAAACGACTCACCCGTAGCAGCTCAGACGGGACTTGAACCCGCACCCTTGGGATTACGGTCCAATGCACTGACCAATTATGCTACCGAGTCGCTAGTGGGAGTGGCGAAATTTTCTAGTACTTTTTACGTTTTCGCTGTAAGCCAGCGCTATCTCATCAATGTGAAGACTTGTTGAGGGAATCATAATTTTAGAGCCTTTAAGTGTTTTATTATCATTATTGATAGTTACAAAATTAATTTCATACAAACATGGTAGTATTTTTTTTAACATCACGTACCTGGTTGTAATTAGGGAACAAATTGGCTAACGTTAAAACAAAGAACGCCGAAATCAGGGTTTCTCGCCCTTCCTGCAACATTGGTGCCAAATTGCTCGATGTCATGTTTTTTTAACATAAATAATATGTTGATTATTAGACTAATATAAATATTATAATCGACAAAATGCAAGGGCTGTTATTAGGGGTACTATCTAATTGGCATACTGGAGAATTGCGCACTCTGTGGCACTTTAATGTAATATTTGAATACCAGAAATGAAAAAGGGTCTAAGTGCCAAAAATCTCGTTTCGTTTTTATTACTTTAAAATGTAGTATGTTCCCTCGCCAAAAACCTAAAATACGAACTAAATACCAAGCGTTGTTACTTGCTTGGTATTTACATCTCTAAGGAGCGTGGAGGTGTAAGGCTCGGGGGGCGTAATTCTGTAAAAGGGTCTAAGTACGCTGACGCGTGATCTCAGTTTTATGAAAATGGCGGACCTTACACCTGTCGTTGTTACCGGCGCGGGAAGAAAAAGGAGAAAAAATGGTGAAAAAAGTGCGAAAAGTGCCCAAAAAGCATTAAAGGATGCCGGTAAACAATACCAAACATCTAAAGGCAAGGTGATCAAACAGAAACAACCACCACCTGATGAGGTAATTCGATTTTTTTGTATTCATTACCCACAAACACGCAGAACGGGGCCACGCTTAGCTCACGCGCTAGTGATGTGCATTTCGCGCAATAATTAAATAATAACTTTGCTTTTTATTACAAGGTTTTTATTAATTTGTAACGTAATACCAAAGTGCCTATACCAAAAGAGATTTGGAACTAAGACTGTTATTAAGGATATAGCGCAAGGCACATAGAGCTTTATTTAAGTTACTTGGAAAAGGACTTGAAGTTTTCTTCAGAGTGATTAGAAAATGTTAGTTTATCGTTACTAATTAATAAGTTAAGATACTTAATTTATGTTAAATAAACGCATTCTATTGTAATAATAACGACGAGAAGTTTAAAATAAAAGAAATATGTTGTTAAAATGATTTATTATTTAAAATCCAAATTCCTCTACTTTTTCATTTTGGTACTTATAGCCTTTTTCATTTCTGGTATTCATTTGTCAATTGCAAACGTCAAAAAATTGCGCAGCGCGACACAGGTCCATTCTGCAATACGCGTCCTCCCCCACTGATTTTTTGGACGAGAAAATGGCGCGACGACATGTGACCGTGCGCGAAATGGAATATAACAATATTGAAATTATTTTTGGCTACTAATCAAAAATCTAAAACAACCATGCCCTGCGTCTTTTTTTGTAGAATATTAACAAAGAAAAAATAACATTTTTCGACTTATATTAACCGAGCGAAATGGATTTAAAAATTGCAATGGACGTAGGTTTAGGATTTTTTTTCCAATACATATAATAAAAAAAATAAAAATGTAAAACAACAGTGCCCTCCGATATATAATGTATTTTTTTGGAAGCCATATCTGTAATATTGATGGAGAAAAACGCATTTAAAAAAGATGGAAAATCATGCTTTGATATATATATATATATGAGCCTTAAAATGCAATCGAAACGACAGTGGCCACTTTTGGTTTAAGTGGATTTTAAAACTTACAGAAAGAATAAAAACTGTTGAAGAGTCATTAAAAAATGTTAGAGACAGATTAAGAGGGCAGGGTTGTTTCCTTTTTTTAATGTTGACCGGGTTTCCTTATAATATAAATAAAAGAATTGGCGGCGCTAGTTGACGGCTATAAAGGCCTTAACAGCGGTTAATCAATAAAAATAATTATTTCATGTCAAAGTATTAGTGTAGAAATTAGATTAGTTCTCAACTTAATCAATTATATTTTTAATAAAGTTGTTTGCCAGTTGCCAGTCAACAACAGACCAATAATTATTCCATATTGTCCGCAATTACGCTATTATCCGCATTTGTGGCATACAGTTGCTCTATGCTCTGGCTAACGCCGGCTAGTCACGAAGTAGTTCCATTACAAAGTTGCATATCTCTTGCGTCTGCGTCACGCAAGCGTTGCTCATTATCGAATCACCACATGTAACAAATCTCTTACTATTTAAAAACATCGCTTCGCAGAAGGACATACAAAATCATAAAACCCATCGCGATTTACTTAGCAAATAACATACAAAAATTGGTTAGTCACAATCACAATGCCTACGTGAGTAGGTAACAAATCATAGTGCAACCAAACCAACGTAAGCAACCAAAATTATACATTTTTTTTAACAATTTAGAGGTTTTCAGTTCAAGTTATGAAGCCATCAATTTTATTAATCTAGTTTAAAAGTATATAGTTGCGATCAAAATGATAGTCATATTTCACTACTGATGTTGACAAAATTTACTATGTATTTAATAAAGTTGAAACTTCATTGCTATCATGTTAATTAACTAATTATTAAGTGACTTATAGTAACTTCTATACCAACTTGTTTCTATGTCAAAGCATTTTACAAAAAAACATATTTAATTTAAGATCCATAATAAAAAGAAAATTACAAGATTCCACTGACTATTCAAATTCCGCTTCTATTAAACCAAGATGAAGTGTTGTATTCCGACGTCCACTTGTCCAAAGTGCTAATATGCTAAATAACCCGTCAAGAGCCAAATAAAACAACGGCATCGAGGGTGGTGCAGTTGTTCAGTGGCCCGTAATTGAGTGGTATCCGGCCGGTTGTCGCCTGCTCTTTTGGGGTCAACTGGACGCCTCTGAGAATGCCATCCGAAATGAAGGACCGATAGTGAGTCATTCCATTTGATTGACTATGATGATTAGTCAATTCGAGTCATAAAAAGTCTTTCCGTCTAAGTCATTGCGTCGATCAGGCGGATCAGCCTTACCCTACTCAAAACGCTACGCCTAATTTTAAAGCTTAAATATCAGCAATAGATGACGATTAAATCACATGTCGCATACTTATGTAAATCACAGACTTTGGTGTATTGTATGGAATTGACAAGCTAACAGCATGTAATTTATAGTTTACTGCTTACTTAAAAGCTTTAATAGTAAGGGTAGCGTTCAAACGCATAGAATGTTGGCCATTTGATAGTAGACGGGCAGGGGTCTAAATTCGAAATCTGTTACGATTGCTTTCAATACAACAATCAGTGTAAATACATCTACTGTAGGCCCTGTAGCACAGAATAACTAACCTGTAGCCAATGTCACATTTGCTCGCCATCGAATGATGTACCATGGGCAACAGCGTCGCTTAACCACTGCTAAAGTTAAAATCGCTTGCACGCCGCGCCCGCTGTCACATACGTTTAGTTCGTGCAGGGGCGATACGCGCGCACGCGAATTTTGTTGCAAACTGGTTAAGCGACGCTGTTGCCCATAGTACATTGTACGGGATTGACATTTGTTTTGGCTAACCATCAGTTTCTAAACGTCAAAGCTATCCAATATTTTTCGAAAGAGAAGCGGTAGCAAAGCTTTGCAAATGTAACTTTGTCAAAGGGAAGCTGACCTCTATATGCAGCCGTTGAAATGACTTGTTTTGCCCCTAGGTATACTAAGTTGAAAGCCATTGCGATAGATGCTGGAGTTCTCTGTAAAGTTGACCCTGTAAAGATACTGTAAACAATGACACATTTTCAAAAATGATAATGAACTGTCCATAAAATATGTATGAGAAGTTTTAGCTAACTGAACGTTGCTATTAAAACGACGACTCGGCGACGTTCGTTTAGTGTTTTTTCAACACACTTGCTCGTAAAGTGAGCCCTAATACGTCGCTTTTAGGGCAATAAACCGAGCTATAACAAACGCGTGCAATAATATATAAAACACTAGGTTGTTATAGAATTATCCCTACAAAGTTAAATTAGTACCTTACTGCAAGTTCTATGCGAGTAAACAAAGCATTCCCACTTTAACCGGGTAATACAGTTATTTTTTTTTAGTTACAACAAAGAGGTTTAATGCCTCTGAAAATTCATATTCATTTTTGAAATAAATAAATGTGTAAGTCCTTAATTAAGTCAAACAAATATTTATTATTATCAAATTATTCGTAATTCACAATATTTTGTTATAAAATATTAAAATATTTGTATTTTATCACTTAAAATTATAATTTTGAAGTAAGTTGTATGCTCACTCACCCCTTTGTTCGCAAAATATTCTTGCATTGTCCGTGTGAAAAAAAAACAAAAAAAAACCTACGCGCGTTTTCCCATCATTTGTCATATTTTTAACTGACTTCAAAAAAAGGAGGAGGTTCTCAAGTCGTCGGTATTTTTTTTTATTTTTTTTTATGTATGTTTTACCATAACTTCGTCAGTTGTTAACCGATTTATACAATTCTTTTTTTATCTTAAATAACATAGTTCGTGTGTGGTCCCATAAAAAAATTACAGAGATCTGGCTGGTAGTTTTTTCATAATCCTGAAAAATGTCAATTATTTAGCTTGCCATCACACGTGTTTTTACGGATTTTCGAACATAACATCTTTGTTTATGTACCGATTTAGATGATTCTTTTTTTGTTTGAAAGGGTGTGGTTCAAGAGTGGTCACATTTTAATTACATCGCTATTGGACTTTGAACTTCGAAGATACACAAGGGAACTCCTCAAATTCAAATAGTATATGTAAAGTGATTTGGATTTTGGTAGGTTTATGACAATACAAAACAAACCAAACCATGGTCTGCAATGCAAGGTTCTGGACTAGACTTGGACTACGAAGACACAATGGAACTCCTCAAAAACAAACAGCGTAAATTGGGAATTTGAGTTGTGGGCATTTTACCATTGAAAATATTTTATAAAGTTAAAAAATGCTTACATACCTGCCACTTACATACATGCTTATATACCTAGGACAGGCAGTCCAGTTAGGTAAGTCCAACTTTGAGAAAGAGATCTCTCGTCGAATCCAACTCGGGTGGGCAGCATTCGGGAAGCTTCGAAAAATCTTCGCGTCCGACTTACCTCAGTGTCTCAAGACGAAAGTCTATGAACAGTGTGTGTTGCCAGTGATGACTTATGGCAGTGAAACGTGGTCGCTAACTATGGGTCTCATAAGGAGGCTCAAGGTCAGCCAGCGTGCAATGGAGAGAGCCATGCTCGGCGTTTCCCTGCGTGATCGAATCAGAAACGAGGTGATCCGCAGGAGAACTAAAGTAACCGACATCGCTCGAAGGATTGCTCAGCTGAAGTGGCAATGGGCAGGACACATAGCGAGAAGAACTGATGGCCGTTAGGGCGGAAAGGTTCTGGAATGGCGACCGCGCACCGGACGACGCTCCGTGGGTAGGCCCCCGACAAGGTGGACCGACGATCTGGTGAAGGTCGCGGGAAGCCACTGGATGCGGACAGCGCAGGACCGATCGTCGTGGAGATCCTTAGGGGAGGCCTATACCCAGCAGTGGGTGTCGTGCGGCTGATATGATGATGATGATGATGATGATACCTGCCACTAAAAAGTTGAAAACAAAAAAGAAAAACCTCCTTTAAAAAAACCTGAAACAAAAACAGCTTCAAAATTAAATACCTCTAAAAGTGAGAAATAATATTCAAATCATTAGTTACGCATAACATTATTAATAAAACACGTCTAATGAAGTCGGGTGGAGCTTTCAGAAATATAAAAAAAAAATACTTGTCTTCCAGCCCCACCCGACTTCAATAGACGTGTTTTATTAATAATGTTATGCGTAACTAATGATTTGAATATTATTTCTCGCTTTTTTAGAGGTATTTAATTTTGAAGCTGTTTTTGTTTCAGGTTTTTTGAAGGAGGTTTTTCTTTTTTGTTTTTGTCGTATTTGTTGCTGTGTGGTAATAGTACATTATGATATAAGTGCGGTACGTTGAAAATTACAGCCGAGGCGATATTGCTAGCCCGAGCCGTAGGCGAGGGCTACAAGAAAGCAGAGGCTGTAATTATCAAAGCGCACGTATGTCATACGACGTTTTATAACATATTTGCGAGGAAATAAATAAAACTCGGACTTTGCACCTTTGCTTGTTTTCCATATGATTAAATTTTGATACGCTTGTAAGTATCTTATCGGTCAATTTTTCGGGCAAGAGGCTTAGAGTTGCTGCCTCTGAGACTTCTGGCGGTGTTGAATTAATAAATTCATCACTACTTGACGACATTTTCAAATAAAAACAATACAGCAAAAAAAAATTAAATTAGCAATGCGCGCGCATCAGCGCTTTTTTTAAGGCAAAGGCATAAAAACAGCCAGTATTACTAATAAAGTAAATTAATATTTTTGTGTTTTTGTTACAGATAAATGGTTGTAATTTATTGTCAAAATTAATTAAATTGAATAATTTAATGTTTATTTATTATATTTTATCTCCCAAAGTTAATTTCATCCATAAAATGTTGACCTCTTTTTCTGACATAAAAACTCTTTGCTAAGATTTAAAAAAGTACCGTTCGTTTTAGACGAAGTATCTTGATAAACCGTGCGGTAATGTAAAGTAAAACGCACGGTTTATCAAGGAATCCGTGCGTTTTACTTTACATTACCGCACAAGTTCGTAATGAGATACAATACGATATTGAAATTGGTGTAATAAGAGACCCTTTACGAGCAAATATGTTATAAATTACTTTTCAACACACTTGCTCGTAAATTGAGCCCTAATACATCGCTTTTAGGGCCATAAACCGAGCTATAACAAACGCGTGCAATCTTAATATATAAAATCGTAAACTGAATGACTGAATGACTGACTGACTGACTGACTGACTGATCTATCAACGCACAGCCCAAACCGCTGGACCTAGAGACTTGAAATTTTGCATACAGATACCTTATACAGTGTAGGCATCCACTAAGGAAGGATTTTTGAAAATTCTATCCCTAAGGGGATGAAATAAGGGATGAAAGTTTGTATGAAAGTCCCTCAGTTTTGAAGCTAGGATCGTCAAATTTTGTTTTTAGGCTGACGATTGAAAATTAATAAATACGGGTCTCAGTGTTTTTTAAAATTCTACCCCCGAAGGGGTCAAAAGGGGGATGAAGTTGTGTTATGAAGAAAATCCTTTATTTTCGAAGTCAAAATTGCTAAATATAATAATTTAGGCTTATGGATGGAAATTTAACGCAACGTATATTGTTATTGTTAGTATTTCAACCCCTACGGGGATGAAATGGGGGTGAAAAGGGTTAAATAAACCTAAAAATAGATATGGATGTCGTTATTGGGGTTTTCTGGGATGACGATTGCAAAAATGACATTTATTTTGAAGTCCAACACGGTGGACATGATTTGACCCCTCAAGGGGTGAAAATGGGGTTCAAATTTTGTATGGAAAAATAATGTTAAATGGATATTACAACTTTAAACTTCGTAGGAGCACGTCTAAAAATAAATAAGCAAACATATATTTTGTGATTTTGAAAATAAACCCCTTAGGGGGTAAATGGGGTGAGTAAACATAATAATCGATGTGGATGTCGTTCTTGAGGTTTTATGGGATGGTGATTGCGAAAATGAGATTTATTTTGAAGTCTGACACGGTGGACCTGATTTAACTCCTAAAGGGGTGAAAATGGGGTTCCAATTTTGTATGGAAAAAAATATTAAATGGCCATTACAACTTTAAACTTCGTAGGAGCACATCTAAAAATAAATAAGCAAACATATATTTTGTTATTTTGAAAATCAACCCCTTAGGGGGTAAATGGGGTGAGTAAACATAAAAATCGATGTGGAGGTCGTTCTTGAGGTTTTATGGGATGGTGATTACGAAAATGAGATTTATTTTGAAGTCCAACACGGTGGACATGATTTAATCAAAAGGGGTGAAAATGAGGTTCAAATGTGTGGAAAAATGATATAAAATAGACATTACAACTTTAAAATTCGTAGGAGCATGTCTAAAAATAAATAGGCAAACACATATTTTGTTATTTTGAAAATTATCCCTTAGGGTGTAAATGGGGTAAGTAAACATGAAAATCGATGTGGATGTCGTTCTTGAGGTTTCATGGGATGGTGATTGCGAAAATGACATTTATTTTGAAGTCCAACACGGTGGACATGACACATCATAGACCTGTACATACACATCCAGGTACATGCGCATCCAGGTAACGGGAACGTGAACAGGCACGGGCACGGGCACAGGAACAGGAACGGGAACGGGAACAGGACGAGAACGGGACGGGAACGGAACGGGCTGGAACGGAAACGGAACGGGAAGGGAACGGGAATGGAATGGGAACGGGAACGAAACGGGAATGGAACGGGAAAGAGAAAGGGACAGGAACGGGACGGGAACGGTACCAGGAAAAGGAACGGAAAGACTACGGGACGGGAACGGGACGCGAACGGGAACGAATTGGGAATGGAAAGGGATGGAACGGAATGGGAATGGAACGGGAAAGAAGCGGAAACGAAACGGGAACGATACAGGAACGGAACGGGAACGAAAACGGGACGGGAACTAAGGGGAAAGGATCGGGAACGGAACGGAACGGGAATGGGAATGGGACGGGAACGAGAACGGGAACGGGAATGGGACGGGGCAGGAAAGGGAACGGAAACCGGACGAGAACGGGAACGGGACGGGACGGGGACGGGGACGGAACGGGACGGGATGGGGACGGGGACGGGGACGGGGACGGGAACGGGAACGGGAACGGGAACGGGAACGGGAACGGGAACGGGAACGGGAACGGGAACGGGAACGGGAACGGGAACGGGAACGGGAACGGGAACGGGAACGGTAACGGGAACGGGAACGGGAACGGGAACGGGAACGGGAACGGGAACGGGAACGGGAAAGGGAACGGGAACAAGAACGGAATGGGAACGGAACGGGAACGAAACGGGAATGAATCGGGAACGGAACGGGACGAGAACGGTACGTGAGCGGGAACGAGAACGGGACGGTAACGGGACGGGAACGGGAATGGCAACGGAAGGGGTACGAGAACGGTACAGGAAAGGGACGGGAACGGACGGGAACAGAACGGGAACGGGAACCGGAACCGGAAACGTAAAAATGACTGGTCAGATCCTGGTTGAAGGTTCTCTAAGGATTTTCTCTAACACCACGCGGACGAAGTCGCGGGCAGAAGCTAGTAATATATAAAACACTAGGTTGTTATAGAATTATCCCTACAAAGTTAAATTAGTACCTTACTGCAAGTTCTATGCGAGTAAATAGAGCATTCCTAATTTAACCGGGTAATACAGTAATTTTTTTTGTAACAACAAAGAGGTTTTATGCCGCTGAAAATTCATATTCATTTTTGAAATAAACAAATGTGTAAGTCCTTAACTAAGTCAAACAAATATTTATTATTATTAAATTATTCGTAATTCACAATATTTTATTACAATATATTAAAATATTTGCATTTTATCACTTCAAATTATAATTTTGAAGTAGGCTGTATAATCACTCACCCCTTTGTTTGCAAAATATTATTGCATTGGGCGTATGAAAAAAACAAAAAAAACCTACGCGGCTTTTCTCATAATTGTCATATTTTGTTTTTGTCGTATTTGTTGCTGTGTGGTAAATTATTTTGTATTTTCCTCGCAAATGTGTTGAAAAACGTCGTATGAAACTCGTAAGCTTTTGCTCATTGCACACTCGGCTGAGTTACGCCCTCGCCTGCGGCTCGGGCTGCAACCTACAGCCTTGTGTGCAATGACCAACCTAAGCTAACTTGTTTCATAATGTACTATTGTATTTTCCTCGCAAATGTGTTGAAAAACGTCGTATGAAACTCGTGAGCTCTTGCTCATTGCACACTCGGCCTGCGGCTCGGGCTGCAACCCACAGCCTTGTGTGCAATGAGCAACCTAAGTTAACTTGTCTCATAATGTACTATAAAGTTTACACAAAAAAGTGACTGTCTACTGGAGGTCTGCTTTGGTAATTATACAACGTGTTACAAAATTCATCGTTTCATACATTTTGATATTTTCATTATTATTTTTTGTATAAAACAGCAAATTTTTAACGCGATTACAGATTTGGCCCTAATAAGTAGTAAAAGTTATTCAGTTTGTTAGTCCCTATCTACTATAATCGGCATTAGGTGTTTTTAACACCCTTTAAAATGTTTACTTTTTACGTAAACTGTTTACGTTTCTTGTTTACTTTTGTTACTTTTTTTTAAATGTTTACGGGTTCCATACCCAAAGGGTAAAAACGGGACCCTATTACTAAGACTCCGCTGTCCGTCTGTCTCTCTGTCTGTCTGTATGTCTGTCTGTCTGTCGCCAGGCTGTATTTCATGAACCGTTATAGCTAGACAGTTTAAATTTTCACAGATTATGTATTTTTGTTGCCGCTATAACAACAAATACTAAAAACATAATAAAATAAATATTTGAGGGGGGCTCCTATACAACAAACGTGTTTTTTTGCCGTTTTTGGTACGGAACCTTTCGTGCGCGAGTCCGACTCGTACTTGGCCGGTTTTTTACTTGTCTCTTGCGTCCTGTTTTTTATCAGTAATATTTGTTATGTGAGCATTATTTTTTGAAATGCAATTTGGTTAGAGGCTAAAACTATTTAATTAACCCATGATTAAATTAATTACCTTTTTGCTATCTTAAATTGGTTTAAACTCGATAGCGATATAATTAAGTAAACTAAGTTAAGTCGAGTGGTTTTTACAAAAATCTACAAACATTAATTGAACAAAACGAGTCGCGTGCTTCGCGCCGCTCATTAAAAATACAATTTTAAAACTCATTTCGCTGGTAATGGCGGCAGATGTCCGGTATATTGTGAATGGACTAGTTACTATCTTCCGATGTGTTAAATTATTCCGCAAACAAATATTATACATTGTATAATATTGTGGCATAAACATAGAGCACGGAACCTAATTAATTTAACAGACCCGTACAAGGTTTTAAAATAAGGAAAGAATAATAAGAATATGTTTTTGCAATTTTTTTAATGTATTTTTTTAAGGTACTTAGTTATTCATAATTTGTTTAAAATTAGTTACGTACGATGAAAATTCTGAACTAATTTTATTGATTAACAAACAAAAACTATTTTCGGATATAACATCTATTCCAACTTAAATTAAAATTTTAAATCGAAATCATTAAACCAAAGCTTTTCGTAACTGGGTTTCCGTAACAACGTAACTGGGTTTTCGTAACAACCAAAGCTTTTTATAATGTTTCATACTTTCTCTGCATTTTTCCCTTTTCAATGTACCCTTACGAACGAGGTATATATGTTACCCTACATTGGGAATCTCCTGTTACCAATCTTGCAAATGAATCAAGAAGTCGGAAAAGCGTCTAATATATTTTAGAGTTTGTATTTCTGTTAATGATTCCATCACAAAATGACGTTAATTTTAATTTCTACCCAAAACTTCTGAAAACAATCTGTATATCAAAATTTAGTATCTCTTCACAGTTAATAGTCAAACAGAATATCAGGTAAACGAGTCGTCTTTGTGGCGAAATGAGCTCATGGGTGGATTACTCCAGACGGCGAGGCCGCGGGCGAGGCAGGCGAGGCGCACAAAGCGACTCTGTGTCGCCCGCTTCCTGGATGGAGCTAGCGTAACTGAATTTATTTAGGCGCCATTCAGAACGAGCGAGCGTACGTAGGTACGCTATACTATACTGCGTTCATTACATTAAAACTTCGTTATCTGCTTCTTGTGCAAAAAAAATCCTTTTGACTGCCAACACCGTCGTAAGCCTTTTTCATGTCGGCACAACAGCGGTAAGACATCGCCTCGCCAATCTCGCCATAGCTCGCCTCGGTAACTGTGGCAACCATGCCTATTACCTATAGTGAGGCGATGGTCGTGCCGCTGCTGCGCGCCGACAAATGAGGAAAGGGCCTTTCTGCTCCAGTCGGTAAAATAGTTGATGGCAGTAAAAGAGACAATTTAGCACCCAGTTTAGCAGAGATAGTTTAGAGAGAGGTAGAGAAATACAGAAGTGTAATTTGCTATTTAAGTAACTTCCTAATTATACCACCTTTTATGTTGTACTTGTTTGCTCAATCGTTTTAGGCAAGGGCGAGTCACCTCGACACGAGTATTTATATTACTCTCTGGGGCTGTCTCAACGCAATTTTTGTAATTTAATTATTGAGTAATAAACTATTTTTTATTTTTTTATTTAAGGCTTTTAACATTGTTAAGTGCTCTTAACACATTTCCGAAGAACTCAATTGTAACAGAGTAGCGACGTCATTTATGTAAAAATTTAACAATGCATAACTTCATATAATGCTTTTATATGAAGTTAGAAAACAAATTCAAAAATATTTAAGAATCTGCTAACATTTTTATCTTCATTCAGATTGGAATGGGAGTGCACGGTTATACTTCCATTCCAATATGAATTGTCCTTTACTTTCTCCGCTACCGCAATAGATGATAGTACCCAGATTGTTTTACAATCCAATTTTGATAAGCAAGCACATTTAATAAAGTCTTAATCGAATTCGGCGAGCGGTGGATATAATTTGGAGTTTCTTATGAGTCGACCTCCTCTCGGCTTCCGAAATTAGTCTTCGGCCAAAAGACGTCGTTTAGATTAAGACGATGAGGTCAAATTAAATTTTACTTTGTAAGCTTATTAAAGCTTTATGAGTGAAACTTATAATTTACACCGTCATTTTAGTACTTTTACAGTTACTACATAGTTTTAATATCTCTACTAATAGATTTTACCCTGAGCTGGCGTAGATTTTTATAAGTGCAATATGAGATTAATAATTTTCTTACTTTTACATGGGTCTTTTGATACAGTAAAACCCATGAATTCCTGACGCCTATATTTCCTTAGGTACGTGCTTTTTTATAAAGTTTGCTTGGTTTAAATAAAATGGTTTTGATGCAAATGATTTTGAAACTTTTACAGAAACTCATTCAAAGTTGAGTATAAAACATGAATACAGAAATATACAATCTGCAACATCAATCCCACACAATAGAATGAGACAAACGCAATTCCGTAGCATATTAACTCGATAGAAGTATAATATTGCGGCGGGCAGACGGCCGTAACTGAATCAACTCGGTCGGGAACACTCGTATTGAAGAGATGCCTCCACTATAGAACTGTTTTTCAGAAAACGTAAAGAATTTTAGATGCAATTTTGTAAGACCATTTTATCTGTGATGGAAAAGAGATAAAAATAATCTGACTTAATATTATAAATGCGAAAGTTTGTGAGTGTGTGTTTGTTACCTCTTTACGCTTAAACGGCCGGATGAATTAGGATGAAATTTGGTTGGTAGACAGATTAGGACCTGGATTACATATAGGTGACTTTTTATCCCGGTCAAAGGTTCCCTAGGGTCCACGCGGATGAAGTTGCAGACGGGCATTAGTTGCTGCATAAAACGACTTCCTGGATTTACTGCGTCGGTGACATGCTACTTTAAACGGTTAATTTACATTACGGGCATGAAATAAAAAAAATATTTTTTTAGTAGTTAATTTTGTATGTGAACTGCACTGCACTACCATGAAAATAATCCTAGTGATGATTCTAATATCTAAAATGTAAACCAACACACCATTGTGGATACACTATCCTAAGTGAATTAGCTTCAATAACACAATTACCCTCATTTAAACTAATATCTCCTGATTCTCAAACTCCACATCCTAATTCATGATTCATGGCATTCAGATAATCTGTTAACAGCAGACAGTAGACCCCAGATGAAACTTGATATTGTAATATTCGTAATCCCCAGTACCTACGGGGCCGATGGGGCCAAATGAGAAAATAACCCAATGTTTCATGCCCCGGTTACCTACAGGGGCAGTGAATAAGTAATGCTTTGTAATACGCATCCGGACTGAAGATATTAATGAATTTATCAAGTTGCCCCACTAGACAGTTATGCCAAAGAATATTAAATCAGAGCTCATCAAGCTGCGCCCTTATATTTTTAATTTGATGCAGATTATGTTTCTTTGTGAAGGACTTTTGGTTTAGGGAAATTGTTAAGGTTAATTTTAGTCGATTAAGTAGGTATTTGACCACCACTTTGCTTGCTTTTGAATAAGAAGAGACTTGAGTAGTAGTGTAGTGTATATCAGACAACGAACCAACCCGTTAATACACTCGGCGTCAGAAAAACCGCACCTTTTCAAAAAAATTATCCTATCTTATTTAATGGTAAGTGTTGTTATATACTTCTTCCCCTTCGGACATATATAGCTAACAGTCTCTAGAAATCGTTGGAAATGAATACTCATTGAACGGAAACTATTACTGAGATTCAGTTTCCAAGCAACATTACATTGCCTCATATTTTGCAATATTTGAGCAACTTCATGGTCAACAGTATCCATCTTGGGTATCCCTTTTTTTAATTGAACTGTTGAAGTGTGTTTTCTCCATCATCTCTATATCGAATTTGCTTTGAGCGTTTATTTATGGTAACTGTTATGTTAATTAAATCAAACATTTTATTAATTGAAAGCTCATTAAATGTTATTTCTTAAGATATCAACATTTATACAATAAAACGTTATTTAGCAATAGCAAGTGGCCAAGTCTAAACTTATTTTCGAAGAGGTGCGATTTTTCTGACGTCGAGTGTAATTTCTTTCGTTACGTAAACAGCTAGCTGTAGAGTTGAATTGAAAGTTTACTTGCCACAGGGTAAAATGGCAATTTGTAAGGTGGATTGGCATTTTCTTAGTAAATTTTTACGTCAATTTACTGGCTTACGTTTTTCATGATTTTTACTAATAAAATTGGTCAATCAATTTCGTCAATTGACCAACTTTTAATATTTTTTATGTGAATTATTTTTATACCTCATTCAACTTGCGAATTGAAGTTGAGAACACCATTACCCGAAGTCGTGTAATCGAATCAGTTTCAGTCTCGAGACCTATACCGCATACAGGCCGATTCGACCTGCACACTCGGTACCTACCCATCACAAAGTTATACAATGTGTAACAGAATTAATAGCTAAACCACTTAGAATAATTACACCCTAAACCAGAAAATGGTAGATAGAGAGCATCAAGCTGAATAACTGTTGCTATGAGGCCAACTCGGAAATCGCGAAAAAAATCTGCTGTTTCATACAAAAAAATTATAGCGAAAATATGAAATATATAATTCAGCTGTATTTTTTTTTATTCTTTATCCATAATTTTCTGGTTTATTCTGTTACACGTTGTATATTTAGCTATAGGTATTATGTATGAATTAGTTACAGTATTCATGTTCAAATGACAATTATTACAAGGGTGTCTGATTATGAATTTGAGAACACAAATTAATGATATTTCATAGAAAAATTTAAGACTTTTCATTTACTTAAAATAAAAAGTTGTACTTAAAAATAATAACTCTGTTCATAAGGTGTGTTTCATGTCTCTCTTTTCCAAGTTTTAACAAAAACTAATTATTAACTTTCTTATGCTGGGTTTAATGATTTTTCTACCCAAGTTAGAGTGATAATCGATCAATGATTGAAAAACTAATTTATTTACAAGCAAAATCAATTCATAGCGATTTATGTCTCCTTTGTTTTAGTAGCTACCAAATAAAGAATAGCAGGGAAAATTAAATTTACTTAAAAACCTCTCAGTATTCATGCAAATATCACAAAAAGATCACCGACGCGCAAACATCAAGGATGAGTTCGTCAAAAATTCGACTAATTTTAATAGCACGTTGTTCACAGCGTGTTTTGTTATGGCATTACTCACGCCCGGTGCTCTCCCCGCGCAAGGGAACGACCCGGGAACGGCAATTATGACACAATCAATGCGTGACGTCTAATGTCCCCGCCATTGGAATGTCATCTGAATACGTTGATGGCATAGTTCAACGAACTGAAGAAGATTAGTCGACTGAAGTAGAACAACTTCTTTTTATATGCCTACAGAGAAATAATAGAATCGTTTGCTTGAGTTTTGTTTATATTCGACTATGGCAACCGTGGAACTCATCTTCTCGTAGTTTCAAAAAATCTTTCTTTTAGCTGAAACTGAAGATATCTGAAAACGTATAGGAACGTCTTGATAACTCTGAGATCTGTAATGCCAAATGCTTCTAACACATAACTTTAGTACGCTAATTTAGATGCACTCAAGTCAAAAATACACAAATATCCCTAAAAATTAGACAAAAGAATCAAACAGTTGTACAGTCAATATTTTGCCAAATAATTAAATTCGTTGACGTTTTTACGTTATTAATTTAATTCGCCAACATTGCTTTGTCAACTGTAGCGATTTTTTTTTGTTCTAATCAAATTAACCTCCGAGATATTTCAAAATTATTTATTGTGCCCAGCCAGTCTCTCCGTTAATTAGATCATGGAGACATTGTTATTGTATTGTATTTTATTATTAAAAAACTCGATTCTAGTTCTTTTGATTTTGATTGACAAGAATACAGACAGTCATATATACTCTACTTGATTCGGCAAATAAAGGTCCATTCCATACTAATATTTTGTTTACAAACTATTAAAGTAAAAAAACAGCAACATCTCGGAAAGTACTCATCCTAGACTGATTGTGACCTTGACGAAATGATATGTCATTCATAGTGAGATCTTAATTTCAGATGAGTCAAACTTAAAATGACAATATCTCGAAAAGTACTCATCCTTGACCGATGGTGTTTTTGATGAAATTAAAAGTCTTGGTGAGATCTTCATTTTAGATGACAGCTGTCAAATCCAAGTTTGACAAATTTAAAAGTACCTACTCACAGCAATAATCCAATCTGTCTGTATATGCAACTTGTTACTTTAAAACAGTAATTACATGTAAAGTAAAAACACACTGTTGTTACACAACAAGCCGTGTTATTTGCGGTCTTCTTCTTAGCGTGTCGACTCGGTAATATCTAAATTGAATTGCACATTATCAGATCGACGTTACGTACAACTCCCAGCTTGAATAAATCGGTATCAATCGATATATTTTGAAGATCCATCGAGCCCCATCCATCGAGGGTCAAGTGTCAAACACCTTTCACCAATAGCGACGTTTTGTGGGAACTACAAGAGTGATAAGAGAACAGAGACTTTAATAAAACTCCATGAACTATGTATGTATTTATTTCCAATCTATCAATTTTGCCGTCAAGTGCTGAAATCATTTTACTAACGCCAACAGTACTTTTGTCTGATTCACACAAAA
Organism: Agriphila geniculea; assembly: GCA_943789525.1. Lineage (NCBI taxonomy): Eukaryota > Metazoa > Arthropoda > Insecta > Lepidoptera > Crambidae > Agriphila > Agriphila geniculea. Next base: position 3,482,854 of record OX038881.1, read on the forward strand.
TTCATGTCTCGAAAGAGCAAGAACAAAATAAGAATCCGTATTGGGAGGGTGCGAAGGTATAATAATCGATCGCAGCGCTCATGGTGGCAAAAAGTAGAAATAAAGAAGGCTCTGTAATCTGTTTGAAAACGATATTTAATTTATTTTTAGCGATACAGGAATAATTATATATGTTTATTATCACTTAGTAAAATTATTAAAGTAGCTTTATCCTCTTGTTTTACAAAATCTACAACTAAAAAAGAAGTAAACAAACCCTGATATAACCAAAATAAAACACTATTTTTGAATAGATCTTACTTGCCATATTTAATTTAAATGACTAAAAATGATTTCACAACACTTTGTCCACCCAAATCACAGTAATTTTGAAATTTACATTAATAACACAATATGTATTGGGAGGGTGCAAAGAAGGTGCGAAGGTATAATAATCGATCGCAGCTAGGGTTTTCGGACCCGGGTACCCGGGTCGGGTATACCCGGGTATACAAGAGAATTTGGAACCGGGTAATAATTGATGAAAAACCCGGGTACCCGGGTATAATAAAAAATATTTTATTTTACTGTCTATAGCAGCACTCATAATTTAAATCTGCTGTACAAAGCCCTATAATCGATAAAACCCACTTTTACAGATAGGCTGTCCAATCATTCTCTTAATTCCTTGGCATTTTCAAAAGCTAGTTTCATTAACAGTACAACATGAATGATAATAAACCAATAACTTTTATTGTTCCTTTTCTATTTTATATTAATAATAAGCTTTTATCACTGTTAAGATGTCTGCGCGATTTTTCTTAAGTATTTCTATAACCATCTGAGCAACTTTTTTAAAGAAATGCAAGTCGGAAATAGTCGAAATAGGAGAACACCGTCTTTCCGAAGACGGATCTTTTTATGTTATGTTTTTTTCGACAGATATTTGCTGGGAGTACCTAGTGGTTTTTTCTTGATAAATACACTGTCTAACCAATCGATTAAATTCCTTAAAATGGGTTTTCTACGAATAAACCATTTTTTTTCCCAAAGATACATGGTTCGAAAAATTACAAAAATACTTCCCTATACTAATAGGTACTTGATCTTAATGACTAATACAATGTTTTTAGCTGTCTAAAGTAGGGTCAAATTAATAGATCACATTTAACACTTCATCAAAATTTAACAACGTAACCTTCTAACGGCGGGCACATAATATTTATTTTATTAAAGGCACTTTTTTCAGTTAATAATAAGTAAATATTAATTGTTGTAAAAATCACAAGGAAAGCAAATTTACGATTTAGTTTGATAAATAATAACACTAAGGATTAACAGATGTCAGATGTGTCATGTGATCTAAATTGCCCTACTTTAGTTACTTTACTTAGGGAATATCCATATCTCTCTAGCAAAAAAATATCTTTATTTTCATTAGTGGAACACTCATAGAAAGGGATTTTAAGTTTTAAACGATTAAAATTTAACGGTGTGAATGTTTAATTGAGCGAAACACGTGAAAAATGAAAAGTTTTATTTGTATTTGAAGATACCCGGGTACCCGGGTATTCCCGGGTATTGAAATAAATAATACCCGATACCCGGGTATAAAAAAAGGCCGGGTACCCGAAAACCCTAATCGCAGCGCTCATGGTGGCAAAAAGTAGAAATAAAGAAGGCTCTGTAATCTGCTTGAAAACGATATTTAATTTATTACCAGCGATACAGGAATAATTATATATGTTTATTATCACTTAGTAAAATTATTAAAGTAGCTTTATCCTCTTGTTTTACAAAATCTACAACTAAAAAAGAAGTAAACAAACCCTAATATAACCAAAATAAAACACTCTTTTTGAATAGATCTTACTTGCCATATTTAATTTAAATGACCAAAAAGGATTTCACAACACTTTGTCCACCCAAATCAAAGTAATTTTGAAATTTACATTAATAATACAATATGTATAGTATTTTTTAACATTTTGTCACAATGCCGCCATTACATATCAAAACGTCAAAACGGTCAGGTCAGAGCCAACAAAGTTGCAACACGCTAGGTGGCGCTAAAAGCGTGCACGGAGCCAATAGTATTTTTTAACATTTTGTCACAATGCCGCCATTACATATCAAAACGTCAAAACGGTCAGGTCAGAGCCAACAAAGTTGCAACACGCTAGGTGGCGCTAAAAGCGTGCACGGAGCCAGTGTTTTTCGAACAGTGATCAAATTTTGTGGTGTGGCTTTAAGACTATCAACCTGAGCAACTATGTTTATGGGACCAATTTAGTCAGAGAAAAAAAATAATCAGCTGTTCCATACATTTTGGTCGAGTAGATATTGATGTTTTCTATGGAACAGCTGAATATTTTTTTGATCTGATTAAGTTGGTCCCAAAGACAAAGTTGTTCAGTTTGATGGTCTAAGCTATACCACAAAATTTGATCACTGTTCAAAAAAACACACTGTATTGGCAAAATCTAAGTATGTATATCTACGAATTAAAGTAAGCGACATCGCTCGAAGGATTGCTCAGCTGAAGTGGCAATGGGCAGGACACATAGCGAGAAGGACTGATGGCCGTTGGGGCGGAAAAGTTCTGGAATGGCGACCGCGCACCGGACGACGCTCCGTGGGTAGGCCCCCGACGAGGTGGACCGACGATCTGGTGAAGGTCGCGGGAAGCCACTGGATGCGGGCAGCGCAGGACCGATCGTCGTGGAGATCCTTAGGGGAGGCCTATACCCAGCAGTGGGTGTCGTGCGGCTGATATGATGATATCTACGAATTGTCTTTGTTCGGTAATTCAACCATTCGATAAGAACTACGACCGCTATCTTGATGTCTTGTAAAAACACAATTATATTAGAATTTATAATTTTATCTATTTGCAATAACCATGGCAAACCATTATACGTTTTCCACTATCTATTGCCCTTATTTTTTTTTTATTATATGCAGTATTTGTCGGAAAATCAGCTCTTAAGGGTAGATATTCTGAGATTGTCATAACTTTATACAAAGCGTAACGTAACCGTTAACATTGGGTTGTATAATAGGCTTATTGGTTTTCAAAGAGACGTCTAAAAATTTGCAAGTATCTCTAGGGGTAGTTATTGTAGGTGTCTAAAAAGCTGCAAGTATCTTGAGCTTTCGTAACGAGTCGCCGCTGGAGTGAGGGCCCTCCGAACATTTAACGACGCTTCATTAGAGTTTTAAAACGGCCCGGCCTCTCGGCGAGCGGACTTTTTGCCAAATTCGTGTTGCTCACTACTGTCAAATGTGTGCTGGGATGGGAAATTTGCAAATTACGGAAGTTTTGAGTAGCGTGGAGTTAAATTGTTTCTTTTTTTCTAAAGACTCATGATTTTCTGACATTATGTGCTGTGAATGCGAAGTTGCGACGCAAATCAAATTTGCGATTTCAATTGAGGGTTTTTTATTTGAAAGTGCTGTGTGGCCTTATATTACCGATAGTTTTTATATAAGGTCAAGGTCACATTGGTTGATTTTGTGATAAGTCGTTGAAATATAAGTATATCAGTTACAGTAAGTTAGTTTGTAAGAGGGTTTTCATTATGAAATATCAAAATCTAACGTTTTAAAAACAAATTACCTATTTTTCTAAAATGTAATGCAAAGACAATGATGATTTGAAAATAATAATACTAATTTAAAGCAATCTAATGCGACCACCATTTTAATTTCACCACTATTTTCCTTAATTATTCCGATTCTAAATGCAAAAAATAATCTTTCGACTTTAATTAATATTCTGCATACTCAGCGCAAAAGGTGCGTTTATACAATTTCAAAACAAAACAATTTCTGTACAAGTACAACCAAGTGACCTGGGAGAAATCTGCGCAACAAACTCCTAAACAATTAAGCGTAAAAGAAAAAGAAATTCCAAAGACTCAAAATAGTATTTAATAAGTTATTGAAACTGCAACAAAAGAATCGTTTAAAACGCCAAGTTTCAAATTAAGACGGTCGAGGTTCCAATTGAGTGCCAGAAGTCAAAATTTACATTGTATTTAGAAGTTCCCACATCAGTAACTTTTTAGCTTTAAAACAAGCACAAAACGCCCTTGTGAAGTCAAGTAGCTCAGTTAAAAGGGTCGCGGGAACCCTCAAAGACAAAGGGTTGGCAGTTCCACTCAATTTAGCTGTATTTTGCAAACAGCACTCCATATTAAGTGGCAATTCCTTGGAAATCAACATTCGGTTTCATTTTGTTTCAAATTGTATGTGTTCCGTTTCACGTGGGAAAGTGACGAAATTTGACAAGTTATTTTATTTATTGTTTTTTGCCTATTTATTTATGAAACTTAATTTTTACAGTTTGGCTTGGTTTGGGACTAAGTTATTTATATGAGAAATCAAATATAAATAAATAGATACTCTTACGATAGAGGATCTGTTAGAATTAGAAAAATATTAATATTTACGAACAATAAAATCAACGGACGATGTACTTACTGAAAAAAAAATTCAGTAAAGATTTAACAAATTGATAACGAAATACATTCAAAATTGCAAACGATTGATAATAATAAAGTCAAATTCAGATTTAATGCAAGCGTTCAACTACATTTAAACAAAGGACAATAACAAAGTCGCTGGAAAATCAAAACATATGCAGATTCAATGCGAGCGGAGTTAAACATTATAAAAATCAACACAATAACAGGATTTAGTAAGAAACATGACAGTTTAGCTAGTTCATTAGTCGGAGGCGATCGCGTTTGTCGCGGGGTGAAACGACGGCCTTATGCATGTAGTACTAGGAATAAAATACGTGTACTGAAGTAGTATGTTGAGCACGTTATGTAAAGTTGAGAGGGTTGAAAAAGAAAACTACGCTTATAAAAATAGGAATGTTACCATCTATTGTCGCTGCTAATTTATACATACATAGTATTATACACTTTTAAAGAGCTTTTATTGAGTGTCGAAAAACTGAAAAAATGTTTTATTTAAGTCTATGATTTTGTGTACCTACATAATGATTTTGTTTAGGTATTATATAATTTCTTATTCAGTTCTATCGTAGTCACTAAACATTCTGATTACCAAAAAGTGAAAGAACACTGAAAGGTATAAGCTTTTATAATTGTTTAATACCTAGTGGCTCAATATTAGCTGCAAATATTTTGGTACACTCGGGATATTATCAGCAATATTAATTCTAAATTAAGATCATTAATAGGTGCATTCCAACAGATAAATCTCAGTCATCGATAGCCATAGAGTACATTTTAACCATGGAAAGTAAAATACTTATTGAACAATAAAATAAATTACTTTCCATGGTTAAAATGTACACTATGGCGACCAATGACTCAGATATTTGTCTGTTGGAATGCACCCATTATATTAGAAAAAATATTTCTCTTGGTAACATTACTAATACCACCATCCAAAGGAATCAAATTTCGTTTGATTCCTCGTAGATGTTTTATGCACCATCAGTCGCGTCGCGTCGCAAGTCGCTGCTACATTACGATATTTGCTCGGCCGAGGGGCCTGCCTGCCCTCACCCCGCCAGATTTTTTATTCAACAACCGAGCACACGACACGAATAAATGATTAAGTGTCAATATGCAGCCAGCACTTCGAATCAAATAGTTCGTGAAATTTTTGAATAGGTACGCTTCTGAAATTGGCTACAAAAAAGCCATAAAACTAGCAATTTAAGCAAAAGAAACATTGCAAAGCCTACATCTGTACTTGTAACGCTATATTCAAAAGCAACATAAACAATTTAACACCGTTACTGAAACCATTAAAGAACCGCATTACGTTCTAAACGGGAATGTATCAAAGAAAATCTGTGACAGGCGGCCATTACGCAGATTAGAAGGAAAAAGAAAAAATAAACGTAAATGCATTTCCCGCCAGTTTCATGTTGCCATTCAAAATAGGAACGTATTACCGCGCCAGTGAAAAGAACTGTCTCAAATTACTCTGCACATGCCGTCCCTCTTTTCCGCCTGTGTAAACGTATGTCTGTCCCTCTTTAGAGCTATACAAACTCAGATAAACAAATACAAAGGGCCTAATTGAGTAACTAGTAAAACGAATGACTCTGTGCCTTCCCTCCGTGTAACCTGACAGCGTTATAACTGCCGTTGTTCAAGTAAAAAACGTGTGATTTTCAACTTTATAGCTTTTTATTTAAGTCCGGATAGGTCTTTTGTGAATGAACAATAAAATTGTCGGTAAGTAAAATTTTCGTAGAGTCGCGCTCTCAAGTGGTAAGGGAGTTCGAGACCGAGCGGGGAACTTAATTTGTCAACAATTTTCGATATTTGAATACGTTTCGCTGTTCAATGAGCTTCTGTCAGCTTAAATTGTTTTCTTTTTTGTTGAGTAATTTGACGATGCTCGCTTTTTACAAAGAAAAGACGCATTATATTTTCTAAAGTCACTGGATAACTAAAAAAACTATTTGACAGGTCAACATTTGTATAGGAAGTGGTCATTGTTCTTTATTAGGCTATTATGATGATGATGTGATGAGCAAAGAAGACCCAAGTCCAGGCGTTTCTACAACCACTTAATATACAGTAGTGGTCACAAAATTAAAGACATCAGTCGATTTTCATACAAACAAGGTAGTTTGAAGACTTGGTTCTCCGTCAAGGATTGACCTAGCTGTGATCTGATGATGGCTATCCAGGGGCCGTACCGGCTAACTTACATGGCTATCGTTATCGCTTTCATTGGACAGATGCATGTGATACATTGCTACTTTTCTTTGGTGAGACTTTTTTTTACCAAAAAGAAGTAGCAATGTATATTTGTACCCAAAAGATGGATGTGACACATTGCTACTTTTTTGGTACAAAAAAATCTAACCAAAGAAAAGTAGCAATGTATCACATCCATCGGTCAAATGAAAGCGATTACGATAGCCATGTAAGTTAGCCGGTACGGCCCCAGGAAGTAAATGGAGGAGATTCAGATCGCTATGCATACCCAACTGATCTGATCAGCATTCTAAGCACAGACATATATCTGTGATTCTAAGAGATGTAATGATCTGAGTTTTCAGTTTCAGGATTTCCATACATTTTATGCTAGTTTCGCGGTTTTTAAACATATCCTTATATCTATTAGAATGCTGATCAGATCAGTTGGGTGTATATAGCGATCTGAATCTCCTTCATTCACTCCTTGGATAGCCATCATCAGATACTGTCTTGTAGTGAATTCGTTGTGTATGTCCAAAATAAATGTATTTCCTTCCTTTCTTTCTTTAATCATGTGACCGCCGCTGGAGTTAACTTGTGAAGAAGGGTTGACCACCGTGTCGGTGGACATCGGACGTGCGCAGGAGTGGCATCCGACGGCTATCAGAGCATCCTCATTCGCGGCAGGATGCGCCAATTCACCGCCGCCGCTCATTGGCCACACCACTCTTTACACAGCTCGTCTGATTACATACACGGTTGTTAAACTATGTATGTTAAGGACGTTTATAAAAATGCAATTTAAACATTTACCATTTTACTGGAAATTGTGGTTTATCTTTGCAAAAATTATGGAGGTAGGAAGTTACGTTATGAGCACGGATAAAACGTCACGTCAACCCAAATGAGAGAGAAAGCATTTGCTCCAATTCGAATACTGTCACACCTTAAGGTTAAACAGTAGCACGTAACTCGCTATTGTAGACTAGACACAACATGGTTACTAAGGATTCTTTAACACAATATATTTGGCATGTCCCGACAATTAATGGTTGTTCACGTAATTGCTCACTATGTCCTAACTTTAGTAACTTTTAAGGCTCCTAAAACTTTGACAATCGTAATATAAATGAACTTGCTTCTTGGCAGTTAAAGAAAACAACCCAACTATTTTCAATGCAAAGTATATCTGCACTTCCAGCATTGCATTTAGCACTCGTATTTGAACAGCATACATTGTTTTTGACTGCCTCTCAGACCTCACAGTCTGCCAAAACACTTCTAGAATTTTTTTATCTTAGTTGGTGTTAGGGCTTATTTCTAGTCCGCCTGGTTAGCAATAAAAAAAATATCTACAAGCTTTTACCCGACTTTTTCTGTAGGTAAGTAGGTATTACTTCTTTTATCTACACCCATGCTTTAAATCCTCTGTAAGGGGTTCTGAAACAGTTAGCTTACTGCCATCATATTGTTGGCACTCTAGGTCTTCCTTTAGATTACTGTATAATACAACATGTTTTGTAAATGACCGTCTGTTGTCCAAAATAAAATAAATAAATAAATCATTACAACATCCCGAGCGAGAGCTGGTCCTGCAGCGCCGCGCGCCCAACGCGCGAGCGTTGCATTATGAAATTCAGTACAACATTATAACACTCTTGCGGACATAATGACGAGGAGGGAGAGGAAAGTCAAAGTCAAAGACAAAGTCAAAACCTTTATAGAGGATATATGTATCCTCTATAAAGGTCATGGGTTTAGATAAATATCATGGGTGTTTTTAATCCATATGTATTAAAATATTGTTCGTTTCCCTAATAAAAATTTTAAAAAAAATGGGTGTAGATAAAGTCTTGTATGCAACTGTACATAATTAGGTATTAAAACACTCATGTGATAAACCCACATTCGTGTTTTAATACCCCTCGTTATAGTAGTTACAGTTGCATAAATAACTATTATCCCATTCCCCTCTAAAAAACTTATTTTATTCACTGAGACCAGTAAATAAAAAGCACTTATTGTTTGAATTTAGAACATAATTAATTCGCCTTCCATCTCAATGGTATACAACTTCCTTGGCCAAAAAATACTCGATACAAAACAAACTCCTTATGCAAAGAATACTCGACATAAAAAATCCTTGTGCAAATAATTTTCTCGTAGTCATGTAAAGTATAGTATGCAACTCTTGAATATTATCGAGGGCCATGAATCAGGATTCTAACACTTGAATCACTCCCTACTACGGTCGTGATTCAATAGTTAGAATCCTTCGCTTCGTGATTCATCTATCCTCGCTTTAAATCCGTTCTTTATTCACGAATTGCACTCTGTAGCTTTGTTTATATGAAATCCTGTTCTTCCAGATTTTTAACAGATTGATATTTTTTGGCTTCTTTAAAAACTCTTTTGAAGATTCAAACTTAATATATTATTGTATCTAGCTACAAATCGGATGTTCCTACATTTTACATGTGAATATGTATTGTGGAACAGCTAATAAATACTTTAAATTCTGTCGAGTAAAATTCCTCACATAGATAGACCCACAGACTGAGACATAACAATCTCCTTCGTCCTCACGAAAACTATAATCAACCACCGAAAAGACAAAATAAACCGCTCCACTGTGGGACTGTTCGAAAACTGCTACTCATTGCTATCGACGGAATGAGAATTAAATAAAATAATAACCGTCGGCACGGTAGCCGGCCGCCGTCGCCGGCTTTGTGCTCCCGTCACGACGCACTCGCCATGCTAACGACCCAAAATGTTTTTAGAAAACAATTTAAGAAGCTTCCGTTTAGAAACCCGGTTTATTTATCCTATTGTGCGTAAGCGGATCGCTTCTACTCCTAATTGTTATAGAAAGACACGACAGACGGACAAACGGACGGTGGGAAGCGTCGCTCGTTTTTTCGTTAATCAAATAAACATTAATAATTTTTAACGTCAAAATATGGGGAAGTAATTATAGAGGCTTGTTGTTGAACGGTTCGACTTACTGACGTGTGAAACGGAACGTAATTCCTCGCTCCTTATTTTGTTATTTTTTTGGATCATGTTAGAGTTTAATATTTTAAGGCTTTAATTTTGGTGAGAACTTCGTTATTTAGTTTACATTTAATTAAATTTTAAGGATGTGTTCAGTCCATGAAACTGTAACAACTTTCTCCATGATACATATGTCGAAATACGCCACAAAATTTTGGTCATCCCTTACTAAACTGATCTCTTTGATTAAGAAAGTATTTTTTTACATATTTGACTCTATGTTTCTTAGAGATAGTTGTTCAGTTTCATGGACTGAACACATCGTTAAAATTTGGAGAGTGAATAAAAAGTTACTTTGTATTGATCTGATCCCAAGATATAAGAAGCATTTGTTTTTAGCACTGTGTCAAAAAGACGAAAATGCCCCGACCGACGCGACGACACGGTACCACAGCATACATAATAGTACAAAACGGTACCCATACAACGAATTACCCGACCATCAGATAAAGAAAAAGTTCAATTTTCATCTTAGTTCATATTGTACACAGCCCATTCAAATTCAACAAAGTGTGTGATATTGTATAAGAATGTAACCCATCCTCAAACACTTCGAAAACAGAAAAAAAAGGTGTGCTCTACTAAGTAAAAAATTTACTTAAATATTTTGTAAAAATCATTTATAGGACTAAAACTTTATAGTCTGGCTTCTTATTGTTAATACTTATTCAATTTTTGTTACGAGCCGTCTTTCCTAATGTTCCCCATCTCGATTCCCAAATTGAGCACCCAAAACGAGGTATTAAAGGTAATTTTTGGCATCGGAGCCGACCGTCTAGAGTTTCAGCCCGTTATCCCATCACAAAACAAATTACCCTATTTGAAATACTTTCCTCTCCCTTGTGCGACGGGGTGAAAGTCAACGGGGCTGAGGTGTGGTGCCACTAACAGCGTTTGCACTTTCATGTGTCAGAAGGGTACCCAACAAGCTGTACCATTACCTAGCGATTTCATTTTTTCAATAAAATAAAACAAACAAAGTTTGCCAATCGAAGCAAGAGAAACCGTAAAAGGTTTAGTTATTGCCTAAGACCTTATCATAAATAAAGTAAATAATAAATAAACAACTTTATTTCCAAAAGTGCATTTTGCAAACTTATTTTATTTCTAGCGGCCGTGCACTAAGCTAAGCTTGTATCGCATAGACCAATAAATAACATTTTTACCAGGGCCCTATTGCATAACAAATCACAAGCTAATATTATTAGTGAATTTCTTTGGAAAATCACTAATAATATTAGCTTATATTTTGTTATGCAATAGTCTCAAGGTGTAGGTAATTCCTACAGTCGCGTTTGACACTTAGATTGTCTATCAAATAATTTATTGTTACTTTATTATCGACAATCTTTGTGTGTCAAACGCGACAGTAGTAAAATAATTACACCCTGGTAAGAAAGTTAATGGTCACTGCGATACAAGCTTAGCTTAGTGCAGAACTGCAGAGGACGCTAAAATAAGTTCGAAACGTGCACTTTTAGAAAATAAAGTTGTTTATTTATTATTTACTTTATTTAAGGTCTTAGTTAATAATGAGAAGACACCGATTAACTTTCCATACTTACATCCTGCTTATTTGTAACTTACGCCAGTTTATATTGTTAAATCTATATAAAGATGAGATTCTGTAAGGTGAAAATCACTTTTCCAAGGAGGCACTTAGTTTATGACTATATTTTTAAAAAAAGTAGTCAAAACAAAGAGACATTTAGATAGATAACTAATGCTTGAAAGTTTGCTGAAACATTTATCTTTTTTTAGTATGTAGGTACTTATGTATTTTTAAAGCTATGGATCATCCCTTAAATCTATTTTTAAAAATATATTAATTTGTATTATAGTTAGTTACTATTGTAAACTTGTATAATCCCAGTTTTCCTTTTTGTGAGAAATTCAATAATATCTCTTTTACTAAACACTTGGTAATGTTGACACTTTTAATACATTATTTTTAAAACACGCTTACAGTGGCGCCTCTACTCCCAGCAATCGTGCGCGAAACTTATCACATTATCAAAACGCGACAAATCGCCGAATCCTTTGATCTGCTCACTAATTTGACAATTACACTGCACGGTGTCACCGGGCGACGGGGGATGGAGATGGGGGACGGGGGACACACGGAACACCGAGAAAGGGGACACTTTTGCCAGTTTCTGTTCTATTTAAAGAAAAGGATTTGCTCGTTATGGTCATACATTTGAAATATTTTCCCGAAAGAGTAAGTACATAATACCTATACGTTTGTTATTATGTAGTGATTAGGAAATAGCAAGGAAATATTTTCCTTTTTACTGTTACTTCTGTACCTTTTATAATTTTATTTTTTTAAATTCGTCCACGTTATGAAAAATTCTGAAACTTTTTATATTATTAATAAGGGAGTGACAATAATTTTTTCATTGCTCATATTTGGAAAGTGATGTATATTTAAACTGAGCAGCGGGTCCAAAACTCTTCGTTCCACCCTAGGGAGTAAAAGAAATTAAAAAATAGAACTGAATTTGGTTACATCAAGGAGGTTTATATAGGGAGTGAGTACTCTACCAAATTTTTCACTTATCGTTTAAAAGAAATTCAACTTTATTGCATTTGTCATAGAGTTGAAATTCTATCGACGACATTGACTGAAGGCACTACTGTGTGAATGAGACAACACCAGGTGGAGGTCGGTGTCTCGTTCGCACAATTGCCAGTACTAAACAATAATACCACGATAGTAGGACAAAAAATATGTACGTTACCAATCAAGTAGTGTATCAAAATTAAGGATTGGGAGTGGTAAGTCGAATATATACTATTTAAATATTAATTTATAATGACACATAATAATTATAATTTAAAACAGAACTTACTCTTTTAAATTAATTAAATATCTACAATAATGCTAATCAGCTATCATCGGTGAGGTGGTAATAAATAGAAGTGTCAATCCTGGCAACTCCGATTTTGACCTTGGCGCCGAATTTCAATTTAAGAATTTCAATCTATAGGAAATATTACTTTACAAAACTAGTGTGACCATAAATACTGCACCATTTCAGATTTCCAAAAAAAACGAAATTGTTCTATTGAAATGGCTAGAGGTCGCAGGCGAGACGGTAAAATTAATAATAATAATCAAATTCATGTTTGAGCACCTATTTCGATGAAATTCGGTTTTTGGTACTATTTCAACATGAAAATAACAACGCAATGTTAAAAATTTTTAAAATCCAAGATGGCGGCCACCTTTTTTGTTTTTGGGCCGATTTCAATGAAACTTGGTTTTTGGTACTATTTTGACAAGAAAATAACAACGCAATTTTTTTAATCCAAAATATCCAAGATGGCGGCCAACTGATTATTTGTGGGCTGATTTTGATGAAACTCGGGTTTTGGTACTATTTTGACAATAAAACAGCAACGGAATGTTATAAAAAAATCTAAGATGGCAGCCAAATTATTTATTTGTTTTTTCAACAGAGTCACATCAAAATCAACCCAACAACAAAATTAGCAGCCATTTTGATCTTTTTTTATTTTTCCATCAGTTTACATTGAGTTGTTATTTTCTTGTCAAAATGTACCAAAAACCGAGTTTCATCGAAATCGGCCCAAAAAACAAAAAAGTTGGCCGCCATCTTAGATTTTTAGTATTTTAAAAATTGCGTTGTTATTTTCTTGTCAAAATATTACCGAAAACCGAGTTTCATCGAAATCGGCTCAAAAACAAAAAAGTTGGCTGCCATCTTGGACTTTTTAATTTTTTCAATATTGTGTTATTATTTTCTTGTCAAAATAGTATTAAAAACCGAGTATTATTAAAATCAGCCCGCAAATAAAAGAGTTGGCTGCCATATTTTTTTATATTTTTAACATTTCGTTGTTATTTTTTTATCAAAATAGTAACAAAATGGAGTTTCATCAAAAACGGCCCACGAACAATATAGTTGGCCGCCATCTTGGTTTTTTTATATTTTTAACATTGTGTCGTCGTACATCTCTTGCACCCATTTTATTAACTTCACAAGTAAAGAAATTGGTGCAAGTATTTTAGACCTTATTGACATATTTACCAAAATAACAGTTTTTAATGAAACAGCAAAGTAAATGAACAAGTATAATTATGGAAAAAAGCAATCGAATTTCAAACGTCAATAAAGTCGAAAATCGTTTGCATCTTTTTTTTAACTACAGATCACTAGACAATGTTTTCCTACTTTTACTTGTTTTTCCAACATTCATTTGTTTTTCCGAAGTTCACGCACATTGTATTTTTATTAAAAATTGGAATAAACTTTAAAGTTGCGTAATTATTTACACTTGAACTTGAATTTAATAAACTAGATTTTTAGGAGTGTTTCGCAGGTTCATTGGTTGAATTACCATATTTAAAAAATAAAAACAAAAAAGCAACTTAATAAAAACGTGATAAATATCTTGTTCTTAAAAAATATATTTTAATAAATAATTATTTTCTGTTTTTTAGTTAACGAGCTAAACTAAAATATACCACCGCCTATCAGAGTACTCGTCAAGACCATTCAAACGAGTCCAAACTCGATGGGGTTGAAAGGTTTTATTTCAGAGTTCCTGTGGCCTTCTTCCGGCTCCATCATCAGACTCTTGGATACTATTACACAACAGAGCACACGTCTAAACGATTCAAACGAGCCCAAACTCGATGGGGTTGCATGATTTCAATATTGAGTTCCTATGGCATGGCCTCCAGACTTCATCATCCGACCCTGAACCTCGTCTCCCGTCAGAGTACTTGTCAAGACAATTCTAACAAGCCCAAACACGATGGGGTTGTATAGTTTCATTCATCATAGAGTTCCTGTGGCGTTCTTCCGGTTCCATCATCAGATCAGCTCAATGACACTGTAATATTGCATTTCCTTCCATTTCTGACATGTGTTCAAAGTTTCAAGTCTCTAGCTCATCGGGAATTTAGTATAAAATCATTTGCAAAATTTGTACTCAAACAAACAAACGAGCAAGCAACCTAATAAAAACGCGGTAAAAAGTGTTAATTATAAATAAAGAACTACCTAGGTATTTAAGTTTATATTAAACAGTTTAAAGTATTTTATGTATGTCTCCGGCCAACCATACGGTTTGGTCACCCTAATGAAGAAAAGGACACATACATCTACTTGACCTCTCTGTCGGCTCGTTTTGGGGCGAAGCGCTCGATCCGGTTTATAGTATTAAATTCATGGGTTACATAGTCAACCATAGAGTTACCTCATCAGTAATGGTTTAAAAAAAATTGATAGTAGGGCGCATTCACGAACAACAATGAAACCATAAAGTTAATATTCCACCACTGGAATAGAGGAACAGAGTTCGCTTGGCTGCGACACCAAAAGTGACATGAGCCAGTGTGTGAAAATTTGTAAACGTGTGCGTGAACTTTAGAGATGCCCTGAAGTCCATTTTAGATTGTCGATAACCCTAATGTATTATTGCCTTAGAGTAAGACGCGCTTCTGTCCCAGAAAGAGAAGCCATACGAAGCTTTCCCCTCTGCCGAAGTACAAGCCCAAATGGGCATATGCAGTTGATAAAACCAGTTGCGCCCGGATCTCTTTCTAGACCGAGTCCAGTCGCGCATGTGAACGCTGCAGTGTTTAAAATGCCGAATTGATGAGTTTTTTACTGTTAAAAGAGGTCTGGAACATCAAAGTTTACAAAAAGTCGGTGTTACATTTCACATGAAAGTAATATTTTGTCGTATTATTGCTATTTGTTTACATTTAAACATTAAATTCGTATATTTTATTCTTGATTAGTTGTCAAATTTATTCAGTGACATCGGGTCTGCTCGTCCATGGCTCCTCCGTACAAATTTCAGATCTGTCGCTAGATAAATCCGAGTTCTCGCGGATGAGCAACTTAGTGATGTTACCGTATCACAATGTTTGTCGATAAAGGATATGGCCTGGTCCTGCTCCAGGCATTCTCATAAATGTGATATACCTAAAAATTCTTAAATATTTATTAATTCTTTTTAACTTCTGATAGACTCAATTTGGTCTTTGCAGTTTTGCACTGTTACATTCTGCGTCAAAGAGTAAAATAAAATCACAGCATAAATTAATTAGTTCTCTCACAGAATAAATAATCTTTTTGATACATCTTATATTATCTTATATACATCAATTCGAAAAGACACGTAAGCGTCATCTGTATTTAAATATCTACCATGGATAAGTTAAGTAAATAACTAATTTTACCTAGAGAGTTCTTGCTTTGATAGATAATTTCAAGCAGGTTCCAGAAGTCCTATCTGTTGTTGTTTAATCTTTGAAATCGTGTTTGACTGCGGTCGTGTCCGCGGACACGTCCGCGGTCATGACCGCGGACAAATATCGGCATCACACAAAGCATCAAACGAAGCCGCCGCGACGCGCGCTAATGTACAGTAAAAAAATGTCAGTAGTCTTAGTTGTTCCGTTTAGTGTAAAATTCGTTAATAGTTTTTATTGTATTAAAATATCTGTAGGTGCAATGCGATTAATTTAGCTTTGTACAACAGAAGTGAACACCTTCAGAGCGCTTGCGGTACATAAGGATGTATTTTAATTTGTTGAAATCTGTGCACACCGCACCATAGCTACATTCTCGAGTGAAGTTGCCGCGGATCACAGTCTATTGTCAATTTAATCGCATGTTTAGTATTGATAAATTCATTTTTTTACCTTTCGGGATTAGGGGTATTTTTGTAACACCTTGTATAAAAACCGGACAAGTGCGAGTCGGGCTCGCCCACCGAGGGTTCCGTACAGACCTACATCTATACATAAAATAAAGCTATAGAAAAGTTGTGTCGGTACAAAGGAAATATTTTGAAAAAAGTGGTTGGTAGTTATTAGTTTTTTATATGAAAACTGTACTACGGAGATTTCAAGCTTTATCCCAGGTTCTACCTACCGGAATTATGTGAAAAATTGCTTAGATTATAAGTTGGACTCCAAGCTACCAAACTGTAAAAAATACCATCAAAATCCGTTCAGCAGACTGCTATATATAGATAACCATTTGAAATCCTTTGTCGCCACGTAGAAAATAACCCTTCCAGGGATTACGACAAAGAATTGACCACGGGCGAAGGTTTGAAATGGAATAGTACATTACTGCAGCGGCACTCAAGACGGGCATTGAAGAATATACGTGAGTCCATCAATGCCTAGATGCGGCCAAGGCTTGTGTAGTACTTTTAAACTTTTAACTTTTTAGTTTTAAAAGTTTTAAGCTTTTTATTTTAATTTTAAATTACTTACAGTAATTGAAAAAAGAAAATGGAAAGTGGAATGTGCACATAAAGTCCTTTCATTTGATACACATATTGAAAAAAAAAACCGTTTTTTTTCATTTATTTCCAGTTTTTCATTATTTTTTTTTCATTTTTTTGGAAAGTGCTCATCAAGGCCTTTCATTTGATACCCATATTGCAAAAAAAAATTATTTTTTCGTTTTTTTTTTCAGTTTTTTGGAATGTGCTCATCAAGGCCTTTCATTTGATACCCATATTGCAAAAAAAATATTATTTTTTGGGTTTTTTTTCAGTTTTTTGGAATATGCTCCTTGATGAGCATATTCCAAAAAACTTTTCAAAAAACTTTAATTTGATACCCATAGGTATTGAAAAAAAATTTTGTTTTCGTTTTTTTTTTATCTTTTTGGAATGCGCTCATCAAGGCCTTTCATTTGATACCCATATTGCACCAAAACAATTTTTTTTCGTTTTTATTTTTTTTTTATTTTTTGGAATGTGCTCATCAAGGCCTTCCACGTGATACCAGTATACCGAATATTAAAAAAAATATTTTAGAATGTGCTCGCTCATCAAGGCGACATTTGATACCTATATTAATTGTGTTTCATTGAAAAGTTCGCTCCATTTCTGAATAACACGAGTGTAATGAGTTTTAATAGAAACATTACTGGACAGACGCCGGCAATTTTTGTATGAAAATCCATTATTACACGTTAGTAATGGATTCTCATACAAATATTGACTGAACAATATGTGGGATAATGGAAATAGGCGAGATTTTGGTTGTGTGAAGCCGAGACTTTTATTGTAGTGGTGGCCACCTCGGCTAACCTTACCGAGTAAACTGTCTTGATTATACTTGGTGCCAAATGCTCCAAGCAACATTGGAATGCGATGCACCCGCATTTTATTAATGTAAACTGAAACAATCTACCACTGAACTATTCAACACTTGAAACTGGCAAAAATTACTTCCAAGAAGAAAGTAGATTGCCAAAACAAAAATAAGAAGAAGAAGACCCCCTGTCAAACAGCGTGACATACCGCCATGTTGCGAAAATATTTAGAGCCAAATTTATTACTTTTTAATTTTATTTTTAAAAGTGATTAACTATAACAAGATTTGAAAGGATCTGAATAATTAATAATAATAAATATTGATATTTTAAAAAGAATTAGTGGCGCGATTAATCCAAAAGTGATTAGAAGTTAAACTATGACCGCGCATACCGTTGTTTCACCAAGATGATTAATAATTACGTATTTTAATCACCATATTTTATTATGATTTAATTACAAATATACAGTTTTCAGATTTATTCCTGTAAGTGTAGTATAAGACGCTATTACCTGCCAAATTTCATAGTTCTAGGTCAACGGGAAGTACCCTATGAATTTTGATTCCTTTGAGAGTATCGAAAATGCGTTTTTTGCGCCCTAAACGGCAGTATCTTTTTTTTACGTTAACTTAGAAGTTTGATTTTTTTACAGCTTCAAGGGCCCGTAGACCTTAGTATATGGTTTAAATTTCAATTCGATACCTCCACGCGTTCCTGAGATAAAGGGTCTTGACAGACAGACGGACGGACAGACAGACAGACGGACAACAAAGTGATCCTATAAGGGTTCCGTTTTTTCCTTTTGAGGTACGGAACCCTAAAAATGAATGGAATAAGATCATTTATAATAGAAAAACGTCATAAAATGCTCTTAATACGTATATGAGACTTGACAATAAGACTGAGTGTTCTTGAGTCCGTATTAACTTTTTCAGAAAGGTTTTTGCTTGTTGGGCTCTTTGTTGTTATTCACCCCATGTAAAATGTTTGAGTTTGTTACCTTTATTCCTTTTTCCGTATCGATATTGCTGCAACGACAATTGAGCCCAGCCCTTTATGTCAAAAACGTGTCATATTTTGATGTGTGACTCATCCGTACACAAATTTTTGCTGTTTTGTTTTATTCTTTATGTGTTGGTGTCGTCTTTACAGTGTTGTTTTTGTATGTGAGTATGCGGAACTGCACTTGTGTGCACTTTCCCCCCCCGCAAAAAATGCCAGAAAAAATTGAATAGAGTAATAATCGCTAAGGCTGCTCCCTTCCGCGATGCTCTAAGATTATTGCTCTAATAAATAAAACACAAACAAGATTTTGAACAATTTTATTTAAATAATTTCTTAAAGTCTCCTTGAGGCTCCCAGCCTATTCTATTTATGACATTTATCCAGTAACTTAATCACTGGATTTACAGGAAACCTGGAAATATTGTTAAATTAGTACTTAAGTAGGTATAATTTACCATTTGAAAACGGTCGGTTAAAAGCAGCTTAAAGGTATGATTCCGATGTCTGCAGCACTGCTGCGCGACACTGCTGCGCGACACTGCTGCGCAGCACTGGTGCTGAGCTCGGAATGTAGCCTCATATAAACCTATAGAGAATGTATGGGGACCATTGGTGTTGCGGCAGCGGTGCCGTGCAGCAGTGCTGCGCAGAAGTGTCGCGCAGCAGTGTTGCGCAGCAGTGTCGCGACGCTTCTTCGCTCACTTCAAATTGAGCCTTTCAAACGTAATTTAACCGCATTACGGTTAAATTTGGAGCACACGCAGCAGTGCTGCAGACATCGGAATCATACCTTTAAGCTGCTTTTAACCGACCGTTTTCAAATGGTAAATTATACCTACTCGGAATCATACCTTTAGATAAAACTATCAGTGTTCACAAAGACAAACGAGGTTATATTGGAAATCATCGACATGAGTATCGATAATATAATAATTTTTGATCAATCTCTACGCCTTATTTTCTCAAGTTCACGAACATAATATCTTTTTATCTAACACATAATGTTTAGAAATCAGCCTTTATTTAGAAAATAGGCGGTTAATAGCATGATATTAGTGTATTACTTAGTGTGTTTAGGAATATATTCAACTAAAATATGAAATATGAAAATGGTACTTGTACAATCTTATTTACCTGTGAAATGAGTGTTTATTTGGGTTGTTGTCGTAAGTAACATTACAATTCAGTACAGAACACGACACCATTATTGATTTATATAGCTTTATGAGCCAAACCGATCAGATCGCGGTCAAAATTACAAAATAATCGTGTGGACGCTTTTCACCAAGATGATAACAGACGATAAATGAAGTCAAACTAGGTTCTACTGTCATTTTCTTTTAACTCTTTCTCACACATCGCATATGTCGTAAGAATCGGTTTCTCACTCGCACCATTGTCCGTCTACTTGAGCGTAGCGAAATTTTTCTATGTCTATGAATGAAACATGGTATAAACAGCCAGTGTAAAATTAAAAATATTGGGCGGAGCGGCCAGCGACGCAACGTGTTCCAAATTCAATATAAGAAAAACTATAAAATATTGGCGGGATACCTTACTCTGTGACTTTGAGCTGTGTGTGTTGAGTTTTATACAACGTGGAGAGGACAATGCGACAATAAATGATAACACTGTAACACTGTAGACACTAGTTTATAGAAGTATTTTGAAACTATCAAATAATTCCTAGGAGCGAAATAAATAAAATATTTTTTTCGAACAAACTAAATACCACAAAAACAAGTACGAAATTAAACACCCTTTGTAAATATTGGTTACTTACCTATGGTAAGAGTGGCAACAGCGCGGTGTTAGGTCACAGAATGGTATTGACAGGTGACAAGCCGCGGAATGAACTTTTGGCGCCATTTAATACTTAATGTACTGATAATTTCCTTGGCTCAATTAAAACAGTGTTTTCCTTGATATCTACTGCAGCGACTCGAGCTACGGCATCATGCAACAACGCTGTCCATATGGCAACTTTCATTGCTGAGATTTATGACACCATACCAAGTGTAACCATAATACCACTCTCTCGGTATGTCCGTAAAGCTAAAGCAGCGACATTCCCCATAAATTAAAATCATGTCGGTGTACTCGAAAACTGTGAAATTATAATAAGGCATAGTAGAAGTAATATTTATTCGTATTGTAACAGATTTTAACACCTTTGACGCAGTCTTCGTCATAGAGTAAGATAAAAAAAAAATCGTCAGTGAGACGTCAATAATAAATACACATTTTTACACAGGTAAAAGATTTTGAAAAGTTGTCAACTTTATTGTTTGTTCGAAGTAGATTTTGTCTCATTCGCACATTTTTAGATGACACGCTTAAGCGTGTCATTTAAAAAATGATTCTTACGGCTTGAGCTTAAAGTACAATTTGGCAACGTTGTGTTAATTTATACTGTGTAGGGGTTTTTGAGTTGTCCCGCAATAGCCTAGTAATAGATACAGCATGTAGAAAATGTTAAAAACAAAAAATGTTTCTTGTGACTAAACTACTGGGTATTTTTAATTGATATTTTACTGGCAGACTGGGAGCGTTACTTACATACGAAATTTAATTTATTGTCGCATTGTCCTCTCCACTTTGTATTTACTAAAAATTAGTTCATCTAGCGATTTTAGGTATTGACCCCGGATTCAGTAACAAACGAGGCAAACAAAATAATATAAAATCTTTTGCCAGAAGTTTCGAAGGAAAAATACTTAAATGCGTACAATGATTTTATGAAGTGGCGACCAAACAACAAAATAAAATCATTTTCAGAAAAAGTATTTCTCACGTATTTCAGTGGATTATCAAAGAAAATACTGCCTTCCACTCTATGGAGCAAGTACTATATGCTCAAGAGCACATTAAGTGCTAAACACTAATTGTTCTAATTTTTCGATTAATTTTAATTAAGTATAATAAGTATAAGGTACCAGCTACATGTTATTATTAATAAACATTTTGGAAAAAACTACAATTTTTTACTTCCCTTATATTCGAAATGAAAAGTAGAGTGTTAAACACGGGTCAAAGTCATCAATTCCATATGGGAATTGCTTCCTTTGGACCCTTATATAACAATCTACTATTCAGACATTCCCATTGTGTAAAGTCTCTCTATTTTTTTTTGTGGCAAAGTCTATAGATGAATAATGTAAAAAAGTTAAACAAAATTGATCTATAAAATCTTAATGGATTTTGTTATTATGTTTTTTTATTCTTTATAACTTGAATGAAGTTCATTCAAGTTGATAACTTCAAGTTCACTTTCGCGAAGTTAACCCCCGATAGTGTGACAAAAGGTGCTGATGAAGGTTGGCACGTGCTGGCCGTTATTATTTTATTCGGTTCGCGCCAACCCTAGCCTATCGGACATGATATACCGCCCGGGGCATCATACCTATCTAAATTATAGAACAGAAATCGAGACGTCTATATTATTAATGACTAAAATAGATAGTGAATTTCAAAAGTATCTATACAGGGTTATTTGTAAAACACCAACAACCTCGCAAGAGAAAATTGTCTTTGAAACCTCAATGTCATTTTTAAAGACCTATTATACCGGGTGTAACAAGACCTCCAACGAAGCCGAGGTCTACGTATTCTGCCCATCATCAGGACCATTTCTGTTCAAAATTATTTTGATTATGATTATTTATACGATTTTGATTTTTGGTGTTAAAAAAGCATTGCATACTTTACCACGCAACGTAACGCGTACAACAGACTGCGCCTGCGAGTGTATGCTACTCAGCTGCGTGCGGCCGAGTTGAAAGGCAACGTTTATGTGCGTGCTCATGAGATACATCGAGTAACGACGTTTTGAAGCCATTGTTTGTTACGAAATACTTAAAATTTTGATAATGTTTTATTGGACAAAAAGTAGGCAATAACGAATAAAATAAGATTACATAAAAATTTTGAAAAAAATTTTTTGACTTTAACCTTCAATAACTTTGTAGCTATTGGTTTCCCAGGTATAGTCTGAAAGGCAAAAATGATCCTGATGATGGGCGGAATACGTGGGCTTCGGCTTCGTTGAAGGTCTTGTTACACCCGTTAGACACCCCGCACGTATTGGTTCGAAAAAAAAATTTTTTTCAGTATCAGTTCTATGTATGGGGAGCCCCCCCTTAACCTTCTATTTTTTTATTTTTGTGTTAAAATCGTTAAGCGGTTAACAGAATACACCTACCTACCAAGTTTCAACTGTGTACGTACATCATTTTTTTAGTGTAATAGCATCTTTTTTAGCTATGCCAAAGTTCTTTCTTCCGAGCCAAAACTTTGTGAATACAAAATAAGCTTCGTGGTGCTTATATGCGAAAACAAATTAACTGAGTATATTTGTACTATATTTAAACAACAATACAATAAAATAAAACAAAATAAACAACAACACTTGTTCTATAATTTTTCCGAAAATAGACAAAAAAGATCGACTTTTTTATATAGAGAGTTGTTTTTATTGTCTGTTTTCGGAAAAGCCGTAGAACTAATGTTGTTGCTTTTGAAATTTCGATGCAAGGATGAACACGAAATAAATTGATTGCTATTATTTACATAGAAGCGAACAGCAACTAATTTAATTACTCTGTAATTTACGTTAATTTTAACTAAAACTTTTACGGTTGGCCGATAAATAACCAAAGAAAGCTCATTAATAACTAATGGATGATTACATAACTAAGAAAGACCATGTTAATTCTAACGTTCAGCTATAAATCATTTAATATCAATTTGATATATTAGCAACCTTTAATGGAACATTAATTAAAATATTCTAATGAGCAGGAAACATTTTTCTATCAAACGCTAACCGCCTGAAAATTTATTTGCATACGTTCATTCGTTGAACTCTTAAAATTAAAAAACAAAATTTGAATTAATCGTAAGATCTATTTGATGACCCATTAATTGCTCATGAGAATAAAATGTACAATAACTCGCAAATTAAACGATTCTTTACGTAAGTAATTCTAAAAGCCCTTAATTTTTGCAGTACTTTTTACGTTAAACGATCATACTGACTGTTGCCATTAATTGCGCAGGAATTCTTTTGGTTAAATATTGAATAGTGTTTTATAATTCGATCGATTCAACAATCTGCCCATCTGTTGTAAATACTAAAGCCGTACAAAACGCGCGTAACCCAAAACTGCGTACCTTCTTCGCAAAAAACAGCAGCAGATGATATTCGAACATTATACATACCTCCTAAATCTTTGTGCACTATGCACTAGTGAAGTGTACGCCGAAATGTGATACGCATCAGAGCCGCGAGAAGCATCCGACCACTCACCTACCAATTTGCGGATCATTTGGAGCCATAGAAATCGGCGTGCTTTGTCGAGCTGGCTTCCTCCCTACAATGAGCCTTTTATTTCATTCAAGCGGCCATTATAATGCTCATTTGGCCTGCATTGAGGTTGACACTGCGGCTTCCGCCTTCAATTAGCCGATCGAGTTAGAACAAAGGCGGGGAGATGTCGCGAGGATGCAGTGTAAGGGGGACTTATAATGCGCTTTTTTGACGTCAACGCAATCAGTCTTGCTGACGTATTTATTGATGTGAAAGTGTGTTAATCGTAGGCGGTTGATTCTTATTCTCAGCGGAAAGCTTTGACCTTCAGTCTCCCGAGGGAAGCCCCTTACGCCAAAGCCGAAGCTGGAAGTGCAGTTCACCAGAAATTCTCTGACCAGGATGAACTGCCTATCTAAGTATCTAAATCCTTTTCAATTAGAGGCTTGACTGACAGAAAAGTAGCTAGCCAAGTAAAAGAGCACTCTACCTATGAAACCAAGAAAAAAATATTGTATACGGTGTGTTTTGGATTGTAGGTATACCTGAACGCGAACCGGAGACGCGTAAGTGTTAAAAATAGTTACTTATAGATAGAATAAAAGGCGATATAAAGCTTAATTGGTTCAAATTGATTCAGCCTCGCAAAGATTCCGTGCTCGACGAAAACAAAAAATAGTCTAGTTCCAAAATAAACAAACAATGCCATCGATCAATCAAGCGCGTATCACTGCATTAAACAAAAGAAACGTGCCACCAACGATTTACAAATTGAAATGCCCATAATAGGCAACTCGATGGGTGTCGAACTCGCCGTTAAAATTCAGCTGGCGGCGAAATTAGCCCAACAGGAGTTTATTTACGGTGTCACCTCAGCACTTTGATCACTCGCAAGTTATTTCACGATCGCAAAAGGATTTTTCCTTTGTCAGCGTCGTATCGCGAGATGATTGACGGCAGGTCCCAGCCGCGAGAATTTCACCACCGCGGTGAATTTGCTTTAGAGGAGCGAGCCGTTTTTAGAATTAACACCCTAAAGTGAACGCTGTAAGTGTGATAACCAAACGGGCGTTCGGTAATAAAAGTTTTGTCGCTGAGTAAAGTAGAATCGATGAGATCGAGTCCGAAAATAAAAGACGTGCTATTCTGAACCTTCTCTTGTTTATGGCAAGATGGCGAGTGATTTGGTGGGCGACACTTTAAGATGGTGGGAGTGTAATAAGCGCGCGGCTTGGCGTTGGAAAATGAGTTTCCTCGCTGCGTGGGGGGCGGAGGGGGGTATAATTGTCCGGGATCAAAGCGGCGCGTCTGATGTCGGCGCGGGCGGCGCCTTTTGATTGTTTTTCCCGGGACCATCGGGCTTTTTTTGCGCGCCCACCTGTCCGCGTAATAGCGCAATCGGGGGGATTATTTACGAGGCCGACTGTACCCGTGTTCGTCGAGTGATCCTCGAAGGACGCTGTCGCCTGTACCATTTGGTATCTTAATTATCTAATCTTTGGTTCAACAGCTCATTACGGCAGCCATTAAGTTGTAAGTACGCGATGGAGTGCAAACTACGGTTCCTTTAATTGCTTAATTAGACTTGACGGATGCCTTTAGTAATTTTATTAGCTAATAGAATTTATTCATAATAATGTTGTTGGACATAGAACCGACATAAAATATCCATTACAATCCATGGAACGACATTCTGTTGAAAATAATTAGTACTGTATAAGTACCTACGATGCCTTCGGTAGATTTTAATTTTTTAAACGTCTTGTCTTCTTCGTTGAAACTTAATATGAAAAAAAAGCAAAACACTCTCTGACTCAAATTGGTTTATTAACCATTAGAGTTTTTTTATTAATATACGGTTGGTGTTTTGTTATTCCTAAATATTTTTTCGCCGTTTTGTATTTTTATTTATTTAGGGACAACAGAATTATGCACAATAGGTACAGCTTAATAAAAATAAATAAAATAAAAAAATATTAAAAACACGACTACCCTGCTTAAAACGAACTAAAAAGTTAAATAACAAGTGTCATTGCAGTCGGGGGACCGTTTTGTGAAACAATTTTTAATCAAAGAGGTCTCCCGACTGCAATGACACTTGTTATTTAACTTTTAAGTTCGTTTTTAGCAGGGCAGTCGTGTTTTTAATATTTTTAGTTTTATTTATTTTTATTTTACACATTTTAGTTACAAATAATATAGTTTTGAAATGTCCTCATTAAGGCTTTCATTTGATGCCCATATTGTAATAATTGAAAAAAAATATTACATTTAAAATAGCGTCGTACTGTCGCCATATTGACTTTTATCAAAAAAAATATATCCGGTGTCACTCTGAATGATGTAAGGATTCTAACGATACCCCATACATCCAAATCTGTTGAGCCATTTAGAAGTTATGGTGGAATAAAGAAACTCACATATCCACATACATACATGAACCCTGAACACATATACACTACTTTTTGGGCAGTCGTGTAAAAAAAATACAATCTTTTTGCTTTGGGCAGTCGTATATATACGAGTAAGTACTTTTCAAAATTCATAACAAGCAGGCAATAGCAATTTGGCCTAAAATCACAGAATAAATAATAATACTAGCGTCTAAAATGCCTAAATCATGTCTTTTTACTTCAATTCCAAATTAAAAATAATGCATTGAAAATCTAAGAAGAAATATTATTTAAGGTAAATAACTAAGTAGGTATAATTATTTTCTTTGTTATTAATATTTTTACGTGTCAACCCGCGTACCGCTGCTCGCATCCTGTGCAGTCCAGTGGAGCCTTTTGGAGCCCAAAGAGTCTGTTTGTGATGTTCGAGTGTTTGGCGAGAGGCGCCCGGGAAGGCATTGTTTTAAAACCGATCCCGGGACACTGTTTACCTTGTCTACTGCCAACGCTTGTAAACGTAGGGCTGCTAAAATGACTTTGGATTAAAAAGAAATGACATCTGGTCTAAGTGTGTGTTGGCAAAAATAACGTAAGTATCATTTATTGATTCACATCATACGACACCCACGGCTGGGCATAGGGCTCCCCCAAGGATCTCCAGGACGAACGGTCCTGCGCTGCCCGCATCCAGCGACGCACCGCGACCTTCACCAGATCGTCGGTCCACCTTGTCGGGGGCCTACCCACGGAGCGTCGTCCGGTGCGCGGTCGCCATTCAAGAACCTTCCCGCCCCAACGGCCATCAGTTCTTCTTGCTATGTGTCCCGCCCATTGCCACTTCAGCTGAGCAATCCTTCGAGCGATGTCGGTTACTTTAGTTCTCCTACAGATCTGCTCGTTTCTTATTTTATCACGCAGGGAAACTCCCCGAGCATGGCTCTCTCCATTGCACTCTGGGTGACCTTATTATGGATAACGTATGATGTGGTATTTCAATGAAGTAGCTCGAAATGATTGACTGATACATAACTTATTTAGATACCTACACTGCCTCCTTAAACCTTAAAAATGCTATAATTTTATCGATGAATAGTGCTGCCACACAACTGTTACTGTTACTCTTGTTAAAAAGTGATGGCAAAGTTAAGAGCTTTTTTGTGTAGGTCAGGAAGATTATCCAATATTCTCCAAGATTTCGTTTCAAATAAGGATTTTTAACTTTACTGTTCCAATAAATTGAGATTTCAATTAAACTTTAGTTGTGCCAGCCCTGTCCGATAGTTGTATAGAAATGTGACACTCAAAGCGGAGTAGTTTCTTGTTGTTTAAAAACATCTCGCGAGTGGCGGCAAACAATCTGGACAGCCCTACACACGTGTACAAGTACAATTTAGTAAAGTAACTGGCCACAGATCATGTAATATCTACCAAGCAGCGTGACCACTTCTGGAAGATTTTACCGTTTTAGTAGATTTAACGTAACTTGTAAAAAGCTTAATTATAAAAGAGAAGAGCTTAATTAAAAAAAAAACTTGTAAAAGAGCTTAAAAGAAATTTTCTGGTGATGCTATGATTATTGTCGATTTCTAAAGATAACCTTTCCTTAAAAATAGTTTTACGGCTGTTTGCACTACACTTAGAATCTCTTAAGTCTTCTCCTAACTACAACTCAACCATATTAAGGCTCCGTTATGCGAAATCATTTGTCTCAGTCATTTTCTTTACGTGTAAAGAGTATGGAAAATAACCTCACTTCTACACTTTTTCGATGTTTTTCGTTATTTTTTCATCATTATCTATTATCGGAGCAACTGCACAGTACGTTAAAGTGTATTTTGATGTAGAATTCAATAAGTTTCCGCTATTATTTACGCCAAAAATATGACCCGCGACAAACGCTTTTGATGATATTCTGTTATTTTTACAATCATCTGCGAGGTTTATTTAATACTTGTAGCTACTAGATAATCTCTTTAGCTTGTCGTATGTTTTTTTTTGTGGCTACAAATTTACGTTTTCTGTATAAAAATATGGCCCGTGCAAACCATGTTTTCCTATTATGGCCCCAACGGTGTCATGAATTTTGCTGTCATGCGCCAATTATCTTGGTCGAGTTGTACTTACTTAGGAAAAGACTTCGGCGATTCTTAAGTTTAGTGCAAACGGCCTTTAAGGTATTATTGCATTGATCATGTTCAAGGCACTTATTGTGGGCGGTTATTGTCATAACGCAATTTTGACGTAAGTAATAGAAATATATTGCAATAACAACCCTGGTTTAGTAAAATTCAAATACACAAAAGATGAAAGTATAATATTTAACAACCCTGAAATATTCTAATAATATCTTGTTCCATCCACAATACCTACATAAAATTAAAGAATTACCGTTTAGTATTTAAGCAAAACAAACAGTTCCACACTAACCACTTCATCGAAAACTTTAATGAAGTAATTCCAATAAACTAATTTAATACGTACAATTAATGATTTCCTGCAATACTTAGGCAGTTGTAATATTTCGCACTCAATCATTAAAAAACTTGCACACTGGCTTGTTTTCGTCTTGGAAGCTGTCCTTATGGAAAGGTCATGAATTCCAGCGGAGATCTCACGCCTGGTATCTAGAATTACTTCATTAACAGTTACAATCTCTCAGAATTTTGTAGGTTGACAAACTAAAGAAATTGGATAAAATGAACCAAGAAAAACAAATGTTAAATTTCCTTCAAATGTCAATGTAAGAATAAACTATTTTTTCTGTTATGACATTACAAATTGACATACAAATTAATGAGACAAATCATTGTCTCACCAAATGATCACAGGTTGCTATGAAATTGACGTTTTGTATGGAGAATATTTAACAAGTTGCATTTTTTATAATTTCATAATTTACTTAGCAACCGTGAACCTATTGTAACAAAACTTTTATATGCAAATGTTGAACATTTAACCTTAGACAACATAACTTAATAACATTAGTCAAAAACCTAACCAAACTTAGACAAAATAACATTATTCGAAATAACTTACGGATATAAAGTGGTTATTTTTGCTAGCATAAAAAAGGTATTTTTTATGTTTAAAAAAACAATTCAAAATACTTTAGTAATGCTGATAGTTGACGGTTATTATCTTTATTTACAGAAGCGCGTCTTACTCTAAGGTTATTATCATGATTTGATGTAATATTCAGCAACTGATAATTAATTTAAATCACAGAAAATATAGGTTCTTTGTGTGTGAAAAAAACATAAATTTCATAGATAAGGACCCAAGAGGTAAAATTGTAGTTATTTTATAATTTTGTAACGTTTGTCATGCAATGTCAGTGAAATAAAAAAAGCCAATTAACCTTTTTTGTCAATCTACTACTTTGTTGAAACTTTTTGAATCCTCGACCACGTTTTCCAAATAATGCATGACAAATCTCCCTGAACCAAGAATAAAATTATGAACTACCTAATACAGTGAAAATAACAAACTTGTAACAGCTCAAGTTCCGATTGACTCCTCAAGTTAACATCTTTATTTACCCCCTCACCACGAAAATGAGATATTTCAATCTACCCCAAAGGTGCAATTATATAGAATGACTTAATTTCGCCGCTTCCTGTTCATTATAAAAAGATTACCCTGTTTTTTGCAATGGCCGCCGCGTCAGGGTGACTCGCACTTCGCCGACGTAACTGTATCAAGATCGGGTTTATTTTGATCAGTCACAACAGAAACTACACCTGTTTTGGGTTATTTTTTGCTGAATGTTCACCCTCGATCGAACCATGATTGATTTTCTACAGCTTTCATATTATTTACACAGTAGTTTAGTTTTCTTTGTTTATTAAATAGGCTTAAATAATTGTTTTAATCTTTTTTTATCGTTTACAAATAATGTGTCAATGCTCTAATATTGAAAATGAAAAAAAAATATGAAATAAAGAGGCCCTTTTAATTTTCTAAAAGTTGATTGAAGGATTTTATTGTAAGACCTACCTCTACAAAGCTAAGTAATTAAATTACTCTTGTAATTTTGTGCTTAATTATTTACCTTATAACACAAATATGGACGTAAATACTAACGAAAATATACTTATATACACGCGGTGAAACATTCTACTCTTCGACTGGAATAAGCCAAAGCAAACACAATTAACTAAAAATATTGTTTTCATAAGAAAAGTGTCCAGCTTATTAGAGATTATGAGAAAAAATTGGCGCCACTAAAACCGTGAGAATGCGGGAATTTCCAAAAAGTACCACCACCGTAACTCAATACTTGTAGCGTTTTTGCAGTTTAAATATCACAGGAAGTATCAGAGTGTTTACTTAGGATCTCGGCCTGGCCGATGTAATGGAGAAAAATATTTATACGGAACTCTTGCAAATATTATAGACATGCTCCGAATGTTTTTAATGCAAACACTTTTGTCAACTGTACTTTGGATGTCCATGAGGCTGTAAGTGCTTGTGTAAAAAAAAACTAATACGATGATAGGACCTACCTACTTGTACTAATCTATGTTACCTAGAAATTACAATAGGGTATTTGACAACATTAAAAATATACTGCAAATTGTGGTCATCCTAACAGATAATGGCATAAAAAACATATTCAACTATTATTTAGACTAAATTAAGTCTATTGATTGATTAATTTTACCTAGAAAAATGCAATAATTTTTGATTTTTTTCTGTGGCGAAAACGCTCTTTACCGATGATGTCACTTGCCTGTAATAGTAGTTTATGATACAAGGTTGGTAAGGAGGTTTTTAAAACGAGTTGACGTTTTATAAGCCCGAGCCGCAGGCGAGGGTATATAATCGTCACGAGTTTTTAAAAAAACCTTAACAACCGTGTGCCATACTACGTTTTTCAATACATTTGCGAGAAAACATTATAGGTACCACTGAAATTGTAATCTATACATATAATAAAACTGCAAATTCTAAATATTTGTGCGCGTATTACGCAAAAACCGCTAAAATAATTTTGATGGACTTTTCACAGTTTAGTAGATTAAGGTCCAACTTAAAATCTAAGCTATGTTTCATTAAATTCAGGTGGGTGGAACCAGAGAAACAGCTTGAACTCTCCTGAGTACTAGCTTTCATACACTATAGAGGTCATTTTAAACTGGTCGCTATATTTTTATACTGTTCACGCGGACGAAGTCGCGGGTGGAAGCTAGTAGAAATTAAAAAAAAACGTACGTAAACAAAAACGCACGGCGCGGGCGTGCGGTAAAATCAACTTACCGCACGCTGTACTAAACCGTAAACAAAAACGCACGGCGTGCGGTAAAATCAACTTACCGCACGCTGGCCTGTCATCGTAAGCACACATTTTCGAGCGACTGTATTGAAAATAAATATGGCTTCAGGCGTTTGACACGACCATAGACTTAGGATCCGCGATTGATGGCTATCAAATAGCTAAGGATATTACAATGTTTACGGGCTTGTGACGTCAACAAGTGACGTTCCAGCGCCCTAGCGTTTTTGGCACGGTTTTAAAATTTCAAACTTTAACATTGATTTTTTAATAAAATACATTGATTTTTCCTGAAATATCAAAGTGGTGCGCTTATTACTTAATAAGGAATAATTTAAAATCGTTTTCCAAAATTAGTCAAATAGCCTATTCTGAATAGGTACTGTATTCTTTTATCACTTACTTAGCACGAACAATTATCGAGAAAAAAAACGCGCATAATAGTACGCAATAGAGTTATTATCTATAGGAAATTTCATTTCGCTTTTCTGCTGTAGATGGTGCTGTAGGGAAGGTCAGCTCAATGCGGCCATAGCAGGCAAAGCAGCCACGCCTCATTTTTCGGCAACTTATAACGATAGCACGATGTTGTATGTTGTGATATGCAGCAAGCCCTCCAGCCCACACCGAGCAGCTATTTGGTTGTGGTTGGAGCGAGCGCGTGGCCGCGGCGAGACGCCAAAGGTTTCTGTTCATTTTGTTAAAAAAACCCAGGGTAAATTCAACCTGTTTTCGTCAAACCTCTATAAAACTCAATGTTTTTATTACACGTCTATTATTACTTATCCATTTAGCTTTGATTGTGTAATATTTGTTCCGACATGAGATAAATATTATAAGCTGAGTTCCTTTTTTTTGAACAAAATGGTGAGAAAAGGCAAAGCGGTCCGGGCAAAGTGGCCAAGTGCTTTGCTGCAGCTGTTGATAATTTTAATTTATTTAAAAGAATTGTTGGTAAGAGAAAATTGTCGCGTACCTCTAACATATATAAAACAATTTTTAGTTTATAAAAATTAAAAATAAATCTCGGAATATTCGAAGATTTAAAGACTGAAGTGTTAATTGTCTCATTTCAAACTTTATAACAGTTTTTTTTTATCAATTTAGTTATTTTTAATCTACTTAGGTCTTCTTGTTTTTAAGCACCATGTTTTTCAACTAAATCTGCATATATTGATATTTTTTTGGAATGGCCACTTTGCCCTTACCCACATGGCCGCTTTAGGCCACTCACTTGGGCAAAGCGGTTTTTCGACAAGTTTTCGTAATTTACAAATTATAAGAAATCATTTGATTTTTTGCAAAATGTGATTACATGTTATAAAAGTACGATAAATTCTCTATCTATTGATATAAAATAACTTTCAAATAACTTTTCTTTAACGGTATTTTTTTAAAGTCAAAGTTAAGGTGGCCGCGCTGAGCTGACCTCCCCTACACATTTCTCATACAAAGTTGCACTACCTATCGATTTTATACGCCCGTTTTTTTTCTCGATACGGGTAAATTGAAGACGCCTGCACTGCAATCGATATGCACACCGTTGGTGGAAGCATTCCAACGTTTATTTCAGAATAAAGAAATGAATTTAATTTCCAAAAATTATAAATAATCTAAAGAGCAAGTAAGTAAAAAATATCCCACATTTTGTTACTAATGAGATGAATAAGGCATCGCTTTAAAAGGTTAAAACTAGAAACTGTATTTATTTCACTTCATTTACTGAGTGTTTTTGCAAATAACTAGGGACTGTTTTGTGGAACAATTTTCAATTAAAGAGGTCCCCCGACTGCAATGACACCTTGTTATTTATCTTTTTAGTTCGTTTTTGGCAGGGCAGTCGTGTTTTTAATATTTTTTAAATTTATTTATTTTTATTTCACACATTTTAGTGACAAATTATATAGTTTTGAAATGTGCTCATTGTGGCCTTTCATTAGATGCTCATATTGTAATAAAAGAAATAATTTTTTTTTCACATCTGAAAATGGCGTCCTACAGTCGCAATATTGACTTTTTATAAAAAAAATATAGCCAGTGTCACTTGGAATGCTGTAAGGATTCTAACGATACCCCATTTACTCAAATCAGTTCAGGCATTTAGAAGTTATTGTGGAATAAAGAAACTCACATACCCACAAACATACATGAACCCTGAACACATATACACTCTTTTTGCTTTGGGCAGTCGTGTAAAAAACTTAAACTGTATTTATTTCACTTCATTTACTGAGTGTTTTTGCAAATAACTAGGTAAGTACTTTGAGCTGTGGATTAAATAACAGACCTACTTATTTTTTTTTTAATTCTATGAAAACACGTGTAGTAGGTATCTAGATCAGCGGTTCCCGAATAGGGTTCCGCGGAATCCTAGGGTTCCGTAAGAGGCTCTAAGGGGTTCCGTGAAAATTCAAGAGTTTATAAATTCAGGATATATACTTATCTTTTTGTTTTAACTACTGTAAATAAATATTTTACACATATCTTAAAAGTCCTTCTTTTTAAGTCAAACTCACTTACAATATGTGAATCCCAACCCAAAAAGCCTCAATACAATGTTACAGTTAGTTAAGTTAGTTTACTTTTTATTTGAGCTACGGTTCCGCCCAAAAACAGTGAACTAAAAAGGGTTCCGTAGCCAAAAGAATTCGGGAACCGCTGCTAGATCATCAAACATGGAACATCCATAAAATTCAATCATAATGTTGTTGTTACTCTGGAACTGGCCTGATTCGGAAGCCAGTCTTATTTTTTGTAGCAAGTATAATTTCATGTCCATTAAACTTTCAGCGCGTAACCGGACACCGGTTTAGATGTGAAGCTAGGAACAACATCGCGGCGGATGCGCCGG
Organism: Agriphila geniculea; assembly: GCA_943789525.1. Lineage (NCBI taxonomy): Eukaryota > Metazoa > Arthropoda > Insecta > Lepidoptera > Crambidae > Agriphila > Agriphila geniculea. The sequence continues at coordinate 3,517,528 of OX038881.1, forward strand.
CGCCGGGGCGCAGCGCGACAGTTGGCACACGTCATGCCAGTGCAGTTATCTGGTGTAAAGTATGAAATACAGCGAGGAGATCTAATTTAAAATCATTTATTCTGACTTAGAAGGTCTTCGTTGTCAAGCACTTTTGAATGTAAAGAAACTACGCCAGCGGCACAGAATAGATACAAATTTTGTATACTACGTCCAGCGGTTCGTATTTAAAGACCCTTTTTTATGCACAATAGGCGAGTGCTTGGCCTACCTCACCTAATGTTAAGTGACGATGAGGCCGAAGATTGGAAGCGCAATACTCCCGGAATCCTCATCACTGAAGAACCGGCTATCTTACTTACTTCTAACTGCCGGAACACAACAAATTTTATATTGTTGTTATGGCGTCAGTCAGACTTAGATAAGATGGTCTATTTTATTAGACAAATTATGTATTCTGTGATAGTACCTACGTTTTAAAATCACGTCACTGTCCCACAGTGGTTTATTTACAGTACCCACCTAGTAGAATCTTGGAGTGACAGAATAAGGATATTAAAAAATCAAGAAAATACGATATTGGTCTGTGCATTTAATCTTTAGAAACTACACTTCAGGACCCTTGAAAGTTAATTTGCAATTTCATCTCGCATACAAAAATATATTTTTTAGTTTTATAAAGTCGCATAGAAACCATACAATTGCAAAGAATACGCTTATAACTTTATTCGTGAATATCATTACAATTTTCAGCCTATTTAAGCCAATGTAGGTACCTGATCAATTTTTTCACGAATATAGGTATTCTTATAGCAGTATTCAGGTCGGTATTTATCTGAAAATAATTCAAGGAGTTTTGATTTCTTGTGTGTCAGATAGCTGTTAATAATAAATTAAATATTTTTACAACTTCCACACTGTCTTAAGGGATGCAATTAAGACAGTGTGGAAGTTGTAACAAGATCCAAAATTGTGATCGAGCTCTTAGATTTTTGATAACATCTGAACTTTGAAAAAAAATGTCTCAAAAAGAAAAATAAATGTTAGGAAAGCAAATGGGTAAATAATGTTATATGAAATAAATATTAGAAAGCACATTTGCAACAATTTATTATTATAGGTGCGTACTCACTACAACATTTTGATACAATTTATAATGAAAGAGTGACAACACAATCAAAATTATAATAAGTGTTACTATTATATGTATATTCTGTGGTGTTACTGCAGGTGTTTGTACAACCTAGGTACTTATTCATGTTTAGTTCACAACATAATTGTTGTCAAAGGCAATATTATACGCGTTTAAACTAAAACACGAGTCAGCCCGTGACCACGGCCGACTCGGTCGAAACGTCAGGAAAAGGTAGGTGTTTGTTTAAACACCTATGTTTTAGTTTAAACGCGTTTAATACCTGTGATTTAAATCTAATAAAATGCAACGCGAAAATTTTGAATTATACTTCAGGATTCTTCCTTCGATATTAGTACTATTAACACATGTAGTATCGCTTGCATGTATCACCACTTAGCACGTTATTTTAGAGTAATAACCTAAAAAACCTAAAAAGAGAAGGTGTTTGATTTAGAATTGACAGATATTTTGACATTTCCGGATCGAATTCTCCTCGCCGCCATTCGGCGCCAAACTTTTCATTCGCTTTTCGTGCTTCGCCACGGACGCACGCATACAATCTCAAAGTGAGAATTCTTCAGAATTATATTTTATACAGTGAAAATTTAATTATACTTAGTTAAAATGCTTCGTGCAGAAAGGAAAAAAGTTTTCAAGACGGAAGAGGACAAGAAGAAGAATACAAGATGGAGAAACACTATTTAATGCGTAACTGCCATTTTGGGCTTTTACCGTTTACTTTGCTTGAACGCGTAACTGCCAGACTGGGCTTTTACCGTTTACTTGCCTTAACTGCATAATTGTTTGCTTACCTTTATGAATGCGTAACTGCCATACTGGGCTTTTACCATATATATTTATTTTACTTTAATGTACATGAGTACAAAAAGAGCGGACTTAATGCTAATAGCATTCCCTCCCAGACAACATTGTTTGCTGAGATTTAAAAATGCGTAACTGCTACACTGGGCTTTTACCATTTAATTATTTAATTTGTCTGACACGAACTTACCATACTGGGTACTTTCTGTCATAAGGCATGTGTCTAATAAGGCATGAACCAAATATCTTTTGCACTCGAAATAGTCACACTGGACTATTTCACCGCATAGATAGGTCAGACAACGCAACTGCAACAAGTGCAGCAACTCAAAGTGTCCCTGATGACGCGACAGTGTAAAAAGCAAGCTGCCCTCAAAGGTTACCATGTTGGAACCGTTGCCGAGCACCAATCGGGTGACTCCGCCGTCCGCCGAATTCGCCGACATCCGCTTTCCAGCCAGGCGGCTGCTCTGCTGGAGCTGCAACAGCAGCCCTGACAACAGCTTAGTTCATCAGGTATGAATTTTGATATCATAGATATCCTTAGTGTTGCGTTGATCCCAACGGAATAATAGAGTACCATCGGTACTGAGATAAATTTCTGGCTTGCAAAATTTATATAATATAATTATGTATGATTTTATTATACACATTGTTACAACTGTAACGAAAAACTGCCAGTATAACGTTCATAAGCAGAGCTATAAATAAATGCTAAAATTTATCAACTTCATGGAACCAGATAATAAGTTATACAGCAACTAGCTGATACCTGATATTTCACAATTTTTATGTGAAATAGCTTCTATTAATATAGGTACGCCTAACATGAGCCTGCTGATAGAAATTTCAATAAGAAATTGAATAATAGAATCCATACATTTTGTTATCCATAAATGCAGTAAGTGTTTATTACTGTGTACCACAGTTTTAATAAGTAAAAAATTTGCCTTAACTAGGAGATCCTATGTTTCAGGCTTATTATTTATGTTTAATCACTAACTAATTAGTATGTTTATTTCAAAGCTATGCCCTTGTAAAAAGTAAAAATTACCTGTCTATTAATTTTCAAATTGAATTTGTGTGTGTAAAACATAAATTGATTGATCTTAATGATAATGATTCTGATGTGTAGAAATTATTAGCCAAGTGAATAAATTATAGTGATAATGAAGCTTAAGGAGCAGCTTTCCAATATAGAACACCTTTTTTATGACAGTAATTTAAGACAGTGTTTTGCTCTTTATACATTATACAATGGGACATTGCAACATTCACTTGTTGTGCACAACATACATTTTATTATAAACAAAAGGAAGGAAGGTTATCAACTCAAGTGTAATTGATGCTGTCCACTTAAAAGGCCACCAACAGTTGAGTCGAATATGAATGATGCATTGGCCACAGGCCTGAGGTTAACGATATTGATCAACGAAAAAACTGTAAGTAAACAACACATAACAGCCACATAATACGTATGTATTTTAGTGACAGACAATGAAGGTTCAACATCTCTGTTCGAGAAAAAATGTTTTATCAGGTTGTCATATCGGGTTTAATTAAAATCTAACAGAAGTCATATTAGTATAAACTGTAAAAACGTTACCCTATCATAAGAATAAAAAATGCTTATTGTTTATAACAAAACACATTCTAGAAATCCCAGAAGTCGCATTATTATAAACAGTATAAAAGTTAACCTATATTGAAAATAAGAAATGGTTATTGTTTGTAAGAAAACAAGAATACAACATAGAAGTCTTTGCATTTTAGAAATCCCATCAACTTTATGGTTTTAATATTGAAAAAGTAATAGAAATATACGAATTTAAATTCTTAGCTTTTGGGTATTGTAGTGCCCATATTTTTACAAAATTTATGCCGCCGGCTACGACTTCTTAGACAGCATTATCTCCCTGTTATATTTGACATAATATTTACTCTAACAATGTGTCTCAGAACATTTTTAAAGAATTGAGATACACAATAAATTTAAACACATTTTTTTCTTTATACAGCTACCTTCACAACTTTCCATTACATTCCAGGTCTTTAACAAGAAAAACATTCACAAAACTGCAAAATAAATTATGACTATTTTATGAATGTATTAAACCTGTAGATATCGGTATAATATTATATTTTACTTTATTTAGTTGAATGTCATCGATACTTACACCGAATTAGAGAAGACATAGTTGTGGAATATTTTTATCTGGTACCTCTCAACAACGGGGTAGACTGGGGGACACTTGTGGCCAGGAATCAAAACATTGAAAAATAATTGCATATAAATTATCTAGCTAGAACATGTAGCTTATTATATTTTCATTGCCTTTTTTATTATTGTATTCGGTGTAAAGTATTCTAGTCGTTATTATTTGATTCACTTATTCAAAAAAATATTACCAGTTTTGGTATTTTCGGATTGAAATTGAGTAAATTCGAATGCAAGTCGAATTAGGTAGTAGAAATTAAATATAGTAGAAATATTTTTCTTGATTCCTAGCATTTGGATCCCAAAGCGATTATTTTTTAATTTTAGATTTTAGCATTCACAACGCTATTTTTGTTTAGTGCCTATTTTATTTACAAAGACAATTCTGTCACTATCAATCGAACAAGCTATTATTTTTATTCTTTTGTACCAGTTTCTTAGTGTTACAATTCTGCCATCATGATCGTCACAATTTTAAGCCTTGATACCCATTGTTTACATGTAATATAGTGTCTATTAAAGTACTAACATCCTATAACTTCCAATTCCAGGGACGGAAATTCATCGCACAAATAGACTGGTTTGTACAACATTATCAAGGTGATATTATTTTACAGGTATATTACTATGTTATTTAAGCTTGTATGTCTGCTGATACTATCAGAAAGTACAGAGCTTGGTTATAAAAATGGTTCGATTATTCACCAAATAACAATATAGACATAATAAACACAGAAGTGTGTAACACAATTATTAGTATTATTTAATATTGGATTCATTATTGATTTCACAATATGAGCTAATCTCAAGGTTTGGTATCAAATTTAACTACGCCTTGGCGTTGACTTACATTGCTCAAATACAATGGATATCTTAGATTTCTTATTACTATTTATTAAATATTTTCCAATTGGTTTTTTTTCTAACTTTTCTAACTTAACAAAAAAAAGAAGTTTCACATTGAGGTACCTTGCCTATTGCAGATAGAATGAAAACAATATAATCTATTAATTATTTGTTTACTTCAAGTATGAAACATGAATTCTTCTTAGTTTGACATAAAACATTCTATAATTACCTTCTTTTTCGAGAATGCTACATATTATTATTATAATAAACTTTTCATAATCACTTCTTTTTATTTATAAATATAAAATAAAAATAGTAATACATATTAAAAAAGAAAAAAAAAGAAATGAAATTCTTATATGTAGAATAGATAATGGATTACTGAAATGTAAAATTCAATGATAGTGGAGTAGACTCAAATCCATGGTAACCAGTTTTAGCACTCGACGTACGCCGATACCTATAAAAGTATGTTATGGTTATGTAGCCAAAACATTTATTTTTTATTATAGAAATTCCACGTAACGATATCGTCACGTGGCGAAATGGTAGATGATTTCACTATCTTTGCAAGATATCATCGATTAATGATAATTAAACTGAATTTTCCTAACGAATCTTGCTTATTTTTTTTTTGGTTCCAACCATCTATATGTACCATATTTGCTACCAAAACATTAAGAATTATGTTAAATGTGACTGATTTTCTTTTTTAAATTTAAAAGACTAATTACACAAGAGATGATATTTCCATTTTCTTATATAATGCTTTAAACATCTACATGTGTTAATAGTACTAATATCGAAGGAAGAATCCTGAAGTATAATTAATGATTAAACGAACTTACCTGTAAGTGAAGTTCTATCATAATTATACGAAGGATTCTTCCGAAGATATTAGTATAGAGTCCCACCCTCCCTACTGCTTATTGTTAATTACAATAAGTGTTCACCCACTGAAGAAAATGAGGAAATATCATACGATTTGGACTTTAAACTAAATGAAAAGTTTGGCGCCGAATGGCGGCGAGGAGAATTCGAGCCGGAAATGTCAAAATATCTGTCAATTCTAAATCAAATACCTTCTCTTTTTAGGTTTTTTAGGTTATTACTCTAAAATAACGTGCTAAGTGGTGATACATGCAAGCGATACTACATGTGTTAATAGTACTAATATTGAGGAAGAATCCTTCGTATAATTATGATAGAACTTCACTTACAGGTAAGTTCGTTTAATCATTAAGTATACAGGGTTATTTGTAAAACACCAACAACCACAGAAAAAATAATCACTACGTGTAGATTACTAACATCATAAACAACAACATTTGTTCTACGACTTTTCCGAACAGAGACAAAAAAACATCAACTTTCCATACAAAATGTCTGAACAGCTGATCGAGTTTTATATGAAAAGTCAATTTTTTTGGCTGTTTTCGGAAAAGTCGTAGAACAAAATAATGTTGTTGCTTATTAATGTTAAAATTTACTCCTATGAGGTTGTTAGTGTTTTACAAATAACCCTGTAATAGTAGTTTGTTACACAAGGTATGTAAGTGAGCTATTACAGAACAAGATCCAATTTGGCGCCCGTGCGAGCGCAGCTCGCAAAGGGCGCTAATGGATCGAGTGCACCCGAGATATTTAGACGCACGAGCGAGCGAAGCGAGCGAGGGCGAATATAGTTCGAGGGTGTAATAGCTACTTACAACCGAGGTAAGCATACTATTTTACATCATTCATGCGAGGTAAATTTAATAAAAATAAAAACAAAAATAAAAAAATACAAAAACATTAAAACAAAAATAAAACGTTAAAGGGTTATTTCATTGAAAACTCGTAGGGTTGATCAGACAATTAAACTGAACAACTTTCATTATGGGACCAACCTCGAAATCACGAAAAAAATCAGCTGTTTTTGCATTGCAGAATTTTGCATACCTAGCTTCAACTGAAATGAAATGCCGCCATTTTCATTGTTTTTTTTTTCAGCCAAAAGTTACGTCAGTTTATAATAAAAGAAATGAGATTGGTTCACTAAGGAGTTTTAAATGCTTGAATTGTAAAGTAACTTTACCGTTAAAGCATTCACCATCCTTGAATTGTAAAGTGATTTGAAAATGGAACGTTCTATCTAAACAATGCACTGTGTTGCACATGCCAACTTACACAGCCTCATACTATATAAGTAAATCCTAGTTACCAAGCAAGTATGATGTAAAAAGGCAAAATTACCGGACTACTGGAATATTATACCATCTATTATGGTTATGGTTATCCGTCACACAGGTTCTCCTAGCACAGAGACCAGTCTCTCACATAGACTACCATCATATGTTTCTAGACTAAGCTTTGTAGTTGAATGTTAAGTATAATGTACGTATATGTGAGAGAAGAAATAAAGATTTATTTATTATTTATTATGTTACTCAAGCAGCAAGCCAACTTAATTTCTTACTAAAATCTTCCAACTTGCACCACAAGCCCTGAAACCTAACCCGTAGAGTTCACGAGGTGATAGCGCGTCTGCTCGTAATGAACTGCTAAACACAGTGTCAACACATCTCAGCGTAAAATTATCTGCGGCTGCGCGCCGTCACTGGGCTGGGATTCTTGGTAGCTGTCAATGGGAACAGTTTTAATAATACCAAACTATATATCTTTTTTATCTTTATTTAATTTAAAGACTCTTACACAGAGTATGTCAGCCCCATTATACCCTAAGTTCTCTACAACAGATTAAAACGTGAATGCACCATGTCACAGACAAGCCTGGCTGCATCCGTTGCGGGATCTGCCAAAATACTTTGTAACGCTCCCACATCAAATGCCTTGGTCTAAATGATGAGTTAGTTGCCGTTTCTCCCTTTGGTTTTTGACACATTCCGTCAACAAGTGTTGCACATCTTTCATTTTACCACACGCGTACTAAACTCTATCATGCTTCAAAGAGAAAAGGTTTTTTATTCAGAGGCTTAAACGACGCCCAACGCCCACCATACAAATATTTCGGTCCTAAAGCAACTGAATACGTATTGAGAATGCTTAGCGTCTATTCTTCAACTTGCATAATATTTTGCTCATCAGTGTACCTATACATAATCATTATCGTATTTATCGGAAAACTATTTTAGTTAGCGTTGGCAATCTATTTTCTTTAATATTTTTGAAACTTGGTACTCAACATTGAAGTTAAATAAGTATTTAAAATTTCCATCTCTTAGCATGAAAATTTCAGCATTTTTATCTAGAAATAAAATTGATACTGTATAACTTTCAAATAAGTAAAGGTAAGTTAAACTAAGTTGCAAAAAATCTGATTTAGGAGTTGCACTTTGATATCAAATCTATTTTCTTATCTGTTTTTGCACTTAGGTATCACTAGTAGCCTTAATAACTTTAACCCATTCCTAAATTATAAAGCCTTTGGTGTTACCTACGATTTTACTTGTCTAGTTACCTAATAGTACATTATGAGACAAGTTAGCTTAGGTTGCTCATTGCACACGAAGCTGTGGGTTGCAGCACTTGCAGCCCGAGCCGCAGGCGAGGGCGTAACTCAGCCGAGTGTGTAATAAGCAAAAGCTCACGAGTTCCATACGACGTTTTTCAACACATTTGCGAGGAAAATACAAAGTTACCACACAGCAACAAATACGACAAAAACAAAATATGACAATTATGGGAAAAGGCGCGCAGGTTTTTTTTGTTTTTTTCACACGCCCAATGCAAGAATATTTTGCGAACAAAGGGGTGAGTGGGCATACAGTCTACTTCAAAATTATAATGTGAATTATTAATAATTTGATAATAATAAATGTTGTTTGTCTTAATTAAGAACTTACACATTTATTTATTTTTCAACACACTTGCTCGTAAAGTGAGCCCTAATACATCGCTTTTAGGGCCATAAACCGAACTATAACAAACGCGTGCAATAATATATAAAACACTAGTTGGTTATAGAATTATCCCTACAAAGTTAAATAGGTACCTTACTGCAAGTTCTATGCGAGTAAACAGAGCATTTTCAATTTAACCGGGTAATACAGTTATTTTTTTAGTAACAACAAAGAGGTTTTACACCGCTTAAAATTCATTTGCATTTTTGGAATAAATAAATGTGTAGGTCCTTAATTAAGTCAAACAAATATTTATTATTATCAAATTATTCCTAATTTATAATATTTTGTTATAAAATATTAAAATATTAGCATTTTATCACCTAAATTTATAATTTTGAAGTATGCTCTATGCTCACAAACCCCTTTGTTCGCAAAATATTCTTGCATTGGTCGTGTGAAAAAAACAAAAATAAAACCTGAGCGCCTTTTCTCATCATGATTATCATTTTGTTTTTGTCGTATTTGTTGCTGTGTGGTGAATTACTTTGTTTTCTCCTCGCAAATGTGTTGAAAAACGTCGTATGAAACTTGTGAGCTCTTACTTATTGCACACTCGGCTGAGTTACGCCCTCGCCTGCGGCTCGGGCTGCAACCCACAGCCTTGTGTGCAATAAGCAACCTAAGCTAACTTGTATCATAATGTACTATAAAAAATGAATATGAATTTTCAGCAGAATAAAACCTCTTTGTTGTAACTAAAAAAAATAACGGTATTACCCGGTTAAATTGGGAATGCTCTATTTGCTCAAATAGAACTTGCAGTAAGGTAGGTACTAATTTAACTTTGTAGGGATAATTCTATGACAACCTAGTGTTTTATATATTATTGCACGCGTTTGTTATAGCTCGGTTTATGGCCCTAAAAGCGATGTAATAGGGCTCACTTTACGAGCAAGTGTGTTGAAAAGAAATTGTCTTAATCATTTGCTCGACTACACTTATTTTGCGCGAAAGTTTACTAAAGAAAAACATCTTGACCTAACGTTAATCATATTTCTGTCTTCCTAACAAAAAAAGCTTGTAATTGCTCGTCCAGTTTCAACTGACATTTTTTACATTGGCAACTAACAGCAGTAATTTGCACCTTAAATGATCGCTAAACGTTTCCAAAGAATGATTGACTGATTGTGATTGGCACGACCAATTCTACGGATCTGTTAATTCAATTGTATATTAATACATTTCTTACAATACAGTACAAGGAATCGACGCCATGCCATCCATGTTAATTATGATTTATACGAATTCTTTGCCATCGAGAAGGACGGATAATCGATAAAACGTTTATGGTTTTCAAAATTTTATTCATGTTTTTGTCGTGAATAGTACTTTCATAACCATTATTAAACGGGTTAGAATTACATGTTTATAATACAATACCTAGTAATTTCGTGACCTATAGTCATCTTTTTCTACTTAAAACCGACAATTCACGTTGTTTTCACAGTTACCTACTTAAATATTGATTTGAAAGGTAATACTAGAAATATAGGTTAGGCACTTTACTGTTTGGCAATAGATTTAGAAGAAACATGTTAACATAATTTTATAAATTCATTTTATTTTTAATCATTTAGGAATTGGTTGTAATTATCCTTGCGGATGAAAAATTGACTTTTCCCAATAATCAGCAACTTAACCCCTTCAAATGTCAGTTAAATGTCGAAAATACTAATACCGCAGTTATGAATTGATAATAAACAAATGACTATCTAATCAACCCGTAAATGCTCATCCAGCGGTCCAATCGACCATCAAAGTTGGCTTTGCACAACCAATTTTCAATCGCAACGCTACGAATTATTCAAAATAGGCCAAATCTAAACGTAAACGCGCTAATGAACGGACGTGGCGCAAATTACTAGACGAGTAATGCCAGCAAACAGAGCGACAACGGTCATCTGACGACCAACCCTTGCTGTTTGCGAGGCGGCCATGAATAATTCATACGGCGTGACAGCTAATTGTAATGAAATTTACGGCCCCCCTCACCCCTGGCGGCCGGTTTATATGCGATGTTTTATTTATTGTCGAGTTGTTAACCGATGTTGACCTTCAACGTTGGACGTGAGACTCGTTTGCTACCTTGACCTAATAAGAATTTGTTAAGATAGAGCGATTAGGGTGTTTGGTTTATATTTTTTCTGTGCCTAAGTATTCATTAGGTACGCAATTTTAAAATTATTGATGTAGAGCTAATTTCAGTGCCCTTTGCAATGAAAAGGAAGTTTCCTAACTTAAAATAGCTTGGCAAAAAATTGCCAAGTTAATGAATTACATAAAAAAATTGAGACAGATCACAATTAAATGTAATTTTTTAACTTGAAAACTAAAAAAATCGTGCTCTAAAAAGTACGGACCAAGAAAATATTCGAGTCCAAAATTCAATAAAAAAGATAACCGTAGTCACATGCCACTTTGTCCTAGACACGCACGACACGAACAACATGCTGAAGGTGGCATGCAGTGTGACCAGATTCAGTATTTTAATACTTTTTCGGTATATTTTATCGACTTTTTCGAGCATCAGTATTTTTATAGGTATATTGGCGAAATTTAGTATTTTCGGTATATTTTGGTTATAAAGTTATGGTAACTACGGTGTTATATCCCCGCGAACACTGATGTTCAGGGAATTTCCCGGATTTAGTCCATATTTCATCAAATCAAATAATTATTTCATTCAGAAGCAAAGATCAGTAGGTTACAGATAGGACATGACATGACACGACAGGCAGCCGGCCGCCCCGTAGTAAAATTACAAATAGTATCGAAACATCGTAATACGTTAAAATAAAATGATTTTCTGATCTGCATTTCACTTAATCTTTGAGTTTTTTCTTTCGATAATTTCCCCTAAAAGTAGTACGTTTTTGACGTCATATTAGTAGACCGTGTTTCTTTTTTCTTTGGTTTATTTTACTTGACGCATCCATACGGAAAACATTTCTAGTTTTGCCTTCGAATAGAATGTTAAAATACAATTTCTTACATTTATTGCGATGATAAATTAATAAAACCTGTTTTGAGAATCAGTATTTTTATCGGTATATTTTGCATGTGCAAGTTGGTATATTTCAGTATTTTTTTTGAGGTGCGTCGGTATTTTCGTAAAATTTAATCTGGTCACACTGGTGGCATGCGACTACAGTTATCCTTTTTATTGAATTTTGGACTCGAATATTTTCTTGTTTCGTACTTTTTAGAGCACGATTTTTCCGTAGTCGGGTTTTAGTTTTTTAAACTTATTTTTTATTTAACATATTTTGGGGTTGTAAATCGGGTGGAAGCAAGCAAAGCCACGGGCAAAAGCTATGTAATGTATGTATTTGAAAAGTGATCATTAAGCCCTTTCATTTGGTACCCAACACGGCATCATTAAAAAATATATTTTTTTAGTTAATGACTTTAAGTCCTCTAGAGGGTGCCATATTCAATTTAATGTGACGTCACATAGTCTATAACTAGTGGACAATTAAGACGCTTCTAACGCGATAAGTAGTTTATAAGATACTATATAACAAATAAACATACATAAATACAGGTCAAAATCATATACCCTCCGTTTTGGCTTCGCCGTAGTCGGGTAAAAAGGAAGTAAAAGTATTTAATCATTTGATTAAAATAGATATAGTTATACTTTATAGAAAGTTTACCGACTTCAAAACCAAATTGCGTACCGAACAAGAAGAACCAATAACCAATGTTTTCTTACTTTTCTTTGTTTTGTAGTTAAATTAGATATACAGTTTAATCACCATCAGGCCCCATCCTATAATTTTTCATTTATATTTGCATAAAAATCGATCAAACTCAAATCGCACTCGCCTCCATGTAAGCCGAGCTTTACCGGCGGCGTTAGAGAGCAGAGTCTTATTATTTTATTAGTTCACGCGCGATTTAATCACGATTGTTGGTTTTGGTGAGTTAATAAGCGGGACGGGTTGGATTGCGCGCCCCCTAGCGGCAGCGGGAGGGTTAACCGTCAAGATTACCACATTGGATTTGCTGACAAGCTATCGACATTTTTGGTATAATATTTTGTTTAATTTTAGAAACTTAGAATAATAAGTAATAACACCTAGAAACCGTATCCTTGTATGCAAAGTGAGGCAACTGATATCAAGCCAGAATGGCCTAGTATTCAGATTTATATCCTTCATACGTTACCTAATCGTAATTAAAACCCAATAATAGTAACTAATCTAATAAATAAAGGAAAATTGAAACTGTTTTGTACTTATTCGGTATGATTAAGTAATAATGGAGAAGAAAAATCTGAAAACGGGACCATTTTGGCTGTTTTAGTTGCCTCACTTTTGACAGTGCGCTTTGTAGAGAACTATCGTTCTAGGTGTTATTATTCTAAGTTTAGAAATGAATATTTCAGAATTCAGCATGAAAAAATACAAAAAGCTCATTGAAAAATCAAAAACAATAAATTTTTGTTGAAAGCGATATGGGACAGTGAGAAAACACAGAAAAAGCATAACCAACCAAAAACTTAACCTGGAATTGAAGTTTATTATTTTTAAAACTTTCTTTTAAGTTTTCATCCTTTTTGAAAAGAAAATCAAGAAGAAGATCATAAAGTGATTTCATGATCACTTCAAGATTTTTTTTTGCATCTTGAAATCTGTTTTACAAATTTACTTTACCTACTTACTTTATACCTACTTACCTTATAATAATAACACCTGACTCAGCTTCTAGGTGTTATTATATGTAAAATGAGGCAAAAAAAACCAGCCAAGTGCGAGTCGGACTCGCGCACGAAGAGTTCCGTACCAAAAAACGGCAAAAAAATTACGTTTGTTGTATGGGAGCCCCCCTTAAATATTAATTTTATTCTGTTTTTAGTATTTGTTGTTATAGCGGCAACAGAAATACATCGTCTGTGAAAATTTCAACTTTCTAGCTATCATGGTTCATGAGATACAGCCTGGTGACAGACAGACAGACAGACAGACGGACAGCGGAGTCTTAGTAATAGGGTCCCGTTTTTACCCTTTGAGTACGGAACCCTAAAAAACAGCACAAAATGGCTCCAGTTTCAAATTTATATCCTTCATTGTTCTTAAGTATATCCTAATCGTAATAGTAACTAATCCCTTAAAGGTAGGGAAATTGAAACTTTTTCGTATTAGGTATGTACGATTAGATAACGTATGAACGATAAAAATCTGAAATATTGCGTAGGTACTTAGTCATCTCGGTATTGAAATTAACTCACTAAAAACTGCACTAATCCTGTCTTAACGGTGAACAAAGACTTATCTTTTATACTTATAAGTCTAAAAGTTCTCTCAATGAGATCGTAACAATAGATACTCACACAAAAGGGTGTTGCCTCCCTACACAATGTCATTTTTTACACAAAACTGCCAAATTACAAATACTGCTGGGACAAACCATAACCAAGAAAAACCTATCTTAAAAACATGCAAATAAGACTCAAAATGAAAAGGGGTGGATTAAGTAATTCTAGAAATGGGTATGTTTTAAGTAATTTCGGGGAGAGTGGGGTTTTATCAGTGGTCCGTTGTGTCCATCTATTTACTAATGACTTCCGGCGTCAGGTGCGCCCGACCTCCCCTTGCTAATGATTTTTTTATATGTTCATACAAAAAGTTACCTACTGCCCTACTGTAATCTTCAATTAGTAGAAATATTTGTATAGCTTAATGAATAACTGCTTTTAAATCGTTCGCTACTGTTTGATATCATTTGTTGTTGTTATAAAAAAAACTCTATAGATATGATGTTCTTAATATCTCTTGAGATTTTCAGGTAGTAAAAGCTCGACTACTAAACTAATACAGTGTAAATTTACTAACAACTACTAAACTGATTCTAAAATAGTAATAAAAATTCACATAAGTATTAACGTCTGTTTCTTTTTTCTAATGACAGAGAAGAATTTTCAGGCAATTTTAGTACTTATCTAAAAATAGTTAATGAGACCAAATATAATGCAATGTAAATAACAAAACTACCTACCTAAACACAGAATTAATCGTATGTAGGCAAGCTCTTGTTGTTAAAGTTACTAAATAACACGAACAATCATTCTAAATAACGGGCAATTTAGGCCAATCATATCAATTACAACCAGCTACCAAGCAGAAATGAGCTCACAGCCAACTACACAAAGTGTATGTTCCCTTAAAAATGGAAAGAAGAACTAGGGTATCGCTTACAAAACCCGCCGGGAAACAGAAGGGAATCTGAGCCTTGCTACGTTAGATTTAGGATGGGTAATTGCTTGTTTTTGTTTAAGAAGAAGCAGGGTATCACTTACAGGATTGGCTGGGTGCGGCCCCGCCCAGTAGGGCAGTATCCATGACATGCACACCTAAGTCCACCCACTACAATACGAGTACATACGCCGTAATCGATACGCCGACTGCCACATAGTCGAAGCACCGCGACGCCTCTGTTTACCGTGCTCTATGGCACTGATTCTAAATGTAAATGTGGAAAAGAAGATTTTTTTAAAATTAAAACAAGAAAACATTAGAACATTCGAAGTAAAAACTTTAACTTTTTCTTCTATTTTAGTTAACACGTCCAGCATCATACGTGATGGGAATAAAAGGAAAAGTTACTCTATCTATACTAAGTATACTATAGCGTTAAAAACGAAGAAATAACAGTAACGTAAGTTTATTACTAATAGGAAACTAGTAAGTATTTTTTTTAATTAACCTTAGGTTAAATAAAATCACATTGCAACAAGCTATCGCATTAGTTTGTCTTCCAGAACTAGATAATACCTAATCCTGTGCAATATGAGGTCGTCGCGTCGTAGTCATCGGTTCGCAGTCGTCGGTTCGCAGTCGTCGGTTCGCAGTCGTTGGTTCGCAGTCGTCGGGCTACCTTTTCAGTTCAGTACCAGCTGCCTGCCGTCCGTCTTATTTGATGTCGATCGTCGTCTGTCATCCATCCGTCATACGTCTGTCATAGTTCGTCAGCCAGTTAGTCTTCCATCACATTATCACATTAAAATACTTATAAACTTAGATAGGACTAAAGACCTTTTGAATTTATATTTTTATGACATTGCGAAAATGGATGAGTGGTTATTCAGTTTATGCTCAAAAGTTCCATAAATAGTTTATAGATTAACTTGTTTCTTTATGACCACAAAATTTTAAGCTATAAGTTAGGAAGCGTATGAGCAGTTAAGTAGACCTATCACAAAAAAGCAATCAAGGTAGGTATTCTTTCAGTTGAAGGGCCTACCTACGTACGAACGACTGAAGGGAGCAGTTGCTTGTAATGTAATTACGAAAGATCGATAATAATCATTACAAATTTAATTTACCGTTATACAGTAAGTAACCCCAGTAAAAATGTAAACACAGAACGAACGCGAACCCAAAAGTTTTTGGGTTAAACTAACACTCTTAGGAGGGCACATCAAAAAACTCTATTTATTCATAAAACACTTGAAATACCACAATTACGTATTCAAGGGTCCAGCCAACAGATCACGCACGCTCCAGTTGAAATAACACAGCATCCGAGCATGATCAGCAGTCCGTTTATCTCAAATATGGCCGCGGACAGACAATGGCGGGACGTGACCACAGACAATACCGCCGAAACTGTCCACCTCGCTCGCCACAGACTATAGTGCGTCGTGATTTGAATATTGATATCAAAATTTATTGTATGGTTAGCTGAAATGCTAAAGAAAATAAACAGTGACGAAGAATTGTTGGTTTTTATTAATTGCCCATTGTGCAATATTTTTGAAAAGATTCGTAGACCGTAAAACTTGTAATAACTTTTTTATAAACTCAATTACTCACTCGCTTTCAAGTTCCTACCACCTTTATGCCGATGATCTTCAGATTTACACACAGGCTCCTCTATCTGAACTCTCTAGTGCCATAGCTACCACTAATTCTGATCTTGCACGTATCTATAACTGGAGTAAGTCTTATGGTCTTACTGTTAACCCATCTAAGACTCAGTCCATCATTATCGGTAGTCCGTATTTTGTTTCGAGGATCGACTTCGAGCGGTTACCTCCTGTGAAATTTGACAGCACTGTTATTCCTTACTCTAAAACCGTCAAAAATCTCGGTGTAGTCTTTGATGAACGTTTCTCATGGAGACCTCAGGTTGAGGCAGCTAGAAAGAAGGTTTTTGCTGCGTACGGCTCACTTAATCGCTTGCGGAACTTTTTACCAACCAGTACTAAAATCACTCTGGCCCAGTCACTTCTCCTATCCATCTTGGACTACGCTGACGTTTGTTACACGGATCTTTCCGAAGAATTGCTTGACAAATTAGAACGTCTGCAGAATATGTGCATCAAGTTCATTTTCAATTTACGTAAATTCGACCACGTATCTCACTTTCGCCAAAAGCTTAATTGGCTCCCTATTCGTCGGCGCAGGGACTTACACACTCTTACGCTCCTGTACTCTATCCTTTTCCTTCCAACTTCCCCACTTTATCTTAAAGAATCTTTCGACTTTCGATCCTCTTCCTCACTACGTACTCTGCGTTCTTCTTCTAATCTCACTCTCGATATGCCCCGTCATTCCACTGATTTCCTTTCTTATTCATTCTCTGTACATGCTGTCCGTTTGTGGAACGCACTTCCAGAGGACATCCGTAAAGCTCGTACCTTAAGATCTTTCAAGGATCAAGTTAGAAGACATTTCCTTTCTCCCACCTAATACCACCTTTTTCTCATATTTCCCTTTCAACTTTAATTTTATATACTTACACATTTTTCGCTCTCTTTTTTATTTATGTACATCTATATCTGTTGTCCTTCTAGTACTTTTGCACCCACTCCCCATCTGTCCTCTTCCCTTTAATATTTTTCTACTCAAGGTTGCCTGGAAGAGACTGCTACATAGCAGTAAGGCCGCCTTTTGTGTACTTGTCTATGTTTATTGTTTTCTTCTTTGTAATGTCTTTTTCTAGTGTGCAATAAAGCGTTTTATTATTATTATAACTTGTGAGGAAAACGTAACTTTTAGATAAGTATTGCAAAACATAACAGAGACCATGCTCCAATTGGCTTTGATAACTTTTTGAACATGACTGGAAATCTCAAAACCATTTCGAGGAATAAGCTTTCGGTACAGTGTCTACTAATTAAATTTAAAAATAAGTCTATATTTTTAAAGATATTTATAATATTCAATAAAAAGCTTTAACCTTCAAATGACCTTCATATGATGTCATCACATACAGATCCCCCAGCCATCATAAAAAAAAGAAAAAAGGGCAAAGACAATTTTGACAATGAACTTGGCATTAGGGATGGTGGAAGGTGGAAGTGAAAAAATATCGATATAGGTAAAATTTCTCAGAAAAAAATGGGATGAAATGGGATGATGACTAAGTAATGGATTTTAATTTTAAGGTATTGTAAAATATAAAAAATACCAAAATAAACCCCTACGCGAAATTTTGGCTCGATTTGACGAATTCACGATGATTTTTAAGACTCAAAAGTTGGAAAAAATCAAAATGCTCCAGTGTCAAAATAGTGTCGACTATTAGAATCCATACGTAATTACAAAAAAAAATGTTTTGGAAAAATTATTGTAAAAACATCTATCGATATATCAGAGTATTTAATATCGCCCGAAAAATATCGATGAACTTATCTCGTAATTTTTTTCACATCCCTACTATTAAATGTTTGTAAATAGAAATAAAGTATGCACATATTTTCACAATGTTTATTATGTTATCCTGCAAATTTATCAGTCCACAAGCAATCGTTACAATTTCATCCATGTAGCCTACATCCAAAATAAACACAATACATACAATACATTTCGCAATTTGGGTAGATTGGGCGTGTCAGTTTTTACAAAGTTTTTCATCTGAGTTTCCACTGGTAAGCATTTTTATTATAATTTTACCACCTCAAAAATTATTACGGCAAATTAAGAAGGTAGGTTAGAAGCGTCACAACTGGATTAAATGAATAAAATAGAAGAAATATTAACTATAACTTATTTGTTTACAAACAACCATAAAGTCATTATGACAGGTAATGACACTTGGCCGTTCTTTTTCTATAAGTAGATGGCAAAAAACACTAATGACGTCATTCCGGTTGACCATATCCGCTCGACAAATTTATTTATAAAAAAATAAATACGGGACCAAATGTTAAAATATTCAAATTAGTTTCTTAAATTGGCCTAATCTGTAGTAAAAAAAATAAAAAAATACCTTTTATTTTTTAACCAAAGCCAATTACAAATTTCTAAAAACAAATGTGTTAATGATTATACTGATGTTACTCTAAGTTGCATTTACAGGGTTAGGTATTTGTAAAACACCAACAACCTCGCAGGAGTACCTATAGTCTGTGAGCCCGCGACAATATTGCCTACGTCATATGACATCACGATGAAATGCATGGCACACGGTCGGAAAAGTTGTGATAAGCGAGGATCAGAAGATTATCGCAAATAGTTCTGAAATGGCCGGAATACCTTAAACTTAAAATTTTTGTTTTTTAGTCATTTCAGAACTGACAGACTTATGTTTACTCTCTCTACGATTGAAAACTAAATGATGACACGGGTCTCTTACTGATGTCACATGACGTAAATATAATCTTAAAATTTTGACCGGAAGTGGAAGATATTCTCAAGCTTCCGGCCAATTTTATTTGCGATAATCTTCTGATCCTCGCTCAGCACAACTTTTCCGACCGTGTGTCATGCATTTCATCGTGATGTCATATGACGTAGGCAATACTGTCGCGGGCTCACGGACTACTAGATTACTATCATCATAAACAACAACATTCCGAAAACAGACAAAGAAAATTCGACTCTCCATGCAAATGTCCGAACAGCTAATCTAGTTTTGTATGAAAAGTCGTTTTTTTTTTGACTGTTTTTGGAAAAGTCGTAGAACAAAATGTTGTTGTATATGATGTTACTTAATCTACTCCTGCGAGGTTGTTGGTGTTTTACAAATAACCTTGAATAACGTCAACTTACTTTAGGACTTATTAACTTAACTACTGTGGGTTGGTATGACAAGCTAGCTGCAGAATATTATGATATTTGTTCGCTAGATAATTCAAGTAGCAGGCCGGTAAACAGCTGATGTTCGGCGGCGGCGTGGCGGCGTGGCAGCGGCGGCAGATAAGCGCTGTCTGCGCCGGAAACGCGCCGCTCGCTTCCGCCACGCCGCTAATATTTTACCACTCGCTGTCTTATGACTATGTCATAAGTCATAACATAACTAGGGGTTCTCAGCGAAAACATAAGTAAGTATTATCATGATAAAACTGAACATTTTAGTGGTTATCAGTAAAAATATGCTATGAAAAACCGAAATAATAGACCTAAGAGACAGATTAAGTGACATTTTATTTTTTTATCGATTACAAAGAGATTTCTTGAAATATAAAGCGGATAAAGAGGATAATTTTCTTCAAATAAACAAACCGATATGGTAAAAATTTCTTTAATATTGAGAAATTGCATCTATTTAAAATTCGTGGAATATAGAAGCTTGACAGTGTTAGAAAAAGGTTGGAATTTCATAATGAGAGTTAGCACATAGGTGAAATTAAAACTTAGTCAACCCACCAATCCGCATTGGGCCCGCGTGGTGGGTTATGGCCCGTCCCACCCATAAGGAAGGCCTGTGCCCCAGCAGTGGGGACATTAAAAATGGCTGATGGACAACCCTTAGCATTGTGCTATTCTTGTAACTTACTTACAACCTAATAAAGTATACAAAGTATGAGTTGTTCACCTACGATGTCCTATGACAGAATAAATAGTGGTACTATCTGCCCCCCATATTTGTCTTTACATCCGAGGTGTCTGCATAAACAAGCTAACTAGATGCATAACTTTAATATTATCAATGAGAGCTATCTACTAACTACTAGGTACTGTACCTACTACTAGATCATTAGATAGGTACACATCTTTGTACATACGCAATTGTAAATAAGTTCTATGGATCTTCATCTTATTGCTAAACAAGATAAAAAAAAAATATTTTTGGCTTCTTTAATATAAGATACTTACTTAAATTTGGTTGTGTCGAATAACTCAATACCTATGAAATTTCGCCATGATAGTTACGCTGAGATTGCTTTTCAAATCATGACCCAAATAATATTGTGTGATAGGTATACCTAAATTCACAAAACTGCGAAGTTATATCTTTTTGATGAGTTAAATGTAAAAACATTACTAAACTAAAAACTGAAAAAATGATGGAAATATCTATCAAACTAAACAAACGAAATTAAATTGAAGCGCTACGAATAGGACTCGTGCTACGACACGCAACGGACGCTACCAGTAGCGCCATCTGTGCTCCATAGCCGTAAGATTGTCATGATTGGAACCCATCTGTAATCTTTGTGACTTGTTCGTTCTGTTTGATACCTACCCATTTATTATAATACAAAAATATTTTTACATTCCTTAGAATTTAGAGTAGGTAGGTAGGGTACTTAAGTGTAAACGTATCGTATCGTCTCTCTACGCACTATAATGTTGTTGCGCTGCACGGGTGTTATAATTTTCTATTTTTACGAAAGTCTGTAGGTAAGGTAGCTACCGTTGAGTGTAGAGTCGTCACGGCATTTGATACAAATTTTCAAGCCCTTATTTTTCGAAATGGACGAACCGATCTTAATGAAACCTCATATGCATAAACAGGAATATTTTTGAAATGTCTTATTGAAAACTGTTTCATGGAAAATTTAAAATCCATCTAATTTAGCTATAACACTATTAATTAATGAAAAATGTTTTCAATTTACTTTTGAGACCATTATATTCTGCTTTGTATGTGAAGGTAAATAATTAAAAAAATAAGGACGTGTGTATTAAACGCCGCCTCCGTGACGAATCAATATAACGCTCTTAAAAATTTAATGAGAAACTGATATCATGTTCATATTCACGTGCCGTCTTGTTTTATTTCAAAGAATTTCCCACAAATCGTAAATATTCATCCGCATTTTCGGCCTAGATTTCAGTCTCTTTTCGCTCGGTAACCATTAACATTTGTACCCGGGAGCCGGGTAAGTGTGGTGCTAGACGCGGATAATTGTCTGCGAGGGCTGCGCTCAGTAACGAAGCCACTCGCTGAGCGGCACCTGCCTGTCACCCAGCGTTGGCTTTTAGTACTTGTTGTATGGTCTATGGCTTCAATGAACTAAGTTTCTATGCAACCTCTCCTCCTCTCTGAAACCTCTTTCCGAATGTTCTGCAGATTTGTGTTTCGATAACTGCGCTCATGCTGATTTTTATATATTCAACATTCAACAAAGAATAACGTCCATTTCTCATACAAGCGTTAACCTGTCAGATATCTTTTTTCTGTACTGCCGATTTTTAGTTTAGTTAGCAATGCATAAATAACAATAAAAATGAAATTTTATGAGCTACATGACATTGATAAAATCAATGCTTTGACATGTCAGAAATGGGCGACTTGGGCGTCCTAGTTTCATGTCAGGGCTTTGTTGTTTCTCCGGATTAATTTGCTTTCTCTTTTTCAGATATATATTTTTTTTTAATTAAAAGGAAATTAAGTGCTAACAAATATCCGAATATTATTTCATGTTTTAAGTTTCTTTTTTCAAGTTTATCACACGAATCAGTTTCGGTCTTACTTTCAGTGCCAAATTCAGCTAAACTTAACGATAGATTTTAATGAACTTTGAGCTAATTTCATTATCTCATTTTGTAATTAAAAAAATCGGTCGTAATAAAATTTGATAAGCGCAATCAATAATCGAAACCACTTCCGAGAATCTTTCGTCTGACCAAAGAGCCAATAGTAGTCTTAGCTCACTGGAGGCTAATGGCGAGGAAATGAAGTGGAGCTGTGGAGCCCAATTGTTAACTGTTTTGAAGTCCGCCGGGATGAGTGTTCATTACGGCTCGGGCAAATTACCTTAGTTACGGAATGTGAATATCCGAACGCCCGTTGTGTTCTACGTGCTCTAGGAACTCTATGGAATTTTGGCGGTATTTTAAAGTCACTGATACATGGTGTTGAAAGACAACAATCGTTGTTTTTGTTCGGAAAAAATTAACGTTGTTAAAAGGCAATCGTTGTAATTTTTGTTTTTGTTCGGAAAAATTTGATAAATAATTTTAATTTCCTTTTGTTTTATTTTATTGACTACGCAATGTATTCGATTATTTTTTTATTTTTCTTTGATATAATATTTTTTATGTTACGTTTTTATTTATCCTTGGGACTAAAGTTAAGAAATCACTGAATAGTTTGGGGTGCATGAGCAGATTCATTCGGTATAAGGTATACTTATCCTAACAACTTGAGTTTTTTTCATCTTTTTGTATACGAAAGATTTGTTTATGCATTCTTTTAAAAAGTATCTAGCTTTCATATTACATACTTACTTAGAAGACTCCACTATGATTTGTTAGTCGTAGAAGAGACTGTTTAATAAAAAATATCAAAGTAGGTACCTACCTACCTAATTATAACGAGAAAATTTCATCAAAGTGAATTGTATGTAACGACTTTCAATTCATTTCTCACCAATAGACCGCCACTCAACCATTATGCAACAATACCCATAATGCATTACAAAATCAAAACCAAACGACGGAATCGCCGTATCGGACTCTTCATAAGCACTCAATCTAACTCAATAACTCGAGTCAATAACAGCTACATGCACCCTATACGCTCTGACAAAATGGCGTCACATCACATCTCCACAATGACCCCAACCATAGACTAAAACATTCCATCCTCAAAGAAATAAGGTTCAAAATCGCGAAGGTTTGAAAGGAAATTACAATGTCATTGCACATAGAATGGCGATTGATACAAAAGCAGTAGGCACATAGACGGTGTAAAATAACATTTTAAATAAATCTTTTTGTAGGGGCGCCATAATAGCTATTACGAACTCTCGCAACGACTGGCGCACCCTCTGCACGAAATCAAAATACTGAATGTAGGTTGTAGATACAACCCAGAACCGGACATTTGTGATTTTAATAAACATTAATATTCATTTTATAAAAATATAATTGAAATAAAAATGCTTAATAAATCATTAAACAGTATTTATTAAAGTAGGACACCTTGGCATAAAAAGTATCTACCCAGTCCGACACTTATCCCTTACCAGAGTAAGTTTACAGCTAGTTTAACCAAAAAGTTTGCTTATGAATATGATCTAGTACTTACCCCTTTCTCACTCTCGATAAAATCTTTTTCAAATTGTCCCCAGAACGTGCCTGTGAAAGGCCCTTCCACCATACGAACGAGCAAACGAAGTTACGCAGTCAAGTAGGTAACGAGAGCCCTCACCATTGTGCCTGGCACGAACGCAGCCAGACGTGGCCCGCGTAACGCGGTTACCGGCCGCACCAGGCGCATGCTAATGCCGTACGAGAAAAAAAAAGAAATTAAAAAAGTAACTTCGGCCCGCCATCGCCAGTAAACTGAATTTCCCGCTCTTTTTGCGATGATTCGGAATCTGTGTGCTACGGATGTACTGGATTTCGGCGTCAAGTTCTTTTTACAAAAAGGAGTCAATCCAATGCGATTTAAGTTAAACTTTTATACGAATAGATGAAACTTCTTAGGCTTGTTACTTTAAAGCAATTTTACCGAATAAATGAATTATTCCAAATAGCCATTTTACATTAGTAATGGCGTCTTAGAATACCCGCAGTAACGCGATTGCGGAGTCCATTATGGCGTCCAAATTCGATTTGCAAGCTCTCCTCGCGTCACACGACTCTCTAATCTGGTTTGTTCGCAAACGACACCCCTATTAAATGTCTGCTTTGCAACTCGAACCGACTCCTCTGTGCAGCATAGAATATAGAACAAATTTTCTTACTTTAAACCAGCGATTTAGTTTACGAGTTTGTTAAGTTTTTTTCACAGACAAAAATTATTTAGGTATGTGTGTCTTTTGAGTTTTTTAAGTATGGAATATGAATTAATGTTTACCAACAAAGTAAACTGTCTGTGGTAAACCACACTACGATTGACAAACATCCACGCTACACTGTTTAATGAATATTCTATAGAAATGTTATCCTGCATTTCTTTCAAACAATTTGATACGTCTTGCTACGGTTTGTAGCCGCGCCATTTTTAAACAAAGTTTGTTCCAATCAAATGAAGGATACATACTACACAAGGGAATAATGATGGATGTCATTTTTTTATTTTTTTAGTATGGGTTTTATTTGCAAGTCCATCGAAAATAGTTTCGTTTAATACACGCAAAAAACGCTTTTCGTCTCCAAGTTATTAACTGTTAGAGTTTTTGGCGCCATTTCGTCGGGTTCGGTTTAGTGACTATTTTAATTATTCGCAAATTGATTCATAGTGGATATTGTGTCTTAAAATTAGTGCAGTTTTGTGGTACAAGTGTCTACGCAACTAAACAATATGTGGGATAATTGAAATAGGCGCGATCTTGGTTGTGTGAAGCTGAGACTTTTACTGTAGTGGAGGCTACCTCGGCTGACCTTACCGAGTAAACTGTCTTGATATACTTGGTGCCAAATGCTCCAAGCAGCATTGGAATGCGATGCACCCGCATTTTAATGTAAACTGAAACAATCTCCCACTGAACTATTCAACACTTGACACTGGCAAAAATTACTCCCTAAAGAAGAGAGTAGATTGCCAAACTAAAATAAGAAGAAGAACTGTTAAAATTTGAGGGACAAGCTAAAAACGATGAATGTCCTTTAAAATAACAGTGAAAACTGCAAAAATTATGAATATCGTTGAAAGTCCAATAAGTTGATACTCAAGAATCTTATTATCTCGAAATAAGGTAAAATTGACAATGATCATTTAACTATTGTACCATTCAAATTATCTTCACTCAAAGATCAATAAATTCAAAACTCAAAAGACATTATATCAACCACAAAACGTAACTTAGCACGACTGCGTATTACCACTGAGCTATTTGAAGGGGTGTCATTTTACAATGTAACCTGACACTTCTACCTGAGACTATTATATTAATAATTTGATAAATATCTCGGTGTGAATGCGAGGCGTTTACGTTGCGACCACCTTTCAAATGTATTATTAAGTTATTGATCGTCAGGAATTTAACGCAATGTGGTAATGCGAAGTGACTGCTGGGCTCGGCTGAGGATTCAGAACAGAAAAAAAAGATCTTTTTATTTATTTAACTACCTATACTTTGCTTTTTGGGTAGGTAACTATTGCTTATAATTTTAGCTCAGTAAGTGCTCACTGATCACACACAACTTACAATTTGTTTAGATTTCGTAACGTATACACGGTAATTTTTTTAAGTAGGTATATCTAAAATGAAATGGGGTTTTAAGACCACGAATGAACAACTTTTACTATGCCAACCATGAAATCGCGAAAAAAAAATCAGCTGTTCCATACATTATAGTCGAGTCGATGTTGTACTTTTCTATTCATTCAAATTCATTTCAGGTCATTACCGTGGTCTGAAAACCCCTTTTCATTTTTAAATATACTTTAAAAATAACGGTGTATAATTTTATGAGAAATAAACCAAAACATACTTTGATAATTGATACCTAATTACTTCACATTTTGAAGTTATCTCAAAGTTTTTTTGAGAAAAGATAGTGAATTTTAAAGTTTTTTTGATAATGGCTGCAGAAACGATTTGCTTAATTGTAATAAAACAAGTCGTGGAATATAAAATAAACTAAGTAAACCAACTACCGATTCTACTTACTTCATTTAATTATTTTCTAATACATAACAATATCTAAAATCCATTTGTAACAACGCTACGCCAGCGGGGCCCCAACATAATACATTGTCCCAGCGAGCACAGTCGGGGGCGCAGATTGTCATGTAAATGACACGGGGCGTCTTCTCATTACGGAGTGTCACGCCGCCTTATGTAAAAACATCATCCTGTATGTATACAGGCTTTCGGTTTAGAAACGCCGCTCTGGCTGAATGAGGCTTATCGATAGAAATAATTCCAATTCTAAAACTGGACTTTATTTACACAGAATATAATTGAAATAAAACAATTTTTAACGGATGAAAGGGGAAAGAATCACAGGGATAGAATCACGGAGGGAAATCATCAAGGAGGGAAAGAATCACAGGGGAAAGAATCACTGCGTTTTAGATACTAGCGCGGTTTTATTATAACTTTTGTCCGACAAGTCGAAATATTTATTAAATTTTTTTAGATTTTTTCGTAATGTCTCTTAAACTACTTACCTGGCCTATTTTCAAAATTCAAGCGCCATACAATAGATCTTCGCGTCTTAAACACTTTGTACCTCTCTCATATAGAGATATCTCCAATTTTGAGCGATCTACGGCTATGTCGCACTTTAAATTTATAAATTTATTAATGTAAACATTTTCAATGTTAAGCAAAAGGTTACTGTTATCTTTGAACATTTTTCAAAACGGCTGAAATAAGTAAGATGTTTTTACATTGCTTGCCCAATTTGAAAAAAATAGAAAACTGAACCGACCAAAAAATTATATTTAATTATCGAACTTACAAAATATGACGAGAATCTGTTGAGAAATATGACTATGACACTGTAGAGGAGAACAGGCGGACATGCGGACACCCGGAAAGACATACGAAAGTATTTTTGGCCAAACTGAAGCAGGGACTTTTCTTTTCAGACAAAGATTAAAAATGAAAATACCCTTACAATTTTTAAATAGGTAGTTTACTATTCTATTTTGTTACCTTTTTCTGTTTGTTGTTTCACAAATTCTCCCTTTATTGGAAAGGCAAATGAATCCACATCTATACAGTCTTTTTTTTATCATAAATGGGTTTGTTCTTGACCCCAGTCTAGCCCTAAAGCAAAGACAGGGCCTACGATGGAGCGAGCTTGCCCAGAAGGTGTTTATTCACTCTGGCCTTGAATAGAGTCAGGTTGTATGCACTCGGAAACACAGACGCCGGCAGGGAATTCCATTCCATAGCTGTGCGCATTATAAACGATGTGGTACGCAGAAAAGGTATATCAACCAAGAATGGGTGGTAGCCCGCAGTGCGTCTGGATGTCCGATATTCGAGTCATATATTAGGTAGGTACCTACATCTTGAGTTTTCATTAGAATGAGGATGTATTGCATTCTAATGTTTCTTGGAGTACCTACTACTTACCTATTATATCGAGTGCGCCAAAATATCGAGTTAGCTTTCTTAGTGAGTTTTCACCATTTATTCCTGCCTAGGCATTACAGTCTTTTTTCCCATAAATGTCACGGCATTGAATGGAAGCTTATTAAGTTTCGTGTTGCATTTGGGCCGAGTTGGACAATATACTCGTACATAGATGGAGGGTCGGACGTGCCGATCGTCGGGACGTGACCCCCTCGCCGGTACAGATATGTCCCTCGAGACTTCAAATAAGTGAAGACTTACTTACTATTAAGAGGAGGAACTTGACGTCACTTCCTTTGTTATGTAATGGTTTTTCCACTCTCACAAAATTGTATAAGAAGATCGGAAATTGGAAAACTTTTAATGAAAATTTTCTTAACAGCGTTTGTTGTTTTTTTATATTGTCCAAATTAAAAAAGAACAACTTTGCATTGAAGCTTTCTTTTCATAAGTTATTTGCTTACTAAGTTCAATCAAAGGTTTTCAATTTTTGAAAGACTTGTAAGAAATCATATCAAGATATAGGCACTTCTTCAAGAAATAATCTAAGATTTGTTAATTTATTTCAACAACACATTTCAACATTACATTATGCACAGATAACTTTGAGAACTTTGCTTGCTAAGATAATTTTGAACTACCCTGACTGCTTATATAAATATGAAACAATGAGTAAAATATACCTAGTAAGATATTTTGAACTCGAACTGCTTAATATCAAATTGATCTTATGTTTTTAGATCATTTTGACTAGACGCTCATATCAATTTGACGCTGACTGTACCTACTTCCATTAAGAAATTAATCACAACCAGGATAAGGTTGTGAAAAATATGTGTGTATCGTTAAATTGTTGCCAATTCCCTTACTCATCGCGTCGCTCATTTATCCTGCTCAAGAGCATCTCGCTCTCAGAAATCATCGCTACGCAAATAAACAATATCGACTCTCTCTGCCGGGGCGGGAATGAGCGTGAATGTCGATGCATGAGCAGAATTAAACGGTATACGAGAATACACTCCTGTTTGTGCTGCGGCACACCTAGAGCGAAGCGTTAAAAGCCGGGCCAGACTGTTGCAAACAAGCCCTCCACATCGGTCTCCACCGTCTGGTTTAAAACAGTGTAAACACTTGTTTGCAACAACAAATCGTTTGACCTTCCACAACCTCTGTGGACGGGACGCCGCTTGTAAGGTGGGAGCCTTGTTGTAAACAGTGTGGACGCAAACACCAACCGTGGGCTCCACAAGTCTTCCACCAAGGTCACCCCTGTGGAAAGCTTGTTTGCAACAGTCTGGCCCGGGTTTCACTCCTGTAGCACACCTCCGCCGCGAAACCGTACCAATGGCACCGCGGTAGTTGAGTTGATCACATCTACGTAACGGTTTCGCGTCAAAGCCGGGCCAGACTGTTGCAAAAAAGCCCTCCACATCAGTCTCCACCGGCGGTTTACAACAGTTTAAACACTTGTTTGCAACCAAAATTCGTTTGACCTTCCACAACCTCTGTGGACGGGACGCCGTTTTTGAGGTGGGAGCCTTGTTGTAAACAGTGTGGACGCACACACCAACCGTGGGCTCCACAAGCCTCCCACCAAGGTCACCCCTGTGGAAAGCTTGTTTGCAACAGTCTGGCCCGGGTTTCATTACTTTCGCGTGTGTCAACAAGTCGGAGCCGATCGGGTGGAATCACGCGTGAAAAATCTATGCATTAGAACCACTGACACCATTATACAACGTACTTGTTTAATGGTGTTAATGGTCAGTGATTAGAACAGGCTGTTCGCATTTGTTTTACTTGTCGAAATCATGGCGGAACCTACTGCGGTGTTCCGCGGGCGGAGGTGTGCTACAGGCACCTAAAGGTAAATGAAAACTACCTACTAACAAATAGGTGAATCAGTGAGTATAGATTATAAGGCTATTGTAAAAAAAACACGACTGCCCTGTCAAAAACGAACTAAAAAGTTAAACAACAAGTGTCATTGCAGTCGGGGGACCTTATTATGGAACAATTTTTGATCAAAGAAGTCCCCCGACTGCAATGACACTTGTTGTTTAACTTTTTAGTTCGTTTTTGGCAGGCCAGTCGTGTTTTTAATATTTTTTTAATTCATTTATTTTTATTTCACACATTTTAGTGACACATTATATAGTTTTGGAATGTGCTCATCAAGGCCTTTCATTTGATGCCCATATTGTAATAATAGAAGAAAAAAATTTTTTTTCATATTTGAAAATGACGTCGTACAGTCGCCATATTGATTTTTTCTAAAAAAAAATATAGCCGGTGTCACTTGGGATGCTGTAAGGATTCTAACGATACCTCATTTATCCAAATCAGTTCAGGCATTTAGAAGTTATGGTGGAATAAAGAAACTCACATACCCACAAACATACATGAACCCTGAACACATATGTATATGTTACGGCTAATACCCGAAGTGCGGCTAAACCTAGTTTTAGCCGGCTAAATCTAGGTGTAGCCGATAGCTGTTGGCTAAAACTAGGTGAACCGATCTGCTTTACCCCTGTAGGACCCGAATATAGGTTAGAAATTCAAAGCGAGCGCGAAGCGCAGCGTAGCGTGAGCCTTAAATTTCGAGGTTATTTTTTTTTTAACAGACAACAGAAATAACTTTTTAATACCCCATGCTGAAGCATGGTGAACAAGGTGAACCTTGTTTTAGCCGGCTACACCTAGTATTAGCCGCGAGCAAATCGGCTACACCTAGTTTTAGCCAACATCTATCGATTACACCTAGTTTTATCCGGCTAAAACTAGGTTTAGCCGCACTTCGGGTATTAGCCGTAACATATACACTCCTTTTGCTTTAGGCAGTCGTGTAAAAAAAACAAACACCTTGTTTGTATAGTATCGCCACGCCTTGCCATGTCGTTTGCGCCTTATCGAATGTATCGTTATACGTGGTGACTGGCCGTTTCTGCATTTGTCGTCGGCCATTATGCCCTCGGAGTCGAGTGCCCCCTTCTCAGACTTTAATATGTTTTAAATAAACCCTCCACCTATTGTAGCGATTGTCGATAACTACATTTTTGTCTCAACGACCCTTCAAGTAGTTTCCTTCTCAACATTTTAGGTTTTTTTTGTAATCGTTATTTCTTGGCTGTTGCCTGTTACCACTCAGCCACTAAAAATCAACGAAATAATATTGCCTTCTAATAATTATAAAAATACATGCACTTTTCTATTCTAAAGCAATACTATTAAAAATAGGTAAGTACTTAATGAAAAATAATTTCGAACAATAGGTTTATTATATACGTGATAGTGCTTTTCACCTCACCTGATGTTAAGTGACGATAAGCCCGAAGGTGGAAGCGCACTACACCCGGAATCCTCATCACTGAGGAATTGGCTATCTTATTTCTAACTGCCGGAACATATTTTTTTAATTGTTGTTATGGCGTCAGATTTAGGTAAGATGGTGGCTAGCCAGGCGGACTTGAAATAAGCCCTACCACCAACCTAACCGAGTACAAATTGTACCCCCTCTGGGAATCGAACCCGTGACCCCTGCGTCTTACATGGGTGGGCTAATCACTAACTACAGAGGCGGTTAAAGGTTTTTTAAGATCATATTAATTTTCGGTTAAATTTTTCATTGTTCAAATAAATTATGTGTTTTGTTTGAAATCACTGATGTAAATACACGTTATCAAAACCAATAACTGCGAAAGTCTTTGTGCGAATAGAATGAACTGACATTTTGAGTCCCGGTCCGAATCGAAGTCAAAACGTCAACACAGCCTATTGGGAGGGTGCGAAGGTATAATAATCGATCGCAGCGCTCATGGTGGCAAAAAGTAGAAATAATGAAGGCTCTGTAATCTGTTTGAAAACGATATTTAATTTTTTACTAGCGATACAAGAATAATTATATATGTTTATTATCACTTAGTAAAATTATTAAAGTAGCTTTATCCTCTTGTTTTACAAAATCTACAACTAAAAAAGAAGTAAACAAACCCTGATATAACCAAAATAAAACACTCTTTTTGAATAGATCTTACTTGCCATAATTAATTTAAATGACCAAAAATGATTTCACAACACTTTGTCCACCCAAATCATAGTAATTTTGAAATTAAGATTTGAAATGCTGCATATGCCTTTCCCCATAAATGAACCTCTAGTTTTTGCAAGCCTAAATCCCAGAACGACAAGTTTATCTTTATTTCTTGTACTAAACTGGTGATTATTGCTGTTCTTAGCAAATGAATCATAGTGTTTCCTTACATAAACTAAATTTTCATATATGTATTGGCCTGCCAAAGTTAAAATATTTATTTCATATGTACGATTCGGACAACTTCAACAAGTTTACTAACTACCGCCAGTAAGTGTTCGAAGTATTGATAAAAGTGATAACGACTCGCCATGATGCCAGTCTGAATGAGATAAAATAAAAATTATTATCACAGTGGGGACTGCGGACCTTTGAGCTCGACGTGCGTCCGCGCACATCCTGTTAGAACTAAAAAACAAATACGAATAAAATGATAATATGGGTGTGAAAAATAAAAATGTGTTAGAAGTAGTGTCGGGATGGGAAGCAGTTGAGTTGGTGCTAAAGTGTTTGTTATTAGGTATTTGGCAAGTCCTCCAAATTATAGTGAAAAGGTTTTGGAAAGGACATAGGAGAAAATTGCCGAAGAATTTCCCGCCGATTGAGCTTACTGTGGATTCTTCAGTGGGGACACACTGTTTCATAAAAATAATGGTAAGTTTTTTTTTGTATTTTCCAGTTTTTATAAAATCCTATCACTATTTGCTCACTAGTTGTCTTCGCGCCCAGGGCATAGTAATTTCCTCGAGTGCATTAATAAAAAAAAATTGTGAAATTAAAAATATAAGTAGGTCCGAGTTCTCTTTGTGATTTTCTTTTCATTTTAACAAAACTTCGAGCAGTAACCAAGATTACTGTACAATCGGCAACCTGAAAACATAAAATAAGTATTCCAATATTTTCCATTTTTATGTGAATCAGTATTAGATAAAATTGTATCTCTAGGAACAAAAGCGAACTTTATCGAAAAGTGTATCTACGAAAAAAGTGTATTCAAAAATAATTAGATCAACCGTTTTATTATATTCCTACTAATAAGTTTACCATTTGCTGTATTTTATAATAAGCAATATAAATTAAATAAATAAATCAACCGTTTCATTATATTTCTCGGTTACCTATTCTTTTGTATTTCAATATCTTAGCGCACACCATGCGGACATAATAATGTTACGAAGAACAGTTTGGTTAGTTTGTCATTTTCTTCGAATTTAAAATATGATTGAAAGACACTACACTAATTTCTATCATTTTATTTTTAACTCTTAAATCACTGACCTGAATAAAATTATTTTTTTTCATGTTAGTGTCATAAATGCATTTTTTCCAAACACTATTTTCAAAAGTTATTGCCAACCAACCAAAAGTTATTGGACCAATGCCTAACTTTTCCAAGTATGAAATTCAGTATGAAAGTATCTAGTCAAAAGGGATTTTTTTACTAAGATCTCTTATTTTTACTACCGCAATAATTATAAAGCGCAGCGGTAGTATTTCGTTAGTAAGACGTTAACACTCTTATTAAACTTTATATAACAATTATTTTCTTTTACAGGGAGTAAAATATCACTACGTAGAAAGCGGGCCAAAAACAGGCCCGATAGTCCTAATATTGAGCGACGCTCCCGAAACTGAGGACCTGTGGGGTCCGACCTGGTCGAGGGTTGTGAAACGACTGGTGGAGAACGGCCACCATGTCGTTACCCTAGACCTCAGAGGGACGGGAGGTAGTGAAGGAGGGGGCAGGAGCGATCTATCCCCTCCAAGAGCAGTTGAAGAGTTGTCGACTCTCATGGAAGCGTTGGGGGTGTCGGAGAAGAAACCGGCGGTTGTGATTGGCTTTGGAGTTGGTGGTATGCTCACGTGGTAAGCTTGATTTTGAAAGTTTTTTTAATGAGCGATAGGCAAAGCGCTCGCCCGCTACCATGCCTGGTGGTAAGCGATTATGCGATCTACTTACGATGAAACACGCTTGCCTAGAAGATACCTATTAACTCGCGACTTGAAAGCCCCCAGATTGTACCTATCAGGAAGACGGGACTGGAGTTCCACTTAGTGTCAAAACTGTTAAAGTTATCCGTCAAAAAAGAAATGAAAAGGGCTGTCGGCGCTTTCTGACAATTGATAACGGTTTATCATGGATACAAATTAGGGTAGATCTTTAACTTAAACTACGAGTAGGTACGCTATCGTTCCTACTTTTCTAAATGTCCGTAATGGCTTACCGTTGTCTATAACTTAACTAAGCCATGACCATGACTCCAAAGGGCTACAAGACGCGGTTGTAAATAAACATCCTATTGTTATCGCAGCCAGCCCTGATGCAAAGTCCAGGGCTGCGTCTGTCACATGTCTGCTTACAGTAGATACAGTCGATGACGAAATTGGATACCTTCTTTATTTGTCATCCATAGACCAATAAAACTTATTTTTCTTCTATTTTATTTTTTGGACAAACTTTGTTAAACTCCTTTCGATAAGAAATAAAAAAATACGTACTTACATGTTTTTAGCAAACTTTGATCAAAGTAGCAAACTTTTAATCGCAAATAAGCCTCGCAATCACATAGCAAACGATAATCTACTATTACGAACTATAGGTAACTAAGTAAGTGGGGATAATGGAAACGTTTACATGGTGTATTATTTATTATTACTATAGAGAGAAATGTGCGATCGTGATCAATTATTAATAACTTCGCTGTTGACTGTACCAGTTATAAAAACTTATCAGTTTCATTACTCCGTAGTGTCTCCCTTTTGTTTGCAAGTTAGTTAATTACAACAACTTTGCACTTCTTAATATCACTTAATATAGTAGATAATATCTGTAATTAATAGGAATGTTATTGTCAGTGTAGGAAAATAACCTAACTCACTTCATGCTCTGAAATATGGTCGTTATGTTTGAAAAAAGAATGTGGGAAGTTCCACATTTTCGTGGTTGTTTGGTTCATCGCGTTCTTAATTTGAAATTCAGTGCGGAAATGAATTTCAATACCGTAAAATGCTGTAACTTTGCCTGGATTTTGACGTTTTTTGTCATTATCTCTGAATCTATTTATTGAAATGGTGTTCAATGAGTTTCAGCCGGAAAATAGACCTTATAATTTGCTTGTTAGGAGCTAAATTCTTTTTTTGCTAAAAACTTTTAAAACCTTTGCGTGCTTGTAACTGGAAACACTGCATGTGTTTCCAGTTACAAGCACGCAAAGTCGCAGGCAAAGTTGTAGGCAAAAGACCCAACTTTGCCTAGAAGAATATCTCAATAATAATGGTGTTGCTATTTCTATGATTTTTTTCCCATATACATCATACTTCGTCCCTATCCGTGGCATTCAAATTATTGCCAAAGTTAATACATTTTTTTTCACCATCTATAGGCAAAGTTGTAGCTGGTTCCAGAAACTTTCTATACAAAATTTAGGGTTGACAGAAAAAATATAGATTAGGTATTATTTGTATGTTGATTATTTTTATTGAAGTAAGAATTCTAACGATACCCCATACACCCAAATCCGTTAAGGCATTTAGAATTTATGGTGGAATAAAAAACTCACATACCCATAAATATACATGACCCCTGAATAGATTACGCTCTCTGTTTTTTGGGCAGTCGTGTAAAAATAAAGTTAGTTTAAATACTTTAGCACACCCCGCCTAATCTTTTCTTTAAATTTTTAAAATCCGAATAGTAGCAACCCTAGACCCTGGCAAAATTGTGTCACTCAAGTTTCCAAAACACTGCACAACAATGCCTACTAAGTTAATTTATTCAAATCGTGTCTTTTCTTAAAATATCAACAGATACGGAAAATTGACACTCTTTTCTTACCTTGGAACGTCAACACTTGTTAAACAACACCTTTTTTGTAGACTAAACTTCAAAGTTGCGAGACACCAAAAAAAACTGCCAGTCCCTTCGAACTTTGATGCACATTTGACAGAACATTATTTGTTTTACCATATAAAAAAAATATATAATATGGCAAAAATAAGAACAAACTAAGCAATCGCGAGATATCGTAATTACAGATAAATCGGCAAAGTTGAGCTTAAATGGCAAAGTTGCAGCATTTTACGGTACTTATGTACTTGGCATTTCTTGAGAAAAGCACTTGGTTTTTTTATCATTTCTTCTGAAAATTCCCTCTTTTCACCTGCTAGTCTACTGTTTTGAATTCACTCTGTCGACTTTGAGAATATGAATCTTCGATTATCTATGTATAATTAATATAAGATTCTTGTTGAGAACTTGTACGATTCCACCAGATAGTGGACCCCCACAGTAAATCCTCAGTAGACGAAACTTTACAGTATGATAAAGTATCATAAATGAATCATATTTTTATAATTATCCAAACCGTTTTTTGTTTTGTTTTTGTACATAGGTTTTGGTTCATACAATATAACATCCCTGTTCCTGCAGAGTTTCATCGACTGAGGATTTAATGATGGGGTCTCCATACAAAAGATCGCTTCATTTCCTACACTATTAAGTTTGTCATCAATAAGGAAATGTTTGCTGCTGCGATGTTTGATCAATTCTAGGTAATATGGCCGTAAAGGGCCGTCTCCAAATGTTCGACGCCTATCTACCATGATGATTGATCACGATGTGTCCACAGGTACCTCGCCCACTGCTACGGCCCCCTGATCAGCAAACTAGCGGTGGTGGGCGCTCCTCACCCGAATCTCTACTGGCAGCACCCGCCTGCAGCCTTCTGTGAACGGGCCCTGCATTTCGCACAGGTCAGAAATAAAACGAACCTAACCTACTATCTCCGCAAATAGCTAAAGGACCTTGCGGCCGTTTTTTTAACCTCAAAAACGAATGAATAAGATTTCAAATTAATATTATGATGACTTAAACATTTTGGAAAAGAAAAATATCACGTATATTTTTCTTTTCCAAAATGTTTAAGTTTTTTGTTTTCATCAGTTATTTCTAAATAACAAATAAAAACACAAATCAAAAATTTTGAAATGTTTTCAATTGTACCTATCCCTATCTTATTCAAATTAATAATTCAATAATTAATTATATTAAATTACCTATTAGAATTTTATAGTTACCTACATGTATGACATTTTTAGTTGCGGATGACTTCGCCGTGGATGTTAATATGACAAGGTTCTAAGTAAATACTTAGAACCTTGTCACATTAGCAATTAGCGGGGATAATAACACGAACTTCTGCGGAAAATGCGTCACATCACACGTCACGGATTTTTCCAATTGAAGCGTAGATGGACTTTTTTATTTTAAGTCGAAGAAGGTCTTTTAGGTGTCATTGCGGACTATTCTGACTTCAGATCATAGAAATAAATTCTGACATAGATCTAACCAGTCTTACACCCAAACGTTATTGGGCTATAAATTGAACTCAAAATCTAGGCCGATTAGAGATAAGTAGGTACTTATAATATTTAACTCATCAACAAAATGCCTTCAACTTTAATCAGCAATTGTAATCTTTGATAATTTTTCATCAGCCGATTACAAAATACTATGTTCTTTCTTACAGCAATCTTTTGATTAACATGAATACTGATTACTGAGTAATACTCGTATCTATCTTAACAAGATTTGTCATATCCTCTTCGCATTTTGTGAAAACATAAGAAATATACTTACGTAGGTATGTACTATGGGCAACAGCGTCGCTTAACCAGTTTGCAATAAAATTCGTGTGCGCGCGTATCGCCCCTGCACGAACTAAATGTATGTGACAGCGGGCGCGGCGTGCAAGCGATTTTAACCTTAGCGGTGGTTAGCGACGCTGTTGCCCATGGTACCTACATATGATATGACTTAAGTAAAAATATTTAAAAATTACCAACACTGTTAGAAGTGCTGCAAAACAGACATTCCATTTATTCTGTGATATTGAGCCTTAAGAGCGTGCAGTCTGCACACTAGCGCCGCCATTGGAAATAAAATCATAGTATTTAAATAAAGACAAATTTGTAAATTATCTCTCTGGAGTGCACTCCGAACAAGCTTTGCGGTACTTTTTATCCCTTAAACAATATTTTCTAGCCTGTCGTTTTGTTATATGGACTTTTATTGCGAAAAGTGGCCACTTTTAACAATAAAAGTCCATTTTGGTTTATGTAAATGGCTTATGTAACATGAAGCTTTCGGGTGGCTCTATCTTCACTTTTGCTGATGACACTGCCCTGTTCTTCAGTGGCGATAGCTGGGATGAAGTATTTAATTACGCACGGAATGGTTTAAGGGATGTCTGTATGTGGCTTCAAGGTAATGCTCTATCTCTAAATATTACTAAAACTAAATACATGGCATTTGCCCACAAGAAGAATCTACTACCCCCGGAAACATTGTCAATCAGCCTACACTCTTGTCCTCCGAATTCTCCCAGCTGCGCCTGTCCTTCCCTTCAAAGAACAGAAACTATAAAATACCTCGGTGTCACACTTGATGAAACATTGACGTTCAAACAACACATTGAACTCTTAGTCACTCGGCTGCGTAAACTTATTTACATATTTAAAAATCTTAAACATGCCGCCAACAGACATGTAATAAGAATGGTGTATTTTGCCTTCTGCCACTCATTAATAGAATACTGTATCACTTCATGGGGTGGAGCGGCAAAAACTCACCTCATCGAATTGGAAAGGGTGCAGAGAGCCATTCTAAAGGTGAGTGGTGGACTCCCCTATCGCTTTCCCACGTCCGAGCTTTACAGGAGGTGGGATGTTTTAACTATAAGACAAACCTTTATTCTTAATATCACACTCAAAAAACACTCCCAACTCCCTTACGACCCAGAACTAAACAGGGATAAGCGTAGGAAGCACCATGTTTGCGATATCCAATCGGTTAACACTAGCCACTCAAAAAGATTTTTTACATTCCTCGGCGCCTTTCTTTACAATAAAATTAACAAAATTCTAAATATATATCCCCTACATAAAACATCCTCCAAATCTGTTATCACTAAATGGCTCAAAACATTAAACTATGATGACACTGAAGCCCTCATTCATCCAATAACCTAGAACTGATCAAATTTACTAATGCAATGCGACTGAGTTGATGATGGACAGTGACCCACTGCAACTGTAAAATCATATGTAAAAAAAATACAGCTTTAAATATGTCACACTGCTTGCGCTCTGAAGTGCCATTCCAGTTGTACCTACATTGTTAAATTAATTGCATTGTATTACCTCATGGACTGTCATGCCATCAAACATATTTACATTACCTACAATATTATACTCAAAATGCACGCACTCACACA
Organism: Agriphila geniculea; assembly: GCA_943789525.1. NCBI lineage: Eukaryota > Metazoa > Arthropoda > Insecta > Lepidoptera > Crambidae > Agriphila > Agriphila geniculea. Next base: position 3,556,962 of record OX038881.1, read on the forward strand.
CACACACTATACACGACACACACACTCACACTCACACACTACATTTTACTTTTGTTGCCTCATTGTTTTAATACTAGTTATTCATTGTTTTCATTTCTTATTTTTAAGTCGTCACATCAGCATATTGGTTACTATGTTATGATTCACAAGTATCTGCTAATTACTTAAGTATGTTTTTTAATCCAAGGTGGGAGGCACTGGTGACCTGTATTACGGGTTTAAAAAAACCTATCTCCGGCGCCAGTCTCTTACACTAGGGGTTATTATTGCATTCATCGTATATACAGCCATTGTAACTATACTTGATTTGTATCATCTGATTTGATTGATGTAATGTAACCTTTGTGTGAAAGACGAATAAATAAATTATTATTATTATTATTATTAAACTAAACGACAGGCTAGAAAATATTACTTAAGGGATAAAAAGTACCACAAAGCTTGTTCGGAGTGCACTCCAGAGGGATAATTTTATTTTATTTTATTTTATGCTTTTGAGGAAAACTTACAGCTACTACAGAGTTTAGTGTGTGTATTAATATTACAGTAAAGCCAATTACAAGTTTTCACATATAGAAAAAACAATAACTAAATTTAAACGCAAGTCGATATCGTGTAATGTAAGTGTTACAAAAAGCTATCTGTTATAAAAGATTATGAAAAAAATCCATTGTTATACAACTTTTTGAATCCAGGTATGCTCGTATTAAATATGTCAAAGTCTATGTTTTCATTAGCAGAGTTGAAAGATCTAGGCGCCCTGTTAACAAATATGTTCTTTAAATAGTTCGTTTTTGAGGGGGGTACATAAAGTAACTGTGTGTGCCGCGTAAATTTTTTTGGTGTATTAATATAAAATTTACCTAACAGTTCGGGAGAATCTATTTCACCTTGAAATATTTTTAAAAGAAATGCTATATCCGACATTTCCCTTCTTTTCTCTAATGGTAAAAAATGAAATTTCTTGCATCGCTCTATGTAATTTTCACAATAAGTGTGGCATTTGTACTGCAGGTAACGAAGAAATCGTTTTTGCACTGCTTCTAACCGCGAAATATAAATATCGTATTGCGGGTTCCATACCTGTGACGCATATTCTAGGTGACTGCGTACGAAAGCACAATACAACATTTTTATGACTTTTATGTCCTTAAACTCTGAAGACATCCTCATAATAAACCCAAGTGCTTTTCTGGCCTTTGTTATAATTGTATCTATGTGTTTTATAATTTACAAACATGTCTTTATTTAAGCAGTCTGATTTTTTTTCTAATGGCGGCGCTAGTGTGCAGACTGCGCAGCCTTAATCTTATTTGAATTGATTTGAGCTTTTTCGAAGTATATTCTTTTCTTTTTTTTCCAAGAATACAAATTTCTTTTCCTAAGAATTTGTGATTCTTCAAAACTTTAAAAAATTCAACAGGATGAGTATGTTTAGATTTAAACATTTCCGTTTTTTTAAACAAACCTACCTACCTATTATCGTTATTTCATCCCAAAGAGTGGAAATTCTTTATACAACCAATCTCAGCAAGACTGTCTCACGCATAATTAAAAATAACCAGTCGTATTTTCTCACATCGCAGTCACAATACACCTGTAAATAAGAAACGGGCTAATCAATTGTCAACGGACACCATTATTAATGTAATGGCTTAATTAGTAACGACACCGTGTAATCGGAAGACAGAATGCGACGGCCAACTAACGATAATCAGCGACACGCGATACGCGAAAACTATTCCTCATTGCAGTGGGACAGTTCGGAAGTTTAGTTTATCTATCTATAGGACAGTTAATTAATTAAAACATTGTTTCCTAAGAGACTTGTGACGACTACGTTCTATCGATTTTCATATGACATTCGGTGTAGGTAGGTAGATTAGATAGATCCGTCGCTGACTTACAAAGACAGTTGTTGTAGAAGTATTGCCGGTGATGTCCCCACTACTGCTATGACACAGGTCACCTTAGGTACTTTTAGGTGGATAAGGAGAATGGACCCTAACCCACTAATGCGATCCCACTAATGCATTTGGTGGAAGTTAACGACTGCAGATATCTCAAACTTAACTGAACCACTGAGGAGCGCAAGATAACAAATTGGTCACCCATCCTATGACTAATCATTGGGAAAGTTGCTCAACTGTCGCAACACAAGGCGAATGCGCTCACCCATTTTGCTATCGAGCTCTAATTCTTCTCAATGATGAACATAAGTAGATATTCTGTTCTGCATTGACTCCTCTGAAAATCTTAGAATTTCCTAACGTGCCATATTTTCCTAGTGGCCGTACTTCCCGGAGAGGTGGTTGGCGGAGGGGGAGCTGGAGGGGGGCGAGGAAGGCCGCTGGGCCAGCTCCCGCGCCTGCGACTGGGTGGGCCCGCTCAACTACATCAGAGGTGAGAATATCAGCACCATATATATAAAGTTATGGAACTTGTAGTAACTGATCTCCAAAGCTGTGACACGGAATGCTAGGGGAACGAAATGCATGAAAGTAAGACTAGAAAGATTGGCTCAAAAATGGCACATTTTTTTAAAGAATGGCACATTTTTTGAATACCTACTTAGAATAAATAAAAGTATAAAAAAATCTTCAGCATTTTTCTTCAAAACTTTTATTTGAAGCGTTTCATCATATATATTGCTTTAGGCGCAGCATGGTGGCGTATCAGAAAGAACCACCGCATAGATTCGCCAACGTTGCTGGTGGGCGCCAAGGACAGCGCTGCACAGCTGGTCTCCAGCGCGCACTACTGCTGCACCTCCACGCTGCGGCTGGTCTCCAAGCCAGACCCCTCGGATATTGAACTACCCGCCGCCATGTTGGACTTCCTCATCTGTAAGTAGATGTTAGTCGAAGGACCACCGCATAGATTCGCCAACGTTACTGGTGGGTGCCCTGGTGGGTGCCAAGGACAGTGCTGCGTAGCTGATCTCCAGCGCGCACTACTGCTGCACCTCCACGCTGCGGCTGATCTCCAAGCCAGACCCCTTGGATATTGAACTACCCGCCGCCATGTTGGACTTCCTCATCTGTAAGTAGATGTTAGTCGAAGGACCACCGCATAGATTCGCCAACGTTACTGGTGGGTGCCAAGGACAGTGCTGCGTAGCTGATCTCCAGCGCGCACTACTGCTGCACCTCCACGCTGCGGCTGATCTCCAAGCCAGACCCCTTGGATATTGAACTACCCGCCGCCATGTTGGACTTCCTCATCTGTAAGTAGATGTTAGTCGAAGGACCACCGCATAGATTCGCCAACGTTACTGGTGGGTGCCAAGGACAGTGCTGCGTAGCTGATCTCCAGCGCGCACTACTGCTGCACCTCCACGCTGCGGCTGGTCTCCAAGCCAGACCCCTCAGATATTGAACTACCCGCCGCCATGTTGGTCTTCCTCATCAGTAAGTAGATGTTAGTTGAAGGACCATCGCATAGATTCACCAAGGACAGTGCGCACTACTGCTGCACCTCCACGCTGCGGCTGGTCTCCAAGCCAGACCCCTCGGATATTGAACTACTCGCCGCCATGTTGGACTCCCTCATCAGTAAGTAGATGTTAGTCGAAGGACCACCGCATAGATTCGCCAACGTTACTGGTGGGCGCCAAGGACAGCGCTGAGCAGCTGGTCTCCAGCGCGCACTACTGCTGCACCTCCACGCTGCGGCTGGTCTCCAAGCCAGACCCCTCGGATATTGAACTACTCGCCGCCATGTTGGACTCCCTCATCAGTAAGTAGATGTTAGTCGAAGGACCACCGCATAGATTCGCCAACGTTACTGGTGGGCGCCAAGGACAGCGCTGAGCAGCTGGTCTCCAGCGCGCACTACTGCTGCACCTCCACGCTGCGGCTGGTCTCCAAGCCAGACCCCTCGGATATTGAACTACCTGCCGCTATGTTGGACTTCCTCATCAGTAAGTAGATACAGGACGAAGAATTACCGCATAGATTCGCCAGCGTTACTGGTGGGCGCCAAGGACAGCGCTGCAGCTGGTATCCAAGCCAGACCTCTTGGATATTGAACTACCCGCCGCCATGTTGGACTCCCTCATCAGTAAGTAGTAGATACAAGTCGAAGAACCACCGCAAAGATTTTCCAACATTGCTGGTGGGTCAAGGACAGCGCTGAGCAGCTGGTCTCCAGCGCGCACTACTGCTGCACCTCCACGCTGTGGCTGGTCTCCAAGCCAGACCCCTCGGATATTGAACTACCCGCCGCCTGTTGGACTTTCTTATCAGTATGTCAAGGTGAAATAAGGGCTGTTATGTACCTATACTTCTCGTCAGATCAAGTATCTCCCAAGGTCTACATTTCAAAGATTCCTATCTCCTAAGCGTATTATTATTTTGTAGTATTATTCACAGGTAATTCGACAGCTTGACCCAAGTGATAATTTGTTACGATTGAAAAAAAAACGCAACGCATGACTTTTGTATATCATAAAAGCAATAACCTGATGAAGTACAGTCCGGACGAATACCTATGTAGATATTTTTAAGGCTCATGAATAGGGATGGGTCCAGTGAAAATTTCAATGAAATGAAAATTAAATTTATATGAAATTTATGAAATCTTTCAAAACGGGTTGAAATATTTCACTTTTGAGTGAAATTTATTTCCAGTACTAGAAATCCCTTATTTTCTGAATTAATTTACTATTTTAACGTATTAAATGAAATTTAGGCTTAGGTAATTGACCGAGCGAGCGCGAAGCGCAAACGAAACGTCTCTGCTTCAGCTTGGGCAACAATTCTTTCGTATGTCCTTCCTGCTGTCCGTTTGTTCTCCTCTATAGGTTACAGGTCGCATTTCTCAAACGATTCTCGTGAAATTTTGTGAGCAGGTTCAAAAATTATATAGAATTTTATGGTCGAGCCAGTTTTTCGAGATATTTCAAAAAAAAACTGCGGAGATGTGTAAAAGAACATATTTCAGTCCGGCTTTCCAGCGCTGTTGTTCTTTCTGTACAGGTCGCATTTCTCAACCGATTCTTGTTAAATTTTGTGAGCAGGGTCGAAAATTATATAAATGTTATAGTCAAACCCCAAAGTCCCGGCGCTCCTAGGTTTGCCTAGTCAAACCTCAGGTTTTGAGCCAAAGGCCGAAACACGATTTTATTTTGGGCTTTGACTAAGGCTTCTTGTCAAATCTGAGGTTTGGCTAGACAAACCTAGGAGTGCCTGAGCTTCGGCGTTTACCTATAACATAAACATTTTTTTCGTAGCCTGTTTTTCTATTTTTTTCTAAATGGTGGAGATATGTAAAAGAAACATATTTCAGTCCAGTTTTCCGGCGCTGTTTGTTCTCCTCTACACGTCACATTTCTCAACCGATTCCCGTGAAATTTTATGGACAGGTTCGAAAATTATATAGAATTAAATTGTCGAGCCTGTTTTTCGAAATTTTTCATGGCGGAGATATGTAAAAGAAACATTTCAGCCCGCCATTCCAGCACTGTTTGTTCTCCTCTACAGGCGCATTTCTCAACTGATTCTCGTCAAATTTTGTGGACAATAATATAGAAGAGATAGAGATAGAGATAGAAATTATATAGAATTTTACTGTCGAGCCAGTTTTTTTTAATTCTTCAAAATGGCGGAGATATATATTTTAGTCTGACTTTCTAGCTGTCTGTTCTCTTCTACAGGTCCCATTTCTCAACCGATTCTCGTGAAATTTTGCGAGCAGTTCGATAATATTATAGATTTTTTAAGTCGAGCTAGTTGACATTTATCAAAAATATCACCCATTTCCAAAAATAAGTATTCAAAATTAAAAGCGCCATCTAGCTGCGCATAGCTATCAAATAATATACCAAACAGCACGTAACCAAATAATATATCTAACCTACTATGTGCTTTGAAAGACCTCGTGAGCAGTGAGGAAAAAGGGGTTTCGATTGCTCGGCCACGGTGTCGTAGAAGAAAAACGACTACGTCAACATTACGAAGGAATATGTAGAAAACTAACAATGAAAGTCGCAAATTTGTAGGTTCAATATTCAGAAAGTTTAACCATGCGCAGTCGAAACGTGGAGGACCTCGCGGCCACGCAGTTCTCTCAAACGGAGCTTAGTAGAGGTTCCATTATTTTTGCTAATCGCAGATACGATTTCGTAGATAATTAAGACAGTATAAGTAAAGCCCTAATGTTTGGACTTTACGACCACGTTTTTCTGTAGGTCGTGAAATCCAAACCTCAGGGCTTTATTTATACTCTCTACTATTTTTACCTAATCGTATCAGGGATTATAATAGAGAATGGGACCTCTATTAAGCTCCGTTTGAGAGAACTGCGGGCCGCGCGGTTCTCCACGTTTCGACCGCGCGGCCATAACATTTAATTTCTGTAGCAGGTCGTGAAGTCTAAACATTAGGGCTTTATTTATACTGTCTGTATTTTCTACATAATCGTATCAGCGATTAGCAAAAATAATAGGACCCCTACTAAGCTCCGTTTAAGAGAACTGCGTGACCGCGCAGACTATGGCGCGGCCATAGCATTTAAGCTATGTAGGTCGTGAAATCCAAACATTAGGGTTTTTTTATACTTTCTATATTTTTCTACGAAATCGTATCAGCGATTTATATCAAAAAGAATGGGACCCCTACTATGCTCCATTTTAGAGAACTGTGTGGCCGCTCGGTTCTCCATGTTTCGACTGCGCGGCCACGGTTAAACTTACAATTTTCTGAATATTGGTCCTACTTTGCGACTTTTATTGTTAGTTTTCTACGTATTCCTCCGTAATGTTGATAAAGTCGATTTTCTTCTACGCCATCGTGGCCAACAATCGAAACAGATATTGAATATTTTGTTATTAAAAGTTGTAAAATAGCCAAAGCTATTCGTAATTTAAGCCAACTTATTTGTTTATTGTTTTGTTCTATAATTATGTTGATATATTGACAAAATACATGTAATTTTGTTTTATTTAGGTCAGATGAAACTTAAAAATAAATTTCACTCTAAACTGAAATATTTCAAACTAAAATGAAATTTATTCTAAATATTTCACAGACCGAAATTTTTCGTGAAATTTACCCAACCCTACTCATGAATGTTATTTCAACACAAACTATTTTTATTTTGACAAGCGATAAATAATTCAATTGGCCAACCCGTTTGATAAAAACCTTATCACAGGACCTGTGGAATATTTAAATAAACAATTATAAATGACACGTAAACAATGTGTGAAATCGATTCACATTGACATTGTTTTTTGAGCTAGTTCCTGAATGTATGTATATTACATTTGAAACCTTTTATTGATAATTATTATGACAGCTAAGAGCCTATGATAACGTTGATCTGGGAATGCCAAAAAAAACAGCCCTAAACAAAATCTATCTGTACAAGAAACAAGATGTTGGTTTCCCATATTTTTGTAACAGACAATAATCCTAAAAAAGGTAGTATCGACTCGTACCTATTATCTACTACAACATTATTTGAAATTTTTGTGTGACCACGTTCTGTTCACGCTTTTTACTCGGCGTGACATTGACTCACAGTCGCGCCACTGGAACGCATCATGGTCCCTTATCAAACGTTAGATAATTCATAAGTCGTACGATTTCGTCGACTCTGCATTAAGATTACTCCCGGAGAGGTCAGTTGGTGATATCGATTGATAATAATTATCTGCTCTCAAGTTCAACACAAATCAATAATTGATACCGTTCGTTATACGAAATACGAAACATAAAGGTAAACTATACAAAGTAAGCTGCTGTAGTTATAGATAGCAAAAGTTCTAATAGCAGAGGTATTATGCATTTCTATTTTGCAGTTTTACATATAGGTACTAGGTACAGTCAACGGCACGTCAGACTATACATGTTGACCTTGAGACCGACTTCATTTATGCCGTACGCAATAAGAGCTGTTTTCGTAGTTCAATCAAGTACCGTGCTATCGTGCGAGTTTTATTTTTTATAACAGAGGCGCCACTTAACAGTGATCGCAAGCAATACGCAACTTGACAACCGTGTATTATCAGCTGCGATCCTACCCGTTATCGGTCAACCGGGGCTATCAAGATGCACAAAATTGTTTACTTTTTAATTGAAAACATGTTTCTCTGCTTCTTTAGTGATAGTTGACGTAGATACCTTGCATACGATATACATATTTTAATAAAATAAGTACAATAGTATACTTTTAAATTGAATATATTAGCAAATATGAAACCATATTGAGCGATTGGTAACGCACACATTTTGCAATCTTTCTCCTTCTGGAGACAAACCTTTGTCAGAAAATGCTGAAAGGCGCATAAATAAAGTCATACGCGTGTAAGGTTGTCTGGACCAAATCTCTCTCGGCGATAAGACCGCTCATTTATAGCACTAGAATAAGCTTTATTGTTTTTCTGTTAGCACTTCAGTCACGCATGATGCAAGTCGTATAGTCCATTCCACGAAACGAGCTCCCAAAGAAAATCAATCCGTGTGTCCATTTTACCTAGTTTATCCAAAAAGTTTGCTTATGAATGTCAACAAAATAAATGGCTTTGAGACATCAAACGTAAGGAGTAATATCGCTGTGCAATATTTTTGTTAAACCGGGGTAAACTCACTCTAACCGACATCGCACGAAGGATTGCTCACCTGAAGTGGCAATGGGCGGGACACAGCGAGAAGAACCGATGGTCGTTGGGGCGGAAACTCGGAAAGGTTCTGAAATGGCGACCGCGCACCGGACTCGGCTCCGTGGGTAGGCCCTCCCCAAAGTGGACCGACGATCTGATGCGCGGTCGCGGTGCGCCGCTGGATGCGGCCAGCGCAGTACCGATCGTCGTGGAGATACGCGGGGGAGGCCTATACCCAGCAGTGGGTGACGTGCGGCTGATATGATAATGTTGAAACTAAGGCCGTGTTTCCATCTGCAAGAAAACTTATGCAAGAAGTGTCCCACAGCCTGGCACACAGTAGCTTATAAACGCTTGACAAACTGTCGCTAGTGCATTATTAGTTAACACTTGTAAGCTACTGTCTGACAGGCTGTAATTCATCCAAGGCTGTGGGACACTTCTTGCAGAAGTTTTCTTGTAGGTGGAAATGCGGCCTTACTCTTCGTTTTATTAATAAGGCCATAGGAGTTTGATTTGTGGAACGGAGTATACTCATAATGAACCATTTTCTCCCCAGGTGCACCTAAAGACAAGTCTATAGAGGAGGTGGTCCCACGCGGGCTGGTGGGGCGCGTGCTGGGCGGGCTGGCGGGCCGCGGCCGCGACCTCACCGCGCGCCTCGTCGCGCCCACGCACGCGTGAACACCATATAAATCGGTCATTCAAAACTGGTGAACACCATATAACTCGGTCTTTCAAAACTAGTGAACACCATATAACTCGGTCATTCAAAACTGAAACTAAGAACCAATTTCACCAAATGTCAAAAATTCGTTTAGCATGGGCGTAGCAAGGGGGGGATTTGGAGGTTCAAACTCACCCTACCCCCCCGAAATAAAGACTTACAGTACAGTATGCGCAAAATAACTTGGCGGCTCGGAAGTTAACTGCAAGCATAGAGCATCGCGGCTTTCGGAACGAAGGCGCGATGCTCTATGACTGCAAGTGATATTTCGCGCAGGGTCTCTGAGAAAGAAAACTAATGGAGCTGCCATAAACTGCAATACCGACAAAATACAAAGCATTCGTGACGTCAGGCGCGTGCCGTGTCCGCCATATTGTGTCGCATTTACATGTTACAATTTCGACTCTATGCTGTTTACATAAGGTGTATGTACACTAAGCTAAGCCGCCATGTTTAGTTGCGTTTGAATGGAGAACAATGAAGTAGGTATGCAGGCTTTTTTCATAGGTATGGCAGGTCCATCTTATTCCTTCGTCATTGCGCAGGGTACATGTCGAGTTCCATAGTTCCGAGTGCTTCCGCCCGCGCCCCGTCCCCGCGCACGTATGTATTCGTCTATTGCGCAGCGTTCCACGCGAAGTTCAGAACGCCAAGTTATTTTGCGCATACTGTACAATCCTTTTTTGTCAAGCGTTTTTTTTTACATGGACAGATCCCCTCAAAAAACAGGCCTGGATCCCCTCCGAAAAACTGACCTGGCTATGCCTATGCCGTTTAGCGAAATCTAGTTTAAGCGTCGAGTTTGATCTCTTATTATTTCGATTTCACCAGCTCATTGATAAAATTAATACTTACCTACAAGATTTTAGCATTCTTTATTACATAATTTGCAATTTTTGTGTCATTTTATTCTTGTTTGTTATGATGACAGTGACAGCCTTAAAGCCGTTTTTCTTTACTCATGTGGTTAAGTGACTTAATCGCGTTTAAAGTCAATGGTGAAATTGGCTCTTAAATACTATCTCATAAGATTTAAAGTGGCGACATGTTATAAGTATTTATAATGAGTGCAGGTGAAAGTATGCGTGTAGGTGTTGTGTAAGCGAGAGGCAAATAGGAAAACCGCTATTATCAATCCCTTTAAATGACCGAGTTATAGGTACTTCAATAGGTATTTCTATGATCTTGCAGCAGTCAGGCAATCCAGCACTACCAACATTAAATACCGGTACAACCTAAAAAGGATTGAAGCATCAAAACTTACTAGCTACATCGATGTAAGAACGAAGAAATGACACCAGAAATCAACGAAATTCAACTTAGCGATATCAAAAGTAGAGCGAGAAAATCCATCTAACTAAACACAAGGAATCGGAGGCAACTGTATTGCTGGGTACACCCCGCGCAGATAAAGAATGGTATTGAAAATGGCGTTATACATATTCACTTCTCACTCGCTCACTATCGTTCTCTCACTCCCTCTCATTGTGGAAAGCACGGTGAGTCAACATTTTCAATCCCATTCTTTATCTACGCGTGTTGTACACTCCGGACGCGTTCATACATGTCGAATTTTTGTTTCGTCGGCCGCGGATCAGGAGTAATATTTTCAAAGATGGTGGTGCTGCTTAAATTTCTAATCGCCATATACAGTAGTGGCCAGATAATTAAAGACATCAGTCGACTTTCATACAAACAAGGTTACTTTGAAGCCTTGGTTCTCCGCCAAGGACTGTCCTAGCTGCTGTGATCTGATGATGGCCATCCATGGAGTGCATGGAGGAGATTCAGATCGCTATATACCCAACTGATCTAATCAACATTCTAAAAATTTTAGATGTTCTTAATTATGATATGGTCATGGTGTCCTTATTATCTGGTCACCACTATTTACCGTAAAAATGTTCATGCAAGATCACATTCGTGCTTAATGAATGTTCATTGTGTTAGCGTGCACGCAGACTACAGACCATACTGTCGGCCGATAGTTGGTTTTGTATGAAGAATCGGCCGATACCAAATCGATGTAGTGTGCTCACTTGCATACTTCTTCATACTGATTCCAACTATCCGCTGACTGTTTAGTCTGTAGTTTGCGGGAACTCTTGCACTAATATTTTAAACTGCGTGTATCGTGTTAGAAATGAATTTATACCATGTGATTCTTTACATGTAAAAATGTCAACATGGAAATATAAGAAATTATGATGTATTGGTTACGTATCAAGTAATTAAACTATGATCCATAGAGATATACTGCCACTATCCTAGTCTATGATCGTAATCATAGACTACGATAGCCCGTAGACTTGCATACGTAACACTATCAAGAGCCAAAGTGTGCTAATTCTGAACAATAAAATCAAAACCGTTACATTGTAATTTAGGTAATATAAACCTGAAAATCTTTCGATTTAGTTTTAGATACAGAATTTCAGAATTGTCCAAAAGCTTTCTACAATTTTAACAATACTAAAGCGACAATTTTTTTGTAAACGTATCGTAATGATTTATTTTTGGTTTTAACGTTGAAAATTAGCGCAATTTGGCCGCAGCTCTCAATTTTAAAGCATGATTAACGTTCTTAATACTCATTAGGAACCAAAGAATTATTTTAAGAATATTTAAGAATATTATGAATTAATTTATATTTTTGTTGCAATTTTAATTCCAATGGTTTTTTATAAATAAAACTGCCTTATCGAGTGCAAACGCTTCTTTTAATACGCAATATGCCCACAAAAGCTAACCATTTATAAATTTTCACTATCAATATATTATATTCACAAAATGTCAATAGAGTTCAAAATCATCTAGAAACGATGTACACGTAGCGCATTGAACTGCGCAAATCAAAGGAAGATATATTTTTATCACATTAAATACATTTCCTACGATATAGCTCTACGTGAGGTTTAAGGTCGCATTGAACTATAGATATTTAAAAAGCATTCATTTTTAATTTCATACCATAAAGGTGTCAAAAATTATAAAACAATCATGGCTCTAAAATAATAACTTTCACTTCATATTCTTAATTATTATAAGAAAACAACAGCTACTGAAAGATGTAGGTAATATTGCAAAACTAAATGAAATTCATGAAATAGAACTTCTTATTCCTTAAGAAATAAGTGTCATTTTACTTTTTCAACATCTCAATGCGCCGACAAACCAAAGCAATACAGTTAGTCATGACAATCGATAATAACCTCTATTTCTTCTAGTTACATAATCGAGAATCAATCTTAACATTCCAACACAACTAGACTTGTCTTTTGTACTATGCGTGCCAAATAAGAATAGTATCGACAACTTCACGTCACTGGTCAATTTTGTACTGCCAGCAAAAAATCCAATGATCGTTTGCCATGCTGATCGATGCCAGCAAAAATAAAAATCATATTTTTATATATTTTGTTTCTTTTTATGCACATACTATACATTATGAAGTTATCAATTCTACCAAGTAATAAAAAAATTGTCCAGTGCCGTGAAGTTGTCGATACTATTCTTATTTGGCGCGCATAGTACATACTAAAATTTTAATCAATGCCTCCGAATTAGGAAGGTATGCAACCCACCTTATATTAATAATGGTGATAATAGTTTAATTAAAGGATTGAATTAAAGTATAGGTACTGTAGTTTATACTACTTACTACCTGCAAAATATTCTATCACATGATAGTCAGCGCTAACACAAAAGATCATATAAGCGCATAAGTTGAATACTTATGTTTTTCACATATGGCAGCATTATTTTCAGAAATCATATTATCTATAAACAATTTGCAGGTATTTATGAATTTATTTTATTTCATAGACTATTTTTAATTCTAAAATGAGTCGTTATTTTGCTTTCAAATGAATAATATTCGATTTATAAATGATACATCAAGATCTAGGCCAAATCATGTCATAAACTCTATGCCATTGACAATTTCTTAAAATAGCATATTATTCAATTTCCTAGTCGTGTGTTTACAAGTTGCCCATACCGAAGACTAGAAGTAAGGCGGTTTATATCTTAAGATAGATCAGTCCAAATTGACACAAATGTGTCGAGTTGTCAAGTTCACAAAACTTTTAAAATATTAGGATAGAAAAGACTTTTAACTAATTACAATGTATTAAAATCTCTGATACGACATACATTTTTTTATGCCAGTAATGAAAACATTTATGGTGAATGTAAGAAAATTTAAAAATTAAATCAAATGGAGTAATAAGAATAACATTCCATTAATTTGGCACATCAATATTAGTAAGATTAGCTCATTCCGTTTCACATGACACAAGCCCTCCGAAGCTCAGACCCACAGAAAACTTAAAAATAAATAACTTTACAATATACTTAAATGCTAATATAATACAACTTAGCTGCTAAAATTATACAACTTAAGTAATGGCACTAATTTAGTGTAAGTAAAGTACTCATTCACGACTTGCAGTGATACTAAGTAGATTTTAATACTTCTCAAATTATTGAAAAATAAAATTTATCAAACTGTAATATTGTGTTAAGTTAAAAGAGGTATTTATAGATGTATCACTGAAGCGTGAACTGATATTGTCCGATATACAAAGTGGAAATTCCACAACTAAAATTCATAAATGCATCAAAGCGCCAATATTTAATGGAAACAAAGGCGTATTCGAACAGGCGGAGGTATCTGTATATGCCCTTAAGTTTCCATACACAACATTAAGCAGTAGCCACACACATAACTCTATCTATACTGTGGTCTCTACTTTGTTTTCCACGTCAGAAACGGCCTCACTAACACAACTATCACTGTCCGGCCTCAGAGTGACGTCACTGTTCACTGTCACGTCCAGCCCCTCCTTCCGCTGCGTTCTATCCTTGTCCCTCCCAGTGATCTGCGTGTACAACTCGTCTAGTTCACTCGCGAAGGAAACCGGACTACTGTCCCTGTTCACTTCTGGACAACTTAACGCCGGAGTCGGCACGTATTTGCCCAACTTCGGGTTGCTTTTTATCGTTTTCCGCCATCCGGGATCGTAATTCACGTACTGGCTCTCGATAGTAGATACGTCCTCGTTGCTAAAACTTATTTCGTTTGGACACATGGAAGATGGCGACGGCGCGTAAAGGCCGTGGCTGCGTATACTCACTTCCGACATCTGGTAGTTGGGGCAGTAAATGTCACTTTCATTTTCAAACCCCTGTTCGCTCGCGTTCGTGCTGCAAGTTTCGAAGTCATACGTCGTTTTCGCCATAAAGAATGAGTCTTTATCCTCGTCCAACTTCTCTTTAGACCCGGTGATATCGTGGTCCGGATTTTGCAATAAGTTATCCATTTCCCCTAGTCCAGTTTCCCCTAGATTCTGTGGCGTGCTCGATCGATTAATTTCCTCGCTATTCATCGTGCATTCTTCGGAGATATCCTGCAACGATTTGTCAATCCCATCTTTACTGTCCTGGACTTTATTCGGCTGCAAATAGTCTATGTACTGACCGAAGCTTTCAGTGTCTGTGATCTCGTTTGTGGAGCATAATGCACTGTGTGTCTCTTGCAAAGAAGTCATCTCAGAATGAGTGTTTAGAGTCTGATCGGAGCAAGTGTGAGGCATTTCCGAAGCGGAACTGTATTCTAAGCTGCATTGCTGCGAGATCGTTCTCATTTCTGGCTGTTCCGCGTGGCTTTGCAGGCATTCTTCGGAAACACTGCTTCTTTGCCCGTTGAAAGTCTTCGGTACATTTGCTTTCATAATCTGATGTTGGGGCACTTGAGTCTCTGGCACGTTTGTGTAAATGTTCATTACTTGTGCCCGACTCGTCTTGGGATCGTCTACTTTGTTCCATGACTTCCTATCCATCGAATAGTTCTTATAATCCTTCGAATCTTCTTCGAGCAAATTAGGATTTAGTACGTTACGAGTCTCTTTAATCCCGTTATTAGATCTCTCCACGTGGATATTAGTATTGTTCACTTTTGAACCTGCGTTTATGATATTCGCTACGCCATTATAAGCTTCTCTAGTTGGCAATGGCAGGGATATATGGGAGTCATTGTCAAAATCTCGTCTTGTAGGTAACTCGAGACAATTACGCTTCATATTCTGTCGCTGTTTCTTGAAGAATTTCTTAGCGACATTCATTTGGTTGGGATTGTAGAATATTTCTGGGCCAATAGTCGCAGTATCGGGGTATGTCATCATGGAATTGTTTGACCGATACTGCTGTCTGTGTAACACTACTAGGTTGATATTTGGTGTCTTTCCGTTTGTGTTTTTCAACATTTCTTTCTGTAAAGTCTGTCCGTTCAGCTCAGCTCCGCATTTGTAAGTTCCACTGTTATTGGTCTTTGAATTAGTTCTGTTGGAACTTCTGCTGCCTGAGCCTGATCGCGATCTATTATCGTTGGGTATAGAATTGACAACTGCGGCAATGGGCGCTTGGCTCGGAGGCAAATTCTGCTGATTCGCATCAAAAACACTCCTGTTTCTACAGCACTGTTTGCTTTTATTCAAATAACAGTGCATCATCGACCACTGTGCTCTAACGTCACTTCTCGCAATTCCGTAAAAGAACAAAATAAAAGTTCCTAAAACGGTCGCGCAGACAGCATAAATTATGCTGCAAATATCTTCTTGGTAAGGTAAATACGCCGGTAAAGGTCTATACACGGCTATCGCTCCACAAGACCAGACGGACATAAACAAACAAAGTACTATAACTTGAGCTCTAAGTTGTATTATAGGGGTGTGCTCGATATCTTCAATTTCCGAATCCACAGTAGATTTTAGACTGCGCCTTTCTGTCGCATCAGCGGTCTGATTGGGTTCCCACATTTCCAAATCAACATTCTCCGTCGCTTGTGTGCCTTCGGATAACTGTACGTTCATATTCCTTATGGTACACCGAATCAGCAAAAACAGCACCATAAGGAAAACCAATAGGATCCCTCCAGGGACAAATAAAGCGCTTAAAGCAGGCGCTGTACTCAAAAAACATTGGGAATATCCTGCGTAATCCTTCAAATTGACAGCTCCCGATATTCCGCAAACGATCAAAGCTATACCCCACCCTACTAAATACAACCCTAAAATAGGTTTCTGGACCGGAACATCTGGCGGTAAATCATCTTCCGGAGTCCTCACAGGATTATGCGTCTTTGTCACCCACTTATACATATTACTAGCCGACACACACATCCATAGTAAACAGGAAAGGGACAGATAATGTATAAGTAACCCTAAAATCTGGCAAAGTTTCACTTCTTCCGTTTGGTAGATACCCAAAGTATACAAAAAACATAAAAGTCCTATGGCTATCCAGGTGTTTATTAGAGCATGTTTAGTTTTCTTAGCCATTTGTATGGCTGGGTAGCACATGATGTATGTAAGAGTGGCACAACTCACGCACCCGATGAGGATCAGACTTCCGACGTAGATGGCGGGGTGAGATACTTTAAATCTCGCCCCGTCAGTTCTGGCCCCGTATATGCCCGTCTCTACGTTCTGTAGGAGGCCCACGTAAGCTAGTTTGTTGCAACTGATGATCATCATTTCGGCAACCATGTGCGATACTTTGCAATCTGGAAAGAAATGTTTTGATGTAAGTTATGTGATGTAATAGTACATTATGAGACAAGTTAGCTTAGGTTGCTCATTGCACATAAGGCTGTGGGTTGCAGCCCGAGCCGCAGGCGAGGGCGTAACTCAGCCGAGTGTGCAATAAGCAAGAGCTAACGAGTTTCATACGACGTTTTTCAACACATTTGCGAGGAAAAAACAAAGTAATTTACCACACAGCAACAAACACGACAAAAACAAAATATGAAAATTATGGGAATAGGCGCGCAGGTTCTTTTTTTGTTTTTTTCACACGCCCAATGCAAGAATATTTTGCGAACAAAGGGGTGAGTGAGCATACAGCCTACTTCAAAATTATAATTTCAAATGATAAAATGCAAATATTTTAATATTTTAAAACAAAATATTGTGAATTACGAATAATTTGATAATCATAAATATTTGTTTGACTTAATTTAAGACTTACACATTTATTTATTTCAAAAATATATATAAGTTTTCAGCGGCATAAAACCTCTTTGTTGTTACTAAAAAAATAACTGTATTATCCGGTTCTGCTTTTTCGCATATAACTTGTAGTAAGGTACTAATTTAATTTTGTAGGGATAATTCTATAACGTACTAGTGTTTTATATATTATTGCACGCGTTTGTTATAGCTCGGTTTATGGCCCTAAAAGCGATGTATTAGGGCTCCATTTGCGATCAAGTGTGTTGAAAAGTAACATTATAAAACGACAAACCTAATAAAAATATATTAGATAAATATTCCCAATCATTGGTTTTACGGCAAAAACAGTAAAATACTTAAATATTTCATGATAACAGTTTTATGGAAAAAACAATTTTATGATGCTGTGTACACATCAATTGTAAACGGTAGATATCAACCTTTGGTTAATTTTATAAAATTTCATTTATATTAGTATTTAATACGAGTAGTAACTGCAGTAGTAACATTCGTCTTTTGGTATCGGGGGGACAGGCGAAGATGCTTAGTTTGTAATTTTGTTAATAATTTTATGAGTTTTAAGTTATTGAGTCAACTTTTAAATATCAAAAAATGGTTATGATAGGTATCAATAAAGAAAAAACAACAACAAATTATTATCCTACTTCTAAAATTACATTGAAAGACATAAGACTTATTAAGACTCAAAAATGTATGAAATAAATTAAAAAGGTATAAAAGTGACCAAGGTTTTATATCTGAAAATGTAACTACCAAAGTCAGTTTGACAGTGACAGTTGTTTGTTTACATTTTTGCTGGGAGATTATTAATCGGACTTTGGTACAGTTACCAGTAGAGTTGTCGATCCACCGCCTCGCAGCCGGGTCCCACACGGCGACGCGGCCGTCGCCCGCGCCGGCGCCGCGCAGCGTCACTATCACACGTGTAGTGTACACTCACCAGTAGAGTTGTCGATCCACCGCCTCGCAGCCGGGTCCCACACGGCGACGCGGCCGTCGCCCGCGCCGGCGCCGCGCAGCGTCACTATCACACGTGTAGTGTACACTCACCAGTAGAGTTGTCGATCCACCGCCTCGCAGCCGGGTCCCACACGGCGACGCGGCCGTCGCCCGCGCCGGCGCCGCGCAGCGTCACTATCACACGTGTAGTGTACACTCACCAGTAGAGTTGTCGATCCACCGCCTCGCAGCCGGGTCCCACACGGCGACGCGGCCGTCGCCCGCGCCGGCGCCGCGCAGCGTCACTATCACACGTGTAGTGTACACTCACCAGTAGAGTTGTCGATCCACCGCCTCGCAGCCGGGTCCCACACGGCGACGCGGCCGTCGCCCGCGCCGGCGCCGCGCAGCGTCACTATCACACGTGTAGTGTACACTCACCAGTAGAGTTGTCGATCCACCGCCTCGCAGCCGGGTCCCACACGGCGACGCGGCCGTCGCCCGCGCCGGCGCCGCGCAGCGTCACTATCACCGGCTCTAACAACGAGCCGCGCAGCGACACGTTGTCTGCGGACAATACAATGAAGATCAACGAAATTTTTAGTTAAATATATAGAGTTAAGGTATGATTCCGATGTCGGCAGCACTGCTGCGTAGCAGTGCTGTGTGTTTCAAATTTAACCCTAATGTTACGTTTGAAAGGCTCAATTTGAAGTGAGCGGAGAAGCGTCGCGACACTGCTGCGCAACACTGCTGCGCGACACTGCTGTGCAGCAGTGCTGCGCGGCACTGCTGCCGCAACACCACTGGTCCCCATAAAGTCAAAGTCAAAGTCAAAGTCAAATAAGCTTTATTCAAATAAACTTAATTATTAAGTACTTTTGAATCGTCTATATTTTCCTACCACCCGTTCCAGACTTTTTTAGCTGACAAGAAGAACGGGCGCAAGAAACTTATCAGCTGTAACAGCCATAAGTAACGATATTTACAAACTTTAATATATCGTTACCAAATAATTACAACAGGGTGACAGGATTATTGGCAACAACATAGACTTATTCTCTATAGGTTTATATGAGACTACATTCCGAGCTCGGCAGCAGTGCTGCGCAGCACTGTCGCGCAGCAGTGTCGCGCAGCAGTGTCGCGCAACAGTGCTGCAGACATCGGAATCATACCTTTACAGTTACATCGAAATCAATTATTTCAGTGAAATAATTATTGAAATTGGAGCAAAAATGACGAAGATAGAGGGATTTTCGTGTCGCATTCTCAAAAACGCTCCCCAATTACATGATTGGCTGATGACGTCACGCCACGTTCGCTGTTCAGCGGTGTTTGTTTGGGCAGTCTTGGCACGTGACGTCATCGCATGTTCCGCAAGGGCAGGCCGTGTTTTTAAAACTCACTTTTTAAAACTTTAATAATTTTGTCATTTCTTGATTGATTTGAGAAAGGTGATGTCCAAAAATGTATGAGGTCTGGGCCACGTCTTTGTACAGTATACCAAAAAATAGATAAAAACACGATAAACAGTTTCTAATTATTCAATTTCTATAAAATCGCGTTGTTTTCTGGAAGGAACCTTAAACAAAATGCAAAAAAACGCATAAAAAAGCATCATGGCGGAAGATGTTCGCAGCACAGAGTAGGTAGAACTCAATGACAGTGACAATGGGCGCATTCTGCCAGACAAATCTTTGAGTCATCGATCGCCATAGAGAGTACATTTATTTTTAACCATGGAAAGTAAAATATTGAACAATACCTGCCTGCAGCAAGACCGCCTATTTCAAAGCGATAGCAATGCTCTATCCATCCTTGTCATATCATAACACGATGACAAAGACGACAGTGCACTGACGTCATAAACCGAAGCAATTATCTAATCAATCGAGCCGCAGGCCTTCACTCGCTCATCGGTCGCGCGATAAGGGTTCTACACTACACCTACACGGTGCATGTAGCTTGCGCACGTTGAGGCGCGGGTTACTTGCGCGGGTGTACAATGCTATGGAGTTGGACCCGCTTTACGTGTTTCCATGGAGCATGTAACCTGCGCAAGTGCTCAACAAATGAGGCAGGGGGGGTTGACCTCGCCTCGGCTCTTCAATCTGTACATGAACCGACTGATCGGTGAGCTCAGTAGCACCAATATTGGATGTCATATTGACGGTGTCTGTATGAACAATATCAGCTATGCCGATGATATGGTGCTGCTGAGCCCATCGATCGGTGCTCTTAGGAAGCTTTTGGAAATATGTGAATCATATGCGGTGGCCCATGGGCTCAAATACAATGCCAAGAAAAGAGGTTATGATTTTTAAATCAGGTTCTAAGAGTTATGGTGATATACCGGAAGTTTTACTATGTGGCACACCTCTGCGCAGGGTAGATAAGTTCAAATATTTGGGCCACTGGGTCACAGACGATTTGACAGATAACTGTGACATAGAAAGGGAACGTAGATCGCTGGCTGTCCGCTGTAACATGTTAGCTCGAAGGTTTGCAAGGTGTACGAAATCAGTCAAAATCACGCTTTTCAAAGCATACTGCCAGTCGTTTTACACCTGCAGCCTTTGGGCTAACCACACGCGGCGCGCGTACAGCGATCTGCGGGTCCAGTATAACAACGCATTCAGAGTTCTGTTGGGGCTGCCGTGGCGTTGTAGTGCCTCAGGGATGTTTGCGTTATGCTATTATGAGAAAAAGGTGCGCCTCCATGCTAGTCCGCCTTCGCGGCGCCGCCAACAGAATGCTGAATGTGTTTGCAGATCGGTGGGCCTCCCCATTAATGTGTCGTTGGGTGCAGCTACACACCCGGCAATAATATTTAAAAAATAACATGTACGTGCCAACTAACACTAGTTTTTAAGATTAAAATTGTTACTAACACTTTATGGACCAAAAGTCTGAAATAAAAGTATTATTATTATTATTATTATTAAATGCTGGGTCTATAGCGCGTGTTTTGCTCTACACAATCAACAAAAACATCTCAACATTCAACAAAAAAAACGTATGAGGATTTTGTTTTGCGAAACAATGTTTTGTTGATTTTGTAGGGCAAAACGCGCTATGGACCCCCCCAAACGCGGGCTAACTTAACTACTTGCACCGTGTAAAAACATCCTTGGTACCTACCGCTATACTTTCTATGGTTGAAAATGGCAATCGATGACTCAAAGATTTGTCTGGCAGAATGCGCCCACTGACAGCTTTTTAACGGAGAGTTGCCATATTAGACGCTTTATTTCTAGTAAAAAATATTGATCTGTTTTTAATAATAACCATTTAACCATGCATTCTTTAAAATTATTTGTATTTTTCTTAGAATCAGTATATTTTTCTTAATCTTTGGGGGTGGTGTACATAGACGTGGCCCAAATTAGGACATGTCCTTTAAACAGAGATTTACTCAGATATTGATATTGTATTTGATGTGATATACAAAATTGATATATTCAATTGTCGTGTGTTGATCCTCATTACAAATTATCCCGTGTTTCCACTACACTCAATAAACGCCGACGCTCAACATTAAGAGGCGATACACACCGGATGCGTAAGCGTATGCGTAAGCGTGCACGTAGACGTACCATGACGTTGTAATGTATGAAACTTTATGAGACATGGCACACCGCTTGTGTAACGCGTAGACTGATGCGTAACCCTACGCATTGCAGCTCGTGACGTTGTACTCAATGACATTCCCTATTGGACGTCACACCGAACACGCACGTATCATTGCTGCGCGTCACTACGCGCGTGACCACGCGCGTGACTACGCAGCCGGTGTGCCCAGGCCTTAAACAACGACGATGCAGACCCGCCGCAAGGGCGTGCAAGACGTGCACCGCACGCTTGCGGTACGTCCAGGAGACAAATGGAGCGATCCAAAGCGATCACATAATATTCAAAGTCATGTCATAATAGCCATCCCACCCACTTAATTTTAAGTCTTCCTCGTTTAGTTTTTGTAAGATTTTTTTTAAATATTTGAATCCACTTGTGAAAAAGCGACAAACCACAGCTTGCGAGCCGCATCGGCTCTTTGGCTCCGTCTGTGCGGCTCTGCCAATAGTGACTAATGTACTTAATAATTTATTTTTCAAATCTATGCAAGCTTGCCTACTACCACTTCGTTAAGAAGCATCTGTACCTATTTAAAACAAATAATGACTATGACCATAGAGGGAGAAGATGTGATAAATTACGTATTCCATACCAAATATTCTAAAAATTCATATTGCATGGCTTCTATGACATTCACAAGTGCTTGTAACAGCCTAGACTGAATAAATTATTTTAGAATTTTGATTTTTTTTTTTTTAATTTTGGATTCGTATGTACAAAAAACTCCCATCTGAATTAACAAGTCTAACTGTACTGCAGTGGTAACATTCATCTTACGCTATTTAAATTTAATTTTAATTTAAGTGATTCAGATTTTCTAAGTGACAAAACAATTAAGTAAATAATTATGTTCTGCGATATTAAATTAATTCAATATATAAAGTAACTAGCTGCCGCCCGCGGTTTCACCCGCGTGGTTCCCGTTCCCGTGGGAAAATCGGGATAAAAAGTATTCTATGTTTTAATCAAGGCTATCTACTATCTGTGTGCCAAATTTCAACCAAATCCGTCCAGTAGTTTTTGCGTGATTGAGGAACAAACATCCAAACCCACAAACTTTCACATTTATAATATTAGTAGGATGCATATGAGTGTATTTTTTTTTATTATGTCTAAATGATTTTCTTTTTGACATTATATAATTATAATTATGACATAGCTGCAATCGTGCAATCACTGCATATCGTAATGAACGATACTTGCCTTGTTTTTATATGCTATCAAATAGCTATTAATCATAGTAAATATTTCAAATATTTGCACGCTGTTTGCATACGGCAGCATGTAACGGCACATTTATGTTTAAGACCTCTGTTTAACCACATGTTTGCAAATAAACGATTGATTTGATTTGATTTGATTCGCATCGACTTATGGCAGACAGAAGGAATATGGATCTGGATTGGATTTTAAGAGTTTAGACCAAAATCCACCCAGTTTTCTTTCGAGACCGGCAAGCTGATTATCTAATTAAAAACCGGCCAAGTGCGAGTCGGACTCGCGCACGAAGGGTTCCGTACCAAAAAACGGCAAAAAAAATACGTTTGTTGTATGGGAGCCCCCCTCAAATATTAATTTTATTATATTTTTAGTATTTGTTGTTATAGCGGCAACAGAAATACATCATCTGTGAAAATTTCAACTTTCTAGCTATCACGGTTCATGAGATACAGCCTGGTGACAGACAGACAGACAGACAGACGGACAGCGGAGTCTTAGTAATAGGGTCCCGTTTTTACCCTTTGGGTACGGAACCCTAAAAACCACCTAGCGACCGGTCTCATTTGACAGGTGAATGTGATACATTGCTATTTCTTTTTGGGGTAAAAAAACATACCAATGAAATGTAGTAATGTACCTATCATGTTCATCTGTGAACTGAAATTGGTCGCTAGGTGGTTCCTAATTAGATAAAAGCCTGCGGATTTTTTTATTTTTATCCGCTTGGACAAAATTATTGCATCATCATTGATTGTAATTATTATAGTTTCAAAATTATAGGTTTATGATTAGTAGGCACATCAGTGAAAAACTGCAAAATTGGAGATCACTTTATGTTTTTATTCTATCAAGAAATTTTAGCTATCATGTTTCTGTCTCACATAACTAAGTACTGTAGTCTACTTTTCACATTATTATTTGGGACCTATAAAAAAAGAAATATTATGTGTATCGTTGCCGCGTTGTTCAAAAATGTGTATTTGACGTTATACGGCCCCTTAATTCTGTCATAAGACTCTGGGGCCCTATTTTTGAATCGCTCGTATGACTTAGTTTTGTCGCATGCGACTTAAGTCACACTCGTCTTCCACGTCGCATGACGCCAATTTTCCGTATTTTTGAATCGTTCGTTTCCGGTGCTGCCAATATAAACGAAATGTTGGATTTTATCCGTTCCACGCAGAATATGGAGAAAACTAGTAATTACCGCAACGAAAACGAAACGTTATATCTATGTTTTTATTGGCTGTTACATAAATATCTTTGTTTTTAGTAGAAAAGAATATCGCTCGCCATGCCATATCGCTCGACTGCAAACGAGTGCCCTCACCCACTCGTTGCGGTCGAGCGATTCAAAAATATGGAAAGTCAAATGTCGAACGAAAATCAGTAGAAACAAAGCGCTCGACGCCAGTCGAGTGATTCAAAAATAGGGCCCCTATTCTTTCAAAACAGAGTTTTACTACCTTTCCACTAGTCAATTGAATTGACTAGTGCACTGTTTCTCAATTAATAGTACGCGTACCCCCAGGGGTACGCGAGGTTGCAACAAGTGGTACGCGTAACAATCTACATGATTTCATATTTTTTTTATCATTCCTGCAATATAAGGGGTACGTGTGTTCGAGGCCCTTGGAGGGGTATGTAGAAAAAACCAATTGGGAACCACTGGAATAGTGGAAGGAAACGCACAATTACAATGACATTTTTGACAACTTAACAAAAATGTATTTGTTCCTAGTATTCAGGTGCTTTGTTATTAACTATTTAAATATTTTAAAATTATCAAGGTAAAATTGATAATCACATTAATTGTAGGTAATACTAAGTTCACAGGGTCCACTAATACGGTCAGCAACGAAATTTGTTTAACACTTTAGTACTTTGTCATAGTAACTTATTTAACTAATGTTTCAAACCGTGAGACAACTGTTAAAAAAGTTGCTATGACAAAGTACCAACGCGCTAAGCGACTTATATTGCTGACTGTACCTATACAACCAAATACTCACTCAATTGGAATCCAACCACCGACGATGTAATCTCCATATTCGTGTCCTTTCTCTTCGTACTCCGCCCATAGTATTCCTTCGCCCGATGGTCCCTGTAGTAACCTGACTTGAGCCGCTGACGGCCTAAAAAGCACCAAAGCCTACATAACATCCAAACACTCACTCAATATGAATCCAACGACCGGCGACGTAATCTCCATATTCATGTCCTCTCTCTTCGTACTCCGCCCATAGTAGTCCTTCGCCCGATGGTCCCTGTAGTGGCCAGGGTCGATAACTTCCGGTAATAGGGGGAATAGGGCGGCGTTGTCATACATCGACACTATTAGGTCCTGCGGCTTGGTTTGGAGCAGCATTCCGGCATCTGTGGGGCTGTACAGGAGAGATGTGGGAATCTGGAAGGAGAAACAGAAGTTATGAGATGGTAAAGCAGAAATTAAAAGTTAGGCCCTTTATTCATATGTCGCCGCATGTACCGAACTGATGCTGTGCCGACAAATGAGTCCATCAGCCATTTTTAATGTCCCCACTGCTGGGGCACGGGCCTTCCTTATAGGTGGATAAGGAGGACGGGCCATAACCCACCACGCGGGCCCAATGCGATTGGTGGGTAGTAACGACTGCAAATGCACCCGGGACTAACGGCTTAACGTGCCTTCCGAAGCACGGAGGAGCTCGAGATAATAAATTTTTGGTCACCCATCCCTTGACCGACCCTTGCGAAAGTTGCTTAACCTCCGCAATCGCTGGGCCAGGCGCTAAACCACTGCGCCACCGAGCTCCTCGGTAAACAGTAGTTTTAAGATGGTAAAGCAAAAATTGAAAGCTAGGCCCTTTACTCATTTGTCGGTGCAAATGTACCGAATTGATGTTGTAACATGTTCGGTTACCATTACTGCAACATGTCAAACGATGATGCAAATCTGCCTTTGAACTGTGGCCAAATTTTTATAAAGTATGTAATGTAACCTCTTTCGAATTATAGATTTTATCGTTAAGGAAGACTTTTACTATGGCCCCAAAAAATGTAGCCCAGTAATAGGTAATATCTTTTATTATCTTTTCCTCAGTCAATTTTGAACTTGGCGTTTACGACAATAAGGTTTGAACTCAATTGGAGAATGAAATCTCCAGTTTTGTACCTAGAACTCAACTTGTCTCATGAGTGTGTGATCAAATGAATAACAATGAGAGATACCCATTTATTTAATATCTTCAATGTTTTTTTTATTATCTTTCACATTTTTAATTTAATGTTTTGTATGTCAAGAATGCTTACATTCAACGAATAATGTATGTTGTGTATTGTGTAGTATAGTATAGTATAGTACCTGTACACTAGCATGTATGGCGGCGCGTGGAACAGCCAACAAGGGCGCGACAGTGCGGTTGGTCGTAGTGCAGTGCAGGCGCGGGGGCTGCGCGTGCCAAACACACGTTACTGTATGTTGTGTATTGTGTAGTGTAGTACCTGTACACTAGCATGTATGGCGGCGCGTGGAACAGCCAACAAGGGCGCGACAGTGCGGTTGGTCGTAGTGCAGTGCAGGCGCGGCGGCTGCGCGTGCCAAACACACGTTACTGTATGTTGTGTATTGTGTAGTGTAGTACCTGTACACTAGCATGTATGGCGGCGCGTGGAACAGCCAACAAGGGCGCGACAGTGCGGTTGGTCGTAGTGCAGTGCAGGCGCGGCGGCTGCGCGTGCCAAACACACGTCACGCCGCCGAAGCCTTCACGCACGGGGAAGCGCTCCACTGCCAACTTGGGCTAGAGGAGGAAAATTGTAGGTGAGTATTCACCTCTGAAGCTTACGCGCTCACAAGACATGAAATAAAATCCTTTTTTAACGGATACTATGTGACCACGGCAGCTGCAAAGTTGCCGAAACGTTGGGAGAACCAAAAATCAAACCAAATACCAATTAACTGTTAATTTATATAGTTAAGGATTAATTTATTACGACTTCCATCGCCTGAAATACAGGTTATTATTATAACCTAGTTCAGGTAAATCAGTTTATATATAGATTTTAAAATTTGTAATTTATTATACCTAATTTTGTTATTGTAATGCATTTTTCTATTGAATAAACGTTATTATTATTATATAATTAACTAATCACTTTTAATGAAACTGCGCTAGATGCCGTTAAAAGTGTTTTATTTCATGTAGATGAGTATTGGGCAGTATAATACGCGTTCCTGACCGATAGGCACGTTTTCGTATTTATACCGAATCTGTACGCGCATACACGCTAACAATCTGTTCCAAAACGACTTCAGTCATTGAAAATAATTAAAAATCTGTAGAAAATATGTACAGAAAACTATAGGGCTTAACAGCAGATAGGGTTAGGTTTATCTTCTTTTTAATTTTAAGATTTAGGCAGGACTTAATACATCTTACAATCTGATAACAAATGAAGTATACAAAACTTAGATTAAATCTTGATTAATAGCCAAAACTTATTTTTATAATAGTCTTTAAAAAATACAGCTAGTTTCAAAAATTTTTTAACAATACCGGGTGTAACAAGACCTTCAACGAAGCCGAGGTCTACGTATTCTGACCATCATCAGGACCATTTCTGTTCAAAATTATTGCTAGGAAACGATTTTGATTTTCGGTGTTAAAAAAGCATTGCATACTGTGCCACGCAATGTAACGCGTACAACAGACCGCGCCTGCGAGTGTATGCTATACAGCTGCGTGCGGCCGAGTTGAAAGGCAGAGTTTATGTGCGTGCTCATGAGATACATCGAGTGACGACGTTTTGAAGCCATTGTTTGTTACGAAATACTTAAGTCGGGTCTGCTGCGCTTAATTTTCAACAAAACATGTTGAAAAAACATTGTTTTCAAAACATGTTTAGCATAACCGCACGTCCGCTGCGCCTAGGTTTTGTTTTGAAAACATGTTTTTTTAGAAAATTTGCGTCCAATCACGGCTCATCCCAATCACCATAACATTCCAAAGTAGCGGTCATTCTCTGAGTAACTCAATTAAAAATAAAGTATTCTCCTTATTTCACTCCATCACTAAGACAATTACACAAATCCATCGAAACAAATCATACGAACGCAGGCGAGACGTCTGCATCTAGTGAGCGCTAACACAAAATGAGTTACTTCCCCTCCCCGCAGGCGAGAGCGGGGGATGTTTTCCGTTCGTCGCGGCAAACATGTTTTGTGTTTTTGCAAAACAAAACTCATAGGCCACGCCCCAAAACATTGTTGAGAAAACATTGTTTTGATGTTTGAAAACACAAAAACACGGCGCAGGAGACCCGGCCTTAAAATTTTGATAATGTTTCATTGGACAAAAAGTAGGCAATTACGAATAAGATTTCACGAAAAAATAATAAAAAAATTGTTGACTTTGACCTTCAATAACTTCGTAGCTATTGGTTTCCCAGGTATAGTCTAAAAGACAAAAATGATCCTGATGATGTGCGGAATACGTGGACTTCGGCTTCGTTGAAGGTCTTGTTACACCCGTTATAATAAACGCTGATTTTTAACAATATAATAAACAAAACCCCACCTTCTGCCCCTGCACGTTGCTGATGTACGCAGATATTTGTTCGACAGCGCGCGCCATGTCCGTGCAGGCGCCGTACCGCGCCTCCGCGCCACTCAGCACCGACATCGATATGTTCATCGCAGAGCTGATCACGTCCAAGAGGGTTGAACCTATGCAAAGATACGGAAAAACGATCGCAAATTTATAAGTATGTTCATGAAGCTTACGGTGGACAAAGGTGTTACGTGACAAAACTGAAAAATACTACTTTTTGCATGAACTTAAGCTTTAAGATTTAAAGTCGATTTATTATCACTTAAAGTTTAACTGATAATAAATCAACTGACGAGCTCAAACCACACAAATTTTGGTTCATGTCAAAAATACAGACACTAGCAAAAATACTGACAAACTAACTGCCTACATTTCAGGCTAAAACATAATTTTCAAACAGTCTTACTCATTTTGAACTTTATGTCTATAGAAAAAATGCTCTTTTTCAGACAAAATTAAAATTGTTCAGATAGCTTTATTGCTGAGGCCACATTATCACACTGTTGCGAAGCTTTTCATTGTAGTGTTGTACAATTTTAGAAACTTTGTGTCAAGGGATTAAAGTTTATTTTTGTTAAATAATAATAATATTTCCTTTAAGTTAAATTAAATTCTAATTCCTTGACTTAAATTTTCTAATTGTACAACATGACAAAGAAAAGCTTCGAGACAGCGCGATAGTGTGGCAACAGCATATGGATATAGAATCAGGATTCATCATCATCATATCAGCCGCACGACACCCGCTACTGGGTATAGGCCTCCCCCAAGGATTTCCACGACGATCGGTCCTGCGCTTCCCACATCCAGTGGCTTCCGGCAACCTTCACCAGATCGTCGGTCCACCTTGTCTGGGGCCTACCCACGGAGCGTCGTCGGTGCGCGGTCGCCATTCAAGAACCTTTCCGCCCTAACGGCCATTGGTTCTTCTCGCTATGTGTCCAGCCCACTGCCACTTTAGCTAAGCAATCCTTCGAGCGATGTCGGTTACTTTAATTCGCCTGCAGATCTCCTCATTTCTGATTCGATCACGCAGGGAAACGCCGAGCATGGCCGAGAATCAGGATTACTGACCATTATTTTCACATTATTTTGGTTTATAATATAGAAACTTACCTAAATCTTTCTCCTCTCTTATATACTGCATATAATTTCGAATCGCCTGAGCAATGAACATAACATCATCGGGGTCCGTTATTTCAGCCAAAGGATATGTTTTTTCTTGTATCAGCATTCCTAATCTTTCTGTAGCATTCAGTGCAGAATACTGCACCAAACTTACGTTCAACAAAGCAAATTGTTGGAGGAGTTTTGTAACATTACTTATGTATGAACATTCTGTAGTATTAGCTTCACCCCAAGTCCCATTTGCATGGCAGTACCTGTATGCCATACCTTCGCCACTTCGACAAGGGACCACTGCAGTGTGATTCAACAGTAACTGAGGCCAAGAGTACAACCCTTTGTTAGTCAAAGAATGGTTTGTCAAACAATACTCTGTTCTATTAGACAGCACTAGTACCTGGACAGTATGATTATGCTTAATATGGTTAGAGTCGCTGTAAGCACAAGTCCAGTTACCCATGTGATGATTTGTTATGTTCGGGAAATAAACTGTAGTTTCAGCGAGACCATCTTCCAGCATTTCACTATAAGTGACATTCACATCACAGATCTCCAGCATTGGGTGAACCCATCTCAATTCATATTTAGCTATCACCGAAGCAAATGGAGCATTACAGGACAGCGTAAGTGTATCCCCTTCAAAAACTACTTGGTCATAATTTGGTTTGACGATTAATGAGCTTGTTGGCAGAACACTGCCGCACGCTGACAGGTCTAAAAATATCTTCAGTTTACGGACAGTCTTATTGACCATGTTCTCAGGAAATGCACATTTGGGATTGTTAACGAGTTTCACTGACGTGTTTCGAGACCAATCAGCTACCCAAAGCAGTTCACAGTCACATATCAGTGGGTTGTCTGTTATATCCCTGGAAAAGAAATATTCAAAAAATATTGTAGAAGTCTTTTTTTGTGTTTATTTTTTACTGTAAAGGAATAAAGAATTTAATTAAAGACTGAATCAAATTAGTAACAACCCAGTAACTATTGCAAGTACTGATTAATACTGTATATTATTTACAAAATCATAACTGCTCACTGCAAAGATCATCTTATAATTTAAGTCTTTTTATTAGTTACAGACTTAGATAGTGTGGTTTATCGTTTAAATGTTTTTAGTATTTTTTATTTACAAGTACTCACAGCTGTTTTAATCCTACAAGATAATCGAAAGTGCCAGCAACCAGCACTGATATGTGATTCTGTGCCAGCATCAGCTTCTCCAGGTTGACGAGCCCTTTGAACATTTCCTTGTAGACGTTGCTGATCTGGTTGTTCGACAAGTCAAGCTTCTGAAGAGACGTTATGTTGTAGAATGCATCCGATTCAACCAGACTTATTTGGTTTTTACTGAGATCCCTGTAATTAATAAACATATTATTAACAACCTTTATAGAAGCTGTTGTGCTGTAGTTCGACTTATTAAAAATAGTTTTAAAAAGATAATATCTGTTTAAAAAAATATTCACTAATTTGTTATAAATTGAACTTATAATTTACTTCATCATCATCATCATCACTTATATAAGTTTTATTTTTATTTCAGACTCATCATCTCATAAATCTGTTCTTAGTTACAGATAAAAAAATATCATAACAGGGGGTAATCATAACTTACAATTTCTGTAAAGCTGGCAAATGTAACTCTCGTGATAATGTTGAAATGGCATTGCCGGATAAATTCCTGAAATAAAGAAAATATGAGAAACAATTCAAACTTGAAAGATTTAACTTTGATAGACTATAAAGTACTTACAAGCTCACTACACTGTTGTATATTTTGCTCAAATCAATTTCTTTGAGTTCGGTGATCTGAGCCGGACTACCTCCACACTTCAACCTGAGGGAGTCCCCAGCCTGGGGCTCCGTGGACACCCCATCGCCAGCCCTGTTATTCTTACAGGCACACAGAGATGGACAATAACCCTGGGCTATTTGCAAACTCAAAATCTTCACAATGACAACAACTACCCACTTCATGATGCTCGTTTCCAATAAAATTGCAATTAAAACTGTGGCACGCAGCCAAATACGAGAAATAATCACATTTTCAGAAATTCTTGGGTATTGTCAATGATAACTTTCACATTGTATAAAACAAAAATATGTCGTTTGTTAACTAACACGAGAGGCATTAAAATTTCTCTAAATCACTTGCTGAACCTAGAGTTCACGTAAATAAAAAAATAAACAACAACGAAACAATACACAAGCACAACCATCCGACATTTGTAAATTTTTGACAGTCTTTTTTTTAATAATAATATTTCAGAATATAGAGATGTACCTTTACCAAAAACCGATAAAATACCGACATTGCAAGCAAGAATGATGCAAAAATCCAGTGTGTAAGATCCTTTTTAAAAAAAGTCTCAAAGTTCCTGTTGTCTTTGGCTGCAAGTTGTCTCTTTGAAAAAGTAAAACGTCATAACTCCTCATATGTCAAATCAAAGATATTTGAAAGTTGAAATGAACCGTTGCTGATTGTTTTGATGTGAATGTGATTATTTGAATTTAGATGTAATCATATTGGTGCTACGAAATTAAACAGCAAGATGCTAGATCAACGATATTCAGATAATGACCAGACAGGAAGGGATATCCCTTCCTTCATAGAACCTATGCCGCCGTTGATATCAAATCCTTTCATGAGACCTCGACCCCAGAAGGGCACAAACTTATTGGAATTGTTTGAAGAGGACTCCGAAATTGAAGAACCGGAATTAGTGCAAGTTTACTTACGTTTAAAACCTCATCATGCTACTAATAACTTATACGAAATAAAATCCGATCGCTGTCTAATCACTTCGGTGGATACTGCCACTGCTGGTCACGGGAGAAGAACTCAGCACAATGTCTCCAAAATGTACACATTTTCGCACATTTTCGGCCCAGAATCTTCACAAAAAGTATGTTATTCTGAAATACTACTACCTACTATACTACTATTTCATTGCATTAGTTTTAGATATTGTCTGGTATTTACACTTGTTAATATTTCTTACAGGGAATATTCGAAAAGGTAGTGAAGGAGAACTTAAGAAAACTGCCAGATGGGCACAGCTTTACTCTTCTTACATATGGTGCATCAGGTTCGGGCAAGACATTTACTCTAATGGGTACAGTAACCTCTCCTGGGCTGGTGCCTCGATCCTTGGAGTATGTTTTCCGTGTGGTGGATGCTGCCCAACAGCCTTTATTTAGACCATCCGATGGAGGGGCGGAGAAACTTAACTTGGCAGAACAAGATTATGAATTGAAGGTAAGAAATAAAAAAAAACTTATTATAAATAAATCATTTTACTTAAAAATTTGATCAGTCAGTCCCGGTATTACTTACAACCTCTTAAAACTTGCCAGTTTTATGAATTGCTGTCAATTAGTCTCTTTTATTTGCTATACAATGAGAAAGATTTTGGTAGCCATTCAGAAAGCTGACAACTTTTAAGAGGTTGTAATATGGGGACAGTCAGAGCAAAGCATTTATTTGAATCAACTTTTCTTAACATATGGCTTAGATTTCAGCCTGGATAATTAGAGGTAATGACTTATGGTAAATTATATTAATTTTTTTTTCATTGTCTTAGTGGGTAAAAAGGTTGAGACATGTGTCAGCACCTCTGAGGGACAAGTATCGCAGAATGAGTGCCGGCCTCTGCAGTGATTTAACGGCCAGCTCATTGGACCTATCTACTAGAACAAGGCACTATGTTTGGGTAAGTTACATAGTAATAAACTAATAAATGTCACTCACTCACACCCACCAATCTGCATTGAGCCCCTGTGCTTAAGATTATCAAATGGTATACCTATAAAATCCTGACAAAGGTCTGATTTATACTAAAAAGTTCTGACATTATACTAAGTTTAAGTGACTGCAAATGTACCTAGTTGATTATTACCAAAGAAAAGAAAAATAGATATAGCTCAATTCTTAGCTTTCATTCATCATTCATAGCTAAAAAATAAAAATGTTACTTGTGCACAATTATAATGTTGATATGTCGACTTTGAAATGATCCTCATCCAAAAAACACCCTGAGATATGATTCCATTCTAAAGTTAAGTGATACAAAATATTATTTTCAGGTATCATTTGTAGAAATATACAATGAAGGTATTTACGACTTGTTGGCAACATCCGACAGAAGCAATGCCTCCAAACTTCGTATTCGAGAAGATGCTACTGGACATGTTTATGTTAAGGTAAATTAATTTAGGACATGGACAAAGTTCTTGTTATTTTTAAGAATGCATTGTTTATTATTATCATCTTCATTGAATTTTTTGTTTTTCACATAGTTTACAGAAAACTCAGTTTAAGCAACTTGCTACAGCTAACAGGTGATAGTCCAAAGTGGGCAACTATATAACTGATTTAAGCTGATTTTTGTCATCTTGATTAGGTCAATATAATAGTCACATTTTTTAAATAAAATATATGCCAAATAAATGTTTTGTGTGCCTTAACGTTGTCACCCAAATAGAAATTTGGTTGCTTGTTCTGAATAACTAGTTACTCAATTTGTATTTTAAAGTCATCCATTTTCAATATTTTAACTAGCCCTCAGTCCGTCGTCCACTTAGTATTTCAGTATGCTATATTAAGTATTTTTGATACCCAAAATGGGAATTTGTTGTTACCTGATTAAATACTACACATTACATTTTTTTTTCACAATTCATATGACGATTCGTACTTAATTTGAATGAAGATAATGTTGACTTTGGATAGGACGCTAGCCAAGCGTTCGTCCGGTCGGCTTCGGAGGCATACGACGTGATGGCGGCCGGCAAGCACCAGCTGCAGGTGGCCGCCACGGGCGTGCACGCGCACTCCTCGCGCTCGCACTGCATATTCACCATCACCATGCTCACCGAGACAGGTTTGTTTTAAAGGGCCGTCCACTTTTCGCCGCTCTCTCGCTCACACAGTTACTTGAACTGTCAGAAACGACAGCTTTTTAGGGTTTCGTACCTCAAAAGGAAAAAACGGAACCCTTCTAGGATCACTTTGTTGTCTGTCTGTATATATGTCGAGACCCTTCAATAACATTATCATGTAAAAACGGGTTGAATTGAATACCTCCCTCCTTTTGAAGTCTGTAAAAAAAGATTCGACATTCAAAAGGAAATAAATCACAAAAACAATACCAATAAGTCATTGTGCAAAGTTTTGATGCCAAAGCACAATATAAGTAAGCAGCAAGCGAGGCATTGATATTTTGCCGAACAAAGCAATGACAACAGAAACAAAACTAAGCAAAAAAACCTAATACAAACTAAAAGCTAACATCAAGGCTAAAAGAGCTTGATTTCTTTTGCCTTCCCAGAAAACCATTAGTAAACTCTATACAGGGTTATTTGTAAAACACCAACAACCTCGCAGGAGTAGATTACCAACATCATAAATGGTCAAGCGGCAATATTGAATAAATCGTCTCCTTCACGAATTTCGTCGGACTCTCTTCTATATACCTAAAACTGGTATGTATGTGTTCCTTGTGCTCTACAAAACACAAAACTGATGCTTTTAAGAGGAGAAAGTGGGGACACGCATAGCTGTGACGTCACAAAGAAGTTTTTTTTTCATAAACTTTTTTTTATTTACAGGTTTAAACTAAATAAAGAAAAAGATTTGTGTACATAAGTTTGTAAGTTTATAATAGAAATTAAAGTCAGTTTTAATATCTTTTCAGAAATATAAACATCATTATAGTGCAATAATAAACAAACAAGTTGTGACCAATTCTGTAAGGAAAGTACTGGTCTATTTTTTTCAATTTCTTCTTTATTTCATCAAGTTTTTCTTAATTTCTCGAGTTCTACTGCATCAATTTCAATGTTTGATATGTTATTTGAAAGTTTATATAATTGTCTATGATTGCTCTTTTGAAACCGACTAATTTAGTTTTGTTGTTTTTAAATTAAAATAATAACAACAATATGTTTTTTTTCATACACTTTTTCTTATTTACCGGTAATAACTAAATAAAGAGAAACATAGGTGTACCTAAGTTTGTATATTTATATACCAAAAAATAAAGTCCGTTTTATTGCCTTCTCAGAAAAATAAACATTATTATAGTGCAATAATAAACAAACAAGTTGTGACCAATTCTGTAAAGAAAGTAAGTACCCACTCATCTGATTTTTACAGCCGTTTTCACTATTGATTTTAAAATTATAAGTATTTAAGAGCTGTGAAAAAGTAGCTTTGCTTTTTACAAATGAAAGTATACATGTAATATACGTTTACTTTTATATGTATTGTAATAATATCACACGTTATTTATTTATTTATATAATGATATCACACATCAAGCAATTTAGATGTAGGTACTTGCTAAGCTATTATAAAAAACAATGTACAAAACAAAATATTATTTATTGTAATTATAATAACAGTGCAAATAAAAACTATTCCCAACGTGTAGTTAAAATCACTTATCAAGTAGGAAAATGATGAATGAGATAATGTAGACATAATTGAATTATAGAGTTTAGTGAACAGAGCATAGCAAGCAACATATAGGTACTACTCATCAACATCAACAAAGTTATTAGTCCAATCAACGGGGCTTATGCAACCCGAATAATTCTCCCGTCAGTGAAATTTGGCATGTGATGAAGAGAGGTAATACAGATTAAAGATGAACAATAATCCAATAAATTTTGTTACGAGAAATTAGGTATTTTTACCTAAACATGAAAATCGCTTATATCTCTCTGTGAATACTTTCTCGGGCTAAAATACTTTCTGTATACGTATTTATGTATTAGTTAGAATAAGTATGTAAAGAAATCCAATATTTTTTCGATATCAGAGATACCCCAAATTTAAATTTTAATATTTTTCAATATATCTTCTCTTTAAAAATTTATCTGCTGATTATTATTTTTTAATATGTTTTTATACTCTTAATATATAGCTTTGTTCAGTAAGCCAATAAATTTTCTTCTTTAATCATATTTATACATAAACGTATAATAATGGACCGACTATTTTTTCACATTACCTCTTAAGACCAAAAAATAAAAAAAATGATTAAAGAAGAAAATTCATTAACTTACTGAACAAAGCTATATATTTAAAGATATAAAAACATATTAAAACTAATAATCAGCAAATATTTTGTTCAATAGAAGATACATAAAAAAAAATTAGAAGTTAAATTTGGGCTATCTCTGAAATCGAAAAAGGTTTGGATTCCTTTACATACTTATTCTAACTAGTACATAAGTACGTATACAGAATTGATTGATTGGACTATATGCTGATTAAAACATAATTCTTTTCCAATACGGCACACTCCTATCATACGTTTTTGCTTTGAGCGTGCACATTCGCATTTCGTCGTCCGGCAGTCTGTCTTACACTGGCACGATATGAGCTCGATATCTTGCAGACATATTGGAGGTTTCAAGCTTGTGATGGGAATTACGGAATTGTTATATAACTTCCAGCCACAGTTTTCCGGTAAGGGTAAGGTTTGGATCGGGATATACGCAGTTTTCCAAATAAAAGTCTGGTAATTAGCTCTGTGTAGATGGTGCTTCAGAACTTCTCTAGAAGGTGGTAATAAATTACCACCAGTTTTTTCAAATGTTAGAAACCTAGACAAATTACCAAGATATCGTGCCAGTGTAAGACAGACTGCCGGACGATGAAATGCGACTATGCACGCTTAAAGCAAAAACGTATGTTGATAGGAGTATGCCATTATTAGAAAAGAAATGTTTTAATAAGCATATCTTTGTGGATGTTGATGAGTAGTGTATGTTGCTTGTGCTATGCTCTGTTCACTAAACTCGATAATTCAATTATGTCTACATTATCTCATTCATTATTTCATTACTATTTGTACAATGTGATTTACGTAAAAATAAGTAATTTTCACTACACCTTGGGAATAGTTTTTATTTGTACTGTTATTATGATTACAATAATACTTTCTTTTGTACATTGTTTCTAATAGCTTAGCAAGTACTTTTAATATACTTGATGTGTGATTATTATGATATAAAAATAAATGACGTGTGATATTATAATATAAAAGTAAACACATATTAGATTTATACTTTAATTTGTAAAAAGCACAGCTATTTCTCTTAAATACTTATCTTTACTTATGTTTTCATTAAAAATCAGATTCGTACTTTCTTTACAGAATTGGTCACATGTTTATTATTGCACTACAATCATCTTTATATTTCTGGAAAGTTAATAAAATGGCTTAAATGGACATTATTTTTTGTTATAAACATACAAACTTAAGTAAACTTATGTTTCTCTTTATTTAGTTATACCGGTAAATAAGAAAAAAATATATGAAAAAAAACATATTTTTCTTAATATTTAAAAAACAACAAAACTAAATTAGTAGATTTCCAAAGAGCAATCGTAGACAATTATATAGCCTTTCAAAATACATATCAAACATTGAAATTGATGCAGTAGAACTCGAGAAATTAAGAAAAACTTGATGAAATAAAGAAGAAATTGAAAAAAATAGACCAGTACTTTCCTTACAGAATTGGTCACAACTTGTTTGTTTATTATTGCACTATAATGATGTTTATATTTCTGAAAAGATATTAAAACTGACTTTAATTTCTATTATAAACTTACAAACTTAGGTACACAAATCTTTTTATTTATTTAGTTTATACCTGTAAATAAGAAAAAGTTAATGAAAAAAAAAACAGATTTTTGTTAATATTTCAAAAACGACAACACGAAGTTAGTAGGTGTCAAAAGAGCAATCATAGACAATTATATAACCTTTCAAATGACATATCAAACAACGAAATTGATGCAATAGAACTCGAGAAATGAAGAAAAACTTGTTACCGTCGACCGCCATCTTTGTGACGTCACAGCTATGCGTGTCCCCACTTCCTCCTCTTAAAACCGTCAGTTTCGTGTTGTACAGAGCACAAGGAACACATACATACCAGTTTTAGGTATATAGAAGAGAGCCCGACAAAAAATCTCAAAATGCTTCGTCGCCGCCGCCGCCTAACTAACAACAACATTTGTTGTACGACTTTTTTTATTTTATTTTATTTTATTTTATTTCTTGGAAAACTTACAGCTACTATGTTTATATAACAAAATGTACCATGGTTAATCATTAGCCAACAATTAAGTTTTCACATGTAAGATAACAGATGAATAAAAATTT
Source organism: Agriphila geniculea (assembly GCA_943789525.1). NCBI lineage: Eukaryota > Metazoa > Arthropoda > Insecta > Lepidoptera > Crambidae > Agriphila > Agriphila geniculea. The sequence continues at coordinate 3,596,027 of OX038881.1, forward strand.
TTTCTAGTAAGAACATGCGTTATTTGCACTAATACGATCGTGCTATGATCAACGGGAACAATAAACAGCTTAGCAACTAGACTCAATTATTCAGAGAACAATAAAATTAAAACAATAAAGGAAAGTATATTAATACACATCACATTCAGTTATTATGTACTTTCATATTTACTTAGTAGTTCTGCTGCGAGTGCTCGCTTCAGTGATGCAACACTATTCGAACATAGATCGATATCAGTTTGATGGCTCAATTTGTTAAACAATCCACACGAACGAACTAAGTAGCTATTACGTCGATACTTCGTGCGCACACATGGCACATGTAACTTCAGTGATTTTCAGCAAAGCTCCGATATGAACGATGGTCACGATGGCTTCAATACTGGGTCGAATGATCATACTGTACCCATTGGAACTATATACATAAACCCTGAGGAAGTTTTGCGACTGTTGAAGGGCTTGGATGTGAGAAAGGGTGCAGGTCCAGATCATATTCATCCGATCTTCATTGTAAACTGTGCCTCAAGCTTAGTCGAGCCACTATGTATACTTTTTAATAGATCCTTGCAAGATGGTGTAATGCCCGATATATGGAAAAGTGCATTCATAACACCCGTGCACAAAAAAGGAAACAAAAGTGACGTTTGCAATTACCACCCCATTTCTAAGTTATGCATTTTCTCTAACTGTTCTAGAAAGAATAGTACACCAACAACTTTATACCGCAATGAGCTCAATACTTACGCACACCCAGCATGGTTTTGTTAAGAAGCGATCCACAACCTCTAATTTGGTATTGTTTAATGACTTCATTACCTCAAAAATGGATGACGGGAAACAAGTTGACGTAATATTCACCGACTATTGCAAGTGTTTTGACCGCATTGACCATCGTCTTCTTCTTCAAAAACTTTATCTTGCCGGAGTGCATGGTAACTTATTCCAGTGGTTCACCTCATATATAAAAAACCGATGTCAAGCTGTGGCTATAAACGGGTTCACATCCGTTTGGGGTAAAATACCTTCTGGAGTCCCGCAGGGATCTATCTTAGGCCCATTATTATTTATACTATTTATAAATGACGTATCCACATGCTTTCAGCACTCTCAAGTCCTCCTATTTGCTGATGATATGAAAATTTATAAGGATATAACTAACGAAACCGATTGTCTCTTACTTCAAGAAGACCTAAGTAGATTCGAAGCCTATTGCGATGCAAATAAACTTGATCTTAATACTAGTAAGTGTTATTCAATGGTTTTCTCACGTAAGCATTGTGACACGAAATATACGTATCAACTTAAAAGCCAAGGTCTCACTAGCGTAAATCACATGGGAGACCTCGGGGTAGTTCAAGACTCCAAAGTACTATTCGATCAAAATGTGACACATATTGCTAAAAAAGCGTCTAAAGCTTTGGGCTTTCTAATCAGATCTTGCTACAAATTCAAAAAAGCCAAAACCTTAAAAGTTTTGTATTGCTCACTTGTTCGAAGTATATTGGAGTACAACTCCCAAGTCTGGAACCCACGCTACTCGATTTACATAAATCAACTTGAATCAGTGCAAAAAAGATTTCTTAAGTACCTTATATGTACTATCGTAAACCGGTGTTTACGATAGTACATATAAGGAGCGATGCACAAGACACCATCTTCTTCCCCTCGAAGTTCGTAGAAATATCGCAGACTTAACTTACTTGTCAAAAATACTTAAAGGCAGTGTCGACTCGAGCGAACTATTAAAACACATCAAGCTTATAGTACCTCGTAGTTTTACTACGCGTAACAAATCACTGAAGTTACTTACGTCGACTTTTGATAATTCGTTAGATTTTACTATCATACAAAAAAAATATCATTTTAATTTACCGTTCGTATGTTCATAACTACGCGCGGCGCGCGAAGCGCCTAGAGCGTGTGACCCGCCCGCCCCGCCCTCCCTCCCCGCCGCCATCCATAGACATAAAAAGTGTCGAACCAACGAACTAAAATCTATGGAAGCGTAATTACAAAAATATTGCTTAAAAAATGGCACCACGGGGCTGGAAAAGTACAACCCGCTCAGCTTTAGTCGGGCCAGCCACGCATCCGGTGACTGACGTTAATGTTTTTTTTTCAATAAATTGCAGTTTGTAATGTAGAGAAAAGATAGAAAGAGAGAATTTATTAGAAATGACGTCCTTTATAGTCAAATGGTGTAAAAAATGCAAAGAAGGCAGTAAAAAGATGCAGAAAAAACGTATCTTATTTTTTCGTTTAAGTATAGAAAATATCTATAAGTATACAAATTATGGTCGCTAATAAGCAACCAGTGTTCAGACGCTTTGTGCTGCATAGTTGAATGCCAGCATTTTTAGCTCTATCCACTTAGTTGTACTTTTCATGTGGTGCCATTTTTTGAGCAGAATGCTTATTCCATAGTTTTAGTTCGCTGTGTAGAACAGTACAATAAAAACTTGAAAATTCATTTTTGGTGAATGTATTGAGTTATGATAAAAGTCGTAGAACAAACGTTGTTGTTTATGATGTTGGTAATCTACTCCTGTGAGGTTGTTGGTGTTTTACAAATAACCCTGTATAATTACGTTCTCAAATGCGTTGAGCAGATACCGGAGTGCGCACATCATGCGTGCGCCTGTGCGACCTGGCGGGCTGCGAGCGCGCGCGCCACACGCGCAACACGGGCGCGCGCATGGCGGAGTCGCGCGCCATCAACTCGTCGCTGCACGTGCTCGAGCGCTGCCTGCACACGCTGCGGCGTCGGCAGCGGAACCGTGCGCCGAGCGCCGCCTGCGTGCCATACAGGTAATACTGGGGTACTGGGGGTAGAGTCACTAACTGACAGGCATTTGCCGCTTTGACAGGCATTTTACGGCCAGCGCTGAGACAGGCATTTTTTTAATTTCGCGGTTTAACAGATTAAAAGATAGTGGATGAAACTGACGAGTTTCTTGCCGGTTGTTCTCGTTACGAGGTCTCCTGGTTAGGGTTTGCGAACCGATCGTGTAGCTTCTTTTACATTGATAATTCTAACAGCCTATACTAGATAAATTTCTTTGAGTTTTGAGTAGTTGTTAAGAGCTCAATGCTATGTAATTGTTCTTATTTCAGGCAACAGATGGCGTTGCCTTTGTTTAAGAGTTCGTTCTAGTTCCGGCTCGTACATTGTGGTGCTAATATCACTAACGCAGCTAACGAAACGTGTTGTCGTGGTACTGATTTGCTATTTAGTGTCGAGGTTACCAAAAAAAAAACTTTCATCTTCGTAAACATCAGAATATTTTCTATGAATTACTAATTACATGCCTACATTTTGAAAAATACAGAAATGTTATACATTTTTTGGTTTTTTTCTAAGGGACTCTGCCTGATGTTCTTTCTTAATAAATGGTAAAAAGAACGAACGCATCCTTATTTTTAATTTGTGAAAATTGAAACGCATGCTTAATCTTAATTTGTAAACTCGGAACACAGCGTTCGGTTAAAACATAGCAAAAATTAGCATATTCATCCCTTTTTGACGAAAAATTTTGTGTAGGTACGAATCAGAAAGTGGCATGATTCTGGCTGTGTTTCTGAACCACGCTATAAAGCGTTCCGAATCGGTGATTTTGTATGGTTTTGACAGATAGCTTAAGCGCGAACATAATTACACTACGTTACATTCAATAATGTAACGTTTTGAGAGGTCTTTTCTTTTCAAAAATATCTACCGATTTTTTGACTCTGATGCTACCGATTTTCTATTTTTTGGTTTAGTAACACTGAGCGCACGCTAGTATAGCGTATTGAAATGTAACTAGCGATTCGTGTTCATTGGTTGCGAAAGCCTTGATAACGATGCGTTTTCCACTCATTAGTAGGGAGTACTCGTACTCGTTGTTGGCGACCCTTAACCCTGCAATGTTGATAATTGAATTTAAATCTTATCTTAGGGAATCAAAGTTAACCCGTCTACAAGGCGTTCGCGGGGAGTCTGTGGCGATGCGGTAGTGTCTCTTTACCACTGACGTCAGTTATAATTGACGTCAGTGCTCTTAACCCTGCAATAATGATGATTGAGCTTCAACCTTACCTTAGGGAATCAAAGTTAACCCGCCTGCTGGGCGCGGGGCTGTCGGGCGCGCGCGGGGAGTCCGTGGCGATGGTGGTGACCCTCAACCCCGCGCCGGAGTACGCGCATGAGACTAAACACGTACTCCAGTTAGCTGCCGTCGCTAAGGATATACGTGAGTCAACTTGTTTAATTCTCTATAATGCTATGGTATCCTATTTATACGCGTTATACCGGGTGTAACAAGACACTCAACGAAGCCGAGGTCTACGTATTCTGCCCATCATCAGGATCATTTCTGTTCAAAATTATTGTTGGGAAACGATTATAATTTTTGGTGTTAAAAAAGCATTGCATACATTACCACGCAATGTTACGCGTACAAAAGACCGCCTGCGAGTGTATGCTACACAGCTGCGTGCGGCCGAGTTGAAAGGCAACGTTTGTGTGCGTGCTCATGAGATACATTGAGTGATGACGTTTTAAAGCTATTGTTTATTACGAAATACATAAAATCTTGATGATGTTTCTGTAGACAAAAATTAGGAAATAACGAATAAAAAAGATTTCATATTCTTTTTTTTTAAATTGACTTTAACCTTCAATAACTTCGTAGCTATTGGTTTCCCAGGTATAGTCTAAAAGACAAAAATGACCCTGATGATGGGCGGAATGCGTGGACTTCGGCTTCGTTGGGTTGTTCGTCAAGACATTGTTACACCCATTATGTTATATGCAATGTCTGACATCAGCTTAAACATTCCTACATTCCATAGGCCGACCTCAACGTTTGAAGGAGACCAAAACAGTACATTTTTAAAGTAAGCCTGATGGTCTCCTATTTACGCCGTAGACCGCTTACAGCGTCAGAAAGAAATGTACTGTTGTGGTCTCTTTCAAATCCTGACTTCGGGAGTATGAAATGTATAGGAATGTTTACGCTGACATCAGATGTCGCGTATACCTTATGCTATAGTGATAAAGAAATGTAAGTACCTACTGTTGTTTATAAACACTGTGACGCTGTAAGACATCAAAATTGTATGAAACAACTGATTTCTCGCGTTTTCAGAGTTGGTTCCATAGTAAAAGTTGTTCAGTTTGATGGTCCGAATAAAAGGTTTTCCTATTGGGTTCATTCATTAACATGTATAGGCAATTTCCTAACAGAGGTGAACAGTACGATAGCCGAGACTACTCAAGAGAGCAGCATTGTGGACACCACAGTCAGCACCAACGCTGACGTCATGAGACTTCGCTCGGACAATGAACGTTTGCACTTCGAGCTTCTGCAGTAAGTACTGTGTATTGAATACAAAGTTATAAACATTTATAATCAAAAATATTTCAATAAGGTACCAATCAGACTAATGTACATTCAACGGCACGTTGGGCTTCCACAACAGGGTAATCAGTTTCAATCAATTTTAAACTTAAATTTGAAGACATGAAAGTTCAAATTAAATTGGAGATTTTTTGGCAGTTTTATGTGTATGTTAACATGACATCAGCCATTTTTAATGTCCCCGGTGCTGGGGCACAGGCCTTCCTTATGAATGGATAAGAAGGAAGCCATAACCTACCACGCAGGCCCAATGCGGATTGGTGGATATTAACGACTGCAAATGCAGCCGAGAGCGACGGCTTAACGTGCCTTCCAAAGCACAGAAAAGCTCGAGACGATATATTTTTGGTCACCCATCCCATGACTAAACCCTTGCGCAAGTTGTTTAACCTCCGCAATCGCAGGGCTTGACGCTAAACCACTAATCGAGCAACTCTAATGAAAACACTTTTCAAAAATTATAAACTGGACCAGCATCAATTTAGATTAAATTTAATAATTATCTTAATATAAAAAAATAGCTTTACATCGTACATATTTACACATACACACATCCAAAACACACACACACACACACACACACACATACACACACACACACATACACACACACACACACATACACACACACACAATAAACCGTCACAATTATTTTATTTAGCACAGCACACAACTCATAATCATTAAACATAAACCAACTCCACGCAATTTGTTTGTTTGTAACTATTTATGGGCATTATTTATTTATAAACGCACATTGAAAAATATTTTGAAACTTAGAAAATGTTTATATAATTAGTTTAGCACTTAGCAGTAACTAAACAATGTAAAATTGAAACAACAAATGTATCTTTTGTAATCTTAGAAGGAGCGGAGCTCTTAACACAGGTTTTATACTTAAAAGGGGCCTCAGCCATATAATATGTAATGTACTTAAAAGATACTGAATAAATATTTTTTCATTTTAAATAAGTTTTCATTGTAGAAATATTTTTTTATTTAGTTTGTTATTTGCAATCTTCGTAAACAGTGCAAAAAAATGCGTTTTAAATAAATAGACATGGCATATGTCGTGGCCCTATTAGGCCTCGCTTAGGTATTAGGCCTCTTAGGCCCTATTACTCTATTAATTCTTCAGAATAATTACAGGTTTATAAACCCCCATCATTTTACATTTATTAGTGTATTCACTTCTCAAGCTTACGCGCTCACTAGACATGAAATAAAACAATTTTTAACGGATACTAGCGCGGTTTTATTGAAAGCACTTTGGTAATTAGTTGGTATTTGGTTTGATTTTTGGTTTTCCCGACGTTTCGGCAACTTTGCAGCTGCCGTGGTCGCGTACCAAAGTGCTTTCAATAAAACCGCGCTAGTATCCGTTAAAAATTGTTTTATTTCATTTATTAGTGTTTTTTATGTAAATGTCTTATCAAGGTATTGAAAGGTATTGATTGAGAATTAACAACATTTACAAAGAATAAAAAATAAAAAAAATAAAAATTATGCAAAATTATGACTTGGTCCTGCGACTCTGACATTCATTTGTCAACTTTCAACAAATTCAATCAGGAGATTGAATATGAAATGGAATGGTCAGTATGGGTTTTAACTTTTTTACTTGCCTCTTCGTAGAGCTCAAGCGCGCAATAAAGAGCTGTTGGCGGTGATGGAAGAGAAGCAGCAGCAGGCGGCCAACACGATGCGGGAGCTCGTGGAGGAGGCCAAGGACATGACCCGGCAGTACTACGAGGCGCAACTGCAGTCGCTGCGGACTGAGGTCAGTGTATACACGATGCGGGCCAAGGACATGACCCGGCAGTACTACGAGGCGCAACTGCAGTCGCTGCGGACTGAGGTCAGTGTATACACGATGCGGGCCAAGGACATGACCCGGCAGTACTACGAGGCGCAACTGCAGTCGCTGCGGACTGAGGTCAGTGTATACACGATGCGGGCCAAGGACATGACCCGGCAGTACTACGAGGCGCAACTGCAGTCGCTGCGGACTGAGGTCAGTGTATACACGATGCGGGCCAAGGACATGACCCGGCAGTACTACGAGGCGCAACTGCAGTCGCTGCGGACTGAGGTCAGTGTATACACGATGCGGGCCAAGGACATGACCCGGCAGTACTACGAGGCGCAACTGCAGTCGCTGCGGACTGAGGTCAGTGTATACACGATGCGGGCCAAGGACATGACCCGGCAGTACTACGAGGCGCAACTGCAGTCGCTGCGGACTGAGGTCAGTGTATACACGATGCGGGCCAAGGACATGACCCGGCAGTACTACGAGGCGCAACTGCAGTCGCTGCGGACTGAGGTCAGTGTATACACGATGCGGGCCAAGGACATGACCCGGCAGTACTACGAGGCGCAACTGCAGTCGCTGCGGACTGAGGTCAGTGTATACACGATGCGGGCCAAGGACATGACCCGGCAGTACTACGAGGCGCAACTGCAGTCGCTGCGGACTGAGGTCAGTGTATACACGATGCGGGCCAAGGACATGACCCGGCAGTACTACGAGGCGCAACTGCAGTCGCTGCGGACTGAGGTCAGTGTATACACGATGCGGGCCAAGGACATGACCCGGCAGTACTACGAGGCGCAACTGCAGTCGCTGCGGACTGAGGTCAGTGTATACACGATGCGGGCCAAGGACATGACCCGGCAGTACTACGAGGCGCAACTGCAGTCGCTGCGGACTGAGGTCAGTGTATACACGATGCGGGCCAAGGACATGACCCGGCAGTACTACGAGGCGCAACTGCAGTCGCTGCGGACTGAGGTCAGTGTATACACGATGCGGGCCAAGGACATGACCCGGCAGTACTACGAGGCGCAACTGCAGTCGCTGCGGACTGAGGTCAGTGTATACACGATGCGGGCCAAGGACATGACCCGGCAGTACTACGAGGCGCAACTGCAGTCGCTGCGGACTGAGGTCAGTGTATACACGATGCGGGCCAAGGACATGACCCGGCAGTACTACGAGGCGCAACTGCAGTCGCTGCGGACTGAGGTCAGTGTATACACGATGCGGGCCAAGGACATGACCCGGCAGTACTACGAGGCGCAACTGCAGTCGCTGCGGACTGAGGTCAGTGTATACACGATGCGGGCCAAGGACATGACCCGGCAGTACTACGAGGCGCAACTGCAGTCGCTGCGGACTGAGGTCAGTGTATACACGATGCGGGCCAAGGACATGACCCGGCAGTACTACGAGGCGCAACTGCAGTCGCTGCGGACTGAGGTCAGTGTATACACGATGCGGGCCAAGGACATGACCCGGCAGTACTACGAGGCGCAACTGCAGTCGCTGCGGACTGAGGTCAGTGTATACACGATGCGGGCCAAGGACATGACCCGGCAGTACTACGAGGCGCAACTGCAGTCGCTGCGGACTGAGGTCAGTGTATACACGATGCGGGCCAAGGACATGACCCGGCAGTACTACGAGGCGCAACTGCAGTCGCTGCGGACTGAGGTCAGTGTATACACGATGCGGGCCAAGGACATGACCCGGCAGTACTACGAGGCGCAACTGCAGTCGCTGCGGACTGAGGTCAGTGTATACACGATGCGGGCCAAGGACATGACCCGGCAGTACTACGAGGCGCAACTGCAGTCGCTGCGGACTGAGGTCAGTGTATACACGATGCGGGCCAAGGACATGACCCGGCAGTACTACGAGGCGCAACTGCAGTCGCTGCGGACTGAGGTCAGTGTATACACGATGCGGGCCAAGGACATGACCCGGCAGTACTACGAGGCGCAACTGCAGTCGCTGCGGACTGAGGTCAGTGTATACACGATGCGGGCCAAGGACATGACCCGGCAGTACTACGAGGCGCAACTGCAGTCGCTGCGGACTGAGGTCAGTGTATACACGATGCGGGCCAAGGACATGACCCGGCAGTACTACGAGGCGCAACTGCAGTCGCTGCGGACTGAGGTCAGTGTATACACGATGCGGGCCAAGGACATGACCCGGCAGTACTACGAGGCGCAACTGCAGTCGCTGCGGACTGAGGTCAGTGTATACACGATGCGGGCCAAGGACATGACCCGGCAGTACTACGAGGCGCAACTGCAGTCGCTGCGGACTGAGGTCAGTGTATACACGATGCGGGCCAAGGACATGACCCGGCAGTACTACGAGGCGCAACTGCAGTCGCTGCGGACTGAGGTCAGTGTATACACGATGCGGGCCAAGGACATGACCCGGCAGTACTACGAGGCGCAACTGCAGTCGCTGCGGACTGAGGTCAGTGTATACACGATGCGGGCCAAGGACATGACCCGGCAGTACTACGAGGCGCAACTGCAGTCGCTGCGGACTGAGGTCAGTGTATTACTTTTTTATGCACAACGGGCATAGTGCTTGACCCTCACTGCACTTGATGTTAAGTGACGATAAGGCCGAAGGTGGAAGCGCACTACTCCCGGAATCCTCATCACTGAGGAACTGGCTATCTTACCTCCAACTGCCGGAACACAACAATTTTTAAATTGTTGTTATGGCGTTAGACTCAGGTAATATGGTGGTAGCTATTCAGGTGGACTTGAAATAAGCCCTACCACCAACCAACCCGAGTACAAATTGTACCCCCCTGGGAATAGAACCCGGGACCCCTGCGTCTAACACAGGTGGGCGAACCTCTAGACCACAGAGACGGTTAAACTTTGAATATTTCCATTTAGAATTTGTGTTGACGGTAGCGGAAATCTACCACCATGAAGCTTGTGGCGTCCTCTGAGAGGACAAATTTCATACGACAGAAAAGATAAGACCTACGCGATAGAAAGAGAGGCAACTATGTGAATGTTTTGGAACGAAGGAAGCGCTGTGTAACTTGAATTGCATTTTATTATATCAGAGCAAGAGTCGCAATTTATTTAAACGATTTTGCGGAGTGCAACTTCTATACGCTAGTACTATTATCTATCCTGTGCTAGAAATCAGAAAGCTTGACTGACACCGAACCGTCATTAAGTGTCAAAGTCCTAGCTCGGGGTCTATTCTATATGACAGCAGGGTCCATCGCCTCCGCAGTGGCCCTGGACCTCGATTCTGTTTTGTTAAAGTAATCGTATCTCAATCATGTTTTAAATACTCAAAAAGCATTACTAATACGACGCTTAATAATAGGAATATAAAATGCTTTTTAATGACCGACCTTATGTCAATAATAACGTAAGGATTCTGGCAAAATTTCGTTTTTAAATTTATTCTGTAAAATTCTACATACACTAGTGCAGGTATGGCAATAGTACATTATGAGACAAGTTAGCTTAGGTTGCTCATTGCACACAAGGCTGTGGGTTGCAGCCCGAGCCGCAGGCGAGGGCGTAACTCAGCCGAGTGTGCAATCAGCAAAAGCTCACGAGTTTCATACGACGTTTTTCAACACATTTGCGAGGAAAATATAAAATAATTTACCACACAGCAACAAATACGACAAAAACAAAATATGACAATTATAAGAAAAGGCGCGTAGGTTTTTTTTTTGTTTTTTTTTTCACTCGCCTAATGCAAGAATATTTTGCGAACAAAGGGGTGAATGAGCATACAGCCTACTTCAAAATTATAATTTGAAGAGATAAAATGCAAATATTTTAATATTTTATATCAAAATATTGTGAATTATGAATAATTTGATAATAATAAATATTTGTTTGACTTAATGAGGACTTACACATTTATTTATTTCAAAAGTGAATATGAATTTTCAGCGGCATAAAACCTCTTTGATGTTACTAAAAAAAATAACTGTATTACCCGGTTAAATTAGGAATGCTCTATTTACTCGCATAGAACTTGCAGTAAGGTACTAATTGAACTTTTTAAGGATAATTCTATAACAACCTAGTGTTTTATATATTATTGCACGCGTTTGTTATAGCTCGGTTTATGGCCCTAAAAGCGATGTATTAGGGCTCACTTTACGAGCAAGTGTGTTGAAAACCTTTTTGTACCAACAAGCCATTTTTCTAAAGATATTTTTAATGAGGTAGACGTGCCATAAAATAATTTTGACTTTGTGATTATTGGGAAAAAATAATTATAAATACTATCAACTCAAAATTCTTTATTTACTACAAAAAAAAGGAACATTTTGCAATGTTTTAACTATACGCGTAATTTAAATTAATAAGTTCGTAATTTTTTCGTAGTGCATAATGAATTTTGTGATTGGTGTCGTTCCCAAAATATTGTGTCGCATGCCATTGGTTCGCCATCCCTGCACTAGTGGGTTCGTATATTTGTTGCCACTTATTCAAAAGTTGAATCGTACAGTGTGGGCCGCCTGTATCCCGCCATCTTGACTTTCACTGTAATCGTCAAAATCATCGTATGCGCATGCGTGTTTCAAACTGTGACATATTTTGTGACTCACAAGTTGCAATGACCAAGCAATAACTGTTAAGCGACCTTGTTTTTGTTTTGACTTGTACCTTTGTTTAAGATAGGAATGATATTGATTCTAATTTAGAGATGTATACTCGCAGATGGAGGATATGGCTGAAGAATATGAGAGTCGGCTGGCGCTGCGGCAACTCGGTGCTGCGGCCGGCGGGGAAACGCCATCTCGGGCGCTGCAGAAAAAGGTTCAGTATAGCTACATTATACAGGGTGTATTTTTGTTCATTCTCCAAATTTTAAGGATGTTTTCCGTCCATGATACTAAACAACTCTCTTCAAGAAACATTTTTTTTTCCCTTATTAAACTGATCACGTGGGCTCTTTGATTTGTATGTATAGTAGTGATGCACCGATTCCTGTTTGAGGGATTAGGATTATCCCATCTGATAATCCCCGATTAGGATTAGGATTACGATTAGTTCGTACGTACGTTCGTTCGTACGTAGATCGATGAAGTGAAATACTTTATTCACGTCTGGCAACACAGCCATCAAATCTTCTTCAAGTTCTTCACCTCTCCGCCTACTATCGACAATTCGTTACCATTATTCGTAACCAAAATATACTTAATTTTGTTATAGTAATCTTTAGAATTCTTTAAATGCTGTAGAAGGCGTACCCGTTCCCGTCCCCATTTAGAATTGGGTCCAGCCAGAGAAATTAGTATTCCGTTCCCCTTCCTGTTCCCGTTCCCCTTACGGAGGGGGACGGTATGTGAAAGTGGATGTAAGTATCCACTTTCACTTACCGTTCCCCTCCACCTCCCTCCTCACCTTCTATTCCTCCTTCCCCTTCCCCTTCCCCTTATAATTTTTAATCGTCAGCCCAAACAAAATTTTAACATCCTAGCTTTGAAACTAAGGGACTACTTTCAGCCGCTAGGGCTCTACGCGTATCCTAACAATCAATCAATTTAGAGTTTTATAACGGGTGTAACAAGATCCTTAACGAAGCCGAATTCCACGCATTCCGCCCATCATCAGGATCATTTTTGTCTTTAGGACTATACCTGGGAAACCAATAGCTACGAAGTTATTGAAGGTCAAAGTAAAAATGAAACATTTTTTTATGAAATCTTATTTTATTCGTTATTTCCTAAATTTGATCCAAAGAAACATTATCAAAATTTTAAGTATTTCGTAACAAACAATGGCTTTAAAACGTCATCACTCAATGTCTCTCTCTGAGCACGCACATAAATGTTGCCTTTCAACTCGGCCGCACGCAGCTGTATAGCATTCACTCGCAGGCGCGATCCGTTGTACGCGTTACATTGCGTGGTAATGCATGCAGTGCTTTTTTAACACCAAAAATTAAAATCGTTTCCCAGCAATAATTTTGAACAGAAATGGTCCTGATGATGGGCAGAATACGTAGTCCTCGGCTTCGTCGAGGGTCTTGTTACACCCGGTATGTATAGATTTACCTATATTCAATAAGTCGTACATTCATTGCACCACCCAATACTCCCCCTGCTGAAATAATTCTTATTAATATTTTGAAATATCTCTTTCCAGGTTGATCAGTTAATGACTGAGGTTGCGCTATTAGAGGTAGGTTATGTTATTTTAATCTTTACATAATCATTGTTTTGAAATCAAAAAAAATAAGTTTTAATATTATTTTGTATGTGCTAGGAAAAAGTGGCTGCTGAACAATTAGCCCGCGCACGCGCAGAAGAAGAGGTGCAACATCTGAGAGCGTGTATTGAAGAAAGAGATGGTAAGATACTGGGCAACTTTTTTTTTATATATAAGGTTCAATCTTTATTACTAAGAGCATAATGTTGTAGAAAATAAAGTCCTGTTGCGGTCTGAAGCATACAAAAACTCCTTCATCTTAGCACAGAATAGATAATAGTACTAGCGTACAGAAGTTGCCCTCCGCAAAATCGTTTAAATAAATTGCGAATCTTGTTCCGACACAATAAAGTGCAATTTAGGTCGCACAGCGCTCTCTTCGCTACAAAATATTCACCTAGTAGTTGCCTCTCTTTCTATCGCGTAGGCCTTATCTTTTCTAACGTATGAAATTTGTCCTCTTAGAAAACGCCGAGCGCTTCATACTCGCGCGCGGAGCCCTGAACTTAGTTAAGATGTTTATAGCAATAAACACTCATTTGTTTCAGAAAAAGCCTTCGAAGAGAACACACCACCCATCTGCGAAGATGTAATGACTCTATCTGAGAGTGAAGAGGAAAGCGATGAGGAACACGATCCTCTCAACGAGAGTCTCGAGCCGACATTCAAAAAGGAAGATATCAACAAATCTCGGCTCATAAACAGTTATATTGACCACCATAGTCTACGCTATGACTCCACAGCACCCAGCTACCACGATATCACTGAATTCACAGCTGATAATCTTGAAATTAATAGCGGGAATAAATCTGATGACACGCTTAAAGATCATAATGAGTCTTTAGAAGAAATGGCGAAAAATATTGTGTACGCAAATGCCGATGATACTGGAAAAATTGTAATTGAATCTGTTAATAAAACAATGTACAATGATGGAGTCCATAGTGACAATAAAGATTTAGTTACGGAGCCGATAAAAACAAAAGATAAATCTAATGTTGCATTAGAATGTATTGGTATACTTACTGAAGTTTCAATCGATGACGTGAATGTCTCTGAAAATGTAGAAATTGATGAAAAACTAACTTCAGGCAAGTCAAGTGAAGGAAGTGCGAGAGGTACCTATTTCGTGAAGACTGATGATTTTGATAAACATGCCAATATTGATAAAATAAAATCTTTTGCTAGAGGTACTTATTTTGTTAGTGATAAAAATATTAATCCTGAACCTGAATTATTTGAACCAAGAAATGTATCAAAAGCGAATCGTATAGAAGTCGATGTTGAACATCTTGATAGACTAGATAAAGCAGTAGAACTACCGGAAACATTCGTGACTAAAATAATCAAGTCAGTGGAAAGAACAAAAGGGCGAGATACTTCTCTGGCTCAGTTTGAACAATTGGAAATGGCAGCAAAAACTTGTGACGAAAATGGAGCTGAAATTAGCAACGACTTTGGACAAATTAAATTACTTTCGGAGAAAAGGACTTTCTTTGATTATAAACCTTTGGATATTGTTACAGAGGAACTAAGACCAAGTCGGAAAGTTAATAAAGAAAAGCAGAAATATTTCGATAGTATAGATCTGAATGTTGAAAGAACTTCTAGCAAAAAAGTTAATGAAATTTTAAATGATATAAACAAAAATGATGACACACGCTCCCCTTCAATAGTCAAAGACGATGTCTTGAATGATTTTAAACCCAGTGCAATAAAAATACTGTTGGGAGAGAGTTTGACAAGGCAACCAGATATAATTTCGTCTGTACACAAAAATAGTATATTGCATAAGAAACAAGAATCTATTGATATATTTGAGGGGCTGGATTCTCCTCACCTAAATGTAAAAACGACAGAATCGCATGACGTAGTAGAGAGTGCGCGAGAATCTATTAAACAACTTGTTTTAGAACAAAAATCTGCAAGCAAAGCTAATGCTAAACAAGATATCAGATCAGGACCATCGGTGATACCTGAAGAACCATTACATGAAACTAAAATTTGTCTACCAACTGACAAAGTTCATACAAATGATTCTGTAAAATCAACAATCACATCGGAAATATTTGAAATGATTGTTTCACAAAATGAACTACAAATGGAACGCAATCAAGAAAATACTATGGAAGAGTTTGACAACATTTATAAAGACATCACAGCTCCGCGTCCGACTGATTTCGATGTTCTAGTTTCGCAAGAAACTTATATTTCTGATAATAAGGAGATTAAAACATCAGGAGAAAAAACGAAATATAATTTGAGGCGTAAAACACATACTAAGGATTTACGGTTCGCCGACAAAGATGAAGTTGAAGAAGTATTGCTCGAGAGCAGTGCAAAATGCGAAAGTGTAAGAAGCAAACCTACTAAGAGGAATCTACGGTTGCGCAGAAAGAGAAACATGACGGAATCTGAAGATAAATTTGATCAAGAGAAAGACAAAGACACTGATAATCTTAAACTCAAAGATATTGTTAATCTACAGAATGAATTCTCTGACGTAACAATGAATGTTACTGCACCGTCGAAAGAGGTGAAGGATATACCTTCTCCTGAAAAGCCTGTAGGGGAAGAAGAAAATGTCCCTCCACTACTTGGAATTCAAAGCTGCCCATCTAAGAGGTAAGTTTATTAAATAAATAAATATTACACAACATCACAAACCAATGTTTACTTTTGCAAACTGTAAACTTTCAGTTCGTTTAATACAAGTGCTCTAGCTACTTACTTTGAAATCGAAGATTGCTCCAATACTTTGTAACTGACGCGTGGGCACAGAATACATAATAGTACAAGTACAGAAGATCCACTCCGCAAAGTCATTTAAATAAATAGCGACTCTATCCCATACACAATAAAGTGCAATTCAGGTCCCACACCGCTCCCACCCTACAGTTATATTCACCTAGAAGTTGCCTCTCTTTCTATCGCGTAGCTCTTATCTCTTCTAACGACTTTAAGGTTTGTTCTTTTAAACAATAATTAAATAATAGGTACTTAATGTACTTAAATACATTTCAAAAAACCTAGGCTAGGTACAATCGACGCCCCATCAGACTATACATGCTGACTGAGGAAATTTGATTTCTTACGAAATAACATTGTCATTAATAATTAACTTTATTTCGAAAGTAGGTAAGTAAGTACCTACCTAATCTATAAATTATTATTTCAATAAATACCTAGTTGGGTGAAGATTGTTTGGCAAATAAGACAAGTAAGTACCTAAGAATAAACGGATACTAAATAATATCTAGGTAGTAGACAAGCACTTTTTACGTTTCGATGTCATTTTGAACTTTTGAAAGTGTGAAAAACGTAAGGTTCGGATCCTTTATATTAGTATTAAGATGAACGCGGCGAGTGAGTGACTATCGAAATCGAACTGCTAACAGCCAGCCAACGGCGGCAGCCCTCTGAAATTAGTCCGTCCGGACGGACCCGCTGCCTACTTGTAGCTTCGTACCTAAAGCGCGGAGTGCGCCTAGCCTGGCGTGGGCTTGTATAAGCGATGTTGGTGAGATCTTTTTCACGCTACTTTTATGCAAAGGAATCATTTATTAATCCTTACTCTCATAAAGACTGGCTTTTTCAAAATAATTCCTTAAATAATTGATTAAAAATTTCAAAAAAAAATATGTACGCTGTTAGAAATTGAAAAACATCGAAATGGTTTTTGATTTAAGGTTTAACCTTATAAAAAATAAAAACACGTCAATTATAATAGTTTACATCAAAGTATAAAATAAACCTAACCATAACCTAAAAACTAATAGTAGAAAAAAGTAAAAAAGCACTCCTTCTACAAATTCTACTTATGAAGTACAAGTAAAAACGAAATATGTGCAATGGTTATTTGGTTTAAAAACAAAATGTTTGTGACATGTATTTTATTTCTTATTATAAAAAAAAATCCTTATGGTGGTGATGTGTATATTGTGCTGTTCCTTCCTTTCTGGACGTGATTATTACTGTAAGTATAGATAAGATTGATTAAAAAAAGGTTTATAATTTCTCGATAAAATTTCCATTCGATTACATACTATACATAACATTACTACTATACTAAACATTACACTATTAGTCACAAACTAATAGTGTAATGTTTCGCCTTCATTTTTTTATTTTTTAGTTTAAATAATGACATTTTATTATTATGATTAGAGTGACGCCGTCGACGCGAAGCTGCCTTAAGTTGTTCACGTGTTTTTTGTGTCCGAGGGCGGAGCCACTGATCGAGGGCGAAGCGAGCTTAAAGAACCGCCCGCGAGAGCGCTTTGTACACATATTTATGGACTTTTTAATATTGTTTATACCCTTTTTAACATAACTTAACTTTTAGGAACGAAGGAAGAAATTAAAAAGATAATGAATGACCCGCGTCCACTGACATGAAAAAATTTTTTTTATTTAACTGGACAGGCTGTCTGTATGATTTGACAGCAAAGTTCTTGTGCCTATTTGAAACGCCACTAGCGTGCGTCTAAAGAACTAATTTTGACGTACAATATGAAAATAGTTGCCGTGGTGGTCTCTCCAGACTTCAAACTTTAGTACCACGTACGCACGCTATGCTCACGCTACGTCCTACAGCGCCAACATGGCGGAAATCAAATAGGCACAAAAACAGTTTGACATAAGCCTGTCCAGTGTAAATATATGCAGGTCAATGGCGACAATAGAATTATTAAAGCTCGTCGCGCCCTCCAGCGCTGAAGACGTCGCAAGAGTCATACCATTGAAGAAGAACAATCGCTTAGAGCGATTTATGAAGAAGCCCATACGATTGCTACAATGGCTAAAGAGGATGCTAAATTTGGGGCATGGCAAGAGTTTTTAGCCGAAAATTATGGAGAGGATACTCAGCGTCCGTAGTTGCTTCTGGTTAATCGGACTAATACTTAGCTAGCATTTGATTTTGCTAAATGCTGTTTATTTTCGTTATTGATTATGTTAATTGTTAGTAAAATAATTTGTTGTTTGAGATTTGAGTTTGATTTTATAATACGAGCCAGAGTACTAGAGTCTAAGGCTCGTATTATAATTCATACTCGAACCTCTGCTTGAGTACAGTTAGAAAGGAAGCGCTCATGGCGGAGCTTGACAGAGTGATCGTACTCGATCACATTTGTTAAGCAACGCTGGGCCTAGTCAGGTGTCGAATGGGTGACCGTTAAGTGGCATTACAACCGAGCGCTTCTGTGCTTCGGAGGGTACGTTAAACTGTCGGTCCCGTCTGTTGTCGTCTGATAACAGTCGTTGAACCAAGTTAGAGGCCAGAGAGAGACCAGAGGTGGCCACTAATCCTCATACGATAAGAAGAAAGGGATGGTTATATTCATCGCATATACCGCCATCTGTTTCTAACTGTACTCAAGCAGAGTTTTGAGTTTGATTCTGTAATACGATCCAGAGACCGATAAATAAGGAGTATTTAGTTAAAATTACTGTTTTTTTTTCATGATATTAAAAACTTGTTTTTATTTTAAGCTGAACTCTAAATACAGAAAATAAAGAATTCTTGAATGTAAATTTTACTTATTTATCTTATCGTAATTGGATTTTAGTGTAAACTTAAAAAGCTTTGGATATAGTATGGTAATGTTTACTGTTTGTTCTGCGTACAGCGTGACGCGAAGTCGCCGGAAGCTGTTCACCCCTCGGGCGGAGCCGCTGGACGAAGACGAAGACCCCGGCGGCAGCGCCAGCGCCGAGCGCGTGCGCGCGCCGCGCCCCTCCTACCACCGCCCCAGGGCCCGTCGCAAGCTCTGAATACATACACATTAGCATTCATACTAGAGATGCGCCGAATGTTCGGCCGAATATTCGTATTCGGCAAATTCGCCATATATTTTCATGTTCGTATTCGGCCGAATATTCGGTTGATTTGCCGAATAATTACCGAATGGTTAAATTGTACCAATAATACCAATTATTTATTGACAAAATAAAAAAGATAAAGAGGAATGTCTAGCAAACGGTCTCCATACAAACGGCGATAACGTTTCCCACCCTCTCTAAACCTTAACCTAGGTACAGCACATTTTATATATAATTCTACAGCAATGAATTTTCGGTATGTTTTTGAAATGCCTAAAAACTACGGCTATATGTTTTTTTTAAATATTGTAGATTTAAAAATATTGGCACTTTTTTTGTTTTGTATGAAATCACTAAAATGCAAATATTTCAAAATCTTTGATAGGTATTAAAAAAATCAAAACGGCCGAATGATTCGGCCAAATATTCGGTTCGGTACATTTTGGACCGAATATTCGGCCGAACATTCGTATTCGGTTAAACCTATATTCGGCGCATCTCTAATTCATACTGACCAACACTGT
This sequence comes from Agriphila geniculea, assembly GCA_943789525.1. Taxonomy (NCBI): domain Eukaryota; kingdom Metazoa; phylum Arthropoda; class Insecta; order Lepidoptera; family Crambidae; genus Agriphila; species Agriphila geniculea. The sequence continues at coordinate 3,615,792 of OX038881.1, forward strand.
AGGCGTCCTGAGTTTACGGTTAGCCGCTGGAGTGAGCTGTCATCCAAAAAAAATGCCCTTGAATGCTCCCCGTGTGACACTTGAAAGAATTATACCGATTTTACTATACAAGCTAGGCCATGATGCGCTTTGATGAAATTACCAAAATACTATAGTAATTTTATAGTGATTGCATGGGAAGAATATCATTAAAATATAATGCGGGAAAAAAGAGAAATCTCAATCTCAAGGAGCCGCTTGGGGTTACATTTTCCTATTATATGACATTTTGTTATCTACCCCTTTTTGACATGACATGAGTCTGTCACAGATATGTATTGTTAATACGCATCATGGCCCAGAATGCGGCATGATCCTTTCTTTTTTCCCTCACTCGTCAAAAACTTTTTTCACTTTAACGGCGGCGCGGCAAAGAATAGATATAAGTACTACCGTACAGAAAGCAAACTCTCCGCCCCGCCCCACAATCAATTACCTCACCGCGCCCCGCGACTTCTTATGCCAGTTCGTATGCTCATTCAATAGACCTAGACTTCACGCACACAGTTGCGCGTGTGCAAAAACGTCACTGTGTAGCGTCTGTGTAATTGGTTGTTGAAACGCGACGTTTGTATGGAGTACCCGGGGTGTGACGGCGGGGACGCCAGAGACTACAGACCCGAAAAATACTCGCGCCGCGAACCGCGGCCGCGAATCACGGGCGCGGTTTGCGCATGAAAACGGTGCGAAAAATATAGCCCTCCAGACTCGCGCGTGAACCGCGGCCGCGAATCACGGCAACATTAGTTCGGCACACAAGTACTTTGACGCGGACTAAAAAACCGCCACCGGACGGGGAACGCCGCGAAGCGCGAACGCGAAGCCCGTACGCGAAGCCGCGAAACCCTCCACACTCGCGGTTCGCGGGCTTTCGCGGCGCGAGTGTGGAACCCTCTTTTGGTATAGTACGAGCACAGAATAGATGTAAATACTACGTACAGAAAAGACACGGTTACCTCACCACAATTGCTGGGTTGGAGCGGTGCCGGTATTAGTGTGCCATGACCTTTACACACACAGTTGCACGTGTACAAAAACGTCATCTGACGTCATCTAATTATAACAGCGCGGTTGCATGGAGTGTCCGGGGTGTGGTACGAGGCAAACATGTTGATATCGAGTGGGGATTGCGCAGAACGCGTATTTTGGATATGCGTAGCGGTGGGGTACGCGGGGGCGGCGGAAGAGGGGCGCGTGCTATTGGTCGCTCACAAGTGCACATGTGCGAACTTATCCCCACTCCGTCGAAAAAGTGTCAAGAACTTCCTCGTACTGTAACATACTTCACAGTGCGACACAAGTATCTTGAAATGTTCGCGCATGTGCTCTTGTGAGTGACCAATAGCGCGCGCCCCTCTCCCGCCGCCCGCGCCCCTCACCGCTACGCATGCCTAAAATACGCGTTCCGCGCAATCCCCAATCGATTTCAAGATATATGCCTCGTACTGTACTCGATAGTGGACTGTGGTTAACATTTGTATGAAAACTTTACCGCCAGAGGCGCTGTGCCAAATTGCAAACAATATTGTTCTAAATTCGCTATCGAGTACAGTAAATGTTACTGCGCAAACTCACAATACAAAATGCCTGAACACTATAGTCCCATGTCACACTAAGTGCGCGTCCTGAATGGCAACGTCTCAGGCGTCGTCATCCCTAATGGGGTTGGCAACGCAAAGCTAATTGTAGATGTCGCTGCGTACGCTTGTTCCTATGACAGTAGACGTTCAGAACAAAATGTATAGGAAAATAGGTATTTATTTTATGGTTTTTTTTTACCTAAAAAGACTCATTGACCCAAAATGAATATAAAACCATATTCTACAATGCAAATGCCGAAATTAAAAGCCAAATTAAGACGTTTTTATTCTTACAGAATTTATCAATTTTTTCTATAACCAGATTTTTCGGAAATTTGTAAGTGCCAACATTTTTAAAGCCTATTACACAGAATTTAAACATTTTAAAGCTTAAGAAAACGATTTTTTAAGTAAAAGTCCTTGGTTTTCATAGTTCTCGTGGAACAAGCGTACGCAGCGCCATTTTGACAGTTGCCTTCCCCATTATCGTCGCACGACGAGATTAAACACGCGCATTACGCAGACATTAGGTGTGCTTTCATTTGTCTGAAAACAAACGAAAGTGCACCTTAAGTGCTTGAGATAAGGTAGATTTTGTCAAATACGTATTTTGATAGTTTTGAATGTTCGATCAGTTTGGCGCTGATTGTGGCATCAATCGTGGATCCCGGTGGCAGAAATTTTCAGAACATTACAATAAAAAAACTGTCGGCGAACAGTGAGAACTTATTACAATTATGAGTTAGTACACATCAGCGGGTTCGATTTTGACTAACTCATTATAATCAGTGTCTCTCGTCGTGGTACTTAAAAATTATGCTCCTGATTTATTTTGTAAATTATTTTTGTAACTATACAACGTGTCACAAAATAACACCTAATGCCGAATGTAGTAGGACCATCAAACTGAACAACTTTTACAATAGTCCGTGAGCCCGCGACAGTATTGCCTACGTCATATGACATCACGATGAAATGCATGGCACACGGTCGGAAAAGTTGTGCTGAGCGAGGATCAGAAGATTATCGCAAATAAAATTGGCCGGAAGCTTATGAAAATCTTCCACTTCCGGTCAAAATTTTAAGCTTATATTTACGTCATGTGACATCAGTAAGAGACCCGTGTAATTATTTAGTTTTCAATCGTAGAGAGAGTAAACATAAGTCTGTCAGTTCTGAAATGGCCGGAATACCTAAAACTTTTTTTTTTGTTTTTTAGTCATTTCAGAACTGACAGACTTATATTTACTCTCTCTACGATTGAAAACTAAATTATGACACGGGTCTCTTACTGATGTCACATGACGTAAATATAATCTTAAAATTTTGACCGGAAGTGGAAGATTTTCTCAAGCTTCCGGCCAATTTTATATGCGATAATCTTATCTACCTAACAAAGAAAAGAAGTCCTTTTTAAATTGGTGTATGTTAACATTGAATAGGTCCATAGAATGTGTCAAAATGGAACCAAGTATAATGTGTTAATCGTGTTTATTAATGTAATTAGTGATTAGATTATGTAAATTGTATTGATTTATTATCAAATATACCTACCTATTGATTAGTTAGTAAACTATCGAAGTTTTATTTTCACTTGTTCCTTGTAAAAGCTAATGTATGTAGTGCTTTGTCCACTGATTGTCGAATAATTTGTAACAGTAACTTGTATCCTACTCCTACTATAATAATATTGTAATTATAAATGTGAAAGTTTGGTTGTTGGTTGGTTACTCAATCACGCAAAATAACGACTGGACTGATTTAGATGAGTGTGAAATGATAAAATAATGATAAAAACACTTTACTTATTTTATTATGAAAGGAAGATATTATAAAGAAAAACAGCAAACAGAGAAAGCACACTAAAGGCGGCCTTATTGCTAAATAATAATAATAAAAGTTTATTTAAATCATGATGACATGTATACAAAAATTAGACATGCCTGTCTAATTTGAGGTGGGGGCGCTAATAACTGTAACACATTCTTATGACTACAACGGTTGTTAACGGTAATATGTTTTTGTATATGTCGTGGGCCAATCGTTGAATTGGGCCGATCGAGATCTGCCTGGGCAGATCACGATACGCCGGCATTTCTTGATTTGCCTTTTCAAAACCCGCCATATCGTTCACAGCATAACGTTTGACGATTTGCCCGGCCATGCTTGGGCAAATCGATTCTGTGGGGTGGCCAAAGTACAAGCAAATAAAATGAAGTTAAGAAAATAATTATTTTACTAATAAAGATAAAACCAGCCATGCTGGGATAAATAGTCTGTAGAGTTACCAAAGTATAAGTAAAATGAAAAAAAATTAGGTGTATTACTTATTTTTTTAATTTTGTTTATTATAAATCGTCATTCTCATCTTAACATTCTCATTATTATCATCTTAACACGTGGTTCGTTATACAAATGTCGCTTAAAAACGTATTGGTTCTATTATCACAATTTTCGATTTCTTGTGACGCCGCCATCTTGCTCGCACGTAAACACATCTGACAGAGCGCAAACAGCGTTACAGCGCCACAAGCGTCGAGAAACGGAAGTATATTACGATGCGCCCAGCCATATCTCGATGTGGCTAAGTACTAGTAGGGCAAATCGAAGAATAGGTTGCTTTTATCGATCTGCCTAATTTTTGATTGGGCACATCATGAAATTATTGGCCAGATCATGAAATGCCGGCACATCGTGATCTGGCCAGGCAGATCTCGATCGGCCCAGTTCAACGATTAGCCCACGACATATACATGTCATCATGGTTTAAATAAACGTTTTTGTATACACAGACATGATTTGAACTAAGGCAGCCATTACATGGTCATGCAAGCGTCAGTCAAATTCCATCAGTCATGAATTACGTTTGACTGTTGGTGACTGATGGAATTATATCGACATTACCCGGTCATTCTGACTGATCGTCAGTCATACGCAAAAATTCACAAAGAGTACACGTGTTCATGTATCAATTATGGATAATATTCATTTGGAAAGGCCTGTAATTAAATTTGATTGAATAAGAAACGGCTAATAAGAAAGCGTTGGGCAAAAGATTGGCTATTAAAAAAGGCTTTCTAAACCCATAAAAACTTGTTAAGAGGATAAAGACTATGCTAATTATTTTTGCATGAAAGATGTGTTTTTTATAACCTTTTAGTCTTAGTGACAGACACCATACCTAAAAAAGAAATTGCCATAATGCGAAAAGCTATAGGTAACTAAAAATAAAGATTGTTGTTGGAAATGGCTCTTGCTCTGGACCACTAATTATAAGATCCTGTAATTTTATGAAATGTGCACAGCACAGAGACAGCTTGCCACATGCTATACGTTTCCACCAACAATAGCTTACAATTCAGCGGTTCCCGAATGGAGTTCCGCGGAACCCTGGGATTCCGTAAGAGGCTTTCAGGGGTTCTGCAAAAATTCAAGAGTTACTAATACTAATCTTTTTGTTCTAACCATGTCCTAACTAAATAAATATTGTATATCTTAAAAGTCCTTCTTTTAAAGTCAAACTAACTTACAAGATGTGAACCGCTTCTTCGCTCCAACGTGAGTGTGCACCTTTAGCCAGCCATAAGTGCGGCTTTGAGTGTGGGATGCCATCTCTCCACTTGACCATTCGCTTGCGGGTGATATGCAGTCGTTTGTATGCGTTTTATTCCAAACTTCTTGATAAGTGGGTTGAATAACGAAGACTCGAACTGACGTCCTTGATCTGTGGTCACTCGAAGTGGGCATCCGAAGCGCGAAATCCATCCTTCGTAAATTGCTTTCGCTACTGTTTCAGCTGTTATGTCACGAGTAGGCATAGCTTCAGGCCATTTTGAGCAGCGGTCGATAATCGTTACTAGATATCGATAGTCGTTCGACGGTAGTAAAGCCGACATGAATTACGTGCCGGACTACAGCGACGCCACAAAAAAAAAGTTGGAAATCTGACTTTTTGACTATGCCATGATGAAGTCGCTAATTTGTCGGCTTCCGACGTTTCGTTCTCGAGATCCAGGTAAAAAGGTCTCCACAGCGTATCCTCACATATCTCCTAAACGCAAGATCGACAAACTCTAATTCTTGGTGACAAATTCCGACAAACTAACGGCTACACACTCGAGTTATCAGATTTTCGCTACGACCTTTCTTTCTCAAGATCCAGGTAGAAAAGTCTCCACAGCATATCCTCACATATCTCTTAAACGCAAGACCGACAAAATCTGGTTTTTGTGCGACAAATTCCGACAAATTAACGGCTGCACACACGAGTAATCAGATTTTCGCTACGACCTTCCGTTTTCGAGATCTGTGTGGCTCAGCTGTAGAGACGTCTCTACAGCTGCGCCACACAGATCTCCTAAACGCAAGACCGACAAACTCTGGTTTTTGTGCGACAAATTTCGACAAATTAACGGCTGCACACACGAGTAATCAGATTTTCGCTACGACCTTCCGTTTTCGAGATCTGTGTGGCGCAGCTGTAGAGACGTCTCTACAGCTGGGCCACACGTATCTCCTAAACGCAAGACCGACAAATTCTGGTTTTTGTGCGACAAATTCAGACTAATTAGCGACTTCATCATGGCATAGTCAAAAAGTCAGATTTCCAACTTTTTTTTTTGTGGCGCAGCTGTAGTCCGGCACGTACATGAATTTGATCGAATCTTTCCGATTGCGGGAACTCGCCGAGAGGGCTGACGACGTGGCGATGTACTTTTGCACGTTGACATCCGATGCATGCTCTTGTCCAGTTTCCAACGTCTTGATTTATTAAAGGCAAGAAGAATTTCGATCTCATAATTCTTCTTGTTGTTCGTACTCCGGGATGGCCGAGTTCGTGTTGAGCTTTGAATGCATCGTAACGATAAGCTTCCGGTAGGTATGGACGAATGTTTGGCGTAGATGTATCGCACACAATAGGTTGCTCGATGTCGGGTAAGTTGATAGTTGCAAACTTCAGATTACGTTTCGATTTCATTTTTCATTGGAGCCGAGTCAAGTTTGCCTGACAAATTGTCGACTTGTAAAAATTATCCACTGTTTCACAATATAATTGTCCCTTATTAAAGTAAAAAGACTTTAAAAATTGCCGACATATGTCACTGCCAAATGTCAATTTGGTTAGGGGCCTGACGGCGTGTTAACGCGTGGCGTCAGACTAATGTGCCCGCACCTTTACTTTTATGTATTAGGTCAATTATGTGGTAAAAGCAGTCTCATAGTGCCATCATCCCCAGCGCTCGCGTCGCCGCACGCGGTTGAACATCTTCAAGAAAGATCGTTTAATAATTCATTCAAACAAAGGGTTAACTTATTTAATTTATTAAATATAACAACACTCTTTTACAATAATGTACATTATAAGAACTGGCTCATAGGATCCTCCTCGCGGCGCCTCTTCATCATGTAGGCTTCGATTTCTTCTTCAGTAGGCGCTTTTACCTCCACCATACTGTTGTAGGACCGTTTCCGCTCGTCTATGGACAGTAGATACTTTGCGTGCCGCTGCTGCCTCTCTTCCATTTCCAAGGCCTGTTAAAAATAATTATTTTTGTAAGAGAAAATGTGGGTTTTTTGATTAAGACTATATTTGGCATAGTAAGCGAAATAATTAATATTGGATCTAGCTAAACACTCTGCGAAAGTTACTCATTCAAAACAAAAGAAGCAAGAAATAATGGGTGTATTCCAGAAGACTAAACGCCGAGTCATCGATCGCCATAGAGTACATTTTAACCATAGAAAGTGATAAAATTGAAAATTATTACTTTTCATGGTTTAATGGGTTCATTCCAGTCCAGCAAACCAATCGCTGAGTCATTGATCACCACAGCACATTTTAACTATGGAAAGTAATTTGAAAGACTTTTGCTCCAACACAATAAAGTACAATTCAGGTCGCGCAGCGCTAATAGTAGTTGCCTCTCTTTCTATCGCGTGCTCTTACCTTTTCTGCCGACGCAACATTAAGGTCGTCTTCCTTTAAAAAAACTGTGTAGCATATATCATAATGTGAAAAACGACAATTGTTTATTGGTTTTTTGATTTTGACATCTGTACACGGCATAGTAATGTCGATTCGACATTGTTACTATTAAAAAGAGACAATACCTACGCAGGCAGTAAGATGCCGCGCTCGTACGGCGGCGGGCGTGTGGCGGCCCGCTGCTCACTTGTGCCTCCGTAGGCACGGCTAGCGGTAGGTGCTTATCGCGCGACCGACGAGCGAGTGAAGGAGGCCTGATCATACTGTTGTAGTCATATCTTTGACATTTTATGCGACTGGACGATGTTTGATAACCTCTCAAAGTTAATTGACGTTTTAAGTATTCGGCCGTTAGCGACTAGACTGCTGGAATGCACCCGATGTATCCTGTGGTGATCGATGACTTAGCGTTTGACTTGCTGGAATGCACCCAATGTTTAGTGGAAAAAATACCTTTTTGAGTTTATCTTCTTCCTTCTTTTCTTTTTTAACATTTTTCTTCTTTTTCTTTTTGGACTTCTTCTTATTCTTCTTCTTTCTGCTTGTCTTTTCAGTTTTGCTTCTGTAATCATTTTCCGATTCAGATGAACTGCTATCTGAACTGGAGTCAGACGACGATGATGAAGATTTCCTACTTTTCTCTGAAAATAAAACATTGAATTTAGTATAAGGGGAAACTCGGCCTTTTATGCTAAAGTTGTATAATTTTATAGTCAATCATGCTTTCTTTAATCATTTCTGCGGTGGGGTCGTGTGAGGCGGGTCGTTACGTTCCCTCAAATATGGTTGAGCGAAGCGATGGCTGGTTCATGCGTCATGCTCGTGAACGGGTGCTGCCAGTGGGAATGGGTCTGCTTTTGACTACCTATCTTAACGCATATTGAATTGTATGTTTTTTTGTAACAGCCTAGACTGAATAGTAACTTTGAATTTAGCTAGAATCCTGTAAATTGATTAGGAAATTTGAAATTAATTAAGAAATGAGCTAATTCAATAATGTTATTTATTTGTTAATCTTTGTTAATATAAATAAAGTCTGGAATCGATATACAATATCGTTCCATCTGATAAAGCTGATAAGTTTTTTGCGCCCATTTTTCATGTCAGCTAAAAGACGTCATAATGGGTAGTAGGGTAGAATTGACGATTTATAAATGCTACTTATGTGAGCTTATTTAAATAAAAAATGATTCTGCTGTACTTTTTCACTAATTAGTATGTGGTATCTGTCAACTAATTTGACATATTAATGCTAAATCGGAAGTCAAATTCAAATATCGTTTTCTTAATTTCTAAAAAAGGAAAATAATTATGGTTTATGCAGTCACACTTTTACATTTCATAGTGACTTTTCTGGCCATTGAAAATTGAATGTGGATAACGGAACTTTTTTAATGACTAGTTTTATGACGAGTTTCTAGCAAAAATAAGACAGAACTTATAGCAAATATTGTTCGCTTTTTTAAGGGCTCTTTCAATTTAGACCGCTATATGTTTTTGATTTTTACACGACTGCCCAAAGCAAAAAGAGTGTATATATGTTCAGGGTTCATGTATGTTTGTGGGTATGTGAGTTTCTTTATTCCACCATAACTTGTAAATTACTGATTTGGATAAATGGGGTATCGTTAGAATCCTTACAGCATCCCGAGTGACACTGGCTATATTTTTTAGAAAAAATCAATATGGCGACTGTACGACGCCATTTTCAAATGTGAAAAGAAATATTCTTCTATTATTACAATATGGGCATCAAATAAAAGGCCTTGATGAGCACATTCCAAAACTATATAATATGTCACTAAAATGTGTGAAATAAAGATAAAAAAAAAAAAAAACAATATTAAAAAAACGCGACTGCCCTGCCAAAAACCAACTAAAAACTTAAACAACAAGTGTCATTGCAGTCGGGGGACCTCTTTGATCAAAAATTGTTCCATAATAAGGTCCCCCGACTGCAAAGACACTTGTTGTTTAACTTTTTAGTTCGTTTTTGGCAGGGCAGTCGTGTTTTTAATATTTTTTAATTTATTTATTAATACAAAACAAGTCGTGCGTTAGTAGTGCGGCTCACGCTGAGGCAACATTTTGGTAACGCACGTGAGCCGCAACAACTGCTAAATGCGTGACTTCTTTTGTATGAAAATTCAAATACGTTCGGGCGCAGTGCGATAAACGTCACAAAATGTCTACATTGAAAGAGCTCTAAGACCAAATTAGAAAGAACTAGAAAAAAAATGTTATTTTCTAATGGCGAGTGCCGCTTCCCCTTTCACTGCTAATTAACATAATGTTCTCTAATCCTTACTAATATTATAAATGCGAAAGTCCGTTTGTTTGTTTGTTACGCCTTCACGTCTTAACTACTGAACCGATCATCATGAAATTTTGCATACACGTTGTCAGGGGTACAGAGCAGGACATATGGTACCTTTCATCCAGAAAAAAGTATTGTTCCCGAAGGATAGCAAAAAACCTTTCCACGCAGACGAAGTCGCGGGCGGCCGCTAGTTATTCATAACTAGCTTCCGCCCGCGACTTCGTCCGCGTGGGTATTAGAGAAAATCCTTAGGAACCCTTCAACCAGGATCCGACCAGCCGTTCTTACGCGATTAGGCGGGTCCTCGATTATTTATCTTATCTTACGGGATTAAGCGCGCTGCCTCGCGAGGCAAGACGTTTGCCGCATGTCGCGGGCCTCGCACGAGGCTGCTCGCTTTGTGAGGATTCGCCTGATCGCGTAAAAACGGCTGGTTGGATCCTGGTTGAAGGGTCCCTAAGGATTTTCTCTAATATCCACGCGGACGAAGTCGCGGGCGGAAGCTTGTAATGTAATAAACGTGACCTATTGTTGACAATTATGTCAAAAATATAAACACCTCATTCAAGTGTACCTTTCTCAACTTTTTCTGAAGTTTCTTTGGAGACGGTAGCGCTTGCGGATGCCTTATCTGCGTCTTGCACCTCCAAAACTACGGATTTGCCAGCTTCGCCCACGCAATACGACATCTGAAACAAGTCATTGAGATTGTAAAGATTATTGAAAATATATTAGAAAAAATCGACTCACCCGTAGCAGCTCAGACGGGACTCGAACCCGCACCCTTAGGATTCCGGCCCAATGCACTGTTAGCATTGACATTGTTGTTCAGCGGTCAAAGCATTGGACCGGACTTCCAAAGGTCGCGGGTTCAGTTCCCGTCCGAGAATTAATGCGAGTCGTATTTTTTCTAGTATTGTATAAAAATAGCATGGTGAATGCAAAAATCTCGAAAAAAAATAAAAATTGACATTAATGTCAATTTTGACATTAGCACCAATTTAGGCTCCTTTTTTAACCGGCTTAATAAAAGTAGGAGGTTATCAATTCGTATAATATACACATCAACTTTGTCTAGGGATACAGGTGTTATTTTCATACAAACGAGGTAACTTTGAAGCCTTGGGTTTCTTCCAGGGATGTACCGTGCTGTAATCTTATGATGGCTATCCAGGGAGTGAATGGAGTAGATTCAGATCGCTAAACACACCCAACTGATCTGATCAGCATTCTAAAAGATTAATGGGCCAGAGTTCTCTGGAGAGAATGCTGGTCAGATCAGCCGAGTGTGTATAGCGATCTGAATCTCCTCCATTCACTCCCTGGATAGCCGTCATCAGATCACAGCACAGTACATCCGTGGTAGGAAGCCAAGGCTTCAAAGTTACCTCGTTTGTATGAAAATAGCACCTGTATCCCTAGACAAAGTTGATGTGTGTATATTGTTTTCTTGCTATCAAATATGTAGCTATTGTTATTCATCCCGCAGTTGCTAATCACCTCAGTTTACCGGACTGGACTGGACGACCCCCATACAGAGCTAATCACAACATCTTATGACTGTTGTGATTAGCTCTGTATGGGGGTCGTCCATTAATCACGTGAGCTTCGAAAGGGGGGGGGGGGGGGGGGGGGTAGTTGAAAAAATCACGAAGTATCACAAGGGGGGATGGGGGGTGTAGTGAGATATCACGTGTATTAATTACGCGTGATTTTTAACCGAAAGTTTTTAACTTTTAAGCGTGTGATTGTTGACTCGCCGTTACCAGGACGATTACCCCGCCCACTGCGACATATTTATACTGGAAAATGTTGAGATTTTTTTGGACCAAAATAATACACGTGATTTAGAGAGAGAGGGGGGGGGGTTTAACGCTAAACCTCACCATGCATCACCAGGGGGGAGGGGGGTTAATAATTGGCCAAAAAACATGACGTGATTAATGGACGCCCCCATGGTAGTTTACCTTGATGAAAGAGTGGCAACACTTGAAGCCCCACTGGCCGTCGCGCCAGTACGAGCCCCACACGCTCGTGTGGTTGTTGATAAGGACGTCCTCCTCGTACTTACTCCTGCGAACATATTTGTTCAATTAATACAATCTAAATATATAAAAGAAGAAACTGATTGGTGACTGACATATCAACGCCTCCAAATTCGCATGCATTGTGCATTAAGAAAGGATTTTTCATAACTGACCCCCTAAGAGGGTGAAACGGGGGTCCAAAGTAAGATAAGATTTATTCAGCAACTACTATAACACACAAAAACAATATCAAGAACACTTGAGGCAATACAAAAAAAATAGATAACTTAAAACTAACAAATTGTCCAAGATAGTACCGTACCGGAGTGTGAAGCAGCGGCAGACAGAAAAGGAACTCAACTCAGTGTTGATAGTTCCGAGGAACCGTTTGGTCGCAAGCAACAACACAAAGCAAAAGAGTGTACTTCAATACATACACGCATTAAAATATATAATATGTATATATAATATATATATATATATATATATATATATATATATAAGTGGGTAATACATGCAGCACAGTAAATAATAAATAAGCAGTAGGTACAACAAGAGTAATTAAAAAAGCATTTTCAGGTAGGTAAATATTAGAATACAAGTGACAAGCTATATCAATTTCGGCAAACATACCAAGGGGCCAATATAAATAAATCATATAGTTACGATACCAAGCTAATAAACATTCACTAATCCTAAAGTTTGTATGAAAGTCCATCAGTTTCAAAACGATATTCAAATTATGTATTTAGGCTGATGATTAAAATTAAATATATACGTGTGTCACGTGTCACGTATCCGGGTTAAAAGGTCCCTAAAATAAGGATTTTTTCTAATATCCACGCGGACGAAGTCGCGGGCGGAAGCTAGTATCAAATAAACGAAAATGTTCAAAAAAATTCGATAGATGGTGTTTTATGAAAGCCGAGCCGTAAAGATCACACTTATCGCATGCTATTTTTTGAAAATTTTGATCGGATATGCTTTACGTAGGTACCCTTCCGCCTTGGGGAGTGATAAACGAGGCGGTAATTAAAACGGCGAAAGACATACAGTGGCGGTCACATAATTAAAGACACCAGTCAATTTTCATACAAACGAGGTAACTTTGAAGCCTCGGTTTTCCGCCAAGGATTGACCTAGCTGTGGTCTGATGATGGCCATCCAGGGAAGGAATGAAGGAGATTCAGATCGCTATTCACACCCAACTGACCTGATCAGCATTTTAAGTTTCTCAAAAAATTTCTCAACAGTTTTCTCGTGAGAGCACGATGTCTATCCTCATCTTGCAGTCGTGATTCAAAGTACCGAAGTACGGGAAGTTAAAAACCCCAGCTAAATATCCTTAAAACAACACCTGAACTATTCATCTGTATCATTATTATACACAATAAAAGTTTTTTTAAGTTATTTATTGAATTACGCGTTTCAATCTGTAAAAGAATTTTATTTTAGTTTTATTACTATTTTACAATGAGCTATTTTCCGAGACCAAAAAAAAGAAGTTAGTTCAAAACATGTTCAAAATCTTGATAGTTGGCGTTTTATGAAAACCGAGCCGTCGTCGTAAAGTTGCTTATACAGTGCCTTTGGTCTTGAACTAGCGATAATTTAAAGGCGTGAAATACACCAAATTTTATCGACAAAAACACCCACATTTTATTTTTTAAATTGATAGGAAATATTATTAGCTTTCGAATAGTATTTTTATTATAACTGTAGGACTTCTAAATCCGGAGAAATTAATATTCTTCCGCAGGGTCATCTAAAATAAAAAGACAAGTTTAAAATGGCGGCCATTCCAATTGGGGTCTATCCCCACTCCTGAGTGGGGATAGACCCCAACATGTGGGTGTTTTTGTCGATAAAATTTGGTGTATTTTACGCCTTTAAATTATCGCTAGTTCAAGACCAAAGGCACTGTATAAGCAACTTTACGACGACGGCTCGGTTTTCATAAAACGCCAACTATCAAGATTTTAAACATGTTTTGAACTAACTTATTCTTTTTGGTCTCGGAAAATAGCTCATTGTAAAATAGTAATAAAACTAAAATAAAATTCTTTTACAGATTAAAACGCGTAATTTAATAAATAACTTAAAAAATCTTTTATTGTGTATAATAATGATACAGATGAATAGTTCAGGTGTTGTTTTAAGGATATTTAGCTGGGGTTTTTAACTTCCCGTTCTTCGGTACTTTGAATCACGACTGCAAGATGAGGATAGACATCGTGCACTCACGAGAAAACTGTTGAGAAATTTTGTCGTGGTGCGATTGATATTAATATGTAGGTAATCCATGTTTTTGCCGCTCTTAAATAACCTACAGCTTGACCATAAAGAGTTGACTAAAATTGAGGGCGTTTGTCGCTTTCTATGCAAACACGTCACACGTAGTAACACGTCGTATATAGGACCTACTTGGCGAGCTGTTTCTCGGGCCCCTGCGCGAGCGTGCCGTCGCGGTTGTAGCGCGTGAACACCTCCGTCTGCTGTCGAGCACAGATTGTAACACGTCGTATATAGGACCTACTTGGCGAGCTGTTTCTCGGGCCCCTGCGCGAGCGTGCCGTCGCGGTTGTAGCGCGTGAACACCTCCGTCTGCTGTCGAGCACAGATTGTAACACGTCGTATATAGGACCTACTTGGCGAGCTGTTTCTCGGGCCCCTGCGCGAGCGTGCCGTCGCGGTTGTAGCGCGTGAACACCTCCGTCTGCTGTCGAGCACAGATTGTAACACGTCGTATATAGGACCTACTTGGCGAGCTGTTTCTCGGGCCCCTGCGCGAGCGTGCCGTCACGGTTGTAGCGCGTGAACACTTCCGTCTGCGCCAGCAGCAGCTCCCGCGGCGGCGCCTTCAAGTGCTCCTCGCCGCCGTACTTCTCAAGCACTGATTGTTTCACCTGACAAAATTATACCAAAATGTTAGCAATAGACAAGAATAATCATGAGTGAGATGAGAAGTGAGAAAATGTAATCCGATGTTATCACAGTTTTGATATGACATGTCTGAAGTTTTGACACAATTTTGTCATATTGTGTCGAAATTTTTTAAATACAATATGTGGTTGTGGTAGGTGGTGACTAAAGGAATAATCTCCATTTTGCCGTTAAGGGTCCATAATAGGAAAACATGGTTTGGGGGGTCATTTTTAGGGTTCCGTGTCTCAGAACCCTTATAGGATCACTTTGTTGTCCAACTGTCTCTGTGTCTGTCAAGACCCCTTTATCTCAGGAACGCGTGGAGATATCCAGTTGAAATTAAAACCATATACTCAGTTTTATAGTTCTATGAAGCTGTGAAAAATCTAGTTAATGTAAAAAAAGATACGGCCGTTTTTCCCGCAAAAACACATATTTCGACACTCTCAAGGGAATCAAAATTCATAAGGTACTTCCCGTTAAACTAGAACTATGAAATTTGGCAAGTAATATCGTCTTATCTTATCGTACAAGTACAGGGAAAAAATTGAAAACTATACATTTGTCATAAAAAATATAGTGTCTATTTAAGTAGGAACAAAGTACGGAATCCTCGGTGGGCGGGACGGACTCGGACTCGTTGCTACAAATATTAAATTGCGTATAAAGTTCACAGATGATTGTAAAAAAAACGTAGGTTCATATTTTTGGCGTAAATAATAGCGGAAACGTATTGAATTCTACATCAAAATACACTTTAACGTACTGTGAAGTTGTTTCAATTGATGATGAATGATAATGATGAAAAAAAACAACGAAAAACGTGGAAAAAGTGCATAAGTGAGGTTATTTTCCTTACTTATAAAGAAAAAGACAGACGAATAAATAAATTAAGTATTATTTTATTTACAAATGTTCCAGCGTAACCTAGCCTTAATCCCGTACTTCTGCAAAGACAATTTTATTGCTAGAACTTTTTTAACCAACCAATATGGTTGTGTGAAATAAGAATGTACTGGCCGACCTGTATCTTAAACTGGTCAACCTTCGTCTAAAACCGGTACCTAAACTAGTGTGTCTGAAATGGTAAACTTGTGTCTTGATCTCGTCAATCTGTGTCTTGAACTGGTCAACCTGTGTTTGTGTGAACTGTGTAGTGGGGTCACCGACTTGTGTCTTGAACTGGCTAACCAGTGTTTGTGAGAACTATGTAGCGAGGTCAATGACCTGTACTATGCGAGCCAAATAAGAATAGGACTGTCAAAACGGCCATTTTTGTTTGCGTTTCACTTCCACTTTAGGGGTGTAGCATGTGCAGGAAAAGGAAAAAGATCAAGATTGCCGTTTGACAGTACTTGTTGTGTCGTTTAAATGTAATTGTATTCCGTCAATAATGCTAGTTCGAATAAAACAGGCAAAGTGTGAGCACGTATTTCATTTTAAACCATCAAAAATAGTGAACCTTACTTGCTGTACAGTACTATTCTTATTTGGCGCGCACAGTAGTCTGGTACACGACGTAATCATCGATTACGTATAAAGCTAATATTGTTTTTATTATAAATTTTTTTTTCTTATTTAAAGTAAACATGTAACATGTAATCGGATACTTTTCTAAACAAGCTAAATGTCAGCTAAATGTCATTGTAAAACATTAACGTATTGACCTATTTGGAATTACTATTAAACCCTGTTCTTCGCTAAATTCGGAATTTAGCGAAAAACAGAGTTTTAAAGTTGATTCTTAATTGTTCATTTAAAATGAACAGTTAAGAATCAACTTTTCTTGTGTTATTTCATCTCCCGACGCCGCTCATCACATGGCGAACCTGCCAGTCCACTGCTTCTAGGCAGTGCTGGACCATGTGGGTTCCGAGCCACTGGAAATATGACGTATTCCCGCTAAGGGTTATAGATGAGGTCAAAACAATTTTTTTTGTAATATACCTTTTTCTCAAAACAATTATAGTATTTGAGTTAATTGAAATTAAGTATTTTTTGACCAAAAGTACGTTTTCAGGCACAAAAATTTAAAATAAAAGATAACTACTCGTTCGATTCCGGTTTTTTTTATTATTTTGAGATAGAAAACAATCTGAGTGTTGATAATGAATAAAAAAATTTACAAAAAGTACAGGTGTTTATAGAAAAATCAATCCTTAAATGCTTTTATTTTTTCAGATTATCTTTAAAAACATCGAAGTAACTAAGCGTGCATAATATTTTAAAAACATCACCATGTATTCAGCTTTTATTTGAGGTATAAAGCTTAATTATAACTTAAATTATCAAATAATTATAGTATGTATATATAGACCCCCCACCGCGAATTATTTGTTTGGGTTTGGGTGCGGGTTCGAGTCCCGTCTGAACTGCTACACCCGTAGCACTCACCCGAGTCGATTTTTCCTAATATTTTTCAATTATATTAATAATCCTTACTAATATTATAAATGCGAAAGTCCGTTTGTTTGTTTGTTTGTTTGTTTGTTACGCCTTCACGTCTCAACTACTGAACCGATCGTCATGAAATTTTGCATACACGTTGTCAGGGGTACAGAGAAGGACATAGGGTACCATTCATCCCGAAAAAAAGTATTGTTCCCGAGGGATAGCAAAAAAACTTTCCACGCAGACGAAGTCGCGGGCGGCAGCTAGTCTTAATATAAAAATAGCATTGTGAATGCATAAAACCTAAAAGTTTAAAAATTATGTGGCTATTTCATCTTAATTGATTGTCTAGCATGTGTAAAAGACTTTCGAATGTCGAAGTTAATTCTCTTCACATTGATGAGATGGCGCTGGCCTACAGCGGAAACGTGAAAAGTATTAGAAAATTTCGGCAATCCCGCTAGCGACTCGGTAGCATAATTGGTTAGTGCATTGGGCCGGAATCACAGAATAACTTATAGTACAAGTACAGAAGCAGCACGCCGCAAAGTCATTTAAATAAATAGCGACTTTGCACCGACACAATAAAGTGCAATTCAGGTCGCGCAGCGCTAATAGCCTACAGTTATAATCACCTAGTAGTTGCTTTTCTTTCTATCGCGTGCTCTTACCTTTTCTGACTACGCAACGTTAGGGTTGACTTCTTATAAATGAACTGCGTAGCATTATATCATAATGTGAAAAACGACAATTGTTTATTGGTTTTTTGATTTAGACATCTGTACACGGCACAGTAATGTCGATTCGACATTGTTACTATTATAAAGAGAATACCTACTTGTGTAGTAAGATGCCGCTGCAACTACACAGGCGGGCGTGTGGCGGCCCTCTGCTCACTTGTGCCCTCGTAGGCACGGCTAGCGGTAGGTGCTTATCGTGCGACCTTGAGCGAGTGAAGGAGGCTTGCCGGAATCCTAAGGGTGTGGGTTCGAGTCCCGTCTGAGCTGCTACGGGTGAGTCGATTTTTTCTAATATTTTTAAATTATATTAATAATCTTAATATAAAAAATAGCATTGTGAATGCATAAAATCTAAAAGTTAAAAAATATTAACTTTTTACAAAGAGGTAAAAGAGGAAACAATGGCTTCAAAAGACGGTTTTGATTTAAAGACAGCAGTCTCGTTACTGCCAACCATGGATGGCTCAGAAGCCGTCACAAACCAATTAATTGACGCGGTAGAATTATATTCTACGATGATTAAGGACACGGATGCACAACTATTAATAAATTTTGTGCTAAAAACAAGGTTATCGCAAAGTACTAAATAAGATTATCAGGTACTTACGATAACGTGAAACAAATGGTTGATGACATGAAAATGCATCTCTTCACCAAGAAGTCGGATACCGCATTACAAAAACAATATTAGCTTTAAACGTAATCGAAAATGACACGTGTACCACACTACAGACCTGTGTCTTGAACTGGTCAACCTGTCTGTGTAGTGGGCTCACTGACATGTGTCTTGGAATAGTCAACTGTTATGTCTGTATGTAGTGGGGTCATGGACCTGTGTCTTGAAGTGGTCAACCTAAATCTGTGTGTGTAGTGGGGTCACTGACCTGTGTCTTGAACTGGTCAACCTATGTCTGCATGTAGTGGGGCCACTGACCTGCGTCTTGAACTGGTCCTTCTTGTCCTGGTACTGCCGCTGCAGCAGCTGCAGCTTGGTGGGCTCAGCCAGCAGGTGCACGTGCAGGCCGCCTGTGTGTAGTGGGGCCACTGACCTGTGTCTTGAACTGGTCCTTCTTGTCCTGGTACTGCCGCTGCAGCAGCTGCAGCTTGGTGGGCTCAGCCAGCAGGTGCACGTGCAGGCCGCCTGTGTGTAGTGGGGCCACTGACCTGTGTCTTGAACTGGTCCTTCTTGTCCTGGTACTGCCGCTGCAGCAGCTGCAGCTTGGTGGGCTCAGCCAGCAGGTGCACGTGCAGGCCGCCTGTGTGTAGTGGGGCCACTGACCTGTGTCTTGAACTGGTCCTTCTTGTCCTGGTACTGCCGCTGCAGCAGCTGCAGCTTGGTGGGCTCAGCCAGCAGGTGCACGTGCAGGCCGCCTGTGTGTAGTGGGGCCACTGACCTGTGTCTTGAACTGGTCCTTCTTGTCCTGGTACTGCCGCTGCAGCAGCTGCAGCTTGGTGGGCTCAGCCAGCAGGTGCACGTGCAGGCCGCCTGTGTGTAGTGGGGCCACTGACCTGTGTCTTGAACTGGTCCTTCTTGTCCTGGTACTGCCGCTGCAGCAGCTGCAGCTTGGTGGGCTCAGCCAGCAGGTGCACGTGCAGGCCGCCTGTGTGTAGTGGGGCCACTGACCTGTGTCTTGAACTGGTCCTTCTTGTCCTGGTACTGCCGCTGCAGCAGCTGCAGCTTGGTGGGCTCAGCCAGCAGGTGCACGTGCAGGCCGCCTGTGTGTAGTGGGGCCACTGACCTGTGTCTTGAACTGGTCCTTCTTGTCCTGGTACTGCCGCTGCAGCAGCTGCAGCTTGGTGGGCTCAGCCAGCAGGTGCACGTGCAGGCCGCCTGTGTGTAGTGGGGCCACTGACCTGTGTCTTGAACTGGTCCTTCTTGTCCTGGTACTGCCGCTGCAGCAGCTGCAGCTTGGTGGGCTCAGCCAGCAGGTGCACGTGCAGGCCGCCTGTGTGTAGTGGGGCCACTGACCTGTGTCTTGAACTGGTCCTTCTTGTCCTGGTACTGCCGCTGCAGCAGCTGCAGCTTGGTGGGCTCAGCCAGCAGGTGCACGTCGAGGCCGCGCGCCTGCGCCTCCCACGCGAACACCTGCGCCGCCGCGTGCGACCGCGTGTCGCCCGTGAACCGGACGAAGTTCTCGCCCGCGTAGTCTGACCTGACAACGAACGAGCGAGGTTATTGTCTGTGTCTCATTGTCTATCTATTGGCTCTGTGCACGACTTCAGCGTCATCTAGCGTTCGCAACATTTATTGGCTCTGACCTGACCGTTCTGATATTTTGATATGTAATGGCGGCATTGTCACAAAACATTAAAAAAATACTACATTATTGTGTTATTAATGTAAATTTCAAAATTACTATGATTTGGGTGGACAAGGTGTTGTGAAATCATTTTTGGTCATTCAAATTAAATCTATACAAAAAGTGTGTTTTATTTTGGCTATGTCAGGGTTTGTTTACTTCTTTTTAACCGACTTCAAAAAAAGGAGGAGGTTCTCAAGTCGACGGTATTTTTTTTTATTTTTATTGTCGTAGTTTTCCTGTAAAACAAGAGGATAAAGCAACTTTGATCGTTTTATTTAATTATAATCCTATATACAGTGCTTTTGATCTTGAACTAGCGATAATTTAAAGGCGTGTAATACACCTAATTTTATCGATAAAAACACCCACATGTTGGGGTCTATCCCCACTCCTGTTGGAATGGCCGCCATTTTAAATTTGACTTTTTATTTTAGATGACCCTGCAGAAAAATATTAATTTCTCCGGATTTAGAAGTCTTACAGTTATAACAAAAATACTGTTCAAAAGCTAATAATATTACCTATTAATTTAATAAATAAAATGTTTAAATTTTTGGTTTAAATACGTCATAAAAAATTTCTGAAATAAAATTTGTGCGATTTTTTTGACTTTTTATTACATTTCTCAAAAACTAGGACATTAATGTTCACTTTTTTTGCATTATTCAAATACACAGGGATATTATCTACAGAACGACTTAAAAATTTATTGATTGATTGATTTATTTATTTTTCCAGATAACACAGATCCAATTTTGTTAGTAGCGACTTAAAAATATGTTAGTTTAATTAAATTTCGATGGAAAGTTGCAGATTATTACAAATCAATTAAATAATTAAAATTATCACAACTACAAATGTCCTAGTTAAAATGATTGAAATAAATATAATTAAAAATTCATTAGAATAAATAAAACTGTCATTAAAATATTAAAATTAAGATTATTTGAAAATTCATTATAATAAAATTAAATAAATAAATTACGTAATTAATTTATTAAATTTATTTTATTAAATTGCTCTATGTTGCATATTTCGAGAGCTATTGATGTTTGAAATTCATAGTTTTCTTACTCTGTGGCATTAGGGTCAGGGTTGTCTCTCATTGATCTGGTCTTCGGATCGTAGTAGGCTGAATTAGGATCCAGGTTGCGGAGATATTTCGCCGTGTCTTCTCTGATACGCAAATTCCTGACTGTGATACGCTGCTTGGAATCCACCTAATGAAGAAAAGTATTTTGTGAAAATGGATTAATTATTATCAATTTCCTTCGTAATCTATGAGCGGAAAAACATTTCTTGTATTTTATAAATGATTAATTTGATTTAATAGAGTTGGGTGAAGATTGTTTTAAAATAATACAAGTAAGTATAAACAGACTTATATCAGTGTTTGTTACATTTAACTTTAGATAGAATTAATAGTATTGTATCATAAGAATAAATGTAAGCAAATGTTAGTAAATCTAAATAAATAAAATAAAATAAGAAATAAATTATATATACAAGAAATAAACCTTAGTTCCCGGCATGTCAACTTCATCCACATACTTGTCCTCGTCTTCACCACCATTGTCATCATCTTCCATGGCTGATGGGTCTACAAATAAAACATAAATCAATAAACAATACAAACAATAATATATATTTTTGTGATATTTGTACAATGTGTCTCACAACTCAATAGTGAATTATTTCCAATATTATTAAAAGGTTTATTTAATTTTAATTTATAAGGCAACCTTTGCCAGGCGCCCCTGATGTTTGCTGTGCCAGCAGGCTCTGTGTGTGCAGGAACCCCCTGTGTTGGCAAGGTGTCACTTCTACTTTACAATACTGTAACACCTTTTATAACCTGGGACTTGCAATTAATTCTGTAGTTTTAAAAGTAGCTGAACCCTGTCACATCAGCTGTAGTAGTCATAAAGCCTGTAGTTGCAACCATACTTTAAGAAAGTACAGTTCTAAAACATAAGAATGACATGGTAGTAACCTTGCTCCAATTTCTTTGCACGTAATTCCCTTTTAGCTTCCTCTACTTTTTGATACTCTTCAATAATAGCTTTATGCTGTGACGGGTCGTAGCCATTCCAGCGATCCCTTTTACCATCGTAACTGAGGTTCAGGTTTGGCTGATCAAACTCATCCGGTGCTATACCAGCATTTGTAAACTTGGCACCAATCTAGAACAAAGTTGTTACAGGTGTTATTTGTTTATTTTTTTGGTGAATCAACTTTTTGTTGTTTTGTGGCATTTCTTAAATATCTAGCCGAGCCATTTTTAGGGTTCCGTAGCCAAAATGGCAAAAAACGGAACCCTTATAGATTCGTCATGTCAGTCTGTCTGTCTGTCTGTCTGTCTGTCCGTCCGTATGTCACAGCCACTTTATTCCAAAAGTATTAGGACTACATAGTTGAAACTTAGTAAGTAGGTGTATTCTGTGAACCGCTTTACGATTTTTATACAAAAATTAAAAAAAATAAAAGATTAAGGGGGGGCTCCCCATACATGGAACTGAAACTGAAAATATTTTTTTTCATCAAACTAATACTTGTGGGGTGTCTATAGATAGGTCTTTAAAAATGACATTGAGGTTCCTAAGACTATTTTTTTTAAAGTCAACCGTTTGAAAAATATATGCCGCCAAAGTGGTAAAATGTGTGTCCCCCCCCTTTAACTTTTAAAGTAAGAGGGTGAAAAATCTAAAAAAAATATAAACTATAGATCTTAATAAACACTTTCAACGAAAATTGTTTTGAACGAGATACAGTAATTAGTTTTCGAGATATAGTACATTTTCCAAAACCGCAAATATAACATTGTCATTCATACAAACACTGTGAAAAACAAAGTTATTTTTTCAGACGAAAAATGATAGCGGTATTAAAATATGGTATGGTATAATGTACCTACGGAACCCTACTGCGCGTGGCCCGACACGCACTTGGCCGGTTTTTTTAACACGTTTTAATTATTTATAGAGAGTTTTACCTACCAATAAAACTTACCTATTATTTTTCCTGAGATATCCGGAATCCATATTGAGTTAAGCCTTCCGTTTTTAGTGCGTTTCCGTCTAGTCTTACCCTCTTTCCGCTAGGAGCGCCACCTGTTTCCGTATCCTGTTGTCCGTATTTCCGGCAAATGGACGCCATGTTTGCGGCCGGTTATTTCATCATTATACGTCTTAATATCAGGTAGGAATTACTTGGGGAATCCAAGTAATTCCTACTCAGGATATCTCAGGAAAAATAATAGGTAAGTTTTATTGGTAGGTAAAACTCTCTATTATTTGTTCCGTCATCGATATCCGGAATCCATATTGAGTGATGTGTTTGGTTTCTCCTGGTATACAATGTGATGCTATAATGTGTAGTATACAGGTAAACGAAGTGTGACCTTGAGTTGTAGAAGAGCATGATAAAAACAGACAACAAGTTACATATTCGCTTTGAAATAAAATCAAATCCAGCTTAACAATTTTATAACATGTTAAGTAAATTCAGAACTGCGTGATGTAGCTCATTCGACAGATTTCGTTAAATAATTGGAAATAAAATTGCATTGTGGTAATAATACTAAAATGTCTGTTCTTGTTACCAGTTTCCATTGGCAAGAATCTGATCTATAAAAAGTTTTCTAACCGAATCAATGAAGAAACCGCTGATCGAACAGATCCAGGTGACGCCTCAATTCTAGTCTCCTCGAAGTACAGCCTACGATAGGGAGGGATAATACCTGATAAGGACGCCTGTCTGACCCAGTTGTGCTCATTAGACCATATTCGTGGCGGGCACGTCGAGTGCTTCTGTAGCGGTGTTGAACTCGAAGCCATCTTTACTCACCAATTAGTCGGCTGAAGCATTGCAGTGTCCGACAGCGGTGCATATCCCTCGGGATAACGGACGAGGCAAAATCGAGTCTCCTCATTATGCGCTGGGCCTGTCTGAAGGACCAACTGCCTCTCTGTTCTGTAAGTGCACTGCGGAGCGCGTGGCACTACGGTTCCGACAGGGACTTGAGTTGCCTCGTGTATCCCAGGTAACGTCTAGAAACTATAGACGTTACGTCGGAACCAGAACAGATTTCTCAAAATTGAGACCGTCCCATCCCAGTCGTAGTAGAGTGACAGTATTTCTGACCTGTTGATGCAGCCACTTGTACGACCGATTAGCCAATAGAAAATGAGCCAGGTAGCAGCGAATGTCGAGGTTCGTCAGGGGTTTTGTGACCAAGTTGGTGACTGATTTGAAAATACCTGGCGTTGCAGACAGCCCAAAAGGCAAGTTTGTCTGGTAAGTGTATCAGTAGCTCGGCCTGAGAAAGCTGCGGCGCTGCTGAGCTATTAGCAATAGAACATAAGCATCGCTCAAATGTAACTGTATTGTATGCCGTCCAATTGCAGGACTAAGGCAAGTAATAAAGTTAAATGAAAGTGAAGTAACTTCCTGACATACAAACCCGTTCGTTTTTATCCAACTGATAAATTGATCGAAATGATCCCTTCAACCTCGAAATCAGGAAACGAGTTGACAGGAAGTTGGATGACGGAACCGCTCCCTTGATCACACAGTGTTGATCATGTCATTTATCTGAATAGACATTTGAGATGATCGTTTTGTTGCAAAACTTGACATTACCAGACATGTGATTTTAAAATTAAAGATTTTGTATATTTACCTCCAGAGTTTGTGGATATGTTTAATGCAGCACCATGCAGTCAGATGTAAAAAGTACCAAAAGTCAATTTGCGAAAGACCTCACGATTAACCTCGAACGGTCGTCAAATCAAGCATGACAATTTCTGCATCTTGCTGAGAAGCGGTAGCAGATGATCGTCATGTCCTTGACTGCTTTAGTTTCGGTTGAGAAGTCCTGTTTCTTTTGAATTGATTGTCTTACCTTTGCTTTGGTAGCCTTGGCATGAAAGAGTTTTTTCTTTCAGTTGGTTGTAGGCAGGAACCTTCCTTCTGGGACCACTACTAGTGCCGAGACTGCTGAGAATGCCTCGAGCAAGAATCAGAATAAGACTTGACCATAGAAAGCGAAAAGCATGAAATAATACCAGTGCACGGAGCAGAAAAGGCAACCCAGCGCTTAAATATTCATTAAAAATTCAAGATATAACTAAGTTATCATCATCATTACATTATCTTGTTTAAGTCTCATATACAGGTTGACCTCATATGAGAGCAGATCAATATTGCAATGTAAAAGTGTTTTTGCAAATAAATTGATAATTTTTTTTTTGTTTATCATTACAACCCTCCTATATTCCACTGCAGGACAAAAACCTCTTCCACGCGAGGATGTCGCTATAATCTCCATGCTTGGCAGCCTGAATGGAGATCGCAGCGTTAACTAATCTGCTTTATGTGCCACATGCTATTTGTAAATAATTGTCGGTCACTTTCATAAAAGCTGTTTAAAATAACTGGTATTGGTGTCCACTCAGTATCTCTTTACACAATCAAGAATATGATTAAGAATGATCATATTTAAATATGCGTTACATTCGTAACTAGCAATGTCAAGTTACTGCACAGTAAAGAAGAGTTATAAACATAAATCCTTGTTATTAAGAGACTACGTAAATCTCTATAAAATTTTGTTATTAATTTTAAGGTAGATAAAGCCAGGGTTTATAAATATTTCTTTTTCACATCGGCAACAAATTGGATAGAATGTTACTCGCCGGTATTAAAACGACGTGCCACTAACGTCGGATCAACTTCGGATTAAGATCCTTGCTTCCACTGCGCATTCCAGAATACTCCGTACTCGTGGCAGATAGTGGTCATAAAATGAATACATTAACAGAATCGCTATTTTCTCACCTCTGCGTAATATCGAGTGGGGCTCATTTTCATGCCAGATATTACAATGATTAACTGTCGGTGTGTAATCAAAGTAGTAATTTTAAAAACTCACTTATTACGATAAAACAGATATTTCAAATCACTCACAAGACGTGGCCCGCATTCTAGGCCGCGGGCCGGCCCCAGCTGCTGCCAGCTTACCCGACACCGTCTCCGATGTTTGAACTTGATGACTGCGACGTGTAGCGGAGCGATCATACCGCTACATAAGCAATCGACGAATGACGAAGAAATGCAGGATTCTGTCTCAACACGACGCACTGCTTTTACTTAATTTAGTTTTACTCGACGATTGCACTTTTTTACTTTTAATCGCGAAAAAGAGGGCAAAAATAACTTAATTTAAAATAGGGAAATGTCCCGTAAAATTTTTTAGATGTGTGAACGCTACGAAAAACGACGCTATAATGATGAAATAACCGGCCGCAAACATGGCGTCCATTTGCCGGAAATACGGACAACAGGATACGGAAACAGGTGGCGCTCCTAGCGGAAAGAGGGTAAGACTAGACGGAAACGCACTAAAAAAGGAAGGCTTAAGAGTCCGCTTGCAAAATTTTTACGTGCGTTCGCTGCCCCCCACCCACTTATTTTACTCGCAACTGTCTCGCTCCCGCACGCTATCGCGCGGCCGAGCGCTTTGTGTCCATCGTTCTGGCAGCGCCCCGGTTTCCGATTTTTAAAGTGCAAAATTTTCAACTGATTTAAAAAATATATTTTATATGATTTTTATGTATCGCTTCGCCTGCAAACAAGGCTCGATCTGTTCTGAGAACACTCATTAGAATTATAAAGGTAAGTTTAAAAGTAAGTAATATAACTATAGATAAGTATTTATATTTTTGTGGCAAGCTTACATAGCTTAATAAGAAAGAAAGAAAATGAAAGAAAATGCTTTTTACTATTCCCCATTCAGTATATTCACATATTATTAGTTAGGTACTAAGAAGAAAGAAAGAAAAACTATTTATTGACCGTAAAACATTATAGAGAGTAAGGTAATTAAAAATAAAAGTTATAAAGCAAAAAAAAAGAAAACAATGTACCTACACGAACTTAGAACTAATTTGTGTGCGGCCAACTAGGCCCCAACCTCAGCAATGCTACAGTGGCATACCGGAGCATACCACTGCAATGCTAGTATTCTGGAGGAGCCTACTTGGTGACGACAACCGACAGGGTGGGTACCCACTTAGGTTCGCGAACCTCCGCGCTCCGCGAACCTCGAACAGTGATCCATAGCAAAAACAAATATTTTTACTTTGGCTACAGTGTGTACCTGTGCGAACCAAGTTCGCATACGTGTTCGCTCACGTACACACCTGGGCGCCCTGTTCCAGCAGAGGATAAACGATTTTTTCGGTGCATGTTCGCGGAGCGCGGAGGTTCGCGAACCTAAGTGAGTACCCACCCCTATAAAATACAAAAAAGACAATTTCAACGAAATAATACCTACATAATAATAATACCAACGCGATAATGCGATATCAGTGGCTGAGTTCTGGTCCTCAAAATTCAGCACTGTTTCTCTTCCGGTGACTGAAATACAATACTTTTAGTTTTCAATATTCCTTAAGAATTCGCTGTGAAAGGTAACCATATTATATGAATGAAACCAGGACAAGTAATTTTTTTTATTTACTTTGACATCATACGTTTGGTTAGGTAGCCCTTTATAGCGCGGACAGCAAGGGCTGCAATGATGACTAAGCTTGAAGGCCGAGAGCGTAGTTAAGCTTAGCTCGAGGCCATCATACATAACGTGGCCAGCAGTGCAGTCATTGTGGACCAAGGCTTGTATAGTGCTTTACTCAAAAATGCGAGTACTACATTACTATAGTAGGTACTTATTATAATAACCTAATTTGAAAAAAATATACAAAAATGCAAATATCTCGGAAACGGTGCATCGGAGCCAAAAAATAAGGTTTTCTTTGACCCCCCTATGGTACCCCGGAAGTAGATAAGAAGTATTTATTGAAAGGTCAAAAAACGGTCAAGTGCGAGTTTTTTATACAGGGTCATTTTTTTAACACCATCCAAATTTTTTCTAGGCATTAGGTATCATTAAAACTCTTCAATTTTGAAAAAAAAATAGGTAGGTAATTTTTTGCAAAAAAATATTTTGTCCGAGTGAATAGGGAACATGCATCAATTTTTTTTTGTATCAAAATCAAAAGTATAATGCGTGAGAAAATCAACTGTAATATTAAAACTTTTCTCTTGTGTTTTTTTCTCGTGATATAGTTACTTGAAGTTAGCACGCAGCAGCACCCGCCGAAAACGCTCTATACAAAAAGGTCAACATTTGTGACGTCACTCATGTCACGTTTCAGTGCATTAGTATGGAGTTAGCCAAGAATTTTCAATTATCTCCTTAAATATTGCGTTTAAGTATGTATGTGTCTTACAAAATATTATTTCTTATTTAATGTTCTATCTGACTGTTAAGTGCATTATATCCGAAAACGAAAAAAAAATTCGTTATTTTCCCTTGTGCGATAAAACTAAAGTAATACATTTTATTTTTCTGTTCCATCATGTTTTTATACGTGTCCGCAGCGATCAAGCTCAAATTTATCAAAATCGGTGACTTATACATGTTCCCTATTACGACAACAGCATGGTTACTAGTCAAATACTATCGTCCTACATGTTTTGAATGAGAGGCAACAAGGAGAGGTTCGCGGGGGGATGGTGCCAAGAGCTGTACGGCAACTGACGAACAACCCGACTGTCTCGTTCTCGCAGACGTGCGGAACATGAGAGCGAAAATCGCGCGCGTAATCATCTGCTAAGCACGGTGTATTGTGTCAGCAAATGTAGTTTTATTTTGGATAACTTTGTATAGCCTTAACTTAATATTTTAGTACTGGGCGATATTAAAAGAAAAAACACGTGTTTCATAATTTTTTTCAAAGAATATAATATATAAATTTGGATAGTGTTAAAAAATGACCCTGTATTTTTCTAAACTAATTTTACATAAAAATACAAAAACAACACCTGTGTAATAGGGGTTTCTCCCCTCAATGTACTAACAACACTTGCGCAGATAAAGAATGGGATTGAAAATGGCGGCTCACCGCGCTTACCACAACAAGTGTGACTGAGAGAGCGATAGGTGTTGCGTTTAGTGTGCGAGCGAAAAGTGAATATAAACGACGCCATTTTTAAACAAAGTCAAAAATAGCTTTTTTCAAATAAACTTAATTATTAAGTACTTTTGAATCGTCTATATTTTCCTACCACCCGTTCAAGACTTTTTTAACTGACAAGAAGAACGGGCGCAAGAAACTTATCAGCTTTAATAGCAATAAGTAACGATATTTACAAACTTAAATATATCGTTACCAGATAATTACAACAGGGTGACAGGATTATTGGCAACAAACATAGACTTATTATATTACTATCATTGGCAACAAAGTACTTATAGTAGTTATGTGTTACATCATTTCCACGTATTTTGATCTTTAAGATAATCGTCTACTTTATAATAACCTTTACCCATGAGCGTTTTTTTAACATGGTTTTTAAATTCATGCAAAGGAAGATCAATTACTTGTTGTGGAACTTTATTAATAAAGGATATGCCTTTCCCCATAAATGAACCTCTAGTTTTTGCAAGCCTATATCTTGGAACGGCAAGTTTATCTTTATTTCTTGTATTAAACTGGTGATTATTGCTGTTCTTAGCAAATGAATCATAGTGTTTTCTTACATAAACAAAATTTTCATATATGTATTGGCCTGCCAAAGTTAAAATATTTATTTCTTTAAACAGTTCTCTCAATCTCTCCGCCGAAAATTGTATACCTATGCCGCGAACAGCTCTTTTTTGGAGTACAAAAATATTTATAATACTGGCAGCTGAGCCCCACAATAGCAGTCCATAAGACATTACACTATGAAAATAACTAAAATATACTAACCTTGCCGTTTCAATATCAGTTAAAAGCCTTATTTTCTTAACAGCGAATGCCGCTGAACTAAGTCTACTTGACAAGGTATCGATATGTGGATCCCATTGCAGTCGAGAATCTAGTGCAATACCTAGAAATTTTGTACTTTCAATAAACTCGACTTCATCGTCATTCAAATTAATATTTAATTCTGTCTGCTCAACATTAGGCAATGAAAATTTTACACATTTAGTTTTTTTGGGGTTAAGTGCTAAATTATTACTATTAAACCAGTATGAAACTTTAGAGAGGGCACTATTTACTTCGTCCGAACAGTTATTACCTCTGTTAACTTTGAAAACTAAAGAAGTATCATCCGCAAATAGTACTGTCTCACATAAATTATTCGCGTAGTTGGGAAGGTCATTTATATAAATTAGAAACAGCAATGGGCCCAATATTGATCCCTGCGGCACACCCATATTGATGGGGGCTCCAGTAGATTCAATTCAATCCCATTCTTTATCTGCGCGGATTGTACAATGTACTGTTTTTCACCTATGTTTGAAAGAAAACTCAAAGGAAATTGCTGGTGGCTAAAACTCGACAATAATGAAATCCCATACAACTTTGTAGCGTCACCATTGGAAGACCGCGGCAACCTCGACTTTGCTTAAAGAAGGTTGTCAAAATATGACCATATTATAAGCGTTTTAAGTAAATAAATATTATTGTAGGTAGGTAAGTTAGATATTAATTTTCAGGTACCCCTTGCAAAATGTGGTCACCCTTTACAGCGAATCCTTAAGGATCTTGAGCGAAAAAACGCTCACAACGCGTTCTGGTCACTGCAAAAATGCCACAACGCGAAATCCGTGTCATGGCTCTTATATAAGCGCACAGAATGCGTTGTGGTAATCATAGAAATACCACAAAGCGAAATTCGCGTCGTGATCAACATACCAAACGACTACATCGCGTTGTGGAAACGAAAAAAGCCATATATAACAGAAATTTTTGCTAAATGTAAGCGTATCTGGTTTTGATTCCATTGTTATCTGAGGTAGGTACAGTAAGTAAGTTGTTTATATGCAAAACGTCAGCATTGAGGAGCCATACAAATTGCGTTCTCCAGCACTACTGAGCTAAAAATTAAAAAAATTTAGCAAGTACTTTACACATTTGCTGCTAAACGATGCATTAATTTTTTAAAGTATTCAACTGGTACTTAGCGAGTTCCAGAGTGGCTCCTCAAACCTGATGTTTAGACTGAGGAGCCACCTTTGCATTGATACCTCTCGTGATATATTATGATGCTAACTTCAGGATTTGTGCTACAAAATAATCTACTTTGCTGCTAAATAATGGTGTGACGTGGCTCCTCAAACCTAATAATGGACATATACGTACATCTTCGGATGTACCTCTTCCAGTGGGGGGCGATCAAACCTCCTCTCCCGAGCTCCCGACTGGCAAAAAATTGACATTCGTGGTGTATTTAATTCACGCAAATCGGAAACCGTGGCGCTGCCAGAACGATGAACACGCGCGCTTTGCTGTTTGTTACCCATACCACAGTTATACAATCTTTATCATAGAAATTTGAGGGAAACCGCCCTAGCCCTCGCGAAATATCCTCCGTTGCTCTGCGCAAGTACATACGTTAAACAACTGTATAGATAGATTGCAAAGCAATGCTCGTACTGATAAAAAATTCGATGCGCGAGCGACACACGTCCTACCTCGACGGCGCACTGCGCAGTACTAACGAAGGCGGCGCCCGCAGCGCGCTGGTATTTAATCTCTTTTTTGGTAATAACAATAGTAATAATTAATATATACGATTTTTGTGCCGTCAGTCACTGGAACACGTAATTTGCTTTTGATTTACATAAATTTTGCTCAGAAACGATGTATAATTAAAGATATATTTCAAAAATTCCCCTAAAAAGGACATGTTTTCAGAATAAAAAACTATCGAGCCAAACTCAATAATTTCTGAAATCCTGCCGTCATCCACTAAATGAAGGTCCATAAAAGCATATATCTGAATTTGAAATTCATTGAGATTGTACAGACGTCACTATTTGAGTTCAAATATTGCCAAATTCTGGGAGCCTCCTCTTAACTCAATATGGATTCCGGATATCGATGACGGAACAAATAATATAAAGTTAATCTGTAGTTGCAAATACTCTCAGCTGATTATCTTAAAAGAAAATTTAAAAGACAGGAAAAACATAGGTGACCCAGGGTACAACTCCTAATTTTCATATAAAAGCACCCATGTTTTATTATAAACGTATAGTGGCCGCCCGCTATTTCATCTGCGAAGTTCTTTTGCTATCCCTCGGGAACAATGGTACCGAAAATATTTAATAAGTACAATCCATTAAGATAAGACAGATTCCAGCTTTGAGTAAAAATGTGTTTAAGACTATATTCAAAAATTCTCTTTTGGACGAAATAAAAGAATAATTTTATGTATGTTTTAAATTAATCCTTGTACAAATGAGTACCTAAAAGTAACTTGCATGTTTTGTGAGGTAGGTATGTGTTATAAATTGTTAAAGAGCGCACATCCCGCCAACCAGGAAATTATATGAAGTGAATATCTGTAACATACCTTGTGATAAAAAAAACTTTTTTCGGGATGAAAGGTACCCTACAGAGAAAGAGGGTTCCGTTCAGTAGTTAAGACGTGAAGGCATAACAAACAAACAAACAAACGGCATTTATAATATTAGTAAGGATTGATTCTTTTTGTACAAAACTAAGTATGTTTTATTGGCTATGAATCTAAATATTGTAAAATAGATAGTTTTTAAAGACTTTTATCTAGTTTTGTTTTAAATTATGAAAATTTACGCATGGGTCTTTTCCTCACATTAAAAGTTGATTTACCTTTTACAATTCCAGTCATTGAATCATTTTGAGTTTTACAATTTTGTACTTAGTGCAGGCAATAAAAAAAATGTAGTTTGAATAATTACCTTTCTTGGTCTGTCCAAGCAATCTTTCTTTTTGTGTGTCATTGCCCCACAGTTTTCACAAGCTCCCTTTCTGTATTTTGTGGTTAATTTTGCCTGAAAAAAAATTAACCACATCACTTATTATGAAAAGATAAGAGTGGCAGTCACATAATTAAAGACATCAGTTGATTTTTATACAAACTAGGTAACTTTGAAACCTTGATTCTTCATCAAGGATTGACTTAGCTGTGATCTGATGATGCCATCCAGGGACTGAATGGAGGAGATGCAGTCGCTATACAGCAGCATTAGAGATATAAGGATCAGAGTATTCAGTTTCAGGATTTCCTTTAACTTTTATGCTAATTTTGGAGTTCTTTAAAACATATCCAGAATGCTGATCAGATCAGTTGAGTGTGTACAGCGATCTGAATCTTCTCCATTCACTCCCTGGATAGCCATCATCAGATCACAGCTAGGTCAATCTTTGGCGGAGAACCGAGGCTTCAAAGCTACCTCGTTTATATGAAAATGAACTGGTGTCTTTAATTATGTGACTGCCACTGTATATTATGATTTATTATAAAGCTTAGAATAATAACACCTAGAAGCAGAGTCCTTGTATGTTAAGTGGGAAAAAAATGAGCCAAAATGGCTGTTTTCATATTTATTTATATCCTTCATATGTTACCTAATCATGAGTAAAATCCAATAAAATAGTAACTTATTCCCTAATGGTAGAGAATTATTAAAACTTTTTCGTTACTATAGGTACGTTTAAGTAGAGGGGTCAGGTTATCACTCGTCAGTTTCCCTAATTTGTCAGTTTCTCAAACTAGTCAGTTTACTTGATTCGTCAGTTTCACGAAATTCATCAATGGGGAATGTCTGAAAAAAAATAAAAATGGCTGAATATTTTTTTATAGGTAAGAATAAGCTCCCTTAGTTTTGGAAAAAAGTTACAGAATTTTCAGTTGCGTCAATTTTTTTTTATAAATTAAAGTCTCTTTGACGTCACAAATGTACGAAAGTAACAGCAGAATGGCGATTATACCTTTGCCATCACTATATATATTATTTTTTATTTTTATTTATACGTAACCGAAAATTCTGAAACTTTTTTCTATTACTAAGGGAGCTTATTCCCTATAAAAAAAAATATTCATCCAAATTGTTTTTTTCTGACATTCCCCATTAGTCAGTTTCCTTTTTGGTCAGTTTTTAGGGTTCCGTAGCCAAAATGGCAAAAAACGGAACCCTTATAGATTCGTCATGTCTGTCTGTCTGTCCGTCCGTATGTCACAGCCACTTTATTCTAAAAGTATAAGGCTACATAGTTGAAACTTGGTAGGTAGGTGTATTCTGTGAACCGCTTTACGATTTTTACACAAAAATAAAAAATAAAAAGATTAAGGGGGGCTCCCCATACATGGAACTGAAACTGAAAATATTTTTTTTCATCAAACCAATACTTGTGGGGTGTCTATAGATAGGTATTTAAAAATGACATTGAGGTTTCTAAGACTATTTTTTTTCAAAGTCAACCGTTTGAAAGATATATGCCACCAAAGTGGTAAAATGTTTGTTCCCCCCCCTTTTAACTTTTAAAGTAAGAGGGTGAAAAATCTAAAAAAAATATTAGCTATAGATCTTAATAAACACTTTCAACGAAAATTGGTTTGAACGAGATACAGTAATTAGTTTTCGAGATATAGCACATTTTCCAAAACCGCAAATATAACTTTGTCATTCATACAAACACTGTGAAAAACAAAGTTATTTTTTCAGACGAAGAATGATAGCGGTATTAAAATATGGTATGGTATAATGTACCTACGGAACTCTACTGCGCGTGGCCCGACAAGCACTTGGCCGGTTTTTATAACTTGTCACTTTACTCAACTTGTCAATTTATGCAATTCGTCATTCCAGTACAGTCATGCTAATAAAGTTTAGATAAACAAGCGTGGATAATATCTGCATGCTCGCTGATATTGTTTTCGAATATCTCATTTATTAAAAAATCGGAAACAATATTCAAAATACGTACTTATTTTTTTTATTCATAAACTTACCTTTTTTTTAAATATAAGTAACATGTAAATATTTAAGTATTTATGTTAACAAAAATGATATTCAACATCAATTTGAAACTGTATTAAAACTGACCAATTTACAAAAAATTACGAATTACTTAAACAGACCAAATGAGGAAACTGACGAGTTAACGAAACTGGCGAATTAGGGAAACTAACGACTTAAAAAATTTCATGGAATTGACGAGTAAGGAAACTGACCAGTTTGAGAAACTGACGAGTGGTAACCTGACCCAAGTAGAGAATAAAAGATAAAATACTGAAAATTTAGCCATTTTGGCTCAGTTTTATTTGCCTCACTTTTGACAGTGCACATTTGTAGAGAACTATCATTCTAGGTTGTTATTATTATAAGTTATAAACTATGTTTATATTTTTCTGTTGTTGAATTATGTTTTACATACTTACCGCATCAACTCCCTTGTAGTAATAGGTGTCTAACTTTGTGAACTGAGCCTCTCTGTCTTCCTGTGGCCTCTGATGTTTTAGCGTTGGCCCGGCCGTGCCGTAGTACCATGGCGCGGAAGAAATATACTGAGGAATGTGAGGGTTTATATCCTTTCCTGAAATTAGAAGCGGCGAATATTTAAAAACTCAATGGATGTTCGAATATCACTATTTTGTGACCATCATCTTCATCCAACATCAAATTAGGGTATTTTATGAGTAAATATTGCAAGCTGTCAGTCGTGCGTTTTCAATTAGTTTCTTAGTACTTTAATATAGCGGTAGTTACCTGTTTCGTCAACAGCAGCAGGGGCTGTGCCAGCTTTACGAGCTTCTTCGAGTTCTTTAGCCTTACGCCAATCCTCACGAGACTTTTTCTTTGGTTCATCTTCTTCTTCCACTGCCTCATCTTTATTGCGCAATATTTGTGAAACTGAAGCTCGCACATTAGTAGTCATTGTGTTTTATGTTTTTATTTTCGACAATGAATTGATTATCTAGCTTTAAACTTTAGAAATCAGAAAAACAACAAAATATTTTAATATTTTCATCACACAACACAACCTAAGAATGCAACGCACGCACACACGAACATTAATCACATGAATGTCAATGTCACTTTGTTGTATTCCAGCAGACCAATCGCTAAGTCATGGACCACCACAGGGTTGCGTTCCGAACCTACGCTCCGAGTGCAACCAGACGCTCTAACGCCGTTCCAAACATTAGAGCATGACGTTCGGTTGTTACAACTTTCCCGTTCCAAACGTCAGAGCGTTGCAACCAAACAACCATCAAAATTGATGGTTGTAAAACGCTCTGACGTTTGTCTATAGAAAAAAATGTCAATGTCATTTGACATTATTTTGTATTTTGATCTTTTTGTGTCCAATTTTCAAATAAATCATGGTAGTTTCGCAAAAAAAACAGTTTTTATTTGAACTGAACGAAATCCAGTATATTGCAAGGTATATTAGCGTATAGTTGGCAGCCTCACCATGGAATTAGAAGGTTTTGACTAGGTCAAAAAATTGTTAATAAATACGAGGGCAGTTTGATATGTCCGTGACTTTAAGGTTGAATACAATATTTTTTCATAATTCAATTTTCCTGTCTTAATTTAGAACTCTTTGCTGAGCTTATGCTGTTGCATTTTTTAAATCGGCGCGAAATAAAAAAAAATGGAAGGATTTATGCAAGTGAGGTCGGGATATTCTTTTTTAACGGATAAAAACGAATTTTGCGTATTGATAAAATACTACTTTTTACGTGGTAAAACCATTAAGCAG
Organism: Agriphila geniculea; assembly: GCA_943789525.1. Lineage (NCBI taxonomy): Eukaryota > Metazoa > Arthropoda > Insecta > Lepidoptera > Crambidae > Agriphila > Agriphila geniculea. The sequence continues at coordinate 3,652,692 of OX038881.1, forward strand.
ACGGAGGATAAACTGAAAAAATATTATGGGGACTCTGCTCCATCTTATGGAATGGTTTATAAGTGGTTTACTGAATTTCGTTGTGGTCGTACTACCACAACTGTCGCCGACGGCCCAGGAAGGCCGACTGAAGATATTGTTAGCAAATCCACGACATTGTTATGGCAGACCGACAAGTGAACATACGCGAGATAGCTGATGCTATTCACATCTCTACCGAACGAATTTTTCATATTTTGCTCGATATTCTCGGCATGAAAAACCTTTTTGCAAGATGGGTGCCGCGTTTGCTGACAGTCGGCCAAAAACGAACTCGTGTAACAACTTCTAAACAAAGCTAGGTTTGTATAACCGCAATCCAAGTGATTTTTTTCGTCGGTACGTAACACTTGACGGAACGTGGGGTCCACCATATACGCCAAAGACGAAGCAACAGTCAAAACAGTGGACTTCTACCGGTGAACGTGCCACGGAGAAAGCAAAAACTGTTTGTTCGGCTGGTAAAGAGACGGCCACTGTCTTTTAGGACAGCAAAGGTGTTATTTACATCGATTTTTTGGAGAAAGGCAAGACAATTACCGGAGCTTACCATGTTGCTTTGTTGGATAGATTCAATATAAAGCTGCTGAAGAAAAGACCGCATCTAGCAAAGAAAAAAGTTTTATTTCATCACGACAATGCTCTGGCCTACTCGTCGGCAACCGCAACATCAAAACTTGTGGAATTGCGATACGACCTATTGCCACACCCCCCGTTTTCACCAGATTTGGCCCCGTGTGACTTTTTCCTCTTCCCAAACATGAAGAAATGGCTTGGTGGATAAGGATTTTCATCCAATGAAGAAGTGATAGCTAAAACAGGAGCCTATTTTTCAGGGTTTGATAAAAACTATTTTTTGGATGGGTTGACGAAGTTGGAACATCGTTGGTCGAAGTGTATAGAGCTGAAAGGAGATTATGTAGAAAAATAAAACAAAATATTCTTTAAAAAATTTTTTCTTCTTCACAAAGTCACGGACTTATCAAACCACCCTCGTAAAGATAAATAGTGAACTACAGCCAAAGCTGGGCATTAACTCGTTTATCCGTTAATCGTTAATTAACGAATTACCACCAAAGTCACATTGACATTATGATTAACGGATTAACTTTACTTTTAAAAATGTTAACGGACACGTTAACTTCCGTTAATATGCAGAAGTCCGTTAATCGTTAATCCAATGAGTGCTTTTATAATTCTTGACGGCCCGGCACGGCACCGCCCGGCAGCCGTCCAACGGCACAACCAGTGGCGGATACAGAAAAAACTCAAAGGGGGGGCGCAAGGGGGCGGGGCACAGACGGGGGGGGGGGGGGGCTGGACGATGGCTTGAGCTATGGGCATATTGGGCATGTAAATTAAATAGGTACTAGACATATTTTTTGTTTGTATTGAAATTATTAGGTCTTTGAAGGTAGGTTCAAAGGTTGGTTGGTCTCCGGGATATTGTGATATTACCATTTAGTAAAATCTTTGATATTTTTCTTTCCGGACGAAGGCCACGTTACTCTAATCTAAGGTCTTTAGCTATGAAAATGACGATATTTTTTTCACAAACAGAGAATGTGATAACTTCCTATCCATCGATTGGTTTATATTTTATCGAATACCGACCATGAAGGTATGATTTCGATCTCGGCAGCAAGCAAAGTTGCTGATGGTCAACTATCAGCAATAAAAAAAATCCTTAACATTAAAAACATTAAAAATCCCTTCAATTTCTTGAAATTTCTCCATCCTCTCCAGGATTTCTAAAAACGAGAAGTAGCAATTTTTAACCGAATTAAAAAATTTGAAAACGAGAAGGTTATAGCTATTCGTCGCGTATATAATATATTTTTATATGTATGCACACCGATCACTCGAAGACGGCTGAACCAATTGAAATGATTTAAACGTTATAACGTCAGATTTCTCCCCAAGTTGGTCCCATTTTTTGAAATTTTTAAATCGGCAATAACCAGCGTGGAATGTGGAAATTAAGTTACTAGGGGTAGGTATACCATTGAAAAATGTGAAATATTACAACGTTTTATTTATAATAGAATCTCTTACTTACTTACATATCGTCGGGTGGGGCTTTTAGAATAAAAAAATACAATACCTACTTGAGAAACCAACACATATAAAAAGTACATAACAAATTACCGCCAGCCCCCCGACTTCAATAGACGTTTTGCTTTTTTAGAGCTGTTTTTTAAGGTTTTGAAGTAAGTTTTGCTTTTTTTTTAATGCTTTTTTCGTACAAAATGTTCTTACCATGAAGCCTTATGTTACAAAACTTTTATGTAAGTACATTACTTACTTACTCCAAAAATAAGTTTTGGATAAATAACAACAAGTAAAGTGGTCATTTTTGTTTATTTTTGCTAACAAAAAAGGAATCAATGAGCAATTTTTTAATGGTAAGAAAACTCAAATAAGGATTTTATTATTGCTGATAGTTGACTATCGACTATCATGGCCATAGTTCAATAAAATAGATGAATATTTTAAATCAAAGAAGCTAGGTGGTTCTCTGTTTGTGAAACAATATGGGCAATTTCATAGGGAAAAAAAGAATACAATGACGTGGACTAACAACATACTACAAAGAAATGCTGCTTTTTCGTAAACAGATGTTCCACAGATGCGATGTTGTACAAAAATCCCCAACTTTTATTTTCAATAAGGATTGCAGGCAAATTCTTTATCTATTGTCTTGTTTTATTGTGTTCTGATTCTGATGGTTGCTGGCCCGCCTGCCACCCGCGTCCCGCATTATTGTTTTCTGTTTTTTGACTGTTTTAGACTGGTTAGTTAAGTGTACTAGCCGTAAATAAATTCTTTTTATTTTTATTATTTATATTATGTGAGTGACGCGGGTCACGCATGGGGGGGGCGCGCGCCCCCTGCGCCCCCCCCCCTGTATCCGCCACTGGGCACAACAGGGAAGTGAAATGTATGGAATCATATGGAGACGCTTTTATATTTCCTCAACGGCACCGGCAAACCGTGCCGTGCCAGCCAAATCCTACGCTGCCGTCGAACTTTTACGGTGTTGTGCGTAGCTACAAGGATTCATATGTGTGAGTGTGAGTCCAGAGCAAAGAATATACAGCGTGTATAAAGGGCACAACCAGTATATTAGCGTAATATCGTTAATGTGTTGTTGTTGGTATGCCATGTACTATGGGCAACAGCGTCGCTTAACCAGTTAGCAACAAAATTCGTGTGCGCGCGTATCGCCCCTGCACGAACTAAACGTATGTGACAGCGGGCGCGGCGTGCAAGCGATTTTAACCTTAGCAGTGGTTAAGCGACGCTGTTGCCCATGGTACCTATGTATGATTGTGGAAACAAACAACATCAAAATCAACAAATAGGTAATATTCCGACAAACAGTTATTTCGATACTGATCGGAAAGATATCTATTTACTTACAGCGGTGGAAACACCGTTAATAGGGGACTTACCAAAGTTAAATATTGTTACCTATCTCAACAAATAATTACCTAGATATTACTTAAGTAGGTAGTTACCTACTTAATTAAATAATGTGTTGTGTAGATGCCTACCTATCTTGGTAAGTAGGTACGTAATGAAAACCAGCTACATATAATATATTCTTTGATTTTTAAAAGATTTATTTATCATTTAAGTAAGTACCTACTACCTACCTACATTGTAATATAATCATTAAACAACGTGTAACAAAAAGGGGGTATCAACCCGAGAGGAGGTAAATGTACTCGTGAAACCCTGAATGTCCCTCCCTACATAAAATGTGGGCGGCAAATTCAAATTTTCTGTGGAGAATCCAAAATTGTATTTTCGATTGGAAATCTTTTTCTGTTGGAAGTGTTCAGATTCACGAGTACATTGTAGATATGAGCGCCGATGGGTAAAAGGCCGGCGGCGGCGCGCCGACTTTTTTGGGTCGGCGGCGGCGGCGCCGTCGGCGGCGTGACCTCTAAATGATTTTTTTAAATTTATTGACAGGAAATAATAAAAAGACATAGTTTATCGATCAGAAATACTTGATTAATTAGAATTTAAAAAAACGTACATCATATCAGCCGCACGACACCCACTGCTGGGTATAAGCCTCCCCCAAGGATCTCCACGACGCTCGGTCTTACTTGGTTCGCATCCAGAGGGTTCCCACAACCTTCACCAGATCGTCGGTTCACCTTGTCGGGGGCCTACCCACGGGGCGTCGTCCGGTGTGCGGTCGCCATTCCAGAACTGCCCCGCCCCAATGTCCATCGATTTTTCTCACTATCACTGTGTCCCGCCCACTGCCACTTAAGCCAAGCAATCCTTCGAGCGATGTCGGTTACACGGATCTCCTCATTTTTAATTCGATCTCGTAGGGAAATGCCGAGCATGGCAAGAGAGCTCAAGGTAAAAAGGCTCAAGATAACCCATCGTGCAATGGCTCTCCATTGAGATGAGAGACATAGTTAGCGACCACTTTTCACTGCCTTAAGGCATCACTGGGACGGACACTGGACATAGACTTTTATCTTTAGGGTCTGAGGTAAGTTGGACGCGAAGATTTTTCGAAGCTTCCTGAAAGCTGCATATCCCAGTTGGATTTGACGAGAGATCTCTTTTTCGAAGTTGGACTAACCTAACTGGACTGTCTGTCCTAGGTATACATAATGGTCAACAACTTCGAGTGTAGTTGGTCAACAACTTTGGGATGGCTCCGCCAAATACCAGCTCCAGACGCTTGAATCCATTTAGCGAAGGGCCAGGAAGATCATCAGCAAAGATAATATTTTTTGTAGTAAGCTGAAAAGCCTCGAGCATAGACGCGGTTGAAGATTATTGGTTTTTTATCAGATAAATTTCGCCGAGTGTGCAATAGAATTGCACAACCTAATTCCACCATCTCCCTTCTTCCATCAGACAACCAGACGTACGAATCAGCGCCACCGTTTTTGTTGGATATTCAAAAGACTCGCACTAAGCGTTTTCCTTCATCACCGTATCATCCGTACCGCTAGAGAGTGGAACTCCTTGCCTGAGCCTGTGTTTCCCGATAGGGAAAATCTGGGAGCCTTCAAGTCGCGAGTGAATATGTATCTTCTAGGCAAGCGCGTTTCATCGTGAATCGCATCAACGCTTACCATTATCATCAAGCGTGATAGCAGGCAAGCGCTTGCCTATCTATCATAAAAAAAGTGTTCCCAACATGAACTGGAGTGGGTGTACAACATGATTTTCGTCTTATCCATGTTCATTCTAAGACCTCTTTGGTAGGCACTACGGAGATCTTCGAGCATTTTGTTCAGGGGGTCAAGTCTGCTAATGTTTTCGTCAAAATCTTAGTTCAATGGTGTTTGAATGGTAATGGTGGTTTCTTAAACCCAAAACGGAAACATATTGTGTCTTGCTTTTGGGTTTAAGAAACAAGAACTGTGTCAAAAAGCATTACCATTAGAACACCATTGAACTACGATTTTGACGAAAACATTAGCAGACTTGACCCCCAGGTCTTTCATGGTCTCAGCCATAAGAACTATATCATCGGCAAAACGGCGGTATGTTAGGTACTGGCCATTGATGTTGATACCGAGTCTTTTCCAGTCCAAGAACTTCAAGATGACCACGCAGCTGTGAACAGTTTCGGAGAAATAAAGTCTCCCTGTCTCACACCTCGCTGCAGTTAGATGGACTTTGTGCTCTGGTTCTGTAATAGGACCGACATGGTGGCATTTTTGTATAAGTAACTCAACACCTCATACTTGTAGTACAGTTTGCACCTCTGGAGAGCCTGCAGCACCGCCCAGTGGCCCTACCATGAGTTGAAGCAAACTGTTTACGTTACCGTAAACTATCGTTTTCTTTCTTTCACTCGCATTGACTGTGAGCAGTATATCAGATAGTTTACGGTAACGTAAACAGTTCGCATCAACTCATGGTAGGGCCACTGGTCTCTATCGAATCAAAGGCTTTCTCATAGTCCATGAACGCCAAGTAATAGTTCCAATAGTAACTGTGTTTATTAGACTTCGATCATCTTATTAGACTTCAATTATGAAAGCGAAGAAACGGTAATTTTATCTAGTTTTGTTTTAAAAACGTCCACAATTTGTTCTTCTAATGACGATGACGACGAAGACGTGGCCATTTTGATGCAAACGTGTAACGCGTCCCATCCTACCATGAAAACGAGCTTGTTCACACTGATTCTTTAAATCTTTTCTGTCGCTCGGCGCGCCGTTGTCTTTTCGCGGCGGCGGCGGCGCGGCAGAATTGGCGGCGGCGGCGGCGCGCCGGCGCGGCGCTCATATCTAGTACATTGACTTCCTTTCGAGTTGATACCTCCTTTCTGTTACACGTTGTATAATTGGTAAACTATTATTTTATGAAATAATTATAAAGATAACAAATATCTAGAGAGAGAAGGTCAACTTTTATTCTTTATATTATTCTAAAGTAAAAAGTAGGTACCACAACACTACTGTACAATGTACAAATAGTAACTTCTTCGCTATGAGTGTTCTGTGTTGAACATCCAACGGCCGGCAACGGCAGAAATTATAAAAGCGTCTTTCGGCGTCGCCGCTGCCGTGCCGAGCCATGCCGTCCCGGGCCGTGCCGTGCCGGGCCGTCGAGAATTATAAAAGCGCACATTGCCTACTATTTACCGCACGGCACCACGGCGCGGCGCGAAATACAGGTTCAGACAAGTATGAAACGAAACGACGAGTGCCGGGCGCGCTTCGTTTCAGCGCTTTTTGAAAAAATCAACAGATAAACATTTTTTACATAAGGACTTTTAATTTCTATTTTGAGAAAATAACACTAAAACGAGTAAAATAAAATATTTTTTCTAAAAAATAACATCGACTTCAAAGTGATCACTAAAAAGTAATAAAATAATTTGGTTTAAACACGTATTATTGAAGTCGGACGATGTTGAGTCAAAAACACAATGTAGAAATATTTTTATAACCAAGTTATTTTATTACTTTTTAGTGATCACTTTGAAGTCGGTGTTATTTTTTAGTAAAAATATTTTTTTCTAACCTGTTAACTTCCAGAACCTAAAACAACAAGTTTTATACGTTCACTAACGCAACGCAATAAAAATGCAATTTTACACATATCTATTAACGGATTAACGATTAAGAGGCATATTACGTTTCGACTGTGATTTTTGCGTAAAATGGCCAATTTTGGAGTTCTCGATCTCAGAAACAACAATAAATTAACAGTTTTGACTTATTGAATAGTGTAGAATAGCTATTGGAATAGATCATAGCGGCCTCGCTTTTTTGAAAATTTGCTTAACTTCATAATTAAACCCGAAATTGCAGTTAAAGATTTTCTTAAAATGCGCAAAGGCACTTTTTTGGGGTCATGGATTGAACTACTGTGCTAAACAAATGAAATAAAAAAAATTGAATATTATCTCTTATATAGTCGAATAGATCATAGCGGCCTCGGAATTTTGAAATTATGTATGGAATATGTGAAAAAAAATCCCAATCAAAAACCATAAAACTACTAAAAACGCTCAGAATTAACTGTGAATTTCACCTAGATACATAATTATTATTACGTAAAATTTATATTAGAATAATCTTTACTTCATAAGGAAATCAAATTTTATATTTTATTTGTTGTTTATATTTTTTTTTCTTTCTGTGTATGTTCAAAGTTGACTCTAAGAAATCGTTCACCAACTTTAATTTTCCTTTTTAACCCTTTAACTTTCCAGTGTATCATTATATTACTTTTTGTCGCGAACACATATAATTGTATTTAGTAGACCCAAAGGTTTCTCTAGGTTGAAGCGCTAAAATCCGTCAAAATCGAAATTTCGACGAAAAAATGTGATAGGGCCCTTAACGTTAACGTTGCGTTAATTCTTCTGAAATGTAACGCTTTAACGTTTAACGAAGCTAACTTTTTTTGTAGCGGATTAACGATTAACGAAGTTAACTATTTGATTAACGGTGCCCAGCTATGACTATTTATTTATTTTATTTTAACCATTTATTTCAGGCTACTAGGCCCATACAATATATACCTTACAGACTAACATACATAATTATTAAATAAAAATACAATCTATTTGTTTACACGTATCGAAGGCGGCGACGTGTTGCGCAATGCGGTGTCCGGTATCCGACCGCGAAAACGTCGGAACAGGACACCCTTCGGCCAAAAATCTTCTTTCATGAAGGTCGACAGATGTTCGGTCGGTACCCTCACCACGAATGAGTTGAAGTTCACATTGTGGCGGGACTCCAACCGCTCGACCCTCAGACTGAATTTGGTCTTCAATCTGATGTACTCTCCGATTTCATCAGGCTTCGTGCTGTAGTGCAGACGAGATACATACACAAGTGTTGTCGGGATAGCCGGACGTAATAGGTGGTTGTGTCCGGTCGGGGCGGTGCCACAAAGGTTACGGCGGGTGGGCTTTCTCTTCCTTTCCACCTTTTTGAAGCCGTCCTTGTCGCACTCATCATCCAGTCTCCGTGGATGCACAGGCTTAGAGACCGGTCGACGTTGTATGTCTCCCTCATTGGTACCCCGCTCGAGTTGTTGAACAGCGGGTCGGTTAGCAGCGGTGACTGCAGCGTATGCACGTTGAGGGGTCGAAGTGCTCACGCGTGACGTCTCCGCCGGGGCGGAGCGGGTGGCGGCGGGGCGCGGCGCATCGCGCGCTGTGTCGGCGGCGGCCGGTGACGCATCCAAGTTCGCCGACTCAAAACTGCCGATGGATGCATTTTGCGCCCCACGACGAGTGTTCACGTTGCAGGCCTCAGGTGACCTACTTACCGCAGCGGTGTTGCTTAACAACAACACTTGGGCTCGCAACTCACTTATGGTGTTTTCTGAGGCCTCTAGTTTACACTGTACTTCTGCCAGGCACGCTTTCAGGGAGGTGATATCCTTTAGCAGCCTGGTGACGTCGACGTGGTCGAAAGTAACGGGGGGCAGCTTGTGCAGCTCCTTCGCCACGAACGTTGGCACGTCGTCTGGATCGGTCTCCTTTAGACAGGTGATGATGTCCTGGAGACTCTTCGCACCTCCATCCCTTCGTCGAGATGGCATCACATCGGCTTTCCCGATGCTCCTGAACAGCAGCGCCTTGCCACTGCAAATCTCATCTTCTATGAAGTTCGACTTGCAGATCTGCACGATGCTGACCTCGTCCATAGTATCGATGGCGTTTTGAATAAATGCCAAGACTTCGTTCACTATGAGTTGCTGGGAACCCATAGTGATAGCGCGCAGCGGCAAATGCCGCGCGAAACGTGAATTAGAAACAATTCGCACTAATGCAATTGAGCACGTTCGTTTCCGAGCGCGCTCCGCACTGCACTGATATATAATATATATAGCATATAAATAGTGATACTATGGTTTAAAAGATATTTGAGTATCTTGGTGAGGTAAAAAAAACGATATAAATAAAAAAAGAATTCTTCATTGCTATTTTCTAAAAATCTAATGTTAGAAAATAGCAATGAAGAATTCTTTTTTTATTTATATCTTAAGAATCACAATTTCACTAACAATTTTTTGATATATTTATTTGTTTCTAACTTTTACCCGTTTCTCTGGAATCGCCATCGCCAGAAACGTCAAGTTAGCAGCCCACTTTGAGACCGTACTATCTCGGCTTGTATTGAAGCAATATTATTGAAATTTTGCGTATACGATTCACTATTTTCTAACAATTTTTTGGCATATAAATCACATCGATACGAACTGTATCTCTTAAGGTATCTGCCAGCTTGACGTTAAGTTAGCAGCCTCACCAAGATACTCAAATGTCTTTTGAACCAAAGTATCACTATTTATATGCTATAGTTCACTATTTATCACTATTTATTAACAATTTTTTGACCTAGTCAAAACCTTCTAATTTCATGGTGAGGCAATAATTTCATGAAATTCTCTAACAATACAATGCTCTAAGCTTAGAGCATACATAACGGGAGTAAGCAAGAGCGCTCTCCTACACTAGATTTTGTTCACCGATTCTGGGGGGAGACGAGGTACACACGCACAGCACACAACTTCATATTCACGCACACTCTTGAAGCGTAAAGTCATGTTGTTACACACGCACACAAAAACAGAACGACCACAAAGTTATATTTGCGGGTGGTCAAATTCGGAACTAACCATCTTAGTACAAATTCTGACAGATCACGTAGACGGCAGCGCCAAACTTACCGACGGAAATAAGTTTGCCCTTGCGTTAAGGTTAGTGATGGGACATAAAAAGACCGATGAAATTGAATGATTAGAAGCTTTGATTTGAAGATGAGTGATTATGATTACGAACAAAAAAGTCATCATTTTATTTTGTGATTTGCACCAACAATCACTAAAATACGCTTACAAATCAATGTTTAATAACATACATAAAACATCGTTCTGCCCTTTTATCCTCAAAATTGTACAGAAATAAAATTCCGATAGTGAGTGTTGGCGCAAGATGCAAATGTAAAGGTTATCAAAAAAGAAAATAAATGTGATTAATATTGTAATCATTTATTTACAAGTATCTGTGTACAGTCAGCAGCACATCAAGCTATACAAAACTGTCAAAAATCTCCAATGAATTTTGAACCTTTAATTGCTTGTTAGGGTTCCGTAGCCTAAATGGCAAAAATCTAAGCCCTTATAGATTCGTTATGTCTGTCTGTCTGTCAGTCCGTCCGTCCATATGTGACAGCCACTTTATTCCGAAAGTATTAGGACTACAAAGTTGAAATTTAATATAAGTAGATGTATTCTGTAAACCGCCTTATGAATTACGATTTTTACAAAAAATAAAAATAAAACAAAAGATTAAAGGGGGGCTCCCTATATATGGAACTGAAACTGAAAAGAAAAACATCCATATATATAAGTCTATAGATAGGTGTTCAAAAATGACATTGAGGTTCCACAGACTATTTTTTCTCAAAGTCAACCGTTCGAAAGACTGCCTAAGTAGTAAAATGTGTGTCCCCCCTCTAACTTATAAAATAAGAGAGTCAAAAATCTAAAAAAAAATGCTATAGATCTTAATTAACATTTTCAACGAAAATTTGTTTGAACTTGATATAGTAATCAGTTGTTTGAGTTGATTAGTTGTTACATTTTCCATATAACTTTGTTATTCATACAAACACTGTGAAAAACAAAGTTATTTTTGCAGACGAAAAATAGTGGTATTCAATAAGGTAACTACGGAACACTACTGCGCATGGCCCGAGCCCGACACGCACTTGGCTGTTTTTTTTTAATTTAAAATTGATCTTTTTTTTTATTTAAAATTGATCAAGAAAATTTTACACTTTTTTAAATTTTACACGCTTGAAAATTCAGCTGATGAACAATCATTAACATAAAAGTTTGAGGGAATCATCATCAGTATGACCATTATTTAAATTCTACATAAAAAATGTTAAAGCTTATACGAAAACATTAGTTTCTGTTTTTAGGGTTCCGTACCCAAAGGGTAAAAAGGAGACCCTATTACTAAGTCTCCGCTGTCCGTCTGTCTGTCTGTCACCAGGCTGTTCTCATGAACTGTGGTATCTAGACAGTTGAAATTTTCACAGATGATGTATTTCTGTTGCCGCTATCACAACAAACTCTACAAACAGAATAAAAATAAATATTTGAGGGGGCTCCCATGCAACAAACGTGTTTTTTTTTTTTGCCGTTTTTTGGTACGGAACCCTTCGTGCGCGAGTCCGACTCGCACTTGGCCGGTTTTTTTTCTTTACGTGTAAAGAGTATAGAAAAAAACCTCACTTCTGTACTTTCTAGGTGTTTGTTATTGTTTTTTCATCATTTTCTTTTGCACAATTATCTTTCTTGAAAAAAGTTATTGGAGCTACTTCACAGTACGTTAAAGTGTATTTTTAACGTAATAACGTTTCCGCTATTATTTACGCCAAAAATATGACCCCACGCAAGCGCTTTTGACGATATACTTTTTTTTTACAATCATCTGTGAGGTTTATACGCAATTTAAAACTTGTAGCTACTAGAGAATCTCTTTAGCTTGCCGTATGTTTTTTTGTGGCAGAACTTTACGTTTTCTATATAAAAGTATGATCCGCGCTAACCATGTTTTCCCATCATGGACCCTTAACGGCAAACTGCATTTTATACAAACTTTGAAGTCCTTAATTTTCAAATTGGGTGAACCGATTTTAATGAAATTTCATACACTTAGGCAGAATACATCGGTACAAATAGTTGAAATTCTTAAAGGATAGAAACAAATAAACCCCATTAAATTCCAAATCGTAATTTTTAGAGAAGTTAGCGGAGATGCAGACAAACAGTCGAATAAGTGTCCTTTATACTAGAGTTTGGTCAACGAAAGATGAGAAGGGAAAACTAATTTTGCACCACATTTTAGGGGTCAATTTCCAGTAACTTAATCTCCAAATGTTAATTTAACAAGGAAAGTGGCGCCGCCATTTCAGTCTCATCTTTCGTTGACCAGACTATGTATAAATTTTGCAATAAAAGAATACAATTAAGTACATAATATTAATTATAAAAAAAACTATTCATTGATTATATAGGTGCTGATCAGATCATATCAAAATAATAGTTAAAATTCATTTGATCTTTCATTCGTTCAAAGCGAACGTGAGCACACACATTTGTTCACACTGTCACAGCTCTAGACTTGTACCATGATGTTTGTTTCATAGATTAGTATTATGTTTGGTATCGTTTTGCTATCGCAACATCTGTCGTTAGCTTACTTAACAAATTGCGTTTTCTTCGTGATTATTTCACAGTTTGTTAATAAAATTAGTTTAGGTGTGATAGGAAATACCGTCTTTAGTAAAATTTGAACTTTCGGATCGTCTTTTGCACAAAATCACTGCATAATACATCATTTTAGCGGAGCTGCGTTCGGCGATATGTAGTATTACAAAATGGCGAGTGTTCGTGGCCAACTAGTTTTTATAAACTGACACGACCAAATTGGTCATGTACTTTGGTGAAAGGGGGCGCGTGTTTTGCCATCTCCCGTTCTGTATGCTCTAAGGCTCTAAGCAATATGTACAATCAACAAACTTTGATTAATGATATTAGAATAAAAGAAACCTAATATCTTTGACTTTTGAAGTGTCAAAAGAGTTTTTGGCGCCATTTTGTCGAGTTTGGTTCGGTGTCTATTTTAATTAATTATTTGCAAATTGAATCATAGTGGATATTGTGTCTTTAAATTGGTGCAGTTTTGTGGTACAAGTGTCTACGCAACTGAACAATATGTGGGATAATTGAAATAGGCGCGATCTTGGTCGTGTGAATGTGAAGCTGAGACTTTTATTGTAGTGGTGGCTACCTCGGCAGAACTTACCGAGTAAACTGTCTTGCAGCCTGGCGCAACTCTCTCACTAAAAACACGATCTATGAAACGGAGGCGAATTTTTAACTTGTCTAAGTTTGAAAGAACGTTGACAATCCACAAAGCAGTAGATAATTGACAACATTCGAATTAAGACGTATTATACTTCGCCCCATCAAAGAGTATCTATCATCTTTGACCGTTTTACCGCCAATGCTGTTTGACGTTTCTCTTTTGTTTGTTTTCGTTGAATTCGCCTCCGTTTCATACTCACGCTTTTTTGTATGACACTCCCGTCTCTTATAACGCTAGTTATTTTTACATTCTCTTTGCTGTCTTGCTTGATATACTAGGTGCCAAATGCTCCAAGCAGCATTGGATTGCGATGCACACGCATTCTTCTATTTTTTTTTATCTTTACTCTATGCCGCATTCGTAAACTGAAACAATCTACCACTGAACTATTCAACACTTGACACTGGCAAAAATTACTGCCTAAAGAGGAGAGTAGATTGCCACACTAAAATAAGAAGAAGAAGAAGTGTCAAAAGTAATATCCCAAGACGGCCACAAAGGGCTAGAACCCAGTGCCGTGAAACTGCTTTACCATAGATTAAAGTTATATACTGGTTATAGATGGCTCTCTCCCCTCTGTTTTTAGGATACAAGCATACAGCGCCATCTCTTTTTCTCGAATGGAACTACATCGCTATAGGTATACGTAGGTACCTACCTATTCAATATTTTAATGAAAATTAGATGTCAAAGTTATCTGATGTTTATTGTACAATAAATTAGAAGCTGTTATGAGCTTGTAATTTACTGTCCAATAAACACCAAATAACTTTGTCAAAGTGTTATCTAGGTTGTTAAAAAATGAAAAACATCCTAATATACTGATAATTATTTTTATTTAATTTTATGAGTAATTATATCTATTATGATAAGTATAAATTACAGTTCTAAACACACTATTATAGACACATAGTTAATTCAGTACAAGTAAGTAAGTAGTAAACATCACAAAAATAAAAATTAAAATGAGTTACATAATTTACCCGCTGCTCATAAAATACTTCCAGTTAATGCTGTGCATGCCTCCAACTATTTTTCAAAAGTGATAGCATTGTGACTGGGAGAGGCTACTGTAGTAACATCTGAAACAAAGAGTTGTGATTTTACTTTACTTACAGATCAACATTGAAGAAAATACAAAATATACTAATTTAATATTTTAGCAATAAGTAGGTTTTAAAAAGGTTAGGTACCTTTATTGCTTTGTGTTTTGTTTAAACAAGGGTGGTTTAAACAAATATGGTACGAAATGTCGCAGAAAAGGTTAAGTTAAACATTAATTTAATGCAACTTTTTATTACTATGAGGTTAGGTTATGTAGGTACTTTGAAATGTTTATATTTTAATAGAGAGAACTGAGATAGTGAAAACGTATCATTTATTTACCTTGCCCGTAGTGCAAACTGCAAGCAATCAGGAACACAACAAAATATCATGTAAATAGGCACCGCTCGTATCTAGAACATTGTTGATGTAGTTCACATAGTCTTTTCTCTAAAAAAATTGTATAAACACAGTCGCAAATAGCACTCGACGATTATTAGTAAAAAATTAAGCACTATTTAACGAATATCAATGAAGAAATGACTATTTACGACATTAAAAAGTGAAAATTTTTCAAACAAAACAAACACACCAAATTTAAGTTCACACAAAGGTAAGGTCCGACTGAGCTCGGTCTCGGTTTTGCGTGTGGTGTGGTAGGATAAGTATTTTTTTTTTACAATTTTTATGAAGCTGGTTTGTGTGGTGTGCAAGATGTGTTTGGTACTTGCTATTATAGAAAGACATTAAAAAATTTGAGGAAAGAAAGGTCCAAAAATTTATAATTATTTGTTATAACCTTCGCTTACGAATATTGATTATGATTACATACAATAACGTTATGTACGTAAAGTCTGTTCATCCTTACTTGTCTTATTTAGTAAACAGTTTTTGACAGTTGTCATACGTCTTTTAAACTTAAATCTTTATTTAAAAATATGTTAGTAAGTTTATGAAATTTTTGTTACTTTATTAACAATTTATTTTGTAATCTATGTGTGGAAAACCATTTGTAGTATTTTATAAATGATTATTTCAATAAAGAGTTGGGTGAAGATTGTTTACTATATAAGACAAGTAAGGATGAACAGACTGTAATGTACGTATTATCTAGGATGTTTTGTTGATTTAATCAATAAAAACTTAGAGCATACATAACGGGAGTAAGCAAGAGCGCTCTCCTACACTAGATTTTGTTCACCGATTCTGGGGGGAGACGAGGTACACACGCACAGCACACAACTTCATATTCACGCACACTCTTGAAGCGTAAAGTCATGTTGTTACACACGCACACAAAAACAGAACGACCACAAAGTTATATTTGCGGGTGGTCAAATTCGGAACTAACCATCTTAGTACAAATTCTGACAGATCACGTAGACGGCAGCGCCAAACTTACCGACGGAAATAAGTTTGCCCTTGCGTTAAGGTTAGTGATGGGACATAAAAAGACCGATGAAATTGAATGATTAGAAGCTTTGATTTGAAGATGAGTGATTATGATTACGAACAAAAAAGTCATCATTTTATTTTGTGATTTGCACCAACAATCACTAAAATACGCTTACAAATCAATGTTTAATAACATACATAAAACATCGTTCTGCCCTTTTATCCTCAAAATTGTACAGAAATAAAATTCCGATAGTGAGTGTTGGCGCAAGATGCAAATGTAAAGGTTATCAAAAAAGAAAATAAATGTGATTAATATTGTAATCATTTATTTACAAGTATCTGTGTACAGTCAGCAGCACATCAAGCTATACAAAACTGTCAAAAATCTCCAATGAATTTTGAACCTTTAATTGCTTGTTAGGGTTCCGTAGCCTAAATGGCAAAAATCTAAGCCCTTATAGATTCGTTATGTCTGTCTGTCTGTCAGTCCGTCCGTCCATATGTGACAGCCACTTTATTCCGAAAGTATTAGGACTACAAAGTTGAAATTTAATATAAGTAGATGTATTCTGTAAACCGCCTTATGAATTACGATTTTTACAAAAAATAAAAATAAAACAAAAGATTAAAGGGGGGCTCCCTATATATGGAACTGAAACTGAAAAGAAAAACATCCATATATATAAGTCTATAGATAGGTGTTCAAAAATGACATTGAGGTTCCACAGACTATTTTTTCTCAAAGTCAACCGTTCGAAAGACTGCCTAAGTAGTAAAATGTGTGTCCCCCCTCTAACTTATAAAATAAGAGAGTCAAAAATCTAAAAAAAAATGCTATAGATCTTAATTAACATTTTCAACGAAAATTTGTTTGAACTTGATATAGTAATCAGTTGTTTGAGTTGATTAGTTGTTACATTTTCCATATAACTTTGTTATTCATACAAACACTGTGAAAAACAAAGTTATTTTTGCAGACGAAAAATAGTGGTATTCAATAAGGTAACTACGGAACACTACTGCGCATGGCCCGAGCCCGACACGCACTTGGCTGTTTTTTTTTAATTTAAAATTGATCTTTTTTTTTATTTAAAATTGATCAAGAAAATTTTACACTTTTTTAAATTTTACACGCTTGAAAATTCAGCTGATGAACAATCATTAACATAAAAGTTTGAGGGAATCATCATCAGTATGACCATTATTTAAATTCTACATAAAAAATGTTAAAGCTTATACGAAAACATTAGTTTCTGTTTTTAGGGTTCCGTACCCAAAGGGTAAAAAGGAGACCCTATTACTAAGTCTCCGCTGTCCGTCTGTCTGTCTGTCACCAGGCTGTTCTCATGAACTGTGGTATCTAGACAGTTGAAATTTTCACAGATGATGTATTTCTGTTGCCGCTATCACAACAAACTCTACAAACAGAATAAAAATAAATATTTGAGGGGGCTCCCATGCAACAAACGTGTTTTTTTTTTTTGCCGTTTTTTGGTACGGAACCCTTCGTGCGCGAGTCCGACTCGCACTTGGCCGGTTTTTTTTCTTTACGTGTAAAGAGTATAGAAAAAAACCTCACTTCTGTACTTTCTAGGTGTTTGTTATTGTTTTTTCATCATTTTCTTTTGCACAATTATCTTTCTTGAAAAAAGTTATTGGAGCTACTTCACAGTACGTTAAAGTGTATTTTTAACGTAATAACGTTTCCGCTATTATTTACGCCAAAAATATGACCCCACGCAAGCGCTTTTGACGATATACTTTTTTTTTACAATCATCTGTGAGGTTTATACGCAATTTAAAACTTGTAGCTACTAGAGAATCTCTTTAGCTTGCCGTATGTTTTTTTGTGGCAGAACTTTACGTTTTCTATATAAAAGTATGATCCGCGCTAACCATGTTTTCCCATCATGGACCCTTAACGGCAAACTGCATTTTATACAAACTTTGAAGTCCTTAATTTTCAAATTGGGTGAACCGATTTTAATGAAATTTCATACACTTAGGCAGAATACATCGGTACAAATAGTTGAAATTCTTAAAGGATAGAAACAAATAAACCCCATTAAATTCCAAATCGTAATTTTTAGAGAAGTTAGCGGAGATGCAGACAAACAGTCGAATAAGTGTCCTTTATACTAGAGTTTGGTCAACGAAAGATGAGAAGGGAAAACTAATTTTGCACCACATTTTAGGGGTCAATTTCCAGTAACTTAATCTCCAAATGTTAATTTAACAAGGAAAGTGGCGCCGCCATTTCAGTCTCATCTTTCGTTGACCAGACTATGTATAAATTTTGCAATAAAAGAATACAATTAAGTACATAATATTAATTATAAAAAAAACTATTCATTGATTATATAGGTGCTGATCAGATCATATCAAAATAATAGTTAAAATTCATTTGATCTTTCATTCGTTCAAAGCGAACGTGAGCACACACATTTGTTCACACTGTCACAGCTCTAGACTTGTACCATGATGTTTGTTTCATAGATTAGTATTATGTTTGGTATCGTTTTGCTATCGCAACATCTGTCGTTAGCTTACTTAACAAATTGCGTTTTCTTCGTGATTATTTCACAGTTTGTTAATAAAATTAGTTTAGGTGTGATAGGAAATACCGTCTTTAGTAAAATTTGAACTTTCGGATCGTCTTTTGCACAAAATCACTGCATAATACATCATTTTAGCGGAGCTGCGTTCGGCGATATGTAGTATTACAAAATGGCGAGTGTTCGTGGCCAACTAGTTTTTATAAACTGACACGACCAAATTGGTCATGTACTTTGGTGAAAGGGGGCGCGTGTTTTGCCATCTCCCGTTCTGTATGCTCTAAGAATAAAAATAAATGAAAAATACGTTATTTTCTTCAGTTAACGTGTTTTTCATCAGTTTTTGCCAAATTGTTGAAAGATTTTACTAATATTCATAATTCTTGGTCTCAGTTTCAAGCAGTGAACTAAAATCTATGGAACAAGCATTGCGCTCAAAAAATGGCACCACACGAAGAGTACAACTAAGTGGATGGAGCTAAAGATGCTGGCATTTAATTATGCAGCACAAAGCGTCTGAGCACTGGTTGCTTATTAGCGACCGTAATTTGTAAACTCATAGATATTTGTATACTTAAACGAAAAAATATGAAACGTTATTTCTGCATTTTTTTACTGTTTTTTTTTGCGTCTTTTAGACCATTTGAATACACAGGACGTTATTTCTAATAAACTTTCTCTTTCTTTTTTTTCTCTACAATACAAACTGCAATTATTGTAAAGAACGTTAACGTCAGTCACCAGATTGGCCCGACTAAAGTTGAGCGGGTTTTACTTTTTCGGCCCCGTAGTGCCATGTTTTAGCAATATTTGTTGGCAATTACACTTTCATAGATTTTAGTTCGCTGGTTTCAAGTCTCGTTCACATTTCTCTGCAGAAAAGAGGTTTCGGTCGGATCCTAGTTCACTTGACAGTCCGATATTGCCACATGTAAAAAATTCAATAAAATTATTTATTAATTGCCTATAGTGGTAACACTGATAGGGCGCAGCAGAGTTGCCATTCGGTTAAAATAGATGGCGCTGTATTTTTTTGAATCGTATAGAAATGTACTAAGATTCCCTACCATGCTGCTTTACAAAAAAAAGTAAAGTAAACGTCAAACAATTGTTTCATTCATGTTTCATTTCATGTCTGTCATGTCATTTATCATTTCCTTTTGATTATTGGGCCGTCCTATTCACCTCTGTTATTTTTATTAAATAAAGCGTTATGATGGCTGAAGACACAACAGCCGACGCGACTAGAAGGTTAAACGTTAAGAAACAAACACTGGACGACGCGTACGCGGCGCCGGCAAATTTCCTGGAGATCGATGTGGTTAACCCAGTGACGACGATGGGTGTAGGGAAAAAACGCTATACGGATTACGAAGTTCGCATGAGGGTAAGTCGTTCAATTACTACAGATGGCCGTTAATTAGATTAGATATTGACAGGGTGTCCACGCCGTTCTATACCGCAGAGGTGGGCGTATCATCCGGTGTATGCTTTTCAATGCAATTTACAATCCAATTAACATTATTCCTTGTTGATTCTACTTATGATTGTTACAGACAAATCTCCCTGTATTCAAAGTCAAAGATTCAAGTGTAAGACGAAGATACAGTGATTTTGAATGGCTCAGAAATGAATTGGAAAGAGATAGCAAGGTGAGCAAAGTGATGTTGTTAGTCATCAACAGATAGTGTTTTTATTTGTTATCAGGGACATTGAGCTCCATTGATATGCAAGCCAAAATTTGATCGAATTGGCTTTTGCTTTTGTTTGAGATTTACAATGTCAAGGAGTCAATAAACTACTTTAATTTTAAGAATAGTAGTTTCATCATAATATGCACTGATAAGAAATATAAAACCATGTTGATTAAAGAAGTGTGATAGGGAAAAATAACTATAAACTCAGAAACTGTGATCTGATTAGCAATAATTTTGTTGAGTTGATATAATTTTAATACTGTTTCTTGCTTATTTGTAAAGTATTGTGATATAACTAATATTATAAATGCAAAAGTCCGTTGGTTTATTTGTTACGTCTTCACTACTGAACCGATCATCATAAAATTTCGCATACACATTGTCAGAAGTACAGAGAAGAACATAGGGTACCTCTCATCCCGAAAAAAAGTATTGTTCCCGAGGGATAGCAAAAAACCTTTCCATGCAGGTGAAGTCGTGGGCGGCCGCTAGTTGTGATATAATTAAAAAACTGGTCAACAACAACTAGTTCTTATGAATTGTTGCAATGTTATAAATAAGCAACATCATACTTTGTTGAGCTTATAAAAGAAATAATATTTTAAATTATAACATTTTCAGATTGTAGTCCCACCGTTGCCAGGCAAAGCTTTAAAGAGACAGCTCCCGTTCCGTGGAGATGATGGTATATTTGAAGAAGAGTTTATTGAGGATCGTAGAAAAGGTAATATTATGTATAGCAAACTCATTTTTTTTGCTTTACTTTAAAATTCTAACAATAAATTCTTAGCATCAATTTTCCATAGAAAGGATGACTTTTATTTTAGTATTTTTGTGTAATATAAACTTTTGAGCAAAAATCTGGAATCACAGGCCTGTTTTCATAAAATTGAGGTAACTTTTCGTCTCCATTAGGGATTGAATGGGATGTGATCTCAAGTCAAGATGGTCATTAAAAGAGTGATTGAATTTTGGCTTGTTATTTTTTTAAGTTTAACCATGTGCTAAACAACTCATCTAACCGCTTTCGCCATTCATTCTTTAAATTTCCACCCTTTTTTTTTTTGAACTAGTGGTTTTGGGTTTGGGGGATCCATAAAGGATTTAAAGGGGTGAGGGTGAGTGGGCTTTGTGTATGGATGGGTTGTTCACAGTGTCAGGGTACCTTTGGGCTCATCCCTTGGTGAGGCTTGTTGCCCGCGGGTACCCAACGACGGGGCAAGGAAAAAGGAGGTAGAAAGAAAGAGAATTATAGAGGGATAGAAAAGAAAGAGGATAGAGGAAAGAAAGGAAGAGTTGGGATAGTCGGAGACGAGGTAAAATAAGACACGAACAATAAGCAGGGTTGTAACTGGGTCCCCTCAATCCCCATACACAATACGCGTAGGGCCCAAGTGGGCCGGTCCCCTCCCAAGAGCAGCAGAGTCTTGTTTCCCCTATTCAAAAACAGCGAGGCCCCAATGAATAGAAGTGACTATTGCCGCCGAGCCAAAGATGTGAGAGCGGGGCTGGAGAGTGCCAGATGGGCATATGAGTGAATGGCTCGGTGGCATGCCTAACCCGAAAGTCGGAGTGTCAGGCGCAACTTATTAGAGGAGAGGGGTCCCAGTAACAACCCAAATCTGAAAAAGACACGAAATAAAGACATATGTAGTGACACACTTACTTATCAACACAAAAGAGACCTACTTGGGTGAAGGGGCAGCGGTGTGCGTTGTTTCATTGAACTTAGGCAGTGTTTATTTTATCATGGGTGAGTGCATTGCTCTTTTTGCAAGTTATTTATATACACATACCCCTCACCCATTACAAACAGTTGAGAACTATGATGGTGCGGGCTGCCCCCGCAACGGACCGGTCAGACATATATAAAATATGCGAAGCAAAATCAAATTACACCTGTAGAAATATACAAATTTTAAGTTGTACAAAAACTGATTCAAAAATATGCAGGAGCAAAATAAAGTATATAGTAATTTTATGTTTAATGACTAATGGCTAAACTAAACTATGGGTGAGGGATTTTCTAAGTGAAGTCTTGATAATTTGGGCAGTGTTTTCTTTCTTTTCTTATAATTTGGTGCATTGCTCTTTTTGCAGAATAAAGTTTTATTAATTTTGGGCAGTATGTTTTTAGTCTTTTGTTGTGAGTTAATGCATTGCTCTTTTTGCAAATTTTATGTGTTCAAGTTCCTCTCACCCATTACAAACAGTCGGGAATATGATACATTATCCGCACCATACGATGCCCGCCGGGCCGGGCCGGGCCGGGCCGGGTCGATGGTCACGTATACATGTACGACTTATGATCTTAGATCGGGCCGCCCGGGCCGGGCCGCCCGCCCGGGGCGGCCCGGCCGGTTGTCGCATGTCGACTTACAAGCCATATTCCCGTATTACGTACATTATTCCTGAAAATACTGAAAATATAAAATATTAACAAATGGACGGTCCATTCCAGAAGGGCAGCCCATATAGACCAGGTAAATTATAGCAAGTTAGCCGTAATCTATTCGTTCTAGGGTTAACTTAGACATATACTTAAATCTGGGACAGATAACCGAGTCCGCTCTATGTTTAATATCAATCTTGTTGTTAGAACGTTCATTATAGAGTTTACAATTATTACATTGATTTTTATCTGTGATATCTACGTTAGGGCAATTTTCTAAATTGTGGTTATCTGTACATACCGGGCAAATTTCAACGTTGCTCTTACAATGTCCTCTAAGGTGTCCGAACTCCTGGCACTTGTAGCACCTCATGAGCGGTAAAAATTCCATTGCGTGCACTCTGACATAGTCAATGTTTATCTTCTGAAGGCTGGTGATGGCGGTGAAGGCACTGGGTGATGTGATAAATACGGCGTTGTAGAGTTCATTCTTTCTGTTCTTCCTGGTGAATTTGAAGATGATGTCTTCCGTTTTACAAGAGCCAGTGATTGAGGGGTTTTGATTAAGCATGTGTTTGACCAGAGAGTTCTGATCTATGTCCTTAGGGATGCCCTTGAGGATAACCATAGGCTTGAGAAGTTTTGTAGGTTTCGCCGTGATGTTTGGGTTTTCGTTAGCGTTAAGTTTGGTGATTGCTTGATTCATCTGTCGGGATTCATCGAACTCCACTCGGATCCTTCCTTGAGATATTCGTTGAATCTTAGCCGGGGCAAAGTCCAAGGTGTTGAACTTCACAGTCTGGCTGAATTCCTTGAGGACTTGCTCATGGGTGCTGTCTTTCGTTTTCCCGGATAGGATAATTGAA
The DNA here is from genome assembly GCA_943789525.1 of Agriphila geniculea. NCBI lineage: Eukaryota > Metazoa > Arthropoda > Insecta > Lepidoptera > Crambidae > Agriphila > Agriphila geniculea. The sequence continues at coordinate 3,676,091 of OX038881.1, forward strand.
GGCTTGGTTTTGGTTGTCTTTGGTGTGTGGGTATTTGAGGTGTTGTTAGTTACGGGCTTAGAGTTCTTAGCTGTTACAGCGGCATATGTCCTCGCGCTAGCTTTGCTCTTGGCCTCACGGGTGTGTGTGTCAGGTTGATTTTGCAGTGAGCTGATTGTCCGCTCCAGGGATTCGATTTTATTGGTCAGGGTCGTGGTGGACTGCACAAGGGCATCGCTTGCCACAACTGAGGCGTTCATGATTTTGGGTAGGTTATCCAATGCCGAGAGGTTTTTCATTTCTGCGCGAATGGATTGTTGCACAATTTCCAATGTGTTTTCCGACGTCCGGTGGTTATTAAGACCGTCCTTGATAGAAGTAAGCACCATGTCAGGTATATTGTTAATTACCGTAAGGTGATTTTCCAGTTCCTTGCTGGCAGAGAATCGCTCAGTTTCCATGACATCCTTTGTATATTCCCATAACAAGGCGAACTGACGTTGTACCTCTTCTTTGATCGTATCTCGGACGATTTCCATCATTTCTTCTTCGGGTGAGGTATCTTCGCAGTGGGGCGTGGCCGACGCCACGTAGCAGTGCAGGAGCGTGTCCATACACCTAGACTTGATGTTGGCTTTATTTTCTCTAGTCAGTCCCTTCGGGTTATCATTGATAATGTCCAACATCATATTCACGTTTGCTTCAATTTTCGCGTAGCGCCCAGTAGCCAGGGGGGGGACTCCGTCCTTATCCTTCCTCCAGTGTCTGCCTGGCTTTCCTACAGGCGCATCGGCGAAGGTGCTTTGTGATCCGCAGACAGACATGTTCACAGAGTATGGGCACAAAACTTTGGCACTTCACAAAATTCACAGATCATACCCCATTTAATCCTGGGCGGAAAACCAAAGCTTTGAACCAAAACTTTGAAGTTACCTCATTTGTATGAAAAAGGCCTAGCCAAAAGTGCCATAATAATTAAAAATATTGCTGCTTTTGATAACAAATCTTTTGGTGCATAGCTTTCATATCCTATGTATTGTTTTGACAGCAATCCATTGTTAATGTAATAAATATCACTAGCATTAAATCACAACAGTGAACTCATATTTTGAGTTTTACTTTCATTACGTGAAAGATGATCCTATCATATTTAATCATATTTCATTATTTCAGGCTTAGAAGTATTTATCAACAAGATCGCTGGCCATCCTCTGGCACAGAACGAGAGATGTCTACACATGTTTCTTCAGGATCCAACAATCGACAAAAATTACGTACCAGGCAAGATTCGGAACACATAATAAACACCACCGCCTTTACAGAGGACTTTAAAACAATTCTCGTCCACTTTAGTTAACAATTAACAGTTTTGATCTGTCAACCAACCCTTCTAGAATAATTTGACATTTTAACATCATAAAAAATTATCCTTTAGCACTTAAAATGCATAATAAAACATTATTATCTGTTAATTACCGGGCCAGTGTTAATGTACAGTTTTTTATGTCTGATGTTTGCTGATAGCGTGAGAGAATTGTTTTAAAATTCACATACCAGAATTTTACTGCACATTTTGTATTAAAGAGTTTGGTATGTTCAATATTTGATTATATCATACTGTCCCCAGTTACAATTTGCAGTAATGTTCTGCACTCAACCCCTTCAATGCAAATTGCAAAACAACCGAGATTTATATGAAATATTTAATACAGCACAGCATTCCACAGACTATATTTTTAAAAAGAATATTCTAAACAGTTAATTAACATTTTCATTTTGTAAAAATGGAAGTGTAATTTTGCGGTAGGTTGAAAACAGTTTAATCCAACTTTAATTAGAACAAAATTGAATGTAAAGATTTAGATAATGTTTATTATAACTAAGCAATATTATTGGAATGTTAAAAACGTTTATGTAATTACGTCATAATATTTGATTATGTTAAGAGTGGATTGCCAGTTAAAAATTGATTTAAGAAATAATTTAATTTTCTTTATTAGTTTATGTTATTACAACATATTATTATAGATTGTATGTTTAAAATCTCATAATATTATTAGTTTGGATTAATTCGATTTCACTATGAAATTAAATGTATTTATTGTGTATTATTTAATGGGTGTAGATGTATAAATCAACATCATGGTAGAAACGATACGATTTTCAAGATTTTATTTAATTTTATTTGAGCATAGTCTAATTGAAGGAACTATATCGGATATTTTATCAACATAGTTTATGTAATAGTTATGAATATTTATCCTTCCCCAATACGAGCACCACCTATGGAAATCTGTACATATTGAAACATTACTCCCATATCGTAAGAAATTTTATTCAATGGTTTCTTAGATAGAAATGAGATGTGTCAAACGAAGATTGACTTGGGGTTTATTTTAGCTTTGTTCCGTTCAATAGGCCACACACTTGTGATGGCACTAAGAATCAAACGATGCTCAATAAATAATATTTTATATCAAAATCTTCAACACAACACACCAACATGACGATTGAGTAACATAATAAAATTATGTAATGATTTGAGATTATTGAATGCGCTCACGTGTGTTCAAACCCTGAGGCCGCCTACGCACCGACAGATGCCTAGATTAGCGCCTAGATATGTATATAAGTTAAACGTACAATCACGAATGTTCGCAAACAGCCGCACTGCGCGCTAGGCGCCTCGCTACATGCAGGCGACTGCCTAGAATCCTTTGTGCGATGTATGTTACTTTCGCGATTCGTCACATGAGAAGTTTGCTACTTTATCGAAAAGCAACATTAGGTTTAGGACACTTTCAGAATTAGGCATAATATCTCGGAGTCACATAATACATATGTCACAATATGAATTTGGCAAGTTAGTATCTAGACATACACCCCCACTTATACTTAAGTATAGGGATATTTTTAATTGGGTGAATGGAAATAATGAAGGCAACTGTTAATGGGATACTTAAATACTAAATCCGGCAGCGGTTCATTTTGTTGGCGACAAAATAACCTAACGGGCGACAAACGGTATTTTTATCATCTCGATTAGCTTAATAGTCGCCTTTTTTAATAACACTTATGCCAAATTTTAATGTTTTGTGTGCCCTAAATCCTAAGGTTGTCGCCAAAATAGAAAATTTCGTCGTCCCATACTATACTGCCCATCAACATAATCCATCCAACTATTCGCACATGGTCGTTTGCATGGGATGACGAAATTTTTATATTTTTACCTATTTTTCTAGGGGAAAGTTTTGCAGTTTCATGGATAGAATCACTTCCTAAAATATTTTTCCTTATTTTTTTATACCGAGTATATTTAATAAAAAAGTAGGTATAAGTGGGGGTGTATGTCCAGATACTAATTTGCCAAATTGCTATTGTGCCATATGTATTAAATGACTACGAGATATTATGCCCAATTCTGAAAGTGTCCTAAACCTAATGTTGCTTTTCGATAAAGTAGCAAACTTCTCATGTGACGAATCGCGAAAGTGACTTATATCGCACAAAGGCCTAAAATGTGTCGTAGGCGCGTGGCTTACAACCAAAGACCAAGGCTCCTATCCTAGCGACCCACCATCCAGTATGGTCACCGTGTATCCTAGCAAGTAACTAGATGTATCTAGGCGCTTATCTAGCCTCCTGTCGGTGCGTAGGCGGCCTCAATCCTTTGGTGTACAAAATTGGTGGTTATTTATAAATAGCTAATTGTCCCTATAGTTAAGTGTGTTGTCATCACTAGGTGATAAAATTGACTGTTTAGTTACGCGAAGTCTTATTGTGGATATTCGTTTAAGCACCAGTTAATGTTTGATTACATTGTATGTATTATGTCGATCATAATAGGTAAATAAAGTAAATTTGGTATCATGTCTGTGCTGGTTTTTAATTATTTCAAAACACTTGTAAGTAGTCGATAACATGTCGGAATCGGAGCGAGTAACACGCGCACTTCTGTGATGGAATTGAAATTTAAACCAAAAGTTGAAAAAGCATAGGATTTATTACATAAAATATTACATATAAAAATACATATACTAGGTAAGTCGCATACACTTGACGGTACAGGTTTATTCCCAAATGACCCCACGTGGGCACCGTTGGGATTTTCAAAAAAATCTTGGCCCATCTGACCCCTTGCTAATAACATGGTGACGGTTGACATCTTATTTGTAAGGGGTCAGTTGGGCCAGATTTTTTTAAATCCCAACGGTCCCCATTTGGGGAGAGCCGTGGGGTTGATTGGGAATAATCCGCCATACACGATGCCGGAGTTTAAGACAGTCTTAATATTTTGTGGCTAAATTCTCCTAAGTTGGACCCTAGCTAAGGTCATCGGAGCGCGACTTAACGTATAACCGACTACGCGACATGTTCCCGAGGGAGTCCTCCTGCCGCCACAGCCGCTGGCCCCTGATCTCGATCTCTTCCCGCCACGCGTCTTGCGTTTTTCTGGGTAACAACATATTTTCAATCAATGTTTAAGAAAATAATAATTCGAGTGTTTCGCAGGTTGTCTGGTTCGCAATTCGTTCGGCAGACAAACTGCGAATTTTTCTTCTCAGTTCGTCTGGCGTTATGATCTTTGTATTTTTTCTAATTCGCAATTTGTCTGGCAGACGAATTAATAATAAAAAAAATTCGTTCGTCTGGACATTTACTATTCATATTAAATCCAGACGAGTTGCGAAAAAAATGTTATTACTTTTTCTAGATAGAAAACCAATTAGATCGTATAGGTACACTGGCATAACGCATAGGTTATTTCGGGCCTTTGTGACTTAATTCTTAAGATAATTCCTCTTATGATATAGTCTGCTAGGTGAAATGCGGTATATATGCGATCAGGAGGCCTAGTCTGCTAATATTTTTGTCAAAATCATAGTTCAATGGTGTTTGAATGGTTATGCTTTTTGACAAAGTTCTTGTTACTTAATCACAAAAACAAAACACATTGTTTCTTAAACCCAAAACGGAAACATTTTGTGTCTTGATTTAGGGTTTAAAAAACAAGAACTGTATCAAAAAGCATTACCATTAGAACACCATTGAACTACGATTTTGACGAAAACATTAGCAGAATTGACTCATTGGTCTGCCGTACGTTCGTACGGCATCCTGATCGTCTGGCGGAGAAACTGATATTAAAAAATAGCAGTTCGTCTGCCGGACAAACTGATACGAAAAATTTGCAGTTCGTCCGGCAGACGATCTGCTAATTTTAAAAAGAAATCAGACAAATTGTAGAATACAGACAAATTGCGAACCAGACAACCTGCGAAACACTCAATAATTCATAGTCCTATTTTTTAACCACCGATGACGCAGCGCAAAGAGGGGTGTAATAAGTTTGAAGCCTATGTCTGTCTGTCTTTACGGATCATCTTAGTGCCTAAACGGATCAGCGATTTCCATGATTTTTTGTCCCACTGATATGGATACTCTCAAAACGTGTGAAGAAAAATTAAAAATAAATTCTGGTTGAACTGAAACAGTTAAGAAATATTAGAAGCTTTAAGGTTTTTTTTAGAGCGAGGTAAAATCTAAGATATGTTTGGTAATGCAATTAAAAGTCGAAAAATAATCATCTACAATAAATTAACCTTCATTGCAAAAGTATACCTATTCTTGATGCCTTGACCAAGCAATTATTTACTTGATTGAGCATGTGCATGTGTAATTTTATTGTTGTTTTGTGAATTTTAAATAAGTATTGAATAAAATTGTGTATTTAAAACCTGTTATTCGCCAGCAACAAAACGCAAGGTTACGGACAGGAACTGTATCGGCTCCGCGGCCTGGGGTCAAGTCTGCTAATGTTTTCGTCAAAATCGTAGTTCAATGGTGTTCTAATGGTAATGCTTTTTGACACAGTTCTTGTTTCTTAAACCCAAAATCAAGACACGATATGTTTCCGTATTGGATTTAAGAATCACAATGTGTGTCAGTTTTGGGTTTAAGAAACAAGAACTGTGTCAAAAAGCATTACCATTCAAACACCATTGAAATACAATTTTGACGAAAACATTAGCAGACTTGACCCCCTGGTGCGTCGCTGGTCCATCGTGCTGAGGGGCTTATTTATAGATAGCCCATATTATGACGCTTTTAGTAAGTAATGCTTGTAAGTTGTCTTTAAGCGGCAAGGTGTTCCGGAATAGGGTCGGCAACACCAATACAGACAGGAACTGTATCTGTTCCGCGGGCTGGTTGATGCTGCGCCGTCGGTCCATCATGCTGAGCGGCGTGTAGACCATATGACGCACTTAGTAATGCTAGTGGAGGCTTCGTATATTAACCTGCAGTTGTCTGTAAGCGGCGAGGTGTTTGGGAATAGGGTCGCCAGCAACAACACACAAGGTAACACCACTACAGACAGGAACTGTATCTGCTCCGCGGGATGGTTGATGCTGCGCCGTCGGTCCATCATGCTGAGCGGCGTGTAGACCATATGACGCTCTTAGTAATGCTGGTGAAGGCTAGTTATATTAACCTGCAGTTGTCTGTAAGCGGCGAGGTGTTCGGGAATAGTGTCGCCAGCAACAACACACAAGGTAACACCACTACAGACAGGAACTGTATCTGCTCCGCGGGCTGGTTGATGCTGCGCCGTCGGTCCATCATGCTGAGCGGCGTGTAGACCATATGACGCGCTTAGTAATGCTGGTGGACGCTTCGTATATTAACCTGCAGTTGTCTGTAAGCGGCGAGGTGTTCGGGAATAGTGTCGCCAGCAACAACACGCACGGCAATACCACTACAGACAGGAACTGTATCTGTTCCGCGGGCTGGTTGATGCTGCGCCGTCGTTCTATCATGCTGAGGGGCGTGTAGCCCATATGACTCTCTTAGTAATGCTGGTGAAGGCTAGTTATATTAACCTGCAGTTGTCTGTAAGCGGCGAGGTGTTCGGGAATAGTGTCGCCAGCAACAACACACAAGGTAACACCACTACAGACAGGAACTGTATCTGCTCCGCGGGCTGGTTGATGCTGCGCCGTCGGTCCATCATGCTGAGCGGCGTGTAGACCATATGACGCGCTTAGTAATGCTGGTGGACGCTTCGTATATTAACCTGCAGTTGTCTGTAAGCGGCGAGGTGTTCGGGAATAGTGTCGCCAGCAACAACACGCACGGCAATACCACTACAGACAGGAACTGTATCTGTTCCGCGGGCTGGTTGATGCTGCGCCGTCGTTCTATCATGCTGAGGGGCGTGTAGCCCATATGACTCTCTTAGTAATGCTGGTGAAGGCTAGTTATATTAACCTGCAGTTGTCTGTAAGCGGCGAGGTGTTCGGGAATAGTGTCGCCAGCAACAACACACAAGGTAACACCACTACAGACAGGAACTGTATCTGCTCCGCGGGCTGGTTGATGCTGCGCCGTCGGTCCATCATGCTGAGGGGCGTGTAGCCCATATGACGCTCTTTGTCACCCTGCTCGTGGAAAAATACGTTGGCTAAAATCCCCTTTATATAGGCCCCGGCACGGATCTTGAGCGATGTTTAATGCGCATATCCGTCTCTATTGAAGTAGCAATAGAGGCGGCTATGCACATTAAATTTCACCACTCAAGATCCGTGCCGAGGCCTATACTACCTATATGGGATGCAATATTTGGAAAAATTTGGCCGCAAGCGCTGTACCTCGCCTTGGGTGATGTAGCAATTTATGACGTAGCAAGGGGAAGGGAAAACGATAGACGTACGTTTTTACGATTGAAATCCAAGCATTTTGTATTGTATAAGCGTGATTTTTTTTAGATTGCATGCGAGAAATAGTATAGTGTAAAGAGGGTTTAATTAAATGCAATGCGGAAGCTTGATGGCCACGATATGGCGCAGCTCGCGTTTAGCATGCGAATGCGGAGGTTAACCAACTTTTGATAGGGTCGGTCATCAGATGGGTGACCAATAAAAATATTAACTCTAGCTCTTCCGTGCTTAGGAAGGCACGTCAAATGCAAAAGGCTAGGTACATTCCATGAAAGATGAGCTACCCCCACCATTCTACAGCCTGCGTAGTAAAACTTTCAAATAAAGCTAAATCCACATTTGTATCACTGGCATATCCCGCATAATCGTATCCACGCCGCGTTGCACTGCCTATCATAATCGCTGGTGTGTACTACGTCTGCGCATGCGCAAGCCCTTTATGTCGTATGTGGTTAATGTGGTCGAGGCGACTCATCTTTCTTGGAACGCATAATAAATTATTCGAGGATAATCTGTTTTACATAAAAGCGCTTTTATCTTCGCCACGGTTCCCGCAGTGGAGTGGTTCCACTCATGATTACGAGCAACTGTTACTATGGGCACAGAATAACTAATAGTACAAGCCTATGAGGCCAACTGTGATATCGCGAAAAAACATCTGCGGTTCCATACAAAAGCGCAATACCTACTCGACCTTAGTGTAAGGAAAAGTTGTTTTTTTTTCGCGATATTAGAGTTGGCCCCATAGTAAAAGTTGCTTGTAATCTTAAGTGGAATCACCCCAGTGCGGGAACCCCCTGCTTACTTAGTACCTATACATACTTGCTACTTCAAAAGCATACAAGTAAGAAGTATGTTGTGACTCGGTGAAGGGGTGAATCTTTTAAATGCAAATTGAACAAGTTTTACTTGGTCATAAAATTCTTCATACACCGCCTCTGCGATTGCCTTGGCCACGCCGAATGGCTTGCAACAACCGGAAAGGTCGCTCGTCGTCATCAAAATACCCTGCAAAAAGTCAGGATTTCCTCATTAATCTAGGTAGTTTTTGCTACTTTAATTGTTAATGAATCTAATCTAGACTCGTCGGCGGGCTGATTATCTAATTAGAAACCACCTAGCGACCGGTTGCAGTTCATAGATGATAGTGATCCATTGCTACTTCTTTTTGGATTAAAAAAAACATACCAAAGAAAAGTAGCAATGTATGTGGAATGAAACCGGTTGCTAAATAGTTTCTTTTTAGATAATCAGGGTGCGGCTCTGCCATGGCTATTTCATGTCTTGAAACTATTTTTGTCTTCTACCTCCAAATCAATCGTTGGGATTCATTCAATGTTTTTGGTTCGGATTCCGCACGTTTAGGATAGCCTCTGAGAGGGCGCATAGTAGCGATTTTAGTGGATATGAATGACCCCTACCGGGCAAGTCCATAACAATAAATAAAACTTTATTCTTATGGTGTGGATGTGGAATCGTTTTTAAATTGTTTTACAACCAAACACACCACAATGACTTGACGCCATTGTAATTTGTTTCCAAGATCGTACGGAAGCGGAACGCACAAACAGGTAAACGCGCGTGCGGCGACGCCGGCCGTGGCAGCCCGACTGACTTTGAGCCCGTTCGGAGCGGGAGTGTCCGTTCTACACAGTTTTATTTATTCTAATGACAAGTCCCACATATCCCTGTTCTTCCTACTCAAAAAATTGCAGTATGAACCATTTCCGGTAAATTTTACCAAATCTTTTTACTGAAACCGTTTGTTATCAGCAGTCTACACAACAGAGGACTGAGGATTAGTAAACAACTATCGTTTGTCAGAAACCTTAATCATTTTCCTGTGCGATGCTTCGGCCCAGTTGAAGCTGTGGTCGCCGATGAGCGGCGTGAGCTGCGCGCGGATCTGGAAGTACACCGCCAGATCCGTGCACAGGATGTTGTACTCGATCTCCTCCATTATGCGCTCGCGGTCCGCCGACGGCAACATGTCGAGGATTTTTTTATCCTATCGTTAAAATGTAAGGCTATTTACTATCGGCAATACAAGTGCCACTATACCACTTTGCAGAAAAAATTGTGTGCGTGCGTATCTTCCCTGCACGAACTAATACTGTAGTACACCTCCGCCGCGAAACAATACCGCGAAACCGCAGTAGTTCCGCCATGACTCGTCTTCTATCGACGACGATATATGATGATTACATCTATCTACATAGCGGTTTCTCGTCATTATTTTCGCGGCGGAAGTGTACCAAAATGGTCCGAGCCGATCGGGCGGATTCGCGCGTCAAAGAGACTGCATCATACTTAATTAAATCTATGCGTTAGAACAGGCTGTTTCGCATCTGTTTCGTTTATCGTACAACTGACAATAATTCATGGCGGAACCTACTGCGGTTTCGCTGGTAGGTATTGTTGCGGGAGGGAAGTGTGCTACAGGCGTAAACATATGTTAATGACGGCGCGTCGTGCAAGCGATTTAAACCTTAGGAGTGGTAAAATGGAAGTGTTGTCGATAACAGTCAGCAGCACGTCAAATTATATAAAAGTGTCATAAATCTACAATTTATTTTGAACCTTATTGTCTTCGCATTTAAGTTTAAAATTGATTGAAAACCCTGTTGTTCGTTTTGAAAAACAAGTGTTTCTCCTGCGTCCTCACCTCAATTATCTTCTTAGCGAGGAAATAGTGATGGTTCTCCAGAATGGAAGTCTTGTACATTTGCGCGAGGGGATGCTTGCACAGCGCGAGGAAGTTATTGTTGAACCCAGGGTGGTCCACGTCGTGGCAGAGGCCGGACAGCATCAACGCTGCCGTCTGTGGATACGAAACGAATAGTCGAAGGAATATAAGCTATGCTCTCGTCTCCAATATCTTTACATCCAGGTACTTGTATTATACAAGCAGTCTCTCGACGCATTGTGGATCTACATGACAGAAAGAAATCTGCAAATAATGGTGCTACTTTTCTTAGGTTATCTATAGCAAGAAAAGCTTTAACAGCAGGTACTTACTTCCACGTCGTCGAAATAGCCTGGGTTGCTGGTCAACACGAGGTACAGAGTGTGTGTGAAGCAGAACGCGTGCTCAGCGTTGTGATAGGGGTTGTTCCGATAGCAACTATCGAAAAAGACAGAAAAAGAATGATCGAATTGCCTTTGCAAAAAAATGCTGGTCTGCAGACGAAGTAGTGACATCGTGTTGACGTGGCTGATGTCCTCGGCGTTATTTTAAATAAAATAATTCGAAATTATTGAAAGTACCAAGAGAAAATGAACGTAAACATGCTTGTTTCCAAGGATCTTCAATCTATACAGATAATGATACAATTTTGAAGGTACTTACTTCAAAACAGTGAGAGAGAAGTCTGCTAACTGATTCTTATCAAAGTTGCGAACAGCGAATGTCTCCATAAACATGAAGCATACGAGGCCCGGCATGTCTTCTTTGTTGCCTTCGCTTATATGGTAGTCATAGCTAGAAAATTTTAAGAATTTCGTTAATCTTATAGCATAAAATTGCAATCTCAACACGGCATATCCGCAAAACAGGATACCTAAGTTAAGCAGAACAGTATCGGCTATAAGTTTTTCATCAAAGTACTACGCTACGACTTACCTTTTGAAGTTGCTCGGTGGTAGTACAACGCCATTTGTCTCCATCAGCTCTTCGAGGTCATGCACACAAGGTTTAAGGTGTAAGCTCATCAAGTCACTATATACGTTATTCATATTTGCCTAAAAGAGAATATATTCCAAACAGTGTAAGTATAAGTAAGATGATTAATAATAGTTTCAAAGAAGATTCGATTTTCGCATTGAAATAGTGAGCTTCGCCAAAAGTTGCAGCATCAACTGAAGTGGGTGCCAATTAAGCAAAGTCAGAACTACTATAAAAATAGTACATACGTGGTAAATTTTCTTATGTTGCATGTTATAGAAATGGACTATTAGAGAGCAGTAGTTCACGAAGACTTCAAAGATCATCTCGTCTTCTGGAGAAAACGGCTGGGCGTTGTTTTTGTTAGTCAGTTGGACAACACCTGTATCAAATGTGTGTAATGTGTAGACCAATAAAAAAACACTGTATTGAAAAATTCAGAACCAATGTCACAAGTAAAATTGAAACATTACCAGAACCAAATTTTGAAGCCAATAACCTATATAATCATTTATTTAGCATAGTTCAAACTGAATTTAGTGAAACTTTTAAACAAAAAGTGATCAAATGTAATGATAGTACGAAATTTAGTGACTGGGCCACACCCGGTATATATAAGAGCAGAAGGAAATTATACGAACTTTATGCAGAGAAAGCTACTTCTTGTGATCCTAACTTCATTGAATTTGTCAAGAAGTATTCACAAACATTCAGAGAAGTTTGTATCTTAGCAAAGTCCAAGTACTTTGCAAATAAAATAAAATTAGCTGACAATAAAATTAAGGCTACTTGGAATATTATTAACAAAGAAACGGGCAAATCAAAATCCAATATAAATTCCTTCTGTTTAAAAACTGGTGATCAAACTTTTGAATCTGACAATGAGGTCGCTAAAGTTTTTGAAGATTTCTTTGCTAGAATACCTGTAGAAACTACCAGTACTCTTAGTGCTTGTCCCAACATCGCTGTCTCCCTTCTGGAGTCTAGTGTTGATAAGTGCTATGAAAGTTTTTCCTTTAAATATATAAATAGTGCAGATATCATTAAAGCTTTTAAAACAATTAATGTTAAAAAAACAGAAGATCTTTGGGGCATGTCAACAAGCATTATTAAATCAATAATTGATATACTAGCCCCTTACTTGGCTTTTATTTTTAACAAATGTATTGACGAAGGGGTCTTTCCTGATCTAATGAAAAATAGTAAATTGATTCCTCTTTTTAAATCTGGGGATAAAAGTGATCCAGCTAACTTTAGGCCAATATCTATACTACCAGCACTTAGTAAAATATTTGAAAAAATTATATATTCCCAATTATTAGATTACTTCACATACAATAATATACTTCATAAAAATCAGTTTGGATTTTCCAAGGGTAAAAGTACTACTGATGCTGGAATTGCACTTCTCAAACATATTCTTGACGCTTGGGAAGAAAAGCAAGATGTAATTGGCATTTTCTGTGACCTTTCTAAGGCATTCGATTGCGTTGATCACCAAACACTATTAAAGAAGCTAGAACATTATGGTGTCTCTGATAAATCAGTTAGCCTAATGAAATCGTATTTGTTCAATAGAACTCAGAAAGTAGTGATAAATAAAACTGAATCTACTGGAGCCCCCATCAATATGGGTGTGCCGCAGGGATCAATATTGGGCCCATTGCTGTTTCTAATTTATATAAATGACCTTCCCAACTACGCGAATAATTTATGTGAGACAGTACTATTTGCGGATGATACTTCTTTAGTTTTCAAAGTAAACAGAGGTAGTAACTGTTCGGACGAAGTAAATAGTGCCCTCTCTAAAGTTTCATACTGGTTTAATAGTAATAATTTAGCACTTAACCCCAAAAAAACTAAATGTGTAAAATTTTCATTGCCTAATGTTGAGCAGACAGAATTAAATATTCATTTGAATGACGATGAAGTCGAGTTTATTGAAAGTACAAAATTTCTAGGTATCACACTAGATTCTCGACTGCAATGGGATCCACATATCGAAGCCTTGTCAAGTAGACTTAGTTCAGCGGCATTCGCTGTTAAGAAAATAAGGCTTTTAACTGATATTGAAACGGCAAGGTTAGTATATTTTAGTTATTTTCATAGTGTAATGTCTTATGGACTGCTATTGTGGGGCTCAGCTGCCAGTATTGAAGATATTTTTGTACTCCAAAAAAGAGCTGTTCGCGGCATATACAATCTTCGGCGGAGAGATACCTTGAGAGAACTGTTTAAAGAAATAAATATTTTAACTTTGGCAGGCCAATACATATATGAAAATTTAGTTTATGTAAGAAAACACTATGATTCATTTGCTAAGAACAGCAATAATCACCAGTTTAATACAAGAAATAAAGATAAACTTGCCGTTCCAAGATTTAGGCTTGCAAAAACTAGAGGTTCATTTAGGGGGAAAGGCATAGCCTTTATTAATAAAGTTCCACAACAAGTAATTGATCTTCCTTTGCATGAATTTAAAAACCATGTTAAAAAAACGCTCATGGGTAAAGGTTATTATAAAGTAGACGATTATCTTAAAGATCAAAATGCGTGGAAATGATGTAACACATAACTACTGTAAGTACTTTGTTGCCAATGATAGTAATATAATAAGTCTATGTTTGTTGCCAATAATCCTGTCACCCTGTTGTAATTATCTGGTAACGATATATTTAAGTTTGTAAATATCGTTACTTATTGCTATTAAAGCTGATAAGTTTCTTGCGCCCGTTCTTCTTGTCAGTTAAAAAAGTCTTGAACGGGTGGTAGGAAAATATAGACGATTCAAAAGTACTTAATAATTAAGTTTATTTGAATAAAGCTAATTTTGACTTTGACTTTGACTTTGAAATTAAGCATTTACTCTTAATAAGTAGTAGATTTTTGCGCCCTATAAACACAGTGGAACCCTTTAACTACTTTATCACGAAAACCATCTACAACGTTTCCTTCTGAATGAATTATCACCAGCACTTGGTTAAGCTTACCAATGACTCCATTTTTATCCATAATAGGTGAGACAAGGCAAGATCTTACAACCGTGCCGGTAGTGGGGTCGATGTCTTTGAAGAACCTGGGGTCCTTGTATGCGTCGTGGATGTTCAGCGGCTGGCCAGTTCGGGCCACTAAGCCTGCAGGGGTTTGCTCTTGGCTCAAACTAAATAGACGAAGGAATTTTGTAAGAAACTTTTTGGTTGTGCTGGCGATTACATTAAATGCATGGATATTGTATGAAGGAGTCTACCTTTTATGGCAGAACTTTTTATGTCATAATTTTATTATGCATAACAACTAATGGCATAAACTTCATGTCGCAGAAAATCGTTTGGCATACACTCATTTATCATACACTTAAAACGCATAATTTTGTAAGCCAGAATCATCTTTTGGCATACATTTCATATCCATAATAATTAAATAGTAGAACCATCATATCGCAGAAAGTTCACAGTCAGAACCATCATATCGCAGACAGTTTATAGTCAGAATCATCTTTTGGCATACATTTCATAATCTATAGTTATTAAAAGGCAGAACTATCATATCGCAGACAGTTTATAGTCAGAATCATCTTTTGGCATACATTTAATAGAAAATTCATATCTAGAATAATTTTGTATTACTTACACGCATGTTTCATGCTGCATGCATCCTTACATGCAGACAAATAAACATGCAGCAAGCAAGCAAGCATGCAGCATGCAAGCAAGCATGCAGCATGCAAGCAAGCATGCAGCATGCAAGCAAGCATGCAGCATGCATGCAAGCATTGTGGAGCTCCGCTCGCTTCGCTCGCTCCGCTGCGAGTGGTCAAAACACTAACCTAACCTAACCTATTGGTAGGTGCATTAAAAGTTTTTCTTTATAGCGGGGGGCCTCAGGCCCCCCGACCCCCCCGAGCAGGGGGGCCAACCCCCCTGCACCCCCCGGCAAGCATGCAAGCAGCATAAACAAGCATGCATGCATGCAAGCAAGCAGCATGCATATCGGTTTTGCAGCGATTCGTTCTGTTGTTGACTTTTGTAGCACAACATTTACAAAAATTTAACATATTGACTTTTTAAGACAATGTTTAATTCAATTTGAAGTTAAAATGCATTTTTTAGAGATTACAATATGCTTGATGACATTATTCTTAATGAAATTCTGCCATATTCGTAGTATACCATGTGAAAATTATACCAAATAATTGTCGACTAAATAAACATTATGCCAATCGAAATTCTGCGAATAAAAATTTTGCCAAAGGTATTTATGCCTAATGAAATTCTGCCATCTGAATAGTATGCCATTGTAAATTCGGACATGTAAACATTCTGCCAAACAATAATTATATTAAACAATTTTTATGCCTTAAAAATATTCGTTTAAAGAAGATTCTGCCAAGTGTGTTCTGCCAAATAAGTTTCGGAGCATCAAGTTTCTGCCAGATAGAGGTAACCCTTGTATGAAGATATGATTATGAAAATCAAGGCAATAAAAATGTTGGACATAGCATCTTCGTTGGACAACTTTTATGCCTCATTTAGATTATCGGCGAATATAATCGCCGAGTAACTGGGGCACGAATACAGACCCGTTTACATATTCGTCTATATTCAGTGAACATAGATCTTTCGAAAATGGATGACGTGCGACTTGCTGCTTCGTCTTCATGCATATTAAATGTATATCGACTTATAAAAGTAAAACTTTAACAACACCATTGGCGAATCTCTTCTTTATTTAATTCTGCAATGGATACCTTCATTAAACGGACCCAAGCATCATTAATGGATTTTTAATCTTAATGCAACTGATGTCTATGGTGACAAAGTTCGTGAACAATGACGATTGTGTAAACACCGCCGCGAATACGTACGAATAATCCTTTGATCCGCGTCAAAAAACCGACACCGCGCTGAGAACGGACGATTATTCGCGGCGAGTACCGAATATACCCGAATATGGTGTTTACATACTCGTCTTCGTGCCTATTCGTCTGTACTCGGCGAGCATCTAAACTAGGCATTAAAATGGAGAAAACCTACATTATAATATGAGTGAAGCCGAAGCAGCAAGTCGCACGTCATCCATTTCTGAAAGTTCTATGTTCACTGAATAGAGACGAATATGTAAACGGGTCTGTATTCGTGCCCCAATTGCTCGGCGAGTTACTCGGCGAGTATATTCGCAGATAATCTAAATGAGGCAACAGATATGTGCACGTGAAAAAATTACAGACGACACAATATTATCTGTGTGGCTGAACTAATTAGTTGAAAGGCTAGGTTACCTACTACAGTACTACCTAGTTACTCGTACCTAACTAGTTAATATTTTTGTCTCCACTAAATCACAGTGTCTCAATGCCAGATTTAACTATATCTAATGAGAGAGTTTCATACACGACTTTGACTCTCTTCTTTGGCATGGTGGTCTTCTCGGCGAGCCATCCATCGTCCCACATGTCCGCCTGCAGCTGCCCACTGATCACGTTGTCTTTGTCGAGAATGAAGAAACTGCTGCGCATCGCGCCGATGAACGATTTGATCACAGCCTGATAAATGTTGGACTCTGATAACTAGATGGACTTTTGAAAATAGGCTTTATGCTTTGCCTAGATATTTAATCGGAATGAGGAGTTGGTTGAAGCAGTAACTTCTTAGCGATAACTAACGTGACCATTTATTTTTTTACTCAAAACGGGACATAGGTTTAGGTTAGGTATAATAGTAAAAAAACTTTCTTATTAAGTTTTATTGACCGAGCCAACACAAAATGCGAGTGAAGCTCTCGTAATATTTTGTGATTCTTGTGAAATTAATTAGGTATAAAATTCTAGTAGAGCCAGTTTTTCGAAATTTATCAATAAATCACGCATTTCGAAAAATGCTTAAAATTAGAAGCGCCATCTAGATGCGAATAAACCTACCGAATAATATACAGAACAGATTGTGTTTTGAAAACCTCCTTTTGGAGACCTGAGCAGTTTGGGAAAAAGGGGTGGCGACATCTTTTAGATTAATTTTTAAACAACATAGGTACAATTTGAGCTACTTTTTAACAAGAGATCTACAGCTCACGGAGCCAAATAGTATGTATTACAAAATAAAAAAGTGATTACACAAATGCTCAGATGAAAAAAAATGTTTTAATGCAGCTGGTGATGATTTTAAGTAAGAATAAAAAAATTCGCATTTTTTTATGTTTACCTTAATTATCAACATTGTCTTAAGGACCGGAATTACCTGTAACTGTGTTTTATTAGATCCATCAATTTTCGCGCGGCTTTTGAAAACGGGACAATTTTGCGTCCTGAAGCTTTTTTCGGGGACACCGGGACGAAGAACCGCAAAAAGGGACGGTCCCGTTCAAAACGGGACGTATGGTCACGTTAGCGATAACTAACTTGGCAAAAGTTAGGTCATCAACTAGGTAATGCATGGGTTGACTAAAATTCTATCATCTCAATGGCCAGTCTAGTGGGTATACCTTTACGGGACTGCATGTGGAGATCTGTTTTTTGACTAAGGTTAACATTCTTCATCACCTTCACCATATCTGATCAAACGCGTGTGCGTATGATCAGATATGGTGAAGGTGATGAAGGTGCGAATGTGAGAATGGTGAAGGTGCTGGTCATAGGTTTCCCCTAAGGATGGCAGTAGCACTGCCGGCAACCAGCGGCGAATTATGGAGTTTCCAGTATCCTCCTGACTCTCGCTAGCGGGGACATGGGGAGATTAAAAATGTCTTATTAAAAGTTCTACTGACCAGCATGTCAGTGAGCATGGTGTCGATGGAGGCGAGGTCGCAGAAGTAGCTCTGCAGCAGCGCCCTCAGTTCGTTGTTGAGGTGCGCCGTCTTCTGCAGGGCGATGCGCGCCTGCGCCTGGTGCACCGCCGCGCCCGCCCAGCACGCCACGCTCACCGCTGTGTACACTACGTTCTATTGGGGGAGACGGAACTTGCAACTTTCTGAATCGAATACTATGAACCTAAGTGTCTCCACTAAAACACAGGCGGACGCACGCGCCTGACGTGTTTGATGTGAGCTGAGCAGTGCTAAAAGTCACACTCGACACTGACTAGTAGATGTACTGTAAGGCGCACACAAAGTGTCCGCTGGAGTTTTAGCAGAACATCTAACAGTATTTGAGTAGGTGTATAAATTCCCTTCTTTCCGTAGCTCCATTGGACGTCCCATTGATGGGACAACGCAAAAAAAAATTTAACCGTGGTCCCATTGACTAATACTAATAATATAATAGCGAAGGTTTTATTGAAAATACTTTGGTATTTAGTTGGTATTTGGTTTGATTTTTTTTCCCGTTTCGGCACCTTTGCAGCTGCCGTGGTCACGGGGGACTGATGAGGGACCGGAAAACCCCTTTTTAGGGTTCCGTAGCCTAAATGGCAAAAAACGGAACCCTTATAGATTCGTCATGTCTGTCTGTCTGTCTGTCTGTCTGTCCGTATGTCACAGCCACTTTATTCCGAAAGTATTAAGACTACACAGTTAAAACTTGGTAGGTAGATGTATTCTGTTAACCGCTTAACGAATTTAATACAAAAATAAGAAAAATAAAAGATTAAGGGGGGGCTCCCCATACATGGAACTGAAATTGAAAAATTATTTTTTTTCTTCGAACCAACACGTGTTGGGTGTCTATAGATAGGTCTTTAAAAATGACATTAAGGTTTCTAAGACAACTTTTTCTCAAAGTCAACCGTTTGAAAGATATTCACCGCCAAAGTGGTAAAATGTGTGTCCCCCCCCCTTTAACTTTTGAAATAAGAAAGTGAAAAATCTAAAAAAAAAAATATGCTATAGATCTTAATAAACAATTTCAACCAAAATTGGTTTGGATGAGATATAGTAATTAGTTTTTGAGATATAGCACATTTTCCGAAACCGCAAATATAAGTTATATTTGCGGTTTCGGAAAATGTGCTATATCATTCATACCAACACTGTCAAAAACAAAGTTATTTTTACAGACGAAAAATTATAGGTGGTATTAAGGTGGTACCCAGAGCGAAAGTGGCGCCGCGGTGAATTTTATTTAATATAATAATTCTAATACACAATTTTAATAATGTTTATCGTGGAGATTTTAGGGCCTATGTCTAGTATTTTTAGACAGTATCGGTACATTCCCTAGTAGTCACTGCTAGAAGTAGATAGAAAAACTGCTAAAAGTGGCCGTTTTTGACACATTTGCTATATACTTCTAGGAATGACTACGAGGGCATGTAGTGCTACCTTCTAAAAATACTAGACCATAGGCCCTAAAATCTCCACGATAAACATTATTAAAATCTTTTTCTATTAATAACTTATTAAATAAAAACCTCTGAGGGCGCCACTTTCGGTCATACAACCGCCTTAAATATGGTATTGTGACGGCCGTGACGTCACATTACGTAGTTGAGACAGACAGCATCAAGCGATGACCAATTTAGTCGCTGGCTGTCAAGTCGCCGTGGCGAAATGGTGTGGCTTCTCGCTTTATACACGAGAGCCCGCGGTTCGATCCTCCGTCGGACAAAAGTGTTTTGATGGTTTTTACGATATTTCTAGAATGTTTACATCTTTATACAGAGTTTATTTACATTATTTGATAGAGAAATAGAACATTCTAGTATCGCCGGGAAATAATGGAAAAGATGAAAAAGGACGGGAAATGGTTACAAAAGACAAACGAAAAGAATAACGAAATAACTATCGAAATTAGAGTTACTAGAAGGTTCTATAAGGTATATAAGCAGCGGCGAAACGCACAATCGATGTAGTAGTAGTTAAGAAGTGGTAGTTCAGTAAAGAAGGGAAAGGAACAAGAAGAAGGAAGATGAAGAAGTTGTAAAGCGGTAGTGAAGAAGTAGAAGATGAAGAAGTGGTGAAGAAGAGAAGTTTGGAGGTGAGGTCTAGCAGTAGTTGGTGCTAGCACGGAGGAGTGTAGAAGAGGATGTCGGCGGGTTCAGCGCCGAGAGGCTACGTTGTTCGGACGTGACGCTACTTGGAAGGGCGGACTGCGACATCGGAAGAGGAGTAGTGGGAATGTCATCGTGTAACAGCGCTGGGTGGCTACGTCGTTCGCAATGAGACTACACCACACAGAAGAGCGGACCACGACATTCAGACTTTGTGGATGTGTTTTGGGTAATAAAGCGTCGTCTCTGCAACCGAGTCGTTTTCCTTCCAATCCCGTACCCCGCGTCCGTAACAGTATGGTATAAGGTAACTACGGAACCCTATGGCGCGTGGCCCGACACGCACTTGGCCGGTTTTTTGGTTAACCCAATTAATAGGGAAACCCTGTTAAAAAGCTTACCAAATGATAGGATTTCCCTTTCGATAGGGTAAGTCGACGTTATGCTTATATGAATATAGGGTTTTTGAAAACAAATCTATGAAATACCCAATCAAAAACAGCGGTTCATGAAATACCCAGTCAAAACCCCTTTAACGGTAAGCGGTTCCGGTCCTTCGGCCCAGGTGGAACTAAGTATAAATTGCTTGAACACGTTTTAAAACCCCTTCATAAAGCCTTCATAGGGTTTCCCCGATAGGGTTTTCGTATTCGGTAAGTGCTTACTTGGGTTACCTTTTTGATAGGGTTACCGTATTGATAAGGTTACCGTTTTGATAGGGTTTTTAAAAACAAATTATGAAAACCCAATCAAAAACCCGTTTGACGGTAAGCGGTTCCAGTCTTTGGGACTGATCCGTTAAAAAGTGTTTTATTTCATGTCTAGTGAGCGCGCAAGCTTGAGAAGTGAATATATTTTTGTCAGTTACTAAAATAGCAATCTTCCAGAAATATAATTATGGCCAGACCAGGGGCCGTACCGGCTAACGCATCGAACTTCGATAAGTCTGCCCGGCTTCAAAATAAAAACATAAATCGAGCCTCAATCAGGCCAAAATGGCGAACCCCAATTCATGATGTTACAAGAACATCGATATCTTCTAAATAACTTCGGCAAATAGTACAATACGAAATTCCTTATTTCGATTTATCTGTTTTAAGTTGAAGCTCGGCAGACTTATCGAAGTTCGATGCGTTAGCCGGTACGGTACGTTACAGTTGTTATCAACTATTTGTGTTACAGAGACATTAAAGTTCACTCACATCATCATAGGGCTCCGCATAAGTCCGGTACAGCTCGAGGACCGCGTAGCAGTTCCCGTCGGGCTTGATGACGGGCATGCACAGCGCCACCTTCGCGTCCACCCACTTCAGCCCTTCGGAGAAGCGCCGGTCGCGGGGTACGTCTTCGATTAGCAAAAACTCCTTGGTCGCAGCTGTGTGAGCCGCGGCTATTTTGCCTTCACCTTATTCGTATTGCAGAATTACAGTACATATTACAATGGAATCCATTTTTGGGACACAATTCGAGACATCTTAATTAGAAGATGAAACGGACCTAAAATGAACCCCTGCGGGACTCCGATCCGAAGTAGCTATAAAACTAAACTACCTACCTACTAATAAGATGTATTCTGTAGTTCAAATAAAGTAAGTAAATCAAACCTATTATGGGAATGTTGACTTCGTGTCGCTCTGGATTTTTTGTATTGTGAGGCATTAGTATTATTTCCTTCTTTACAGGGTCCACAATGTATACGAAAACACCTGAAAAATTGGATCACAAATATTCTAATTGTATCAATTTGCTTTAGATTATCGCATCTTCATTAATTAACATATCGCAAAAGAACGAGACATCACTCACGACTTTCAACTACTCACCAGAACTTTTGGTGATCGTTTTCAAAACCATAGCGGTTTCGTACAACAAAGAATCCAAATCTACAGTATCTTCCAAGAAGACATTGAATCTGTTCATATCAAGGTACCGTCCTTCTTTGGCTTCCTCATCTTTCATGCCTTTCCTTTCTATTTGCGCGTAGGGGGCTATAACCCTACGCGTTACTTTGTCCAACTTCTCCGACGGCACCAAGAAATGGGACTGCACTTTAGATATACTCGGGTACTCCGCATTTTCCTTGATTGCATTAACATTCTCATCGATCTGTTGACTTGATATTTTAGTATCAAATTTGCTTTTAGTAGACACTTTTGGTGTGGAAACACTCATGTTTACGAACAAAATTAAAACAGAACTTTACTAAAAAATCTACTTTATTTATATTTTTGATGGATCTTTTGACATTTCCATTTTCAAATGGATTTTGAAGTTACAAAATCATTATTTTTGATTACCTTACGTAAAGAGTTTATTTACATAAAAATAATCTATGCCACTTACCTACACTTAAGTCTAAAACCATATTAATATGTACAAAACATAGTAGGTATATATATATTTATCCTAATTTTATATACAATATTGAAGCAAACAATGGATAACTTATACTATGCGAGCCAAATAAGAATAGGACTGTCAAAACGGCCATTTTAGTTTGCGTTTCACTTCCACTTTTGGGGTCTAGCATGGGCAAGAAAAGGAAAAAAGATCAAGATTGCCGTTTGACAATTGACAGTACTCTTCTTATTTGGCGCGCATAGTATGAGTTAAATATTTTGAGACCTTAAGTTTTTGTTTGCAAATGAACATTTCAAAAGCACTCTAATAGAAATACAACTCTACTTCATTTTGTGTTAGGTCAGCACTCAGCAGAGTCAGATATTTACATATAAGTGTATTATCTATGATATTTACTGCTACTAGACACTACTAGTAGCTCTGTAGAGCAGGCTGTAGACCTGGTGTTTGTGACATTTATGAACATTTTTCTAAATGCTGAAACATGATTATTCCTCGTATCCCCGCCATTTTGAAAAATTTCGAAAAACTGACTTGACAAAAGAATTTCATACACTTATAGAACCTGCTCACAAAATTTCATGAGAGTCGGTTGAGACAGATGGTCAGCCGGACAGACATTTTTGCCCAAGCTGAAACAGAGATACTTTGCTTGCACTTCGCACTCGCTCGCTCAATGAAGTATATAACAAATATTACAATTCTAGGGGTATACCAGTGGCGAAGGGTCCATAAGGAAGGATTTCTAAAAGGTAAGCCGATTCTTATCGGCTTACCTTTTAGAAATCCTACCCCACCGATCCACTATGCAGATCATAATCATAACATTTTTATAGAACGGCTTACCTTCGCCATAATTTCACCCCTCGCCACTGGGGTATACACAAATTATTTAAAGTATAAATAAAAATACTATGAAATTAGTATGTATACCTCAGTCTACCTACATTAAAAACTTTAAATTCCATATATTACAGATTTGTTTCTTTGTATATACAAGAAACAACTAAATAAAACCAAAAATGACAATGTGACCATAATAAACATTAAGTTTGAAATTGTTATTTATAAATTTTTATTAATTGAATAATTTTTAGCTTTCAAGTGCATAAAATAATAATAAGCTTATTTTTATTTCCGAGCTGCACTGTTCAAGATGCTTACAGTACTAGGCATGTATCTTGAAATTTTTTCGATGGAGTGGGGATAAGTTCGCGCATGTGCTCTTGTGAGCGACCAATAGCGCGCGCCCCTCTCCCGCCGCCCGCGCCCCTCACCGCTACACATGCCCAAAATACGCGTTTCGCGCAATCCCCACCCGATTTCAAGTTATATGCCTCGTACTGTACCTCATCATAATATTTTTAACTTACCAAAAGTTCAGTAATCAATTTTATAAAACTAAGGCCAAGTAATGTGTTTTTTATCTTTTTTCGGAGGAGGACTATCTGTAGCCGGCGTCGCCTGCAATCATAAAATCAATGTTTAAATATAAATAAGTCATTTTAAGTACCTACAGTATGATAATTAATGATCTCGTCTATTGTATAAATGATGACAATGACATATCAATACCTTCTCTACATTATAACATGGGCTTGATTTAGCTTGTCAATTAAGTCAAAAAGCTTTTTTATGTAATTTCAAGTCAAAGTTAAAGTCAAAAGTTTATTTAAGCTAATTTATGTAAAACCAGTAAATAAAATATTAATAGCACAATACAATTAGAATACTTACTGCATCAACTGACATTTTTCTTTTCGAGCTATTTACATTGGATACAGGTTTGTCTAATTTAATTCTTTTCAAATGGCCCGATAACAAATCAGGTGGAGGCTTTAGTCTTTCACATTTTTCTGAATGTTGTACTTTTCTATACTGACTGTCATTGAACAAATTGAGCTGCACTACAGGCTCGGAAACGATGTTGCGCGCTTGATTCAACATTTTACCTCTGCCCGAGTCTCGATATTTCCTTTGCCCATATGGTACACAGAACCTATGAAAAAGCTCTAATAATTCATCTCTGTGCATGCGCCCCACATCAGATATATGAAGATGTCTCTGCAATTTTAAAGTATACTTAAGCATCAGGTTATTATGAGGAATTTCCAAAGAATGAGGAAATACAATCATACCTCTTTGATTATAGCTACAAGTTGATCATTATTCAAAAGTTCTGGATGTAATAACATGTCACACGGAATAGACATTTTTAATTATTTATAAAACATTCCCTATATTGCTAAATTACTTATATTTTATCTATAATATCTATTTAATTTAATTTTATTCAAATAAAAATTTAAAATTATTTTGTCTCACTGACAGTTGACATTCACTGTCACTAGACGTGAGGCGTATTTATTGTAACAGTTAAAAATAACAGATAATTAAATGTAACTGTTTCGCCCTGTTACGAGCGCTATGAAATAACTGTTGTTCAAAGGAACAGGCGAAACAGACTGTTCTCGCCGTCTTCACTGTTCCCTGTACCACGCTGTTATCAGAGTAACAACCTGTTGCCATTGTTCCGCCTGTTACGTGGAACAAGCGCTTTCTTACTCTAACATATGAAAAGAAAAGAGACAAAGCTTGTTATTTTTATCTGTTATATAAACCGACCATATCAAAAATACATTCGACTTTGTAAATTAGTCGTGTTATCTGTTCCTGTGTTTGTTTATGGCCTTTTTTGTTTTTTGTGGCAATAGAGTTTGGCTGTTTTGCTAATGTTATGTTATAAGGTAGGTAAACAGGCTGAATTAAATAAAACTATTTTAATTTTATTGAGATTTTAAGGATGTTTAAGCACTTTATTATATACGTGGAATGGATGCATTTATAAGCAAATTAGGATATGCGGGTTAGGAAATCGGACATCTAGTGCTGCCAGGGAGTTAAGGAAAAGATCATGGTTCCCAGATTGGGGGTTTTTTGCAGTAAAAATTTCCTTGAAAATTTTCTTTCAGTAGACTTAGTTCACCTGGTATTTCATCATCACCATTTATGTTTCCACTGCTGGGGCACAGGCAATGACCGGAAGAACAAAATAATGTAGAGAAAGGTAGGAAAACATTTGACTAGTGATCATTAGTTAAAAAACGGGTGCAAGCGATATTCGACTTTACTGACTTTCAAACTTCAATATGCTCGAAAATCGCTTGCACCTGTTTTTAACAACAATCTATTTTTATTTTTATTATTTGAACTTATTTAGCAAATTTATGATAATTACTGCCATCTATCGCAATTTCAGTAAAAAGCTTAATGAAAGTAATACAGCAAGCAACTTCATTAGGTGATATGATGGTTCACCCAATACAAACAAGATGTCGCATGTGTGCCGTAACTGCCGTAATGGAAATCATTTTTGATAATATTAGATTTTACGTAATTGTAATAAAGTTTAGTCTTGCTTAACAGAAAAAAATAACAGTTTATGATCATAATAGATAAAAATAACAAGCTTCGTCTCTTTTCTTTATGTTAGTAGTCCTAAGGTTAGAATAAAGAAGCGCTTGTTCCACGGACGGAACAGGAGGAACAATGGAAGCAAATTGTTACGACTGTTATTTTTGTAACAGGATGTTGGAATTGTTATTTTAGTGTAACAGGAACAGTTGTAACAGGTAGGCAATTTGCCCTGTTACAACCCATGTCTAACTGTCACCACGAATCACAGAACAATATAGGCTGCGGTCCCCATGGCGAAAATATCGATATTATCGCGATAACAGCCGGTCCGCATGCACGTTAGCGCGTTTACAATATGTAGCGTGACGTCACTCATGACGTCATTACCAGCGCCATCTTGGGCTTACAGCGACCATGCTTCGGAGCGTAATCACTGTGAACGTTCTGTCAAAAGTTATAAGTGACTGTCAAACGAAACAGGTGTCAGAATTTTATTTCGTCAAAAAATAAAAAATGAGAGAGTTCGTTATAGAAGGATCTTTTCCTCACTTCACAACAAAAGGATAGAGCATTATATTGGTTAATATTTTGTTAATACTAATTTGGAGCTTATCCAAAAAGGTGGTTGATGTAAAAAGTTGAAAAAAAAAAGATGTTGGGTGCACACGACTCAATAATCAAACGTTCTTCATCATTATCATCGCTTTAGAGAGCAAAAATAGTATCTAGCAATTATTCCATCTTGTATTTGAGGTTAGAATAAAACGTTAGCGCGCTTACGAGCGGTTCGCATTCGCCAACTGTCATTTGTCGATTTTATCGATTTGAGCGCGATATCGAATGCGGACCTCGTGTGAGCGTTGTAAACGCCGTAAGCGACGTAATCGCCATGGGGACCGCAGCCATACTCAACTCAGGGGTGCGTTCGTAAACGAGGCTCGACGACGCTCGATGACATGTCCGCGTTCTAAAACCACCCGCACCCTGATTATCTAAAAAGAAACTATTTAGTGACCGGCACCCATTATCTAAAAAGAATCTATTTAGCGACCGGTTTTATTCCACATACATTGCTACTTTTCTTTGGTATGTTTTTTTAATCCAAAAAGAAGTAGCAATGGATCACTATCATCTATGAACTGCAACCGGTCGCTAGGTGGTTTCTAATTAGATAATCAGCCCGCGGTTTCATTCCACATACATTGCTACTTTTCTTTGGTATGTTTTTTTTTAAATCCAAAAAGAAGTAGCAATGGATCACTATCATCTATGAACTGCAACCGGTCGCTAGGTGGTTTCTAATTAGATAATCAGTCCGCGGGGCGATCGCCCGACGATCTCTAGGTAATTAGTTTTAATTAATAGCTGTTCGTAAACGACGCCCGGCGAACGCACCGCACCCTGATTATCTAAAAAGAAACTATTTAGCGACCGGTTTCATTCCAGATACATTGCTACTTTTCTTTGGTATGTTTTTTTTTAATCCAAAAAGAAGTAGCAATGGATCACTATCATCTACGATCTGCAACCGGTCGCTAGGTGGTTTCTAATTAGATAATCAGCCCGCCGGTCACCCCACGAAATAGGTGGGTGAAATTCGCTCTGACGTTTTATTTGACAGTTGACACGTCTTCTTTGTTTATAAACATTAATTTTCATTTTTTTGTTTGTTGCATTTCGCGCTTC
This sequence comes from Agriphila geniculea, assembly GCA_943789525.1. Taxonomy (NCBI): domain Eukaryota; kingdom Metazoa; phylum Arthropoda; class Insecta; order Lepidoptera; family Crambidae; genus Agriphila; species Agriphila geniculea. The sequence continues at coordinate 3,703,834 of OX038881.1, forward strand.
ATTTATATCAAAATCAACCAATCTAATAGGACAGTGACAGCTATGCAGTGTCGTTCGTAAACGTCCGATGACGAACGTCGCACGCCTTGGAGTGAAGGTCCGACTTCGAGCCTCGTTTACGAACGCACCCCTGGGCTGCGGTCCGCATGGCGATTACATCGATTACGGCGTTTACAACGCTCACACGAGGTCCGCATTCGATATCGCGCTCAAATCGATAAAATCGACAAATGACAGTTGGCGAATGCGAACCGCTCGTAAGCGCGCTAACGTTTTATTCTAACCTCAAATACAAGATGGAATAAGTGCTAGATACTATTTTTGCTCTCTAAAGCGATGATAATGATGAAGAACGTTTGATTATTGAGTCGTGTGCACCCAACATCTTTTTTTTTCAACTTTTTACATCAACCACCTTTTTGGATAAGCTCCAAATTAATATTAACAAAATATTAACCAATATAATGCTCTATCCATTTGTTGTGAAGTGAGGAAAAGATCCTTCTATGACGAACTCTCACGTTTTTTGATTTTTTGACGAAATAAAATTCTGACACCTGTTTCATTTGATAGTCACTTATAACTTTTGACAGGACGTTCACAGTGATTACGCTCCGAGGCATGGTCGCTGTAAGCCCAAGATGGCGCTGGTAATGACGTCATGAGTGACGTCACACTAGATATTGTAAACGCGCTAACGTGCATGCGGACCGGCTGTTATCGTGATAATATCGATATTATCGCTATGAGGACCGCAGCCCTGGTAAGCACCCATTGGTGGCTGTCAGCTGTCAATTTACTTTTTGTCTGTGGCATTATGGCTGTCTGTTGCTGTCATTTTGCTGTCATTCGTTTTCGTTCGTTTCGGGCTGGCTGTTTGTCATTTATGTGCTTCGATTGTTTGCTTTACTATTTTCTCAATATTATAATTTTGACTCTCGTATACTATTTTATTCAGTATTCAGTTCAATATTTTTTTGTTATTAGGGTGGGCAATTATTTTGGTTCTCCCTACCTGTGCTTTGCATATTTGCCAATAGTTCTGTGATAGTGCATTAAAATTTTAAGTTTATTTTCAAAAGATTTGTAGTGTAAATGACAGCAATTTCTGAATAATAGATGTGAAGGGCAGCTGGTTTAGAGCATCGGAATAGTAGTCAAATGCTAGAAGTCTGTGAAGCATCGATGAGAAATCTCGGTCGAAAGAGCGCAAGAGCGCGGTGGGACTATGTTGTTTCTCGGTGCCTTAGCGATCGGTATGATGACTGGGCTCCAGAATGTCACCACGGAGGTGGGACCCTCGGGCAGTGACGTCACAGAGGCAGCTGCGACGGAGGCCAGCAGCGGCGCGATGGGCCTGCTCGAGACGACCAAGCTGTCGAGTTCGCAAGGCGGGGACTTCGTGAACGTAACTCTCCACGAGCAACCATCAATGTGGGACTTGTATTTAAATCACTGCCCGAAGTGGAAACCGATAAACCATGTGTTTTTCCAAGTGGCAAATGTGTTTTTGTTGCTGTCGTTTTTGGCGCCTCACACGCCCACGGGGCTGGTCTGGCTGCGAGTCGGACTTGTGCTCGGTTGCGCCTTCTCTGGGATGTGGGCGTGGAGCATAGAGTGTTTTCTTGATGGTGTGCTGTGGAACGCTGCGTTCGTTCTTGTCAACTTTGTGTACTTCTCAGTGCACTTCTATTTGATGAGGCCAATAAAATTCCACAAGGATATAGAAGAGGTAAGTGTTTCTATATATAATAATGCATGCATATTTGATATTAATATAGTAAACGCCTTGTGAAGAAAAAGATTTGCATAGAACTTTTATCATAATTGGCCTGATATCCCAGTATAAATTGTTCAGAACTAAATCTCTTGAATTAATAGTTTAATTATTTCCCAAAAAGGCCTATGTGCTTACTTTTCTTGGAAAAATTATCAGATAATAATTTAGGTATACACGCTACAGGCTTTTTTATGTGAAACACATAAAACTTGATCATATCCACACACTTTTGCTATATCCTTTATTTAATAACTTTATATTATTTAGCATGACACTAACTTAACAAAAATTATTAAATACTTTCTTTTTTTCTGAGAGTATCATGTATTTAATACTATATTTATTTACAAACTCAAACATTGGTTCACATCTTAATTTAACGCTAACCTTGTAGGTCAGGGATTCCCAAAGTGGTTTCCCAGGAGTCGACATAAACGAATAATTATAATAATAATTATTAATTACACTTGATATTTGATAGCATTTTTAAAGTAATTTGACTATGGGGTCTGAGGTATGAGTTCAACAAAAAAATTACAAAATGTAATTGTATCTACTATCTATGTATAAAATCGTGTTTTTTGTGATTTAGAAACCCATAAATTAAAATAAAACAAGTTTTCATAATTTAATTATTCATGTTGAATCTCATTGTAGTTGAAATCTTAATAATAAAATTATCTGCAGTTAATATTGTTTCATCATTACACTGAATAGTGTGTTATCTATTGCTCACCAAATATTAGCTTGTTCCACTGTTATCAGTAAATCTGTTGTCAGATAAACATTATTACAAGTTCATAAGTTTTTATTGCATGTTATCTTTCACTTGAAATAACAGTTGCCTCCTATATTTTTTATGAATCTGAAATTTCGTTTCATAAAATATAAGACAAGAACTTTATGATGTTTAAGTAACAAATTATTAAAAAAAAAAACCAAAATAGAATAAGCCTGCAGCCAATAATGTTGTGTCGATTTGATATATATGTCACCGGCAATGTATGAAATGCAGGCATTGTATACAATGCCTGGCCCTTTTAGGCAATGTATGAAATGTAAATGTAATGCAAGGTTATTTTTTTATAACAACAACAATTGACAACAGAAATATACTTATTTTACACATTGCCGGTGGACCAGCAGGCATTGTATACAATGCCTAGGCAAAGTATATGCAATCTCAAACCACTCTCAAAACAGTTCGAGTACGTGACGCAGCGGCGAGAGCTGCCTTTGTGTGTATGCGATGCTCGAGCGCCCGTAGTACTAAGCTAAACTTCTGTTAGTCTCACTATTTTGTGTTTGAAGTCTCAGTTCTCCGTCAAGGATTGACCTAGCTGTGATCTGATGCTGGCCATCTAGGGAGTGAATGGAGGAGCATCAGATCACTATACACACCCAGTTGATCAACATCAACATTCTAAGTCTTAGAATGTTGATGTTGATCCACTGGGATCCACTTAGAATCTTAGAGATATAGTGCCGCGGTGCATGCGGCGAATCAATAATATTGATGTTCTTAAACTAGCTGAATTTGGTCTTGTCTCGGATCTCCATTTATCAACGCGTCAGTTTTTTGCTGGAGCGGAAGACGCACGCAGTAACGCACCTTGTGCGTGCGTCGCGTCGCCAAGAAATATTATCATTATTTTTATGCAGTAAAATTATATTTTGGTACTTATACCTATGTAATAAAATAAATAATTAATAGTATATTCAACAGTCATCAACCAAATGACAATGCGTGAAGCGCAGTGTTTCCCGCATTTAATTTTTTTTTTGCTTGAATTCGGTAAAAAAAGTCCAAGGTGTAGGTACTTACTACTTAAATTAGATAGATAAACAGAGAATAAGATTAACATTCTAATTTGTAGTCAAATAAGGCGTCGCCGCCGTGTTGTTCCTATCCTACAAATTGCATTCAAGCTTTACTTAGTAGGAATGAATCATATCTGTTGGAAAATGTCAAACCGAAGCACACGGAGCGGCGCGTGGCGGCACGTTGTACGTGCAATCGAGCCGAGTGATATCGCTTTAAGTTATAGGAGAAACGTATTGTCACCAGTTAATGCCATTTACGATGCGGTGACAAGACAACATGACTAAACTGCCTTGTACAGCCACCGCAGTCTTTGGATAGAGAACCAAGAATTCATTTATGATTAAAATAAAAAATGCATAAGAAATCGCGCCGCTGTCGTCGCCGCTGTCTGTTCGCGATAAACTCAAAAACTCCTGCACGAATTTTCAAACGATATTCACCAATAGATAGTGATTCATGAGGAAGGTTGAGGTATATAATTTGTCTTCTTCTTCTTTGTCGTTTCGCTCTTGGCAGAGCGGTTGTGGTCACGTTGAGGCGTCCACGTCGGTGGTAGAGGCGGATACAGTTTTCCGCACAATCTCCCGCCATCTTTCCCGGTTGGCAGACTGTCTGGTGCAGTCTGATACACGGTGTCTCACTGCGGATTTCACTTGGTCAGTCCAATGCATCGGTGTCCTGCCACGTGATCTGGTTCCCTCTACTTTTCCCTGTGAGACCAGCCGCTCTATGGAGTCTTTACCCCGCCTAGAGACATAGCCAAAGTACTGCCGTATGCGCGATTGTACTACGGCTGATAAACACTGCGTGATGCCGAGCTCCTGGAGTATGGAAACGTTGGTGCGGGATTCCGTTCATGATATCCCCAGCATCCTCCTCCAGCACCACATTTCTAGAGCATCTATCTTCCACTTTTCAAAGAAAAATGGGGAATACAAGTGTTCGCATGAGCCTGACTTTGGTGGCTTTGGTAAAATGTTACGATTCCTCCACCCTTTCCTTAACTTCTCCGTCACAGTTCTGGTTATGGCCATACGTCGTTTCACTTCATCTACGCAGCCGCCGTTGTTTGAGATTAAAGTTCCAAGGTATACGTAGGTCTGAACCACGTCGCAGTTCGCAATCTGTGTTACTTCGGGCGAGTTGTCGTTGACGCGATCCACGATCATGATCTTGGTCTTATAGATCGGCAAATCTTTAACCCAACGTAAGGCTCACGCGCTCCATTTTGAGAAGTAATTCCTCCATAAGGTCAGGGTTACTCGCAAATAAGGTGGTGTCATCTGCATACCGCAAGTTCGCTACTTTGTATCCACCAATCGCAACACCATCAGTCCAGTCTTCGAGAGTGATTCGCATTACAAGCTCGGTATAGATGTTGAATAGTAAGGGATATTATGCAGCCCTGTCGCACGCCCGCACTTGGATAGAAACTATCTGAGTGGAGGTCATCTGTCCGCACTGAAGCTGTTCCCCCTTCGTAGAGCTCCCTGAGTAGGTGCATGAGGTGTTGTGGTGTGCCCATGACCAGTAGTGTTTTTCACAACGTTGGCCATTTCACTGAGTCGAACGCCTTGGAGAAATCAACAAATCATATTTACCTGTGTCAAACCGACACAGGTACATATGGTTTGTTGAACTCACGAGCCTTCTCAATGATTTGACAAACGATGAGGATATGTTCACGGGTTCCTTTCCCTTTCACAAATCCAGCTTGTTCTGGCGCAATTTCTCTTTTGGACAAATATACTTTCAGTCGCTCGTTTATGATGTGTAGCATTATTTTGCTGGCGTGTGTTATCAGTGCAATAAGTTGAAAGTTGCTACACTTCTTTGTGGAACCCTTTTTATGAAGAGGAGTGAATATTGTGTGAGCCCATTCAGAGGGCCATTTGCCTGTGAGCCATATCTTTTTGCAGATGATGTGGAAGATATGAACGCCACGGTCTTTCAAATTCAATCCGAATGCTCGTATAGTTTCAATTGGGATCTCATCTTTCCCTGTGGCTTTCCCATTTTTTAGATTTTGAATAGCGGCTTTTACTTCCGACTCAATTATATCCGGCTCAAGCATGTCACTCGCAGGCTCCGTGGGTGTGAAATTTCGAGACTGAGGATCTTGAAACAAGGACTGACAGTAATTCCTCCAAACCTCCAATAATTTTGTCTAGTTCAGTGACTACTTGGCCATTCTGATCTTCAACTGTCCAGGTTTTTGACGCCAATCCAATCCAAGCCAATTTCCAGATTCCAACATTACCATTAGGCTTTTTTACTACCTATTTATAAGTCTACTATAAAGTGGTATATAATCTTGAATTTTATTTCCTTTAAGGTGCTAACTCCTTGTACCACAATACATCCAGACGCCGCATTTGAATCTAGATTACATAACAAATCGGCTTGGCTTTGGGTACAAATACAAACAAACATACTGACTCGTGGCCTAAAATTCTGTTACTAAGATAACATTTATAAGTAGGTAATTGCCTTTCAGATCTTAATACGGATTAAGCGATAAAAGATTAGCTAATCGTGATTAATGTGCGCGGAATGAAACTAACGCAATCGTGAATTGAAATTTTAATGAAATTCCAAAGACCGCATACTAGTCCGTGAGCCCGCGACAGTATTGCCTACGTCATATGACATCACGATGGAATGCATGGCACAAGGTCGGAAAAGTTGTGCTGAGCGAGGATCAGAAGATTATCGCAAATAAAATTGGCCGGAAGCTTGAGAAAATCCTCCACTTCCGGTCAAAATTTTAAGATTATATTTACGTTATGTGACATCAGCAAGAGACCTGACCCCGAATTACGTAAAGCTGTTGCTAACAATTCTCGATTGAAATCGCAGTTGCATTGCTGCTTTAAGTAAGATAGTTGTCACATTGGTTCTTACTAAAGCAGCAATGTCACTGCGATTTCTGTCAAAGTTGATTCCAACAAAGTTAGACAATCAGCCTACCGTGTCATCATCTAGTTTTCAATCGTAGATAGAGTAAACATAAGTCTTCAGTTCTGAAATGACTAAAAAACAAAAAAAAAAAATTTAAGGTATTCCGGCTATTTCAGAACTGACAGACTTATGTTTACTCTATCTACGATTGAAAACGAAATGATGACACGGGTATCTTACTGATGTCACATGACGTAAATATAATCTTAAAATTTTGACCGGAAGTAGGAAGATTTTCTTAAGGTTCCGGCCAATTTTATTTGCGATAATCTTCTGATCCTCGCTCAGCACAATTTTTCCGATCGTGTGCCATGCATTTCATCGTGATGTCATATGACGTAGGCGATACTGTCGCGGGCTCACGGACTATACAGACAACGATCCGTATGGGGCTATCAGTAGCCTTAATTTAAAATGTTTGAGATAAGTTTAATCAACATAGGTAGTATAATGATTATTATGGGTATCTGACAGTCTGGCTAAAATAAGGTTCTGATGATTCAGCAAGAATCTAACTAATAGGTACACGATCTTTACAAACTTTCAGACTTCAGACTAAACAAAATGTACACTGACCGCATACTGTCTTTCGTCTTTCATAATTCTTTACTGCCCTCACGAACTGAAAGAAGATTTTGTGTGATTTTAATCAGCTCGAAAACTGCCTACCTAAATGAAATTTCTATTTGGTTTATCGAACTCATGAGTTCGGCCACATTCTATTCCAGGAATTCGGTGATAACGTGTGATTTCTAGTAAGAATTAGTCACGTGACAATTCACATCACAACGTTGTGTTTGTCGTTCTGCTTTTCAAAGCCATCGCCTAACTACATAATAGTAAAATAAAGGGAATGTGAAACGACATACTGACTAGAAACTTGAAAACCCCATGTAGTTGTAGGTACAGAAACGCTGTTATTAATGTTTCTGTACATACTGTCGCAACCATGACATTATTTTGGAATCCACCAATCATTTTAGGACCGGTGTTTCCTTTAAGGCACAAAAACTGCAGCACAACCTTGCAGATTAATGACAGGTTATTTCGGTCGGCGGGCCTTGAGTTATTTTTATAATTAGGCGTTTTGTTTACGGTCGTTTTTATAAGTAAAGGGTGTATGTAGATGATTTTCTTCATTTTTTAATTACCTATGAAAAGTTCAACATGAACAAAATTGTATGCGATACCCATATAATATTGATCATGTAATGTTAACATCTTGTGATGTAATTTAAAGTCGCATTACTCATCTCCCAGCAAAAATGTAAACAAAGAAACGTCACTGTCAAATTGACAAACTGACCCTGAGAGTGACATTTTCAGATATTGAAAACCTTTGGTCACTTTTATAACTTTTTAATTTGTTTATTATATTTTGAGTCATAATAAATATAATGTTATCCAGGGTAATTTTAACCTATGATGGTAATTAGAAATTTTATCTTTATAACCTATCATAACCATTTTGATGTTAAAAATTCTTGATACGAACTGATAAGAAAAGTAAACTTAGATTGACTGTATGTACCTAAACTATCAAAAATACGTAGGTAACAGGACATTGCAATCAATGGGGTTGGCAACGCAAAGCTAATCGTAGATGTCGCTGCGTACGCTTGTTCCTAAGGGTCCCCCCAGACCTACCGGTTTCGTTTCTTTGCTTTGCTGTTCTACTTGCTGTTTAGACCGTCGGCCAACCAAGGTCATTTTCAATCTATCGCATATTTGGACCAGACCAAATTGGCAAGATAGCAATTAGCTTGGTGTTATCAAATGTCAGCGTTTGGGTTGCGAAGTAGGAAGCTTCTGGGAGATATGCCACCCTGAACATGGTCTCCGATTGCTAAAAATAAATCGATCGCATATTTATATAAATTGTGAACAGGGTTGTGGGTGTCATCATTACCTATCTGAACTATTTTTTTGTGTTTTCATAACGATCGTTTAAGGAACAAAGCTCACAAGAACATTTTTATATGTGAAATGTACTTAGATTGAAAATATGCGATAGATTGAAAATGAGCCTCTTGGCCGGTGGTCCATTGCCGAACAGCAAAGCAAAGAACGGAAACCGGTAAATTTGTGGTATTTTTTTACCGAAAAAGACCCATTGACCCAAAATGGATATAAAAGACTATTCTACAATGCAAATGCCGGTATTGAAAGCTAAATTAAGACGTTTTTATTCTTACAGAACTTATGCATTTTTTCTATATCCAGATTTACTTCACAGAATTTAATCATTTTAAAGCTAAAAAAACTATTTTTTTAAGTATAAGTTCTTTGTTTTCATAGCTCTCCTGCAACAAGCGTATGCAGCGCCATTTTGACAGTTGCCCTAACTAAACAATTATAATGGGGAGGCCCATTATAATTGTTTAGTTACAATAAAAGTCAAAGTCGAAAACAAAATAATATTCATTCAAATAAACTAAAAAATGTAGAGATTTTGAATCGTCTATATTTTCCTACCACCCGTTCCAGACTTTTTTAACTGACAAGAAGAACGGGCGCAAGAAACTTATCAGCTTTATCAGGGATAAGTAACGATATTACAAACTTAAATATATTATATCGTTACCAAATATACATTGGCCTATCTAGAGATTTTTCCAGGGGGGGGGGGGGGGCTGGATTAAGAAAGATTATTTAGGTATTCTTATTAAAATGTTGGATCCAAATTAAACTGAACTTATTTTAAGACAATTTTATAATCTTTTACATACATTCTTAATCGAGAACGGGCAGAATGTCTTAGCATCTTCGCCTGTCGTCGTCGTCGTCGTCGTCGTCGTCCCCAATACCAAAAGACAAATGTTACTACTACAGCTAATATTATTACTATTTTTTTATGAAATTTTATAAAATGAACCAAAGGTTGATGTACACGGTTTGCAGTTCTGCCGCGCTAACTAAGAGTACAATAACTCGAATTTGCCGCTTTCGAGAAAAACGCGCGCAAAATTTCGAACTATGTTTTTCTTGTATCTCATGAACTACTTAACGGATCTACATGAATCTTGTACCATTTGAAAGAAGAGCAAATAAAGAACTAATTCAAAATATACTTAGAATGACTATATTGAGCTTATGGCTCGAAATCGTAGAAATAGTTATTATAATAAGAAAAGTTTAAATGATCAACCTATCATCACTAGTCATAAAGACATATCATACATAGGTTTGACATATCATACATAGGTGGCGCTAGTCACACAGTAAACACAAGCTCCCGTAAAAAAGAATGTTTTAAAATAGATAAAGTGAATCCTCATAGTTGAAAGTATATTCAAAACGTGAAGTGTCGTTCAATTACTCGGTGGAAGTGTTATCTTTGGAATATTTGACAAACTGTGTACATAAATAGAAAAAATATTACAAGGAATTGTGACTTATAAATCTGTGTAAAAACTATTTAAATGTATAAAAATATAACATTAACTCATGTGGAAAGTACATAGTGGAAAGTGATGTGTAATAAGATATATTAACATTTCCAAAATAATCACTATTTTGCTTAATTCTTGAAAAGACAGTTAATTTTATTTAAATAATCAAAAGTGCTAGTGACAATTTCAATCTACTCCCATGTTCAGCAAAGTCCTTTTTAGTTTACAGCTTAAACAACGCCATCTAGTAATGGTTATTGGACTCACCTACTCTTGATCAAAAGCAAAATAAGTGTTGACAACTGAACTTGATCCAAACCTTTTATGTGACTTCAAAATTGGCCACAGTAGTTACGAACAAAGTGGCGCAGCGGTGCGACAAGTCAGTCTTTAAATTGGATTATTGAGTTCGAATCCCGGTCCTTGACTGTGTTTTTTGTTTTTAGTTTTTTTTTTGGTAATAGACTCTGTGTTGTTTTTTATTATTGTAATCCTTTTTGATTATTTATATGAACTGATAAAAGACTTTAAAATAAAAATCAGAAAGAATTTGGAAAAATACTTTTTTTTTTTTTTCTTTTCTATTTGATGAACTAAGTTATATCGCCCTCCTGTGGATATTTTGTGCAACTTTATTAGACATTATTCGATATCATCGTCGCAGCAATGTCTACCAGAGCACAGGTCAAAGCTGCTAAAACTAACATAAATATGACGCCAGTAGTTTGTCATGTGTGTAAAAACAAAGTTGACTCTAAGAAAACAATACCGTGTTCGTTATGTAAGAATTTCTACGAGTTTGATTGTATTGGCTACTCGGAAAGATTGCATGCTTTGAAGGACTCAGATACAAAAAAGAGATGGAAATGTAAATCATGTCAAGAAAAATCGAACTTATATGGTACGAATACCCCTGAGCTGACTCATATCACGATTAGAAAAAAAACTTCTCCCAAATCTGGTGGAACGGAACCACCTACTTTATCATCGTCGAAACAATCAACCCCAAAAGTAAGCGGAAGCCTATCGCAAGACTCTCTTATACTTACACCGCCGGTAAACTCTTCGTCTTATGAGTCCCCCTCCGTATCGGATGGGTTATTACTGCGAAGTATGGAATGCATAGGAATTGATGCTATTACTATACAGGAGATGAAGGATAACTTAAATAAACTACAATTAGAACTAGCCAGCGCTCAATGTGAATTGGATAACTACATTTTAGAGAACAATAATTTACGTAGAGAAAACGCAAAACTAACTAAAGAAAATGACTTACTAAAATCCTTATGCAAATCTCCATTAAGTGAAAACCGAATCTTACGGAGTACTAAGAAGAAAAGTAGAACATCTATGATTAATTCGAATATAGACTGTATAGCAACACCTACAAGATCTAATACTGATTCAAATGTTCGCTGCCTTGACAGCAATATAATGGCTATGCAACAGCAAATTACTACACTTGAACAACTGTGGATTGAGGCACAAAAAGAAATATCAATTCTCACCACAAAATTGCGAACCTTAGAAGAGAAGTTGCATAGTGTGCCGCAGATATCCTTACAGAAACCCACATCAACACCATCTTGTGACAATTCTTTTCAACCGGCTCCTACTCATTCACCCGCCAAAATGGACAGCTACAAAAATAGAATCATAATTCGCGGAACACAACAATGCGTTGGTTTGGCCTCTGCTCTAACTCGTGAAAGGCAAAACACAATGTATGAGAATTATGTAGTTACTGCTCAGACTAGGCCCTATGCATTAGCAACTGACATTTTGAAAGATTATCATAAAGTTAACTTAATGCCTAACGATAAATTGATAATTTGTATTGGAGAAAATGACTATGACATAAAAATATTATTATCTGAACTACGAAAACTAATTAATGAATTTAATAATTATGATATTATAGTAATGAATGTATTTAGAAATATGTATTTAGATGTCCCTGACTTAAATCGTAAGATGCAACAACTTTGTAATGATTATAAAAGATGCCACTATGTGACTTTTAAGGAAAATGTGATTGACATGTGTAACGCAGTTAATTTTGTCATAGACTGTATAGATTATGAAAGAAAGTATCTAAACGTAAAAGAGTTAAGAAAAATTGTATTAAATAACAAATTTTCCAAACAGAAACCAATCCAAAATAAATGGCAGAAAGGCACTATTCCCTACTACTTTGCACCGCCTCAGTCTGTTTGTACTTCTCTGGATAGACCTGATACACAAAATTCTATATCGAGAAAGAAACATACTATTACTGACTACTTCCCCTCGGTAAACAGGAATCAGTTTTTTCGTGCAACAAAAACCAAATAACACCTCATTATTTAAAATCTTACACCAAAATATAGCTAGTCTTCTTTCAAAACAAGACTTGTTAAATATAATAGTCTAAGCGGTCATGGGATTTTTGGTAACGATCAAGGAAAAGGTTAGATTCATTTTCATGGGTTGTAGAATGGTCCCCTAATGTGAATGATCTCGGTCTGCCTGCTCTCAGTGGTTGCAACTTCGAATTATAGCGCTTACAAGAGGCTTCATTGTGACGAAAAAAAAAACGATCAGAGAAATAGGTAGTTTTAGTACCTATTCAAAGTATGTCGTCTCTGCAGATGAAACAAGTTGGTCTGCCTGCTCATAGTGGTTGCATTTCTGAGCTATGACGTGCGCAAGTCACGTCATTGTTACGAAAAAAAAACGATAAGGGAAATGGTCAGTTTTAGTACCTATTCAAAGTATAGTATCTCCACGTGTGAAACAAGTTGGTCTGCCGGCTCTCAGTGGTTGTATTTAAGAACTATCATTGTGTACGCAGGACGCTTATTTGTAGATAAAGCCTAAAAAAACTTTGAAAAACGGGACAATAGGCGAATTTTTAAGTGCACGCCGGCCGCTTGCGTATCTGTGACTGTATGAGTCCCCTCCCCGCCTTAAGGCATCTCTACACTCGCGCACGAAAAGCCCCAAACCTTCCGCGAAGCAGTGTGCGTAGTGTGGAACCGATTTGAATCGAATCCACACACCCGCGCGTGAGTATGGAGAGGTTTTTATGCCTGTGCCACCGCGCACCCCCATCCCCCCTCCCCCACTTCCGGTTTCAGCGTCAATAGAGATGTTCGATCCGGGTGCCTTGTATCAATATTCCGGATCGCCATGGATCGTAATTCACTGTATTGATCCAGATTATAGAATCTGGATTGATAGGCATAGGCTACACGCTCGGTAAATAGTAAATACTGTGGCTAGGGCTTGCAATTCGAATATTCGAATATTCGAATATTCGAATTATTCGAATATTCGCCTTATTTTGCTATTCGAATACTCAAGTCGGTGATATTCGAATATTCGAATATTTTCCACTTTTTTGGATTTAGGCAAAAGTCATTCATTAAATACCCGAATAGCTTTTGTGAGCATAGAATGAAGCTATTGTTAACGTTCACTTTCTCGTTTATTTATTTGTTTACCTATGTTGTTTGTTTTTCTACAAATTGTAAACGTTTTTAATCTAGCTTCCCAATGAGTCAAAGTCTTGAAACTTAAAACAAAGGTCAGAACAGGAAAACAATGACATCTTATACGTCATTTGCGCTCGTTAAATTCGTCTTGACAAGTACAAGTGTGTGATTGTTTCAAATAAATATTTTTCTTTCTTTTGTTCATTTAATTCCTTTTTGGCTTTAGTGATCAGGGGCCGTACCGGCTAACGAATCGAGTTTCGGAAAATTTGCCGAGTATCAAATTAAAACAGATAAATCGAAGTAAGGAATTACTTATTGTACTATTTGTTGAAGTTATTTGGAACATATTGATGTTTGTGTGACCTCATGAATTAGGGTTCGCCATTTTGGCCCAATTGGGGCTCGATTTATATGTTTTAATTTGAAACCCGGCAGACTTTTCGAAGCTCGATTCGTTAGCCGGTACGGCCCCAGCTTGTCTTGCGACACGTAGGCCTTTTTCAGCTGTTTCCATTCTATTCTATCTCTTGCTTTTCACGATCAAAGTGTTCCTCTAGTTTTCATAATATCATCTGCCCATCTTTTGGTTTGTCTTCCTCTATTCCATTTTTGTCCCATGGTTGCCACTCTGTAATAATTTTGGTACATTTTTCCTTGCTTTCTCTTGCCATTTAACCCGTTCATTGCCATTTTAACAGTCTTATTTTCCTTATTATGTCTTTTACTTTCGTTTTTTTCTTCTTCTTATTTCCTCTGATTTTTTACGGTCTTTCAGCGTATCACCTATTAAGCTTCTTTTCATTTTCTTTGGCATATTCTTAGCTTTAAATAGTGCTTTTGAGTCAGGGCCTATGTTTGACACTTTGTACTAAAACCATAAAAAATCATGGAGTTTTGGCTCGTTTGATTCGTCTTGACTAGTACTCTGTTGGGAAATATTGTCCAGGGTCTGATGATGGAACCGGAAGAAAACAACAGGAGCTCTGTAATGAAACTATACAAATCAATCGAGTTTGGGCTTGTTTGATTCGTCTTGGCAATAACTGTGTTTAGAAATAGTGTCCATGGTATAATGATGGAGCCAGAAGAAAACCACGGAAACTCTGTAATAAAACAATACAAATCCGTCGAGTTAGGGCTGGTTTGATTCGTTTCGACAAGTACTCTGTTGGGAAAATAAATAGTGTCCAGGGTCTGATTATGACGCCGGAAGAAAACCACAAAACTATGTAATAAAACCATGCAACTCCATTTAGTTTGGACCCGTTTGATTTGTCTTGACTAGTACTCTGTTGGGAAATAGTGTCCAAGATCTGATGATGGAGCCGGAAGCAAACCATAGAAACTCCGTAATGAAACCATACAAATCCATCGAGTTTGGGCTCGTTTGATTCGTCTTGGCAATAACTCTGTTGAGAAATAGTGTCCAAAATCTGATGATGGAGCCTGAAGAAAATCACAGGAACTCTGTAATAAAACCATTTATATCCATCGAGGGCTCGTTTGATTCGTCTCGACAAGTACTCTGTTGGGAAAATAGTGTCCAGTGTCTGATAATAAAGCCGGAAGTAAATCACGAAAAATATGTAATAAAACCATGCAGCTCCATTTATTTTGGGCTCGTTTGATTTGTCTTGACTAGTACTTTGACGGAAGATGATTTCCAGGGTCTAGTGATTGAGTCGGAAGAAGGCTACAGGAACTCTCTAATAAAATCATACAACTCCATAGAGTTTGGGCTCGTTTGATTTGTCTTGACAAGTAATCTGTTCGGAAATAGTATCCAAGATCTGGTGATGAAGCCGAAAGAAGGGTACGGGATCTCTATAATAATACCATACAACCCCATCAAGTTTGGGCTTGTTTGATTCGTTTTGACATCTATTCTGATGGGAGATAGTACTAGACCCTGGTCTGATAATGAAGCCGAAAAAAAGACCGAGAAAAAACACAGATAAAAGACTAAAAAACAAAAAATAAACATTTACTGACAATCAAACCAAAAAACATACGTTTTAAAAATGAACTAAAAAGTATCAAAATTGAACTCAAAACATGCCCTTAAAATTAACTAGAAAAACGTACTAATAATTATAAAATATTTTCCCCTTTAAAGATTTATAACTCTACAAAGAAGTTTTTAAACTAAAAACGTGGGGCAAAGGCAAAAAAAAAAGTCAATTGTGGATAATTTTTACACAATGCGTCTCATCCCATTAAACAAAGCATTTAACTTTGGTTTAGCGTGCAAAAATAAGCAATATTTAATAATTACGACCATCTGTCTTATTTTACAGAATTATTCGAATAATATTCGAATACCTCCTTAAAAATTTTCGAATATTCGAATATTGGATTTCATCGAATATTTGCAAGCCCTAACTGTGGCCCAGCGCCATAGAGTAAATTTTAACCATGGAAAGTAAAATATTGAACATTCCATACAAATTACTTTCCATGGTTAAAGTTTACTCTATGGCGATGGATCACAGTTAGTCTAAGCGGTCACGGGATTTTTGGTAACGATCAAGGAAAAGGTTAGATGCATTTTCATGGGTTATAGAGTGGTCCCCTAATGTGAATGATGTCGGTCTGCCTGCTCTCACTAGTTACAACTTCGAGTTACAGCGATTATAAGAGGCTTCATTGTTATGAAAAAAAACGATCAGAGAAATGGTCAGTTTTAGTACCTATTCAAAGTATGGCGTCTCCTTAACTGAAATGATGTGGTCTGCCGGCTCTCAGTGGTTGCATTTCAGAGCTATGACGCGCGCAAGTTATAACAAAATATTTTTTTCGTGAAATTGTATTTTTAAAAATACTATTGATAGAACTCTTTATTATGATGAAAAAATGTCTTAAGCCATTTTTGACTAAAATGAATAGATTGGTCGGAAAAAATACTTTGTTTTTTTGTATGGAGTGAGATATTCAATGTGCTCTTTTGGCCAATTCCTAATTGTTTCTGCCTCAAAACTACTTCTGCGTCACTATTTCAAACGTTTAAAATAATCATACACTATCAACAAGCGCCCAAAATTGTACATTCACACAGCTTGGATTTTTAAACAGTATGAAATTGTATTTTTTAGTAAAAACTTTTTTGCCATTCTTTTATTTTCATCAATTTTAACACTAGAAAAGCCAACAAAACGTTCAGTTAAGGTCTATTATACAAATGTTTTTACCATAATTACAACGCAACTAAAATATAAAGCTAAAATGTTCTCAACAAAAAACCAAAAATATCTGAGTTGTAATTGTTTCATTAATAGTTTTGACCTGACCAAATTCCTAACGAACTCTTAAGAGGTATTGCGGAAGAGATGGGGCCAATACTGGCTAAAGTTTTCAACGAAATACTACGCATGGTTATTATACCTAGACAATGGGCAGAGTCACACATAATACTCTTACATAAGAAAGGATCAAGAAATGAAATAGGAAACTACAAGCCCATTTCACTGATTTCAAACACATACAAAGTCTTTGCAAAGGCATTACTAGATATAATATTTATTTTTATTTATTTATGGTATCTGGTAATCTTGATGAAAATCAACCAATCAAACAGGCTGGGCTCAGGAAAAACTACAATACAATATATCACATCACCATTGAACAACTCATCCAAAAACACCACGAATATAATAAGCTAATTTACAAAGCTAATTTCAATACCATTATCTGATGTCCTTACATTTATTTTAATGAAACAAAGAAGACCTAAAATTTTAAGTGAT
The DNA here is from genome assembly GCA_943789525.1 of Agriphila geniculea. Classification (NCBI taxonomy): domain Eukaryota; kingdom Metazoa; phylum Arthropoda; class Insecta; order Lepidoptera; family Crambidae; genus Agriphila; species Agriphila geniculea. The sequence continues at coordinate 3,721,017 of OX038881.1, forward strand.
TTGCTTAATAAAATAACTGTATCACCTTATTTAAAGAAAATTAACTTTTTAGTACCACACGTAACATGACTTAACTAATATTAAAGAATAGACTACCTAATATAATTAAAATTAAATAAAGATTACCAAAATTTACAGGGCTTAGCTTCTTAACTAGAGACATACAATAAGACCCAATGTATAATGTTAAATATGTATATGGATAATTAGAAAAACAATTTAATTTTCATACAAACAAAGTAACTTTGATGCATTGATCTTTTCGCTCGCTAACAGCGACCGGAAAACCCCTTTTTTGGTTAACCCAATTGATAGGGAAACCCTAATAAAAAACTTACCAAATGATAGGGTTTCCCTTTCGATAGGGTTAGTCGACGTTATGCTTACCGTATTGATAGGGTTTTTGAAAACAAGTCTATGAAATACCCAATCAAAAACCCTTTTAACGGTAAGTGGTTCATGAAATACCCAATCAAAACCCCTTTAACGGTAAACGGTTCTGGGGCCCTATTTTTGAATCTCTCGGCTGGCGTCGAGCGTTCGTTTCTACTGATTTTCGTTCGACATTTTACTCAACCTCCATACATTTGAGTCGCGATTCAAGAGCGATTCAACAATAGGCCCCCTGGTCCTTCGGCCCAGGTGGAACTAGGTATAAATTGCTTGAACTCGTTTTAAAACCCCTTCATAAAGCCTTCATAGGGTTTCCCCGATAAGGTTTTCGTATTCGGCAAGTGCTTACTTGGGTTACCCTTTCGATAGGGTTACCGTATTGATAGGGTTTTTGAAAACAAGTCCATGAAATACCCAATCAAAAACCCCTTTAACGGAAAGCGATTCCGGTCCTTGCTCGTAAGTTCGACGACTTCCAACCTCCCAAACAAGTCTGGTTCCGAAAAGGCATTAGTACCATAGACCACATCCATTAAATCTGCTATTATGCTTGGCGTTCGTGGACTATGAGAAAGCCTTTGATTTGATTGAAACCTGGGCGGTGCTGCAGTCTCTTCAAAGTTTCCAAGTAGACTACAGGTATATCGAGGTGATGTGGTACGAAAATGCCACCATGTTGATCCGAGTACAGAACCAGAGCACAAATCGTATCCAACTGCAGCGAGATCTGGGACAGAGAGATAATATTTCCCCGAAACTATTCACAGCTGCGTTGAATGATATCTTTAAACTCTAAGCCTGGAAAGGACTCAGAATCAAGATGAATGGCCAGTACCTAACACACCTTCGTTTTGTCGATGATATAGTTCTTATGGCGAAAACCTTGGAAGACCTGAACACAGTGCTCGAAGATTTCCGTTAGTGCTTCCCAAAGAGTGGGTCTCAAGATGAACATTTATAAGACGAAAATCATATCGAATGCCCATGTTGTGCCCACTCCAGTTCATATTGGGAACACTAGGAGTTGTTGTCCATTACGTAGAAGTACCTAGGACAGGCAGTCCAGTTAGGTAAGTCCAACTGCGGGAAAGAGATCTCTCGTCGAATCAAACTCAGATTGGTAGCATCCGGGCAGCTTCGAAAACATCTTTCCGTCCGATTTACCTCAGTGTCTCAAGACGAAAGTCTATGACCAGTGTGTGTTGTCAGTGATGACTTCGGCAGTGAAACGTGGCCGCAAACTATGGGTCTCATAAGGAGGCTCAAGGTCACCCAGCGGGCAAAGGAGAGAGTCATAATCGGCGTTTTTCTGCGTGATCCAATCAGAAATGAGGAGATCCGCAGGAAAACTAAAGTAATCAACATCGCTCGAAGGATTGCGCAGTTGAAGTGGCAGTAGGCTGGACACATAGCGAGAAGAACCGATGGCCGTTGGGGGGGGAAAGGTTCTGGAATGGCGACCGCGGATCGGACGACGCTCCGTGGGTAGACCCCCACGGTCCACCTTGACTGTGGACCGACGATCTGGTGAAGGTCGCGGGAAACCACTGGATGCGAGCAGTGCAGGACCGTTCGTCGTGGAGATCCTTGGAGGTGGCCTATACCCAGCAGTGGGTATCGTGCGGCTGATATGATGATACATCCAAGTGATTTGAACGGCATTTTAAGAGCTGTATGTACCAAAGTTCTCAGTTTCAGGATTTCCATACCATATAAAGGTTTTTAAAAATCATAATTAAATTTAGTTTCTATCGTTAATATTTTAAAAACTTCATTTATTTGAATATGATATTAATCATTGATCTGAATTAACCTTTTCTCTTTTTTTCTTTTTCCTTGTAAAATAATAATACTTTTTAGTTTGTAATAACCCGCCTGGGCCTTACTTAACATCCCGCTGCATTATGTTATTTTGGTTTTATTTGATTTATTATGGTAAAAAAGTCATCCATAGTAATAATAGTGACCGAAAGTTTTGTTGGCTTTTATTGTATTTTAATTGATGAGAAAGTAATAAATAACGACAAAACAGTCAGTTTTTACTTAAAAATTACGATTCGATACTGTTTTGAAATCCAATATGTATTAAACGGACAATTTTGGGCGCGCGTTGGTTGATAGTGTAGGATTATTTAAATGTTTAAAATAACAATAAAATATTGACGCAGAAGTAGTTTTGAGGCAGAAACAATTAGGAATTGGCCAAAGGAGCACATTGAATATCTCATTCCATATAAAAAAAAAAACATAAAGTATTTTTTTCAGACCAATCTATTCATTTTAGACAAAAATGGCTTAAGACATTTTTTCATTATAATGAAGAGTTCCATCGATAAGTATTTTTAAAAATACAATTTGACGAAAAAAAATTTTGTTGTAACTTGCGCGCGTCATAGCTCTGAAATGCAACCACTGAGAGCCGGCAGACCACATCATTTCAGCTACGGAGACGCCATACTTTGAATAGGTACTAAAACTGACCATTTCTCTGATTGTTTTTTTTTCGTAATAATGAAGCCTCTTATAATCACTGTAACTCGAAGTTGCAACTACTGAGAGCAGGCAGACCGACATTATTCACATTAGGGGACCACTCTTTAACCCATGAAAATGCATCTAACCTTTTCCTTGATCGTTACCAAAAATCCCGTGACTGCTTAGACTAACTGTGATCCATCGCCATAGAGTAAATTTTAACCATGGAAAGTAATTTGTATGGAATGTTCAATATTTTACTTTCCATGGTTAAAATTTACTCTATGGCGCTGGGCCACAGTATTTACTATTTACCGAGCGTGTAGCCGTGCCTATTAATCCAGATTCTAAAATCTGGATCAATACAGTGAAATACGATCCATGGCGATCCGGAATATCGATATAAGGCACCCGGATTGAACATCTCTATTGACGCTAAAGCCGAAAGTGGGGAGGATGGAAGGTGCGCGGTGGCACAGGCATAAAAACCTCTCCATACTCACGCGCGGGTGTGTGGATTCGATTCAAATCGGTTACACACTACGCACACTGCTTCGCGGGAGGTTTGGGGCTTTTCGCGCGCGAGTGTAGAGATGCCTTAAGGTGGGGGAGGGGACTCATATAGTCACAGATACGCAAGCGGCCGGCGTGCACTTAAAAATTCCCCTATTGTCCCGTTTTTCAAAGTTTTTTTAGGCTTTCTCTACAAATAAGCGTATTGCGTACACAATGATAGTTCTTAAATACAACCTTTGCGAGCCGGCAGACCAACTTGTTTCACACGTGGAGATACTATACTTTGAATAGGTACTAAAACTGACCATTTCCCTTATCGTTTTTTTTTTTCGTAACAATGACGTGACTTGCGCACGTCATAGCTCAGAAATGCAACCACTATGAGCAGGCAGACCAACTTGTTTCATCTACAGAGACGACATACTTTGAATAGGTACTAAAACTACCCATTTCTCTGATGGTTTTTTTTTCGTCACAATGAAGCCTCTTGTAAGCGCTATAATTCGAAGTTGCAACCACTGAGAGCAGGCAGACCGAGATCATTCACATTAGGGGACCACTCTACAACCCATGAAAATGAATCTAACCTTTTCCTTGATCGTTACCAAAAATCCCGCGACCGCTCAGTCTATAACTTTGGAAGAGCTGCTGGAATCAAATGATAATCCAGATCTTATTTGTCTCTCCGAAACATTCCTGCGAACAGGTCATGAAAAATACATAAAGGTACCTGGTTTTGAATTAGCTACTTCATTCTGTAGAGAAAAATCAAGAGGTGGAACATGTATTCTAGCTAAGAAAGATATCGCCTATAAAGAATTAACAATGCTTAATAAATATGCAACTTAAAAAAACTTTTGAAGCTAGTGGCATAGAAATACCATTACATAAATTGCTCGTGATCTGTATATATAGAATCCCAAAGTCTGATCAAACTGTGTTTATAAATAAACTGAATCAGGTTTTGCATGAAATAGCCCGATATTATAGTCCCAATACTAATGTTGTTGTGGTAGGTGATATCAACATCAATACTTTAAAAACGGGAAATATAACAAACTACCTAAAAGATTTGTGCTATAACTATGACCTTAAAATTCACATAAATGAACCTACTCGTAAGCAATCCTGTATTGATCACTTTCTCAGTAATATTAAAGATGCGACCGCTAAAATTCTACCACTTTACTTATCGGATCATGACACAGCCCAATTACTATCTTTTCCCGTAAGGAAAAATAATGTTAACAGACAGCCGCATTTTATTTATAGACGTGACTACAGTCTTGAAAATAAAAGAAAATTTAAAGACTGTATTAAGAACTTATCCTGGTCCGAAATTTACGAAGAGGCTGACTTCAGCACAGCGTTTACAAAATTTCATGAAACAATATGCTTGTTTTATAACCTGTGCTTTCCGAAAATAAGAATTAAAATCATCAATAAAAGCTCAAAAAAGTGGATAAGTCATGGCCTTAAAATCAGCTGCAAAACCAAAAGAAGTTTACGATACCAATACTATAAGAAAAAAACATTAGTTAATAAAGGTAATTATTTAAAATATTCTAGTATTCTAAAAAAATGTATCACTAGATCGCAAAAGAACTGTAATATTAACTTTATTCATAAAAGCACAAACAAATGTAAAGCAGCGTGGTCAGTTATTAAAAATCAAGTGACTAGTGACACATTGGGATGTGTCACTAGTCACTTGATTTTTAATAACTGACCACGCTGCTTTACATTTGTTTGTGCTTTTATGAATAAAGTTAATATTACAGTTCTTTTGCGATCTAGTGATACATTTTTTTAGAATACTAGAATATTTTAAATAATTACCTTTATTAACTAATGTTTTATTAGCTAATAATATCACATCAATAAAGGAAAATAACAAATTAGTAACAGATCCAACCAAAATAGCAACAGCTTTTAACAACCATTTCATTGACATTCCGAATAATTTGACATCACAATCTAACAACAATAATTCTAATTATAAAGCCTCTACCGTGTTGCAGAATTCAATGTTTCTTGAACCTATGACACCAGACGAAGTGAAAAAGGAAATTATGACCTTAAATAATACTAACTCTGAAGGTTACGATGGCATCAGCACAAGAATATTAAAAGATTGCATATATGAACTTGTCTCTGTGCTGACGCATCTAGTTAACTTATCTTTTTCATCAGGGACCTTTCCGGAACAATTAAAAAAATCGATAGTCAAACCATTATACAAAAAAGGCAACAAAGACGATGTAGATAATTATCGTCCAATAACATTAATACCAGTGTTATCCAAGGTCTTCGAGAAATGCATGCTAAATAAATTGTTAAAATTCTGTTCTAAATACAATATTATCAATCCGGCACAATACGGTTTCCAAAAGAAAAAATCAACTACGTTAGCTATGTGTGATCTAGTACGTACAATATTAACCAATCTTAACAAAAATAATCTCACTACTGGATTATTCTTTGATATGTCAAAGGCTTTTGATTTCGTGTCACATAAACTATTGTTGCAAAAACTAGAGTCACTGGGAATAAGAGGTCCTACTCTACATTGGATATCATCCTACCTATGTGGTCGGCGTCAATGTGTTATATTGGATAGCTTAGACGGTAAGGATATGAAGTCATTCCAATCTGAATATAGGGAAAATACATAAGGTGTACCTCAAGGGGGTGTTCTGGGACCTATTTTGTTCCTGCTCTACATTAATGATATAACTAAGGTGACAAATCATAGATGCGTTATGTATGCTGACGATATTTCTATAATAGTGACATCAAATAATAATGGACATAAAAATATATCAATACACAATCATGAATTAGACATTAATAATACAATTGACAAAATTAATGAATGGCTAAAAGCACATAATTTAGTAATTAATATGAATAAATCTTTTTTTATACAATTTAATAAATGTAAACAAAAACAATACAATTTTACTTTAAATATTGCTAATATTAAAGAAGCCACACACTTAAAATTTTTGGGAGTATTGTTAGATGAAGATCTCAACTGGAAAATGCACGTAGATAACGTGTGTCGTAGAATAAATAGATTTGTTTATGCCTTGAATCGGGTAAAGACAGTAACCAATCAAAGAACAGCCATAATGACCTACCACGCTTACGTTGAGTCTGTTCTACGTTATGGAATTCTCTTATGGGGCAATAGCACGGATAAAAATAGAGTATTTGTTGCACAGAAGAAGTGCATCAGTGCTATCTGCGGAATCCCACCAGGCGAATCTTGTCAACCGTTGTTTAAAAATCTTGGCTTGCTGCCACTGCCTTCTCTTTACATTTGCGAAGTGGCTACTTTCGTTCATAATCACAAAGACTTGTTTAAAAAATCTGGTAATCTTCGATTAAGATACCCAAACAGACTAATATTTGATGATACTCCAAGATCGGCCAAATATCAGAAAAGTTTTATAGGCATGAGCATTCGAATTTATAACAAAATTCCTAATGAGATTAAGGATCTCAACGCCAGATTATTTAAAATTCACTTATGCAAATGGCTTAAGGAAAGTAGTTTCTATGATTTGAAAGATTTTTTCTCGTATAATAATTCTATTTAATTACCTAATTATTCTGACTGACATTTACTACTCATCTTTGACATATTAATTTATTTTAAGGACATTGTATTTTATTGGATGGTACTATTGACCGCATTGACATTATATAACTTACTATTTTTTAATTACTTTTGCATGCTATTAATATTTAGCAAAACATGTGTACTGTTTTAAATACTTTACTCAACATCTTATATACTATGTTTTATGCAAATAAATGATTATTATTATTATTATTATATTATTATAAATACAATAACTACATTACTTATTGCATTTATCTTTAGCAAACCTACATATTGCGAACTCTTACATAAATAATTTAATCCTTTTCTAACGATAAATACAATAACTGATGTAGTTATTGCACTTATCGTTAGAAAAACCTGTGTGACCTAGCCGGTAATCCCAATGAAATAAAATGATATTTAACTTTTTTCATTAAGTATTTATTTAAAGTAATCATAAATATTCAAAATAAAAATGTACTTTTTATCAAAAGCAGTTAAGTAGAATAATTTCTCCAAAGTTGTAACAAAAACATAAATTGTACTTCCTAAAATAATTAAATATGTAAGTAATAATGACGAGTATTTTCCGTACATCCTTACTTTATTAATATTTTTAATATTATAAATGCGAAAGTCCGTTTGTTTGTTTGTTTGTAACGCCTTCACGTCTTAACTACTGAACCGATCATCATGAAATTTTGCATACACGTTCTCAGGGGTACAGAGAAAGACATAGGGTACCTTTCATCCAGAAAAAAAGTGTTGTTCCCGAGGGATAGCAAAAAAAATCTTTCCACGCAGACGAAGTCGCGGGCGGCCGCTAGTCCTACTAATATTATAAATGTGAAAGTTTGTGGGTTTGGATGTTTGGATGTTTGTTCCTCAATCACGCAAAAAGTACTGAACGGATTTGGTTGAAATTTGGCACACAGATAGTGGATAGCCTGGATTAAAACATAGAATACTTTTTATCGCAATATTCCCACGGGAACGGGAACCGTGCGGGTGAAACCGCGGGCGGCCGCTCGTTTAAAATATTTGCGAAACTAAAATGGCATTGGTAAAAACCCGCCTGCATCAAAAGACAAGTCGACTGAAAAGATGGAAACAAGAATAAATATTAAAGGAAACATGCAGTCGGAGGCATGCATTTAGAAAGTGACATTATGAATGATTTGAATAAATTCTATATAATATGCCTCCGACTGCATGTTAGGGGTCGTCCATTAATCACGTGAGACTCGAAAGGGGGGGGGGGGGGTTAGTTGAAAAAATCACGAAGTATCACAAGGGGGGACGGGGGGGTGTAGTGCGATATCACGTGTATTAATTTTTTTCGTTGAACGCGTGATTTTTAACCGAAAACTGCGTGTGATTGTTGACTCACCGTTACCAGGACGATTTCCCCGCCCACTGCGACATATTTATACTGGAAAATGTTGAGATTTACGCAAAACGCAAAACCTCACCATGCATCACCAGGGGGGAGGGGGGTTAAAATTGGCCAAAAAAAAACATCACGTGATTAATGGACGCCCCCTTATAATATTATGATGCCTTGTTTCCATCTTTTCAGTTGACTTGTCGGGTTTTTATTTTTTATTATTTATATCTTTTTAGTTCTTATTATACCTTTTTGAAATCCTTATGATAAGCCCTTTAATTTGACTCCCATATTGCAGTATTAAAAAAAAAGATTTTTCCACTTCGTATAATAATAACACCGTACCGCCGCGATCTTGTTTTTTTAACGTCACTTACTTGAACACTTGGGCTGTCACAACAAATCTAACGATATCTTAATCATAGAAATCCGTTCAGCCGTTTGAAAGATATGAGGTAATAAATAAAATTACATACAAACACAATACAAGATACGCGCGAAAAACATAACATAACTCATTTGCAGTCGGGTAAAAAGACATCAGTAGTTTTTAGATCCTATATTATTAGTTTTAATTATCCTATACTAGCGGCCGCCCGCGGTTTCACCCGCGTGGTTCCCGTTCCCGTGGGAATATCGGGATAAAAAGTATCCTATGTTTTAATCTAGGTGTGCCAAATTTCAACCAAATCCGTTCAGTAGTTTTTGGGTGATTGAGGAACAAACATCCAAACCCACAAACTTTCACATTTATAATATTAGAAGGATAGTAGGATTATTACCTATAACTCAAACATATTGTATATATGACTAGTGAACAAATATTGAAAATCCAAGTCCTACTAAATATAAGTGGAACAACTATAATAGTTATTGTACTTATTATAAGTAATGTATGCATAGTTGAAAACTGATAACACCACAAGTATAATTATTGTATTATTGATTAGTAAAATTGTAGTGAAGTCTTAGTTATTGCATTAATGCTAACTGAAAAATCAGGTTCCTGAAGGATTCATGAAAAGTTATTTAGAGAGAATTGTAGATCTCGATTCCCTGATTCTAAATATATATATAACTCAAAATCGACCAAAATCGAGTTATTGTACTTTTCGTTAGCGCGGCAGAGTTGATGTGTGCACAGCATCATGAATATCTTTTCTACTATAAAACTGTTATTAGGATATATTAAATTGTATTACTGTTTTTGCCGCAAAACTCATAATTCAGAATATTTATCTAATCTATTTTTATTAGGTTCGTGATGAAAAAACATGTAGGTGTGTTTATTTTTTGACTTAGCAATATACTATTTCCTCTTGAGTTGTTTTGTTCTGGCAACACCTTTGTTTACATTTTTGCTGGGAGATGAGTATAATGCGACTTTAGGTGTGTCATGTTTAGAAGTCTGCTACAAATCCATTACAAATAACAATATAGTCAGAAAGCAGAGGACACATTTCTATTCTACCCCATAAAAATTCCTCATTGTAAGAGCCTACTACATAATATATGCATCATATACACATAGTCTGGCCATAAATTTTGTTTATGGAAAGTTAAATAAGTGACACAGTGAGTTACGCACTACAACCATATATGTGTCAAATAAAAGGGTATAAAATACAGATTAAAACCACATTAGAATTATTCGAAATGTCCTCCTCTTGCTTGGATACAAGCCTTCAATCTGCGAAGCAAGTCATCAATCGAAACACGCACGACGTTCTTGTCAATAGCGGCGACTGCTTTAATCAGGGATGTTTTAAGTGACGCCAAGTTGCGATGGGGTTTAGCGCAGACCTTCTCCTCTAAGTACTGCCATATTTTGTAATCCAAGGGATTCAAGTCTGGACTGGAGGAGGGCTAATCCTCATGCCTTAAAAAGTCGATTTCACGGGTCTTGAGCCAGTTTTGGGTACTTTTTGCCTTACGAGCGAGCGCAGAATCTTGCTGGAAAACCCAGTGTCCGTTTTCGAACCTTGTTTGTGAAAGAGGTTCCACAATGTTTGTTAGGATTGTGTTTTGTTATATGAGGGCACTGGTTTTCACTCCTTTTTCACAAAAAAACACTGTTTGTTGGACCCAAATAGGAGACCCCCAACCAAACCATGAATTCTGAAGGGTGATGACCACGTTGAACACATGGCATACGTGTGCTTGCTTCTTCACTAGAGTGTGTATACACTTTATCATTTAGTTTGTTGAAACTCTCCAAAACATTAAAATTTTTTTCGCCCAAAAAATAAATTTCTCGTTTTTTTTCCCGCGTACCACATTAACAAAACCCGGCATCTTTCGAATATGATTTTCTTCAGCCATGCGTTAAGAAGATGTGCTGTTTTTTTCTGTAAGCATGCAGTCCTAGGTCTTCATTCAACACCCTTTTAACAGTGATTTTGCTTAGTCCCATCTGCAGAGGCAAATTTTTTTGCTTACGGACAGGATTTCGTTAGATTTGCGCTTTCACTGCTTTGATGACCGCTGGAGTCCGAACAGAATGAGGTTGAACGCTCCTCTGATTATCTTCTAATCTTGAATCTTCTCGATAGTACGATAAATAAATCGCAGTGGAATTTTCAAACTTTTCAGCAGTTTGAAAATCTCAGTTGGCACTAGACCGCAACGATGCAATGAAATTACTACGATTTTGTCTTCTTTGAGCGTCCCCTCCATTTTAGAAAATGCAGAAAATTCCAGAAACCATATGTTTTTATTTTCTTTAAATGTTCAAATTTCGAATGCCCGCAATATTTTTTTCGGCTTACATTCTAAATTTGAAATTATACCTAAGTAACAGAACTTATGGCCAGACTAGGTATAACTATTTGCATCAGTATCACCTATCACATACCTATTACATTAGGAAAGTCTCCTAAAACATCTGGGGTTGAGTCACGATGAATCTCAAATCTCAGCTTCGCGTTCACATGTTAATTTTAACTCGTTATTTGACAAAGCACTTACTTGTTAAAAGTGAGAATCGCGTTGTGTTCCAAATAAACTTGAAACGGATAAACTTACTCCAGTTTCCTAGCCAAAACTGTCGGTTGATTTAACATGAGCGTGGCCCAGTTTTGTTTGGCTTTAATCTCTGGATGAATGTGGTGCCTCCACTTTAAAGGCGATTAGTTAAAAGCTTTAGTCCTTACATTACAGGAACGGGTCAGTGGGGCAGCCCCGTGTGAACGACCTTTCTGATGTGACGTCATCGCTACTCGTTCGCAACTTGCATTCAAGCCATTAAACGTACGTAGTGGGATACGTACCTCTAACTAACGTCTTCACGAAAACCTCGTGTCGTACTTATTGGTTTTAATCTTTGATTATGTTTTATTGTTCCATTGTTACTCGAACCCATTTTGACACGGAACATTTTCTAGAAGACAGAAACGTTTGTAAGTGAAAATAGTAGTAATCTCAATCTCAAAAATTTCAAGAGGCATATACGGGTAGTTGAACTTACGGGTCCTCTAAAGTTATACCTGTGTTCGAATCAAAATTACATGTAATTAATCTTACAAAGTCTTTGACAGATATTCTAATACTTCAAAGACCCCAATAATCATCAACTTGCCTTTTTATGACTCATAAAAGAGTCCAAGGTAAAACTAGTCTTTTGTTTCGTTTAACGCTGTATAATTTTGTTCTTTATGTTCTACAGTAATAAGGACGTTACGTACCAAATATAATGTATGTATAACTGCAGTTATACGGCGACCAGGATTCGTGGTTCTTGGAATGGAAATATTGATTTTATGTAAAGCTATTGCATTGCACCCCAATTTTGATTAGGTACCACGCTGCTTATACGTACTCCTACATGCTATTGCATTTTATTTGTTCCTTGTCCCATAATGCTTTTATGTTTTTCTCTATACATCCAAAAATAATTTCAGTAACACTATTCATATTCCCATCCCAGTGTCTTCCATACCTGATTACTTTCTTATAGTGCCTAGGATAGGTTTCTGTAAAATGCTGGAGTGTTTCAAGTATCGTTAGCTTTATCTTTTCTTTCATCATTAAGTGTTTTTTTCAGGGTTCGAGGATATATATCAATGGATATATATCAAACGAATTTTTGTGATATATAATATCAATATATAAAAATAGTTAAAAAAAATTGACAATACTATGTAGATTTTTGTTATTATATTGCTACTTAGATGGCGTTGATGTAGAGTTTAAACATGCTATTGTTTTGTTTTGCCTGTATATAGTAATTGTAACTTGAATTTCACACGTAAAATACCAAAAAAATTGATAATATTGATTTGAGACGTGTGTGCTTACTATATTGTATATCACTATCCTATTCGTGGTGAGGTGAGTAATAAATATATATCATATTAAATGAAAAAAGTAAATAAAAAATGTAGTTTATATATTTTTTTTAATCCAATAATTTTACTATCTCCACATTTTCCACCACACATGGTGATACTAATGATTTTTTCCTGATTTTTTTGACCTAATTTGTCAAATAAGTACCTAAATAAAACAAAAATATTCTAATTTTCTTAATTTTTTTTTTTTTTTTACATTAAATGGGCTTACTCTTAGCCACATTCGAGAACCATAAGGCTAAGAAGAGGCCGAAGATGAAGCGAGCTTGCCCAGAAGAAGCCTATTCACTCGTGCCTTAAATATCGCTGGGTTATATTCTTTCGGGAATACAGACGCAGGTAGGGAATTCCACTCCTTGGCTGTGCGCATTAAGAAGGAAGATGAAAAACGCTTCGTGCGCATGCATGGAATGTCAACCAAATAGGGGTGGCATGTTTATAAAACACATATGCAAACAGTATAGTAGGTATGAACCTCTATACAAAAAAAAGTTGGGAGTTACAAGTCGTGATAAAGTTTGGCCACACACATGATAGAAACTGATCTATAGGCTGTTTCTAAGTAATATTGAGCTGGGCCAAACAATCCTTACATACAGTTCCATACGGCGGCGGGTTGAATAGCGCACTTTTCCCGGCTCCATTCTAAAAACTATAACAATTCAGGTTTAACTAATAGGTCAAATATGATATAAAAAAATGCAATTTATTACGCAGTTTCTGAAAAATTACACAACAACCAATATTTTTAAACTTCATTTTTTTAGTTTAGGTATTGGCACTTGTTTTAGTATTATCAAAAAAACTACTTTAAAAAAGCGTTTTTCAGGTTAATTTTTTTTATGCTTTTGTTATGTAAACTATATTTTATACAATTTGCGCCTAACCCAAGTAGTTGAGGTCCATTGTTTGCGGAGACACAGCTAGTCAAAAATATGCATTTTTTCACGAAATAAAAGGGGTTTCCGTTTCGTTCGGAAGCATTTCTCAGTTTTTTTGTTTATATTTTTGTAAAGTTAATTAAATTTTCTACAATTTCAGCCTAACTTGAGTAGTCTAGGTTTACTAGTTGCAAAGACACAGCTAGTCAAAGATAAGACTTTTTCAATTAATTTCAATATAAAGCCTATTTTCAACCAGCTATGTCTCTGCAACCAATAGACCTAGACTACTCAAATTAAGTTCAAATTGTAGAAAATTTAATTAACTTTACAGAAATATAAACAAAAAATCTGAAAAATGTTTCTGAACGAAACGGAAACCTTTTTATTTCGGAAAAAATGCATATTTTTGACTAGCTGTATGTCCGCAAACAATGGACTTAAACTACTTGGGTTAGGCTCAAATTGTATAAAATATAGTTAGCATAACAAAAGCATATGACAAATTAACCTGAAAAACGCTTCTTTTAAAAAAATGAAGTTTAAAAATGTTGGTTATTGTGTAATTTTTCAGAAACTGCTTAATATATTTTTTTTTTTATATCAGAAATAAGTTCTACGTTATTAATTTATCCGAAAATTATACCACATTTGACCTGTAAGCTAAACCTAAATTGTTATAGTTTTTATAATGAAGCCGGGAAAAGTGCGCTATTCAACCCGCCGCCGTATGGAACTGTATGTAAGGATAGTTTGGCCCAGCTCAATATTGATTAGAAACAGCCTACAGATCAGTTTCTATCATGTGGCCAAACTTTATCACGACTTGGAACTCCCAACTTTTTTTAGTATAGAGGTTCATACCTACTAGTACTCTTACATCATAATACAATAAAATAATAATGTGGCTGTCATACAAAATAGATAATATATCACATTTTTATATATATCGGATATATATCACAATTTTGATTTATATCGGATATATATCATAAATATCCGATATTTTGATATTTATAATAAATATCGGATATTTTCGAACCCTGGTTTTTTTGCTTATCGACGTCATGCGGCACCTCTAAAGCTACCCGACCCCGAATTACGTAAGGCTGTTGCTAACAATTCTCGATTGAAATCGCAGTTGCATTGCTGCTTTAAGTAAGATAGTTGTCACATTAGTTCTAACTAAAGCAGCAATGTCACTGCGATTTCTGTCAAAGTTGATTGCAACAAACTTAGACAATCAGCCTACTGTTCTCTGTCTATACAACCCAAAGTGCTTTTTGTCAATAGCTATAGTTGCGTGCGGGAAAGAATTAAAGAATCAGCTGATTGTATTGTACAGATTGTATTTGCATTGAATTGCTAACTGTTTTATTGTCAATCGTGAGTTCGTGACTTTCTCAGTCTTTAACTGTTGTGATGTGAAGTAAGTTTATTTAACCGTTGCTGTCTGTGTCTATTAGTTTGATTATAACAAGGTTAAAACGTTTCAAATCCACAAAATTCATTCAACATCTCGATTTCGAAACTTATGCCTGTAAAGCTTCAAAAGTATAATTATCGATGAGATTATTAGTTGCGCTTTTGTAAAGGTCGTGGTTATTATGTTTGTTATTATTATTATTATATTTATTATTATTATTATCTATGCAGATTTTTGCAACACTGTACGGTCTAAATAATGTTCTGCATCATTGTTTATTATTAAATAAATAATAAAAAAATAGAAAACAATGGATGTTCTAATAATAAAGTAACAAGGCTCGCACCGATGAGACTACCTCCTCGTCGCTGACCTTAGAAAAATTTGCTGCAAAGAAACAGCAGTCACCACCAGTCTTACTTAATGCTACAAGACAAAAACTTGAAAAATTACTATAGACATGTCTGTTTGAATGTATTACGTACTTATTTAAAAAAATACCAACACTATTTTCTTAGCATTGTTAATGTTCAATTTGTCATCGTTTTATTACAGGTAATCATTTTCTTACTTTTTAGGGTTCCGTACCCAAAGGTTTACCCTTTGTTTGGGTACGGGACCCTATTACTAAGACTCCGCTGTCCGTCTGTCTGTCTGTCTGTCACCAGGCTGTATCTCATGAACCATGATAGCTAGAAAGTTGAAATTTTCACAGATGATATATTTATGTTGCCGCTATAACAACAAATACTAAAAACAGAATGAAATTAATATTTAAGGGGGGCTCCCATACAACAAACGTGATTTTTTTGCCGTTTTTTGTTTGATATTAATAATGACAACAGGTAGACAGTTAAAATTTTCACAGATGATGTATTTTTATTGCCGCTCTAACAACAAATACTAAAAACAGAATAAAATTAATATTTAAGGGGGGCTCCCATACAACAAACGTAATTTTTTTGCCGTTTTTTGGTACGGAACCCTTCGTGCGCTAGTCCGACTCGCACTTGGCCGGTTTTTTTATGAGACTATTTTAGTATACGTTAGTTAACTATCATTCTAGGCTTAGATTTAGTTGACGAAATAAAGCTGCCTTTTCAATTCAGAAACTACTGTTTGCTATAAACCACACTATAAACGGAAGAAAATCTTTACAAGTAAACATTCAGGTTCTTGGACTATATCGTTCTTCCGAGATAACTGTTTCAGTTCTGTGCTAATGTTAGTCTTTAATTTATTCTTCTGACCTTTAGGCTTTTAAGTGGTTCGGATATTGTTACTAAAAGTTATCCCAATTTGCCAGGGTTGAAGTTTTATTAAATTTGCCAATTACCAAGGAATCTGTCAGTGTTTGCGAATAATTATTTTGTTTATAGAATACAGGTTCATCGGTAAACGATTTCACGGTCTACAATAACAATCAACTTGATTCCGAAATGAAACAACGAACAACACACATAATTGGTATGAAAAATCAAAAAATGGCAGAAGAAATAAAGCAGTTACTATAATATATCATTATTTTTCAAAATATGTTTTCCAATCATTGAAACAAAAACAATATAACTGAAATGCTCCTCTCGGATCAGGTCGATCTTCTGCAAAAACATCTCACAGCATTCTGCAAGTCTAATATTTTCCCTGGAAGTTGGGTAAACATGGCCGTTCCAGCGCGCTCCAGATGAATATTTTCCGCCGAGATCCGATCTGATACAATAGCTTGGAACAATATGGCGCTTGGTTTTTCGCCGTCCGCTAAAAAGGTTCCATTGTTTTGGTTTTTAAATGGACGCAGTCGCGTCGCTTTCTCGATGTGCTATGGCTGGCGTAAGCCCAATGCATATCTAAACTTGGCTCTGTACTGGTTTCGAAAAATATGGTCCTTTTTCTAAAATATTTTAGAAAAATCCTAGTATTGACCTAAATGGCAACCTTGGAACTTATTACTGACAGATAATGTTTATGAGTTGATCTAGTATCGCTGATTCACAAGGGTCAAACATTCAAATGTACATAGCATAAAGCATGATCACTTTATTAATCTATAGCTGAGAAACTATAGAACAAGTTTTGCTTTAGTTAGGTAAATTCATTCAATTCTGTAAGTTAAAGATTTATTATTACGAAAAATCTTCTATCACTATTGCCAGAGAAAATTACGCTATCACCTTAGAGGCGGCTATCACATACAAACTTTTGCGTTACCTAGGAGCAACTTTAATAGAGGATATGTCAGAAACAACTTGGACATTAAAGTTGGAAACTTCTAGTTGTTGAATGAAAATATTTTGCAAGTTGTGTCATGGCTGCGTGAAGTCAGAAAAGCTAAAATTACAGAGTATGCACCACTAGATTAGTTGCACTTGTATCGTTGGATTCTATGTCACGGCTGCAGAACTTTTCTTAACCCTGACGTTAGTAGAATATGATTTCCTTTATGATCAATCGTCTTAATCAAAGTCGAAATCCATTCAAATGGTGATATTTTTATGTATTCAACTAGCTTTGCTTCGGTGTAGTGTGGAATTTGACACCGTGTTTAGCTTAGTGTATACACTAAGCTAAACCTTCCTCTTGAATCACTCTATCTATAAAAAAGAAACCCATCAAAATCCGTTGCGTAGTTTTAAAGATACAGCATACATAGGGACAGACGTGGACAGACAGCGTGAAGCGACTTTGTTTTATACTGTGTAGTGCTTTCACTACCTCACAAAGTAGTGTATGGTGGCCATATTCTACTACATTTATGAGCGCGACGTCTAAAACGCAAAATGTCCAAGTAGCAAAATGCCTAAAATCAATGTCCAAAAAGCAATTTGCCTTAAAGCAAAATGCCTTCCCTAAGATTAGCATTTAATTTCCGACTGGGCTTGTCTTACTGACTGAGTAAAATTTTTAACTGATATCTGAATTTTGATATCTATTACTTCCTGACTTCCTGTCTTATCAAATGATGCAGCTCAGCACGGCCAAATATACGGTATTATAATTTTTAAAACAGTCATTAAAAAGCAACAATCCGAAATTTCTCAATTTATTCCTGGCAAAGTGGCAACATTTGAATCCTGTTCCTGCGCCTACACTCACTGGTTATATCCGGAGGATATAATATAAGGTCTATCGTTCAACATTCAGCAATTCATTTCCTTAAAGACAATGTTATTCTGAAGAAGAACGTGTTTCTATTCTAATATTTTCTTGTTCCAAGATTTAAATCGGAGTACGTATACATTCTAGAAAAATTGAAATCAAATGGGAAGAAATTGTGTTTTTAAACAGCTCAAAGGAGGAAATGGGATAAGATAACTTAGCTTTCCTTTAACTGAAAATAACAGCAATAATGTTTGGTCCTCTTCGGATTAATTTTACTTTAATTTTTCTTGCTTCAAATCTTGAAATGAAACAAAAATGTTATAAATAGATCACAAAGACGTAATCTGATCCATTTTCCAATCAAGGTGCCTCGGTCGCGCTGTTAAATATATTTTTATTTACCTCGAGACAGTACCTACCGCCGCCGATCGGATTCCCGTCAATTAGCGCAAGTTTTTCCATCTCTTAACTATGAAAGGTTGCCCCACTTTCCTCATAAACTTAGTTCTTGAATTTTGATATGCTATGTGAATCAATGTATCTATTACTATTTTGTTTTACTACTTACTGAATTGTTAATATTGGTATCTATTCATGGAACCAATTAAGATCATGATTAAACTCGTATCGCAACTCATTAAATGAATATAAACAATATTTGCTACTATAGCAATGAGACTTGACGTCTTATATTCCTATAATCGTTATAATTAATTAGTACCTCACCTACACACTTTATATGAATGGGTTTTTATGTCATGAAACAAATCATTTCCACAACGTCTTTTAAGAGAACATCTAAATATCAGACGTCTTTTCAATTTAGCTCATTCTCTAGTCGTCTATTCAAAGTTTAATTAATAAGAATGTTGAAGCATAAGTTAGCCATCATTATTATTTGTATCAATATGTACACTTCGATATACTTCGGTCTTGACTCTTGACTGCCTGAATGAATACATTCAGGCAGTCAAGAGTCAAGACCCATATTTGCGTAAATAACAGATTGCCCCTGTGATCATCAATTTTGGATACCCTTTTAGAAAAAATAATATTTATCCTTATTATACATATTTGGTGCATCAATGCACATTGCAAACAAGCTAGCGTTATCTATTATGATGCTTATTTGTCATTTGATATCTGTATTGAAATAGGTACCTACCTATTTATTCCAAAATGGACATAATCCCAATTTTACACATCGTTAAACTATTTGTTTGCTCTTTAGAGTTAGAAATATGATTGCACAACAATAAATAGTGGAGAATCCAAGTTCCCTGTTTTATTGCCTTGGCACTAACAGTATATGTTTTTATTATTATACTAATGCCAACCAGCAGCATCGACTTAATTCTTTCCTCCGTTTCAGGTGTACATAGCGTTGTTCAAGCCGCTGCGTGTATCACGGCGGCAGTTCCGGCGAGTGCTGATGTGCATGCGCAACGTGCGCCATCTCAAGTGTCACGAGCTGTACGCGCACGAGAAGGTCACCAAGGTGGATAGTCTCTCGCTTGTACTGTCTGGGAAGTAAGTATGAAACATTTTCTCTTCAGGGGCTGTACCGGCTAACGCATCGAACTGCGGCAAGTCTTCAAATTAACTCAGATTAATCGAGCCCCGACATCAGCCATTTTTAATGTCCCCACTGCTGGGGCACAGGCCTTCCTTATGATGAATAAGGAGGATGGGTCATCATAACCCACCACGCGGGCCCAATGCAGATTGGTGGGTGTTAACGACTGCAAATGCACCCGGGACCAACAGCTTAACGTGCCTTCCGAAGCACGGAAGAGCTCGAAATAATAAAATTTTGGTCACCTATCCTATTTTGGTCACTAACCGACCCTTGCGAAAGTTGCAACCTCCGCAATCGAGCCCCAATCAGGCCAAAATGGCGAACCCAATTTCATGATGTCACACGAACATCGATATCTTCCAAACAACTTCGGCTAAATAGTACAATACGAAATGCCTTACTTCGATTTATCTGTTTTAAGTTGAACTTCGGCAGACCCGTCGAAGTTCGAAAAATTAGACGGTAGGGCCCCAGTTTTTAAAAAGCAGTACATTAGCAATCTGCAGCAATTGTTAGATTTATCATTACAGAATCCTCGTTTAGATTGTCATACTCTCCGTCATTAATGAGATTGAAGTTATTGTCAAATAGAGAAAAAACTTTAAAGACTGATTTTCTGGTCATAATATGTAAATTTTGAATATCAAATCTCCTGAAGTTGTCTTTTATATGGCTAAAATAACAAGCACACAGGTGAGGCGAGGTAGACCGCTTGCTTCACGCGCTCATGCGTTGTATAATGGAGATGTCAACAAATTGTTCCAGACCTTTCAACTTCGTTCATTTGTAACAGTTTTGTTTATCTGTTTCTATCTGTTCTTGACTAACCGTTCCGCCTTGTCCCTTAGATAAATGAGCTCCATATATTTGAATCCCTACGGTCAACCACTAAACCGTTTTGGGACATGTTCACCCTTTGGCCGTGTGTAAATACTATACAAACTAATCCAATAATACCGAAATCTCTTCTAGGATTCATATTTGTGGTATAGAAGCGTTATTTTGTATTCGTAATCGATTTCATCAATTGAAATATCAAAAATTATAAAAACTTCTTGAAAATAAATCAAAGCTGGTATAGAAATCTTTATTCGTCGAAATCAAAAGCGTTCTTAACAGCTTGATTAATGGTGCTGTCCCGAAAGGTTTCCAAAAAGTAACTTGCGCTAAAAATAAACTCAATTGAAGGAAAAGCCACGCGGGTTCTCTTTAATAATCTTCTTAACGTTGATAAAATCTGAATTATTCGTGAAGTTTCCGAGTAAACATCCTTCTTCAAAAAATATTGTTCTTCCATTTTCTGACTGGAATTATGCTTATTTGTACTAATATTAGAAGTAATTGCGAAAGCGACCCTATCTATTTTATTTATTTATTCATTAAAACAAACAGCATTTATATATTAATTATAGATAGGGTAAAACTAAAACAAACATGCCTTTATCAGTTTATGTGTATCTATTATTTTCTATTGCTGACTATCGTTTTTCCTGCAAATGTTATAGAAATAAGTAATGGAGGATAGGTAGGACATTAATTGGCATTATAGAGAAACATAACCTAGACTGTATCTCCTCGATAATATACGTTTTTTACCAAGGGGAGATATTGAAATTGAAAAATACTTTATTCAAATAAACTGAATTGTCTGTTTTCCTACCTATTCGAGACTTATAGCTGACAAGATAGTGTAGTCATATTAGGTCGAATTTGCAAAAAGATCAAAAGTAATTCGTGTAGTTGTAATTTTTTATGGAATTATTAGAAGACATGAATATAAGTTTCGTTCATCGTTTAACATCGTTTAATGTTAGGTATTAACATTAAAGTCCCTATATTTTTTTAGATATAATATAAAATAACAGTTTCTGTCCATGTTTTGTTACAATTTTAATTACATGTCATTGCATACCCAGCTTGCTTAAATCAGATAAAAAGTTACCGAGATAATTGATAAAATCTAAACTTAGGAGCGCCACCTTTGTGACGTCGTAGGTACTTGTTCCACTACTTAAGCGTGTGACAAAAAGTGATTTGATGATCAGTAACGCATGCGCAATGCGAAAGTAGTGGAACAAGTACCTACGACGTCACAAAGGTAACGCCCCCTAGGTTTAGATTTCGTCAATAATCTCGATAACTTTCTATCTGATTTAAGCAAGCTAAGTATGCAATTGCAATATGCAATTCAACTTAATAAAGACTGTGACTGAGAATATTGACAAAAACATAGACACAATAGGTATTTTCTTTGACATGAGCAAAGCATTCGACTTTGTCTCGCATGACATTCTTCTACATAAATGTGAAAGATATGGCTTTAGGGGTGTAGCACTAAATTGGTTAGAATCGTATCTTCGCAATCGACGCCAATACGTTGAAATTAAAAATATAAATAAAAATAAAGACGAAATATCCTTTTCCTCGACACCTGCTGTAAATAATGTAGGTGTTCCTCAAGGTACGATCCTAGGACCGCTATTATTCATTATATATATAAATGATCTACCTAATATTACACATCACCATTGTAACTTATTTGCGGACGATATCTCAGTAGTTATAACCAAAAAACATCAATCAAACTTCAATGACGAAATTAACGAGACGATTAATAATATTTCAAATTGGCTAAATAATAATAATTTACACTTAAATATAAGTAAAACTAAATATATTAACTTTTATAATACCAAACCAAAATCAAATAATTTAACTGTGCTTATAAATAATGAACCTATTATGGAATCGGAATCTCTTACTTTTTTGGGAATAGAGATTGATAATCGATGTTCGTGGAAAAATCATGTACAAAAAATATGCAAAAAGATAAATAGATTTGCATATGCTTTATGGCGGTTAACTACTCAAGTTAATAAAAAAGCTGCTTTAATGGCCTATCATGGGTATGTCGCATCAAATCTAAAATATGGTATACTTTTGTGGGGTAACTCGGTTGACGTAAAAAAAGCTTTCATATCACAGAAACAATGCATCCGAGCTATATGCGACGTCCCTCCAATGACGTCCTGCAGGGAATTATTTCCTAAATTAAATTTACTTACCCTCCCCTCTATCTATATATTAGAATGTTGCATTTTTGTTAAAACACACCCCCATATATTCAGTTTTAAAAATACAGATAACTGTAGATTAGCGAGACACCATGGTAAGTTGATGTTACCCACAACGCATACAAAGTATTATAGAAGGAATTGTTATCCTAACTGCATAAAAATTTATAACAAACTACCAAAGACCTTAAAGGAGCTTAGTTTACCTATATTTAAAAAAAAGTTACAAACATGGTTAAAAAATAAATGTTTCTATACAATTGAAGAATTTCTAAATTCAAAAATTGACATAAAATGATTTATTCTCATCGCATGTAATTTTAATTTGTTTAATCGTATTTAATTTACTACTCTAAATTGAAATTTCACATGCCTTTTCTATGGCAAGGCAGAGAACCGGAATGTAACCAATAACAACTGTATGCACTCTGTTTTTTGTGAATAAAATGATTTGATTTGATTTGATTTGAAAAAAAAAAAAAATGATAGGTAATTAAAATTGTAACAAATCATGGAAATAAACTTTTATTGTAGGTATTATATTTAAAAAAATATTGGGACTTTAATTTTAATACTTAACTTTAAACGATGTTCCGTACATAGCAGGAATGGTGCATACTCAGAGGAAACTTATATTCATGTCTTCTAATGATTCCATAAAAAATTACAACTACACGAATTACTTCCAACCTTTTTGCTAATTTGTCTATACTAAGAAGAATGGGCGCAAGAAACTTATTATCAGCTTTGTCTGAAATCAGAAGTAACGATATTCTCAAAGCAATTATATCGCTACCAAAACATTTAAAACAAAATAACAACATAATTAAAAAATAAAACAGTAAAAAACACATAATTTGAATAAAGTTATGGAAAACTGTAAAATTAAGATAGTTATAATATGTTACATCAATGCATTGCGGTTTTTTAAATAATCTTCAACTTTATAATAACCTTTGCTCATGAGCGTCTTTTTAACATGTATTTTGAATTCATGCAAGGCAGCTCAATTTTTTACATTTCGTGGAACTTTGATAAAAAAGCCCATACATACAACAGTAAATACAACAGTGGCCCTAAAATAAGAAGTAAAGGGCTTCACGTTTATTTTATCTACAGTACTAGTAGCTTTCATCATTAACGTATTCGAGGGTCAATACTAACTAGGCCAAAGACGGTCTAAAGACTTGCCTGAGATAAGTGAGCAATGTTAACTACGTTTGGATTCTAAAACTGCCTACAGATCTTTGTACTGATTTCCAACTTCCAAGACCCTTTCGGCTAAAGGATTTGGTTTTTTATTGCATAATGCATTGTCAGACTAGTAACTTACCTAATTTTGTTCTCATTTCATTATACCTATCTACACCCCTTGCTTTAAATCCTCTATAAAAGTTTCTGAAACAGCTTATTGCCAACATTAAAACAACCAGTGTCATAGTAACCATTCATTAAGTAGTGCCTTGCCCGAATCTTCGCAACGTTCGGTATCCTTGACGAAACTTGTAAAAGAGGCATTGAAAGCAAAAGTACAACATGTGGTACGGTGATCGTCGCCGAAGCATTGCGTAATGAATGACTGTGATCGTCTGGTTTGCAGAATTGCGACCTCTTTTCTTTAAATTGGTCACTACACATTCGGGCACAGTTTTGGAGTTCTTATAAACTTTTAAATATTTAAGTTAGAACCATTCGAGAACAGACTCTAGACAAAGCCACTTTGTAAAAGCTGTGCGACCTATGCTAAAAAATATATTTTTGGCATATCGCTATCATTAACGAAAATGTCAATCCCGTACGTCGTCCATATCCGATATTCGTGATAGCTTTTACAAATTAATAAAGTTTATCGTAAAAGACAGTCTGTCACATAGTGTATTCAACACAATTAATTGTCGGCTACACTGGTACACGGTAAAGTTAATAACAACTTGTGTTTGTACTGTATAAGATTTTCGTGTAAACTTTATAATAATACTTAAAATAAAATAAAAAAGTGACATAGTCTACACTACAGGATCTATCAGTATTTACTTTTACAATTTACCTAGCTAGATACATACTTATTTCTTGCATGATTGTATCTGTATATTTTGCATAATTTTTGATGGTCTTTGTTGTTTATACAAACAAGCACATTCCTGGAAATTCACATTAAAATCTACTCAGCATTTTTATGATGATTGTTAAGTCCGCTATTTTGCAGATTCATGAGATCTGCGTCGGCAAATGGCGAATATTCTGTATATTTTCGTATAGACAGTTGTCTTTGACAATGCAGTCTTTGGAGACGTCTGATTCGTTATACTCAAAGAATCTTAATGAGATTGTTTCACATTCAGCGAACGTAAAATTATTTTAGTATTTCTTTTTATTATGCTGGTTTTGATTAAATATGATAATATGCATTTGTGAACTGTTTTCTTAAAAGAACAGTCGGGTATTAATTTGGTAGACTTATCAATGATTAGCAGAAGTACAAGGTAGGGGTAGACGTTTCCAACGTGGGCTTATAAATTACAGTGTAATAGCTTGATGGTAACCTAACGTTCTTTAGTTACCCACCCACACTCTGACGAATCTTTGTTGGAATATAATTTTCGTCTACATTTTCCGTCATAGAATTACTACTACTATAGTACCTAGTAGTTGATTCTATGTTGTATTTTTACCCTCTGTGTAGTCTTCTGATGGAATTGATTTATGTAATTTAAAATTGATAATAACTTCTAATCCTAATTTAAAACCAGTTTTGGTCATCCCACGATTTACTTATATTTTATTTACTGTAATTCTCTTTTTTACTAACCTGGGGCCGTACCGGGTAACGAATCGATTATCGAAAAGTCTGCTGTGTTTCAACTTAAAACAGAAAAATCAAAGTAAGGAATTTCGTTTTGTACTTTCTGTTGACATAATTTGGAAGATAACGATGTTCGTGTGACATCATGAAATGGGGTTCGCCATTTTCGCCCAATTGGGGCTCGATTTATCTGTTTTAATTTGAAACCCAGCAGACTTTTCGATAATCAATTCGTTAGCCGGTACGGCCCCTGATCACGAACAATAAGACATTGTTTAATTGCAATCTTACTTTGTAACAAGACTGCTTTATAAAGATATTTGGAACGTGATTTCCGAGGATAATACTTTGTATTGTAGATCGTATGCTTGAGCTTGTATAAAATAAAAGTTGTAGAATAGATTACTTACTATTAAGCGAGGGACCTAAACTGGAAAATCAGAACATCGCCAAAAACAACCCTGACCAAGTTATTTGAAAATACAATAAGATAATAAGAATCAGCGTTGTCAAAATAGCGCAACAGGTGCTGTTGGATTGGGAATATGTAAATTCAGAGTTTCGTCAGAGATAGTTTCGTTATCTGATAAACGTATTATGTCACGATTAACTTGTCAAATGAACATTTCCCATTATAATATCTATTTTGTGATAATTATGTTGTTTGGATCATGAGGTCCTGCTGATTTTTAATGGAAATACGATCTACGTTCATTAATGTAGACTGAATCTGGTTTCGCAACGAACAGTGTTCCTGGTGTGGTATAAGATAATGAATGAGGTATTGCACCCGTTGTTTTGATATTGAGGTCTCGAGCGAACTTGTATAACACGTTAGGCGGGTTCGCTATCACCACTATAATTGCAGATATATATTCTATCTCGCCGATTGTATGTTAAGCACTTTACGTTGCTTATTCAATTTAAGCAGAAGTAAAATATGAACCGGTACATTTGTTGCTTTTGACTTCCGCGACATATGTGCATAAACTATTTATTTTGGGATCTAAGTAGTAATGTATTTGATGTTGTGGAAAAATATTCGAAATGTAACTATTTTTTTACATGTTATTATTATGATATTCCATAAATTAAATCTCAAAGCTTTCCAGCTTTCCACCGACTGTTGGTTTAATTTTAAATCATAGTTGACCTTAAAATGGAAATAATATAACCTTACCCGAAATTTGACTGAACTTTCACTGTTAATTAATTTCTACAAAGACCTGTTAATTAAATCGCAATCAATGTGTCTAAACCATCGTTTCGGAAACGCCTCAGTGTACCTACACGTACAGATTTTTTGGAAGTCACCTTACTAATGAATAATTATATTATAACATTTAACGTTAATAATAATAATTAGCTAATAAACTGTCTACCTCAAACAGATATAGCGTCAAAATAAACCATCCATTCAAATATGTATGTATCATCAAGCGGGTAACATATATGCAGTACTTGAGTCACAATCACTGTAATGTAATGAGTCACAAATTCACGATCTCCCCCATCTAACAATATTAGCGGCCCATTCGCAACAATTTCAATTCGTTCAAGATTTCCTTGTGCCTCCATCTGTAATTGAACGGACTCCACTTGTTATCGTAAACAATGATAAACCAACAGTGACAGAATCTGGTTTAAAATAGCAACTGACTGCATAAAGTTTGCTCGTAAAACTAATTACTGCGGTATACAAGTCGATATTTGCACGATCCTTGTCATTTATTAAGCTTCTTGGAATAGGGATGTTGACTTATGAATAAAATAACGAAATACTATTAAAAATCGTAAACATATCAAACTTTTGGAGTAGCTTGTATACCTCTTGGTTTTATATATTGCGTATTATTTGTTTTATGACCCTTCAAAGTTGGGTGGACAAGTCCATTTAAAAAGTATAAAATTTGTTAAAATAAATAATACATTTAATTAGTCCGTAAAATTTATAGCAAATTTGTCAAAGAAACCATTTTGATAAACACAATATTTAATATAGCTGCCGAACAAATTTCCTACGCGTTGCATACAACGTAGGAAGGCGTGACGTCATAACTTGGTAGCCGTTAGTATGAAGCGTTTTCGGGTGAGTCCAATTTTGTGCATTTCAAACTGTGATATCTCGGGCAGTTTTCATGCTAGCGTAATAATTCTTATACAAATGTTTCTTTTTTTTAGGGGTAATCTATGTAGCATAAAATAAAAAAATTGTCAACATGCCTATTAATACTGCTTCCAAACGAGTAAGTTTATTGGATTTTATAATTCCACCTTTAAGAACTGGTGAATAAAAACAAATCAATATCACGCTAGTACTATTATTTATACTGTGATATTACAAATAAGAAACATGATTGTGATTATCTCTTATTTATTTTGTTACTGAACAATATTATAAAGTTCTTGACTGACGAAAAAACACGAATATTTTAATTTGAATCATAGTTTAACTGTTATTGTTAAACAGTCGGTATTGTGATTCACTTCGTTTCTAGAATCTTATGACGAAGGTTCAAAGAAGCTTTAAGTAATAGTAAGTTAGGTACTTTCAATTCCTATTAATTATCCTTACTCTTAATCAAAACAAACAGGAGTAGGTATTACTGTTATGTCACTATTGACTGTCGTTCTAGCAAAGTGGGTCTCGATCTCGACCTCAGAATCAGATATCAAATAAACAGACAGCTCTTCCAAAAACAAGGCGCTATATCAGCAAATCGAAATTAAAAAAGAAGCTTACACTTTCCAAAGCTTTTTTGTTTTCCTACTTCAACTTTATTGCAACTGATTCCCCTCTCCAAGTTAATAAACGATATAAAAAATCTGCCAGACTGCTTGTTAATAAATTCTAATTTAAGGTAAATACCAAAGTTGAAGAAGTAATTTGATTCATTCGTACGTAATATGAAAGAAGTTCGGCTGTTACTACCTAACAACAACCCGTTATTTTCCTCCCGTCTGCTAAGATGTTTCAGAGGCAATTTCATTTTTTAAGAATTATTGTTCAACAAGTTTCTTGGAATTTAATACCAAAGCTGATTGCTCCCCGACAATACAATTCATTACAATGGGGAATGTCCGAAAAAAATCAAATTGGCTGAATATTTTTTCATAGGTAGGAATAAGCTCCCTTAGTAATAGAAAAAAAATTCACAATTTTCGGTTGCGTGAAAAAATTAAAAAAAAATTAAGTCTCTTCGACTTTACAAATGTAGGAAAGTAACAGCAGAATGGAGATTATACCTTTGCCAACACCTGCCACTATGACAACAAGATTAAAAAAAAAATTGTTTTGACATTTTGTGTTGAAATTTTTTTTTAATACCGTGTTGTGGTTGTGGCAAGTGATGGCAAAGGTATAATCTCCATTCTGCTGTTACTTTCCTATATTTGTGAAGTCGAATAGACTTTAATTTTTTTCACGCAACCGAAAATTTAGATTTTTTTTTTCTATTACTAAGGGAGCTTATTCCTACCTATAAAAAAAATATTCAGCCATTTTGATTTTTTTCGGACATTCCCCATTGGAGTATCGGACGTAAAGCGTACAAGGTAGAAGTATTAAGCACGATGATTGAGACTTCTGGTAAAATTCTTATAGAGATGTTCTTTGAAAGGTTCATTGGACTAAGCGCCGGCTTTATTGTGGCAAAACTCTATTAAGAGTCGACCTTTCCCTGGCACCGAGGTTCGCTTGGCTTTTCGGGAATTATATACGGGCTTCAGAATGGGATAATGTCAAGGATCACGATCCATTTTTATAATGATTTAGGTTTGTGCTTCGTCATTTGCGTTCGAAAGCGGGACTTTTTGATTAGACGCAAACTGATATCTCAAGCTCCGTTACGTGCAAGCTTTTTGATTCTACTCGCGATATCATGTTTTATTGCACATTTTATTACTGATGCTATGTAGGGACTATATTTCTCAATTAATTTTGGTTAATTACTTGTAGAACATGTCGCTACCGTGACGTGT
Organism: Agriphila geniculea; assembly: GCA_943789525.1. Taxonomy (NCBI): domain Eukaryota; kingdom Metazoa; phylum Arthropoda; class Insecta; order Lepidoptera; family Crambidae; genus Agriphila; species Agriphila geniculea. The sequence continues at coordinate 3,750,593 of OX038881.1, forward strand.
CGTAAATGTCAAGCGGTGTAAATCAACATTGTTATAGCCCACAAGGATTCTCGATAAGGTTATTGAGTCGAAATAGAGAAATTGTTTGTTATTGATACTTAGTATTCTGTCTCTCTATTTCGTGTCTGTACTGTACTTAATATCGAAATAGCAAAGAAAAATATAAATCAGCCAATAATTAACTGTTGGAATAGTTTATACAGAAATTTGCTAATTTACACTTTCTATTTGTAATGTATATCGATTATTAACTTTATTCTTGAAAATGAATAAGAATAATAATCATTTATTTTCTGAGAATGTAGGTAGATACATAATTGTAGGTAAAGATTTGAATTTTCGGTCCAGTACATTCTGTCGATGCAAGTGTTATGATTTATAATTATTATTAACAGAAAGACATGGACATTTTGTAGTTAATAAATTTATAATAATAAAGCAACCTTATAAAAACGTGTTAAAAAGACATCAAATTAAGTTTTCTATTCGATTTTTTATGATCTTTTCTGGAAGTCCGTAAAGTGCATTCTTCTTCTGTAATAAAATATTAAAGCATAAAATCTTCTACCTGTTCGTCTTCCAAATAATAAATAATCACCAGTCACGGTGCGGTGGGCAGGCGACGAACCCGCGACCCCGGCCATTGTGGCCAACCGCCAAAGTAGCCTCCGTTCACACGCACCACCTCGCCGAATCAATTTCCTCAGGAAAGACACCATCAATTTTCTTCGACAGCGTATATAATATTAAGCTGTATTTTATAAGCAGTTTATTTTCTTTGTCGTATTTTCCCCTTTTGTAACAATTGTTATTTTAATTATGGATATTATCAGTAGTAAACCCACTATGATCATCGCACAGGTTGGAAAACTAAAATCGTTAGTAATCTGGTCCCATGACATTGGAATTAATGACACTTTGGCAACTTATCCCTATCACGTGAATTTGTGCTTTTCACACAAAACTATGCACATTAACTAAGTATTAACTTTTAGACTATCTTCTACCTACCTTGTATTGACTGACCATATTGACAATAGATTTTGCTGAATTAGGTATCTCTAAACTGTGAATAATGTAATATTCATTGTAAGATTTAGAAAATCTATTTGGCTGACCCATCAGCATTGCTTTTAAATTCTAAAAAGCTCCATCTCTCTTCCATTCGTAAGTAGCTGAGTTCTGCAGAACCTTTATTGGAAGCATTATATAGAACTAGCGGCCGCCCGCAACTTCGTCTGCGTGGAGAGTTTTTCTTCTATCCCTCGAGAACAGTTCTTTTTTCGGTATGAAAGTTACTCTGTGTCCCTTTCTGTACGTCTGATAACGTGTATGGAAAATTCCATTATGATCTGTTGACTAGTTAAGACGTGAAGGCATAACAAACAAACTTACTTTCGCATTTATAAAATTAGTTAAGATAGTTTATCTATTGGTTTTACTTTACTAAGTTCTAGTAGACTTTCCATTAAGGTTCAGATCTTTCAGAATTTAAAATTCAAAACCTGTATCAAGACAAGATTTACATATGTCTAATGTCTACTAGTCTTGACGCAAATGGGACGTATTTCGTAAAACATTTGTCGATTAGAACACACATAGTCGCATCTGATTTCGTGATAGTTTTTCTCTAGTCCTCGGACAAACAGACCTCGGACTGGATACAAAATCCAGTTTCAGACCGTCCGCCGTTTGCATTACAGACACGTTTCATGAGGACCAGTGGAGTATGAAATTCTGTTACAGATAATAAGGCAACGTATACATCCCATGTGCAGTCCGTCTGCACTGCTTGATGTGCTCCAGTCTTTAAACCCACATCGTGCTAGTCCGATTCCCAAGCGGGCCGCACTGCGCTGTTTTGTCCCGCACTCGTTTTAATTAGTGCCTTCTCACGACCGCTCGGTTTATTAAACTTTGTATGCCTAAGTATTAACACCGCCCGCACCCATTTTTCTCATTATTAAATTTAACTTTTTAACAAGTTTGAAATAGACAGGATGTATAAATCTGGCGTCGGCCATTTTTGCGCTAACTTATCTCCTCGCTGAATCACCATTAATTACAGGTCTTAATGTATTACTGTTTCCTGATTCTGCGACTGGAAGAATACAGCTGTGGGAATCTTCCACAATCAGCCCTTATTATTTATTTATACTCAGTAAAGATAGCAACAAAACACAAATATATAAGAATAGTAGGAGTACAATAACAGTTGTTCAATCTCTTAAATGAAAAATGAAAAATGAAAATTTTCATTTTCATTTTTTCATTTTAATTTTTTTCAATCTCTATATCTTATTGTTGTCGATGCCGACAACCTCAACACTGCACCATAGGATGATTCGCCAAGCAGGAACAGAATGAAACACCTTCTTCTTTAATGCCCATATTTGTGGTTACAACGAAATCGGGGCGGCGTGCGAGCTTACATTACAAATTTTCCTACGTTCACACGCTCTTAAGGTAACAATTTGTATGATAGCAAATATCCACTAATACAAAAACTTATATTTTCTACTTATCTTGGGTAGTTTACAAAATTAAAATTATTACTACCCTACGTTACCATAAATTGTTAGCAGTGGTGGGGGTAGTGATTCTACACACCTTGTTTTTGTGAGATTACCTACCTCATTTATTATTTAGCTACCTTTACATTTTACCTTTTCATATGAGGAGGTTTAGGTATTTAGGTTTCTCAATACCTTTATCAGAGAGCTATATAAGAGGCCTTTATTTTATAAAACCTTACCTCTTAGTACCACATCAAAACATTTAGGGCTTATGGGACAAAGGTTGGCGTATGACCTAGATACATTTCAGGTCGAAACTACCACCTAATGGACCCATATTACCTAGCCCGTTACATGCCGTTACCTATCAGAACCTTTACCGGGTAGTATAAGTAAAAACACAAGCTTTTGTATCATTTAATTCATAGGATACCTAAACAATACCTATTTGAGCTAAAACTTAAATATCTCACAAACTATAAAACTTACAGCTACGCTAAATATCTCATTTTACAGAACTTTTTATAAGCAACAATTTAAAACCAAATAGAACATTACACATGAACAAACTTCAAAATAATTAAAAACGCAAACTAATTGACTCAATCAGTTATCACAACAAGCTACTGTTTATAAAATAGGGTACTTACATGAAATAATCACAAAAACAGATTCTATCACTAGTAACGCACTTAGTGGTCCATTAAACAGTCTTTTTGCTGTACACATCTTTGTACACACTTTTTTCACTAGTTTCACGCGATTGAAGCTGTCCGTAACACTTATTCTGTCAAAACTATGGTGAAATACGCTCCGATTAAAAAAGTTGTTAGACCCTCGCTGGTGGGAAAAGTTTGATGATTGTGAGATGTTTGATGAAAATTCAGTCGGTCAAAATCTATTGATAATGACTTTCTCTTTCTTTTCCTTTTATTGCTTCGAGATTTTCATTTAAATTATTTTTTAAACGCGGCTGTACTACAGACCTCTCTATATTATTAAAACTTTTTGAAATCTCTACGTTTAATGCGCTTGTATCCAAAACCAATATTACCTTTGTAGTAGATTAGAGTGCCTGTATCAGATTAATCTTGTCCTTATGTAACTTAACGTTAACAGAAGACGCAATGAGTAACTTTATCACATTAATCTTGTCTTTATTTAACTTTAAGTTAATAGAAATGATGCAATGTTCCAGATTGGTGGTGTCACAGAACCAACGGGCGCTGCACATAGTGTTCCCGCACCACTTCCTGGATTCGCCGGAGTGGTTCGGTGTCTCCACAGATGAGTATTTCCAGGTAACTAACTCCTATACTTTTTTATCATTATTATCAGTTATTTTTAATATCCCCACACACATCTGTAGCACAGGGCACAGGCTTTTCTTATGGAAAGACGAGAGATGGGCTATTCCCATAACCTACTACGTAAATGCGGTTTGGTGGCCGCTAATGACTGCTAACGAGCTGATAAATGTTTGGTCCGGTCACCCATCGAATGACCGCGAACCTATCAAAAGTTGCTTAACTTCTGTAATAGCAGAATGAATGCGCAAAGTCACTGCGCTGTCGAAACCATCTACTACTCCTATAATTTTTATGCGACCTTTATACATTAACATTATCCTTTAGACTTGACTTCTTTCTGGGAAAACAACCTTAGTGAGTGATGATAAAAAAGGTAATGCAACCCTATTTGTGAAAAGAAAAGGCTAGCTAGTGTACCAACCAGTCCTGCAATCATCTCAACTTCATCAATCATCCATGTGACTTGACTTGATTTATAGCAAAATGCATGCAGATATTCCAAGTGTACCATTGAGCGACTTATAAGCAGCACATTAGTAGTCCGTATCCTATTCGAGCGAATCTTTTGTCCTTCTAATTATAAAACAGATTCTTGCGGCAGAAGACATTGACTTCCTTTGTATTTATAGACTTATCTCGTTCCCCTTTTATAGAAATCGCTAGCAACAATCGCGTGTCGATCAGCTATTTAGTTACGTTCGCTTTCGGTTCTAGAAGCGTATATCTCCAAATCTCTGCTGTCTGTAATTTCACTTAATCATAAGCATAACGAAATATGGTAATGGCAGCCTGCGCCGGCGCACGTGGGTATGCGCATTGTGACTTAATCTCCGGAATACTTTCACTGTCGTTTGTGGCTAATGTATTAATGTGGCGCATTGACAAAGCGCTTTAAAGGCGCATTGACAAAGATCTTATGACTTCCTGCCTTTGTGAATAAATGTGAATGTCTTGGTAATCGTTAATTTGTCAGATTACAATCTCTGCTCTCATTTGGTTCGTATCGCTTCGGGCCAGTAGAATTAATTAATCTGCTTCTTTTTACGTACCTATTTACCCTTGTTTTTACTAATCTCGCGCCCTTTTCACGTTTTGGCAAGCCTAACGAAAAATTTCGTTGAGAAACGAATATTTGACTCATGGTTCGTTTAAATCAATACCTTCATTCATATTGATAATATTGATTTTCAGATAGTTTTAGAACTTCTTAGAGTTAGTTCATCTACTGTGACCTATTTTAATTTATAAAGTCTTGTCTCTTTCGCAAACAGTGTAGGCGCGACGAAACGTCTGGTTGCATCAAGCAAGGATGTAATTTCACCCCACGCAAAGTGAAGATATGAGAATTACCCTTATTGTTGGCGCCCACTTGTGAGATTTCAATTAATTAGAATATATCCCTTTAAAATAAGTTTCAATCTTTATGATGACGATAGAAACCTAATTTCCCTTGCTATGGTGCCATGATCAGATTGAAGGAATAATCTCTTTAAATTACGATAAAATGTTACTACCACCCGATAACACCCGGTTAGACCAGTTAATGGCATTTTTATTGGTTTAGTAAACGATAAAAATTGTTTGATGATCTATTTGTTTACGAGCTCAAGCTTCTCTGTTCTTCGGAAGACTCGTTAAGCCCAAGTAAGGTTAAGGGATCCTCATCTCACATCTTTGCGCTTTCTTTGGTATTATTCCGACGTGATATTCCATTAACTATATGTATAGTATGGAAACACAAATATTGAGTAAGACTGCAAAATACATACGGAGGCGGTCGGCAGAGCTGCCTTTTTCGGTCCATAATACCACGCTTCCTATCGCAATAAGATCACGGAAAAATATTGAAGAGCGTGCATAGATGTGAGTATCATGGTGTTTCCATTTAAGACGAATTTCATGTCATTAGCACACTACAAGAGTTCGTAACACGGTTGTCAAATTCGACGAGCTTGCTAGAACTGGGGCGCGAGGCCAACAGATCGGCCCAGAACCTTTCTGCGGCAATCCAAAGAACTACTATCCAACTCCTTAAAGATAATCTCTTGGACGAGTCGAGAAAATTCTGGCTAAAACAGCCAGGATTGAGACACGTTAAATCCTTTGTGGAAGGCTATTCGCAAAGATGGACGAATGAGCTCACACAGTTGAGTAGATCGAACGTCAGCGCGACTATTAGAGTCTTAACTGGACACTGCAAACTAAACAGACACCTATTTCATATGAAATCGAGTGATACTGACGTCTACAGATATTGCAATGAGGAGCAGGAAACGCCCAAGCAAGCACCTCTTATGTGATTTTATATCCCTAATCCACAAGCGTAGTATCCGTCTGGGGCGACACGTAATTGACCCGGAAGAAATAAAAACTACATCTTTTAAGTCGCAGTGACTCTGTAGTCACTGCGACCTAGAAGATCTGGAAGAGGAGCTGGCTCTGCAGCTCTGATAGAGCTGTCTATCAGAGCTGCAGAGCCAGCTCCTAATACTCAACTCACTAGATAGTATAAAACAAAGTCGCTTCCCGCTGTCTGTCCCTATGTATGCTTAGATCTTTAAAACTACGCAACGGATTTTGATGCGGTTTTTTGAATAGATAGAGTGATTCAAGAGGAATGGTGTCAAATTCCACACTACACCGAGGCGAAGCGAGGGCGGCGGCGGGTCGCTAGTAATAATAATAAATCACGGTTGCCAGGTGTCAATAATGGCGATGGAGGAGTCCCGCGTGCTGGTGTGGCACCGCGACAAGCTGAAGCTGTCCATCATGTCGGACGCCTTCCTGCAGGCCGTGTTCGACCACATCCTCGGCAGGGACGTGGTGCATAAGCTCATGCAGGTAAATACCGACCAAGTCTTATTTATGTTTTTAAGCAGTTGCATTAGTTGGATTTCTTCATGTTAGACGATTTTCAAATAGTTTCCTCAATTTGTTTATATTCTTCAACTGGTTTCTAAAAAGCTTATGCCTAGTTTATACGGTGTCAGTAACATGGCAGTACAGTAACCCAGTCCAGTGCTGACTTCTTGCTCGCACTTCTTCTCTTCTCGCTCGCTCACTGGGTCCAGTCACTGACCGCGTATGAATGAACCAGCCCTTATGGCCTATAACATTGTTTAGGCTTTTAATTTTCATGTTATAGTAATGCAGATTCCGTGCTTCTTGCATTGACTCGTTTGAATCAAACGCTATATAATAATTTTAACAACCCTTCTTGTCATACAATTCCGTGTGTCCACATTGCGAGACATAGCTCGCGAGGCAGATACGCGATGTGGTGATGCAAGCCAACATGACGTTGCCGTACGTCTTACTTACCGCTCAATGCGATCATTTGAACACGACATTACTCTCTTGTCTTACATGGCTGTTTGATTTTAATTGTAGGTGAGCGAAACTATGGGTGTCAGCAACGGTCACCTGCCCAACAGTTACGAGGAGGGCGAGGATAAGCCCATGCTCGTGGTCAAGAAGCCCGGCGACGGGCCCGGCATCACCGCGCTACTCAACCGGCAGCTGCAGGGTCAGTACATTACTAGCGTCGGTCACCTGCCCGACAGCCTAGAGGGCGAGCACAAGCCCGGCGACGGGCCCAGCATCACCGCGCTACTCAACCGGCAGCTGCAGGGTCAGTACATTACTAGCGTCGGTCACCTGCCCGACAGCCTAGAGGGCGAGCACAAGCCCGGCGACGGGCCCAGCATCACCGCGCTACTCAACCGGCAGCTGCAGGGTCAGTACATTACTAGCGTCGGTCACCTGCCCGACAGCCTAGAGGGCGAGCACAAGCCCGGCGACGGGCCCAGCATCACCGCGCTACTCAACCGGCAGCTGCAGGGTCAGTACATTACTAGCGTCGGTCACCTGCCCGACAGCCTAGAGGGCGAGCACAAGCCCGGCGACGGGCCCAGCATCACCGCGCTACTCAACCGGCAGCTGCAGGGTCAGTACATTACTAGCGTCGGTCACCTGCCCGACAGCCTAGAGGGCGAGCACAAGCCCGGCGACGGGCCCAGCATCACCGCGCTACTCAACCGGCAGCTGCAGGGTCAGTACATTACTAGCGTCGGTCACCTGCCCGACAGCCTAGAGGGCGAGCACAAGCCCGGCGACGGGCCCAGCATCACCGCGCTACTCAACCGGCAGCTGCAGGGTCAGTACATTACTAGCGTCGGTCACCTGCCCGACAGCCTAGAGGGCGAGCACAAGCCCGGCGACGGGCCCAGCATCACCGCGCTACTCAACCGGCAGCTGCAGGGTCAGTACATTACTAGCGTCGGTCACCTGCCCGACAGCCTAGAGTGCGAGCACAAGTTCTCTTCGCGAATTATCTGGATCTATAGACAACTACAGGTAAAAGGTAATCACTTGCAGGAGATTTCTGTCTTGCAAACGTTCAGTGGCAGCCAAGAGGATTTGCATGTATGTATATTGATATTTTGGGAGCTGTCTTTTTATGAACTCACATCACAAAGACTAAAGTGGTTGATAAGTCTGGTAGCACACTGCATATTAGGGAACGTACCCATACTACGTGACCCATTTTTTTCCATATTTGACCCCCCTCCCCCCCTTGGTGACCACCCACCAAGACCCCCCCCCTCCCCCCTGGTTTTCACGTAGTATTTCATAGACAATGGTTTAACATCATTTTTAACAGAAAACTAAAATAAATTGCTAATTTTTGTCTTTTTATTAGTTAAGCGCTTGCCACGTAATGCCAAGAGTGTGTTCTATGATTTTAAATACAATTACAAGTGAAAAAATGTATCAAGAAGAAAAAAAAATTTCATTCCATTTCAAAGAACCAGATTTCCATTGAGAATATTGACTACGTGACAAAATATAGCCCCCCCCCCCCCCATGACTAACCGTGGTATTTTAAAGACCCCCTCCCCCCCTTAACGGGTCACGTAGTATGGGTCAATCCCTTAGTGAAGTGGAATTGTAAAGATTCACTAAAAAATGTGCAATATCAAGGTGAGATGAACTTTTAGGTATTTCTGGTTTCGTCTCTAGAAGTAAATGTCGTTTGTTTGCTGCTATACTTGTTTGCTTAAATTGTAAGTTTTTTTTACAATAAAGCAACCATTTGTAAAACATTACTTAAAACACATTTTTATGTAATAAATCGTATTTTCGGTTACCCATCCCATAACAGAACCGTAAGAAAGTGGCTTAGCTTTTATGACTATTTAATTCTAGAGTCGTTACAAATAGTATTTGATGTAATTTTGTTTACCTTTGGCATGGTTATGTTAAGTCAGCCGCATGGAGTGTATTTAATGGCAGAGCATTCGTGTTGTATTTGTAATATTTCTTGTATAATTGTCCGAATTGCACGAGGTTAGTTTTTAAAGCCAGAATACCAGTCAGTATCATTAAGCCAGCAAGCTAATACTGATCTGAACTCGGAATATGCTTGCCCTCTCGCTTACTAGCCTAGGGATGAAGCTAGTTCTGTTTACACAAAGTCAGAGTTACTGGCTTGCTAGCTTACTAATAATACCCGGGATACACGAGGCCAAATTTTTTAAGCTAGGATAGCAAGCTAATTCTCATCAAAACTATCCTGGCTTGCTGACCTGGCTTGGAACATGCTAGTTCTGTTTACATGAGGCTATGATTATTTTAAGCTAGTACTATTGCAGTGACAGAGATGACTACACGTCTAAAAAAACACTATTCGACTAAAATAGTTACTTAAAACTGCGTCAATTCGCACTAGCCAGGGGTTCCCAACCTTTTACCCTGTGCGCCCCACCCAACGGTATACTAAAATACTTACGGCGAAATTTTGCGTATGACGCCTGATTTGTTTGATATTCTGTTGAGTCTTGTAACGCCAAAAATACAACGAATGGATACAGTTATGAGACAGACGCTACCAGCAAAAGTAAAACTGGATATTTTCTTTCATCCGGCAAAGTTACAGGAGGCTAGGTCACTTTAAATTAATCTCCGTAAGTACTTAGTTTGGGCATCTTAAAATCTTAAAACCACGTCGCGGTTAGAAAAACAAACGAAATGCCTGGTTACTAGCCAACTGAAAACTAGCGTCGCCGGCCACATGCAGCTAGTACACAGGCCAGGATAGTAAAATCAGTGCTACTAGCCTAAAAATAGAACTCCATCCTATTAAAAACTGTCCTGGCTTGTAAACTAGCTTACTGACACCAGCTTGCTATCCTAGCTTGAAAAACTAGCCTCGTTTATCCCGGGAATAATACTAGCTTGGCATTTTGGCTACTAAAACTAGCCTCGTGTAATTCGGACATCAGTACCATCTTTGAAAGCTGACATTGGTAAAAAAAAATACAAATAAATTAAAAATATATATTTATATAATCTTTCTACCTGTTGTATGTTGTTGTTGTGCTGTATAATCTTTCTACCATATATAATTTTTTTAAGGTAGTTATAATAATGAACATAAAATAATGTGTACCTTATCGAACACGCATAGTAAATGTGACGGATATGGTACAAACTTCTGTAATTTACCATTTCGTTTCCGCATTAAATTAGTAATAATTGATTTACTTGCATTGAATACCTGCCATTAAATAACAATATTTTTGCAGTACCTTGCTTGAAAACATTTCTATGAAAAGATACAACATGCAACTCAAAATTTTATCAAAATTATTAAACATAACAGTCAAGCACAATACATTGTGTTGGTTACTATTGGATGTTAATGAATGTCGTCTTGTATTAATTAAATGTTTTAACGATCATTACTTTAGTATGTCTGCTTGCCAACATTATTTTCATACATATACATAGTGTCATACTTAGACATAATTTAAGGCTGCCAATCGTCCCGTATTGGGGGGGGGGGGGGGGACAGTCCCGATTTGTAGTTATTGTCCCCTTTATCTAAAGCGTCCCACAAACGTCAAATGTGTTCCATATTTAAAACAGGCGCACTATGGCTCGTATTACAGAATCAAACAAAACAAGTAAAAAACGAGATGGCGTATTTTTGACCGTTGAATTTCGGATTTTCAGGTCTGTCCCCAATTTTGTTTTGGGAAAGTTGGCACCTTAACATAACTTAGTTGTTTCTCATTAACGTTACTGTTTTTTTTGCTCAGTTTTACTTAGCCGTTAGTTATTTGTAGCTAGAAGCAGATGTACTCAAGTAGTCGTCCATTGTATCGATGTTCGCTAATCATTATTGCATTCTTCTTGAAGTTACCATTTCTGTAGTAAAGCATGAATTATAGCGTTATCAAATGTTACGATAGTGGTAATTTCTTGAAGAATCGCTTTAAAGGCCCGCACACACGAAAACACTTGGCAATATCGTATTATTTCCAAAAGATTTATTCTATAAGTTAAGCTTCGCTGCACACGAGCCTCAAAATGCAGTCGCTGTCTTCAACCGTCTGCTCTGTAGCTCGTGGCAGGTAACGCTAAGAGCAGTTCAGACAACGGAAAATGCCCTAACAATATTCTGACTTTATTGAAAATAGGATTTATTACAATAACCGTAACAGAACTCGTGCATGCTCGCGATAGATCAATGTGTCGATATTCATACAAGTTTCTGTTTTAGATTATTGTTATACTTACGGTCCTATTTTTAATGAAACCAGAAAATTGCTCGGGCATTTTTCCGTTCTATCTGAACTGACCTTAAGTGCTGTCGCACATAGGGCCGCCAATCAATCCCAGACCGAACTACAAGTAGGCGCCATAAGTGTGGAAAAGGTTATTCATACATCTGCCCCCCTAGTATGAATGACCACCGAAACGCTATATATTAAAAAATGCGAGTTATCACTTTCAACTGTCAAAAGACAACAAATTTTGACAGTTGGGTGTCATTAAAACGCTATGTCACGCGATATACAACATGTTACAAAAGCCTCTAACTAAAGCCAAATATGGTAGATAAGGACTTGGTCGTACCGAGGGGGAGAGGAGGCAGGGGGCAGCTGCCCCGCCCCCGGATTTTGTTTACCTCCAACTAACTATCAATTGTTATCAATAAAAGTTTTTATTTGCCATACTATATATTTGATTTACACAAATTTGCCCCCCCCCGTGGGGGCGATACAATAGATTTGCCCTCCCCCCTGGCCCAGAACCTGGCTACGCCCATGGATACAGACCATCAAATTGAACATCTATTCATCAATGCCCGAGCGGTCTCCGGCGACCGGATAACAATAGAATATCTATTGTATCTCGTTTTCCGGGCGTTTTGACGTGTTATGAATATACCTATTGGGAGGGTGCGAAGGTATAATAATCGATCTCAGCGCTCATGGTGGCAAAAAGTAGAAATAAAGAAGGCTCTGTAATCTGCTTGAAAAATTTATTTTATTTATTACTAGCGATACAGGAATAATTATATATGTTTATTATCACTTAGTAAAATTATTAAAGTAGCTTTATCCTCTTGTTTTACAAAATCTACAACTAAAAAAGAAGTAAACAAACCCTGATATAACCAAAATAAAACACTTATTTTGAATAGGTCTTGCTTGCCATATTTAATTTAAATGACCAAAAATGATTTCACAACACTTTGTCCACCCAAATCATAGTAATTTTGAAATTTACATTAATAATACAATATGTATAGTATTTTTTTACATTTTTTCACAATGCCGCCATTACATATAAAAACGTCAAAACGGTCAGGTCAGAGCCAACAAAGTTGCAACACGCTAGATGGCGCTAAAAGCGTGCACGGAGCCAATAGTAGATAAGGACCGTTAAACTGAACATCTTTACTATGGGACCAACTCTGAAATAGCGAAAATAAAATCAGTGTTAAGCCTAATACGATATCTAACTTTGGTTTTTGTAACACGTTGTATATCGTCTTTAGGTGGTCATGTTAGGGGGGGTGATATAGTTCTGTTCTACCCTCATATGGATTGCGTTGGAGAGACAGTGTTAGCTACTCGTGGGGAGGTTTGATGGCGCCGCTAGTATCTATGTGAAGCAGTTCTAAAAGTCAATCTAAAAGATATCAATAATATCGCGGAGTGTGTTGTGAACGGGCCTTGGGGCACTCATGGTAGAAAAAATCAGGTAGTCTCTTTCCGTGACAGTTTGGTCACGTGAATGGCCCGCGACTATGTCACGATGCGGTCCAACGACCAATCGGGGCCTCACCGTGCAAGTGTCGTCGGCATCGCTATAGGCTTTATTCGGCAGATGGATGTGACAGATCGCTACCTCTTTTCGGCTCAAATGAAAACTTACCAAAGAAAAGTAGCAATGTGTCACATCCATCTGTCCAACGACGCCTATAGCGATGCCGAAGACATTTGCGCGATAGACCCACAGGTAAGCCCTCTACGCACTAGCGGTCAACCATGCGGTTCCATTTTAATATGAAATTTCGTGGCGTTTACTCGACTACAAGTGCGTACAATCACGAGCGGTCGCATGATAGAATGGAAAGAACAAACAAGAAAGCAACCTAATGAAACTTGTTAAAAAGCGGCTATCCACCCCCCTGGTCAACCGCAAATGCGTACGAGGGCTAGACTTATCGTGGGCCACTGTGGGAAGAGAATACCTGGTGATTCATATTATACCATGGGGGCATTATGGTATGTCCGGTGTGGCCCGCGCAGGCGAGCGCGCGCCGCTGCTGCGCGCCGCGCCGCCGCCCGCCGCCGCCGCCGGCTGCTGACTGCCCGCCTGACGATCGACCTGCCCTTATATACCCCTCCTGCCCCCCTTTCAAACCCTCCCTCACAGTTCGAACTGCTGAACATTGGCTAAACCCTGGCTGATGATGTCATCATCGTCATCTATCCACCTTAAACCCATATCCTTTTCATCTTGAATGCCTATTACACATTCTATGTTGTGTAACTAGCATTCCCGATGTGCCTAAGGTGCTTACTTCGATTATCTATATTTGTGGGTAGTTTCTGAACATCTGTATCATTCAAAACTATGTCCTACCCCACCCCACTATACATTGGGTGCACTCTGCCAGACAAATCTTTGAGTCATCGATCGCCATAGAGTACATTTTAACCATGGAAAGTAAAATATTGACCATTCTATACAAATGACTTTCCATGGTTAAAATTTACTCTATGGCGATTGATGACCCATAGTGTGTGGCAGAATGCACCCATTAACTTCTTTACTTTTACATATTCGATATTTTTCCTTAAAATGGGTGTAAGACAGCTTGCGAATGCTATCCATAAACATAGATGATTTAATCGAAGCCCGCTTATAATACAAACGTATTTTCATTATTCAGTCGACCAATAATATAATCATTGGATGCATTCCGACAGACAAATTTCTGAGTCATCGTTCGCCATAGAGTAAATTTTAGCCATGGAAAGCAATTTGTATAAAATGTTCAATATTTTACTTTCCATGGTTAAAATGTACTCTATGGCTATCGATGACTCAGAGATTTTTCTGTTGGAATGCACCCATTGTCGCACGATGAAGAAAAAAGGTTGATTTACATTTGGATAACCCGAAGGTTCCTGCGATACGACCGAATGCAGAAACCACAGTTTAGAAAACTCTTTAACTAAAACAAATAGGTAAATAGATATTGCAAAAAATATAAATGAATTAATTTGACATCGATCAAAACGGCTGATCTAAACTCAAAAGTTCAGTACTGGTAAAATCAGCATCAAAGGTAAATAAACACTGTTATTAAGTTAAGACTATTACCTACTATTACCTACGAAAGTCACTAACTATTACGGTGATAGAACACTCAATATAGAGGAGATGCCACATTTACGAAAGTCGTCTAATTACGATTCCGGCTGGACAAGAGAGTGCTCCACCGACAACCGGTATCATTGTCTTCAGCATGATCTCCTGAACAAGAATACAGCGGTTGTCGCATTATAAAGTGGTGGAGGGGGGAGGGGGGGAGGGAAAAGATGCGGAAGTCGAGTATCGGAAATTGGTTAATTTTCTCAACAACCACTTGTCCGATTTAAACAAATAAGGTGTTTTAAGGTAGGTAATATCCTTGACAACATATTTTATTTAGCAATGGTTTTTGTAAATACTATAGTTTATTAAATAATTAGAAAAAAGTCGAATTTCAAACAAAATCATTTTTGGTTTTGTAGATTTGAAGCAGTAAATTAAAATAAAGTACAGAAGTACATATAGTATAAAGTACTACGTAAAATTGCCACAGTCATTAGCTTGCTGTTTGTTTTTTAGTTTTGAAATTTGGCTGGAAGACAGCAAAATTATCATCGATATAGTGCGGGAGGTCACTGTCCGAATAATATGGAAACCGCTTTAACGAAAGTCGTCTAATGACGATTCCCGTCGAACCAGAGAGTTCTCTACCGACAACTGGTATCATTGTCTTCAGCATGATCTCTTGAACAAGAATATAGCGGTTGTCGCATTATAAAGTGGTTGAGGGGGGAGGGAGGGGAGGGAAAAGATGCGGAAATCGGGTATCAGGGTTTGGATAATTTTTCAGTAACCGCTTGTCCGATTAAAACAAATAAGGTGTCATATGGTAGATAATACCCGTAACAACAAATTTTATCTAACAATGGTTTTTGTAAATACTAAAGTTTATTACAAAAATTGAAAAAAGATGAATTTCAAACAAAGGCTTTTTTAGTTTTACAGAATTGAAGCAGTAAATTGAAAGAAAGTACTATGAAATTAAAACTATGAGGATTTGCCCTAGAAAAAAAATATTTGTACATAGCACAGTTGTTTCACTATATGGAGTAATAAACTTGTTAAACATTTTTATCTAATAACTATGCTTAAAAAATTTTTTGGGTCACGTGGCGAAATGTTTTCTACCATTTTTTTCGAAAATCCTCTACAGAATTAAAACTATAAAGATTATCCTTGGAAAAAAAATACTGGTGAATAGCCCAGTTATTCCACTATATATAAAATTAAAAACATGATAAACATTTTTGTCTAGTAACTATGTTAAAAAAATGTTTATTTGTTCACGAGGTGAAATTTTTTCTACCATTTGTTCGAAAATCCTCTACAGAATTAAAACTATGACGATTTGCCCCAGAAAAAAAATAATTGTGAATAGCCCAGTTATTTCACTATATAGAATAATAAACTTGTCAAATATTTTTGTCTAGAAACTGTGTTAAAAAATATTTTGTGCCGTGCAAACTCATTTAAACATAACTTTGCAGGTCGACCTTGTTATGTGACACAAAACAATTTTTAACACAGTTACTAGACCAAAATGTTTGATAAGTTTATTAATCTATATAGTGGGATAGTTGATCTATTTACTATATTTTTTTCTGGAGAAAATCCTCATAGTTTTAATTCTGTAGAAGATTTTTGGAAAAATTATATGTTAGAGAAAATTTCGCTGCGTGACAGAAATAATTTTTTTTAACATAATTTCTAGACAAAAATGTTTGATAAGTTTATTTTTCCGTATAGTGCAATAACTAAGCTATTCACCAGCATTTTTTGCTGAGGCAAATCATCATAGATTTAATTTTGTAGAGGATTTTCGAAAAAAAAAATTGTAAAGAAAATTTCGCCACGCACCACAAAACATTTTGTAACACAGTTATTAGACAAAAATGTTTTACAAATTTATTATTCTATATAGAAAAATAACTGGACTATTCACTATTATTTTTTTATGGGGCAAATTTTGATAGTCTTAATTCTGTAGAGGATTTTCGAAAAAAAAGAGATAAAGAAAATTCGCCACGCAATAAAAACATTTTTTTTAACATAATTACCAGACAAAGATGTTTGATAAGTTTATCATTCTATATAATGGGATAACTGGGCTATTTACCGTTATTTTTTTCCTGAGGCAAATCTTCATACTTTTAATTCTGTAGAGGATTTAAGAAAAAAAAAATGGAAGAAAAAATTTCGCCACGCGACACAAAAAATTTTTTTTTAGCTAGTTACTAGACAAAAATGTCTAACAAGTTTATTATTCTATATAAGGGAATGACTGGGCTGTTCATCGATATTTTTTTTCTGTAGCAAATCTTTATATTTTTAATAACATAGTAGTTTATTTCAATTTACTGCTTCAATTCTACAAAACAAAAAAAATATTTATTTGAAATTCATATTTTATCTAATTACTTCATAAACTATAGTATCTACAAAAACCATTGTTTGATAAAATCTGTTGTTAAGAATATTACCTATCATATGACAGTTTATTTGTTTAAATCGAACAAGTGGTTATTGACAAATTAGCCAAACTCTGATAACCGAGTTTTGCACCTTTTTCCTCCCCCCCCTCCCCCCTCCACCACTTTATAATGCGACAACCGCTATATTATTGTTCAGGAGATCATGCTGAAGACAATGATACCAGTTGTCGGTAGAGCACTCGCTTGTCCGACGGGATTTCAATTTTGAAGGCTTGGCCCCTCCTCTAATAAGAGAATCCCATATTTGTTAAATAATCTGCCACAGAACTTAAGATCGGAATGTAATAAAAACAAATTTTGTAATCTTTTAAAAAAACATTTATTAGACACAATACTTTAACTAAAATATTAGCATAACCAAACTATTATTGTTTAAATCTAGATTACCTAAGTATATAATTTAACATAAGATACTTTCGAGACTCGATCCCTCAGTCAAACTATCCTAAATAGTTTTGTGGTACTGATGTTGTACCAGAATGTTGTATACCTTGTTAATTAATATATAAAAAAAAAAAAAAATACTGTGTCAATATTATTGACATATTTTTTGGACTAATACTTACGTAGGTACGTACTTTTTTATCAATATCCTAACACTAAGCAGTGAATGTTTATAGTTTAACTTAGGTACTAACTCGACAATTAACACAATAACTGCAACAGCAAAAGCTGCATGTATTTTATTGCTCGAATCGTTCTGATGTCCATTTACTTAGGTAAGTAGTTATCATTTAGTGTGTTTGTTAATAACCACACTTGGCTAACTTAATCTTTGCTTAGCCAAATAAAATGTTTTCAGTTCGCGTTAACAGAAATAACATAATCCTTAACGATATTGTGGAGGACTCTTCAAATTTTATAAGTACAGTCAACGGCACGCTAAGCTACTAATCTATTTTCAACTAAAATGCGAAAATGTTAAGGTTCAAAATTAATTGCAGATTTTTGACAGTTTTGTATAACTCTAATAATGTGCTGCTGACTGTACATTAAAATTACATTTATTAATCACGAATTTTAAAATGTGAAAAAGTAAAATGCATCTTTCGTATTTGTAATAATAAAATGAATACTAAAACAATTAAATTTCAGGTACTTATTTATTAACATAATTTATATTTGATGCTGGTTTTATCAAATAAAAAATTAATGAACCCGTGATCTAATCCATGACATCACACATAATATTATGTATTATTAATTAAGTACAATTGATTAGTGTATTTTGATAAGCATGGTGTATTTAGATATTATGTATTTAATCATCCTAGTCTATATGTGCTAATAAGTATTTTTATATAAGTAGTTTAAGTATACATACTCGTGCATGTGTTATGTGTTTTAGTATTCAAGATGAATAGATGAAGCAAATCGCTCTCCATATAAAAACAAAATCATTTTTTTTACAACCAATTTTTTTTTATTTTTTAATATTAAATTTTTTGCAAGATAAGTATACTTATGTAAACTCTTCTATTCATCTTATTACCGAGTGCTTTAAATATAGTTGTTACCTTATATAAGTACCTAAACAAAAAAGTATTAACAAGTTTATTTTGAGCTTTAAAGTCCTTAAGTCCTATCCTTAAGTCCCAAGTCCCAAGCATGTTTGGAAGAACAACGTTTAAAGGTAATTTTTGTTTCATTGTTTATTTGTTTCACCCTCTTGCACATGTCTGTTAAATTAACATCGATAAGTTTATTGTGTTGCAACTAATAATTTTGGTTTAAGCTTTCTGCTTTAATAACTGTCTTATCCGGACGTGTGAGAAACTGTAATATATAAAATGAGAAAGGGTAAACTTAGTTACTATCAAGTGCTTATACCTAATAGTTAATAAACTTATCAAGAGAGTACAGTATAACTCTCTATTCACTAAGTGCACAAATGTGTAAGGAAGGACTGAGTTACATCACACAGCTTTATTATTAATTGGCTTCTAACTCATAAATTGATAATGATTTGCAAAAAGCACAGCACTATATAGATGTGGAGGAAATTATTAGCACCGAAAATACATTAATGTGTGAGTTTAATTCTCTATGGTTAGGTAATGATAACACTAGAAAAAAGTATGATTTAGTCTGTTAATTATTTGTGCCATTTATTTTCAACCAATGGCCCTTATCTTTAAATATTGTGTACTTATTGAAACAAGCTTTTGCCATTCAAACTCTTAATTTCTTATGTAGAATACCTTTCCTTGAATACAGGGGCGCCGGCAGAAATAATTCCCAAAGGGGCAGTTTTTAGTTTTTATGTGGATTAGTTAGTGCCATTCCTCAGATTAAACAATTCTACATTTCCTTTTAAAACAAGTTTTACTACATTATTTCCATTTCCATATTTCCGTTTTTTAGAACTGGGTTTTCATTTAAAAAGCTCTAGGTAATGTTGATCCCAAGATTCCCAAGGGGTGCAAGGGCACCCCCTGGCACTCCCCTGCCGGCGCCCATGCTTGAATAAGTAATAATGGGTGCATTCTGCCAGACAAATCTGTGAGTCATCGATCGCCACAGAATACATTTTAACAATGAAAAGTAAAATTTTGAACATTCCATACAAATTTACTCAATGGCGATCGATGACTCGGAGATTTGTCAGGCAGAATGCATCCATTGTCACAGAATAAATAATATTTCAAGATAATGGTGTCGATTCGGTTGGTAACGACTTCACTAAATTGACAGGACTAAACTAAATTTAGTTTTCCATCCTTTTCTTTCTGTATCGAAAAGACAAGAACAGAATGCTAAAATTAAGTTTAGTCCTGTCAATTCAGTTAAGTCGTTCTAACCGAATCGACACCTATGTTCAGTAAACTAACAAAGTTTTATTGTTACTTCAGCGACGGACCCAAACGCCTGGCGTCTCGGTCGGATCGAGGAGGCCGACCACGAGACGCCCGTCTGAGGTCGCGCGCTGCACGTGGCGGTGCGCCCGCGCGTCAAACGCGCGCGCCGCTAGTGCAATCAAATACAAACCAATTAGGTTCTTAATGCTCACGATATAACGCCCATATTGGGACGTGTCGTCGCCCTATAACACATTTGAGGAAAGCACGTGTGAAAATGAATCTTATTTGTGACATGTTAAAGCTGAAATTGCCTGGACTGTTGGTTGCTTATGAAGCGAGTGCGAGTGATACAAAACTGTTAATGAGAACAAGACTCAAAAGATCGACAAGACTGCGAATGAAATAGCTCCCACATGAGTTGATGCAAACTGTTTTCGCTATCGAAAACTATTGGATATACTGCTCACAGTCAATACGAGTGAAAATGATAAAACGATAGCACAGAATAGATGTACAGAAAGGAAACTCCGCCGCGCCCCAGAATCAATTAGGTACCTCACCCTACGCCGCGAGTTCGTGTGCCGAATCGTGTGCTCATTCAATAGCCCTAGACTTCACCCACACAGTTGCGCGTGTGCAAAAACGTCACTGTGTAACGTCTGTGTAATAGGTAGTTGAAACGCGGCTCTTGCATAGAGTGCCCGGGGTGTGGCGATAGTTTACAGTAGCGAAAACAGTTTGCATCATCTCGTGGTAGGGCCACGGTTGTATAAATGTACCTGCGGCAGCTATGGTATCTGTAGTACAGTCAACATAAAAATGATCTCGATGTTTATAAGTTTGGATTAGGAGAAACATTTGTGTATTTTATCATTTGATTTGAACTGCCGAAGACGTGGTGGTCAAAACGAATTCGAATGATAAAGTGTTAAATGGAATCTGGTATTGCTTTTTAGAAATTAGGTATTTGGTTAACTGTGCTACAAGTATGAAGAATGATGTACATTTAAACTTTTTTTATAATTTCTTTGCAATTGCTGAAAATATTTGAGTAAATATCTGTTTGTGAAATGGAAATCAAATAATGTAATATTTCTTCTTGTATGCTCAACAACGAAAGCTGCTGAACTTTCCGTCGAATATTTCAAAGTTTAAAAAGAGTTGCTATAGCAAACTACCTACTAAAGTGTTCAACTCTCGTAGCTGTGCTGACTGTACATTGTCTATCTATACTATAAAGCGATGTTTCTTTGCTGATGATTAGTTTAAATAATAACATTATTAAGTTTCCTATGCGTAGTTAATTTTTCTTCTTAATAGAAATGACTACACTACAGAAAGTTAGAAAATATAAAAATCAAAATGTTTTGCCGAAAATTTAAAAATGACATGCAGAAGCGAAAATATGTGTTAAAAAGACTAGAAACATATTTTTGTGTACACTATTTATGAGATCTACTCATTGAATAGATAAGTAAAACTAAACTACTAAACAACAAATTATTATTTCGCGAAACAAAATCCTCATACTTTTTTTGTTGAATGTTGAGATGTTTTTGTCGATTGTGTAGGGCAAAACACGCGCTATGGGCCCGGCATTAGGTACAGTCAGCAGCACGTCAAGCTATACCAAACTGTCGAAAATCTCTAATTAATTTTGAACATTAATGTCTTCACATTTCAGTTTAAATTGATTGAAGTTGATTACCCTGTTGTGGAAGCACCGCGTGCCGTTCACTGTACAATGAGGGCTATAATAACTGAATGGTTTGTGTAAATAATGAGATTCACACTATACTTTGGATACTTAAATGACAAAAAATATACTATGTATATGTAGTATGTATAAGAAGAGCAACATTATGCCAAGTTGAATACGAAAATATTTTTAATGTTGTGTAGCTCTAATAGGTATATGTATATTGATGTCAAGATTTCAATGCTATAAAATTATTGTTATCTGAGCCACAGTGCCTGACATTCAACATTCCTGAATATGTAAACAAGTAAACAAACATGGATCTTAATAGTACTTTACATAAAATAATTATTAAGAGGTTTATTTATAACAACCTCGCAACAGACTTAGTACAAAACATATAGAATTGATGGACACAAAGAAAATAAGCGATGTCGAGTGTAGTAAGAAAGAAGACCCGAATTTTCGAATTGTCAACGTATTTTACACCCAGTGTCTAATAAACATTATTTCTCATAAATCAGTGACATGACTTCAGTCATCCTTACTAATATTATTACATAAGTGAATCTTCTTTTCATTTTATTTTTTGAATACTCTTGAATAATACATTACGTTCCAGTTACATAATTGATTGCGATAATAGTTGTTTTTATGATTTATAATCCTTATCAACATTCCCTGGTGGATGAATATCCCAATTTGGCTTTTATCAGCAAATTGGTAAAATTATAACAATATTTAATAAAGACTCGATATATTTTACTTGTTGGGTAAAAGCAAAATAGAGATATGGAAAACATTACATTACATAATTATTTTTATTGTAAAAATTGTGTACTTATTTTATCTTTACTAGATGACAAAATTATCGTTACCGATATTTTGAAGCTTATGGGACTAAAATGTGTTTGTAAATAGAAGTGCAAAAAGTACAGAGTTATTATTATACATATTACCTATTAATAAACATGAATATAAATAAATCCTTGTTTTGAATGATTGATATTGATGACTGTACCTCACAAAACATTTCTTATGTTGTGTGATATAGGTACCTAATTTGTATCAGTAAAAACGAATGATTGTTCAATTAATTAGTTTTATACAAATGAACATTCTATTTACTAATTACATTCCAAAATTATAACTTTGGTCTCTTGGCTTTTTTATATTTTTTTTTATATATTTCAAAACTAGATATCAGAAATGCACTGCCAAATGCAAACTATAATTGCAATTGATAATTTTAACTGTTTAATTATTGAATTACATAATGTAAACGCTTATAAATGGATGTATATTGATTTGATTTGATTAAAATAGGATTGTTTTTCTTTTGGATTTAACAGAACATAGCAATCATATTTGTCTTTTAGTCTAGTAATTCACATTCTCTTAGTGATGAAATTGCTACTTAATGTTACTTAACATTATTTGTTCAATAACAACTGTTTGTGCAACTGCTAGCCATGTTTGAACAGTTGTCTTACTCAAGTTGTAGTTACAACAAATATGATTGCATATTTCTGTTAGAACTTGCCTTGATGTTGTTGTATGATGTGTAAGAACCATCCAGTGTGGATTAGAATGCCTTACTAAATTGCCATTTGTGATGACTGTAAATTATGGGTGTATGAATAATTGTAATTGAATTGTATTGTAGTACATGTTGAGACAAATAGATATTAAATATGAAGAAATAAAAATAACAAGTTCTGTAATAAATATATGTATTTTAATTTATTGATTTCATGGTAATAAATTATCGAAATTTGAAATAGAAGTCAAAAAGTAAAGAAATAATCTGATGAAAGAATCCAAAATAGGCAGATTTTTAAATAGCTAATCACAACACTTCTGCTATTATATCATGAGTCATCAAAGGTCATACGGCCGACTCCATGGTTCTTTATATATCTTCTGTACTGCTTGTATTTGTTATTCTCTGCCAAAGCCTTTTTGGCATTCTCGTCTTGTATTTGTTTCCAGTGGTCGTAATTCTCCCTTATCCATAACTCTTCATCTAAAAATTCTTCTTTCTTATCATCCTCAATTGCATTAAACTGATGCTGACCTAGTTTCATATATTTCCTAATTAAATATAACTTTTCTTCATCCCCATAAGGATTTTTTAAAATTGTGAATTTCCAAAACCATCGCAAATACCAGTAAACATAGTATGCAATTGTATATGGAAGGATTATGAGCTGAACCCAAAGAATATCAACAATTTCAGGTTTGGCATAGGCACCCTTTATGTCCATGTTTTCTTCTATCACTCTCCTGATTATCTTGTCTTGTTCTTCTTTCATATGTGCTTTGTTTCTTCTGTTTTTTCCCTGATTTTCACTTAACTCCACCTTTGCTATTTCGAGAGCTTTATTCCTATACTTTGGTACTGTCATGAAGTATTTGATAGCGGTGTCATATTTGGACCAGGCACTATAGTACTGCATGATGGATATAATTGATATGGTTACAGCTAGTACAATTCGTACGTCAACTTTAGGGGCCATTCGGCGCCGGTAGTACCTGTAGTAGTGAGCATAGTATTCTTGCGGGTTATCCAGCATGTAGTCATAGTCCGTTCTTTCCTCATCGTCTCGTAGTATTTCGTAGGCAGTCGCGATTTCTTTAAACTTCTCTTCTGCTACCTTTTTGTCTTCGGGATCTCTGTGCATGTCCGGATGATACTTCTTTGCAAGTTTTCTGTAGCTTTTGCCGATATCATTTTTCTTTGCGTCCCTTGTCACTCCTAGAACTTCGTAACAATTTTGTTTTCCACAGTAAATACCTTCGAGAAGATATTCATGTGAAGAAACAGGAGAAAAGTGCGAGATAATTGTAATTATAGTTATAAACTTCCAGTGCAACATCGTTGAAATTTATGACATATTCTTTGTTTTTAATAAATGCGATATGTATATACGACTAGAGGAGAGTTTTCAGTTAAATATCCTCGTTTTTACTAAAAAGAACACTAACCACGCACGCAGCGCCCCGGCTGACTAGCACTCGCAGATTAAATATACTGATTAAACTGATTTTGACATTGACAATTGTTTTTGATGTGACAGTCGCTCACTCTAACCTGTTTAAAGGCTAGCATCCACTAGGCGCGCCGAGTCAAGTCGAAGCGAATCGCAATAAATTCTCCTCCATACATCCTTACTAATATTATAAATGCGAAAGTCCGTTTGTTTGTTTGTTTGTTACGCCTTCACGTCCTAACTACTTAACCGATCATCATGAAATTTTGCATACACGTTGTCAGGGGTACAGAGAAGGACATAGGGTACCTTTCATCCCGAAAAAAAGTATAGTTCCCGAGGGATAGCAAAAAACCTTTCCACGCAGACGAAGTCGCGGGCGGCCGCTAGTTTACTATGAAACTGCGTCCATTGACTGGCGTCGATTCGGCGTACCGCCCCGCGGCTCTTCGTCAATGGACGCAGTTTCATAGTAAATGTATGAAGGCGAACTATTGCGATTCGATTCGACTCGTCTCGGTGCGCCTAGTGGACGCCAGCCTTAATAATGTTGTACCCATCACAGAGAATATAATCGGAGTTTTCGGCGCCATTTTGTCGAGTTTGGTTCGGTGACTATTTTAATTATTCGCAAATTGATTCATAGTAGATATTGCGTCTTAAAATTGGTGCAGTTTTGTGGTACACTTGTCTGTGTCTACGCAACTTAACAATATGTGGGATAATTAAAATAGGCGCGATCATGGTTGTGTGAAGCTAATACTTTTACACCCAATTGCACTAAACTTAAGAATCGCCTAAGTCTTTTCTTAACTACAACTCAACCAAGTTAAGTAGGCGAATGACAGCTACATGACCGCTAAGTTTGACACCGTTTTAATTTAGTCGTGTTGTAGTTAGGAACAGACTTAGGCGATCCCTAAGTTTAGTGCAATCGGGTGTTATTGTAGTGGTGGCTTACTCCGCTGATTACCAAGTAAACTGTCTTGATATACTTGGTGCCAAATGCTCCAAGCAGCATTGGAATGCGATGCACCCAATCTACCACTAAAATATTCAACTTGACACTGGCAAAAATTACTTCCAAGAAGAAAGTTGATTGCCAAAACAAAAATAAGAAGCAGAAGAGAATATAATATAAGATCAAATGAACTTCTAGAAGTGAAGTTCAATCGATATTATATGAGTCGCTTCATACTCAGATATAAATAAATATATCATTATTTATGGTTTACTTGTAGTACCTCCCAGGTACTCGGCAGATTCGCACTATTTTAAAGAGTATGAAACCTACTTGTTTTGAAAAGTGTCTCACCACTTCCGGTAATTACGTCACCAACACCCCACCCCAGCTTACTTGGTTACCGGTCTTGTGATCGTACCTCATTATTTTTTGGTGCGCGGCAGTGTTCGCACGTCTCACTCACTACGCCAAAGTGTTGTATATTTACAGGCTACTAAATTTCAAGAAAGTATTTTTTATGAACTTAAATGCAACGAAAAGAAATGAAGAAAGTTCTGTAATATGAGAATTTACAAGGTAAGTGAAACTTTACTTAATAATGAGTGTCTATGCTAGGGGTTAACCGTGAGTTAACACAAATAGCATAATTTTGCCTAAAGGCAACGGTGAGCTCATACACCGCGACACATCCGCGGCAGGGCCCGTTTTGATTTATAAGTATCCATGCTCGGGGTTAACCGCGAGTTAACACAAGTAGCAAATTTTGCCTAGGGGTTAGCCGCGAGCTAACACAATGGCTAAAATATCGCCTAGGGGTTGACTGCGAGAACACGTGGCGTTTCAACATCAACACTGATCTGTTTGACAGATTTTGATTAGGCACTTGTGCCTTCATGTACGACAAGCGGCTATTTTGAGTACTCCGATTAAGATAAGCTTGTCTTATTACATTTCTAACCGAACCAGTTATAAAAACATTTTAGCTGTAACTTCAACCCCGACACTCGAACAACTTTCTCAAAAGGCTTCATCTCCTCAGGTAGATAAAGCTAGATCCATAGCTGCAAAGAGCTATTAATGACGCACCTGCATTTGTAGAGGGTATCGTAGCTAATCTCGCTAATCTTTAAATAATAATTAAGATTTCTGTTGTTATGCCAGGCTCTGACCTAGCCAACAACAACTGGGCATTGATATTCCCGTGTTAAGTCAGGCGATGACCGCCTTAATAAAAAGCGAGCAAAGTAACTGCCTTTAAATGTCGCTTCTTGAGCGACTTCCATTGTAAAAAACATATAATGCCTAACCTAGATAAATCAGTTTCGTAAGTTATCCAAAATTATTAGAAAAGTCAAACTTTTCGGCCAGCAAAAGACGGGGTTACAATCCAAAGCCACAAAAATGTGAACGCGTCGACTCACTTTAGGCCGTGCCATAAATAGCAACCAGGTCAACTGGGCCAGTCACTGGCTGATTCTCGCTCGTCGAAAAGGGGGGGGGGGGGGGGGGGGGGGCCGAGGAGGCGTCCATCCAGAGACCCCTAGCAAACCACTACAACAACCAGAGCAGCAGCCAGAGGCTTCCTCGAGCAACTCTACAGCCTCCTCCATCGCATCGTCGATAGAGTGCATCCAAGGGTGCCCCTTGGACGACACATCATCCTAAATAAGGTACATGCTGGCTGCATTCAGTACTTTAAATACTTATTTAAAATAACCAATATTAATAGTAAAGATTGAACTAAAATGGGATTTTGCTGATAAAGTTACCAAACGTTTATTTAGTGTTCTATAGACAGAACATGATTATAACTACATTACATATTATATAAAATCTTATATGATTAGAATTGGGGGCAGTTCAAAAATTTCAACTGTCTAAAGGTCAGTTTCTTTATATTTTGTCATTTACTAAGTAAGTTCAATAGTGACTAAATAATTCATAGCATCTGACCAGTATTACTATATTAGTTTAAACTAAGTACAACTTTACTTTAAACATCTTAAACATCAATTTAAGATGGAAAATCATCAAACTGCATGTTAAATGCTGACTGATAAGCTAATAACACAACATATACTCTGTAACATTGATTGGAAATAAACTTCTTTATTTATTTGTCCCTGTGAGTATTAAAAATAATGAGGTTTTTTTTAAGATTAATTTTGAAATTTTAGCATGATTTGAATATCTTAATACAAGTACTTACTTTGACAGTTAAGCATGCCATCGGGCTTTCAATAAGTCCATGTCTTAGTAAGATAAACTTTCCTTAGAGGTAAGTGTTAATTTAGAGAACATATGTACTCGTATCTCGGATGGTATTGTATTAAGTTTAAGTATCAAACAAGGCTTGGACTTTCTAATAAATTATTATTTGAGTGTCTTAAAGCCTACATTATGCAGATGTGCTAGGTCTTAGACTAATACCAACTTATACTTACCTACGTAGGTAGGTATCATCTCTTGAAAAAATTCAAATTCTCAAATATTTTTAGAACATTACAGCTGCTTGCCCAGCTACAAAGTATTATGGTTGGCTACACACAAAGGTTTAAGATAGACAAAGTTCTTAACTTTGGAATATGACACTGAAATAGTGATCACGATACCGTAATAAATATTCCTGAGATAACTTAAAATATATAACAATCAATGTTACAGAGTATATGTTGTGTTATTAGCTTACCAGTCAGCAATTGACATGCAGTTTGATAATTTTCCATCTTAAATGGATGTTTAAGATGATTAAAGTTGTACTTACTTACTTCTAAAAATTCTTCGCTTGAGGGTACACTCACGGGCACGGGAAAACCAAAAATCAAACCAAATACCAACAGCCAACTAATTACCAAAGTACTTTTAATAAAACCGCGCTAGTATCCGTTAAAAATTGTTTTATTTCAAAGTTGTACTTAGTTTAAACTAATCTATAGTAATACTGGTCAGATGCTATGAATTATTTAGTCACTATTGAACTTTCTTAGTAAATAACAAAATATAAAGAAACTGACCTTTAGACAGTTGAAATTTTTGAACTGCCCCCAATTCTAATCATATAAGATTTTATATAATATGTAATGTAGTTATAATCATGTTCTGTCTATAGAACACTATATAAATGTTTGGTAACTTTATCAGCAAAGGGAAAAAAACCCCATTTTAGTTCAATCTTTACTATTAATATTGGCTATTTTAAATAAGTATTAAAGTACTGAATGCAGCCAGCATGTACCTTATTTAGGATGATGTGTCGTCCAAGGGGCACCCTTGGATGCACTCTATCGACCCCTCCCCGCCCCCCCTTTTTTTGACGAGCGAGAATCAGCCAGTGACTGGCCCAGTTGACCTGGTTGCTATTTATGGCACGGCCTAAAGTGAGTCGACGCGTTCACATTTTTGTGGCTTTGGATTGTAACCCCGTCTTTTGCTGGCCGAAAAGTTTGACTTTTCTAATAATTTTGGATAACTTACGAAACTGATTTATCTAGGTTAGGCAT
The DNA here is from genome assembly GCA_943789525.1 of Agriphila geniculea. Lineage (NCBI taxonomy): Eukaryota > Metazoa > Arthropoda > Insecta > Lepidoptera > Crambidae > Agriphila > Agriphila geniculea. Next base: position 3,779,548 of record OX038881.1, read on the forward strand.
TATATGTTTTTTACAATGGAAGTCGCTCAAGAAGCGACATTTAAAGGCAGTTACTTTGCTCGCTTTTTTATTAAGGCGGTCATCGCCTGATTTAACACGGGAATATCAATGCCCAGTTGTTGTTGGCTAGGTCAGAGCCTGGCATAACAACAGAAATCTTAATTATTATTTAAAGATTAGCGAGATTATCTACGATACCCTCTATAAATGCAGGTGCGTCATTAATAGCTCTTTGCAGCTATGGATCTAGCTTTATCTACCTGAGGAGATGAAGCCTTTTGAGAAAGTTGTTCGAGTGTCGGGGTTGAAGTTACAGCTAAAATGTTTTTATAACTGGTTCGGTTAGAAATGTAATAAGACAAGCTTATCTTAATCGGAGTACTCAAAATAGCCGCTTGTCGTACATGAAGGCACAAGTGCCTAATCAAAATCTGTCAAACAGATCAGTGTTGATGTTGAAACGCCACGTGTTCTCGCAGTCAACCCCTAGGGCGATATTTTAGCCATTGTGTTAGCTCGCGGCTAACCCCTAGGCAAAATTTGCTACTTGTGTTAACTCGCGGTTAACCCCGAGCATGGATACTTATAAAGCAAAACGGGCCCTGCCGCGGATGTGTCGCGGTGTATGAGCTCACCGTTACCTTTAGGCAAAATTATGCTATTTGTGTTAACTTACGGTTAACCCCTAGCATAGACACTCATTATTAAGTAAAGTTTCACTTACCTTGTAAATTCTCATATTACAGAACTTTCTTCATTTCTTTTCGTTGCATTTAAATTCATAAAAAATACTCTCTTGAAATTTAGTAGCCTGTAGATATACAACACTTTGACGTGTGGTGTGAGACGTGCGAACACTGCCGCGCACCAAAAAAGAATGAGGTACGATCACAAGACCGGTAACCAAGTAAGCTGGGGTGGGGTGTTGGTGACGTAATTACCGGATGTGGTGAGACACTTTTCAAAACAAGTAGTTTTCATACTCTTTAAAATAGTGCGAATCTGCCGAGTACCTGGAAGGTACTACAAGTAAACCATAATCATAAATAATGATATATTTATTTATATCTGAGTATGAAGTGACGAAATATAATCACTATTGTACCCATCATAGAGGGCGAACACTACACGCATGCTAAATACTGTGATCCATCAGTATCTAATCAGTGTCCTATTTCATAAAATAATGGTTTTATTACGACAACAAAGGATAGTATAGGTATTATTTTTTGTATTATTAATAATGAAATATATAATACTTAAATAAATAATAATATATAAAGCATAGGTATTATTTTTAGTAGTATTAGGAAGGAATAGATCTTGCGACAAATGGCCGTTATCTGTCAACATATTCGTGAATTAATCGCTAATTACGTAATTGAAGCTCCCCAAAAAACATTAAATTCTAGGACTTGGTTTTAAAAATATGTAAAAAGGGGGTTTAATTTATTTCTTAATATTTAAGTAGTTGCCTCACTCACAGACATTTCATTAACCACAGGCTAAACAATATGTGAAATCATATACATTGATGGTGTACGGATCCGAAAAATTATCTGTTGTCTATAGCAGCGGTTCCCGAATTCTTTTGGCTACGGAACCCTTTTTGGTTCACCGCTTTTGGGCGGAACCCTAGCTCAAGTAAGAAGTAAACTAACCAAGGTTACATTCAGGTAAAGAAAACCTAGGATAAGGCTGCGTACATTTAGTTGGAAAATAGACCAAAAACTTTTTGGGTCTATTTTCTAACTAAATGTACGTTGAAATCATTAAAACTGGCAGTAAAACCACTGTAGAGTGTGGTAGAGTCTGGTAACTGGTAAATGAAGGACATGTTGAATGTATGTGAATTTTTGTAATTAAAATACTCAAAATCAATAGAAACAAACGGGCGGGTCAGCTAAGTAAGAGTAAAATAAAAAAAGGAGAACCACTTAACTGAAGGGAAAAAAGACTTTTGATTTAATGTATTAGGTATTTTTATTTTGACTCTGTTTCCATGCTAATTTTCTATTACTACGGGCCTCTCTCATTAATTGCGCGTCATTTTTATATTTACTTACGAATTCCGAACAAGACATGTCTTTTGCAATTCTGCTCTCATTAAATCTACAGAACAACGATTTCTGACATTAGAACATTTAAGCGTCAGGGAAAACCTCGCTCAACATAAGAATTTGAAAGCACCATGCTTAAAGCGCGAGATACAACGCAAAATAAGGCATTTAAGATGTTGTCCTTTATGCTTTTAAACATTTGGACCCATTTTTAGGGTTCCGTACCAAAATGGTAAAAAAGGAACCCTTATGGTGTGACTCAGTCTGTCTGTCTGTCACAGCTGGATATCTCGAGAACTACTAATGGTATCAACTTGAAATTCGGAGTAGTTTAAGATGACATTTGCCCAACTATTTTGCAAATAAGAAAGAAATAATAAAATTAATATTTTTTTTTACAACAGGGACTGAAAAGGGGTCTTTAAAATTTTAAGTGAGGTGACTAGGGCATGTGGGGTATCATATGAAAGAACGTTGTTTGCACATTTTAAAACATTTTTTTCTTTTTTCTTAGGCCGCATAGTTTTCGACTTATGATGAAAAATGTAAAAAAAATACCGTTCCCCCCCTTATCTCCGAAGTTTGCAAAGAGAAAAATTTGAAATTATTCTATGTGATAGTAGTCTATTTAAAGATTACAGGAAAAATAAAACGATGTCTCAATATAACATACTTTTTTAGAAATTCAAAAAACAAACAAAATTTTTTTTAGTTTCACCACCAGTCAACAGATGACGCTGTCCTAAGCATGCTAACCCATGGTAGGGAATCTTAGTACATTTCTATACGATTCAAAAAAATACAGCGCCATCTATTTTAACCGAATGGCAACTCTGCTGCGCCGTATCAGTGTTACCACTATAGGCAATTAATAAATAATTTTATTGAATTTTTTACATGTGGCAATATCGGACTGTCAAGTGAACTAGAATCCGACCGAAACCTCTTTTCTGCAGAGAAATGAGAACGAGACTTGAAACCAGCGAACTAAAATCTATGAAAGTGTAATTGCCAACAAATATTGCTAAAACATGGCACTACGGGGCCGAAAAAGTACAACCCGCTCAACTTTAGTCGGGCCAATCTGGTGACTGACGTTAACGTTCTTTACAATAATTGCAGTTTGTATTGTAGAGAAAAAAAAGAAAGAGAAAGTTTATTAGAAATAACGTCCTGTGTAGTCAAATGGTGTAAAAGACGCAAAGAAAACAGTAAAAAATGCAGAAATAACGTTTCATATTTTTTCGTTTAACCCCCTTACTAATAAAGATTGAATAGCAGATGTATAGTTACACAATGGTTACTCTCTGTCAAACTATTTGAATTTAACATTAAAAAGAAAGTGACAAAACACTGTGTAACTATGCAGCTGCTATACAATCTTTATTAGTAAGGGGGTTAGTATACAAATATCTATGAGTATACAAATTACGGTCGCTAATAAGCAACCAGTGCTCAGACGCTTTGTGCTGCATAATTAAATGCCAGCATCTTTAGCTCCATCCACTTAGTTGTACTCTTCGTGTGGTGCCATTTTTTGAGCGCAAAAACTGGTGAAAAAAACGTTAACTGAAGAAAAAAACGTATTTTTCATTTATTTTTATTGATTAAATCAACAAAACATCCTAGATAATACGTACATAACGTTTTTGTATGTAATCATAATCAATATTCATAAGCGAAGGTTATAACAAATAATTATAAATTTTTGGACCTTTCTTTCCTCAAATTTTTTAATGTCTTTCTATAATAGCAAGTACCAAACACATCTTGCACACCACACAAACCAGCTTAATAAAAATTGTAAAAAAAATACTTATCCTACCACACGCAAAACCGAGACCGAGCTCAGTCGGACCTTACCTTTGTGTGAACTTAAATTTGGTGTGTTTGTTTTGTTTGGAAAATTTTCACTTTTTAATGTCGTAAATAGTCATTTCTTCATTGATATTCATTAAATAGTGCTTAATTTTTTACTAATAATCGTCGAGTGCTATTTGCGACTGTGTTTATACAAGTTTTTTTGAGAAAAGACTATGTGAACTACGTCAACAATGTTCTAGATACGAGTAGGTACCTGCGGTGCCTATTTACATGATATTTTGTTGTGTTCCTGATTGCTTGCAGTTTGCACTACGGGCAAGGTAAATAAATGATACGTTTTCACTATGTCAGTTCTCTCTATAAAAAAAAAACATTTCAAAGTACCTACATAACCTAACCTCATAGTAATAAAAAGTTGCATTAAATTAATGTTTAACTTAACCTTTTCTGCGACATTTCGTACCATATTTGTTTAAACCACCCTTGTTTAAACAAAACACAAAGCAATAAAGGTACCTAACCTTTTTAAAACCTACTTATTGCTAAAATATTAAATTAGTATATTTTGTATTTTCTTCAATGTTGATCTGTAAGTAAAGTAAAATCACAACTCTTTGTTTCAGATGTTACTACAGTAGCCTCTCCCAGTCACAATGCTATCACTTTTGAAAAATAGTTGGAGGCATGCACAGCATTAACTGGAAGTATTTTATGAGCAGCGGGTAAATTATGTAACTCATTTTAATTGTTATTTTTGTGATGTTTACTACTTACTTACTTGTACTGCATTAACTATGTGTCTATAATAGTGTGTTTAGAACTGTAATTTATACTTATCATAATAGATATAATTACTCATAAAATTAAATAAAAATAATTTTCAGTATATTAGGATGTTTTTCATTTTTTAACAACCTAGATAACACTTTGGCAAAGTTATTTGGTGTTTATTGGATAGTAAATTACAAGCTCATAACAGCTTCTAATTTATTGTACAATAAACATCAGATAACTTTGACATCTAATTTTCATTAAAATATTGAATAGGTAGGTACCTACGTATACCTATAGCGATGTAGTTCCATTCGAGAAAAAGAGATGGCGCTGTATGCTTGTATCCTAAAAACAGAGGGGAGAGAGCCATCTATAACCAGTATATAACTTTAATCTATGATGCTAACCTAAGGGCAAAAATAGTTCCACTATCGGTCAAGAGATGGCGCAACCTAACACTACAATAATAAATTGGTGGCTGGTTCTAATATAATTACCTACTATTTGCCGTACGAATAAACGAAGAATAAGTTCATACTTTACTAAGTAATTATATATATTACTATATAGTAATATAATAATAACGAGGAGCTCGGTGGCGCAGTGGTTTAGCGCCTGGACCAGCGATTGCGGAGGTTAAGCAACGTTCGCAAGGTTCGGTCATGGGATGGGTGACCAAAAATTTATTATCTCGAGCTCCTCCGTGCTTCGGAAGGCACGTTAAGCCGTTGGTCCCGGCTGCATTTGCAGTCGTTAACACCCACCAATCCGCATTGGGCCCGCGTGGTGGGTTATGTCCCGTCCTCCTTATCCACCCATAAGGAAGGCCTGTGCCCCAGCAGTGGGGACATTAAAATGGCTGATGGACTAGTAATATAAACATTTTGCAATGTGGAGTGGCTGAAACGTTTTTCAGTCACCATAAGCAGCATGTAAATTAACTGTCCGCCTGTTCGCCCTTCCACCTGTCTGTCGTTTATCCTACTTTTTTAAATACTGTCCTAAAATAACATATCCAAATATATTTATGATTGTACGGAACCCTCGGTGCGCGAGTCCGACTCGCTCTTGACCGGTTTTTTATTAATACTTTGATTGTGAATGCGTGTTAACATCAAAAATCTGGACAAAACTAATGGATCGTCGGGACGCGGGACAATATCGTCGAAATCGGGACTGTCTTTATACCTAAACTCTTGAATTTTCGCGGAACCCCTGCGAGCCTCTCACGGAACCCCAGGGTTCCGCGGAACCCCATTCGGGAACCGCTGGCTTATAGTGTATTTTTGTTTTTAATTCGCATCTCTGATTGTCCATAGAGAAAATTATTTGCAGGGTAGCATAGCAATGTCGTCACCATCCGACGCGCGTGGTCGACTTCTGAAGTTACTTACTGAAATTAATTCACCGTTTGGACGCAACTTAGAGCATCGCGGCTTCGTCCCGAAGGAAGCAGCCTTAGCGATTATTACTCTATTCAAATTATTCTGGCATTTTTTGCGGGGGGGGGGGGGAAGTGCACACAAGTGCAGTTCCGCATACTCACATACAAAACAAATAGCAATAATACGACAAAAATTTACTTTCATGTGAAATGTAACACGGTCTTTTTGTAAACTTGATGACCTCTTTTAACAGCAAAAAACTCATCGATTTGGCATTTTAAACTCTGCAGCGTTCACATGCGCGACTGGACTCGGTCTAGAAAGAAATCCGGGCGCAACTGATTTTATTAACCGCGTATGCCCATTTGGGCTTGTACTTCGGCAGAGGGGAACGCTTCGTATGGCTTCTCTTTCTGGTACAGAAGCGCGTCTTAATACTCTAAGGGACGCAACTTGCCATTTTCCGATTAAGTAAGTAAGTAGAGGGACAGTTGAACTTACTTACTTATGGCCCTATTTGATCGGCATGACCATGAAAAATTTTCGCTGCGCTCAAGGGCATGACGCTGCCGATTGGCGATGAGCATTATGATCATAGATTAAAGTTATATACTGGTTATAGATGGCTCTCTCCCCTCTGTTTTTAGGATACAAGCATACAGCGCCATCTCTTTTTCTCGAATGGAACTACATCGCTATAGGTATACGTAGGTACCTACCTATTCAATATTTTAATGAAAATTAGATGTCAAAGTTATCTGATGTTTATTGTACAATAAATTAGAAGCTGTTATGAGCTTGTAATTTACTATCCAATAAACACCAAATAACTTTGCCAAAGTGTTATCTAGGTTGTTAAAAAATGAAAAACATCCTAATATACTGAAAATTATTTTTATTTAATTTTATGAGTAATTATATCTATTATGATAAGTATAAATTACAGTTCTAAACACACTATTATAGACACATAGTTAATGCAGTACAAGTAAGTAAGTAGTAAACATCACAAAAATAACAATTAAAATGAGTTACATAATTTACCCGCTGCTCATAAAATACTTCCAGTTAATGCTGTGCATGCCTCCAACTATTTTTCAAAAGTGATAGCATTGTGACTGGGAGAGGCTACTGTAGTAACATCTGAAACAAAGAGTTGTGATTTTACTTTACTTACAGATCAACATTGAAGAAAATACAAAATATACTAATTTAATATTTTAGCAATAAGTAGGTTTTAAAAAGGTTAGGTACCTTTATTGCTTTGTGTTTTGTTTAAACAAGGGTGGTTTAAACAAATATGGTACGAAATGTCGCAGAAAAGGTTAAGTTAAACATTAATTTAATGCAACTTTTTATTACTATGAGGTTAGGTTATGTAGGTACTTTGAAATGTTTTTTTTTTATAGAGAGAACTGACATAGTGAAAACGTATCATTTATTTACCTTGCCCGTAGTGCAAACTGCAAGCAATCAGGAACACAACAAAATATCATGTAAATAGGCACCGCAGGTACCTACTCGTATCTAGAACATTGTTGACGTAGTGTCGCGAATTACGGTATCGCGATGTCTCTAACTATCAAAGTAAATACATTGATTAAACATAATAACAATTAAATGGCAACACTAAATCAGACAGACAACTCACCACTTTCGCCCTTCCCTAGCGCGTATGCGCTTGAACTAATCTGTCATTCTAACCTCATAAAATGAATGTGATGATCTTCTTCAACACCAGTGTAATCGTAGTTAAAGGAGGCCGAGTTTGCAGTAGCACCGAGGATTTCACAGCTAAGTCACATACTTACTTAATCTAGATTTATAGAGTATCGAAAGCAATACTACTGAGCCAAATGTTCGATCCTGGTCGTGATAGGATCGACTGAACGTGGCCAGGCCTGATCACGTAGTTCGCCGGTGGTGGATGCCTTAGGCAAGCAGAAACCATCGGCGGCGAGATGTATGCAGTCCCAAGAATAAGCCTTTACCTAAATGTGTTCACCGACGGGTGGCCAGGTCCGGACACTTAAGAGGGAATGAACAACTGCATACTGGAGGCTAAGGCGAATGAGGAACGCAGGGTCCTGATTCGATTAGCTCCTTGATGTAATAAACATATTAGTAAAGTTTGATAAAGTGAAACAATGAAAGAACAGCGCTGGAAGGGGGCTGCCTGTCACAGGCAGCCATCTTCCAGGCTTGATAAGAAAGATTGGCAGTAGTACATGTTTATAAAGTAATATCATAAAGAATAAAAGACATAACAGCGTTGAATGATTTAATAATACATATTAAAGTTAACAGTATAAAGTAAATTGTCTTATTAGTATCTGATAAACTAGAGAAAGTAGGTGTGTGCTTAGCCCAGATAAATATGGGACATTATACTTACAGGTGGGACATAAATAAGATGAAGAGAAGGAAACAGTAACGGATAATACAAGTATACCACTTCAGTGCCCCCGGGACTGGAGAATATGGAAAGGTTGGTTGAGAGGACGACATCCTGAAGGTATGTGTCTACACAGTGTCGCGCTGGATACCCTTTATAACCTTAATGACAATGCGAAGCACCCCATAATAATAAATTACTAAACTATATATTGACTAATTATAAATATGTAAGTCGTTCACTGAGAGAGATTATAAAGGGTCCCGGTCTGGTCGCGACAATGGTGGAGGTGCTGGGATATAGAAGAATCCCGATCAAGCAACCCAAAGCGAAATCTCAACCAAACTTTCCATTGGTAAAATTCTCAGAAACAATTAAATCCTATTCCATTTCTGTAAAACTGAATAGTAGTGACATCTATGAGATATTTTTGGTACTGGTTCCTTATAAGCAAAACCACATGAAAGCTACTTAAAGGCGCCAAAGTTAAATTATACCATCATTGTAAAAGCATGGTATAATTATTCATGTACGGCGCACAAATAAATGCTAAATTGAAAGTTTCTTAAAGATACCTTAAATTGAAAGATTATAAAACGAGTACACATAGAATGTATAGCGTTTGGAATTAATTGAAATGTCCACCTCGTAGTTTGGTGTGTATTTGACTTCACGCTAACAGCGCTGTCAGCGTGATTCGGAACGCGGCCTTTATTTGTCAAATGAAAATGAACCTTAACCGGAAGTGATGTAAAAGACGTCATCCGTCATGTAAGAGGGCAAATGAACGCACTCTTAATAGATTTCAATTGGAAACTGTATTTGATTTAAGAAATAAACTATGTAAAATTCGGCAACTAATTTACTTAATGATGTTGTAAACAATTACACTGGATAGGTTGAAGTAAACAAGTTACGCGTGGTCTCTTTGAAGACAGGGAAGTTCTTTCGTACTTTGAAGATGGCGTCTTGGGAAGGTGTTGAGAAGTCTGCCTGAAAAGGATAAAATCCTAAATAGTACTGTTTATTTTCCACAGGAGCGTCATAATTCAGTAATAAAATTGTGATTAAACGACAAATTAGTCTCAGGTAGACTACATAACTAAGTACTGGTGAGTTTAAGCAATATTTACTTTGCCAAAATTTGCATAGGGCATTTTGTTTGGAAACATCTAATAAGTAAACGTAACTAAGGTTTCTTGTGAAATATGACTCATTAGTGAGAAAAGCAAGTAAGGCGATTGAGTTTTAATGTCTACAATACAATTCACTAACGAGCATAAATAAATATTATACAGAAATAGTTGGATGACAAAATGCATCATCCACCCACAATTGTGAGGAAAATTCGATGAATCTTATAAGAAAGTAGCTCATAGCTTTCCTAACACACAAAACGTATGGAAATTACAGGTTGACGTTGGAAAGGTCACAGTTGTGGCAAAGAAGTAAGAAGATTCCTATGAGAAAATTACCTACCTTTAAGTGCATATTTCCAAATTGAATGAAAGGTCTGATTGAATTGATGATCAGGATCGACAAGGAAGATAGCAAGGTAAACTATTGACATTTTAAGCTGTGGTAGTTACCAAGTCAACTCATATTCTGTCAAGTCTGACAGTAAAATTATTCTAAGGGTTCTGTAGGCAAGCGATTGTGGCATGAGGTGAGATACTCATGTATACCTAACAATAAGGTTGTATCATCTGAGTTTATGTAAAGATTACTAACCTAAAGGTTGATATTTCTAAATAGGTGATCGAATAAATATTAAATCAAGTCGCTGATGACTACATAGGTACTTAAAATTCATAAATAATAAACTAATAGAAAGAACTAAGGTACACATTTTCTTATGTTCATGATAGGTATAGTAAACACAAACTAAATAATATTTGCAAAACAAAATTAAACCAACGGATAAACATGTTTCTAAATGAATATATTCAATTTGATTGTATTTCATGCAAAACAATAGTCCCATTTGACCAAAGTACCTCTAATCTGATTTGGTACTCGTTTAGATAAATATTATGTTAATACATGGGGAACGTAACATTCTTTGTGGATGCATACACAAATAACGTTGGTTCTTCACATGTGTAAGTATGAGTTACAAAAATAATACCAATATTTTCATATGATCTGAAAGGGTATACTGGGGTAAATTGCAGAGCATGAAACACTTTTAGAAATTTAAAGTTTTGAAACTAAACTGATGAAATGAACCTGCTTATCCGTCAATAAGGATGATAACTGATGAAATAAAATCTGAATTCAATTGAATTCTAAAACAATTATAGAAATAATTTTAAATGAAGGAATTTATATTACAATTACAAGTTTATGGATGTGTTCGACTCAGAGAACACACCGCTTTATAGAAAATAACTTATTTCTCACATCTTGATGAAAATTAAAAAATATACAGGGTGTCAGTTTTTGGTATGCTACTTATTAGGGAGGGTACCGACAGCTGACACGCCACAGTGTATACAGGGTGTCAATTGTTGAAATGTTATTTGTTTGTGTGGTTGGTCGACGGTTGGCAGACGGCTCATTTTTGAGGTGCAAACTTTCGACTCGTGTTTTTAACATACAGGGTGATAAATAAAAAACTTTTTTTTTCTAAGAAATATTACATTACGTGTATTAGGCGATTTGAAACTAACACTATATAGGGTGTAGGGTTTTAGAAAATCAAATTATATGGTATAAATTTAAAATTTTTTGATTTCCAGAAACATGGAAAAAATTATTCTAAATAGGCTAGAGTCTATAGCTAACGCCATAGAAAAGCTTACCTTAGAGGCTCTCGAGTACAAAGATAATATTAACCTAAAAGATGCTGAAAACGTAGAAATATTGCTCACAAAACTAGACAATGCGGTAAAGAGGTTTGGTACAGAATTAAATCAGTGTTTGTCGATAAATGAACTAGGATCCTTCGTGGAAGAGATCACTTCGTTCAGTGAGATACAACTACGGGGCGAAGAAACTTTCGCAGAATTAAATATCAAGCTGAAAAAAGTAAAAGAAAGTGCTACACCTGCAGCAACGCCTGGTAGAAGTATCGCATTGACCGGAAAGTTACCTAAACTACAATTAGCAGAATTCTCAGGAGATATACTAGAATGGTACCAGTTTTGGGATCAGTTCAGTTCCAACATAGGGAACCGAGATCTGTCTGATGTGGATAAACTATCCTATCTCAAGGGTTCTTTGAGAGGCGATGCGAAGAGGATCATCGATGGACTTGAAATTACCAACAAGAACTACGAGGTAGCTGTATCTATTTTAAAGGGGAGGTACGGCAAGGAGAGTCACATAGTGGACGCACACTACGCAGCTCTACATAAGATTCCTAAGGCTTCTAAGGGTAGCATAAAGGACCTGAGGGAGACCTTTAGCCAAGTTGAGAAGCACCTTAGAATTCTAAATTCATTAAACCAAAATATCAACCATGATCATCTGAGATTTCTCATCTTGGAGAAGATGCCTTCGGACGTAGTCTACGAGCTAAAGTTGAGAGCGAATACTGAATCTATTGAGGAGATCCGGCAACATTTGGAAGTGATCATTTCGGCAAGAGAAGATGCGCAGAGAATTACTTCTGAAAATGTAGAAGAGTACACTACTCAATCTCTACACGTGAATACGTACGTAAAAGGAGGGAAACCAGGAAAACCCAACCGAAGCCAAAGAGATTTCAAGAGACACAAATTTATACAACAAAGGCAAGATATTAAGAAGGAAGATAGATTCAACGAACCTGGATCATCTCACAAATACAATAACTACAACAGACTTCCATTGAAAAGGAAGCTTCAAGAACGAGAAAATAATAGGGATGCTCCACCGGGAAAGAAAAGGAGAGGGCAATGCGTTTTCTGTCAAGGATCACATTTTAATGATCAATGCGATAAATTCAAAACCATAAAAGAAAGGAAAGGAAGATTAAAGAACAGATGTTATCGTTGCTTAGGCCTCGGCCATAAAGGAAATAATTGCAAGAGATCTACTTTCTGCGTTCACTGTAAAGAAACTAATCTTCACAATAGAGCACTTTGTTTAAAAGGACAAACATCTAACTCTGAAAGTGTCACAACTCTTCACGCCAATTCCATTAACTCCACTATACTGCAAACAGCAATAGTCAAAGCCCGACGTGAAAACGATGATACCAAAGAAGAAACTTGTCGAGTTTTGTTAGACTCTGGCAGCCAGCGTACCTACATCACACAAGAAATAGCTTCTAAACTAAAACTGCCCATAGAAGAAGAAAATACTCTATCAGTTTTCACATTCGGTGCTAAAACTCCTCAAATCATTGAAAGTCCAATAGTTAGGCTACAAATGAAAACCAGAACAAACGATATTCTGGAAATAGAAGCAAACGTTGTCACACACATATCACATGGAGTTCCTTATTCAAATATAGACTTAAGCAGAAGAGAAGAAAATCTAATTTTGGCTGATGACGGCTCACTGTCACCGAAAGTAGATATTCTAATTGGAAACGACTTCTATTTTTCATTCATACTAGGAAACAAAATCCAACTGGAAAATAATTTATACTTGATTGAATCAAGATTTGGTTACATATTGACCGGAAGAACCACGGCTAAGGATGTGGACCCATTATCGGTGATAACGTACTTCCAAGGAGTAGAGAACAAATTAACTCCGCCTGACTTACCATTATACAATGGAAGCATCAAATGTTTATGGGAATTGGAATCTATAGGGATATGCGATTCACCAAATCTAACTAGAGACGAAGAAGTCATCAATCAATTTAATGAAACAATAGAGTTAATAGATGACCGATATACGATCAGCTGGCCATGGATCGATTATCCACCTGAACTAGAAACCAATTATGGTCTTGCAATCGGTAGACTAGTAAATTTATTGAAGAAACTAGATTCAGAAGCATTAAAGTCATATAACGCCACGTTACAAGAGCAGTTAGAGAAAGAAATTATAGAACGCGTACCCGATCAAGAAAGGTGTGATATTGGTATAGACCATCCTATCCATTACCTGCCACATCATGGAGTAAGTCATCCAGGAAAACCTACACGTATCGTATACGACGCGTCAGCGAAAACAAAGAACAGCAAAAGTTTAAATGAATGCTTACACTGTGGTCCACTCATGTTGGGAGACCTGACAGGAATGTTGTTAAGATTTAGGTCACATCAAGTGGGAATAACCGCGGACGTAGAGAAGGCATTTTTGCAGATCGCGTTACACAAAAAAGACAAGGACGTGACTAGATTCCTATGGCTAAAAGACATAGAAAAGGCAGCCACGGAAGATAATATTCTACATTTACGGTTTTGTCGTGTTCCGTTCGGAGTGATATCGAGCCCATTCCTGTTAAACGCTACTTTGAAACACCATCTACTGCGTTCCAATGAAGAAATCCTGAAAAGGATAATGAACGACATTTATGTGGATAACTTAGTTACGGGAACGGACTCCATCCATGAAGCAATTGAAATGTATGAGTCATGCAAATTTGCGTTCAAAGAAATTTCGATGAATCTTCGGGAATGGAGTTCTAACTCCAGACAATTCTCAAAGGAAATAGATCCAACTGACGTTTGCCAAGACATAGAAGTGAAAGTACTAGGTCTGAATTGGAATACAGAAGAGGACACTATCAGTTTAAGGCCAAAGAAAATAACAGAGGCTAATACGAAAAGGGAAATATTAAAAAACGTAGCTTCAGTATATGATCCATGCGGATATGCTGCGCCAGATCTGCTGCCAGCAAAACTTCTACTTCAAGATCTATGGGTAAACAAATTTAAATGGGACACTCCTTTACCAGAAGAGATAACTAAAGAATGGCAAATTATTAGAGAACGACTAGAAAGAACAAAGAATATTGTCTTACCTAGAAGATATTTCAAACAAAAGGGCAATGAAGACATTCAGCTACATGCCTTTACAGATGCGTCGACCAAAGCATACGCAGCTGTAGTATACATTTCTAACGGAAGAGAGTTAAGTTTCGTGATAGGGAAATCAAGACTAGTACCCATCAAAGATCAAGACAATCTCAAAATTCCAAGACTTGAATTATTAGGACTTCTGATTGGTAGCAGGCTACTGAAGTATGTAAACAAATTTCTGAATTTCGAATCCAAAAAGAATACTATATGGACGGACAGTCAAATAATAATCGATTGGTACTACGGCGGTAAGCTATTACCACCATTCGTAGCGAAAAGAATAGAAGAAATAAAGGGAAATGTGTCAGCAACGATAAGGTATGTACCAACAGAGCTAAATCCAGCTGATGTAGCGACTAGACCCACAGATTCTGAAAAATTCAAGCACAAATGGTTATCCGGACCAGATTACCTGCTAGAAGACTGCAAGAAATGGCCAAAGAGTCGTAGGAGGGAAGTTTCTCCGCTTACTCAAGATGAAAGTGTACTGATTGCCACGCATTCCTCTGTGGATCGTCAATTTTCTTTTCCCATTGGGGAGGGTCTCACGAGTGGAGAACCAAGCTCACAAAATCAGAGACAACAATTAAATGAAGAATTGCAAAAGAATCCCTCAGAGAAATGCGAGGACGATACACTGTCATACGTACAAAAAATCAAAAGAATCCAAGCAAAACATTTTCCTGAAGAAGTAGTAGGTAAAGATACAAATTTAAAGAGAAATTTAAACGTGTTCACTGACGTTGACGGAATCCTACGTTGCAAAGGAAGACTACAAAATGCTGACTGGTCTTATGACAAAAGATATCCAATACTGATTCCAAAGGACTGTGAATTTACTAACACCGTGATCTTAGAAACACATAAAAAGAACTATCACGTAGGTGTTAACCACACTCTAAGTCTGATCAGATTGTTATATTGGATTCCTCAAGGAAGAAGTCAAGTTAAGAAAATACTTAAAAAATGCACAAATTGCGTTAAGCATGGAGGAGGTCCATTTAAACTACCACCACCTCCTGCGCTTCCAAAGGAAAGGGTAAATTATAGCTCACCATTTACATACACCGGCATGGATTACTTAGGTCCTCTCCAAGTAAGGACCGACGGTAAAACAGCAAAACGATGGATATGCCTGTACACTTGTTTGGTAGTACGCGCTGTACACCTAGAAGTTGTCAAAGATCTTACAGCAGAAGAATGCTTATTAGCACTACGAAGATTTATATCTTGTAGAGGCGTACCGGATAGAATAGTTTCAGATAATGCACTACAATTCAAACTGACTGCAGAAATACTGTCAAGCAATTACTGCATCACTAACGAAATAGACTGGAAATTTATTCCACAACTAGCTCCTTGGCATGGAGGATTCTACGAAAGACTAGTTGGACTAGTTAAACATTGTCTCAAGAGAACACTCACAAAGAATCTATTGAAAGATAATCAACTTAACACCATTATAAAAGAAATAGAAGCGGTGATAAATACGAGACCATTAACTTGTGTAGGATCTGATCTGGAAGACATTCTTAGGCCTTCAGATTTTCTAACCTTGAACAAATGCATCACGACAACACCTTCGGATGCTGAATTTCCACAAGAAGGCACGGTGACAAAACAAAACCTAGTAGACGGTTGGAAAATAGGACAAAACATGTTAAAGGAATTTAAAAGGATGTTCATCGAGCAATACCTGCCGAGTTTAAGGGAAAGATATCGTCACGCTCTGAAAGAACCAAGGATTACTAAGTCAGAAATCCCAAAAATAGGAGACATAGTACAAATTAAAGGAGATACGAAAAATAGAGAAAACTGGAAAGTTGGAAGGATCACATCTCTGCTTAAGGGAGCAGACGGTCAATGCAGGGTGGCACGAATAAAGGTGAACGACACGGAATTCACGCGCTCCATCGCTCATCTTTACCCATTGGAAGTTGATGAAGAAGTACCTGGAAGAGAAGAGGTTATGTTTGAATTCGAAAGAGAAGACGTAACAGCAACGTTAGACGACTTACCTCTGTTAGAAGAATTAGACATAACTAGTCTCACCAAAGATATCTCTTCAGCTCCAAGAACCACAGAAGAACTCGTCGACAAACCTGAAACAGAAAGCAGACAAACAAGTATAATAGAAACAGTAGACCAAATACCTCATAGAATACTTACCACAGAAGATGATATCCAATCAGTACATGATGAAGGACGTGATGATAAGAGCACACCTAAAAGCATCAACATTAATGAAAACACACAACCCGAAGAAGTGAGAGAAGTAAGAGATGCGTCTTTAAAGGCTCGTGAAAAGATACGCGAGTGGACGCGTAGATTAATGGAGAACATGTAACTTCTGTCGTCGTCGGGAGTGTCGCGAATTACGGTATCGCGATGTCTCTAACTATCAAAGTAAATACATTGATTAAACATAATAACAATTAAATGGCAACACTAAATCAGACAGACAACTCACCACTTTCGCCCTTCCCTAGCGCGTATGCGCTTGAACTAATCTGTCATTCTAACCTCATAAAATGAATGTGATGATCTTCTTCAACACCAGTGTAATCGTAGTTAAAGGAGGCCGAGTTTGCAGTAGCACCGAGGATTTCACAGCTAAGTCACATACTTACTTAATCTAGATTTATAGAGTATCGAAAGCAATACTACTGAGCCAAATGTTCGATCCTGGTCGTGATAGGATCGACTGAACGTGGCCAGGCCTGATCACGTAGTTCGCCGGTGGTGGATGCCTTAGGCAAGCAGAAACCATCGGCGGCGAGATGTATGCAGTCCCAAGAATAAGCCTTTACCTAAATGTGTTCACCGACGGGTGGCCAGGTCCGGACACTTAAGAGGGAATGAACAACTGCATACTGGAGGCTAAGGCGAATGAGGAACGCAGGGTCCTGATTCGATTAGCTCCTTGATGTAATAAACATATTAGTAAAGTTTGATAAAGTGAAACAATGAAAGAACAGCGCTGGAAGGGGGCTGCCTGTCACAGGCAGCCATCTTCCAGGCTTGATAAGAAAGATTGGCAGTAGTACATGTTTATAAAGTAATATCATAAAGAATAAAAGACATAACAGCGTTGAATGATTTAATAATACATATTAAAGTTAACAGTATAAAGTAAATTGTCTTATTAGTATCTGATAAACTAGAGAAAGTAGGTGTGTGCTTAGCCCAGATAAATATGGGACATTATACTTACAGGTGGGACATAAATAAGATGAAGAGAAGGAAACAGTAACGGATAATACAAGTATACCACTTCAGTGCCCCCGGGACTGGAGAATATGGAAAGGTTGGTTGAGAGGACGACATCCTGAAGGTATGTGTCTACACAGTGTCGCGCTGGATACCCTTTATAACCTTAATGACAATGCGAAGCACCCCATAATAATAAATTACTAAACTATATATTGACTAATTATAAATATGTAAGTCGTTCACTGAGAGAGATTATAAAGGGTCCCGGTCTGGTCGCGACACGTAGTTCACATAGTCTTTTCTCAAAAAAACTTGTATAAACACAGTCGCAAATAGCACTCGACGATTATTAGTAAAAAATTAAGCACTATTTAATGAATATCAATGAAGAAATGACTATTTACGACATTAAAAAGTGAAAATTTTCCAAACAAAACAAACACACCAAATTTAAGTTCACACAAAGGTAAGGTCCGACTGAGCTCGGTCTCGGTTTTGCGTGTGGTAGGATAAGTATTTTTTTTACAATTTTTATTAAGCTGGTTTGTGTGGTGTGCAAGATGTGTTTGGTACTTGCTATTATAGAAAGACATTAAAAAATTTGAGGAAAGAAAGGTCCAAAAATTTATAATTATTTGTTATAACCTTCGCTTATGAATATTGATTATGATTACATACAAAAACGTTATGTACGTATTATCTAGGATGTTTTGTTGATTTAATCAATAAAAATAAATGAAAAATACGTTTTTTTCTTCAGTTAACGTTTTTTTCACCAGTTTTTGCGCTCAAAAAATGGCACCACACGAAGAGTACAACTAAGTGGATGGAGCTAAAGATGCTGGCATTTAATTATGCAGCACAAAGCGTCTGAGCACTGGTTGCTTATTAGCGACCGTAATTTGTATACTCATAGATATTTGTATACTAACCCCCTTACTAATAAAGATTGTATAGCAGCTGCATAGTTACACAGTGTTTTGTCACTTTCTTTTTAATGTTAAATTCAAATAGTTTGACAGAGAGTAACCATTGTGTAACTATACATCTGCTATTCAATCTTTATTAGTAAGGGGGTTAAACGAAAAAATATGAAACGTTATTTCTGCATTTTTTACTGTTTTCTTTGCGTCTTTTACACCATTTGACTACACAGGACGTTATTTCTAATAAACTTTCTCTTTCTTTTTTTTCTCTACAATACAAACTGCAATTATTGTAAAGAACGTTAACGTCAGTCACCAGATTGGCCCGACTAAAGTTGAGCGGGTTGTACTTTTTCGGCCCCGTAGTGCCATGTTTTAGCAATATTTGTTGGCAATTACACTTTCATAGATTTTAGTTCGCTGGTTTCAAGTCTCGTTCTCATTTCTCTGCAGAAAAGAGGTTTCGGTCGGATTCTAGTTCACTTGACAGTCCGATATTGCCACATGTAAAAAATTCAATAAAATTATTTATTAATTGCCTATAGTGGTAACACTGATACGGCGCAGCAGAGTTGCCATTCGGTTAAAATAGATGGCGCTGTATTTTTTTGAATCGTATAGAAATGTACTAAGATTCCCTACCATGATTATGATTGTTGTATGGCTTGAATAAGGCTGTGTGATCATAGATTTCTTCGTTTATAATAATAAAAATAAAAACTATCAGCTGTCGCCTGTCAGTCAATTGTCATGTCAATAGTGTCAAAATGTCAGTTCAGTCAGTGTTGTGTAGTTATTTGTGATTTAAATTTAATTTTTTGTTGATTACTTACTAAAAAATAATGATAGAAAACGTATTAAACGAATTTCGTTATGATTTATCAAATTTTCTGACCCTAAAACCTAACATCATCAAAGGATTACTTATTAAAAAGCATTCAGAACATTTGCAGAACCATGGCGACTTCAGTTTTCCAAATACAATCAAATCTTGGCACCAATGTGTAGATGTTGACTGTAACAAATGGGATTCAGACATGACCTATTTAGCATACATACAAAAAGACACTTCAGACATTATTACCGAATCGAGGATTTGGAAACTGGAAGTGGAAAAGGTAAAACAGGAGAAGGACCGCGTGTATTTGTTTCTTAATCGTTCGAAATCCATTGATATTGGGTTGAAAGAAGCCCTTAAGAATAACGTAACTGTGATGCAAATGATCAGTGAAGAATCTGGAATTGTGTCTAATGACTTGAAAGATAACGATAATAGCTTAACCTCTTTGCGGTTGAAATGTTTGACAATGACCATTAAAAAGCTAAATTCCATTACACCTAAAGCGAAAGACCATGATAATTTGATTGTAACAACAAGATCCTCACTGAAACATGAACATGCTCACTCTGTTTTGTGTGGTGCGGTGCTGAATGCAAAAACTGGAGGTAAAGAAACAGTCATTACAGCTGATGATTACATTAGGTATGAATTTGCACAACTGCCGATTTATTTATTTATATATAGGTACACTGACAGGTTATCTCTAAAAGGGTCACTACCAGTACTACCCACTTTTGTTTAACACATAAAATGACAAACATCTTGATATTAAAACACCATAGTTACTAAATAGACTTGAATGCTTAACGCCTAAATAATAACTTTAAGAATAAGATATATCTAGACTAGACAACAATTCACAAGTAGTGTAAACAAAAAGTAGGTTAACATAACAGTAGCTTTAGGAAATAACTTAATTTTAACAAATCAATCAGATTAAAAAAATATATAAAATTAAATCAACAATAAAATATTAGTCAGTATAAAAATTAAGTTTAGGGTGTGATTGATTCCTCGTCTTTAAGGAGGTCAGTTAAAGTCTTATACTGTGCGAAATTAGGGTTAAACATAATTAACATGATTTTGCTGTTTTCGTAATTTGTATAAATATGTCTAAATGTAAACCAAAACAGAATTTATAAAATAAATTATTCTATTAGCTCAAATAAATTAAGCCATATTTGGTTTTTAAACTGATTAAAAGCAATGTACTTTATGAATTTCAGAATGCGTCAGGATGAGATGATCCTTATTGCTCAGCACAAATACGGAGTGAGAGTATCAACAGAAGAAAAATGGAAAGAGTTTATTGATCACTTGGGAGAATCAGCTGTGATGTTTGAGCTGCTGCAGACTAAGCCATGTAGCGCCATCAAGATTAACTTTGAATGTAGTTCTGCTGGATCTAGCAAAGGTCAGTGCTTGTGTAAATTATGTACTTCAAGGCTATAGAATATCATACTTTTTTATTTTTTTTTTTATTTTATTTCTCTTTGGCACAGTTACAAGATACAAACCAAGCAGTACAAAAAATAAATAAATCACAAAACAAAAGTTTAAATTTGTACCTCAATTACAACTATGCACAACATTCAAATATAGTTTTCATAAAAAGTGCGGCTAACTAGGTAGTTCTAAATAATTCTAATACAAAATTAAATTTTGAAAAAAATCATTAAAAAAAAATTAATCAAATCAAAGAAATTAATCTTCAATTTGTGCAAGTGCTCCAATGTTCTCTGGATCTTTTATTGTTTTTACAAATGTGTTAGGACTTTGGTAGAATATATCAAGCTGTTTACTCAACAAATTATAAAGTCTACAGAAGCGCACAAGTGGGTTGTTGTGTGATACATTATTTCTTGTAAATGGCACCACAAACAAATGCTGCTTTCGATTAGACCTACTGGTGACCTTCAACGAAACATGGCTTAAAATATCAGTTTCCATTTTTGAATTAACTATTTTGTACAATGTTAGTAGGTCACTGATTTGACGTCTAACGTAAAGCGAGTCCAAATTAAATCGGTTAAGCCTATCAGAGTAAGTTAGGATTTTTTTTCTTAGCCCCAATTTTGAAGCAAGACCTCGAATAAATCGCTTCTGAATTGCCTCTATCCTATTAATATGATTAGCATAAATTGGCGACCATATAACGCTGCAGTACTCCAGCAAACTCCTCACTAAGCTAGTATATAGAAGTATTAAACTTTGAGTTTGCTTAAAAGGTTTTGTAAGGCGATATATGAAACCCATCATTCGTTTTGCCTTTAGTATAATCGAGTCGTAATGCACTCTAAAGGAAAGTTTCGAGTCAAACCACACCCCCAAGTCACGTACTACATCCACTCGTTTCAGCTGAACTCCTTGCATTACATAAGACGTGAATACTAATATAAGAATACTAATATGATAAATGTGAATCTCAATCACGCAAGAACTACTAAACGGATTTGGTTGAAATTTGGCATACAGATAGTAAATAGCCTAGATTAAAACATATGATACTTTTCATCCCGATATTCCCACGGGAACGGGACCCACGCAAGTGAAACTGCGGGCGGCCGCTAGTAAAATATACAGAAGCCCATCAGCACAGGACGATCACATAAGCTACTTTTGCTGCACAGCAATAAAGTACGGAATTGCACAGAGCTGTGTGCCTATTATTGTATGCACCTTCTCTTTCTGTCAAGTTAGTCGCAGAGCTTTGTCTCAACTGACATGACATCACATGCACTGGCTCGACTGAGCGGGCTGCGAGCAGTAGGCTAATATAAATGTTTAAGCACGCAGTGAGCCGCCCCTGGGTACAGCTACTATAAAAATTGTGAAAACATGCAAACTGTGTGATATTTTAAAATAATCCTTGCTGCTTGAGAAGCTAATAAGTAAAATATTTTCCAATTTTAATAAATTGGCAAGAGAAAGATGAGACAAATGATGCACAGTAGCCACAAACACTAAAGTTTGTGGCTACTGTGCATGTTTTGGATCGTTTTTATCTTGCCAACTTACGTGCCGGGCAGTATACCTATCTGTATTTAAAATCTCTTTTCTTTTCATTACAGGTGCTGCCTTCATTTTGTACAACTGTGCGAGGTTGGAAGCTATAATCAGGTCCTACAATGAAAAAGTGGTGGATGGGACATATCCCCCTTTACCAGAATTTGATAATATTGACTGTAGTTTACTAACACATGAGGTGAGCAATAGTTTCTGATACAAGAAAGTTTTTAAAATTTATTTGTATTGTAACTGAACAATACATTATAAAGATGACGAAAGATGAGACTCGGAAATGGAACTAATTTTACGCCTTATTTTAAGGGTCATTTTCCAATATCTTAACCTCTAAACGTTAATTTAACAGGGAAAGTGGCGCCGCCAGACTCTATTTATTAAGATTTTTGTAAGGAATAAGTTTCCTAAATCGACTATCAATCACCCTCAAGTGGCGTCCTCATCTTAATTAAATTTATTGCTCGCTAAGTACCTACATAATGTATCGAAAATTCACATGTACATATTGAAAGCTAAGGTTCTATACCAACTCAGTAAAATATAGTTTGTTGTGGTAGTAGTTAGCAAAAGTGCCAAAAGTGGCCACTTTTTCTAACTACTATTACAACAAAGCAATTAATCTTATTATGATGAGGGCGTCACTTTGAGGTAGGTATATAGGGGCCTTAACTCTGTGCGACCTCTTTTTATGAATGTAATATGTATGTACAAAACAAAATATAAATTAGTTTTTTTTTCATTTCATAAGATTTATTTAGCAGATAGCCCATAATATGATTTATTAGGAATTGTGATTACTTTTGTAATGCTAGATTTATAACGTTTACAATTTTTTTTTAGGATGAATGGTGTCTGGTGTTTAATTACATTATGGGGTTTCCATCTCTTCTGGAGAACTGTGTGGAAGTAAATGAGAAAATGTGTGAATTCAGACCTCATCTTATCTGTGGTTTCTTGTGCTCTATGGTACGAGTATTCAGCCAGTACTACAGAAAAGTTAGAATACTAACTGTGAGTGTTTGTCATAAGATATTTAAAGTTGGGTAGTGAAGTTATTTTAACTCCCATGTTCAATTTAACTTCCTAACCGACTTAGCTTAATTAATAATAAATAATTATGTTTAATTTATTGGAAAAATAATTGCTAGTAGTACTAACAAGCAAAATGGTGTTTCAACGAGAGATGGTGTTCAGTTTTGTCATTTTTTCAATCGATAATGGCTTTCTTTATGTCTTTTATTCAAGGAAAATGCCTACAGAGCGACATAACATGATCGAGCAAGAGTTTTGTTCATTTTGATATAAACATTAGCTCTTAAAACCTGTTAGTTTTCTGAATGGCTAAAAATGTGTCTCTTTTATTTATTATTATGGTGAAAAAGAGACGCGTTTTAATACTCCCCTGGACAGTAAGGGTGTTTAAAATGCTCATTTGATTAACATTCAAATGGGCTTCTTTCTAATAAGACTCCATGCAGGAAAATAAGCCCCAATTAGTGTTAGTCTTATAAGTATGTTAAATTGTTAGAGATTATTATAATATCATTATTTATTAGACTAATAATTTATAGTCTAGCAAGACCTTCGACGAAAAAATGGGTGTGACTATTATTTATTTTGTGGTTTTAAGCACTGAGGTCTAATGTACTCTTATACAAGTGTTAACTTTAAGGTGTGTATTTGTGTGTATGACTGTGGCATCTTTGCTCCTAAACGAATGGACCGATTTTGATGTGTTTTGTTTGTTTGAAAGGTGATTTTCTTTCTATTTCAGGAGCCAAGAAAACACCTCTTGCCCGTATTGTTTGCCCGCCTACACATGTTGAAAATACTTAATGAGACACTCAAAACATGTCTGAATATTTTGAATATTAAAAGTGTTTCGCAAATGTATATATTTTTTTATTAAGACAACTTTCAATCGATCGATTAATTAAGACAACGTATAATCTGTGACAATAGTATAAGAGTTTTATATTTTTTGTGTAGTTTAATAATAGTTACTAGAAATATTTCAAGATAAATTTTTAAGAAAAATCATAGCTAATTTGAAGTGCACTCAGGGTATCGTCTACAATACTCTGAGTGCACTTCAATGCTACCAGTACAAATTATTTATTGAATAAACTACAACTTGTTCAATATCCCAAGCCACTGCCGATGCCGAGCGCATAGAAAAAAAAAAATGTTTTGTTTGGAAACACAAAGTTCACGTGATTGACCCAGGTATTTTATTGTGAGTATCGCATCGCCTCCATTGGCCGGCCGAGCGCGCAGCGAGCAGCGCCGACTAATCACGAAGCGGCATACACGGCCGCGCGTCCCGTGCGTCCCGTCCCGTCGCCGAGCTAGTGTGCTTTTGACATCGGTAAACGCAGTCGTGCACTTCGGAGCGGACAAAGATACTTTTATTTATAGTTTTAAAAACGAATAAAGTCGTGTTACGTTCGTGAATACACTGTGCTAAACCAGGATACCATAAATATGAGTATTGCTGATTTGATCCAAGCTGCTGAATACATCGAAAGGCGCGATAGAGGTGATTTGGATTTTCTTTGTTTGAATTGTCAATCGAGTGCACTACACGCACACGTCAACATGGCTCCCGTCTATTTTTGCGCTGCCACAATCAGCTGATTTTGACGGAATGGCAGTGTTCTTTGTTGCAGAGGCGGAGCACGGGTACGCGTCGAGTTTGCCGGCGTACGAGGAGTCTCGGACTGGAGGAAGGCGTCCGAAGACGAAGAAGTCGCAGGGCAGCAGGTGAGTGCCGCTCGCCGGTGCAGTGCAGTGCAGTGAAGTGAATTAGTGATAACAGTGCGACGGACGGTTACAATGTTTGTCTTTTTTGTTACAGGACCACTCATAACGAGTTGGAAAAGAACAGGTTAGTCGGTTTTTGTTTTATGTAAGCGGTGGGGGTGCCGTGCCGGCGTGATTTCGCGCGTGGCGCAGTGACCTTGCCGCCCCGTTGTGTATCGTTGGGAAGAGTGCAAGGAGCGTTACCTGGGCGGGGCGGATGACGCTCGTAACCCACTTGGCAGCACTGCCACGGCCGGCAGGCGCTGCCTGGTTACGTCACCGCCGTCTACCACCATCAGTCAGCTTAAAGACTTTGCCTACGAAAAGCTATCAGACCAAAACGTCCTCTACGTGACTTCCAGTCTTTAGCTGCTCGCCTTTGTTAGAAATTAGGAAATCTAACTTAATCGTGCTTACAATTTGAAAATTTTCGTAACCCGTCGCCGCCGACCGACCTGGGTATCATCGACAACAAAAGCTAATTTGATTAATATTTTAACTGCTGTGTTATTTATATTTTTTCCTATACAGATGAATAGCGTTACACTTATGTAATGTCTATGTACGTAAGTATACAGTTATGTTGCTCTAGGCACATAAGTATTTGCAGTTTTGATTGGAAACCACGATAACGTGCGGCGATGATTTCGAATCGGAGGGATTTCTTCGAGCTCTCTACGTTCACGCAATGTGAATGATGGAATGATAATTTGTATGTGATTCACGTGTAGGTATTATCTTTTTTAAACTTACAATTTTTTATACATTATAAGTTAATAAATCATTTTCATCCCATCATTTCGAAAAACGCTGATTGATTAGCCTATAGATGCGAGCAAAGTAAGTCTTTTCTCCAAGAGACACGGGGCAGTAATGAGATTTGCATTTCGTTCCTTAGTGCTCCGTGACCAAAGAGATCGCACGAAAATATTGTATAAAAAAGACACTGGTCGATTATCGGTGACAGTAAATAAAAAATAAATAAATGAAAAACGCGTGAAGTATGTATTACATAGGTACCAATACCCTTGGAGTAAACCATAGAAATAGAATGCCACAGCGATAATTTTTCTAGGTATGTCTATGGAGTAAATGGTGTTTTGTGATATTTGCAGTTCAATATAAAGTACTTACAAAATAATAATTGCAAAAAATGAGTTCTACAAGGAGCGACAGTACTATTTTAACACCAGAAAGTATTAAAACAGATGCAACGAATGTTGTACAAAATATGAACATTCAATTTTTAGCTGTTACTTTATTTTTTTACATTAATAAAATTTTTCATAAATAAATACATTCATTAGTTATATCTAGCTGCGCCTCCTATTTCTTTTTCTCATAGACGGGGGATGAGAAGCAGAGTGTATCACTCAGTCGCAAAATTATTTGCATATATTATTTTGCTCCCTTGTCATACAATCTACTATTTCCGTATCTTGTAGGTGCACGCGGCTTGAAAACGTGACTAAACTGACCTATGTCAATATCTAATCAGTGCCTATGTTTCGTAATTTTCCAAAAATTACCCTGGAAAATAGGTCAATAATCCTAAAAATCGATATGGATGTCGTTACCGAGGTTTTTTATAGGGCCATGTTTGCAAAAATAAAGTCCAACATGGTGGCCATGATTCAACCCCTAAAGGGTTGAAATAGGGTTCAAATGTGTAGTGTAGTTCTAGGTGTACGCAAAAAAACCGCAAATGATGCATCATGTAGGTACAGCTTAGGCGTTTGGTACACGTATAGGTACGTCAAAACATTATTTTGGACCCCCAGTTCTTAAAAATTCTTCCCTTAAGAGAGGAGTTCTCGTGTCATATTTTTTTTTGTATGGGGAAAAAATGATCTAAATCCTATCGTGTATGGTATCGAATGGACTTTCAAAGTCAAAGTTAAAGTGTCTGTATTCAAATAAACTTAATAAATAAGCACTTTTGAATCGTCTATATTTTCCTACCACCTTTCTAAGCCGGTTCTAAAAATGTATCAAATCATTACTTTTCCGCCACTTGTTTTAAATTAAACAAAAAAACATTTTGAACCAAGTTTGGGCTCCTTCAGATCCGATGTGGTTAAATTATTTTTCAAAAAATACACCTTAAGAATAATAATAATTTAATAATAATTTATTTCCCAGTACAAATTACAAATAGCACAGTACAAACAGTTCAAGTAGGTATATCCAAATGTAATGTTATATATTCTGATCATCTGCGTCTGAACTAGGTCGAAAAACCTGTATTTCAGACTACAGCGCTCATCCCTAGGATCATTCCAACATTTTACAATAAAATTGCTTGTGCTCACACTTTATGGATCAGTATTCGTAAAGAAGAAAAAAAAAATACATGAATAGGAATCGGGACTAAATACTAAACTAATCAAAGGGGATTTGTGTAAGTTCCTCCTCCTTTTGTTTATAGTGAAAGTGAGTGAGTGTGTGTAGGAGAGTGTGTATGTGTAGAATATCCTTACATCTTACCTCAAGAAAGCAATTTTGAATCTTTTTACATTTATCTTAATTTTTACCCAAACTTATGTTTGTATGGTATGTATAGAAAATGATTTTTGGTTTAATTTAAAACAAGTGCTGAAATGTAAGTATATGATATATTTTTATAAATAGCTCAGAAAGCCCTTTTATTCGATATCACACGATAGGTTTCAGATCAAATTTTTTTCTTTTTACAATCACTTTGTAAAAGCTTTATAAGTATGAAAAAAAAAAACTAAATGTCAATAATTTCAAAATTTTTTTCTTGAGGTTAGATATGAAAATTTTATATATCATTTGAGGTATATTTTATGAAAAATAATAGCGTACTGAAATACTAAGGGCGACTACAAATATTGAAAATAGGTGACTTCAAAATACAAAAATCGAGTAACTAGTTATTCAGAACGGGCGACCAAATTTTTATTTGGGCGACGACTTTAGGGCAATCAAAACATTTAAAATTTGGCATATATTTTATTTAAAAAGGCTACTATTAACCTAATCGAGATGACAAAAATACCATGTTGGGCAGCTTAAATCAGTCACCTACTTGGTATAATAGTTGCCCACTTTTGTCACTCATTTAGAATTTTCACTGTTATCAACTTAATAATTATTTTTTTTACCATCGCCACTCGAAAAAGTGCGTTTAATTCAACGCTAAGAGTGAATAAAACGCTGTTTTATTAACCGATTGAATAAAAATATTTTGAATTTGGAACAAGCGCGCATCGTAGGAATTATGTACAAAAAAAAACGTGCTGAAAGTATGGAGCTATTCCATAGATAAAGCCTCCCGCCAATTTTATTTAGGTTCTTTTTAGTGTCTTATCTTAGGGATATTTTCTAAAAAATATCCCGCCAAATGAATTAGGTTCTTTTTAGTGTCTTATCTTTGGATTCTTTTCTATATAATAGAAGGGATTAGATGTTCAGTTTTGCATTGCATCAGTCCATTCCATCAGTCTGGTACGATCTTCAGACTGTAAAAATTCAAAGTCTATACAAACTGATGAAATGGACTGATGCCAGACCGATCATGTAATTTCCCTCTTAGCGTGGTTGTTTTATGTCATTGGAATACTTCTAGTTTCACTATTTTCTAATGTTTAAATATTACTGATTACCTACCTAAATAATAAAAATGTAATAATTATAAATACTATAGGTATAAGTACTGCTATTTGTTTTCTCGCAGTCAATGGTAAAAAGTAGAGTACACAACTCGTGAAAAAAAAATTTCATCTCGGTCCTTTGTATCCCTCGAACTAAATCCCCTCTTTTTTCACTTGTTGTATAATCTACTAATCTCCCACATGTAGTTGCTCGTTTTACGTATTTTTACACGACTGCCCAAAGAGGAGTGTATATGTGTTTGGGGTTTATGTATGTTTGTGTTTATTTCGTTGTTTGTGGGTAGGTATGTGAGTTTTTTTATTCCACCATAACTACTATATCCCTTAACTGATTTGGATGTATGGGGTATCGTTAGAATTCTTGCATCATCCCGAGTGACAATGGCTATTTTTTTTTTTGGAAAAATTCAATATGGTGACTGTGCGACGCCCGAGGAGGTTCATATAAGGAGTGAGTACTAAACAAAAATTTTCACAATTCGTTTAAAAGAAATTCAACTGTATTGCCTTCGTCATAGAGTTGAAATTCTATCGATGACATTGACTGAAGACTCTACTGTGTGAATGAAACAACACTAGGTGGAGGTCGGTGTCTCGTTCGCACAATTGCCATTACAAAACAATAATACCACGATAGTAGGAAAAAAAAATGTACGTTACCAATCACGTAGTGTGTCAAAGTTAAGGATTCGGAGTGGAATATTGAAAATATACTACTTAAATATTAATTTAGAATAACACATAGTAATTGTAAAATAAAACTAAACTTACTCTTGATTTAATTAGATTTCTACAATAATGCTAATCAGCATTATTGTAGTTGTATAAATTCAAGTGTCAATCCTGGCAACTCCGATCCGATTTTGACTTTGGCGCCAAATTTCAATTTTAGAATTTCAATATTCGGGAAATATTCCTTTACAAAACTAGGGTGACCATAAATACTACACCATTTCTGATTTCCCAAAAACGAAATTGTTCTATCAATGGAAATAACTGGAAGTCGCAGGCGAGGGGTAAAGTTTATATTAATAATCAAATTCATGTTTATGCGCCGATTTCGATGAAACTCGGTTTTGGGCACTATTTTGATAAGAAAATAACAACGCATTTTTTAAATATTAAAAAATTCAAGATGGCGGCCAACTTTTTTGTTTATGGGCCGATTTCGATGAAACTCGGTTTTTGGCACTATTTTGATAAGAAAATAACAAAGCATTTTTAAAATTTCAAGATGGCGGCCAACTTTTTTGTTTATGGTCCGATTTCGATGAAACTCGGTTTTTGGCACTATTTTGATAAGAAAATAACGACGCATTTTTTTAATATTAAAAAATTCAAGATGGCGGCCAACTTTTTTGTTTATGGGCCGATTTCGATGAAACTCGGTTTTTGGCACTATTTTGATAAGAAAATAACAACGCAATGTTGAAAATTTAAAAATCCAAGATGGCGGTCAACTTTTTTGTTTTTGGGCCGATTTCGATGAAACTTGGATTTTCTTGTCAAAATCGTACCCAAAAACCGAGTTTCATCGAAATCGGCCCAAAAAAACAATAAAGTTGGCCGCCATCTTAGATTTTTAGTATTTTAAAAATTGCGTTTAAAAATCTTAGATTTTTTAATTTTTTCAATACATATTGTGTTATTATTTTCTTGTCAAATTAGTACTAAAAACCGAGTTTCATTCAAATCAGCCCACAAATAAAAGAGTTGGCTGCCATATTTTTTTTTTATATTTTTAACATTTCTTTGTTATATTTTGATCAAAATAGTAACAAAATCGAGTTTCATAAAATCGGCCCACGAACAATATAGTTGGCCGCCATTTTGTTTTTTTTTTTTATATTTTTAACATTGTGTCTTCGTAAATCTCTTGCACCCATTCTATTAATTTCACAAGTAAAGAAATTGGTGCAAGTATTTTAGACCTTATTGACATCTTTACCAAAATAACAGTTTTTAATGAAACAGCAAAGTAAATGTACAAGTATAATTATGGGATCGAATTATACAATCGAATTTCAAACGTCAATAAAGTCTAAAATCGTTTCCATCTTTTTTTAACTACAGATCACTAGACAATGTTTTCCTACTTTTACTTGTTTTTCCAACATCTATTTGTTTTTCCGAAGTTCACGCACATTGCATTTTTATTAAAAATTGGAATAAACTTTAAAGTTGCGTAATTATTTACACTTGAAATTAAATTGGATTGAATAAACTAGATTTTAATTGGTTGAATTACCATATTTAAAAAATAAAAACAAAAAAGCAACTTAATAAAAACGTGATAAATAATTTGTTCTTAAAAAATATTTTTTTTAAATAAATATTAATTTTCTTTTTTTTTTAGTTAACGAGCTAAACTAAAAATATACCACCGCCTATCAGAGTACTCGTCAAGACCATTCAAACGAGTCGAAACTCGATGGGGTTCCTATGGCATGGAATCCAGACTTCATCATCCGACCCTGAACCTCGTCTCCCGTCAGAGTACTTGTCAAGACAATTCTAATAAGCCCAAACACGATGGGGTTGTATAGTTTTATTCATCATAGAGTTCCTGTGGCGTTCTTCCGGCTCCATTATCAGATCACCTCAATGACACTTTAATATTGCATTTCCTTCCATTTCTGACCTGTGTTTAAAGTTTCAAGTCTCTAGCTCATCGGGAATTTGGTATAAAATCGTTTGCAAAATTTGTGCTCAAACAAACAAAAGAGCAAGCAACCTAATAAAAACGCGGTAAAAAGTGTTAATTATAAATAAAGAACTACCTAGGTATTTAAGTTTATATTAAACAGTTTAAAGTATTATGTATGTCTCCGGCCAACCATACGGTTTGGTCACCCTAATGAAGAAAAGGACACATACATCTTAGTAGGGCGGTAAAACAAGGTTTGAGGTTAGTTTTCGCACAAGTCATCACAGAAATACGAAAATTTGGTATCGATGCATTCAGTACGATGCCCTGATCTCAAATATATAAGATGACAAGCGCGAAAATGGTGGGGGTAGAAACTGTGACGTCATAAAGTTTTCAGTACCAAGAAATAATAAAAACATATCATGTGGTATACCAAATGAAAGGGCTTTGTGAGTAGATTACGAATATATAACACACTATAACATTTTCACTACTTGGTCTAACAAATTATGAGAAAACGTCGAAAGATTTCACGATTCCGGGTTGCCGTTGAACAGCTCTGGACTGAAAACGACTGAATGGATTTCTGCAAAATACTTATCAAATTACTTTAAACATCCTCTATTCTGGTGTCCAAAGGTAATTGACCAAAGATATTTAAAAATAAGAAAGTTACATCAATTTTACTAACAGCATAATTTTCTAAGATTTCTGTTTCCTATAATAGTCCAGTAGCTTCGGTAGTAAAATCGGTTTTGCTATCATTTTTTTTATTTTTTCTTATTTTTTTCCGGGGTCATAGGATAGCTTTGCTCTTGTAATAGGTATTTATGTTATCTTAATCTATATATATAAAATTCAAAGTCCTGACTGACTGATTGACTGATATATCAACGCACAGCCCCAACCGCTGACTTGGAGACTTAAATTTTGCACATAAATACCTTATACAGTAAAGGCATCTACTAAGTAAGGATTTTGGAAATTCCATCCCAAAAGGGGGGTAAAATAAGGGATGAAAGTTTGTATGAAAGTCCGTCAGTTTCGAAGTTAGGATCTTCAAATTTTGTATTTAGGCTGACAATTGAAAATTAATATTTATGTGTGCCTGCGTTTTTGACGATTGCATCCCCGAAGCGGTGAAAAGGTGGATGAAATTGTATCTGAAAAGTCCTTCATTTTCAAAGTAAAACTCACTAAATTTAGGCTTAGGGTTGGAAAGTAAAAATAAATATGCGAACACAGATTTCATATTTTATTGAAAATCAAAGGGGTTAAAGGTTATAAAAATAAATATGAGATGAATAAACCTAAAAATCGATGGATGTCGTCATGAAGTTCAACACGGTGGACATGATTCAACTTGTTAAGGGTTGAAATTTCATATGGAAAAGTAATGTTTGTAAAATAGACATTTCGACTTGAAACTTCGTAGGAGTATATACTTCTAAAATGGGACGGGGACGGGAAGTGGATAGGGGACGGGGAGGGGGACGGGGAGGGGGACGGAGACGGAGGAGGGGGATGGATTGGGGACAGGAACGGGGACTTGGATATATCTATTCTGTGATATGGACGGAGGCGGGGATAGAAATGGGATACTAATATCTCTGGACCCTATTCTGAATATTATAAACTAGCTTCCAGCGGCAACTTTGTCCACGTGGATATTCGAGAAAATCCTTAGGGAACCTTTAACTAGAATAAATAGTATTATATACATATTTCATCAAAATCCGATCAGCCGTTTTTACGTGTTTAGGTGGGTCCTAATTAATATTTGTACTAAAAAACCTGGGGGCTAATTGTCTAATTCAAAAAATCTATCGCAATCGCTTTCGTTTGACAGCTGGATGTGACACATCGCTGCATTTCTTTGGTAAGTTTTTATTTGTCCCAAAAAGAAGCTTCAATGTGTTACATCCTGAAAGCGATTGCGATAGATTTTTAAATTAGACAATAGAAAGGCTGTTTTTCAGCATACAGCGTTTCTTACCTCAGAGAGCTCGGAGTAGGAAGGAAACATTATTCATAGGGCACAATAGTACAAAAAAACCGGCCAAGTGCGAGTCGGACTCGCGCACGATGGGTTCCGTATCAAAAAACGGCAAAAAAATACATTTGTTGTATGGGAGCCCCCTGAAATATTAATTTTATTCTGTTTTTAGTATTTGTTATTAGAGCGGCAACAAAAATACATCATCTGTGAGAATTTCAACTGCCTACCTGTTGTCGTAATTAATATCGAGCAAAAAACGGCAAAAAAAATCACGTTTGTTGTATGGAAGTCCCCCTTAAATATTAATTTTATTCTGTTTTTTGTATTTGTTGTTATAGCGGCAACAGAAATACATAATCTGTGAAAATTTCAACTTTCTAGCTATCATGGTTCATGAGATACAGCCTGGTGACAGACAGACAGATAGACAGACAAACGGACAGCGAAGTTAATAGGGTCCCGTTTTTACCCTTTGGGTACGGAACCCTAAAAAGAAAAGTTCTGACATTTTGTATCGATTTTTTTTATAACATGTTGTGGTTGTGGCAGTTGGTGGCTAAAGTATAATCACCATTCTGCAGTTACTTTCGTATTTGTGAAGTCAAAGTAATTTTTTATTTTTTTATTTTTTTCACGCATCCGAATATACAGAAACTTTTTCTATTACTAAGGGAGCTTATTCCTATACCTACCTATAAAAAAATATTCAGCAAATTTGTTTTTTTCAGACATTCCCCATTAATGTCCTAAGTAGCGATTAAAAGTACTACTCAACTGATAAATAAAAAAACCGACTAAGTGCGAGTCGGACTCGCGCACGAAGGGTTCCGTACCAAAAAACGGCAAAAAAACATGTTTGTTGTATGGGAGCCCCCCTTAAATATTAATTTTATTCTGTTTTTAGTATTTGTTGTCATAGCGGCTACAGAAATACATCATCTGTGAAAATTTTAACTGTCTACCTGTTGTCATTATTCATATAGAGCAAAAAACGACAAAAAAATCACGTTTGTTGTATGGGAGCCCCCCTTTAATATCTATTTTATTTTATTTTTAGTATTTGTTGTTATAGCGGCAACAGAAATACATCATCTGTGAAAATTTCAACTTTCTAGCTATCACGGTTCATGAGATACAGCCTGGTGACAGACAGACAGACAGACGGACAGTGGAGTCTTAGTGATAGGGTCCCGTTTTTACCCTTTGGGTACGGAACCCTAAAAACATCTACTTCAGCCCATAGGTCAACGATACCTGAAAATGCGGGACAAATTATAATGTCGTTTTATATATAACGGGTGTAACAAGACCTTCAACGAAGCCAAAGTCCACGTATTCCGCCCATCATCAGGATCATTTTTGTCTCATAGACTATACCTGGGAAACCAATAGCTAAGAAGTTGTTGAAGGTCAAGGTCAAAAATTTTTTTTCAAAATTTTTATGTAATATTATTTTATTCTACTACCTACTTTTTGTTTAATGAAACATTATCAAAATTTTATGTATTTCGTAACAAACAATGGCTTCAAAACGACGTCACTAGTTGTATCTCATAAGCATGCACATAAACGCTGTCTTTCAACTTGGCTGCACGCAGTTGTGTAGCATATACTCGCAGGCGCGGTCTGTTGTACGCGTTACATTGCGTGATAAAGTATGCAATACTTTTTTACACCAAAAATGAAAATCGTTTCCCAGCAATAATTTTGAACAGAAATGGTCATGACGATGGGCAGAATACGTAGACCTCGGCTTCGTTGAAGGTCTTGTTACACCCGGTATATAGGTACTTAATTCTCACATAATTACTACAAAAGAAAAGAACCTAGGTACTATGGGCAACAACGTCACTTAACCAGTTTGCAACAAAATTCGTGTGCGCGCGTATCGCCCCTGCACGAACTAAACGTATGTGACAGCTTGCGCGGCGTGCAAGCGATTTTAACCTTAGCAGTGGTTAAGCGACGCTGTTGCCCATGGTACATCTGTTTGTTTTACATCGCGTTAGGATCTCAGGTACACTCCACATCTGTTATAAACTATATCTTCGTCTAGTGAGAAAGTTTGCAATTTATAATATTTTAATTTTTGCAGTCTCACATATCCGAAAAATCTGGATATACAAAAAAATTATAAATTCTGTAAGAATAAAACCGTCTTAATTTGGACTTCCAATTACGGCACTTGCAATGTAGAATAGTCTTTTATATCAATTTTGGGTCAATGGGTCTTTTTCGGTAAATAAATACCACAAAATAAATACCTATTTTCCCATACATTTTGTTCTGAACGTCTACTGTCTTAGGAACAAGCGTACGCAGCGACATCTACAATTAGCTTTGCATTGCAACCCCATTGTCCTACCTATTTAAAATGTATTGTAAGCTTTTTGACTCGACGCCTTAATGCGGGTAGCTTTAGTATGTCATGCTCTCTTTAATCATTTCTGCGGTGGTGTCGTGTGGGACGGGTCGTTACGTTCCCTCAAATATGGTTGAGCGAAGCGATGGCTGGTCCATGCGTCATGCTCGTGAACGGGTGCTGCCAGTGGGAATGGGTCTACTTCTGAGTACCTATCTTAACGCGTATTGAATTGAAAGAATTGCGTTTTTTTTTATGTCTTGCATCAAGTGTTTTTTGGTTCGAGAAGCAGACAGAGTGATTTCTCAACTATTTGAAAGTTATTTACTCTCACATTTACCTATCTGAATGTAGTAGATATTTAATTTTAACCTACCTACCCATTGTGTGCAAACTTTTGTTAATTATTGTGATGGAAAATGACCTCACTTTAAACTTAAATGTTAAGTTTAATGAAAGTTAAATTTAATGTAATTTAAAACTATGGGTGTAATTGAGCCTGAAATAAATGCATTTTATTTATTTATTTAAGCGTGGAGCTCATTTTTCAATGTTGACGACTCTGTATGAAATATACAGGGAGAAAAAAGCAGCTCTTGCCGAGTTTCTTGCCGGTTCTTCTCGTTACAAGGTCTCCCGCTTAGGGTTTGCGAACCGATGGCGTAGCTTCTGTGACATTCACAAGTGCTTGTAACAGCCTAGACTGAATAAATTATTTTTGAATTTTGAATTTTTTGAATTCATTTCCGATTAAAATCTAGAAACAACCGGTGAACAAATAAGTAAATGAAGATCTCATTAAGACCTTTCATTTCATCAAACCATCAGTCTAGGATGAATACTTTCCGAGATATTGCTGTTTTAAATTTGACAGCTGTCATTTATAATGAAGATCTCAGTAAGAACTTTCATTGCTTCAAAGACCGCATCATTCTAGGATGTGTATTTTTCGAGATAGTGGGTGCATTCTGCCAGATTAATCTCTGAGTCATCGATCGCGGTTCGCCATAGAGTAAATTTTAACCATGGAAAGTAATTTGTATGGATTGTTCAATATTTTACTTTCCATGGTTGAAATGTACTCTACGGCGATCGATAACTCAGAGATTTGTCTGGCAGAATGCACCCATTGCAATTTCAAGTTTGACAGCTGTTGTCTGAAATGAAGATAATAGGCCTTTCATTTCTTTAAAGACACCATCAGTCTAGGATGAGTACTTTCTGAGATATTGTTGTTTTAAGTTTAACAGCTGTCATATGAAATGAAGATCTCACCAAGATCTTTCTTTTCTTCAAAGATACCATCAGTCTAGGATAAGTACTTTCCGAGATATTGCAGTTTTAAGTTTGACAGCTGTCATCTGAAGGGAATCTTACTAAGACCTTTCTTTCTTCTAGGCACTATCAGTCTAGGATGAGCACTTTCCGAGATATTACTGCTTTAGGTTTGACAGCTGTCATCTGAAATGAAGATCTCACCAAGACCTTCCTTTTCTTCAAAGACACCATCCGTCTAGGATGAGCACTTTCCGAGATATAGCCGTTTTAAATTTGACAGCATTCATCTGAAATGAAGATCCTACTAAGACGTTTAGTTTCTTCAAAGACACCAGCAGTCTAGTATAAGTACTTTCCGAAAAATTGCCGTTTTAAATTTGACAGCTGTCATCTGGAATGAAGATCTCAACATGAATTGTATTTCTTCAAAGTCGTCATCTATGAATCTCGGATACTTACACCCGTATTAAAGAACAACACCCAAACCCGTGATCATGCAGTATGCCGCGGGATGCCGCAGGACCCTTTAGTATGTTACGACGTGCTATGTCGCGTCGTGCCAGGCCATGCTGTTGTGGCCGCAGGATACCACACGATGATTCGGTACGCCCTAAGCGTGCCGTGCCACCCCATGCTGCGCCATGCCGTCAGTGAGCGCAGGCCATGATTATATTGTTACCTACCCAACCAGCAAAAGTTAGTTGTATAGTAGACCATAGAACGTTTTGGAAAAACTAATCGGTGGTCCATTAAAAGGCCAAAGAAGGTGCATCTACAAAGAAAGTGGCGCAATTATCTCCATTCAGTATTAAAGTACAACTATAGCGGTATCAGGCATGACGATTTTGGCCTATTACAGTTGATGTAACAGTAACGCAATCTCTATTTGATGATATACAACGCTACTAAAGTATCTTTTTGTACTATAAAAGAGTTCATGATTCCATCACTTCACTAATATTCATCATTCATTCATTTTACATTCGTTCACGCCGCTTGAGTGTCTCAGTGTTTTTAAAGACAAAAAGATAATAAAAAGAGAATATACTAGGATTATCATGGTGGAGTTAAATATTATTTTATTATGAAATTATTCGTCTCTTACGGGAAAAATGACGTGCGACTGTAATTTTTCTGATAAACTATGTATGACTTTACGACAATATTTAAATGCCCCCCTCGAATTATTGAGTTTTACTAAAATAATTTCGAATTTTTAAGTCATAAACATACTTCCAGCTTCCTGAACTCTATTTTTTTTATTATTTTATTGGTGATGGGCTCTTTTCTCCGCATTTAGACTCCCATTTGGT
This sequence comes from Agriphila geniculea, assembly GCA_943789525.1. Lineage (NCBI taxonomy): Eukaryota > Metazoa > Arthropoda > Insecta > Lepidoptera > Crambidae > Agriphila > Agriphila geniculea. Next base: position 3,817,998 of record OX038881.1, read on the forward strand.
CCGTTATGCGTGAACACAGCATTGGTGTGGCTAGTCAAGCCATCCTAGCTCCTTCCAGAAGCGCAGAAGCCTCCTGGGGCGTTCACAGTAGGGTGGGCCGATTTCAATTATTTTAGATTTTTGTCTCACAAGACCCCTCAAAAGTTGCGTAATGCGACGTAGATTATAGGAAAAATAACAAAAAGAAACTTGCTGACCATTTTGAGCCCTCTACCATCGATCAAAGTTTGGTAAAATATCAATATTTTCATAAATTTGAAACCCATGTGTTTTCTGGTTAATGAGTATTCTTTGACCATTTTATTGGTTTACTAATGTACCCTTTATTTAATCTTTTCAACAAAAATTGATATGCAAGTATTTTAAAATAATTCACGTTTTGACATGTTTCGCGCGGCAAAAATAGCTGTAGTTTGCTATAAGAACACGTCACAGTCTTGTTAGAACCACTCATTTGAATGCAACAAAAATATTGTTTTCTGATAAAATAACAGTTTTTCTTGGTTTTTGCAACTTAATATTAAATTATTGTAGACCAAAATGAGCGCTGGTTCCACATTCAGTCCTTTATTCCAAATAAAGGACTGAATGTGTCAAACTGTGACTGTGTGTTGTGAACCTATTCTGAACTCGATCACAAGAGACTTCCTACAGTAAGTGACGTTATTAAGTTTATATTATTCAAAAGACACGAACTAAAAGAAAAATATAATGGAAAACAACCGTCTAATAGCGAAATTTTCATGTTGGTAACTCAAGAACTCGAATGTATATGGAAAAATGCATCAATTCCTACCGATTCTCAAGAACGCATGAAACAAATGTTAAAGTCTCATATTGATAAATATCTTTCATTCATAAGATACCCGAACTCTAAAAAAACGAAAATTTTAACCAGAAATTGAATGATTTTATAACCTTTAGTTCGCATACTTTATTTGATATAGCTTCATGCAAATGTGAAGAAAACTGCACTTGTCCGAAAAAAATAAAAGTTCCTACCAAGAAAAATTCCATTCCTCAAAGAGGTGACAGAAAAATGATTATAGGTAGTATTGACAGAGCAGAAACTATTAAACTTCAGAAAAAGAACTTAATAAAATTACAGAGCTTAACTCGTGAGTTTTCTGGCCCAATAGGAAAAAGCTTGGCTGCATGTGAAAATAACGATGTGGTGAATTTTATACCAGTATCTGGTAATATACCTCAAATGGATGCTACTAAAGATCTAAGTACCGACTAAAAATACCTTTTTGAGATAAGTCAGTCAGTCTGGCTTTTGCTCACCAGAATTGGCAAATCGTCAACCAGGGAAAATGGCACATTCGAGGTGGCTTAGCTTTGCCAACCGCATTCTCAGACTTTACACAAGTACAAGTGATCCTTCTGAAAATCTGAAGAATATTGTGAACTACATCATGAAAGTTTATGCTCCAGTTTGGTTTTTTATTAAAAATCAACCAAATTTGAAAGATGGACCACATCATATTTTTAAATTGATTAATTTTTCTAGAGATTTACCTGAAAATGTAAGAACTATCATTGATCCAGTGATACAAAGAAATGCTTTTTTCTGCCACCCAGAAAACTTGCTGCTAGCAATGTTGTATAACTCAAAAGATCATGTGCGACAACTCGCTGAAGCGCGAATTTTAAAAGCTAGGCTTTCCGGTACTACCGCACCGATACGGAATTTGAAACCCCCAAAGTTAAACTTTATGGCTGAAAACTATATTGACTTGTTATTATGGCAAGATCTAGTAATTACTCCACCGCCAATCCTTACAAAATATAGTAACGAAGAATAACAAGACATGGCAAAAAAAATCAAGTGCCTTTGTACGATTATCCTTGCCACACTCAAGCCGTAGAAAGGTCGGTGAAACTGGTAACTGAAGCATCTCAACGTGTCATTGGGAACCTGCTAGGGATGGTTTCATCAAGAATACCCTTAAATCACGTTCAGAAATGCCCGAATTCGACGGCAAAAATCAATTTAAATGTAGTGAAAAGTGAAGATTTTTTTGTAATTTTAAAACTTTGATTTTATTATTCCTATGTGAATATTTAATAGAAATGGTTATAATTACTTTAAGTATAGTTTGATTTATTCCCCGTCGTTAGAAAAAACATAAAAAATGTTATTAGAACATGCATAAATAATTATTTTAAAATTAGTGAAATTTGATAAAAAAAACATTTTGTGACTGCTGGTAGAGGGCTAAAGATTTTACATTTTTCAACATTTAATAATGTATTTAGGATCTACGCAATCAGCCGCAACTTTTAACACCTCTTGCGTTATGAAATTCGAAAAAAAATTTTTCTCCATACAAAATCGGCCCACCCTAGTTCACAGGCTTCTAGGAGCGACCTCACGTCTTTGAGGATTTCTGCCCGGTGTGTGGCCAAACCCACGCACTCCAGGATCACGTGGGCGGCTGTTTCTTCTGCGTCCAGGCATCCTCTACATAGGGGACTGTCCGTCGCATTCATGATGAATAGTTGTCGGTTTAAAGCTAGATGACCTGTAAGTGTACCTACAACTATTCGGAGGTCTGGACGATTAAGGCTGAGCAGTCTACAGGTCAACCTCGGCGAGACTGCGGTCATCGCCAACTTGGACTGTCTACAGCTTGTTAGATCTACCCAACGAGTATTATGTGCAGCACGAGTACGTTGTCTTACCCATGAGCGCAGTTGGCTGAACGGGAGTGGCAGGATGGGTATGGGTCCTGCCACTATTGTAGAAGATCCCCTTCTAGCCAGCTCATCGGCGGCGTCGTTCCCGTGTGATCCACTATGCCCTTTAATCCATTGTAGGATTTCTTTGTTGTTGGATGCTAGACGATCCAAAACTCGGTGGCATTCGTAGACGATACTGGAGTTGATCGTGTTGGCCTCCAGTGCTGTTAGGACGGCCATACTGTCGGTCAGTATGCGGATGTTTAGTTCCTTCATACCTCTAGACAGGGCCGTGGTAGCGGCATTTATTATTGCAACACATTCGCATTGAAATATCGAACTGTGTTGGCCTAATGCTTGTGATATTTTGATATTTAGGTCTTGTGAGAATACTCCAGCTCCAGTACCAGTCCCCATCTTGGAGCCGTCCGTATAAATTCGGACTTCATGTATGCCGGAGTAATCTCGGTCACTTTCTACTAACTGTATTCGGTATTTCTTTTCGAAAATATATTGTTTAGGGATCCTGTCGCATGGGGCAGCGATTAGTGGCTCATGTTTCACTAGATTATTCCACAAAGTGGAGTGGCCTCCAGGGCCAGGGCCCTCTCGGTTGTACCACAGACCCAGGTGTTTAAGCCTTATAGCAGCCATGGAGGCTTCCTGTTGTATAAACAGGTCCAGGGGTGCCAGATCCAGAGCTACTTCTAGGGCGGCTGTGGGGGTAGTTCGCATGCAGCCGGTTATCGCAGAACATGCCAATCTTTGGAATTTCTGCAGCTTGTTGATGACGGTGCTTTGCTCTGTTTTGGACCACCAGGCAACGGCTCCGTATGTAATTATGGGACGTATAACAGTTTTATACAGCCACATCGTTATTTTCGGTAAAAGCCCCCAGCTTTTGCCAAGTAGTCTTTTACATTGGCAAAAGATGATGGTGGCTTTGTTTAGCTTTCCTTCGAGATGTCTATTCCAGAGGAGTTTGTTGTCTAGTATCACTCCTAGATACTTGACTTCCTTGCTAAGGGACAGACTGGTATTGAAAAGTTTAGGAAGTTTAAGATTGCCCAGACTTCGTTTGTTTGTGAACATGATCATTTCCGTCTTTGTTGGGTTCACTGTTAGATTGTGTTTATTGCACCACTGTTCGACGACCTTCAATTCCTGAACTCTATTATAGCACTCGTTATGTCAGATAACAACCGCTATTACATGAAACTGACTGTAGCATTAATAATTACGCCACATCAAAATGTCAATATTGTTGTAGAAGAGCGATAGAAATGCTTTAACCAAACTAAATTATCTTTTAAAAGCATTGCTAACCCACCTTTATACACCGTAATTATGGTTTAAAAGAGAAAGGATCTCCGTTATAGTTCCATTGTGTAATAGAGGGACTATAACAGTTATAAAAAACAATCCTGCTCTAAAATAGTGTCTTGATGATTACCACTACGACTATAACGAGTGTTAACAAGCCTTTATATCACAATTAAGCTACATAAATGTAATTTGAAACTCAGTTATATCACCAAATCACCCTGTTGTAGACTTTTTGTGCCCAGTATAGCACTATGTTCTGTTACGACGATCTAAAAACCTACAATTTGACGATATTGCCCTATTCTTGAGTTTTCATCTCTACTGTAACGAAAGACCCATTATAGTTCATTCAGAACCTTTATTTTTTTTTTTTTTTTATTTAGGAACAAACAGTTACTTACATAAATTGATTACATAGAAAGAGCTACAAAATAAACCTATAGTTCCCTAATTTTTAAAAATCATAAAAAAAAATATTTGGTTATATTTTTATTATTTTTAGGTTATATCTTTATTACGTAAATCAGGCACATTAGGACTATAGTAAACACTGTTATAAAGTTATACCGTTGTATACAAGTCACATTGGAGGTTGCTATAACGCCTGACTATAACAGCTATACAAAATCGCGAAGTAAACCTTTGCATCAATTCCTAATAGGTCGTTTTTGCTGTATAAACTTATAGAGCCAAAATGTAGTGTCAAACGCTTTTATACAACAATCGGTCACCGTCCAAACCTTTATACATCGTTTACTCAGCTTTTTTGAGATATAAGGTTTGGTTATAGTACAAAATTGCTGGTTGGGTAGGTTACGCCGTCGATTACATAGACGACAGTGATGCCGGCGCCGTGTAACACTGTAGTAGAGCTCTCTATGATATGAAGAATGTACTGTGACAAAGGTCAACCCTGCTGGTTTTTATGGATCTCTGAATGCGAAAATAGGTTGATCTCCTTATGACAAGAAAAATATACTGTGACAAAGTTCAACCTCGCTGCCACTATTTAAAGTTTCGTTTCGTCAAAATCCGTTCAGTGTTTTTGCGTGATGAGAATTCAGTCAGACAGACAGACAAGACATTTTTTAACGGTTCTAACATGTTCAGTTAACGTACCGATTTTAAATCGCTCTGGTTGTTTTTTTTTCGAATATATTCAATTTACAGACTTTTTTGCGTTTACGATTTTATTGAAGGTATAGATTATATTACTATCAAAATGTTGTACCTAGTAAGTATAATAAATTATTGCAAATGTAGTCTCCTTTGCTTTCCTGACATTTATTTTAATTTTTAGGACATTTGTTTTTCAATGTTCCGATTTTATTCAAAATAAACTTCCACACAGTTTTCAAGGTCGCAATTTTAATCTATTATTAAAAGCTCATCTGATGCAAAAAAATTCAAAACTCCTCGTATTATTTCCAAATAGAGTGAATTTTACCGACTTGACTACTGGACTATTATAGGAATCAGAACTTAGAAATAACAGAAAATTATGCTGTTAGTAAAATTGATGTAACTTTCTTATTTTTAAATATCTTTGGTCAATTACCTTTGGACACCAGAACAGAGGATGTTTAGAGTAATTTGATAAGTATTTTGCAGAAATCCATTCAGTCGTTTTCAGTCCAGAGCTGTTCAACGGCAACCCGGAATCGTGAAATCTTTCGACGTTTTCTCATAATTTGTTAGACTAAGTAGTGAAAATGTTATAGTGTGTTATATATTCGTAATCTACTCACAAAGCCCTTTCATTTGGTATACCACATGATATGTTTTTATTATTTCTTGGTACTGAAAACTTTATGACGTCACAGTTTCTACCCCCACCATTTTCGCGCTTGTCATCTTATATATTTGTGATCAGGGCATCGTACTGAATGCATCGATACCAAATTTTCGTATTTCCGTGATGACTTGTGCGAAAAGTGTTTTCTAAGCGTCTTTTCTCAGATTACCGCCGCTCTATCTACTTGACCTCTCTGTCGGCTCGTTTTGGGGCGAAGCGCTCATTCCGGTTTATAGTACTATTTCCATGGCGACGCCACTTTCAAATGTGAAAAAAATTTTTTTTTCTTCTATTATTACAATATGGGCATCAAATGAAAGGCCTTAATATACACATTCCAAAACTATACAATTTGTCACTAAAATTAATGAAATAAAAATAAATAAATTAAAAAATATTAAAAACACGACTGCCCTGCCAAAAACGAACTAAAAAGTTAAATAACTAGGTATTATTGCAGTCGGGGGACCTCTTTGATCAAAAGTTGTTCCATAAAATGGTCCCCCGACTGCAATGACACCTAGTTATTAAACTTTTTAGTTCGTTTGTCGTGTTTTTAATATATTTTTTTTTTGTTATCCACAGTTTGTCGCCTGTTAAGGTTTTTTGTCGCCAACAAAATAAACCGCTGCCGGGTTTAGTATTTAAGTATCCTATTAACAGTCGCCTTTATTATTTCCAGTCACTCAATTAAAAATATCCCAAAATTTTATAGTGTAAGAACTGCTTTCGTACTCACTAACGATAACGCATGGTCGAATAATAAGATTATTTCTGTGATCTGTGGATTATACAGTACACTGCATGGTCAGGTGATTTTCATTTATGCTGTTCTGATTTCGTGGAATTCCGACCACAGATATTCGTGATCCCATCCACAAATATTTGAATTCAGGCACAAAATACTGTTTTCTAATCATATTCTTCTTAACTGAGAGGCTTGATACGAAAACCTTTCGCATTTTGTCAATACCTTACGTAGGTAAAAAAGCCTTAAATACTATTGGTTTGTGTTCTTGAAACACCAAGTTTTAGGCCAAAATTTCCCTAACATATTCATTTCAGCTCTTTGAAATTTTAAACTCAAGTAATAATTTAGGCCTGGTTTACATTAGTCAAGTAGACGACCGAGTCGAGTAGCGAGTAGAAATACATTGCTTGGCATGTTCGTCGATTTTAAAAGAACGTCAAACACACCACGTAATGAACTTCTACTCTCCTAAAGCACTCTACTAAAGACTAAGATAATGTAAACCAGCCCTTAGGTAAAAGAGAAACAACGACCTTCATTGCTCGATTTTTCGTAGCGTGTAAAGTAAAAGAATCTACTTTCTAAAGAACCGTATTTTAACTATAACGAATTATCTGCATCGATTCGTACGCAGTGCGTACTTCGTAGTAAGCTTAAACGAAGGTTTAGGGAGCTTCAAAGAATTCCTTATAAAGTCTTACGTGGGGGGTGATTGATGTAGACTAGAGTTACGTAAAGGACCCATTCTCTGATAAAAGATTTCGCTCGTCCTTACCCAAGGTTTTATTTATGTGCGTAAGTGGGAATGTGTCTTTTAGCCCGTGCTAACATAAAACCTAACGGAATTGCTACTAAGAATATGAAATATAGAACATTTCAGAGGAGAGCTCCGAATTACCTCAGAAATGTGCGAATTTACATACTTCGCGTATAAAATGGAAGTGTGGTTTTTTTACGTTTCAAATAACCCATTTCGCAGCTTCAAGTATCTACATTTTAATGTTCGAAGTGTCGTTTGGTTACGGATTTCCGCATATCTGCATTTGTGCACACGACTGGCGTTATAAACGCAGAGTCAAAGTCGGATATTTAAAGTTTTCATCAGTTGATCTGAATGGTCAACGAGCATAATGGTAAACGGTCGCAAATTGGTAAAGGAGCGAAATGGTAAAAGCAAAACTTCGAAAGCGCACTTTGGTTCTTACCAAAGCAAACAAGCAAGTAGCAAGAATGGTAAAAGCGCAAAATGGTAAAAAAAGTATTTTTCATGTTATAAATAATCATTTAATTTTTTCAAAATTTGTCTTTTATTCTTAGAAATTCCTTGTATTTCCAAAATAATTGTGGAAAGCAGGAGAGTATAGGTGTTTAATACATGAAATGTATTTTTAACCGACTTCAAAAAACAAAAAAAGGAGGTTCTCAGTTTGACCTGAATGTATGTATGTATGTTTGTTCGCGATTATCTTGCGTTTGGCTGAACCGATTTTGATGCGGTTTTCAGAAAAGTATTTTCTTAGGAGAAGGCTTTAGTATTTTAACCGACTTAAAAAAAAGAAGGTTCTGAGTTTGACTCGTTTGTACATATATTTGTCCGCGATTATCTCGCGTTTGGCTGAACCGATTTTAATACGGTTTTCAGAAAAGTATTTGTTACACTTAGGAGAAGGTTTTAGTATTTTAACCGACTTCAAAAAAAGAAGGTACTGAGTTCGACTCGTATGTTTGTCCGCGATTATCTCGCGTTTAGCTGAAGCAATTTTGATGCGGTTTTCAGAAAAGTATTTGTTACACTCAAGAGAAGGTTTTGGTATTTTAACCGACTTCAAAAAGGAGGTTCTTTTCTCAGTTTGACCTGTATGCATGTTTGTCCGCGATTATCCCACGTTTGGCAAAACCGATTTTTCTACCTAGCAAGTAAGTGTAGAAAATATTGTTCGCAAAAAATGCATAGTTTTGGCCCTGGAGCGCAAACATTTCTAAAATTGCGCAGGTTTTCAGAAACTGCTACCTTCTTATGCTTTTATCATTTTTTTTCTACAATGGAGTAACATAGAGCAATTATTTTTACTTTTTTGTATAGCAAGAAGTAGTAGCATGTTACTCAAATGAATCATTTACGAAATTAGCAAGACCTTTATAAATATTTTAATTGGAATTTATGTTGAAAATTTCAAAAAACAAAATTTGTTCTCTAAAACATTTGCTTTCATATTTGGATAACGAATAACACGAGTTTTTTTACTGTGCATTGTAGACCCATATCGCCGCTCTCTATATATGTCAACAAAAAAAAAAATTGAATAACTAAGTTTATTAAATTAATTTTTGAATGATTGAAAATGGTAATATTAAAAAAATATTTATTTTAAAATATCTTGAAAATGGTTCACTTTTGCTTATACTATTTTATTTTTATTTATTACTTAGGGAAACATACAGCTTTAAATAGTACATAGTAATAGTAAAACATAATTTCAGTACATTAGCCAAAAGAGTTTCCACCACTAAATTGTACATTACGTTGAACAGACAAATTATGTAGGCAAACAGATGTAAGTTAAGTAAAGATATTACAACGAAAAAGTTTAATTTTTAAATGACAAATTATTACGGGTGTAATTAACTGATATTAATCTATAAAAGTTTACAATATAGCAAATTTATTATTGAACATAATCTTATCTATTTTCCCCCATCACCCCTTATACATGAATCCGGTCTAATTTCCAATAACCCTGTATACATCGAGTCTTATGCCTCCATAACCCATTTTATCTTTTTTTGTTTTTTTGAGATTGTGAGTGAACTAAAAGTCTCATAGACTTCGTTTTGGGCTCTAATAAAAGGTAAATAAACGTACTACAAAATATTTTTGTGACTTTTCTCTATAAGACAAGCGGTTTTTCCAATATTTCACAAAATACGTGAGTAAAACCGGAAAATTTCAATTTTTGAGAAAAATGTTTCATCTTTGAAGTGCAATAGCTTGGCTCCTTTGGAGTCAATAGAGCTGCAATTAAGCTTAAATTATAGGTAACTTCATGCAGTTTATAAGTGTAGAAAACATCTTTCGCAAAAAATGCATAGTTTTGGCCCTGGAGAGCAGGTAGTGAAAAAAGTCCCAAGTTTTTCTCGATTTGCTCAGCTTCCACAGGTTTTTCGAAGTTGCAAATTTGAATTCACACTACCCTAACAGACCCATACAACATACCAAAAATGCAGAACTACATCACGCTTTGCGAATTTAGCCTCTTTTTTGTCTATTTCCAACGGCCTATATTATTTTTTAGAGGTAAGAGTGGGGTTTTGAAGTCGGTTTTTTTGTTTTTAAATCATTTTTGATTTTTTTTACCATTTTGCTCTTTTACCAATCGCTTTTGACGTTTTGCTCTTTTACCATTTCGCTCCTTTGCCATTTTGCGACCACGTACCATTTCGCTCTTTGATCATTACTCGCCTAAAGGCCATAGGGTTGAGGTAGCAAATTGGTGTGGTGAACGTAGCGTCCATAGAGGACACCTCAACTATTTTAAATCGATAGCTTAGGCCGGCCTATGTCGTCACGACACTGAATGCTATCTACTTTCCACCAAGAACAATAGGTGCGTCTAACATTCTCCCATACGCGACTGAATGGCCAACCGATGTTTATGCAACGTCTCCCGGCTGTGTGCGCCCGCGCCGGTAATTTTCCAATAGAGCGCACCTATCTGTGCTAGATGTCTATTTAGATTTAGCATGTTGACATCAATTAGCGTGACCCGGTGAACGAAATGGAGACTGACATGTTTAGTTAATTGTGCTTGGGGTTTATTAAAATATTCTGAAAAGATCGAATGAGAAGGTCGATTTTTTTTACACGACTGCCCAAAAAGGAGTGTATATGTGTTCAGGGTTCATGTATGTTTGTGGGTATGTGAGTTTCTTTATTCCACCATAACTTCTAAATAGCTCAACGGATTTGGATGTATGGGGTATCGTTAGAATTCTTACATCATTCCGAGTGACACTGGCTATATTTTTTTGAAAAAAAGTCAATATTGCGACTGTACGACGACGGACGCCATTTTCATATGAAAACAATAATTATTGCAATATGGGCATCAAATGAAAGGCCCTAATGAGCACATCTGAAAACTATATAATTTGTCACTAAAATGTGTGAAATAAAAATAAATAATTTTAAAAAAATATTAAAAACACGACTGCCCTGCCAAAAACGAACTAAAAAGTTAAATAACAAGTGTCATTGCAGTCGGGGGACCGTTTTATGGAACAATTTTTAATCAAAGAGGTCCCCCGACTGCAATGACACTTGTTTTTTAACTTTTTAGTTCGTTTTCGTTTTTTTTTTGGTTTTGAAAATATAACTACTGGTTTAAAGGTTGGTCCACAACATCTGTTTAGCAGATTCGCAAATAGAAAATCTATTTCGCTAAATACTAAAAGAAGTTATCTGTAAAAGTCTCTGATATGCTTATCGAAGTTTGAATTAATAAACTTTTTCCGAACTTAAAAAAAAAAGAACTAGGTATAATTTAATAGTAGGATGAACTGTTGAAGCTTCATCTTAAGTTTAATAAATGTAAAGATACTTAAATAACTTTTATGTTCACTTAAATACAACAATGGCATTATCCTGGTTAAAAATTATCGGGACATACACAACACTACAAACAAATAGCTCGTATGTCAGTGATAAGTTAATTATAATTATTATCCTTTTATCGTGTTCCATTATAAAGTGAACGTAAACAATTAAATAATAATTGATATTTTAATTTAGTATAATACATTTAATGAGTTCAATTAGTATGTTGATGAGCGACTATCGAATAGCTATTCGTTAGTTGGTTTTAATTGTTTTTTTAAATCAGATTGCATAAGTTTTGTTAATTTGTTTATATTTTTATCAAAAATCAGACAGTTTGTGAATACAAACCTAAAATTGAAATACTTTTGCTAGGTAGTCTAGGTACCTAATTTATAGATAACTTGAAAAATACCAATTATTTTTACGTTGACGACGCAAAGTAGGAAAACGTGTAAGCTCAAATCTTCCGATTTTTGAATTAAATCAATGGAAATTCGTATGAATGTCTGTCTTCATGTTTACACGATTGCAGGAAAGTTTCGTCATTTCCTTGTCACATGTGGTTCGTTCGTAATCGTAACGTGCATGACGACGTCATGTCTCGAAGTGTCTGCCTGCACTGCAGCCTTGATGTGGCGCGCCGGCATTATTTGCAGCAAAACTTTTGCATTCAAATTGTTTTAATAACCTTCGATGCATTCGCTTTTAGTACTTATATTTTCAATATTTAAATGTGGATGGAGCGAGGTTAGGGAAGCGACCATGATGGATTCTTTATTTTGCGATGTATTATTTACGCGGAAAGAGTAAAACGGGTCGAATTGAGTACCTCCCTCCTTTTGAAGTCGGTAAAAATACAAACTTTCTAAGACAGTATTGATGAAAAAAATGATTATACTTAAGGCTGCGAAAACACTTGTCTTTGTCTTTTTCTTTACGTGTAAAGAGTATGGAAAATAACCTCAGTTCTGCACTTTTCAATGTTTTTCGTTGTTTTTTTATCATAATCTTTAGCACAATTATTTTTCTCAAAAAATTAATGGAGCTACTTCACAGTACGTTAAAGTGTATTTACACTAACCTACCTAAAAAGCACGCTTGTAAGTGTGTATTGTTGTCTAAAGAGATTCGAGAAAATTCGAAATGCACTTCGACATTTCAAGTTTGAATTTATTCTCACGAAAGCGCACGCTGTTGATCTGAGCAAAAATACGGATTTTACGATTGCGTTGTTGCTGTTTGTACTGGGGAAAATGCCGGGCATTTTGGGCGGATTGGGAATATTCCCAATAAGCGCCCATAAATTCTCGCCCACTGGGCATTTATCGGGCCTTTATTTTGTATAACATAATATATGTACAAAATATATTTTACTTTGAAAGTTAATTTATTTAGATAAATTAGTCATAATTCATTGATAAAAGCCTAAATACATATATGTTCCAACCGTGCCGGTAGCATACTTCACGACAAATTTTTGAATAAGTAAAATATCGGTGGTTACCATCTATGTAAGGGAAGACGCCTAACATGCACAAGATGCCAGATTTTTTAGGAAAATGCCTGTGTATAGTAGAAAAACGGCCGCGCAGAGCGCTTTTAGTCAGTTTCATCCACTAATATATGTTACAATCTAAGGTCCGTGCATGACTTCGTCTACGTGAACATTTATAGGTATTGCTATCCCCTAGGAGACGAGAAAAGTATTTTTTCCTGGATGAAAACACCCCTGACAACGTGTGTGCAAAATTTCTTTACTAAGCTTTACGAACAAACAGATTCGCCTTCGCATTTATGATTTAGCTATGGTTTTGTTGATTGCTTTTGGTACGGTCTTAACTAAACTTAAATAAAAAAAAAAAAATACCAAAAAGTCAAATTTTAATGCATTTTTCTTAAATCACTAATAGTTTTTTTTCATAATAATTTTTCATTTAAGCGTCGTTGAATAATGTTTTTATTCTGCCCTCGGATTGGGTATTTATTGGACACTTATGGGTTTATTCTCAAAGCGCCTGGATTTTTTCCCAATTTTCCCGCCCGGGCGGAAACCTTTTCCCATCTATAGTCCTATCTGATCCTATTATTTTGTTGTATTGCGTGTATAGTTGCAAATAAACCGGTTTTAAAGCAGATTATGGTTTAATACCACGACCATGTTTTCAGTAAGTAAATTAATCAAATATTCTTTAAAAATTAAAATAATTATACCTACAGGTACTTTAATTGAAGTATTAGTATTAGGTACTATTTCATTGATGTACTGAACTGAAAACGTGATCGTGGTTTAAACCATATCTGGTTTAAAACCGGTTTATCTGCAACTACTTATAAAGTAATTGCGTTGCGTGTCATCAACTTTGCTAGGACATAAGATTATGCTTCTAGGTTTATTATATAAAATACTAGCTGCCGCCCGCGACTTCGTCGGCGTGGAAAGTTTTTTTGCTATCCCTCGGGAACAATACTTTTTTTCGGGATAAATGGTACCCTATGTCCTTTTCTGTACCCCTGACAACGTGTATGCAAAATTTCATGACGATCGGTTCAGTAGTTGAGACGTGAAGGCGTAACAAACAAACAAACAAACAAACGGACTTTCGCATTTATAATATTAAGTAAGGATATAGACTGGAGTCATAAGATGTAGAAATCAAATCGTTGCTTCTATTCATAGATCTGTGTTACATTATATTATAAGGGTCATTTTCATTTTTGGTGAAAAACGACACATATTTTTTTTATTACAAATTGTTTGTGTGTTTTTCGAAGAGACCCTTACGACATGTTCTCCCAAGTGTGTGGTAAAGCTTAAAAAACTTGTAGATATTGAGAAAAACTAGTTTAACGCAAAAATAAAAGAAAGGAATGGATATAACATTGGTCCACGGTGGTGACAACGGCGGGCTGGAAGTACGCTTTGTGGTGGTGCTGCTGTATGAATACTTGTCAAACATCAATTATCTTGCCTGGCGGAGTGACAGAATATATCCCGCTTGGTGGCCCTTGACAGATTCAGAGATTAAATTGTCCGGCCCTGATGTCCGGCACTGGTCCATAGCGGTGACAATTAACACTTCCAAGTGGTTTTTTAGACTACAATTGTCACTTAAAAAGAATTTTTGTTACTGAAAAAAGTTTTTAATAAAAACAAAACCTCCTTCAAAAAACTTGAAAATAATCTAACAAAAAACAATTTCAAAAATAAATTAATGGCTCTAAAAAGCAAGAAATAAAATATTGATATCTGCATAATAATTAACTCGAAAGTTTGTATGCATATCTTATATTAAACAACGCCTTTTGAAGTCGGGTGGGGGGGGGGGGAAACGAACGATATTTTTTATCTTAACTAATATATCTAAACTTTAATCATGGGTTTAAACCCCACCCGACTTCATAAGACGTTGTTTAATATAAGATATGCATACAAACTTTCGAGTTAATTATTATGCAGATTTCAATATTTTATTTCTTGCTTTTTAGAGCCATTAATTTATTTTTGAAACTGTTTTTTTGTAAGATTATTTTCAAGTTTTTTGAATGAGGTTTTGTTTGGAGGAGGGACTTTTTTATTTTAAACTTTTTTGTGGTAAGTATATTTGGTGATGATATTATCTAAGTTACAATAGCCTTATGTCAACGGCTCATCACCTTTTACATAGTACTGCTTTTTATTGTTGAGGAGTTCTCCTGGTACTTCACTTTCAGCCTCACTTCACCATATGAATTATGATGAGCATAAATAGCCTAGCAACCATATTAAAGTCATCGTATCGTACCAGAGAACTACTTAGTATTGAATAGTTCCGATGATCATCTATGCTGGTCTTCATCATCAGTTCTACTTCACCGAAATGGTACTTTTCGAAAGCAAATGCACAAGTTACTTAAGAAAATACTCAAATCGCTATAGATGTGCCTTTAATATTTGAAGAGTTCCCTCGATTTCTCCAGGATCCCATCATCAGATCCTGATTTCATGACAATGGGACCAACTTGGAAGTATATACTTTCAAACAAAAAAATAATTTTTCAAATCTGTCCAGCTGTCTTCGAGTAATCGAGTAACATACATAAAAAAAAAAGATTCCGACGAATTGAGAACCTCCTCCTTTTTTTGAAGTCGGTTAAAAAGAACCAATAACGTATTTTTTTTCATTGGGGCAAAATAATAATTCATAAACGTCACGACCATGGTACAATATCCCATGGTCGTGACACCCACGGACGTGACATTTTCGTAACGTGTTAGCTTTAACATAACCTTAAATAACAGATTTTCAAATAATAATTTGGACATGGTTTTATATCTTCATTCTTTAATATATAAACAATAATGTCACAAAAAATCGGTGGCTTACCTTTTGGAATGGTCATCACGTTTGTGACGCGTTATGTTCGACAAAATGCCAATAAATAAAATCAATAAATTCTCTCACCGAAACCATAAACAATTGACAAACGGGAAATAGACGATTGCAAATGGCGACCGCATGTCATCGTCGGTGCAGTGTTGCCAGAATGAAATATTAAAAATTACCAATAGAATTTACGACAATGTGGAGGTCCATGGTGACCAACTTGTGACCCAAAATCATTAGGTACGACAAAATATTCCCACCGACAAATCATTACTGTAGTGGAATATTTATTTGAAATATAACTTTTAAGTACCCTTTAGGACTATAAAACGTGGGTGTTAAATAAAAGGCACAAATAATAACACTCCATAATCAGAATAACGCCTCAAAACGAGAAAAATAGGTTTACGACACAACATGGACGTGACTTTTGAACACATTTTTTTATTTTTTTCACATATATTTTTTTGTTTCTTTTTTTGCTTGTCGATGTAGATATGATCTAAATGAATTGTTACGAAAAAGATTCTTATATGTTTTTGTTAAAAATACCCCCATTTTCACCATGCACACTTTAATTTTCGTAAATGAAAATGACCCATAAATATATCTTCTCACTCAGATTTGTCAGATCAAAGAGTATTTCCTATGATAGTTACTTATACCAAGACCAAGGTACTTAATATTTATATAGTTAAATTAATCACTCATAATTTATTAATTTTGTAACCCTATCAATTTCTCCCCACAACTCAAAACAACAACAAAATCTTTAAACACTTTAAACTGCTCAGAAGGAAGTTATTTTCTCTATACAATATGCTTTGTATACAAAACCCACCACTAAAAGGATCGGTATTCAAGAAGAAATTAAAGTTGAGTCGTTGTGTACCAAGGCGGTCGATAGTTGTTCGTTATTCCGTGTGAGTAGTAAACCAGTAACCGATGCTAGTCTAGACATCTAAAACTGGGGACTTCGTCCTACTAGTTCACTGACACGTTTGGACATTAAATTGACATACGCAGACGGAATAGCAGACGACCTTTAGCTACCATCAAATATCCGAATATCATAGACATAGAAAAATTTTCGCTGCGCTCAAGCCGAATATTGTTCGCCACTACTCATTTCGGTTAACATTTTAGATTTAGACGATCTTCAGAACATTTTCTTGATCCGAGAAATGCGATAAAGCATTTGGCTCATTGATATGCAATCTATTTTGGATAAACTCTAATGTATTAATAAAATTAATAAAGGCAAGTTATGAAATGTATAAGAGGCTCCGCAAACTACTGATTTTCTATCGGTCGATAGTTTGAACAAGTATGCAAGTGCGCACATTACAACGATTTGGTATCGGCCGATGCCTCGTATTAAAAAAAACCGGCCAAGTGCGTGTCGGGCCACGCGCCATAGGGTTCCGTAGTTACCTTATACCATACCATATTTAATACCACCTATAATTTTTCGTCTGTAAAAATAACTTTGTTTTTTACAGTGTTGGTATGAATGACAAAGTTATATTTGCGGTTTTGGAAAATGTGCTATATCTCAAAAACTAATTACTATATCTCGTTCAAACCAATTTTGGTTGAAAGTGTTTATTAAGATCTACAGCATATATTTTTTTTAGTTTTTTCACTCTCTTATTTCAAAAGTTAAAGGGGGGGGACACACATTTTACCACTTTGGCGGTGAATATCTTTCAAACGGTTGACTTTGAGAAAAAGTTGTCTTAGGAACCTCAATGTCATTTTTAAATACCTATCTATAAACACCCAACACGTGTTGGTTTGAAGAAAAAAAATTTTTTCAGTTTCAGTTCCATGTATGGGGAGCCCCCCCTTTATCTTTTATTTTTCTTATTTTTGTATTAAATTCGTTAAGCGGTTAACAGAATACATCTACCTACCAAGTTTCAACTGTGTAGTCTTAATACTTTCGGAATAAAGTGGCTGTGACATACGGACAGACAGACAGGCAGACAGACATGACGAATCTATAAGGGTTCCGTTTTTTGCCATTTAGGCTACGGAACCCTAAAAAAGTCCGACCAAATTATTGGCCGATAGAAATTCTGTAGTTTGCGAGGCCTCTTATAGGTAGTAAAAACTAAACCGGGGGTCTATTGCCCAAGTGTCGTCGACTTCGCCGTCGGCTTGATTTGACAGATGGTTGTAATACATTGCTACGTTTCTTTGGTAAGTTTTTTTGATACCAAAAAGAAGTAGCAATGTATCTCATCCATCTGTCAAATGAAGCCGACGGCGAAGTCGACGACACTTGGGCAATAGACCCACAGATCTGAAAGAAATCCACAATTTACACTGGTTGAAACAATATTATGGTTTTCCGTTTGCAAAAGTGAATGCAGCTACTAAAATCCATATTGTTCCTTGATTGTAAAAATTTATGTAAAATATTAGCCGTCGTTCGCTCGTCGAATTGATCTACGACTACGATCCATTACATGTTGTATATGTGGAGTGGAAGGACAATGCACTGAATCACGATTGGCCTGCATGCGCCTAGCAGCTGTCTGGCCGTCCAGATAGCGATCTAGCCGTGCTGTTGTCAGCCTGTCTGTCGCCGGCTATACCTACGTGATCTGAGTAGTGCTAGATTTATCAGCTTATAAACTTAGATATACCAATTTGACCTTCAGAATTGAAATATTACTAGTCTGTTGTATGTACTGTACTGTACAACGATGTTTTATGTATCATTCTCCACTACCAGTATTAATAATGCACGAATCAATTATAATCGAAAAAAACGTTTAAAACTTCTTCGTATTCCTTGCTTACTTTCCCATGAAGGAAAATTGTACCGTTACGGGGCATTCGTTCAGAAAACTTCGATATTACTCAATTCAGTCATTTAAAATATTAATGAGTTTGTAAGTAAGGCGTGTGTAAGTGCCTCGGTAAGATCTGATATGAATAATTATGAATGTAGTCGTTTGTGTAATTCGATGAGTAAGAAATAATACCTATAGGAAGTTTAAGCAACTTTTACAAGCATTTTGTGCAGGAAATATGTTCATACGTTCATACTTAGCTATGGGATGTCATCTGGAGAAAACGGAAAAGTGCCTTGCAGAAATAGGATTGCATCATCAATAGGGCTACACTTTTAAAAATATGCTTGTGTTTCTGTAGATTAATATAATCTATAGCCTATAGAAATATTTCCTCGGTTAATACTTTCTTATTTTTTTTTTCAAACTACCAGATAATTACAGGACTCCAGTAGTGAAAATTGGTCATGACGCCATGTCTCTTGCAACAATTTTCATCCTACACGTTTTAGCATTCTTTGCAGGACGAGTTTTCTTCATAGTTTCTTTTAACTGTTTTCAGATAAGTAGGTTTTGTATTCTGTTTTGTACGCTTTGGTGATGCCTATCTAATCAAAATTTATATTCGATGTCCATCGTTTACATTCATTAAGTTTGTATCCAAGCCCATTTAGCTCCTGGTCTGTAACAGGCACCACTATCACAAGTTATTAAGATAGCATTCTGTCGTTGCTATCTTATTGTGCTGCCTAGCTATCAGCCCACTTAACCTTATTGGAGAATTTGCATACCTTAACTAGACAGCGAGAGATAAAAATGTTAAGCGCCTAGTTTGTGAGCCATGTAAACACGCACTTTTGCTTTGTATGTTAATATGTGATACGCCCTTACATCGCTTGCATAATAACAAAACAATAATACAAAAACATTGACTAGTGAGTGTAGATATCTACGTTCCCATGCGAACAGTTTATCATCATTATTACTCTTGCAGAGTGATAAATGTCAATTCCTAATGAGTCTATTGAGATCGTCGTATCAATTCGGTAAGAGGAAAACTATTCAGGAATACTCAGGAAATGTGCTTCAACGAATCTATATATTCTGAATTATCCTCATTATATAGTTGTTATCACTGAGAACCTGAATGATTAACAAAAAAATTGCAGAAATGTAAATATGAATATACTTACAATGATTGTTGCAAAAACCAATCTGAATTATTATCAAAGCAAAAAATGAAGTCTTACGTGAGTAGAGAACCGTTTTCGTATACTACTTTAATTTTATTGGAAAACAATATTTCGACAAAGTCGTTATTTAAAAATATATCTACCTTTATACAATATTAGTGGTTCTCGAAAGAATCACAACGTCTTCATTAAGATTCTGAAATGTACAGACAAAACGTGTCTAGAGGCAAATATTTTTTAAAATCTGTCTAGAGGTTCTTCATTCTTCATTCTCTTTACCCACGCGAACACTTATTTTTTATTGATTCATAGAAACACAAAATACCTACTCGTGTATACAAGGGGTTTGCCAATAGGGTTACCAGATCCAATTATGAGATTTTCTGACTTTTTGCTTGACTTTTCAGTAAATTTCCTGACTTTTTCTGAATTCTGTTGACGTTCGATTATTTTTTCTTACCAAAATGATTAACTAAATTGTGTGTTTTCTTATAGTACGTCTACACTTTTTGGGATTTCTAAAATCCCTGACAATTACAGTTTCTTTGCCTGTTTTCCTGACAATAGTTAAACTTCCTGACATGCTAGGAAAATTCCTGTCATCTGGTAACCCTTTCTGCGAATGTATATTATTCAGTTATCTCGATAACCAAATGCCAAATAAAATCCCGAGACCAATGTTATTCTGTAATCTGTTATTTGTATCCAAAAATACTATTGCCAGATTTTCGTATCGTTCTGTAAAAATTTTTTTTTTTCTCTTCTGTTGTCTCTGTTCGTTTAAAGTCGATAAAAATCCTTGATAGATTGCAGTGTTTCTGTCTCCATGCCTTATTTCACCAAATTAACATTTGTCAGTGACATAATGTTGGTGCCTTTAATTAGGGATAAGTTTGTTGTGAAACAGGGTATTTTTTTACAAATCGACATATCTGTAGATTTGTCAGTAATTTTTGATACGAGCTTGGAGCTGAGTCAAGTTAGCGTGACAGTTACTGTTGTCGACTTGTAAAAATTATCAATGTTTCACAACATAATTGTCCCTTATTAAAGTAAGGACAATTGTAGAATTCACAGATATATCGCTGATAAATGTCAATTTGGTGAAATAGGGCCAGGGGCCCTATTTTTGAATCCTTCGACTGGCGTCGAGCGCTCTATTCTACTGATTTTCGTTCATTTGACTCAAATGAATGGGATGTCGAACGAAAATCAGTCGAAACGAGCGCTGGACTGGAGTCGAGCGATTAAAAAATAGCCAATGTCACATTTACAAATTTTCGCTATCGCTTCGCTCCGAAAAATGTATGGATTTGACGTTTTAAAATTCGATAGTCAACGAAATCTTATGTCAATTTTCAAATGTTACTTTGGCGGGAGGGGGGGGGGGGGGGGGGGTGTCAGGTAACACGTTATTAACCGTCTTTTTACTTTTTGTATTTGTAGCGGAGAAATTGTAATGAATAGCAGTAGAAATGGTTAAGTGTGGTAACAATGTTGAGTCGGGGAGATAGCGCAAAGAAATATTGTTATGTCTGCCAGTTATGTAGCCATTCTTCATAAATAATCTAAGTCTTCCACGAGTTTTCAAATCAAATAGTGACTCTGTTTATGTAATAATTTTTAGTGTGATAGGCTGTGTTGAAATTATAGGTACAGAATACATAGGTTGTGGTTTTATGTTTGACGGGAGATAGTTTTTGGCTTTCAATCATTATTATTGTTATGTTTCAACCGTCATTATTGTTAATTAAGTTCGTAGAGCATAATAAATTCTTCTCTCTAGGTGCTGTAATAAAACATGTGTTGACTTGAGTAAAAGCGTTGATAAAGTTATTCGAGCATACAAAAAGGCCACGCGAAAAATACACCCCCTTTTTTACTTATGAACAATTTATAGCAGAATGCAGGGATATAAAGTCGCAATAGGCCTATAAAATAAATGCCTGCTCAACTAACAATATATTTTATGTCACATCTAACAGGACGGAACAAAGGCTTTTTTGTATGAAATCACAAAGACGTAAATATGACCTTTTTATGAGTCAGGATCATCAGAATGTTATTGTTGTTCGTGTCGGAACCGTTTCGTAGGATACGATCATTCCAATATTACCTACTTACTATTTTTTTTACGGCAACTACCTACAAAATGTTATTTATTGGACTTCAGTCAAATACCGTTTTGTGAACACAAATCAGTGATAGATAAATTATGTCAATGTTTGTTACAATTGTGTCCATCAACATTATCATTTTGCGTGGTGTTAATGTTGTGTTGTTGTGTAAGTACATCGAATTAGTTAAGCACTTTCCAACGGACCAGTCTCGCGACTGCTGTTTTTACGCACCTATATGCATCAGATACAACATTTCATGATTTCCATGTTTGTATCCGACCCGCTCAGCATGCGTAGGCAACTTTCGAGATGGTACTTAACCTAGAAAAGTACCTTAGGCGTTATGGACTACTTGTAGCAAGGCGAGGAACTTGTGTTATAATAATACTCGAAGATTCTCCACAAACCCAGTCCTTATACACCGCGCGAGTGGACAGGCTACGCATGTGATTTTGCCATTTTGATTGCATTCAGCGGTGCGCAAACACTTATTGTTGACTCAGACATTATTGTTGTAAAACTCTGCAGGCGGTCGCCTGCTTGCTATGAAGAAAATTGTACGCCCAGTTTCACTGACCTCGTTCGCGTCCGTGTGAGCCGATCGAATTGTCATAGCCATTATTTCGCTGTGAACGGGCACGTGTCTATGGCTAATTGACGCATCGATTCTAGCGGGAACGGTAATAAAATGGCGGGAGGCTCTGCGCACTGCATGAGCTGACAATGTTTCAAAACAACTCGTGGTAAACAGGACCGGTTTGCCTTGACTTTTGGGCGCAAAGCCGGGGCGCCGGGCCCGCATCCACGCCGCCGCGCGCCGGTAGAATCGTCGAAATCGCAAGTGAACGGACTGCACCGCTGCCAAGCCGGCCTTGGTGCCTTTTTTTTCTCGTTACGATATTCGGCAGCCAAATGACGTAATTCGCTTAGACGATTGTGTAAACTGATTCTATCTTCGCCGCCGGGAAAGATTTGCAAATTGAATTTCGGTTCGTGTATTGGAATCTTCCTCGTGATTGGCATTGTGTTGCGACACGAAAAATGTTGTAAATAAGTTAAGTACGTTGTTTGCTTCTTTACCTTTTGATGCTATGTGATGCACCATGTAGGTTTGTTTACTTTCGCAATAATGGCGTTAAGTAATGTTGTTAGTTTTGCTTGTGCCGGCAAGTTAGTCGCTAGTATCTTATCTTACGTAAGATATTTACAAGCGGTTTGCCGTGTGTGCACTGAGATTAAAAAAAACTCAACTCAGGTAGGTAGTCCCTTTGAATCTGCTATGGTTCATTAAACATCTAATTTTATGAGGGTGATATCTCGCTGTCTAGATTAGGTAAAGGTTGTTTGTTGTTGATTTATAAATTTTCTTATAGTGACGGGCGGTGCGGGCAATGGCCGAGCGGGGCGTGGAGGGGGCGGTAATCACGCCGTACCGGTTCGTGATTACTGCCATTGTCTTCAGGAAATCCTCGCTCCTTCACCACTGCCTTTGTCCTGTTCGCGCTCCTCAATTAATTGAAAGAATTCTAAAAAACGCGCTAGTCCGAGGAATTAAAACGTTTGATCTCCACGAACAATACTCCCTATATTTGGAATTATGTTTTCTGTTCAGTTGCTTAGTTTTGTGATTTGAATAGACTCCATTGCTGAAATCACTCATCAAGTTATACACCCTAATAATGGATCAAAGCAAATCAAAAGTATGAATTCCAGTTATACCCAACCCAACGAACGAAACACTTTCAAACAAATCTCGATGCCCTCCAGAGTTATTTCCGATTTCATGATCAACAACCCTCAAATTAACGCGAAATTACAGGCGAACGAGTCAATCGGATTTTGTGATTGAATCGCAATCTGACCCCTTTTAATTTCATGGGGGTGGTGTAGTTCTGAAGTTCACCGACGCACGCGAAGGTTAAGCGGCGCGCGGTGATCTGATGCGTACGTGTTACAGCGCGGCATAATCTCCGGTCGTCGGTGTGTATGTGTAGGGATGTTAATTGGGTATTCGGTGAGATGCGACAAACTCATTATGTAGGGCTCACTGAACAGCTCTCGTGCCGCTCCTACACTGTCAACTTTTTTTTTATATCGATGGGGCTTTCCATCTCGTGATGCTCTAGGTTTGCGATAAAGATATAATGTCGCCTAGATATGCAAATTTTAATTGTCGCCGTGGTCGGCTGTGTAGGTGTTGGCCCGTCAATCAATACGTCCGACCCGCCAACGGCATGGCACCCCGCTCCCTCACTAACTAAATAACAGCCAGATAGGAAAACGCATTCGTTACTTGAATTTGATGTAACTTATCGCTTCTAGGGTCTCTCTCATCTGATTCGCGCTATTGTACACAAGTTTATTGTGTTTCTTGGATAGCCTTTATAGGCTTTAATGGAAAAAGTTTTTGGCATAATTTTGCAAGCCGGAGTAAAGATGTTCATGCTTCCCTTACAAATTCGGCTATATTGCGTTTTTACAAAATTATTGGGGAACTTCCTTGTGTAAAATTCAATGTAACAGAATGGATGCGTCTGCCTGCCGTTGAAAAGCCAAAACCGGCTACGATTCCATGTTCGAGTTTTGTAAACCTTTAATTTCCGTTAAAAAATATGAAGTAATTACCGTTATTTGTGCTAGATAAATTGTTCGTTTTGACTTTAACGATAGCCCTTTGAGACCCGTTACAAATTTTAAACAGTTAAATTGTTGTATCTTCCATTCTAGAACATTATTTCATTCTGTATAAGGAGTCTGTTAAAAGGCATTTCTACACAGTACATATTATCTCGATGTTTCTACAGGAGGCTTTTGATTCGTTCTTAATTTATTTTGTGTGTGTTTTCTCTCTCTCGTGACGTCCCAACGCCCCGTTGGGATTGGGATTAGCTCATTTGTTGAAGCACTCTACCTTCCTATTTGAGGCACACCATTTATATAATGTTGTTTATTACAAATAGGATTTTTGATTGTTCGCGCATCGAGTCTTAGTTTCAGCTGATATCGATTGCTACGCGTTATATTTTGAGATTCGGGTTAGTTGGAAGGCGTTTGCGTTACCAAGCCAGCCGTGCCTGCCTACACCAGGTGTCACTCGGTGTTACATAATGCCTTAGCCTTCCAGCGCTGGCGTCTTCGGGTTTACGAGTGTGATTAAAAGTGGGGTGTTTCGCCCGGAGGCGTAATGGATGTAGCCCGTTTGTTCCCGGGCGCGCAGAACGTGTCGATTGCTTTTTCGACGTTCGACCACTTTAATTGGCAGTGTGGATTGAGATGTAGTGTAATGAATTTATGTTTTTAATACGTCTATTATCCTCGAACTATCCTCTAGAACTCCATTCTAACTCATTTTTTTCATGAATCTTCGTCAAATTATATTTTTTGATTTTAGTATTTTTTACGATAATTGTACTATTAATTCGAAGTACAGTATATTCGACAAGTTCTTACGAGATACGTAGTTAGGGGCAAACATGCCATATTATTTATTGGCCTTTAAAATATTTAAAGCACCTGTGGCTATTTACGTAGGCGTGAACGTGTTGAGCTCTTTGGAAATAGCTTTGTATATTTGAAATAACGAAACGGCCGGCGATAAGGCGTACTTGTTTTGTGCTCAGTCAGTCGCCTAAGCAAACATCCGAGATAAGTTTATGTTATCTTAATTGTGTTAATAATTAGACGCGGGTAGCAATAAAGTGGCCGGATAACCGCTTACGTGCGCATTACTGAACTGGCAACATGCGCTTACCACGAATTAGATTTCTTAGAAGTTATTAGATATCGACGAAAAGTCGCGTGTTTTTCGACAAGCTTGAACTTGAAACGCGTTGGAGTAATAAAGGATTCCACAAAAACTGGGGACGAGAGCATAGTAGGGGAAATGCAGGCAAGGCAACAAATAAAAAGCGAGCTTAAAGCTGAAAGCTAGACGCCCTCGAGTGCTGCATCGAACGAAATACGTAGTGGTTCGCTTTCAGAGGCGGCGCGCGACGAGGAACTTTGTTGAATTTATAATTGTTGCAGCGCC
The DNA here is from genome assembly GCA_943789525.1 of Agriphila geniculea. Taxonomy (NCBI): domain Eukaryota; kingdom Metazoa; phylum Arthropoda; class Insecta; order Lepidoptera; family Crambidae; genus Agriphila; species Agriphila geniculea. The sequence goes on from OX038881.1 coordinate 3,843,663, forward strand.
GGATCTTAGCCTCTCGTCGAGTCGCTGTAATTAGGCTTCTTATAGACAAGTGGAACGTGCGATTCCGATGCTCACGCATTCGCTTCGGCTTCCACGGTTTATTCCACTTGCAATTCAAACTTTGACTAACTATAACTAGTGGGATATTCATGCATTTGAATTTTGATATCTATCATAAAGTCACCGGTTGAAGACTAGAATGAGATTTGGCATAAAACTTTTATTTTACGTAATTGCGACCAAATTACCAGTGGTAATCATTTCGTTCAACCAATTTGGAGTTTTCTGAATTATCTGAACTGCTCTGCATATCCGTTACAATAGAATAATCATGCGTACAAAAACGACAATATCGTCAAAATGCTCACCGAGAATAATTCGAATGGCATGCATGGTAACAGAATTCAGCTCGAAACAATCCGCTTCAGCAATTACTGTCTGCCCTCAAATAACATTATAATGCTGGGGCCGTCGCGACGTGCGCATTATTTGTCCATTATGCTCGGAGTAGAATCCGCTAGACCTGCCGTTTCACTCCTCAAAAGCATGATTTATTGAAAAATTTGTCGCCTTCGCAGAAACGCTAGGACCTTGCGGTTGTGTTGTAGTTGTAATGTAGGCTGCGACTGCTATAACGTGAAAATAAACAACCATGTTTTCTCGGCGGCTATTTCCCGTCCGGACGTTTTCATAATTAACCCGGCACTCTCTCTCAAGATCCTCCGCCCCCGACACGAGAGCCCCGAGCTCTCCGGAACTCTGCATGGACATACTTCACGTGGAAATTGCGACGCACTGCTTTCCCCCGCCCCTATATAGTGATCTTTAGAAAAGTACCCTTTTTGCGGAAGGCGGCTGCTTTTATTACTTATTTTTCAACGAAAAAGATTTACGACTTTCTTGCATGAATTCTTAAAAAGAAACGAAGTTCACGGAGCCTTTTCCTTTTTTCCTGCTGGTCTTAGCCATAATAGCGTCGTGTGAATTTCAGCATCGTAGTTGCCAACTACTCTTGGCTATCAGTTCGTCAGCTATAGTTTCTAAGCCAAGAGCCCCGCCCATGACGTGTTTCATATTTCGGAATAGGACTACTATGTTTTTTCACCCATACGGCGCTCAGTATTTTTATGTCTCGCTCGGCACAACGTTTCATATATCGAGAACGCGCCTCGTTCGCTTAACATCGTATCAGGAATGGGCGTTTCGGTAGTGTATCACCGTTGTCTGCGCGTCTACTTTGTACAAAAACACGGGCGCGTTCCGTTATCTGGGACAGCGACAAAACGGTCGGAACCACCCGCGGCAACGCGTCACGCTCAATAAATCCAGCAAATCCAGTGCCGGTTAAGTGACAAAAGAAATTTGTGGTAGCAATAATGTTCTAATGATATCACGCGATCGTCTCGAAATAACTAAGGCGCTAAATGCGCCTTCTCACGACACGAGCACAAAAACTAACCGTATGCGAAGCTTCGCGGGTTACTCTTTCGTGGGTAATGGCTTGGATTTATTTGGCCTCGCTGCTCGTAGATAGCGGTCGGGGCGAGTAACACGTAGTGTTAGGAACGGCGTCGGGTAGCGTAGACTGCCGGTCTAGGGCCTCGTGCACGAGGTTACGCAGTTCACTCTAACGGTACGCAGCGGTACCGTACCCGTTGGCGACACCGAGCCGACGGCCGCCGTCTCTTGCCCTTCTTTCTCTTCAACGATCTAAACAACCTTTCCATAATAACCTACCTTAAACTAAAGGTAAACTAAAAGAGCCTCTCTTGTACACGAACGCTACCTATTAGATATTGGGCATTCTGGAAAACATCAGACAGTCACGTACGTACGTGCCTTTATCGCTTCCTAATTACCTCGTTCAAACAATCGTCTGGGAGTCAATAAAAATTCTAACGTTGTAGACACGAAAGTCAATTCCTGGTGAATTTGCATAAAGCCCGAGTCGAGCTTTGACGTTTCGATTTTCGCTTAATTAACGCTCGTCGGAGCCGCTCTTCTCGGAAGAAAGAGTTGGATTTTCCTCCCGCTGCCGTTCGTTTCCGCCGGGCTTGCTTCATTTCGAATTTCAGGTCCGACTTTATTCGGAGGCAATAAATTGACGTCGTCGAAGTTTCTCCCGCCTTTTGATAGTCAAATAATTTTATCTTCATCGGGATTTCATTTTGTTATCGTGTGCCTAATGAAGATGCGTCGATTCTGCTCAATTTGTGCGTACCGATGTTCGTCGTACAAAACGTATAGTGCGGCATGTAGGCGGCGTACGGTCTCGGGCGACGTGCCCGCGGTACGTGACTGTAAGATGACCGAGGAGACTCGGCGACTATTTGCATAATAAGCCCGTCCGCCGCTTCGGGAGATTAAACTTTGGCGTATGACGTCCTGGCTGCAGCTCTCGTATAATTCAATAGTGGCAAACTGATTTTCAAGTCCCTATCTAGAACCGTCGTCGCCGCGTCGTGATTGGATGCACCGATTTACGTTACGGGTATAGCTTGGAGATGCCTGCGGCGATTTGCTGTATAACAGGGCGCGTCCACGGTAAGTAATGATTAATTACCGTGGCGCGTCTTTGTTGTACCGTGTATGTTAAAGTAAATAAAATGAGAGCGGAAATAATTATCTATACTATCTGTCCCCGCTCACCTGCCGCATCCACGTTTACGACACGATATTATATTATTTATACACGGTATCACACTCACGTGGATACACGCTTAAAAGGCCATTAAAATGTCACGGGGTTGATACGTGGAAACAAAAGGACGTGTCTCGAGGGACAACGGCTAATTAGTTTTATTTATAGTTCTTTTTTTGTTATTATTATGTAAGCGGCAACTTTTTCTTTGCTTTCGAGAGTTTCTTAGAAAGAGGGCGATGAGGGAGATAGTCTCGCTGTCACGTACAGTCCTGACAAATTTCGTTATTAATTCCGTGCTAACGAGCATCGAACCCGCCTGGGGCGGCGCATGTCCTCCGGCATTGACAGACCGCTGCTATCTTTCCGTTCGATGGCCACTATTTGGAGGATGCCTCGTCTCTTTCCTCGGTATCGACTCCTCTCGTTTTGGGGCAAGGGTAGTCGGTCGGGTCCGGTAATAAATGCCTGTCCGGCCCACTCCACCGTTTCACTTTTCTCAATTTCGTTGACCCCATTAACAGAGACGCGCTCCGTTTGGCTCACAACCCTCTCTCGTGTGCCGTTACACTGTCACATTCATTGTCAATTAAATACTTCCCGCCGTATCATATCGTGCGACGTTCTAAAGGGGTCGTTTAACTTAAGCGACGTTGTCGACGTACTTTCTGAGATTATTAATGGGGTGTGATGCTGACGGTGCTGTGAGGACTCCCGAATAGTTGGAGAGCGCGTAGATGCGACATTGAAAGCTCTCGAGAGGAGGCGGCCTGACTGGGCGGCGCTGCACCACTTCAGCCGGCCTCTCGAAAGCAATCCGGTGCACACATGAACCGTGTCAACGTCTAGACTACAAGGGATCACAGCTACACGGTGATATCGATTATGCAGTTAAGAGAAATTATGTAAGTGGGGAGAGGCGCGGAAAGCTCCCCGAGCCGTCCCAGGGGCCCGGGACAAAGCGTGGGTCGCTTCTTAATTACTTGTGACGCTCGCTACAGATATCTTTTCTCGAATGCGGCAAAGGGTGACATGCCTGACGTTCGCAGCTCGCTTTCCTCTAACTGCCCTATCCCTATGCATAGCGCCGCTGATTCCTTACAATAATCTCAGTCTCACATCACAATCGTTTTGAGACGAATACACCTCATGTTAATATGAAAACATTTTGATGTAGGCAAGGCACCGCTGCTGGTCCTTGCTCTGTCAAATGTAGTGTCGGAATGGGTAGAAACCGTTAAATACGACCACATCGATTTTGCTAACTTGCTTTTCGTCGGTAAGTTGCGATAAAACAAGGCTAAGCTATGCTCGTTTAATCGACAGTTTCATACGTTCGGTAATTTATCACGTCACGACGGCGGTATCGCAAACTATTAAGTTGTCGTTAACAGCGGTCGATAGTTCGACTGTAAATTTAAGGTTTCGCCCGCAACATCTGAACTTTTACAATTCAATTTGAACATTCCCGTTACGTAGTTCGGATTCGTAGATTGTTTTGCTCGTCGTAATAATAATTTATAAAGTTTCCGATGTCGGGCCGTTGCGGCTGGATGCCGTTGGACACGAAATTCATTTAGAACCGAATACGAATAATAGAGAATGAATTTACATGGAAGCAATCAAAATAAGGGGTAGCGCAGCGACGGTTATTGCGAAGTTTGATTTAATTAGTCCTTCTGCATAATGGGGCTCGACTTCCTGATCGCTCTTGTTTTTTGACGCGACAATCAAAACACTCCGTCGGAATGCCACCTTATGGGAAATCAATCGGCCGGTAATTGTTCTTCGGATATAATCTCGATTGGAATTGAAAGAGTATCATTTGGAGAATGGCTTTCCTCGTCAATCATCGTTTGGGTCGCTGGTGTAATATCCGTCGGTCCTTATCGGCGGGCGTCGGTCTCGGCGAGGTGAGCTCGCCCGCCATAAACTCGCATTGTAACATACACGTGCGCGTTGCTCTTTGTGATCGATGCCTCGTTGCGGGGCGCTGTCTATTGTATAGTGTACGTTAAATTCTCTTCAGATAACGGAATACGTCACCGCTATAATGTTCTCTGATAACAAGCCGACTTTACATCGACTTATTGAATACCTGAACCGAAATCGAAACAACCGTTCATAGATACTTAATGTATAGGTCACTGTCTTTCATTGCGAAAGTCTCTAATTATGCCGCTACATTACCATCTAATGCTTGAATAGAGTAAGACGGAACACCGTATTTAAAGTAAACCTACATTCGCACTAGTATTGTTGGGGTTCATAATTGCAGTTTTAAAGTTTGCGTGATCATTACCGTAAAAGTTTGCCTTGCATAGGTTTCGCCTCATTTTAGTCTTCATTAGCATGGTGCGCCGTGTTTTGAGCTGACCCAGTTTTTATGTTATTTATTAACACAACTACTTATTTATCAACAACCGTCTTGGGACTCGGATATTTGACATGAATACGTTGCACTTTTTAGATTTTTGTATAGCATTGTTAAAAGGGTAGGGAATGTTTCTCCACGCAGAGATTAATTTAAATATTCGCAATGTTATGCAAAACCGGACAAATTGTGCTAAAAGTCTAAACATACTTTTTTTATTATACTGACGGAAAAGCGAGGGCACTCATGCCAAGTTAAATCCGCGGATAAGCCCAGGAGAGTATTCTGGCTGCCTCCTTACTTCGACGCCCTCTCCGATTTGTTTTTCCTTCAAACATTTTAACTAATTAATTCTCCGAATTGGCTAAGAACCAATTAGGTGAGTAAGTAAAAGTATCATTATTTGTAGTTTATTTCTTGTTATTATCTATGTACCTTACTTTATCATGAGTAAATTAATAACAGGTAAATATACAGTTTATTTCAAATACATTGCCACAAACGCATCTAATGTATCAAATACTGCCACCTGAGCACTGTTATTTTTCGTAAGTTCTTGATATAAATGAAATCAATATCTCGCATCACGATAAAACTTAGCCATGTGTAAAGGTACCTACATTGTTGCTTACCCCAACCTCTAATTCACAATTAAGCGTGTACAAGTAATGGGCAAGCGTAACAACAGACTCGCTTGCAGATAAAAACGTGACTCGATCTATCGTTACGTTAAGAACCGGCGCGGCGGCGGCAGCGAGGTTCCACCACCGGCTCGTAGCCTGCTTATGATGTATCGTGCATGCTATGCTATAATGCTACCCGTTTCTAAATATAGGCTTGCTTGTGGAAAAATATCATCTTTACTAATTTTGTTTGTACCACTTTCTGCATGGAAAAACAAACCGTTGCAATTTGTGGTAGCAATATTTAAACATAAGTGATCGGTCTAGGCAGATTCTGTTCTAAAGGCAGTTTTTGGCGACTAAAACTAACATCTACATCTAATTACTGGTTAATCGAATATCTAAATTGTATCAATTAGGTTAGGTGTTGCTGAGATGTCCGAGATATTCTGGATTTAGGGCGAAGCAAGTCCCTTTTCATGGATAAGCAGAATTATTTCGTACATTAAGGCTGAGTTGCACCATCTTACTTTAACTATAACAAGCTTGTTATAGTACCGGTTAAGCATAAATTAGCCAAAAGAAGAGGTTGCCAGCCAGCATGACGTCCTTTGACAAGTTTGACGTGACAAATAGGTAGCATTACCATTTGACGATAACTTTAACTTTGACAGCGTTATAAATGATAATGCTACCTATTTGTCACGTCAAACTTGTCAAAGGGTCCATAATGCGCTGTATCATTATAATAATATAGTATACCATCCTGTAAACATTATGGTGCAATAAAAAATATAAATATGACATCATGCTGGCTGGCAACCTCTGTTTTTGGCTAACTTGTGCTTAACCGATACTTTAACAAGCTTGTTATTGTTAAAGTAAGCTGGTGCAACTAAGCCTAAGTCTATGGGCGAAGAGATTGACATCTCGTTTAATGTACTATATCTGAAATCTTCGATTAGCCACGCGCCGACTACGGGAGCAAGTATCTGATATAAATATGTATCAGGCTAATAAACCGGGAGTGGATAGTCCACCCTTGGTGTTTTGCCATTACGCGCCGCGATAGCAGGGGGCGGCGCGGTCGCACGAAAGTTATTGTTCAAGTGAGCGATTTCTATTCATGACGCGCGCACGCACGGCGCATATTGCGTATCCACTGCAGACCACTTTCTAAGCATTTGTAGACGGGATGTGTATGTTTGCTAGCCGTTTTCGACTTTGACTTAATAAATAAACGGAGTATTGTTTTAGCAAATATTAATTGAATTTTTCATTATTTGCCATAGGTAGGTACCCTTTCTGATATTAATACCCAAATCGGTCCAGTTCTGCCTATATTTTGGGGAGTTCCCTTGATTTCTCCAGGATCCCATCATCACATCCTAATGACAATGGGACCATTTGGGAAGTACTTTAACGCTTTCAAACAAAAAAAGTTTTTTCCAAATCGATCCCGTCTTCGAGTAATTGAGTAACATACCTAAATAAAGACCCTGACGAACTGAAAACCTCTTTCTTTTTTTAAGTCGGTTAAAAAGGCTATGCTTAGAAACATTTATGTTACGATCAACGAGTTCAGAATCCAATGCTTGTGATGTGAACTAAGATATATACTGAACATCAGCACATGCATTATAAATTACATGTAACGCTAAGCTCCTCAGCTCGTCTGCACGTCCCAAATTTCCCGAGAGGCCCCAATTCACTCTGACGTTGGGTGCGTAAATTGGGCCATGCCATAGTATTATCGGTGAAACTATCGCCGTACTATCGCATCCTCCGCACTTTTCCTCTTCCTCCCAGCCCGACAATTCTGATATATTGACGAATTTCCGACGACGTTTCGTAGGAAAAAGCGTGCGCTCGCAAGTTTTTCTTTGCACAAACTCCGCGAGGTATACGCTAGGGATGCCGACCTGGCCTAGTTTTAAAGTTTCTAAATCCACAATATTCTCCTTCGACGTTCACTATTTTCGACAGTTTGATGATGGCTGGCTAACGTTAGGTACCTACGTATTATTGGTTCAATAACATCTTTAGGTTTTAATAAATTGTTTTTTAGAGCTCAGACATTTTTAGAATTAGATCCTAAATGCATTGCATTGATTGATACTCGTAAAGTAGTCTACTCATAAACATGTCCATAGTGAAAATTATTGGCCCAACCCTATATAGGTTCCCGGTATCCACAGTATATTAGTGCGCGACGTGAAATATGAAATAGATGGAGTGATAAATGAGGACCTAACAGGTTTCTCGGACCTCGCTAATGTTTATCCGGTGTGACCGGATTCAGTGCTCGCTTGAGATTCTGCGGACGCTCGGAAAAGAAAAAAAAAACAGAATTTAATGGTATTACTTGATAAAACACCCATCTCATAAAATACGTTAAATTCTTTTTTTTTCTCCCGTATGAGGAATTTCTACGCAACGTTGTATTAATTTGATAACTTGCGTTAGATTTAAAAAGAATGATGTTAAGAATAGCTCAACTGTTTTTATTCCGATTTTTACTTTGGGTTGTATTAAAATCTGATATCGAATGACTAATTCGAAATAAGTGATTGTACCTAACTAAAGCACGTTAACGTGAGCTGTCAGATTTAGCGTGCATTGATTTGTACTAATCTATTATTGACTGCGTATGAGTAATGTGACTTAGAGTGTGCATTGTTCTAACCTTTCGTTCGTATTCTGAAGCTATTTTGGTTCTGATTAGCTCCAGTCTTGTATAAATTACGATTTTCGTCCTTTTGGGGACAGATTTAGGGTCACGCAAATTTTAGATTTATGTGGACTGCAAAAGATTCAATTAGCGCAAAGTTGTTAGCTGCACTGTATGTCTCTAATTTGTCGAAAACGAGTGATGTTCTAATGACACTGAAAGCCAACCAGTAAAGTTTGTACAACATTCAATATGCGACTGAATACCTCAAAGACTGAATGCAATAAAGATTGATATCGTCACGTAGACTGTGATATATAGTAGTCAAATACAGAAGGATTGATTCATACGCCAAAGTTCAATCACGTGCATTGACATGGATGTGATAATGGTTGCGAGTAGACTGGTTGTTGTATGATTAATAATGGCGCATCTGAAGGCTAAAGTATAAGAAAATCCAATCTAATACCAAAAGTTAAACGTGATATGATCGTGGTTAGTGAATAAGTTTTAGAATAAACAAGTGGCTGCGCAGCCATCGATGATAAACGAAATGCGCGTGGCGCAACACGCAACATGCGTTTCGTCCACGGCCGGCGCTATGGTCGGCACGCGCGAATCGCGAGGTGAATGGCCCTGTCACAATGATATCGTAATTGTTTACTTTGGCTGACCCGTTACTCCTTCGCTTCGATAACGCTACGCATCCGATGCACGCGTTTGCTTGCGCAAATCACTGCAACCTAAATACGCAAAAAACGGTTCGTTGAACTGTAGTTGCTTAAGAGTTTTGTTTAGACTATGCCACGCGGCGCGCATGTTGAATTGATGATATTCGCCGTCCATTTAACGTTTGACAGGTTTCAAATTCAATAGGTACATTGAACGCACAATAATTTTAAATTAAGCTTTCGTAACTAACCTACAATGTTTATCGCCAGCTGATTCATGCTATGCAAATTTTATAACACAACTCTGATGGATTCGCATTACACATTTTGAAGAAACATGAAATCGCTTTTTCATCTTTTCTACGATATCCGTCCAAGTGTGGTCATAGGCGAAGTTATTTGTTGTACTGATAAGCTGTTTGTTTGCCTTGTTTTCTCTGTAGATTTTAAAATTATTTTGGGTAATGAAACATTTTTAAGGTACCTAAGGCCCGTATTTATAAACCGCTATCAACGTTGAAAACTATCTTGAGTTCATATACCTGAGATACTGTTCCTATAAGACGAACATCTCAAATATGATCTCAAGACAGCTGTCATCGTTGAAAGCGGTTTATAAATACTGGCCTAAGATTACTTACGATTACGAACGAACCGAACGAATGAATGACAAAAGGAATGCAAATGCAAATGCAGAAAAAGTTAAGAGTTAAGAAAATCTGGTAGCTGTTACTCAGTATTTATGCCAGGTAATGATTGCAATATTTGCAATGGTCGTGGTCGAGTAGATTCCACCAAAGATGTCCGTCTGGTGACGCAAGCCTATCTGCTAATTAGCGGGCTGTTTCACAACGGTCCGCGTAATCGAACGTGCCACATGCTGCCTGATGGCTGGAAATGAAAATGGAAACTGATGGCTGCATCACGTAAAACTGGAAAAATATGCAAGTTTTGGCGGGTTTTGATATCACCGATTGAGAATGAATTGAAGAAAGGATATTAATAGACATTACTTTATGTGTTTACTGTCTTAAACTTGACACTCGGTAACTTGAATTGGTTGATTGAAAACTAAATAAATGAGTTATATTTTTAGTTAAATGTTGTAACGTGACATTGAAAGAGATGGCACAGTAAATTGAAGCCGCTTGTACTGAAAAGGAAGACTTTACGTACCCATATTATAATTAACACTATACCGTAATAGAAATATCTCTACGAGAGTATGCTTATTGCCTTGCCACCCAAATGTGCTTTGATACAGTTATAAGAAATCGATAGTTATTGTTATAAGGCAACTAAGTTCCATCATAATGTTTAGAGAAGCACCTTATGTCCGCCCGAAGCAAATATATTTTTATTTTACCTCTATGAGTTATCCGTGTCATATGGTAAGCTGACCGCAAACATCAGCTTTGTTTCTTAAACATTGAAACGGTATTATCGCTGACGCCGAATGCATACACAAGTTTTGCGCACCGAGTCGAGTGCGAATTAATGATGTGTGGTCAGCCATTTTGAAAATATGGATTCAAAATGGATGACCCGCGACATCTTATCATCTCGACTATATCTTATATATACCTATCTAAATCGTACTGTCCTAAAATGACCTATCCTGAGGTCAGAAGGCGGTAGGAGGAGGTTTTTTTTCCGTGCTATTTTCCTCGCCCCCATATCTCACCGAAACCGCTCTTTCTGACAAGTAACTGTCCATAGTAGGAGGAGGTTGATTTACCTTAGTTCAGCTAGAGTTTCTACACTGCACTAGGCAACTGCAGTGCTGTTATTCCCGTCATTTAATAGAAATATCTAGCCAATAAAAATTAGTAGTCCTATAATCTCTGCTATTTTAGAAAGGACTTGTGAGTTCACCGGTAAATCGACTCCCGTTTTTATTGGTAGGCCAAGAAGACTAACCTAGAGTTATTTTGATTATTGAAAATCTCCTTTCCTTTCGTTACCTTTGATACTTCAAATATTATAAGCAACAATCCTTTCCAATTCGCGGATAAAAGAGCTATCCAAACAAATGTTGAGTCTGCACACGTTCAGTGGGTCGACTACGCAGCCGACTGCAAAATCTAATGTTTGCCTCACTTCACTGCCGAATAACCTGTTACATTCGGAAAATGTTGACATACTTTGTTCTTATCCGTAAACAAAATGTATTGAAGCTTAGTCAACAAACTATGTTCGAGAAGGGTTAACTATTAGGCGTAACTTGGCTATGTCTTCACCCAGTCGCTTTCTCTTTCCTCTTGTTCTTTCATCAGAGGCATGCCTCAGGGTATGCAATAAGCACATGCCATGCCCTATCTTCTAAAAAACGTCAGTATGGCATGCGTTTGACGCACGACGAATTGAAAGTTGAAGACGAAAGGGACCGCCCCCCTGATTTTGTAAATTTGTTGCAAAAGTCTTTGTCAGAAATCGCATTTACATTGCTGCTTTAGTAAAAACCAACATGACAACTATCTTACTTAAAGCAGCAGCAATGTAACTGCTGTTTCAATCGAGAATTATTAGCAACAGAGTTACGTAATCAGAGGGCACGAAAGAGACTCGCTGAAGTGAAAATACACCATTTATGTAGTGAGCCTCTAAGACTCATTACTTCATTAGAATTTCAGTGATAATTTAGCCTTTATCTCTCAAGGTTAGTGCAGCTTTCCATTAGAGAAAGAATTCTTAAAATTGGATCAGTAGTATAGTTAATAGTTCTTTGGGGTGGCCTTTGCTCAGCAGTGGGTGTCGAGCTGCTGATATGATTGAGGATAGGCAATTCGTAAGGGCTGCAAACTTCTTCTCACATTTCTTTGAATGTGTGTCAATTCGTCTTGCATGTGAATGAAATGAAAGCTACGATATGCTAGCAGTATTCTCCTTGAAAGTTAAAAGTATAACATCAAATTATGTAAACAATGTATACGTTAAAACAGTCCCAATTATAGTAATGGGGCGGTCACTTTAGTTCCAAGCAATTTCAACGTTGCATTTTTACCATTGCAGCCATTTTCCATTTCAAATGATGATAGTTTAGAGAACTATTATTTTTTACTTGGAAACGAGCTCATTTTGTTGCACCGAAAGTTATTACACATTTCAGCTACAAAGTAAACGCTGACGTTTATTTATGAAGTGCTAATGTGGAAATTGGCTTCATATGATTATTTTTATTTCTTTGAAAGAAGTATTTGCATTGTAAATAAAATAGAAATGTTTTCACGTACAACAATTATTTCCGTATCCCAAAGCAAATATTCACTAAACACCCCAACGGAATAAAAATATAACCCGATCCAAAGTAAAGGATTGGGGGCTTATTACTTTGGCAGCGGACCTTCGTATTCGGACCACTGAACTTTGGTGATCCTTATTCCTTTCCAATAAAGTTCATTTCGAAAGTGTTGTGCGAAGTATTCGGAATCAAATCAATTAGGTTAAACAAATGAATCCGGTAGTCGGAACGTAACTGTTAATGAATTGGGCACTGGATATTGTAGAGCTGTTTTCGACTTAAATGCGTACTCTGACCGAATTTCAATGGCTCACAATAATGAATATTACATTTACAATACATTGAGAAGGTAGGAGATTTAAATATATGTCAATAATAATTATGTCATGATTACCTAACATAAAAGGTCCACCTAGCGAAATCCTCAATATCCGAGGAACTGGCTGTGCAACAATGTTAGCTTGCAAACAGACTTAGGAAGCTAGTCAAGCCACAGAAAATAGTTCTTAGTCAGGCTTAGAAAACCTACCAATTTCTAAATCTAGCACACCTAGAAAACACTATTAGAAATAAAAAAATATTTTGCAAAGCAATGAGAGAAAAGAAAATAATATTAAAGCAGAAATAGCCCATCAGGCGAAGAAAAAAATCAGTAAACAAACAATTAAAACCGACGAAAAACGTCATGATAAAAGTGGGAAACAGTGGATTAAAATAAAATAACAAAAACCTAGCACACCTAGAAATAGAAACACACAGAAACTAGACGTGGCCACAAACAGTGGCTGTTATAATTATAAAGTGTTTTTCTTCGACTGTCTGAAACAATTATAACACAATTCTCAGGTAAAGACAATACATGGCATTTCTTATTACTTAACTGTTTATTATCACTGATCCGATATGATACTTTGTAGCACCTCACAATGTATTCGGCGAACATTATCTAGACGCGTTTCATAGAAATTACTTGTTTGCTGTATTCTTTCAACAATGTATTTTGCTGTACATCACACAAATTTAACTCATACAATTGCTTGTTTATATTAATATTTAAAACATAACTATTGTATTTGCAAAAACTTACCGGAATTGCTTAATCCTCGTCAAGTGTTTTAGTGTTAGCAAAACAGCTAATAATTGAAGAGTATGATATAGGTAATTTTGGTAGGTATACGAATAGGTTCTCAGAGTTATTTTCCAATATTTAATAGAAAGCCGACAGTTTGGGCAAGTTTATGTTTATAGAGAGGCAAATTTAGTGTCCCTAGATGTGATTTGTCGATAGCGGTATATAAGCGGTTTTCGTCACGTCTCGCGTGAATCGCGTGATACACAGGTCGCTAGGGTTGTCGACATTCAGAAAATATAGCGTCTGATGAAGTAAACGTGATTCTGAATCAAGAAAAAGATATCACTCCAGACATTCCTAATTTTCAAACAAACATTAATCCATAAGCATTAACTAAAATTGCCGAGAAATAAGTTTAGGGAACATTGGTAACAGAAAAAACGTGGAAGATGTAATTTAAATATTTCTATTACAGTTTTGAAAAAAGCTACGCTTTGCGTAGCCTTTAAAGACAACCAGAGTTCGATAACAGTAAAAATTACAATAGCTTTTAAGTTTCTTATCATCTTGTCATATGTGCCAGCCAACCCTACAGGTGACTGTTTTATCGCTTTAGGTTTTGTTGAGTACACATAAAACTGAGTACGCAATAAATAACACATAGGAAAGGCTTACAGATATTCCGATGGATGTATATTCGAATGTGCCATTCGTAATGATAGCATGATATTGCTAGAAATGGCGTGGCGGATTCACGATACTTGGATAGTCTTGAGACTCGAGACATTTGGTATAGTACAGGTCGTAAAAGGGGTGTCTGCTCTATATTCAAAAGCATTAAACTCAGTATAAAAATTAAAAACTCATAATATTCATGTCTCTATACTTACTTTACTTAGTAGGTACCTACTTACTTTCATTTGCCTAAGTACTGGATTCCTAAAACAGTTTTGTGTATTTACAGGCACATAATTGTGGTTAAGTGGTTAGACTGGTGTATCTAGATCTATGTCTTCAGCTTATCTCGGCTACTTGTGGAACCGACGTACATTATAGTAAGTAGTAGTAAAATAGCTTTCAATTTCTAATGAAACCTATCTAAATAATAATTTCACTCCCAGCATTACAGTTTGCAACTCGGATCCAAACTGAAAGTTTTGGCCGGGTTCACTTAGGGGTATTATCAAATGCAATTAGCCCAAGATTCGTGGACGAGATCAAACTTGCTATGCATAAACCCACTTAGGTCTAAGTATTGTTCCTCAAACTCTCATGTGACCCTTTAACTTTAATTAATATTAAATGATCATGTATCTCACGGATATCTGCTACTGGTTGATAGTTTAAATTAAGTTATTTGGCTATTAGGACCGTCGCATTAGGAACTTGGTCCTCTAAGTTTGTTACGAAACACATGAAATCATCATCAGATAAATTGCGTAATTAATTATTAGTTCCAAAGCTTAAGTGGTCACATTTATCTTGAATGAAATGTGTTTCTATAGTCTGATGACTGTGTTCTGTACTGATGTCACCTTACAATTAAAGACTCAGTTTGCAATGATACAAAGTAAAACCTTGTTAATTTTTTTGCAGTTTCTCAGTATTCTTGACCCGTATTTGTACTACGATGTCATAGCTTTTCATTTTGCTGGATTGCTAACAGCGAGTTAGCAATCCAGCAAATCCAAAAAGTCAAACAATCGACCCAGAGCAAGTAGGTCACGATGAAACTGCCGTGTCAACAACGCCTTAATAAATGCCACTTAAAATTAAATGACATCATTCGCCCTTCAGCGCACTCGGTGCAATATATGGGCCACCACTCAATGTGAGTAAATCATCACCTTGTCAACAGTTTGAGAACCGAAAAAGAGTTTCTACTATAGGATCGTTTTATGGTAATAAGTAGCGAACTAAAATCTATGGAACAAGCATTTCACTCAAAAAATGGCACCGCACAAAAAATTACAACTAAGTGGATGGAGAGCTAGCACAAAGCCTCTGAACACCGGTTGCTTATTTGCGTCTATAATTTGTATACTCATACATATTTTCTATACTTAAACGAAAAAACGATACGTTATTTCTATATCTTTTAATTGCCTCCTTTGCGTCTTTTACACCATTTGACCTCCTACACAGGGGCCGTACCGGCTAACGAATCGATTATCGAAAAGTCTGCCGGGTTTCAAATTAAAACAGATAAATCGAGCCCCAATTGGGCCAAAATGGCGAATCCCCAATTCATGAGGTCACACTAACATCATATCTTCCAAATTACGTCAACAGAAAGTACAAGACGAAATTCCTTACTTTGATTTTTTCTGTTTTAAGTTGAAACTCGGTAGACTTTTCGATAATCGATGGGTTAGCCGGTACGGCCCCAGGACGTAATTTCTAATAAACTCTCTCTTTATTTCTTTTCTTTACAATACAAACAGCAATTATTATAAAGAACACTAAACGTCAGTCACCAAGCGCGTGGCTGGCCCGACTAAAGCTGTGCCGGTTTAATTTTTTGGCCCCTTGGTGCCACTTTATAAGCAATATTTGTTTGCAATTACACTTCCATAGATTTTAGTTCGCTAGTAATAAGTGATTATTATGAATTTACTACCATCGTCAATTTTAGAGCTGATATCAGTTTGAGTAGGTATACAGTATAAGGTATGCTTATTCAGTGTTTTAAGTGTTAAGTAGCCTCTTGTAGCCGACGAGGCTCTTAAAATTGTTTACGAGTTTGATGACATACATTTCCAGCGTAAATATAATTAACGAGTGTTAAGATTCAGTCCATCGTGTCAATGGCCCGAGAGAATGTAATGGACTGATGGAGTGAGATAATTATTATAGCACCGTTTATATTGTGCTAAATTTAGAATACGATGAAAGCAAAAAGAAAGAAGATGATTTACTTTTTGCAGTTTAACAGCCTCTAGCCAGTCGTTTTTCACATTTTCCTAACAAAATACTAGACGTCATATCAGATTTGAGATCATACTAATTTCAGTTATTTATTATACATCTATTCGTAATGAATGACTACTGTCTCAGACATCTAATTTGTGCATAACAATAGTAGTATTAAAATAATATGATAATAGATCGCCGCAACGCAACGCAACTACCTATCATTTATCGATCATCATTAGTTTCAGCCGATATGACGTTTGAGTATATATTATGTATTCTGTGATTTGAGTACAACGCCCATGCAATTTCTACGGCATAAATTAATTACCGTCAAAATTAATTATATCTAACATCGTCATAACAATCCAACGAAATATTAATGGAAATAATTGATTTAATACCTCCATTGTGCATGCTAATTTGTTAATTATTAAGGTAATTAAGGCAAATGGACGTTTTTAATTTGCAACATGGTTATTTGCGCAAATGCGCAATCTATAAATTATCCATCAATATGTTTCGATTGTTTGTGCTTACTTTTGAATGCGTAGATTTAGTAATATAAAAAAAATCGGGTCCATTCCGGGAGTGCCTAGTTTTCTATTACTATACAGTCACACAATTAAATCAGTTTGTAATTAGAGAAAAATTCTAAAGATTTCGCGCCAGTGGCCTTTTTAATTTCTACATGCACGTATTCTACGATTTAAACTTATAGTCACTGAGTATAAATAAGTCTATGATTTCACCGAAGAGATCGCTGCTATTAGTTCCATTTTCAAAATTAGCGCGTTGCTGGTGACACAAGTGTTTACGTCTTAGATTGACACGCCGCCATTTTCAACGCGCCCCGTAGAAAGAGAGGGGGATACTTCCGCCGCCAGCTGTCTACTCTCCATGCGTCACATCCGTACGCATTTTCGATCAGCCACGTGATTCTTACTGACGCGAGTTTAGCATTTTTCCCTCATTACAAAAAAGCGTACAACGCCGCTAAAGAAGTTTACACTTCAAAAATAACTTATTTTCTGCTATCGAACACTACACAATCTTTCCAATAGTGCTTTTGTACCTATTATAAAAGTTGTATATTTATAAAACCACTTCACTTTCTTTATTTTACGTGCTGTGGTTTTCCTTAATGCCCTGCAATCTAATGACTCTTAAAGAACTACTGAAAAATCGACATGGTCTTGTGGGTCTTTTAAG
Organism: Agriphila geniculea; assembly: GCA_943789525.1. Classification (NCBI taxonomy): domain Eukaryota; kingdom Metazoa; phylum Arthropoda; class Insecta; order Lepidoptera; family Crambidae; genus Agriphila; species Agriphila geniculea. Next base: position 3,861,081 of record OX038881.1, read on the forward strand.
GAAAGAGAACATTAAGAACTACAGATAAAAACCAACATTGTTCAAATCTTAAAGTTTTATCTCTAATTTCCTCGTAAGCGAGAATACTGAACAAAGCTATCTCGTGATGACGGCAGCGTAAATGCCGCGATAAAAACATGTTGCACCATCGACTCGCGGTGTATCCGACTTGCTTAATGTTAGTGTATCTTGTTCTAAATTGCACTAATCCCATTACAAACTACTTTATCCAGCATAAAGGGTTCATTTTTAAACATTAAACCTAAATCATCAGTTCTTAGATTAGGAATGTTGATTTTACTTCATACTTGTTTATTCCAGTTCACCTTTTTAAGGGTTCCGTACCAAAATGGTAAAAAAGTAACCCTTATGGTGTGACTCAGTCTGTCTGTCTGTCTGTCACAGCTGGATATCTCGAGAACTACTAATGTTATCAACTTGAAATTTGGAATAGTTTAAGATGACATTTGCCCAACTATTTTGCAAATAAGAAATAAATAAAAAAATAAATATCTTTTTTACAACAGGGACTGAAAAGGGGTCTTAAAAATTTGAAGTGGAGCTACTAGGGCATGTGGATTGTGGGGTATAATATGAAAGAACGCCATTTGCACTTTTTCAATCATTTTTTATTTTTGTTTTAGGCCGCATAGTTTTCGACTTATGATGAAAAATGTAAAAAAAAATACCGTTCCCCCCTTATCTCCGAAGTTTGCAAAGAGAAAAATCTGAAATAATTCTATGTGATAGCAGTTTATATAAAGATTACAGGAAAAATAAAACGATGTCTCAATATAGCACACTTTTTTAGAAATTTGATATCAAATTTCTAAAAAAGTTATGATTAGTTCCACTATCGGTCAAGAGATGGCGCTGACCTAAAACTGCAATACTAATTTTATTATGCTACTCTGCAGTGTGGTTTGATGGTATAATTATGATGGTACGGAACCCTCGGTGCGCGTGTCCGACTCGCTCTTGACCGGTTTTATTTGGAATAGGTAATACTGTTTCTTAGTTGTATTCGTAAACTGTTTTATCAACTACATAGTACATACACATTAAAAAGTGTATCCATAATAATACAATAATTTAATAAGGGTTTTGTCGCATTTTATTTTGTGCTCACAAAAATGTAGAGGATTATGATCTGTCTGTCTGTACATATAGGCCTCATGCGAGATTATCAAAAAGATTCCATAGAGCATTGTTTGCGGAGCCCGGAGTACCCTATAACGATTAAGCACCTTTTAATGCCTTTGTTTACTCTTATATTAGAAGTTTTTGGGTCCTTCGCTAATAGGGATTAGTACGTATAATGAGTTTATTGTTTCGGGCGGAGGATTATGGTCCGGAGGACCGGCAGTTTAAATTATACTCCTACTGATCTAAATAATAAAGTACTTATTATAGTATTATATAGTACTGTTACCGCAATTTAACTGTATTATTATTTTATGTATTTTAATATTATTTATTGTTATGAAAATTGGTGACCTCTGTCATCGATCATGCAGTAGTGGAACGCTGAAAAAATAAACTAGGTTGACTATGATAATTTTAAATAAAGTAAAGCCCGCCGGTAACGATCAATTGCGATTGTCAATTTTTTCGTCAATGCTATTGTTGGAGCAATTGACAATCGCTTCATTTGCACGCGTAAACGATCAATTTTCGCTTCAATGGGCGTCAATGACGTAAAAATTGACAATCGCAAATGATCGTTACCGGCGGCCTTAACAAATAATAATTATACAACGTGTTACAAAATAACCTTTAATGCCGAATATGGTAGATAGGGACCATCCAACTGAACAACTTTTACTATGGGACCAACTTTGAAATCGCGAAAAAAAAATCTGCAGTTTCATACATTTTGGTATTTTCGTTAAAGTTGTTCAGTTTGATGGTCCCTATCAACCATATTCGACATCAAAGGTTATTTTGTAACACTTTGTATATCTTTTGTTGAAATTACCACTAAAAAGTTACTTGAGAGAAAAACAAGTAGGTAAGTAATTAGTAAATGTTTTTTGAAGCACAGAACATGTAATGCATTTCCAATTAAGAATTTAATTAAGTAGTGTGATTTGCGATAGCCTTTCACACCGTATTAGTTAAACAGGCAGATAACGAGCAAAACCGAGATCGTTATAGTAGAAGTTATTTAACTTGACCTATATTTATCAGGTACCATGGGCAACAGCGTCGCTTAACCACTGCTAAGGTTAAAATCGCTTGCACGCCGCGCCCGCTGTTACATACATTTAGTTCGTGCGGGGGCAATACGCGCGCACACGAATTTTGTTGCAAACAGGGGGTCTATTGCCCAAGTGTCGTCGACTTCGCCGTCGGCTTCATTTGACAGATCGTTGTAATACATTGCTACGTTTCTTTGGTAAGTTTTTATTGGTACCAAAAAGAAGTAGCAATGTATCTCATCCATCTGTCAAATGAAACCGACGGCGAAGTCGACGACACTTAGGCAATAGACCCACTGGTTAAGCGACGCTGTTACCCATGTGTGTCCATCAGCCATTTTTGATGTCCCCACTGCTGGGGCACAGGCCTTCCTTATGGGTGGATAAGGAGGACGGGCCATAACCCACCACGCGGGCCCAATGCGGATTGGTGGGTATTAACGACTGCAAATGCAGCCGGGACCAACGGCTTAACGTGCCTTCCGAAGCACGGAGGAGTTCGCGATAGTAAATTTTTGGTCACCCATCCCATGACCGACCCTTGCGAACGTTGCTTAACTTACGCAATCGCTAGGCCAGGCGCTAAACCACTGCGCCACCGAGCTCCTCGTGCCCCACCGAGCTGTTACCCATAGTACCACGTGAATAGCGCAGTAGCAATTTCAGGTACAAAAATGTTTAGTGTAACATAAACTCGACAGTGCTGCTCCGAAAATACTTAAACGAAATTCGTTTACCTACTTGCCCGTTCTCCCTATTTTCGACCTACAATTATATTTTTTTCAGAAACGCTAAGAGCCAATTAAAATTAGAGATAAGGGATGAATGATTAAGAGGAGTTTCGTGTTCATTTGGAAGTTTAAAAACAAAAAGTTTTTGTTGTCCAGTGATTTCGACGGAATTACCGCTCGTATATGTTAATAATTAAACTGTGTTGTCCGAAAGCAAACTTGGGCGAGTGGACTAAAAGGAAGTAGACGCTTAAAGTGGGGGTTTGTAGGGGCGAGAACGAGTAATGGGCAGGGTAATGTTTTTATAAATCAATCAAAGTTGTAGGATGTGGTCGGTAAGGCGTCGCCAGTGGCTATGGCTCGGCTACCCCTTCAGTGGTTGAAGATACACAAACATCAATCAAGCGCGCAGTCGGCCGGCCACTCCGGCCAGGCGGAGGCCGTCAGCTGTGAGGGGTCGTCGACCGCAGGGCGCGTGACGTCACGGCCCTGCGGCGCCCTCCCGACCCCCCGCCCGTCCGCGCAGCCCCGCCCTTCTCCTGAAGGACAATTATTTGCAGGATACCATTCGTCAAAGGCGCACGCTCACTAATCCACGCTTTTTGTAACGTGATGTAAGACGTAAGTGACTGTGTCACAGGCACACTAACGCAGCGGTTGAATGACGTTTTACTTTAAGCATTTTTTTAACTATAAAAGGTAGTTTTGGATTTTGATAATTTATTCTTTTTCAAGTGATATTTATTATCCCTTATACTTAGGCAGCCGTTACATTACACAGTCAATCTAGACTTCAACCTCCGTCAAATATAGGTTCGTCTTAAGGGTCCATGATAGGAAAACATGGTTTGCGCGGGCCATATTTTTTATATAGAAAACGTAAAGTTCTAGCTACAAAAAAAACATACGACAAGCTAAAGAGATTATCTAGTAGCCACAAGTATTCAAGTGCGCATAAACCTCACAGATGATTGTAAAAAAAATCTGAATATCATCAAAAGCGCTTGTCGCGGGTCATATTTTTGGCGTAAATAATAGCGGAAACGTATTGAATTCTACATCAAAATACACTTTAACGTACTGTGCAGTTGCTCCAATATCTTTTTTTCAAGAAAGATAATTGTGCTAGAGATAATGATGAAAAAACAACGAAAACATTGAAAAAGTGCAGAAGTGAGGTTATTTTCCATACTCTTTACACGTAAAGAAAAAGACAGAGACAAATGTTTTCGCATAACCGCCTTAAGTACACCTGTTTACGCACCAAAACAGCAGTGTTTTCTTTGTATTTATTTTGTTCTGTGACAATTATCTCAAATAAGTTATTTCGTTCTATCTTTCTTTCAAAAATAATATAAAATTAACCTAGTTGTGGCAGCATGCTCCACATTCAGTTCAGATGTTATGAGAAAGTATGACTATTCGATTTTTGTTTCTTTAAGGCTCCGTTATGCGAAATCATTTGTCTCTGTCTTTTTCTTTACGTCTAAAGAGTACGGAAAATAACCTCACTTCTGCACATTTTCGATGTTTTTCGTTGTTTTTTCATCATTATCTTTAGCACAATTATCTTTCTTGAAAAAAGTTATTGGAACAACTGCACAGTACGTTAAAGTGTATTTTGATGAAGAATTCAATCCCACCAAAATCATTTCATGAATAATGTTCCCAAGACCTCGAACTGTCAAAAAGTTATCAGACCTCATGTAGAGCCAAGCTTCTAACTCTACGCGCCCTAACTCTGCAAGCCCTAACTTCAAAAACTACACCTTAATATGTGGCTTGGCCATTTCGCTACATGGAAACCTTTCTAATAAACAATAGTTATCGTAGTAATGAAACGGCCAAGCCACATATTTTAACTAAGGTGTAGAATTTTGGCTTGCAGAGTTAGGGCGCGTAGAGTTAGAAGCTTGGCTCTACATGAGGTCTGATAACTTTTTGACAGTTCGAGGTCTTGGCAACATTATTCATGAAATGATTTTGGTGGGATTTCACTTCTTTTTGTTAGTAACTAACCTAACCTATCCATAAACCGATAAAGCAAGGTGGGGTCAGAATTGTGGTCTAAAATCGTGTAAAATTCGATCAACATCAACCAGCGTACTTGTACTGTTATTTATTTTATTCTGTGGTAAAACTAATTCATTTATGCTCTGATATTATTTTACTCTTTACCGCAGAATGTGACAGTGCAAAGAACAAAATAGAGTCTGCACGAGTTTTGCGCCATGAAAGAAGTAGTTTTGAAATGAACACAGTATCTTTTTAGGGTTCCGTAGCCTAAATGGCAAAAAACGGAACCCTTATAGATTGTTAACAAACATAAATTTAATGTCGTCGTTTTTGTTACAGGTAAGCAACATTTTGATCTCGTCGCAAACAAACAAAATTAGCTGCTGCTTGGTTGTAAGTGTTTACGCTATTATTTACGCCAAAATATGGCCCGCGACAAGCGCTTTTGATGATTTTCTGATTTTTTTACAATCATCTGTGAGGTTTATACGAAATTTAATGTTTGTAGCAACTAGATAAACTCTTTAGCTTGTCGTATGATTTTTTTGGTGGCTACAAGTTTACGTTTTCTATACCGTAAGGTGGGACTATTTGGAATCCACGGGGCTAATTAGAATCATGTAAAAAAAAGATTTGGTAGCTCATAATTTTGTTTTTTTCTACTAACAGAATATTTTTTTTATCATTTAGCAAAAGTTAAACTAATGCAGTAGTACGGGACAAAATTTTGAGGTTAGAAACGCATCGGGTGTCCCGCAAAACGTTTGTTCAAAAAAATATAAAAATTGTGCTTAATTTATGTGTGTAATACTTTTGCTTGGTTACCCGAAGATTTTGGAGTTAAGTTGAATATAAAATTTGTCACATATCATACGTTTTCTTGTGATTTCAATGAATGCTGTCGGTTTTTTCTAACTAGCTTAGTTCGCCATATTTGTTTTGTTTCTCCAAATGGGGCTTTTTGGAACCGTTTTGGGGCTATTTGAAACAGAATTCCAAATAGCCCCTTCCATGTCTGGTGATTGTTTTGCTAAGGGTTTGAGTGATTTGTCAAATAGCCCCGAACGTAACTTTCGAGTATTTAAAGGGAAGTCCTACTCTTTTGTTTCAGTTTAAATGACCGTTGGTGCGTATATACAGCCGAAAATATAAAAATTTAAGAAATTAAAAGTTATATTTGTCATATCGAAATTGCTTACCGGAAAACTTACGAGAAGCTATATTTTATGTAAAAGAAATTTTAATGCAAAAGTAATTTGGAAGATTTCCAATGTTTTTGTTTGATTTAAGATTAACATTTTTATTTTTTTGGCTTAAAATGCCTTCAGTGTTACTTTCATACGGTAATTACCATCAAGATACATAAATAAACGTATTAAAAATTTATTCATATTTGATTATGACTTCCCCTTAAATTGTTCCAAATATACCCTACATTCTTCACTATAGGTTAAAACGAATGACCATAGTACTTCCAAATAACCCCAAAATAGTCGCACCATATTTTTATAATCCAAGTTTATACAACAAAACGGAACAAGAGCACTATTTTAAATATAGGCATTTACCCTATAATTGTTCCGAATATAGCTAAACTTGCTCAAATTAAAACACGCCTGTAATTTATGTAAATAATCAACAATTTGTGTCAAATTCCAGATAGCCCCAAAGTTGCGATAATTGGAACAGCACTTTTAAAAAAGCGTATCTTCGGAATTTTAATCAATATACGGGTGACAATACCAGTCTCTGAAACGTCACAGTAGAATCTGTTAAAAACAATTATCAAAACAGGATTATACAGGGTCACTGGAAATATGACGTATTCCTGCTAAGGGATGATAGATGAGGTCAAAACAAATATTTTTTGTTAAATAACTTTTTCTCAAAAAATTAATAGTTTTTGAGTTAATTGAAATTAAGTACATTTTTACCAAAAGTACGTTTTCAGACACAAACATTTAAAATAAAAGATAGCTACTCATTCGATTCCGGATTTTTTACTATTTTAGGATAGAAAACAATCTGAGTGTTGATAATGATTAAAAAAAATTCATAAAATACAGTTGTTTATAAAAAAAACAATCCTTAAAAGCATTTATTTTTTAACTTTTTTCAGATTTTTTAGAAATAGCATCAAATATATTTAAAAAAATCCTAGTAACTAAGCGTGCATAATATTTTAAAAACATAACCATCTATTCAGCTTTCAGTTGAGGTATAAAACTTAATAATAACTTAGATAAAAAATGAGAAATTAAGACTTAACTAAATAGCAGTCCCATTTCATGTAGCAAAAATTTCCTACTTCAAGCGCTTCGGAGGTGGCCGTATTATCCTACTTATTCCATAAATGTAAAAGTTTGCTTGTTTGGATGATTGTTAATCAATCACGCAAAACGGCTGAATGGATTTGGATGAAATTTGGCACACAGATAGTTTATAAGCCGGATTAAAACATATGAGGATACTATTATCTTGGTTAAGGGTTCCCTAGGGATTTTCTCGAATGTAAATGCGAATGCAGTCGCGGGCGGAAACTAGTTTGCCATAAATGATCGTACTTACTGAAAATACTTTCGTCCGAGTGAGTTTGAGACAGGATTATTTTCCGCCGATGAGTCAAAATTGTATACAAACTGTGTCACAAATAACCATGCATATCAGCTATTTTTAATGCCCCGCTGCTGGGGAACTGGCCTTTATTTTTGGCTTTATTTTTTGTTGTAATGCAATTTCAGTTTAAAGTTTACGACGATGCGTCATTCCTTGAATCAATTGCATTATGCAGGGTAGGTACTCTTATAAAAAGCATTGCATTTTCTATACATTTACAATAGTTTGAGACTTAAGAGTAGTTCTAAACTTTAAAAAACAAGAATTCTAATCCATCAAAAGAAACTTGAACAATTCTAATCCTAAGGTATGCATTCTCGTAAGCGTATAGTAACATAGCTTGAAACCACGTGGGTAGAGTGTGGGCGACTACTATCGTTGTTGGTAGGGTGGCAAATAAAAGAATTTATTCTGTTTGCTGTTTAAAAACCTTCTTTTTACTGTGAAACTTTTCAAGTGGACGTTCATTACGTGCAATCGATGCCATCACTATATTGATAAGGTTAGGACAGACAGACGTTGACTTCTATTCCGCCCACAGTTTTTCAAACCGTTTCTTTACTAAGCTTAGGTACAATGTATCTCCTTCTCTTTAATTTATTATACTTTGAAATGAAACATTATTATATGAGAACAGAAAAAGGGTTCTGTCCGACTCCTTGCATTATGTGGAAGAAATCCATTCATAACTTACCCAATTCAATTGGCTGTTATTCGCTTGGATAAAATTTATCAATCTCAGTTTGGCTGGAAGTTACTATTTAAATTCATGTTTTGATATATTTTTAAATTTCATATCCAAGCAGGTTAGATAGGATAGATACAATTTTTTTCAAACTAGAACGGAACGGAGATGCCTAAACATGGAAAGATGGTAAAAATATTTTTTGCTTTAATTCATATACATTCTTGAAACACCATGACGTAGGTATGCTTATACACACGACATACAGTTCCTGTAGGAACATATTATTAAATCGTTAGTTTGAACTTTTTCGGCTACAGAATCTGGCACGGTAGTGCCCCCGCCAAGACGAGGAAGCGAAGCGCAAGGGCACTACCTATTTTTTCTCGAAGTGCTTCGTCGTTGTTTGAACCCTCATATCTTAGGTTTGGAGTATACTAAATAAACAAAATTCTCGGAATGTGATGTCAGTAGTAGACTTATTAAATATATAAAGTTTGAATTGTATAACTTTTATAATATAGATTTTATTGATATCTAAAAAACCCGATTTCGACATTGACTCACTCATGATCATCAAAACTCAAAGGGTACTTCCAGGAATCCTAGAAAGTTGAAATTTGATTTATTGAGACACAAACAACAAAAAAATTATTAAATTGGACTTTAACCCCCTCAACCGCTTAACCCTCATAACTTGGGTTTGGATTATACCAGAAGCACAAAATTCTCAGGATATGAGTCTGTAGTAGACTTTTATGATAACATACTTTGTCTTATTAGAAATTGTTACATTGGATGGCACGCTGGCCGTCGTGGCCTCTTAGGCTATTTATTACCTTTTGTAAGTATTCTGTGCTTTTCGGTTGCTCAAAAACACACAGTAAGCAACATTTCGAAAATGTTACTAGACAAGCAGAAATGTGTTTTTGCATATACGTGTCACAGAAGCAAAATCAAAAGGTAGTAAAGCCACGTAACACTCAATTTCTCACTTACTGTTTTGAGTTTGTTTCTTAGACATTATGCTATCTATATTGTCTCTTTCTTGGTTTAAACTTCTTGAAGTAATTCAAGTATCTCGTACTAACTCCCGACGCAGACAAACTGTTTGTTTAGATAGCTGACAATTTTTTTATGCATATCCTCTGACGAAAACTCTTCTCAGAATTCGTCATACTATAACGCCTGTAGATTTGGGAGGGTGTTGCTTTAATGTACTCGCCGGTGACATGTCGTGACGATGTGACCGGGCGCCGGCGCAGGCAGCCGAGCCGGAGAGTTCAGTGGTCACATTAAACTGCGTCTGCGCAGATTTGCGTACGTACACGTGGCCTGTGGAGTCGTGGTCGTGGCGTGGAAGCGGCCGTAACGGCACTGCCTCCTAAATCGACGCTTAGATTTACCGACGCGACTCCAAGTCACTTTTGGAATACGATTTTAAGTTTTTGTTTCAGTAATATTTTCTTGTGTACACCTTAACAACATGAAATTGTTCTTTCTTACTTTCTTAAATCAATCTTCATACCACTTACTTTATCTGTGATATCTGGAAAATACATAATTACTCTCTTATTAGAGTTCGGTGGTTTTTTTCTTTAATTAATATTACTTTGTTCTTTACAGTATTTAGTGGCTATAAAACACCAATGCGCCAGTATAATAGGTACCAACTTTTTCAGATTCCGTTTTAGCACTAACTAGCGGCGGGCGACGTGCCGTTTTAGTTTTAATTAACAAGTTTTTCAACTAACTTTAAGGCTTGGTATCTCGTGTACCTTCACTTGGTTTATGCGGGTGAACTGAGGACAATCTCGCCCACCGTTTTCTAGCGAAGTTATTTTCATTATAACTCTTATTATTTTTTAATGACTACTAACTTTTCACGGTTAAGCCGCTCAACGCTCAACCTCAACTGATGTTGGTGTAGACGTAACTTTATATGATACACTTCTAAAAACTACTTGCTGTTGTAATAAAACTGTATCTCTTGTATTTAAACCTACTTTACTCTGATCTGCTATTTTACTTGATTTCTGATCATGAAACTTACCACAGCACTTACCACAGTCTGACGTTGGTATTCTTTACGTTCTGGGCTTAGACAATTTCTAAACTAAAACAAGTATTACTCTATTTAATTTTGGAAAATGGTACTTTGTAGAACTGTCCCTCGTTTGCCGTTTTGGATTTCCTTATGGTTTCCACATTCTTTTTCTGAATGTTTGCGTCCAAGTTTTTTTATTCAACGAGAATGTGTGAGAAGAGCTACTTGTAAACCAGTAGTTCAATATTTCATTCGTCGCATCTCCACCGGATGGTATGATCTGTGTACTCCCATCTACCGAGCGATGACACTAAGTTCCTCTGTTTACATATTTCCAGTGTGCGGACGTACAAACAACAGGATGTGTTTGGGTTACTTAAACAGCCGATGCGAGGCCATTCGCAGGGTTAAGGATTTTGGGAATTTTATCTTATATTCAACCGTTTCATGTTCGTGTATATTTAGGCTCACCATGTACAGTCGATCTTAAAATGAAGGATGGGATGAAAGTTTAATCAATTGGCTTTTATATAAAGTTTTTTTACAGGAGGGATCACTAATAGCTTTTGATAAGTTGGTAATAGCTGTATTAGTTAACAAATTATTAACTATAGAAGTTTTACATCATCGCAATATGAGAACATTGAACCCATCTCTAAGGCATGAATATGTCCTTTATTCCAGCCAGTCCTACTATTAGTTCGATAGTCTGTTTGGTCAATTATTTTCCAAATAGACTGGCGGAGATAATCGAACTGTTTGGACATTTTTTTCCAAATTGTTAGTCTGGCGGAGATAATGCTGATGATTATGTATGATGATGATCAGTTTGTCATTGTTTCGTATTCCTTAATGCTATAAAACTATAAAATTTGTCTCTAAAATATCTGCCCTAATCAAGTTTCGCTGGTGTGATGGAACTATAATATAGTACCAAAATATAAGATTGCAGGTATTTAAAATGAGTTTCTTAAAGAAGTTGTTTACGATCTAACTCAACCAGTAGCTCATTAGAAAAGATTATAACGTTATTATCACCAGCATGATGTAACGTGGTATGACAAGTCGAGATCATCTGTCTTTTTCACACTTTGCGTGTCAGACAAGGCACGTATTACCATCACTTCACTTAGCATTTTTTGCTAAACGTTTCGAAGTCGGTCAGTTCAAATATCTAGCAATATTTATCGATCTAATCGTTTTTAGGGTTCCGTACCAAAATGGTAAAAAAGGAACCCTTATGGTGTGACTCAGTCTGTCTGTCTGTCTGTCTGTCTGTCACAGCTGGATATCTCGAGAACTACTAATGGTATCAACTTGAAATTTGGAATAGTTTAAGATGACATTTGCCCAACTATTTTGCAAATAAGAAAGAAATAAAAATAATAATATTTTTTTTACAACAGGGACTGAAAAGGGGTCTTAAAAATTTGAAGTGAGGTGACTAATGCGTGTGGGGTATCATATGAAAGAGCGCTGTTTGCACATTTTAAAACATTTTTTTCTTTTTTCTTAGGCCGCATAGTTTTCGACTTATGATGAAAAATGTAAAAAAAAATACCGTCCCCCCCCCTTATCTCCGAAGTTTGCAAAGAGAAAAATCTGAAATAATTCTATGTGATAGTAGTTTACGTAAAGATTACAGGAAAAATAAAACGAGGTCTCAATATAACACACTTTTTTAGAAATTCAAAAAACAAACAATAATTCTTTAGTTTCACTACCCGTCAACAGATGGCGGTGACCTAAGAATGCTGACTTGCGAATTAAAATAGTTCCACTATCGGTCAAGAGATGGCGCAACCTAATACTACAGTAATAATTGGTGACTGGTTCTAATATAAATTATTACCTACTATTTGCCGTACGAATAAACGAAGAATAAGTTCCTACTTAGTAATATAAACAGTTTGCAATGTGGAGCGGCTGAAACGTTTTTCAGTCACCATAAGCAACTGTGGTTAAAATTTGTAAATTAACTGTCCGCCTGTTCGCCCTTCCACCTGTCTGCCGTTTATCCTACTTTTTTAAAGACTGTACTAAAGTAACATATCCAAATATATTTATGATTGTACGGAACCCTCGGTGCGCGAGTCCGACTCGCTCTTGACCGGTTTTTTTTCCGATGTTGTGAATAAATTTTCATCCAATTAAGTACAAGCAGTCAAAAAAATCTGTAATGGTAACGAATTTGCAAATTCAATTTACCAACTCCTGAAATTGCTGAAAGTAAAATTACATGACTGTCAATTTTAGAGCGTTTGACTGACAATTTTAGAGCATTAAGTATATGAGTTTTTGTGTATAAATTTGACTAAACTATGTACTTTTAAAGTTCTTTAATTTCAGTTCAGACATCAAGAAGTAAGCGCTTTCTCTTTTCTTATTAAAGTAATAGAAACTTTAATGAGATGAGAGCAATAAAAAGTTTCGTCTTTTATATGAAACAGAGGACTGTTGACGTCACACTGATGAATATGGCGACAGGTATTTTCAAAGGTAACTTCGTGTTACGCAACGTGTATGACTTCATCAGCCATAAAGACGATTGATGGGTTCCATTTCTATGGTTCTATACCTAGGGTATAAACAGAACGTTATTACTACTACTAATTTGATATTTGACATACATTACATGTTATCTATAGTCTACCGACAGAAATGTTTCAGAGATTTTGTGTTCTATAATGTTGCCTTGCTTAGCACAGCAAGTATAGCAACGTTACAGAAGATGGATCTCTACCGTTTTGATGAGTTTTGAGAACATGGAGGGAGAAACTGAACATCAAATTTGAAATGCGAGATGTAAGAGAGTTTTCCAACACTGTAGTTAAAGTATCTTTATACACTCGGTGATGAGTATTATATTATAATGTTTCTTCTTGCAAGATATTCGTACAAATTGACTAGACATGACGCTACGTCTATTCAGATTCCTCCTGATGTTGAAAAGGTCATCAGTAACCAACATCTTCCCCGAGAAGCAGGCATGGTTTACTCGTGGCCGCACTATACGCCGCGTAACCTTGCGTACGATGATAAACAGATGACGTCACGCGCTATTTATAACCATGTTTGTGTCGAGAGCGGCGTGCGAATGGGCGCGTGCGCGGGGTCAACGCACTGTGCGCCTATCTGAACCAATCTGAAAGTCGACTCTGGCCGCGACTGCGAACGATACGCTTCGTTCGGCCTTTTACCGATTTCTACAAACTGTGACGTAACATTACTCAGGCGAGTAGCATCACGTAGCAGTTTTGAAAACGCTTCTAGAAGTTTCTAGAAGTCACACATCAGAAATGTACCTTCTATTTTTGTTTTGAAAACGTCCCATACAGCCATTCTGGTAGCGGTTACGACTTAGAGTGCACACATTTGTGTCGAAACATATTTTTTCAGTAACTTTGTTCCGTCACAATGAGTAGCCGTGTCGACCGTTGTTCCGTCGCCGTTTCGAAAAGTGGGGACGATTTGTAACATTTGGCAACAGTAACTTTTAGTCGCAGTGCGCTGTCGCCGCGTAGTCACATCGCGACGTATTTGTGCTCACTTCTATCAGGAATTCATTCATTCATTCGTTCAGCAATTCCTTTGACTCGTGAAGTGACAAATATGGTGACATGAACTATTAATTAAAATAAAAGGTAGCGCCATCTTTTTCCAGGCAAGTAATATTTATAAACAGATTTTGTTCAATATTGTTTTTATTAATGCTCAAATCGTAATGGGAAAAAAATTTGATTGTATAATTTCATCAAATAGAATGAAATTTACTAACGCGCCACAATATTATCACAATTTTAGTATTTTGATGGTAAGTAAACATTATTTATTTGTACACACCGAGTGCTCAAATGCTTTTAATTATTCATAATAGTTAATATCAAAACAAAAAAATATATATTTTAGCAATATTACACAGTAAAATTGATAAATATTAAAGAAAAGCATTTTTGTTAGGTGAAAATATTCTCGTCACAACTAGTCACAAAGTAACTATAATGTGTCGACATGGTTACGTAAAGTCGTCACAAAGTAACGGGAATTCAAAAATGGTTTCTCAATTTTTTTGCTTCCAGCGTTTCTCAAAGTTTCGATATTTGTTGCAGGGTCAAAAAAAATCCAACATTTCTGGAACAGGCGGTCGCAGTCAGAACAAAGAAAAATAAATTATGCTACTTATAAAAGTGGAATATTGGCTATTTCAACTCGTGAGATGTACTCGTACCTATTAAACTGAACAGATTGCATAACTTATTTTATTAGGAAAGGGGCTGTTTATTTATACTGAAATAAATATTATACCTTTTTCTTATAGCTTCTCATTTTACAACTAACCCTAATGTTGTTATGCTAATAAGTCAATACCTATAGTTGGTTTGATCGGCACGATCAAACTTTAGCCTCGCCCCAGTAGCATGTCCATCGAAACATGATTTTTATCATGTTTTTTTGTCATCATCATCATGTCATCATGTCACGCTATTTTTAGCGTGATATAGCGTTTTATCAACATTCAACTATCGAAATACATTGTCTTTTGACATTTACACGTGATAAATCGCTATATTATATCGTGTTTTGGTAGGCATGCTAGGGGGCAGAAAACAAAGGCATATTTGAGAATGACTGGATTTGGTGACGCTCATTTGTATAAGTTAGGTTATCTGGTATTCTGGAACATTGTCGTAACGTTACAACACAAAGTGTTGTAACGTTACCATCCCGTTACCACACATTGTTACAACTTTGTACTCTAGTTGCAAACTGATCACAAAGTGTATAGAATGTTTGGACACAGATCATTGTGAATTATGTCGACACAGCGACAACACAAAGTTACTGAAACTAGTTTCCATAACATTGTTACTGAACTGTTACAACACCTTTAAACAAAACCCCACACAGTCGCAAATAGTCGCATTGTGTCGTATCAGTTACGAAACTGTAGCGACTTGTTACATCTGTTGAAAATCTGTGACCAAAAATGGCTGTATGGGGTGCTTTGCTTATTATGTATGCACAGATAAAAGTGATAACATTTATCAGTGCGTACGTGTAGGCAATTTATTAGGCACTACGTGCGTCCTAAATCGTACACGGGATGAGAGACGTACCCCGGGTATGTGAGCGGAATAATCTTCAGTGTAAACAGCTAACTACGAACCGAAAATTTGAAACTCAATGAAAATGCCAATAGATAGTAGCTCATAAGGATGAGTGAACATTTCCCGAATTGGCATTCGGTCGTCGGGAACGCTTTGTTCGTTGTTATCTGAGCGCACAGCAATGCCTGTAAACGCTAGTGAAAGGGCGATACGCGTCGAGCGGCCATGACAAAGGGCGTAGTTAATACGATCCCGGCGTTCCCGGCGAGTCGCCGCCGTCCCGTTTTACGGGTTACGCTCCCGCTCAACTGGAACGCTTTCAATTTGCCGGGACTTAGCGAATTCTCATTTTACTCAAGGTCCAGTTGCACAAAGGCGTCTATTTCACAACACTGGCCGGCGTAATCCACATTGTAAGTGGCTAATTCCTCCCGGGGAACTTTCCTTCCCAACGCTCCCGAGATAAACGTAATAATATTTTATGTAGCAGGGCTGTTGAACCTTGGGACGGGGAGTGCCGACGCTTTTTAACCTAAAAAACAAGAATTGCATTTTCCGAGCACCGAGAAATATTGCTTTCGTTCACATCATGTGGACAGGAGTCTTCGCAGAGATCGTTAGACAAGCATTTTCTTCAAATTCGTTTCAGTGTTATGAGATGAGTAAGCGCTTTCGTTGTAATCAGAGCAGCGCGAAGACATGTCATGATTTCGGAAGAGTTAAAATAGTAGGTGTTATTTGGCGAGTAGCAACGGCGATTCGTTTCTAAAGTTCTAATTCGTGGCGTTACTAATTCGTAGTCGTAGGAGTAAACAAAGTGACCGGAGACTGGAGACGCTGAGATTTCTTTACACTATCTATGGCTGTGAGCTGCGTGCGGCCGACAACAGGCCGATGACCCTTCTCATACATATTTGGCGCCATCCAATCCAACATGCTTACACGCTCATGAGCGACCCATACGACTAACGGTTTCTTTGTTAGAAGGACCGCTGGAGGGAGGAGCCTGCAGTTTCTATTAACAAGGACATTTCGCTTGAGTTGTTGCCGTAATTCTGTCTTAGCGGGCTCGCCGCGCCCCGCTGAATATTTACGTTCTTTATTCGGCCCCTAACTGTTTTTCTTTCTTTATTTGTAAGTTCAAATGCCGAGGCTGGGTCTCGTTACGTGCCACTATAAATTTATTTGTATTTCTCCTTGTTATTGGGAGAGGTCGTATTACGAGTTACATAATATCCCGCTCGGATTATAATGTGTATAAGTAATGGAGATTGTGCCGGTGACATGCCGCCATGTTCCGCGAAGGGCATGCGGATTCCGCTCTAATATTTCACCTAATCCGGGAATATTAGTTTTTAGACGATAACTTGGGTGAAGGTTATCGTTTTACTTTTGCGATATCACGTAACAGTGGCATGGGGAATGTTTCAGAATCAGTTTATGCAAGGATTCGTAATTATTTTCGCAATATCTATCTTCGCACCCGAAAATAACAGACCTTCGCGTTCGCGTAATATTTGGAATGAATTCGTAGTGGCACTAGGTTTTCCATTCATTTAATGGGATAAATCTCAAAGATGGTACATATCTGAATTTTCTTAATTATCGTGCTATATTGGTTTTTTATTTACTACCCACCTCATGTCATGTATTCTGTAGCGCCTTCGTCGTAGGAAGATCCTAATGTGTTTTTTAGTTATCCTAGTACATGGTTAATCAATCATACAAATTACTCTCAGTTTGCCAAGTTCGAAAGTTCTTACTTCTGATAAAGCAATCAAGTGTAATATAAAGAGCTTTTGTCTATCTACCTCTCAGTAACTATCAGTTTCGAAACTTCAATAAGTATGTTAATTTATTCAATTCTAAATTTGATTCCTCAAAGTTGGCGAGTGCAGCCGAATTTCCATCATGTACTTTGTTATGGCATCTCCCATATTCATGTGGCAGTGCGCGAGTGCTGGGATTCTCTATTATTAGATGCTTGCTCCAGCGGTTGGCAGCGGCGGCCGGCAGGTGCGCGAACTTAAGATTACATAATGTGGATTTAATTCCTCAGCTGCACAATAGTCAGCCTTATCAACTTGAGTATTAGACACCAGACGACTTCTAAGTACTGATCTGACTTCGCTTACAGAACTTGTTTCTCTTGTTCTATGGTTATACCATCACCAATATTACCTTTTATAATTGAATGCGCTATGAGTATACAGGTAATATTGATCTTATTTTTATACTGGCATATACTAGTGGTATCACGGAAACCCGGAAACCATATCGCATAAAACTTAATAAAAATTATGTAATTTTGAGATGTCTTTTAACAGTAAGTAATTTGTTCAAGTGATTGTAGGCACAGGCAAATATCTTCTTAAATTTTCCTTATTTCCTATTCCCATTGAAGAAGTAGGAAGCATCAAAATCAAGTTTAAAATATTGATACAAATGATGAATGTGGCTAAAATAGCAGTCATTGTTAAACTACTTATTTATCTAGAGATGTCAGTGATTTCTAACTTAATATTGATGTTTAATCAAGTATCAGCAACGTGCGGTAAACGCGTGGTCTATTATTGGATGTTCCAGTATTTCGTCAGGTGTTACACAATACGGGCTTGATTTGTGCGCCTCTTATCGCGATGTACGGTGCGATTCGCGACGAAGCTAATGACGGATCTCGGTCACGAATCACGAACCGCCGGGGGTCGCCCTCATTATTTATAAAACCCTATGGTGCTCGGAATAAGATCAAAAGTTGCGTGATTGATGATGGCTTCGTATGAAATAATAAACATTTTTGATTTTTTCTGTGCGAGTCGCTTTGAGCGTATCGTCTTTCATCTCTTTACTCACAGGTCGTGTTCGTGTATCTACATAAATCATGTATTTTTATACCACTTCGGAGTTTAGGTTTCCTGTTTTGTTTATATCGATAACTTGAAAACAAAAGTTCCTACATGTTCACTCATAATGTTTAATGTGTCAACGACACTGATGTAAAATTCTGTAAACGAAATTTATACCTAGTTACTTTAGAAATTAGAAATATTGTAGTGATGATATAATTATTTATACAGCCGATAAAATTATTGTCTATATCTGTCTGTAGGTGCACTTGTCAATTACGAAATTGATTACACTAAATGTTTGATTACTTAGTACACTTGCCTATGATGATAGTTTGCGTGCCGATTCCTTTACCAGTTTTTATGAAAGTAACATAGACTTATTATATTGTAACAATGTATTACGTGCAAATCTATTGATTTATCAACATTTACTAGCATCACGTTTGAGTACAAAAGTACAAGACGATTTAATAGTTAATATATTATTTTTTACACGGTAAACTGTTAATGTTGACTTTGGCAATTATAGACAAGAGTGACCCAATCAGTTCTTATTAAGCTTAATTATTTGTTTTACCTGACTGCTCTTTCATTATTGGCGCCTCCAACTTCATCAGCCGGTTTATTATTGTGCTGGTAATTAGGTATGACATTAAAAAAGTTCGTTCAAGCAATCGACCTTTTCTTAAAGTTTCCTCTCGGATTAGATATTTAGAAGTAATATCGTCACGGAAACTTTAGGGGGAGCTCCATTAATTTTATTTGTTCTCAGTCTTCCAAAATTCATGGATACTTTACTGACGAACACAGACCGGTTTTTGAAGTCCGCTTATTTGCGAAAACTGAAATATTCTTCTCCGTAATATTGCGATTGCGTTTGTATGGGGACTTTATGCAAGCGAAAACTAGTTTTGTATTTAACTCCAATTCTGAGTTATGGTCTGAAATTACCATTTAAAATAAACAGCGATGCTAACTTCCATTGTGGTTATTATTTATGCCTGCCCGTGAAATTAGATAAGTGTAGCATTATAGTGTCAAACTCGATACAATGAGGCCATTTCTCATTGTTAAACATTGGTCGCATTAGCATATTGTTTAACTCCTGACCGCTCTTTTATATGTGCGGTGTTATTATCTCTGTTTCAGGGGTTAATGTGCCTTTATGCTCCCATTTGCCTTTGTTCTAACATTTTCACTGTATGCTTCTACTCACCTGGTAATATTGATTAAAACATATAATTTTACTGTAGCACAATTACCGTTACCTCAAATGAACACACTTACATAATTCGTATTATCATCTTAATAGTATCACTGTGAAAGTTTGGATGTTACCCAATTACGATGTAAACAGCTGAACGAGTTTGAATGAAATTTGGCACAGAGGCTGCGTAGCTTCTGTTTTAACATACATCTCGTTCCATCTCGGAATAACCAATTCTATAAGTTGTGAGTCTCGAGCAAAACTAGTTCCCAATATTGTCGTGTTTCGAGGGCGACGTACTATGTAGATTTATCGCTGCGGTATCAAGTATCAAACTCCTGGTACAATGAGGCCGTAGCTCATTTGTAATACATGGGACCGCCGGATTAGCATACAGTGCTCTGGCCTCTACAACTTTAGGTCCTGACCGTTTGCTAGTTTCCCCTGCTCGTGATGATTTAGCTATGAGGCAGCATCCGTTTATGTTATCTTTCCCTGCCAATCGGCTTTATGAAGATTAATACTCTATGCAAATTGCATTCGCTTTGCATTAAACCAGAATATATCAGTGGTTTTTACTGAATTTATATTTCCCTGCCATTTCTATCTTTGTTTTATTGAAATAAAGAATGTCAGAGTATTTATGGAGAAGTTTCCTAATTATGTTTCCCTTTTATCCACGTCATCTACAATTCATCAGCATAGTGTCACAATAAAGGTCATTGGGCATATTTGACCAGCTTGATGAAAGTTCGCGTACAGAAACCAAACCAGTTTTAAATTGAAGAATTCAATCCCACTTTTCAAAATATGTATTATTTTTTTATGTACCGACGGGCAGAAAAAAGTAATTTCACATTATGTGTGTGGGTATATATTTAATGTTATTAAACTTTTGTTAATAAAGCATGAGTTTTTACTTTCAGCATTGTGAAAATATGTAGTACAAGCATAGTAAACGTTTGTATAGTCTATATTTATTTATTTTATTTATTATTGAAATGCTTTGATACAATGATAAAAAATTAAACATGTCCTGCAACAATGCGACGCATACCACTGCGTAGCAGATACATTTATCTACATTCCTAGCCCTATTTCGTTTGTGTACGCTGTAGGTCAAATGTTCGAACAAAATGCCCAATGACCTTTACCGTATAAAGTTGAAACTCTATCTGAAGCAGTAGTTCGAGTCACGTTTTCTAATTTGACAAAAGTCCTCATAACAATTTCAATTACAGGATCGTAGCGCACAGTGAGTCATCAGTTCGATAGGTACCTAATTATTAATTTTCGGCGGCAGTATCCCATTTGGGCGAGTATCGGTAAAGCTCGCGGCCACCGCTCCCAAAGTAAACAATGGCAATCGCATCGGTAATCGATACTGGCGGTGTCGACACATCGACCGCGTAATCCTTGTAACTAACGACTCCATACCTAATGACTCGAGTTCTAGCGCCCGCTGCTTATTGATGACGAATCGTAACAATGTTTCCACTCCTAACTTCTCGGCTTGGTTTCTGATTGCTTTGTGGTTCTCCACTTTGATTGTTCGTGATTATTGAAATAAATGCTTCAATTATGTTGTTATTTGGATATTCCGCCAACTTGGAGACAGTGAGTCAGAAAGTTTGACCACCTTTGCGTTTTAATAGTCCAATATCTTACGAGCTCAAATAACGTTTTTAGAAACTGTTATTTTAGGAAAGGTACGAGTGCCATTGAGTACACATTATAGTCTAACAACTACGCTCTTCCAGTTATGATGAGTAATGATGAGAAGCAAAAGTCGCATAGGGCGGGCAGGCTAAATCCGCACAACACAACACAAGTGACGGGCTCATACGTCCCTCCGGCTCTTGCACGATTAACTCCTTTAAGGGTCGAAATAAGGGGTTTTTGCGAAAAATATTTAGATTTTGCGCAACTATCGATTCGCAACTCTTTTGCTGTGTCATCATTACTTTCTAAACGGTTCCTTCCATATCTAAACCTTACCGCAGACCTGAAATATAACTTTTCTTGATCCAACCATATAGCTACAACATTTAAGGGTTGTCAAAAAATGCATATTCTGCTTCAATAGCCGAATTAATTTTATATCGTCTTGGATCCGTAAGTTGCCATGCCAGCCACATTAGTGTTAATTAACTCACAATTTTGTCGTATGTGAGTATTGCTAATGATGCCATTAAAGTAATGAGCTCTCTTCAGTCATGGGTGAATTCTGCGGGACTTAGGATGTGAATGTGTGTGCCAGTCATTACATAAACATGTTTCGTGATTGACTAAATTATTATGAGTCATTGTAATATTATCCTCTGAAATGGGTTGTTGCAGTGCTTGCTATTACCTTCATGAAGGATAAATTAAGTTGATGTAGTGAAGACTCCGATCCTTCGTAGATCCCTTCAAAATTATAATGCTTGAGGTTATTCATCTTTAGTTTTTTTTCGTTTTGTGATATCGATCTTCAGTTAATTCATGTCAGCTTCGTCAGCTGTGCGTGAACTGATGTCCGATAGCTCGAATCGATTTCGCAATCGAGTCGGGTCTGCGTCGCATCAATGAATCGAGAACAGTCACGTCAGTGCCACATGGAGTTTTATCGAGTACCGCGATGCCAATAAAGCAACACCTTTATGCGTCTTGCGTGGACATGATACGGTCTAAATTGCCTTGCAGCAACTTCAAAGCCGTCGCTTGTTATTTTATCGTAGCCACGAGGCGAAATTAGGCGAATGCCACATTAAATTTTTACTACCTCTCGATGTGCTTCGACGATAAGCTGCCGAGTTGAAACTCGAACAATTAGTAGAGCCTCGTGAATTATTTGCTGTTGTATTTACAACTGTTCTGTTCTGTTCTCACCTGGTTTGACATGCGAGTTCTTATCTTTATTAAAATCTTCCTTCCGAATGTGCTTCGAGGGAACTTATTTCTATTGGGAGTGAATTGTTTTTCCTGTGTTTTACTAAGCATTCCTTTGATTCTTAATAAAGGCTTTTTGTAAAAGCTTTCAAAAATGAAGGATGTATTACGAGCGAAGGTAGAGAAAATTGTTCGAATTTTGTTTTGTTGTAAACCTGTTTTGTCAGACTACGTTATTCAAATTGTTGTGTAACTCCAAGGTAAGTCTCAGTTTATGACACATAATTGGAATTAGAGGAATTTTTTGTGAGCTTTTTAATTTTGTTCATTGTTTGCATTGGTAGTGATAATATAATATAATTATCGATCAGGAATGTTTTTCTTCTTTATTGAAGTAAGATTAGCAAATTAAACAATTAAAAAAACTATAAAATTGAGAGTTGAAGGCGTTGTTGCTGAATTTCTTCACTCCAAAGCAAATTGTAAAGTGCTCCTACGATAATAATAAAATCAGCTGTTCGAATCGTCTCAACGTCAACTTTTACCATTTTTTTTTTAATGTTATAAACTTTGTGGAAGGTTAAGGTTGGGTTGGGACACAGAAAAAACGCCATTCATCATGACGACCCCAATCTATGGAATGCAACTCTTAAGGTCTGGCCATCCTTATCTCGAACAAAGGATGTTACTTATAACGTTAAGTCATTCCTAAATTCCTGTTGGAGTAATGATTTTTCCGTGACCGGATCACCGGACGTCTTGCGGTGTCACAGAGCTGTGACACCTTTTTACGATTGCATGCTATGAAATGTTGTTTTGTAAAGTCGGTCGTCTCTTTTACAATTGGAACTTCATGAGTATATTTTCTGTAAAAGCCATTTATGTAGAGATTGTAGAGTGTTGATTAATTTGAGTAGAAGAAGCTTGGAACAGTGTTTATAAGTTTATAACTTGTATTATTTAAATTCATATTATAAATGTTATTATTTTAATATGGAGAATGGGTAGCTAGTAGAGGTTTTGGATTAGGGGTTTGGATTTTTTTCAATTTGTTCTTGCCATTATTCGATCATGCTGTTTCCATGAATTTACGATAGGAATGCGCATACTAACTTTTTGACTCGATTACCTAGTTTGACGCTGTTTGTTACGGAATACATAATTGACGCTGTAAGGAGTTGCAGCGACGACGAGCGCTCTTTAACTTGTTGCGTTTCCTTTGAGTTGCATAATAATTTTACCTCGTTTCGGCATTTTTTTATACTAGCTAGCTAGCACTGATTTATAATTTGTATGTATGTAGTTTATTTTATATCCGAGTTTTAATGTGATCCTTTGTGATGTTCATTTTTCATATTTTATACATAAACTTCTTGATGAACATCATTATTGCGCGGCGTTACCAACGGTTCGCTAATCGAAAAGCGCGCGGACAGAAGTCGATCGTCGTCGTGTGAGGCGATAACTGGGCGTGAGAGAACAAAGAATGTGCCGGTGTCGGGGCGCACGTGAGCGGTATCGATCGGCCGGGCCCTGCGCCCTGCGCCCTGCGCGCTCCGCACAAAGCACCATTAAGGCCCCGAGCCACAGTACGCACGAAGCGGTATCTCGACTCGACAGCCCTTTGCTCTTTACGGCATCGGAGTCATTTTCGGTGCGTGGCGGGGTGGGCAGAATAAGCCTGACAATTATTCTGACCGACATTATGGCATTTGACCGCTGGGCTGTACAAAATAATTCCTTATTGGTGAATTAGGAAATGATGAATCAGGAATTGGCGAATAAGGAAGTTGGTGAATGTGGAAACACTCAATCCTTCCGCCCAAATGTCATGTGTGTAGCATGAAGTTGTTGGACTGGGCCGCGATCTATGCTACCTACACACGAGATACCCGGCTGCAAGGATTTGACCATCCGGGGGCCTGTGCATGTGTAGCCCTTATCAGAGACTCGGAATACAGGAGCTCTCGTAACGCGACGATGATGTGCGATCATTTGGGCTTTTTATGTAGTTGCGTTACTGCTTTAGCTATACTACTGTGCCCGAGCCCTGCAAGGCTACCCACGTGGAACCATGTCGCGCTTTGTTTACGTTGGAATCTTAAGTGCGTTTTATTGTGACAACGTTTACGGATGAACTAGCTATACGCATCGGTTAGGGATACCAGATTTTGTTTGTGAAGCGTTGTTAGGGGACAACGCCTATTCAAATGCATTCATTTAATAAACTTGTCTTATTCTTCTCCTTTGTTAGAGGTAGTTCATTTATAAAGTTCGATTTTTATTGGTAACATTCAGCTTTTTAACTGACAACGCGCATTCGCAAATGACAAGCGACATCTTGATTTTATTGAAAAAACAAGCTTAATATAACTTTGCGCTACATAGCAGCGTGATGTAATAATTCAAAAGCAAGCGCCATCCACCCAGCAATGTCTAAGCAACGTATCTTTTCGGTTCCCGCAGGCTCGGCCGGGCGGGCCGCGCTCTCAGTCCCGACTCCCGGCCCCGCTCAAATTGCTCCGTGTTTATTCATAATGCGTTCGTGCTTAAATAACTTTGTTCTGTCCCGAAGCACCACACCGGATTAAATATTAAATCCCCTTACTAGACTTGTACGGCAATTTTTGTTTCGTCGCTCGATGCCTATTTGCATAAATCCGCTTAATTCCATTTAAAAGCTCATGAAATTTAAATTCTTTGTTTCAGGTAAGTGCACAGCTCGGTGTAATATCGGAAGCACGATCGCTCCCTATTGGCGCAGCAGGATGTATCTCGGTAAATATTGTAGGAATAAAATGCAGACACGGCACTGACGGCAGTAGTGTGGAATCCTGGACGTTGTTATTTTATTTAGAGAGAAGCTCGGTGCTGAATGGATTTGCCGCGAAGCCCGCGGCATCCCCCTGCCTCCCTTCGACGTCGCAGTATTTTTAAAGGAACACAGGTGAGATGTTTTAATGACTGTAACGGCTTACTCACCACGCTTATTATGCGCTGAACTTGTCGCAGAGAAAATGCCGAAACATTTCGCATTTCCATCAGCCACCTCCATATGCCTCGCGCGGTATTAAAGCGTGAATCACCTCATGAATGGTTAGAGCGACGTCGCTTTTATGGTTCGACTAAATCAAAACATGCAACATGGAGGAATACAAAAGTTTGCATCGTAAACATTGTTGACATTTTTAAACGGCACTAACAGTAGGTAGTACGAGCTTTGCATTATAAACTCTCCTCTAAAACAACAGACATAAAATGGTATCCATTTGTGGCTAGAAAAATTAGGTGGAGGCATGAGACAGCTAAAATATTAAACTGATGAAATACAAAATTTTCATTTCTTTGTCCTATTTCTTATGTGTTTATCATCAAATGTCACTGTTTTGAATGACTTATATAACATTTGTACTTCTATCTGTTTTGGAGAAAATTCTTATCATGATCCAACAACAGTGGATTTCTGTAAAGACAAAATCAGAGTAAGTTTAATAGTTGGCTATGCTTCGAAACCACCGCCGGCGACGGACGTTTGATGTTGTTATTTGAAACCGCACCCGGTTGGCGATTAAAAGCAGGCATCGGTGGAGGGTCGGTGCAGCCCAATAAAACGTATTTGCGAAGGTGGCCGCCGACCATTAATATCCCACCCGAGTTGATTTACGAGGTGTCCGCGGTGCGCTGCTGCCTCCAGATTACCACGCGCATCATCTCTATGTGTTACCAGCAAATAAGTACGTAATACTGAAACCGCAACTCTTAACTAATGGCCACCTCCTTTTGGTTTTAAAGCTAGGACTATTCTCTATGCATCTATGTTTACGGTTTTTAGTTTATGGGACTACAAGGGAAGTATCAAAAGAAGTAGAAAACGTTGAAAACGTAAACAGTTAATTTATTTTTCAATGTATATCTAAGACAAAACTTTATGTTACTCTTTAATTTCATTCCTAGAAAATAGAAATAAGGTAAGTAAGTACTACCTTTATGCGAAAATTGGTTAGAATAATCTCGACGATAAATATCTCTGGAAACGGTAAAAATCTTTTTACGTAATAAGAGACGCCATCTTCGTCACTATGAAAACTTAACATTATTTAAGCGTTTAAATCTGCACATGAATAGCCTTATTAATCAAAAGTCACGTGTGGTTATCAAGATTATAACAGAAATCGCGCTCAGAATTCTTAGAAAGGTCTGTTTTGAGAATTATAAATGAATTTGGTTGAATAATCTTCCATTTAACTCGTGTGGGTGTGGACTGTTTATTTCATACATAAACTATTAAAGCTACCGTAACATAGACGAGAGTCGTTTTAAATATAAATGTACAGGAATGGGCAGGCAAATAAAATGCACGTCTGGTTGACAAATCCACTGCTCCGGAGAGTATTCGCTCCATACAACTTGCCTCCGTCTTCCGAGACCGATTCTTGGGGAATATATAAACATAAAACACTACTTTACCTAAAATTTTGATGGATCCTTATTAAGATTCTTTTTTACTTAGTATTTTTTTTAAGGCGCAAGCCTGCTTTGTCCCGTTTTTAATTATGTACTTATATTTTTCAGAAAAAGCCAGTTTTGGTTTAACGTTAAGGACTATTATGTAGTCTGTGGTAGGTGTTGGGATACACACTTTGTTTGTATTAGATAGGTACATTGTGAGTTGTGACCTTTGTGTTTAGTAGACGGAATGTATACGCGATACGAGATACGACAGCGGTCTTTCAGTAAAATAATGCGGTAAATAAATGGTTTCATTATACCAGCTTGTTCGAGAAAACGAGAAGAGCATGAAAGAAATATTTAATATGTACCAAATTCTTTTATAACGTATCATATTCGAAATTTAGATTGCATTTACCACGCTCATTCGCCATATAAAGTTATCAGTCGGTGCGCTGCGGAAAGTCACCCCATTTGCCGCGGGCGCTGAGCACGCTCGATCATCGTCCATCATCGACGCAGCTCTTTATTTGCCGACGTTTTGTACACGTGTCGGTTCAGTCAGACGCGGCTCGGTTGGCCAAATTTTCCGAATGGCGGCGTCTTTGTGTGCGCAAACGGGAACTCGAGAAAACGATCGCTTCCGAGGCCTTTGGCTCGCTTCCTGGCAACTTTGTAACGATCAGCTTTTAAGAGAAGTCGTTTCGTCTTAAGAACTTATTATACAGACTTCAGCGTTAACTGCAAAGTAGCCTGATGTTTCAATCTCTTTGAAAGCAATACCATTAATTAATGCAAGGCTATTTTTGTTCAACTAAATACAGTGATTTCACAGTTTCAATAACGTCATTATGCTCCCAGAAATCTGAGTTATCTTAATGAGTCTGTGCCTTGTGGCATTACTTAAAAATATATTATTTTTCACACCAACTAACGTGGTCTTTCAAACAGCACAATTCCTAGTACACTACACATAATGTAGGGTGCTGTGGGAGTTGAACCGAATCCTTTGTGAATACGTGTCTGCATTTCAGCTGAAAATATTTGTTCCTTTTCAGAAACTTCACTTGTTCTGATACTTCTGATATGATAAGTCAGGCAGGAACACGGAGAAACTTAATCTTATTTTCTATTACTGAAGCTTTAAAATATTTCACAATTGTTTTTTTAGACGAAGATTTCTCAATTTCATAAATTAACACCACTCAACACCATCGGCGATAGATTTTCAAAATACGATCAATAATAGAGAGTTGCACCTTTTCAAAAGAAACTAAAGCAACTGACAACGCCAAAACCCATCGGTCACCTTTTCCCCGATATTATAAAACCCACACGTCAAACCAAATTATCCGATTAACCGTTGCGCTGCCGAATAAATAGGTTCCCGAGATTAAAGTGTCGAAAGGCGCGTCGCGAGGCCAGGTGTTGAGTAATTGGTGCTCGCTGCGATATGACAGTCGCGTGCCGGCCCGCAGATTGGATTTGACAAGCGCTCGCCCGCCCCAGCCACCATAGATATGCTGCTTTTTATGCGCTGTGGCGGAAAGCTTTGGACGTCCAGTTCATTATCAACTTCATTACTATAAGCGTTAGCCATTTTGATATCATTGGTACTTAATCCATCATGTTTTAATTTTTACCTTAATACGTTAGTACTATTATAATATTCTGTGAATTTCTGTGCCTTTACATAATTTTCTTTTGATATCTATATTGGTTTATTCCGTTGCGTTGTGACTGGACTATTTGAGTCTTTGACTTTAGAAAAAATGGAAAAGCTAATATATTGCTTAAACGTCATCATTTTCAAACTGTTGGAGTTACAAATGTTGCATTTTGCATATGTAGGCAACATGTAGGACTATGTAGTCCTACCCATATCACATAGTTCGTTATAATGATGTCGCCTAACATTCTTGTACTCTTTGAACTGTTTAGCGCTAACAAACTCTATCACATTTTCTCAGGTGGACAAGTAATTCGTCTGTGTTGTTTCAGTCCAGGTAATTATTTTCTCAACTAATTGCCTAAATACAATCAGCGGCTAAATAAATACCTTCTGGGTAAAACAACATTTCAGGGCACGCTTGGGATTAGGTACGCAAGTTCCATTTGGATTGTGGGAAGTGTACAAATACGTCCAATTATTAGCTTCGACTTCTATTTATTTTGAAATAGTATCCTGGCCTTATTATGCCAATCGCTTTGTATTAAAGTCACATTAATATTTGTCCGGAAACACGTTTTTAAAGTTATCAAAGTAGAGCGAACATCTGAACGCGACTTTCCGACTTCATCTAGCAAAGTCTTTCATATTCTTCGTGTGCTTGTTTTCCCCACCGCTAATATTTAATTCTTTTCAATCACCGATTGCAAAATTCTATTTTAAAAACAAATCTGTAGTCTTTTTATATTCATAGTTAGAATTTAAAACACTGCTCAATAGAGAACTCAGATTTAGAGGTAGATTTGAATTTAGAATAAATCGTTTCTTTTCCTCTAAATTACAATTGGATTGGAACACTTTTGAAACAGTTCTAGATTTGAATATTGGGTTAAAAAACCTCTTTGTTAGAGGAACTCTCAATCGTCACGTACAAATGTTGGAGGCACACATCATGCGCACTCGACGGTGGCATTGTGCAGGAAACGTGTAAATTGTTTACCGATATCAGGGAAGCGATCCGCTTGCTAGTGCCGACTGCTGCAAACACTCAGGGTTGGCACATCGTGCAATAAATTCGAAAGGACTCCTTTTGATCAAAGGAGCTGGCAATCAAATAGCTAAGTTGCCAGATTTGACAAAAATACAAAAAAACCGACAACTTTTTTTTTATTAAGAAGACCTCCAAAGATGCTAGCTAAGAAGCGTTTGATTGAGTATTCGGCCACAAAACTATTTTGTTAAATGAAAACGAAATACGCTTTAACGTTCAAAATAGTAATCCTTAGTATGCTGACAATGTGTTTTTGTAGGTGTACGAACAAACAACTTAGAAATTGCCATTGTTTTACAGTAACACTTTATGCTGAACTTGCTGAAGCAGTACACGGAAAAAAACAAAATTTAATATTCTTTTACATACACAATTATTATTATTATTATTATTCCAATCCACATAAGAAAGTGTTGCAAATGCTATGGGGTTTATGGAAATGTTTTATATTGCGTACTTAAATGCGGCGCTTTTATTTTGAGATAAATATAAAAACAGTAGATGATGGTATGGAAATG
Source organism: Agriphila geniculea (assembly GCA_943789525.1). Classification (NCBI taxonomy): domain Eukaryota; kingdom Metazoa; phylum Arthropoda; class Insecta; order Lepidoptera; family Crambidae; genus Agriphila; species Agriphila geniculea. Next base: position 3,891,099 of record OX038881.1, read on the forward strand.
GTATGTTTACGAGTTTTATTGCTATTAATATTGATCTTAATTCTTACCACTTTCATTAAGAAATATTTGTTAGATTTAGTTAAATAAAAAATTGTTATATTGGTTTTAACTATCGATATTTGCCAATGTTCTTAATACCTTTCTTCTTAGTAATTTCTTGAACTTCGTTTATCGAGTACACACCGCCTAATATTATATAATGCTGTTATAACACGGTTTACTTCAGCCTTTCAATTTTTCAATTTGAACGAAGCAAACAAATTCAATCATGTAAACATACAACTGAATCGTTCAATGTAGGTAATTGCTCAACAAAATTTTCATACATTTGCTTCTTTCAACCAAACTTTAATTTGGTTGAACCGTGTATCAATATAAACACAATACCAGTAAAGTTAAGGCCTACTCAAACCTGACCGGTATCCTGTACCAGTAGCAGTAACGGTATACCCGACCGATATCCCAACCGGTATTTTGTATGGCATTACCGCAGCTGTTACGGAAAACCATTGAATAACGCTTTACCGCATGGCGCATACCCATTACCCATCGGCCGTAAGATTACGTAACTCTGTTGCTAACAATTCTCGATTGAAATCGATTGAAAGCGCAGTTACATTGCTGCTTTAATTATGATAGTTCTCATATTGGTTCTTAATAAAGCAGCAATGTAACAGCGATTGTCAGAATTGATTGCAACAAAGTTACATAATCAGCCCCCTGGATATCGTTACCGCCACCGGTACAGGATAATACCGGTCAGATTTGAGTAGGCCTTTAAATACAACCATTACGTCGGCAGCCCTAGTTTGTAGGGCCGCTCCGTTTTACAAGTGTTTTCGTACGTAGTCGACGAGCGCGTCATAACGCGCGTTCTGTAATGCACTTTCAATGAGCCCCATCTGTGCAACTGACGTTTGCACAATCCACAACTGTTTATTCAGTTTGTTTTCAACGAAACGTTCAAACTGTACATTTTATTCATCATTAGTTTGTTAAAATCTTACAGAAACAATTCTGTAAGATTTTAACCGCAGCTAATATTGAGCTAATTCCTTTTTTATGGTCATTTGTCATTTTATCCGGGAGTAAGAGTTTTTTATGAAACATAAACTAGTGGCCACCAGCGACTTCGGCCAGGTGGATCCTAGGGAACCTTTGACCAGGATCTATCTAAATATCGGTTGTGTGCCTTTCATCCAAATCCGTCCAGCCGTTTAGGCGTGAAGAGGTAACGGTTACACATACACACACCAACTATCGCATTTTAATATTAGTAGGATTGTGACTTGATACAAATGTAACCAACCATTAAATAAACTCTTGTATATCACACAAAGCTAATATAATCATGGTATCCTTTTTTTTATTTCAAAATAAAGCGATATACCTGACTTAATTTGAAAGGGAGAGACTAACTTCTCGGTGAACCTCTGGAAAGTTTGACAGTTGACGTCAAAGTGACTGGTTTACATTATCACCCTGCTCCAACTATGCTCTTGAACCGTAGCTTGTACGCGTCTGATGTGGGTGTGCCGTGTGCTTCATTAAAATTCTAGTGGAACCTCCAAGAGATATGACTTTACCGACCCAACTGTATGGGATTTAGGCGGATTACGGTCTCTCAACTGTATTGATTAAAACATTAAATGTTACTAAAGCCCGCCGGTAACGATCATTTGCGATTGTCAATTTTTACGTCATTGACGCTCATTGATGCGAAAATTGATCGTTTACGCGTGCGATTGAAGCGATTGTCCATTGCTCCAACAATGGCATTGACGAAAAATTGACAATCGCAATTGATCGTTACCGGCGGCCTTTAAACCTGACTTAATAGTACATTATGAGCCAAGTTAGCTTAGGTTGCTCATTGAACACGAGGCTGAGGGTTGCAGCTCGAGCCGAAGGCGAGGGCGTAACTCAACCGAGTGTGCAATAAGCAAGAGCTCACGAGTTTCATACGACGTTTTTCAATACATTTGTGAAGAAAAAAGTAATTTACCACATAGCAACAAATACGACAAAAACTAAATATGAAAATTATGGGAAAAGGCGCGCAGGTTTTTTTCACACGCCCAATGCAAGAATATTTGGCGAACAAAGAGGTGAGTGAACATACAGCCTACTTCAAAATTACGATTTTAAGTGAAGTGAGTGTTAAGTTTTTTTATATTATATTTTTATATATTTTTATACGCTATTTTTATACCGCTGAGAATTCATATTCATTTTTGGCATAAATAAAATGTTTAAGTCTATTAAGTCAAACAAATATTTATTATTATCAAATTATTCATAATTCACAATATTTTGTTACAAAATATTAAAATATTTGCATTTTATTACTTAAAATTACAATTTTGAAGTAGGCTGTATGCTCACTCACCCCTTTGTTCGCCAAATATTCTTGCATTGGGCGTGTGAAAAAAACCTGCCTACTTATTGTCTAATTTTCAAAATCTATCGCAATCGCTTTCATTTGACTAATGGATATGGATGTGACAAATTGCTGCAATTCTTTGGTGAGTTTTTATTTGTGCCAAAAAGAAGCATCAATTATCACACCCTGAAAGCGATTGCGATAGATTTTGAAATTAGACAATTCCTTTTCCCATAATTTTCATAGTTTTTGTTGTTACTTAAAAAAAATAACTGTAATACCCGGTTAAATTGGGAATGCTCTGTTTACTCGCATAGAACTTGCAGTAAGGTACTAATTTAACTTTGTAGGGATAATTCTATAATGTACTATGTGTTTTATATTTTTTGCACTCGGTGTATTAGGGCTCACTTTACGAGCAAGTGTGTTGAAAATATACATATATGGTGATACCAAATGATGTTCCTTGGAGAATGTTGTTCAGTTTTAGCAGCACTATCATCTGTTTGAGTATTGTTACATCATTTAGCTCCACCTTATCCTGTATAAGTCAAATACTCAAATTTCAGTTGGCCTTAAAGAGCATTTTGATCACAGTAAGAAATAGGATCATTTGGCAATAAAAAATATTTCGAGTTGATTTCTCGTTTTTCAGTACAAAATATATAGGAAAAGTTTTTGGCGATTTCTGACCTTTAATGGTCTCATAGAGTATTTTGATCCCCACACGAAATAGGATCGAATGACATAAAAAATTTTTTTTTGGTATTTTAGCATTTTTTTTTGCTAACCGTATTTTTTTCCAAAATCTGTGAATGCAGTTCATAACATCTTAAAAAGTTATGGATGGTCTCCTTGGAACGTTTTCCTGTAACTATAACGGTTAAGGTACCTGCCCTTAATGTACCGTCTCAAAAATCCACCCTGTATACGCTCAAGCTACAATACAGGTTCTCCGTCGATATCTGAACATATGAAAACGAAAATACAAATGTCTTAGTTCTTCAATCATTTCAAAGACACTAAAGGTAAAGTTACTTGAAGTTAAATTATACAACTACAGTTCATTACCCCGTGAACTAATCCAAGAAGTCACTGTCTACATTGCATAAATTGTGGATGACTCACTGCTTGACTTGAACTTTAAAATGTGGTCGATGCTTCCATAATCCATATACATACAGTATTACGATTGTATGCATGCATAATGTGTTATTTGTATACTAACAAATCATCTAATTAAATAATTACGGTTTTCAATATAAGGTTTTTTTGGTGCGATAGTATTTGTTTACGTTGTCAAATTATTCGTTTTTTTTGTGTTTCGTACGATTGAACCATCAGTATAGTAATAATAAATCTTTATTGAAATAATCTTAAATCACTATTTACAACAAGTCTAAACATAGATAATATAGGGAAAAGAAATAAAATGTGCCTGAACTAGGATTAACCTGTGTTTAGTGAAGGTTCCCAATTCTTATTGATTAAAAACAGAGTTGTCAGCTTAAAAACTTCCGCCTACAAATCTTGTAATAATAAAAGCGTTTCGGAAAGCTTTTATCAGCTTAATATTTTTAAGATTTGAGTTTTTCTAGTATGCTACTTAAAAATTTATCCGTCTTCTCATTTTCCCTTGGAGTTCTTCCTGCATATTAATAGAATACTTTTATAAAAACGTTGAGGCTTTTCGAACAAATTGAGTAACCGTTCATTGTTTCATACTTTGTTCAGTCAACTTTGTGTAAGTAAATACTTTGCCTTGTTATTAAATGTTGATGTTATTATAATCTTTGGGTTGTTGTTTAATTCTGCAACTTGTAGTAATTTGTTGATGTTCTTCATAAGTACCATCTTACTTACATAGCCTACATAAAATGTGGTCCTACATACATATAATGTGGTTAGTGTTTTACACATCGATTAAGAACATCCTAGATAACGCTTCACGTACTACAACAGTACACAAAAATGGCACCTCAAATAGCGTACTACTTACAAACTTGGCGCTAATTTTGTACATAATCACCTCTTATTTTGTACAAACTCACATTTTATATACAAAAACACATCTTTTATCACTTACTTTGTGAAAATAAGCGCCCAGTTTGTAAGTGGGACGGGTCACGGGTGCCATTTTTGAGACTCTGACTGGACATCTAGGGAATTCTTGATCGAAGGTTTCACATGATAAAAGCATGCTTGTCCAAACATGTTCGTCGACGCTGGGAGTCGGAGTCGGAGGTCTCGGAGTCGGAAGGGGCAGCGCGAGGGAGATGCGGCGCTCGTCGATCACTCGGCAAATACGCTCCCGCCGCCGCCCACGCTCCGCTCGCTCGCCGCAAATTGAATCGTGACGTAATATTTAACGTAGACATTTTGCGCTACCCTCGCCCGGCAAAATTGCGCGACAACCTTGTTCGGGAATAACTTATCATATAGCTCGTTTAACCCAGCCATCAATAAGTCATCGCCGAATAATTTTATTTTGATGTCGACTCGCGCTCGGCAACCGTGTAATTCATTTCCGTACCTAACGTTAAATCGTGTACGCCATTATGGTGTCTTGACACGATGCACGCACCGCTCCTAGCCTCGTGGCGAGGAGTCCGAAGGGAATTCCAGCCTAGTTCGTCATGCTGCTGTTAAATTCTCCATGCATTTATGAACTTCCCATTATCGGCAGACAAAGTGCACAAACAAACACCACCGCCTCATCTAAGCCGTCCAAGTTTCAGTTCTCATAGCTCAGCCTAAAGCCTCTGTCAAACTTCGAAATTAACTTCACTTTCATCATAAATTACTTACTTTTTTAATAACAACTCGGAACTTAGATTCCTCTTTTATTTTTAGTGAATCGTGCTAAGTGCTGGCAACTTGGCAAGTTTCGACTCGCAGATGGAATGTTTTTGATGGAGCTCGGTTTACGTCGTTCGCCGTCGCTGCGGGGAACTTGCAAAAAGTTATTAGCGTCGGGCCCCAAAACTGAGTTTGCACAACTCCTTAACGGATATGGGCTCTCGCGGCTCAGACGCCGGATCTGCGGATAATTACGCGCCTCTTATTAAGCCGTCCGCAAATACTTTGCGCGCCGGGTAATTCTGTCCCGCCTTCCCAGAAGAGAGTGGCTTACTTTTTTCGGTTTGCGCCGCCCTTCTAGGGCGATTGCGGTTTAATGTGACGTGTTAATCAATTTACTTAGCTCGCTGACTGTTTGCGAAACGAGGTACGAGAGCTTTTTCTGCTGATTTATCATTATTGCTTACCACTAGGGCACCCAAATTTAATACAATTTATGATCTCCCGGTTACTGCTGCGCACGAACAAAATGAAGAAGAAAACGATGAATGAAGAGGTTGTCTTAAATTCACTAAAGTAGAAGGAATGGATATTTCCATTTGTTTACATTTCATTATTCAAATGACGAGTTCTCATCATACTTATAAACGTTAAAAAGAGCAAGCCGAGAGAGGTCGGAAGTACAGAAATGAATGACAAAGTAAAATTGTACCCTGGAAGTTTCGTTCTTTGTTTACTCAGCAAATATTAAAGCATCTGAGATGGAAACCAAGTTCTGTATAATAAGGAAATTCTTAAACAACAGGATATTTTGTTCTAAAATATGTATTCGCCAAATTTTCTAAGAAGAGAAAATAATAAGTGAGCTGTTACTAAAAAAACTTTTTGAATTCTCTTCATGAATTAGATTCAAGTAAATAATACGTAATTAGATAATACCCCTATCACTATTAAACTAGCTTACTTATTATTATACAAGGTGTTTGGATATAGTCTTTTAAAGTATATGGTAGATACGAATGAATACAACCCCGGAAAATTAGTGTAAATCCTGAAAACCACCATAAGGTTGAGAAATTTAGTTTTTTATTTGTGTGGAAAACTGATAAATGTGACAACCCTAGACGCAAATAGACTATCGTTTTCGATAATAAATCCCATTAAAAGGCAAAATAAAACACAATTTCAGTCTAGGGTTGCCACTTGCCACTACGCAGTTTGTCATAAAAATTTTTTTTTTCAAGATCTTGGTGATTCTCGCGGTTTATTATAATTTTCCGGGGTTGTATGCATGGTACCCTATCCACCATATTCGTCTTTATAAGGCTATTTCCAAACACCCTGTATGTAAAAGATAAAGTCTATAAATTAAATAATGATATCTAACGTACATACATATTTAAATGATATCTGTGTTATGAAGAATATTTACAAATTCTTCGATTTGCAGGAATAGAAAGGATAGTAACTTACATTAAAACACTTATTTAACAGTACGACAAAGTTGTGGTTACATTATTTTTGCAGTGATGTTTGCTTCTCTTTTTAGATTGTAAGCACATACATTACTGTCATGTAATATTTATGTTACTAACGTATTTCTAGAAGTAAGTAACAAAAAAGCGATTATTGTTGACACTGCTATTATGGGCCGAAGGGAAGGTAAATACAGGTTGACAAACTCATTACTCTTTACAAAATAGGTAATAAAGGCGAAACAAATTCTCGCTGCGAGCTTTTACCGGGCGCGGTAACTTTTACAATAATTTAGCAAAAACGAGGGTCTCAAATTTGTTGTTTATCACTACGCGCTTATTTATCCCAATATTTCACGGTTCAATATAAAAACGTTCCCCTGGGCGCGGCGGGGCCGTATAAATCTCAATTTGCATAATATATTTTCGTCAGTTTAAAGGTGTCGGTGGCGCGGGTACGTACATGAAAAACCGCGCGCACAGCATCCTTCTCATTTGTCATTCACCTCTGGGTCCACATTTAATTTACGCCCACCCTGCGGCTTGAAGCCCTTATATTCGGCTACACAACATTTATGTCGGGCGCAGGTCGAGGCTTAAACACCTTATCTTCTAGCTGTTCCTCTGCCGAAACATAAAGACGACTCAACATAGCTCCCTTAAAAGAGCATAAATCTCCGAAAAGTTTTCTCTGCTTTTTACGCACCAACTTCTTACTGTAGAACGGATTTTTCTTTGTGGATTTTCCGCATGAAATCTCCAGTGAAATTAATTTCTGATTTCATCACAATCCATCGTGAAATTAGATGTGAGAAGGGAGATTCGTACTTTTCTAATATTCAATTCTTCAAATTGAAAAGACGCGTAATATCCAATAATGCGTTTAGTAGTCGGAGTGGTGGAATTAAACGAAGCTTGTGGTAACAAAGGAGTGATCCGACCGTCGAGTGCGGCCTCTTCACGACTCTGCATGGGACTCTCTAGGCGTGTTTGACACGTGTTGAGTGTCGAAACCAATTTAAGATTTGCCTATTTTCTCTTTGGTGCTTTGAGGACCTTGAAAATTTTACAAGGGTTTTTATTGCTTGTATAACTGGTGTGAGATAAACTTGTAGCGGCACCTTTCTCTCTTCCTACTAGTACCTTACCTGCGTTCCTACACTGGTGACCCCGACGGAGCACATTAAGCACCTCACAGAAATATATCGAGATAGAAGAAAAGAGCGCTTTCAAAATGTATGAGAACCTAGCGTGTCGAATTTTTTGTACCTACGATGACGTCACGAGCGAGATTTAGTGATGGAAAATCAAAACCGCGCAGAACCGATTCAAAGGTGCAAAACCGATCTTAAGAACTGAATCGATAGTTATTCCTTTGTCAAATTCGACGGAGGAATAAGAATCGACTTAAAATTTTTAGAATACTTATGTGGGAAAATAAAGTGGGGTCCCACTTCCCGTCTGGAGACAGGCGGCGCGCGCCAAGACGCGCCGGCGCGTCAATGCCTGGCGCGGCCTGTGCGGAGTGTTCCCACGGCCCAGTAGCCATTCCAACATGGAAAGTATTCCAAAAACTATTCCAAAGCTTTGGTTCATTTTAGTACAAGTTTAAAAATCTAATGTTAATTGATTAATGCGCCCGGGCAAGTGGCAGGCCCCGACAGGCGCCGTCGCGCCGCGCCGCGCATTTGAATTTACAGACTTCCGAAGAGCGATCTGGCCTGTGGAAACTCTGGCCATGGGAACGCACCTTTACACGCGGCTATCCGATCCCGACCTACAACATCGCTTCCAAGGCAATCAAAAATAAGTCAAAGAACATAAAGGTCAATATTCATATAATAATTATAAATCCTAGCATTTGCTCAGAAGGGTCAGATAATATTATTGACTGCACTGCCGTCACATATTAATAAACCGTGAGCACTGCCTCCGCGCCCAGTCCGGGCGTCGAGGCAGGCGGAAAACAGTGAATAAAAAGCACTTTTAAATACTATTTTGGTGTTTAAATTTAGAACACAATTCGACCTCCATCTCACTTACAACCTCCTTGCGCAAAAAATATTCTATTCAATCCAATCAGACGCCTTGTGCAAAGCATAGATAATACACTATATAATTCAAAGTGCAAAGAATACTCGACATACAAACTTCTTATACAAATAATATTTTTGTTTAAATATTTATTTTTCTCGCAGGTATTCATGGTATAAAGTATAGCATGCAACTCTTGAATAAAACGGATTTATAATGTGCGGTTTTCAAAGAGCAGTTTAAGAAAAAATGTAAAAAAAGAACTAGATGTCGTTGTTCAACTAGTAAGTAGGTAGGTTTTTAAGAAAAAGACAAAGGTTTGGTTGTCCGTTGGTGTGTTCCGAAGAACTTTTCTCTGACTCTTAGCCAGGGTTCGAGGATATATATCAATGGATATATATCATGATATATATCCGATATATATCCGATATATATCAAACGAAGTTTTGTGATATATATCAATATAAAAATAGTTTAAAAATTTGACAATACTATGTAGATTTTTGTTATTATATTGCTACTTAGATGGCGTTGATGTAGAGTTAAAACATGCTATTGTTTTGTTTTGTTGTATATAGTTATTGTAACTTGAATTTCGCACGTAAAAATACCAAAAAATGTGATAATATTGATTTGTGACGTGTGTGCTGACTATATTGTATATCACTATCCTTTTGGTGGTGAGGTGAGTAATAAATATAAATATCATATTAAATGAAAAAAGTAAATAAAAAATGTAGTGTAAGTATAATATTTTTTTTTGAATCCAATAATTTTATTATCTCCACATTTTCCACTACTCATATGGTGATACTAATGATTTTTTCCTGATTTTTAACTAATTTGTCAAATAAGTACCTAAATAAAACAAAAATATTCTAATTTCCTTAAAATAATTGATTATGTTTATAAAATACATATGCAAACAGTACTTATACATCATAATACAATAAAATAATAATGTGGCTGTCATACAAAATGGATAATATATCACATTTTTTGTATATATCGGATATATATCACAATTTTGATATATATCGGATATATATCATAAATATCCGATATTTTGGTATTTATAATAAATATCGGATATTTTCGAACACTGCTCTTAGCACAGTTTAATAGAAATATTTTTAAAAAAATCTACCTAGTAGAAGTAGCGCCATATATCGACATAAAATTATACTAAAATTATCAGCTGTCAGAAAATCGCTTATTATCGAAATTCATGAATAACTCGACACTTGAATCATTCCCTGCTGTCGTGATTCAATCGTTAGAATCCTTCACTTGCTCGTGATTCATCTATTAAATAAGATTCTACTGATACCTAACAAATTAAAAATTAATATATTTAAGGATAATACAATCTTTCACCTATTTAACTTTAGATTCAAGGAAAAACTTTGTTTATTGATCATAATCAACTTCATTCCTTTTTCGAAAATCGATTCATTTTTTTGTTAGAATCGAGTCAAAAAATCGAAACGTACAACACTATTCTCTCAATCGGACAGAAAAATGAGGAAATGCTCTTAACCTCGACGTTCAGTGGACACAATAGTATCGACAGCTGCGATTTTCATTGCGTGTTTACAAGGCATATCATAAAAATCATGTCATTCAAAACCCGCAATGAAAACTTACGCGTAGCTATACATTCACTATGTAATTATCATGTTAAAAGTGATACTGAATCTAAATTAATTCGTTTAAAAATTAAATCAGGGGTTATTTATGTTGAAAAGTACATATCCATGAAAGGAAATATCACCATTTTCTCAGCTAACTGTTTTTGACGAACTCTTGCAAGAAACTACTGCACAATTAATCATTTTCGTTTCTCTGACGCGTGTTTTCATGGCAATGGTCTCAAGCGGACTGACTTAGGTAGAACAAAAGTTTGACCGTGGATCAAACTTTTTACACGCAAGGTAGGTACACTTTTACCGTCTATCTCGATATATGTCTGAAGCACCTTCAGCAACGCAACTAATATAAGAAGAAATATTAAGGAGCTTTCTTATAGCATTCCGTTGGCTGGTTGAAATGTAAAGTTGTGTCGGTCGACATTTCATCGCGCGGCGGCGCGGCGGCGACTCGGAGACAGTTCTGGGAATACTGTATCATCTGCAGCGCCGCAGTCCTACGGATCTCACCCTTGTTATAAAAAGCTTATCACGAATCCACCCGCCATACTTGCTCAACAAAATTGGATCCGATAAAAAGTTTGCCATTTTTTGCGACTCGCAAAAAGATATCGCGGCGTTTGTTTTTAACGTCATTGAATTTTCAACTCTACTCTGTAACGGCGTCTAGTACCTAATCTTAGCTTTCCTTCTAACTTATTTGCATCTTAGTATGATAGAGTAATGATAAGGGATAATTTTTCCTTTTATTATCCTGGGCACCTTGAATTTTGGCAAAGCGTGCGCAAAATGTTGCCAAATTCATGAGAAAGTCAGGATTTAATGTTTCACGTTTTACAAAGTTAAAGTTATGAAGGTTAGACTTTCATTAAGTTTTTTCACTTCACGCTCTGCAGACTACGATTATTTCGATTAAGATGTTTAAGAAAGGTATTTTAGATTGCATCTACAACAACATTTGCAACTTATTTCAAATGGACTTACATTAATGACACTTTAATTTGCTAGGTACTCTTGTGTAAGTGTTGCCGAGTGCAGGTAGATTATGAAGGAATTACACTGCGTAGCAACTCGCCATGGTTAGATTAGATTGTAACAGACGGTTAGACGTTACACGCTTCTTCACTTTCAGAACTAGCAAACAGTTTCTAACTTAACTTATAGTATTTTAACGATGCAAATACATAAACTGTGTAAGATGAACTTGTGCTACTGGCGAGTGGCAGTGAACATAAAATGTTGTAGTTTATAAGGTTCTTCTTCTTGCTGATAAACAAAGTTGAATGGCATTTGTATTTTGTCGTTAGCAGTAGCGCAGAGCGTTGTAATTACATCAAGCACGCATTGACCTCAACTCGAGACATGTTTAGTCTTGTCAATAAAAACGAAATTTATTCTAATGCTTATTAACATAGGAAACATATGAAAATAATTCTGAACAAAATACGTTGACAGGCTGTAGTCATATTGTAACTTGGAGGAATTATGTGAAGCCAGAAGTCCGCGACGGGACCAGTAATTTGCTAATGGACATTCGAGAACACGCGTAAGTTATGGAAATTTGCAATGCAAAAGACTCCCACTCTTATTTGACAAGTAATATCGCAGCAACATTCGAGAATGTCTTAAAGCTGGCATGAAGCACTCCTTATAATCGTCGCGAAGTAATCTTAATAATTGATGGAGATGTTTGCAAATGTATGTTTTGTTGTAAACACACGATGCTTTAAGTGCGTCGGTTATCACGTAACTTTCGGGACCAACGTACGGGTAAGTATTTTGATAGTGTTTATGTAAGTACGTGGCAGATAAACTGGCATCACGTATTGAGTTATCTAACGTGACTGGAGCATTATTTATACAAACATTTACATTATACAAACTCAGTGCGAGTATGTCGCCGTTGTTGTCCCAGCTCTTGAGTCTTCGATACTTGTAAACTGCGCAACGGAGATAAACCCATGTGCTGACTCTAACTAATCTTCTGAATTTTTAATGTTTGAGTAACTGCTTGTTTACTTTACTTGTACTTCCTGTTGAGTTTTATGTCGGATGTTAAAAGTTAAGTTTTAATTGGACAGTATGTTCAAAATTTATGTCAGCGAATATCTTGGTGGGAGTAAATTCGAAAATAGAAATTAAACTTGTTCGTATTGTAACAGACAGTCTTGTTAACGTTGACCCAAGGCGCTGTTTGTGCTTGACGCGTAATTTGTTCCATCGAACCTTTCTTTAATTAACTTTTTTTTGTTACAGGTAAGCCTCGTTGGATTTCTTTGTTCGTTGGATGTAAGTTTTTGAAATAAAATTGGTCTTCTGATCTGACCTGAATGATGACATAGCGTTCTATTAGCACAGAATATATAATAGTAGTATCTGAGTAAACATCATTGTCCTTATTTTGTTTAGTGATGGCTGTGTTTGCATATATCGTGGACTAATCGTTTAACTGGGCCGATCGAGTTCTGCCTGGGCTGGGCATATCACGATACGCCGGCATATAGCCATTTGCCTGTCTTATACCCGCCATATCGTTCAAAGCTTAACGTTTGACAATTTGGCGGCCATGCTTGGGCAAATTAAATTCTACATAGGGTTTTGTTTTAAATCTCTCACTCTCAAATACCTATGACATAAGAAGGAGATTACATGATCAGTCTAGCGCCAGTCCATTCCATCAGTCTGGTACAAATTTTGGATCATCAGTCTGGAAAAAAATCAAAGTCGGACATGATGGATACCATGCCATCCATCATGTCCGACTTTGATTTTTTGATGACTGATGCCAGACTGATCATGTAATCTCCTTTATAAAAGTAAAAAATAGGGTTGTACTCCAACCTTGTCCAGAAAGAGTGCGCAAGGACCGCGAGACTTATGGCAAATTGTGGGTCCTCCACTTGCGCAGGCGCGGTCGGTAGGATCGTAAGTAGAGGCGCGGCCTTCCGGCTGAAAGGTTGCTCTTTTCCGTACGATCCTTCCGGCCAGGCCTGCGCATGTGGAGGACCCATTTTCAGATGTTTTCGTTTATTCTGGCCATACGGAAATATACATTAAATTCATAATGTTCAAAATCCACACGTATCCCAAACGCGTATTAGAATAGTAGTCACTAGTCATAGTGGTGTTCATTTTAGTAAAGTTTTTATTTTATTAGTAGTTTAGTTTTTTGTCTCTTTTGTTCTTTATGTGGAATATCATTCTTTCCGTGTCACTAATACCAACACACAGCATTTCTGAATCAGAATAATAATATTTATTCATACTGCCTGTGCAAACTATATACGCATACAGCGCATACTTTATTAATGGATATCTTCTGCAGCGCGTATGACATTTTTACATGTTTTCCAAAGAAGAGTTTATACGTCGCCTCACTAGGCAACAAACTGGTTGGCCGACCGACTCCGTAAATTGTGGTTGCGCTGTCGCCTCCCAACCGCAAAAACATCTTAAGCATCTCGAGTAGGCCTCAGTACTTTTTTCTTCTCTTGTTTTCCCAACATCACGTTCTTCAGCGAGTTTCCGCAAACTCCCAAATTCTTAACTGTTGAATAATTAATTTGTGCGAGGATTTATTATGCCGCCCCGCTGTATCTTCTTTATATTTACGTCGGCATTAAAACTGGAGACAAATTAATTTGCTTAACTCATTAGGGTCAACATTTTATAATCGCTGTATCGTATCTTGACCTTTATGGTAAACATGACGTAACTTGTTTTCGTTAATAAAGTATGAACGTGTCTCCTTTAGTAACGCTATGAAAGAATAAAAAACATGCTTCATAAAAATAACTTTGGAGGAAAAAATATGGTTTCTCAAAACCTTTACCATCGTTACGATGCCGCGCTGCTCTAAGGTTACGATCGTTATGAAATCTATTATTATGAGGATAATAAAAATTGGTATCAGTACGGCATTGTGATATTGACACGGATTGCTAGTTTGGCTTTGGCTGTAGGCTGAATGCTGAAGGCATGAAGGTTGGCTGGTACACAAAAAATTACAATAATTTTATTCTGTAGCTGCACTAACAATTTGAAAGGTTTTGGTCTTCTATTACGTACGTCTCATTGGTCATAAAGTGTATGACAGCGACAGTGGTCTAAACGAGATATTTTATTAAATCTCTGATCTAAATACTGGTTTAGGTCTCGCTCGAATCAACCCTCGGTCAAAGAATCTTCGATGCATTGGCCATATTGCTTATATCTCTAGGAGCAATCAGAATTGAAGTGATTTCGAACATGTTGTTGAGATATTCCATAATTTTCGTGGTGTTGATCGATAGCTACGCACACGATTACTCAGCAGTAAGTCTATCGTTGATGGTGGCCTCACACAATGTTTTTCCAGGCGGGCGCTCCGTACGATGTTCCGTGATCGCCACGGGACACGTGGTCGGAGCGTGTGCGTACCGCGGTAGCCGGGTGACTGGCCTGTTTACTGCCGCCTACCGTTACACGCCGCGCGAGAGAGAACCTGCGGCGTTTACGATATTGCTTAAAATATATTTCAAAAACGAGGCCTCTCATAATTGCGTTTTGGTTCCATTTTAAGAACAATGCTACAGTTTACCAAGTTACAATCTCTGGCGATCGCTTTTTAACCAACTTTTATTTTACACTTCAATTTGTCATAAGAAAATTTGAACAAAATCTGGCATATCGCATTGATCAAGCCGATTCATCATAATAGTTAAAAATATCACGATAAGCTGGTGTAAGTACTTCATCTCGGTGCCACGCTTGATGGCATGACGTATTTATAAATTTTTTAAGATATTGTTTTAGTATAGGATGATCGCCACTCAACTCAGCCTTGAGTTCATTCTTCAGCGTTGTATGGAAATGCAATAACAAACATGCCTTTTACACGTACCTTACTTATAGTACGTAATTCGATTATTGGATATGACCGATTAAATTTTTTGTTATTTCGGAATAAGAATAGCGTATTTTTATGTTTCTGTTTTCCCGTAGCTTAAGTCACTTTGCTAGTGAGGATTAAGCCGGATAACAGCAGTACCGAGGATTATCCGCGTTCGGGGCGCGCATGTACGGGCCCCTTTATTTAGTAATTACTAAGGCTTGCTCCAGCTATGGTTTCTAAGACACCGCCGAGATGACGCGAAGCTCATCAAAGGTCAAGACTCCGTACAAGTGTCATTAGCGAACCGAAACGATTCTATCTAGGCAGCTAATCGTCGTAGAATTCTGACATACGGTATAACTCCACTAAGAGTAGTGATGTTGTAGAGACAACAAATCTTATTTTACAATGAAGAGTTTATTTCATAACATAACATTAACAAATCGTTGACTTTTGTATCATGGAACAGACATTTGACAGTGAGTTTTTGACCTCATCTATCGAGATAGATAGATGAGGTCAAGAACTCACTGTCAACTGTCAAACCTCCAAGTTTGTAATGGTTTTCTGTTATTTATTTGCTCCGATCTTCTGTAAACTTAAGACTGCTACTAGTGAAATACGTGTCTCCCTTGTAAAACGCCGTAAAAACTAGCATATTTTTGTCTTCAAAGTAAATGAAAACTGGTTATCAGTAACATTATTAAACGATAAAGATCAAATGGATATATTTCCATTGACAACACCCAAAGGGGTGAATGTTAACAATACTATAGCAATTTCAAACACTATATTATTTAGACCTACTCTGAACAACATTTAGTACAGCGATCTTCCCAAGTAATATAATCAATTAAAAGAAATAAAGTTCTGTCGACGAAGAAACTTCTATTGGACTTTTGAAAATACCATTTGAAAAAATGCTACTTATAGTAATTTATACTCGGCAGTGGGCGGTAAAATAGAAATATAAATAATATCTATACTGTCCAATATGGCGTGCGATATTCATGATAGGTAAAGCGTTAACGCTATCTTCAGCATTCGTGTCGTTTTTACGCGAAACGATACACGACGGCCACGCGAAATGACGAATCAAGATCTCATAACAATTCTACGCCGGTATAAGCATTTTACGAGCCAATGAAATCGTCATTACGCGTAAGTAGTAAATAAATGTTTACTACTCAACTTGATTCTGTCTGGATGGAAGAGACAAAATGATGTTTTATTTTGCCGTTGTCTGTCTCTTTGTTGTCCTATTGGTTGCTTTTCTCGGCTAAACGGCTGAACCGATTATATTGAACATTTATCTTCTACTAATAATAATAACTTCGGATAAGATTTATTTCATAACTTTATTGATGACAATTACAACATTATTAGCTTTAATCTAAGCAACACTTTCCTAAATAAGCATTGATTTACATTTAAATCTAATCATAATTTATACTTGCATGGATATCTCTTGCAACGCAGTAAAAATGATATACTAATCTCAGATCTTTCTTGTTCGTTAATCGAACAATGAAATCGTCTACAAATAGGTACGTAATGATTCCACGCGGTTAGACCATGTCGTACGTACGCCATCCAGAAAGCATCATTCGATGATCAGATCACGCTTCGTTGAACCCTAAAAGAGAAACTTAAAACGTAATAGCTGATCGTATCGTCGCCTCGCCGATGACGAAGGTGACAATCGTAAAACGCTCCGGCTTCCTACCGAGAAGTTTTTACAGCTGTCGATAGCTGGAAATGGGTCTGCTTTCCTTTCATCGTGAATCCTAACTTCGTCTGGTGTAGGATATGTGAAAATTGGTGACAATGTACCTTCAAGGCATGAAATCGATTTTTGATGTAAAGTACAATAGACTTGCATCTAAATATAAAACTAAAAGTAGCTTGCAGACTGAAAAAAAAGCATTGTGGATATAAACTAGAAGTATCAGAATGCTTATTACTAATGTTGTCTATTATTTTTCTTCCAAAAATAAATCTGCAACGGTTCTTGAATTTATGTCTACTCGTTTTGTAGAGTTTTAAACTACGGTCATTCTCATTATTTATGTACCTTATTGTGTGTTTAACTAGTTTATGCCTATCTCATTTGCGCATATTAAAATTCCAGCTTGTTAAATTGCCTTTTCGGTAGTTTAATTGCGTTCCTCTACCGTTTCTAGTCTTTTGCATTAAAAAGATTGTCTGTGTTAAAGGTATTTGATGGACCACTAATTCCTATTTTGTTCGAAATTGTGGGCTGAGGTTAACTCTTGCTGCCGTTTTTGGTTAACTAAATGCCATTTTACGATGTGGGGCCATAGACCTCGACGTGTATGGAAAAGTCAATAAGCTTAGTCCAATCCGGATATCGAACCTCTAGGCATTCACACGTCGCGCGGATGGCAACGCCGCCGCTGCCCGTCGCCACGTTTATTACTATACCTTGTTCTGTACAAGCAACCTTTCCATTTTTATGATTCACTATATTCTCAGTGATTCTTTGTGCGACGAACTTTAGGTTTTAGGTATTATAAACTTTGCGTTTAGAAGCTTTATCAACTGTCCAATATTTTTTTTAATTAAGTGCATTTATTTGTAACCTCTTAAAAACTATTTGCATTCTGGACGCCTGTTCTCATTTCATTACATTTTAGTTTGATAAACATTTCCCACACAGTTTTATATTGGTCCATGATACTGTCGTCCGAAATGTGTTTACACTCTTCGCGCTGTCAATTATTTGAAAACGGCTCTGTAACGTCCAAGTGATCATTTGCGTGTTTGTTGTCTGGCAGAATCAACGAAATGTGCCCGAGATAATATTTTGTTGTCGGAAAAATGTAAATGTATGTCACAGAGAAATATCACATCTGTTTAATAAACGTAAGATGAAGATATCAAGTAGCGTCGGGGAAAAATGCGTCTTTTATATTTTTTCGAGAGATCGATGTTTTATTTAAATCTCACATTAATTATTGAAGGAAATCAATAAGCGCTACCACTACCCAGTCCGTTACTTAAATAGCTCCAAACTCAATCGACACTGTCGGTCAACACTATGAAATCACAGAGTCATCCATCATATAAACGTAATGAATGAGAGCAAGTTGTTACGACACGACTAAAAAACATAATGTTCTTAATTCTTTTTTGTTGTTCCCGTTATTGAGGTTGGCATGTGATATTGAAAGTTTGCTTATCTGTTGCTATTTATAGCACATGATGAGTAATTACTCGAAGATCTACTATGATATTAGCGTCGCTGACACGCATCTGTGCCGCTTTGATATTTAGACGGCTGGTGTGTCTCAGCTTCATCTACACAAATTGTTATATCGACCGTTCAATCATTTCTCACAAGTTCTACGGCAACATATTACTACACTTTTCTACATCTGTAGTATTATTTCTGGACTACACTGATTTGATGTAAAGCAATGCACACTGCATTCTGTTTTCTAGTAACTCTGTTTGTGTGTTTTCTATTTTGGTAACTCGTTAATTTGTTCCAATGCACGATTCTGGCGCCTTGCGACCTTTCTAGAGGTGAAAGCAAACGACTACTCTTAACTCTTAAACTATAAATAAATCTGAATGCTGCCCAAAAATCAAACCACATCACGTAAGTTTGCATAATAACTAAGTACATATATCTGTAATGCATTTGTACATTATATTATTGTACCTAAATTATTATCTATATTACATCCTACCCGTGCAATACGTGCGATTTCATCTTTGTCTGTTGGTTACTTTATCATTGTGTATTTTTGTTCTAACCCTTACTAGTGTTTGTCGTTCTTATTCGTGTAAACATTAATTTCTACGATTTACCTATTGTTTTCTTGTTTATTTTGTATTTTGTATTCTGTGTTTAATAATGATAATTGCATTGATATCACTGAATACCAAAATGAGGGGAAACAATTTTTTGCAGACATATGGGTAAAGTTTGCCATTAATTAACTTAATGAATACTGAAAGTAGTCGTAGAGTCGGATCTAATTTCGGATATGGCCTTTGGGCCATATACAAGCGGTGTTGGGCTTGGGCCGCATTACGTTTTGGAGTATTTAAAAAGGGAATTAACACTTTAGCATACCAATAATAAAATTTTGTTCTCCAAAATTAGTAAATGCTCACCAAAACTTTTTTTAATAATTAATGGGTTTGCTCTTGACCCCAGTCTAGCCCAAAAGCAAAGACAGGGTCTACGATGGAGCGAGCTTGCCCAGAAGGTGCAAATTCACTCTGGCCTTGAATAGAGTCCGGTTGTATGCGCTCGGAAACACAGACGCCGGCAGGTCAAATCCGAACTAAACTACCCAAGAAGATTTGGTGAGCATTTACTAATTTTGGGTAAGGTTATTATGGTGATCATTTAAACATAGTCTTTAAAAAAGTGGAAGGCAGTCAGTAGGTGTAAGCAAACTTTTGGTAGGGTACTGCTATTTCGGTGAGTGCCGTGACCTTGACATTGACGCGGGCGCGGGCGGGGGCGTTACGCATCGCCGCCGCCCGACGCACTCCCGCGCACGCCCGCAGCCCCGCTGCCCCGCACCCCTCTTGACTCACCGCGCACTACCGATCGCTCATGGGTATTCGACATACCGTGTGATTGGTCACGTAAATAAAATTGGTACCTTACAATAATAAAAAAATTGTTGTGTTTCAAAAGTTAGATGTAAGACAGCCAGTTCCTCAGTGGTGTAGTGAGTACTCTTCCACCTTCAGCCTTTTCATCCCTTAACATCAGGTGAGGTGAAAGCCAAGCACCATCCCGTTGCGTATAAAAAAAGTTCTATTTATTAAACAAACTCAAACTCAACATTGGCCACAGCGGAACTTCTGAGCCTCAGTCACCGTCGCAAAGTTGCATGTTTATCGGTGTTTTATAGAATACACTTTGGAGAGTGTGCGCCCTCGCATAATGGAGGAACAAAGTCGTGAGGTTCCCTTATTGCACGACCTTGTTCTTCTAGTTCCTTTCCACCATCGGGGTACCAGACGCAGGTAAGCATATTTCTTATGGGAACTGCTAAAGAATGGAATGCGCTGCCTGTTTATGTGTTCCCCGATAGTAACAATCCTGGTCTCTTCAGAGCAAGAGTGAATAGGCATTTACTGGGCAAGCATGCTACACCTTTTACCACATCCTGTTTATGAAGCAAGATGGTGGTCAAATACCTGCCCAGTTACTAATAAAAAAAAAAATAAACAAAGGATACAGATACACAATCGTATACTCCTCCATTCGTATCATCATGTTTATTATCATATTAAATAGGAACAGACACTTCTACATTATCCTCTTGTTTTTGTTAATTGGATGGAAATCAAGACTCCAATAAAGTTTTGGTTACCATGCGAAAGCAGTAAGCAGTCTAACAACTTACTGTCTGTTCCATAAAAAAATTGAAATTGGTGAAATAATTTGAAAGGTTTGAACCCTAAAGTGTTTCATTTCATTTCAATAAAAGGTATTCTTGTTCTGTGGGTATTAATATAAAATACTATAAGTGTTAACCGAAAGCACTCCAGTAGAAGGAGAATTTCTTTGTTTCGACCTTATAATGCTCCATTGTTCGGTTGAGGTGCCGACGCAACGTAGATTTAGGGGAGGCGGCCTATCTGACCCCTCCGCTTGTTTCCGTTTGTTATTTTTAGGTTTTTTTCTAATTCAAGGGTTGCATTTCGTGACTTGTAAGCGTATGGTGTTTTGATGTTCAACTGTGGGAAGCTTTGATTCTTTTCTGGTCTGCTGATATTTTTGTCACAAAAACTTTTTTGTTTTTTGTTCATGTTTGATTAAATTGTTAAATGAATCAAGTTCGTTATGAGCTTTATGTTTTTTGTAGTTTATGTATCATCAGACGACTATCACGTTGACCTGTATAATAAAATGATCTTCCCCATGAAAATAATTCGAAACAACATTACTACTATGCTATATTCGCGTGAAATTAGGAGTCGTTTAATTTTTGTTTAATGCCTGTTTTGAATTGCTTAATTTCCACGCGGTTAATATGTTTTACATATTATGCATATCAATTGGGTGCATAGATAGATATTATCAGATCGACCATACTATTTCACACATTCCAACTTTTAGTGCAGTTAATTGTTCTTTATTTACATACATACATTTAAAATCACGCACTTTACCCACAATGCCACAGTTGAACTGAATTTTTAGTAACAGAATGTTATTATAGCCTCAACTCCAGTATCATGCTAAAAGTCAAGAATGGGTGGTAGGAAAATAATAGACAATTTAAAAGCACTTCATTTCTAAGTTTAATTAAATTAAGAATTTTCGAATTCTTTTGAATTTGAATTCATGTCAAGCTAACAATTCTGTTCATACAGTAGGGTTGAAAGTTCATTAGTTGGTGTCACAAGGTACTTAAGAAAGTGTTTGCAAATGTCAAACAAGATTGGATTCCCTTCTTCCTCTTTCTTCCTTTTCCTTAACCTCGATGTGGCACTGGAGGGCAACAGTGCCACATCACATTCAACCACATCCCTATTCCTCAATCTCCACTCTCTCCTCCCCATTAAACCCTCTTAGGTCCCGCCCTCCTTTCCATGAGTAAAAAAAAACAAGATTGGATTAAAATTCGATTTAACACCCATCTTTGAGTGGATCTGTGTGTATGTAATAGGCACACTAAGCATGCCTGACACTTAGACCAAGCCCTTTGGCCAATTCCTCTTCTTATTGCTTTACTATTAAACATGGAAGAGAAGCCTCTGTTGTTTGTCTTCAATGTTTTTTGTTTGCAATGGTCGGGATGATGCTATCTCTGTATTTCTCCAGATTAAAATCCTTTCTATCCTTACCTACTAATATTATAAATGCGAAAGTCAGTTTGTTTGTTTGTTACGCCTTAACTCCTGACTGAACCGATCATTTTGAAATTTTACATACACATTTCCAGGGGTACAGAGAAGGCCATAGGGTACCATTTATCCCGACAAAAGTATTGTTCCCGAGAGATAGGAAAAAAATTTCCACGCAGACGAAGTCGCGGGCGGCCGCTAACCGCGCTAGTTTATTATAAAGTATCACTTCAAGACCAAGTTCAACGGTCATGAAATTCAATATAAAGTTTATTAATTTGATCGCGTGTTGTTATAAACAAAAACTATTGTAACGTTTCTTTTAATAAAGCAAACGCTAGAAGTTAGAGAAAGTAATTAATTCGAATGTCATGTACAGCAATGCTTACATGATGACAGTCTTTTTATGACTCGGTTCGTGGTGAAATGTTTTTAACGATGCCGCTATAAAAAACCTTAATTCCACTCCTAGTTATTTCAGCGTTTAAACTTTTAGAGCAGAGTTGGCTTTTCTCTTGTGAAAAAATGCTTCATAAAATTCACATAGTTCAAAGTAAATGTATATTATAATTACAATCCATTCAAATTACCAGGGACCTTCTAAAGCGACTCACAAAAACGTTTGTAGCCAGATAGGCGAGATAAGTCATTGTGTTTAGTCAGGAATCGAACTTCGGTCACGCTATCGGGGTTGAAATAAAGGGTGTCGCTCGGACCACTGTCGCTATCTTGATCTATAAATTACATAACAACTTTATTGTTCTGGTTTTATGCAACCGTCTATTTTGGTCCCTGGAGCTCACAACTTCGCCGTGCCCGGTAATTTGGGGTCGGCCACGTTAAATATTGTAATAACCCCCCGTGACAATAACATACGGCGAGAATGGCTATGGAATTTCGTATTCAAACCGCTGGATGTGGTTGTAACGTTTTTTATTATTTAATTTCTAGCCCATCAAGTGGTGGTTGAGTTTCAAGCATACCAGTAAAGGAATCAAATTTCGTTCGTAATCTTCACGAGAGACTTCTCAGGATATAAATGAAGACTAATGGAATTGGATACGTAAAAGAGGTCAAAGTTCATATCCTCGATAAATATCCGATTGTCGTATGTCTGCTCAGGAACATTCCTTTCGTTTGCAAATGTGCAATTCAAAAGCGTCCAGCAAATCTTTGACTTACAAATCCTCAAACCGCATTACTCGAACAAGAGCTCAGCTGCAGTTTGCAATCAACAGCAATGTAAGATCGGAATCAAAGGGATTCGGATTCCAAGAAAATATCTCCAGTAAATAATTCGCCTTACACAGTGACGATAAAATTACAAAAAGTCGTAGAGAATTTAATGGCATTGCCGTTAGTAGTGTCACGAAAGGAGAAAGCCAACTTACGCGTGTCTATTTTGTTATTGAATACAATGTAGACTGTGCTTCATTAATGCTATATCCGATAACAGTAAAACCAAATACAATGGCACGTCCCCTCGTTACGGAAGCCGAGATCGGGACGAGAAAAAGATAATATCAATTCCCGCATTGTTGCATCTCTGAATTTGCAGATAGTTGCAATAAGGAGCGCTGCGAGGGATGGCCAATACGAATGTAAAGTAACAGAGCGATATTATTGCGGCTCTGATATTACACGCTCGCCTCGGTATGGAGTTCCGTGCCACCTGAATCTCCTACCACGTGTATTCGAAGCTATAAACGTGAAATTGTAAAAGCTACAACCTTGTAAAAAATTTGATCGTCCAAATGAGTTGAACCATCAACTTTAACGACACATACCTTTCAAAATGCATCTTAAATGAAAACACTCCGAATATATTTGCTAAAAGCGAAGACTTTCCAACTGAAGAAGAATCAAACTTTTTATTGCAAACTGTTCGTTAGAGCACAAACTTGCACGACGATGCTTACAGTCCGTACTTAGTATAAAAGGTCCATAACTTTTACGTTCTGTTTGATAAATTTGACGCACGCTTAATGTCCTAGCTAGAGCGTCGACTGTGCACTATTCCCACCTTAATGACGGCACATATTTCGTCGAATTGAATTGTAAATTTCAAATCTCGAGAACGGTAAGGCGTCGTTAAAAAGTCATCGAGAGTAATTCGAGAGTTGGTGGTACGGTGAGGGCGCTACGTTGGAAATATTTATACAACTTCTTATTCTGTGCTTCCGACAGGATATAACGAGTGCGCCGTTTAATGCATAATGTTCGAGTATTTTCATTGCCATTTAGTTGGAATAACTAAAGAAATGCAAATACTAATTAGTAAGTATACACTCAAATGACGCGTTCCTTTTAGTAGCTTTATTTGCGGTTGGAAAATTGTTTTACAAAAATTGGCGTTCGGGTTTACCTACCGACTGAGTATTTTAGATTAGATTGCACTGCAAGGTAATAATTTATATAAATATTTTGCGAGAATCCTAGCTGACACGTAAGTACTGCAATAATAATCAATACTGTTAATATGTACCCTTTCAATTTTTATTCTCAGTCATAAAAATTGCACTTAAAATATTTAACTGGATGCAACGGGTAAATTGCTGACCTCCCAAATAAATTAATATTATGCATATATTTTCCGTTTGCGACGCGATAAAGCGCAGGGGATACAATAATAATTTAAAAAGCGGTCTCGTGACTTTAAAACTCATAAATGTAGACATGAGAACCTTATTACGACGATATAGAATCCATTTTCGTAGTATTATCTTCACTTGATACGGTACACTGTTAATTAAATTTTGTATTTTATGTGGTCGTTCTTGTTCAGTGGTATCAATCATTTGAATGGGACATTTCCATGTTGTTATTAGGTTTTTGATGAAATATGGTAAAAGATGTTCAGATATGAAATACTTTGTGAAATTGTAGTCATAAAACACAACAATTTAACGTGTGTGTGACGTTTTTGACATCAGTAGATTTTTATGTTAGCTGTAGTTTTATCTTAATTACTTACAGATTTTCACTGCAACTAAGAAACGTACATTTTAAATTAGCCAAACTAGCTAATTATTTGTTCCTGATCTGACCCTTTTAACTCTATTTGTCAATGCCTTACACCAACCACCACCAACTTAGAATTTAGATAACTGGTTTTTGTGTTTCAAGTTACCTAATCATTTTACACTAAATTTTACTTCCATCTCTATCTATCGGTCGGTGTAGTAAACACAAAATCTAAAATAGTGCCGATCGTAAATTTTAATTTAATGCCTTTGTTCTTTTAATGGCTTATTTCAAAGTCCGTTTACTGAGTCGCCTCTGAACGATTCTCTTTATAATTAAGGAAATTGAAGCTTTCTTTGTAGCTACTATGCAATTTTTATGTCCTTTACTTTCAAGCGGCTGTTAACACGTTTTTTATTCTTGATTCTTGGTAATACCTCTAGCTAGAACAATGGTTTTACGATTTTGTTTATCATTGTACGTTTTTTATGTATGAAATCGTGCACTATTTTTTTTATTAGATAATCTATATTTACGAGTTTTACTATTTTCCTTATTCATCGAAAAAATTACCAATAGATTGTAGTAGAATTTATTAATAAAAAAAATACCAAAAGGTTGTAGCGTAGGAGTTTGATGTAGAATTTGAAGTTTATGATACTGGTAACGGGAATATATTTTAATTGATTTCTTACGTGAATACTTAGTAAGCGTGAATATAGATTTCCATTGTACGTATCTAATTATCCTTTCTCCCAAATCTATTCTTATTAGGTCTTTTAGATCTGTCTTGACATATTTCTGAATCAGAATTCCATTTTACACTTTACAAATGACAAACACCCGTACAACATGCAAAGCCCACGTCAATCACACATATATGAAATCAATAAAAGCTTTGCATGCCGCACGAATACCCATGCCGTGCTCAATATATTATGCAAGCTCTTACATAGGTCGGCTAGCACTAAATCTGGGACTAACGTTTAACGTTTAACTTAAGGATTTACTATCTTGTATCGAGTTACATGTAAGTGAACTGCTAATGAAAATAAAAACGTATCGGGATTGATTGCAGTAGATGAGTAGATTGCATGTGGCACGAATGCACATAGCAACTAAGCCTCATGTCCAGAAGAAGTAAATTCGCCGCTTTATTAACACGCAAGTTTGGTTACACTGCTGGTTGCTGCTGTAACAAATCATTGGCTGTAAATGTTGAATACTTACGTTTGATTTGTGATGAACAATCTTCGATCAAAAATATCCTAGATGTCCAGTCAGAGTCTCAAAAACGACATCTCGAAATAACGCCCTACTTTCTTATGGCACTTATTTTGTACAAAGTATTTTCTTTTTTGTTTCTTACTATTTCAAGTTGAATTTGGAAAGAATAGTCATTAATAGTTGTTAATACTCAGATAAAATATTCACGGGAACTCCAATTTCCAAATTCCGAATTGCTTTTTGTTTTGTCAGTCGGTGCCACATTTGCTGTTTTAGATCGTGATGCGTTACATGCTTAGAGCATTGAATTGGTTGAATGCTCTAAGGTTATAGGTATGGTATTCTTGATCGAAGTAATGCTCTAAGATCGAAGTGAACAATGTATTGTATATCTTCTTTTCCGCTCACGCACTTCTGCAGGCATGACAAACCGAACAATTTTGTTTGTATCTACATCTAAATTACATTATTGATACCTACTTAGATAAAAAGAAAAAGAACGGAACCGCTCCAGAGCTCGTCATGCATGATGCTATAGAGGCTAGAATACAAGCCTAAAATGTCAGTTTAAAATATTTTTTTAGTAATTGATCTTGTAGGATAGATATAGTCAATGAAGTCACTAATCAGAAAGAAATAATTTAATTACAATCATTCTACACTACAGCAAATATGGCAGTAGCTTGGTGGGAGATTATCGTTCAATCGATTAGTTAAAACCCTTAAACTAGTCGAGTGTAAAGTTTAGCATCCGAGATGTTTACAAAGAAATCGATAATTGATTATAAGCGCTCCGGTATTTGTAAAACGGCTAACAAATTGGGCAGTTTCAAGATGGCTGGGAAGTTGCTGTGTCATCATCCCATTGTTTCCTTATCGAATCAGTTACGAGCAAAAAACGTTGGCCTTTAAAACAAAGCCTATCTTTATCAAACAAAAGGCTTTTTACAAATTCTATATCATACTGTGGTTTACTTAATTAACTCATGTTTCAACTGTGACTGTTAAGTTCGTGATATTAACATTAACTGGGGCTCTCTACAGTCTCTACATCTATTCTGTGGCTCTACATACCATCCTTGAGAACATACTATTTTAAGTAATTATTATTATTTCTTTATGGCTTATTTAATTTTTCAGTCTCATTGTAAACTCATGTTCCAATTTTTTCGGTCTTCATTTTGGCTATCTTCTGCATTTCTTTAGAACTTAATTGCACCTCCTCGTTCCTAAATCTAATTGAAATTTTTAAAATAAGATTTTCGAATAGCCCATATATTTCGTATGGTAAAAAAATATTGTAATTGTATTGTTGATACAAAAGAACTTTTTCTTTGAATTATCCGATATGTTCTGTAAGAATCAGGATACTTGTCCCTTGCTGCAAGTTTACCTTAAAGAAAAGGTATAGTTTCTAAACTGATTCTAAACTGAATCTAAGTGACTATTCAACTTGAATTTTCTAATTTAGTTAAGTCAATAAAATAAGTCACCTTATTAACTATACCATAGGGCAGATACCTTTCCCGCATGTTGTCAATAAATTAATTGTGAGTCGATTTGAGTAGTAAATAACTTTTGAATGTGAATTGGATTCTTCTTTGCTTTGATTTCTCAGTAATATAAATACTACCTACCTACTTGGTTTCTTTTTTAAACATCTAACAAAAGGGCTCATTGGTCTGTTTAATTATGTTTTCTTTTTAATTACCTTTTAATACGTTCATGAGTAATCAGACAGCAGATAAGTGCTGTCGTTTGCCTGTGTAACAATTACACCTGATAATTAATTCATGCATATTTTAAACGCATTTAAAACCCGCACGTCTAGGAATGCCAGATATTGTGTCCATCCAACCGATGACTGATGTTTTTGTAAACGATATTTTCTCGTGAGATTCTTAATAACATTCTTTAATCTTATCGAAGGATAATCCCCCTAGGTTTTTTTTATCGAAAAGTTTGATTAAGACATGCGGAAAATGAGGAAAAAACGATTCGGGGAGTTACCGGCGTGTAATCATTCACTCGAACTTCACTCATAAAAGTCAATCCATCTCAGTCGATTGTCATTATGGTTGGTGCGCGCGGACACGTTTTTACACCGCGTTAATATTTCCTTAGGCCCGCTCCCGGTCATCATCGAGTGAATTGTTGCTCGGTACTGTTGGCAGAAAGTTTTCAAATTATCTCAGATGAACAAGTAGTAAATTGAGTTTCGGAGTTGCGGGCCCGACAAAGGAGACTTGTGGGCGTCTACAGTTAAAATATTTGTCGGATACTTTAGGTCTTTGCAACTTGAATAGGTACTGATATTAAATTACGAAACAGAATGTGTGTGCCTACGTTTACGTTCGGTGGGAGCTTATTGCAATTGCAACCCATGATTCTTCTCCATAAAAGCATTTAGATTAAAGCATTCATTGGGTATGAAATGCAGAAAGGTTTCGTTTGCAATTAAAATGTTTGTTTTGTCGTTAACGTCATTAAAAAATTATTTAGTTATGATAGTTCTTGAGCTAGTTATTCTTTAATACGATTTTTCAAATCTTGGTCAGATATTGTAGATACAGACAAGTCGTGGAACCATTTAGCTATTCCTAACACTTCAGGTGGCATTTTCTTTTGGTTCGGTAATTATTTATCTTTTGTCAAAGGTCATAAGAATCTTCTGCAAGTTTTGTGTAAAACTACACTGTTTAGGTTTTACTTGTATTCCAGGTGGCATTATCTTTTGATGCGGTGATGATTAAACTTCCATCCCAGATCATACTAGTATAGTCACGAAAACTGCACATGACGTGTTTTTCCAAAATGTATTAGGAACTGTAGAACTCACATTTGTTTTTAATTTGCAGCAAAATGATCTACTACGATAAGCTAGCAGATCATTTTGTCAATCGACTTTTTCAGGTAAAATCGCCAGAACTATTTCTAAAAAGTATAAGGAACTGTAGAACTCAGTTGCATGCAAAAATAATTTACATTTATTTTTGATCAGCTGTTAATGTTAACGTCAAAATCGTGTTTAAATGGTGTTTGAATGGTAACGCTTTTTACACAGTTCTTGTTTCTTAAACCCAAAACCGAAACACAAGCACCCTTGAAACACGATTTTGACGATAACAATTTAGCAAACTTGACCCCCTGGACAATGTCCTGCTAATCCTGTTATGTTCACTAACATTATGTTCAGTCGCGAGCTTGAGAGCGAGTGCAACGTTGCACACGTGTGTTGTGTTGGCATTGGCCGCCGCCGCGCCGGCCGGCCGTCTGTCGTGCCACTCGTGCCAGCTCAGGGGGTCAAGTCTGCTAATGTTAACATCAAAACCGTGGTTCAATGGTGTTTGAATGGTAATGCTTTTTGACACA
Organism: Agriphila geniculea; assembly: GCA_943789525.1. Taxonomy (NCBI): domain Eukaryota; kingdom Metazoa; phylum Arthropoda; class Insecta; order Lepidoptera; family Crambidae; genus Agriphila; species Agriphila geniculea. The sequence goes on from OX038881.1 coordinate 3,920,721, forward strand.
ATTCTTGTTTCTTAAACCCAAAATCGAGACACAATGTGTTTCCGTTTCGGGTTTAAGAAACACAATGTGTTTCGGTTTTGGGTTTATGAAACAAGAAGTTTGTCAAAAAGCATTACCATGCAAACACCATTGAACTACGATTTTGACGAAAACATTAGCAGACTTAACCTCCTGTGTCATAACATAAAACATAAAGGATTACCATTCAAACACCATTGAACCACGATTTCGGCGTTAACATTAGCAGACTTGACCCCTGTTTCGGTGTGTGGACAACGCTGATAATATGAAACCTTCTAATTTGCCTTGCCTTGCCTAACCTTTTAATCTGCTTGTGTACGGTTAATCGATTTCCTAACACAACTATCAATATATTCATTCGAAAACCTTCAATTATAATATTATTATTGTAAAAAAATATGAGGGTCGAAGGTCAGAAAACAGAAATAGTCGTCTTCTACTTCTTTGACCAGTCCGGGTATCGAACAAAGCCTTGTAGACAGAAAAATCAATAACAAACTTTGCAAAGTAAAAATGTCGGACAAGGCCCTGTAGACAAAAAAGCGATAAAAAAACTTCGCAAAATTAAAATTTATATGTGTTTGAAATACTTAATTTTTCTTGCGCTAACCATTAAAAACTCAAAATGGTTACTAAAAATAACATGCTATTTTTTTGTTACAGGTAATGTAAACGGATTATTTCCCGCCTCTGCTTGGTTTTATGGTAAATGCCTTGTATTTAAGTAGTTTGCTACTTTCTATTTAGTTAAATATCACATGTACACACGGTATACTATACAGTTAAATCTATTTTCTCATGCTCGTTAATACTCATTAGGCGAGTGAATGCACAGTAGGGTTGTCAGCGACTAATAATTTTATAGCAAAGTTCAAAGATTTCTTTATATACTTATTTTAAATGAATTCTAAAACATCAGTCACTAAAAATTTATATTTTATGTTAAATGCGAACTTTGGGGCTTTCAGTCTTTTTTATTATAGAAGTGATGCATCGATTACTATTTGTACAATTTTAGTTTATTATGGTTCTGTTTGATTGCGAACCGATTATCGAAATTTATTTTAATCATCTCTAGGCTTATTTTTACGGAATATATTTATGAACATTGAAAATTCGAAGACTGCTAGCTATTAGTGTAACACATACGATAATGTGAAAAGTCATTATAAGGTGGCGTCGCGGTGAATTTTATTTAATATTAAAATTCTAATACACAATTTTAATAATATTTTACGTGGAATTTTTAGGGCCCGCAGTCTAGTATTTTTAGACGGTATCGTTACATTCCCTCGTAGTCACTGATAGAAGTAGATAGCAAAACTGTTAAAAGTGGCCGTTTTTGACACATTTGCATTACATGCCCTCGTAGTCATTCGTAGAAGTATCTACGAATGACTACAAGGGCATTTAGTGATAGCTTCTAAAAATACTAGACCATGGGCCCTAAAAACTCCACGTAAAACATTATTAAAATCTTTCTCTATTAATAACTTATTAAATAAAAACCTCTGAGGGCGCCACTTTCGGTCATAAAGCACTAATGTTGGCAACCCTAGCACGAAGCCACACCGCGTCAGTGGAGCGTTGCAGCGGTGACGTCAGCGCGACCTTGCAGCCTCGCCTCGTGGTTACATTACAGCTAAACTATCTATACAATACAACAGAACTCTTCAGAGCTAGTCTTCGAGTTTAGGCACATAGAATCCTACTAATATTATAAATGTAAAAGTTTGTGGGTTTGGATGTTTAAATGTTTGTTCCTCAATCACGTAAACTACTGAACGGATTTGGTTGGAATTTGGCACACAGATAGTAGATAGCCTAGATTAAAACATAGGATACTTTTTATCCCTATATTCCCATGGGAACGGGAACCACGCGGGTAAAACCGCGGGCGGCCGCTAGTTTACGATTTACTTGAAACACACAACCATAGAGGAAATAATCACTACGTTTTACACACAACTCTACATTTTAATTTTGTGTCGTAGCTGCCAGAACTCCTGTAGTAGGCTTATGGTGGAAAGTCATTATTTGCCTCGGAAACAATAATTCGACGTTTGAGATTAATTTTGATATGTACTCGTATGTATGAAAATATAACGAGCGATTTAATCTTAAAATAGTTTATTTTTTATTCATAAGAATGAAACAATTGTATTTTTTTTTTCAGTACTGCTTAGTTATATTACCGATTATCTATTTTGGCGAATACGCAGTGACTAGACAAACCTAATCTGCCTTTCTATTGTCTAATTTAAAAATCTGTCGCAATCGCTTTCAGGATGTAACACATTGAAGCTTCTTTTTGGCACAAATAAAAACTTACCAAAGCAATGCAGCAATGTGACACATCCATCTGTCAAACGAAAGCGATTGCGATAGATTTTTTGAATTAGATAATTAGCCCCCGGGTTTTAGTCACACGGTATTTCTAAAAAAAATTATGTTTTACTTTGTTTAACAAATAAATAAAAAATCGGGTTGCACTCCGGGAGTGCCGGCAGAAGTGAAAACTTTTTGCACAAATTGCCGTCACGAATTTACTCTGCATTTGAATTTATGAATACAGAACAGTATTGTACCTACAAAAGTCTTATCCATAGCTTGACAGAAAATCTAGAGCTTTGACATTGAATTAAAAAATTTGCGCGTTGCTATGGTGACACAAGTGTTTACATATTCTTACGAATTTTCGATCAGGGTCACCGGTCACGTGATCCTGACTGACTGACGCGAGTTCAAAATTTTTCCCGTACATGTACAAAGCCGCTAAAGAAGTTTTCACTTCAAAAACAAGTTGAGAAATTCTATTATGTTTTTTTTACATAAAGTAATTTTTTCGTCGACTGAGTGCTTTATAAATTCTTCACAGTCACTCAGCTATACACAACATCAATCTCAACTTCCCTTACAACAATTTTGAAATAATACAATACGACATCAAACGCCAGTCAGTATTTTAAAATAAATGAATATAAGTCGAACGTCTGTCGGACTTTTAAAACAAATGACAATCGGCAAACGTCAGTCAGTCGTCAGGCAGAAGGCAGAAATGCACGAGCGGTGACGTCACGCGACCTTGCCTTGCCTCAGTTTGAGGTTGTTGTGTGAGAACCTTTTTTAAACCTGTTTCGGACATTCGGAGTAATAATGCTACCGGGGAGATAATCATGATGGGTTCCTTGGGTCCGTAATTGTTTACAGGTATGGAATTTCAAAATTGACTTGTATAAAGTTAGTGTAAAATTAGCGATCAAATGGATTTGTCGGTCGTTTCCTTGTTGAGAACAGACCGCCATATAAATATAGGTTACCGTGTTCTATTTTCCCTCACGACACAATTCTTCTTCAGTATAACACCCATCGCGCTAATTCTGAATGATTAAACAAAAACCGCTACGTTGTCATTTAGGTTATTTTAACGTAAAAATCTTTGGTTTAGCTCGACAATTCTCACATAAATGGTCCAAGATTGGCATCCTAGGTTACCTAGGCATAGCTTTCAATAACTTTAACAAAACTAAAGCGACTATTTTTCTGTAAACGAAACTGAAACGGTAATGATTTAGTTTTGGTTTTATCGTTGAAAATGAGCGTGATTGGGCCCCGTTTTATTATTACATAAAATGCTAATCAGGACGAATTCAATGTCAATGTCATTATGTCAAAGTGACATTGGTTTTGTCGTCCAAGATTAGGCGGTTACATAAGGTTTGTTTTCGCGTTTTGTGTGTTATCATATCAGTGTTGTTATCTCCATTACATTTACTTTCACTGATCTGATGTGTTTTATCGCTGCAATCTAATTGATTGTCTTATTTTTCTTAGTTTATGCACAGAATAGATATAGGTTATTAGGTAAGTAGGTTTAGGCTTAAAATAGCTTATGAGCTGAAATAGGCCTAAGTCAGTTTAAATAGCTGCTTTGATCCCTCTTGCGCCACAAACAGTAACAGACAGTTCGAACTTCTAGAATCTCGTTTGATAGGTAAATTACATGCAGATACCTTTGCCAAGAAATCTTAAGTAATTTCTAATTCTGACTGTAATAGTGAATTGCTTACCTGCTTGTCTTTTCCTACGCGAAGCTTTAGAGAAAGTATTTTACTTTATTCAGCTTGAAAACATTAATTTCGTATAATTATGATAGCGACATCTAATGTTGGCCAGCTTAATGTTTTGCAGTCTCTGACTGAAGTATCAAAATGTTTTTCTTCAGGTAGGTAGGTATGATGAAACTTGATTTTAGCGAACATCGTTTTCAGAAGTCAAAGTTAAAAGAAAATACGGACGTTTTCGAATTTTCTTCTTCAACACAAAAGTTGAAAAAGATTTAGATAGGTAAGTACCTACCTACTTAATTTCTTTTTACTGGTAAACTGTGACCTTCATCTGGTAGCAAGTCTGTTACCAACCGACATGCTAGCGATCTTATCATTGCTTATTTGGCTGATAAGAATATTAAGTTAAAAAGTTACAATAGCCCTGACATTACAAAAAACAATGATTTACATAATAACATCAATTGTTATTTCCAAATATTTATTAGAACTGAGCAGAAATATTCGATAGAGGAATATACATACGTGAAAGTATTAGGTACTTACATAATAAGTGTTTACGAAAATATTACATATTGCTGTGTGCACGAGACGATAAAGTTTTATCGATACAGGAATATTATTATTATGTATACCAATTATACTTACGTATTATGTTTGGCTATTGTAATCTGTGATTTCACTTTTAAAATTGGTTGACCCTTTTTGCGATTGATCTGAGGGTGGTACCTTGAAATAGTATTAAAACCTTCGAATAGTATTTAAGGTCTTTCAAATCAAAGACATTTTGAAATGGATGAAAAGAAAACACTTTTTCCATATATTCTGTGCTTTTGCTCTAAACTTTTCTTTTGTGTAGTGAGCGATGTGAATTTGTGAATTTAGCACTCTGAAATGTAAAACATTAGCGTTGTAGCCTTAAGGCCAAACCACACAGCGGCCACGCCGGCACACAGCGGCCACGCCGGTCTGTGTGACGTCTTCCATAGTATCTAGAACATTACAACTGCTCAGCGTCGCGTCGCCGCCCCGTCCCGTCACGCCACGCCCGCTGTGTGGCTTGGTCTATCATAACATACATTATTCAAATGTGCTAGGCTTAATTCATGCAAGCTTCATGTTTTCCTTTCCTTCAGTATATTCTTGACTGGATAACTGTTTTTGTAACGAGACTGAGTTAATGTAAGATGTTATGAATCCATATTCCATACTATCCTTACTGATATCACAGTTTAACAATCCATGTGCTAATATTATAAATGCGAAAGTCCGTTTGTTTGTTTATTTGTATGTTTGTTACGCCTACGCCTTCACGTCTTAACTACTGAACCGATTATCATGAAATTTTACATACCGTTGTCAGGGGTACAGAGATGGACATAGAGTACCTTTCATATCTAAAAATAGTATTGTTCCCTAGGGATAGCAAAAAAACTTTCCCCCGCAGACGAAGTCGCGGGCGGCCGCTAGTAATATTATAAATACGAAAATAATTCTGTCTGTATGTTTGCTACTTTTTCAAACCTAGACCTTTCATTTGTAAACAACACGCTAATGTAATTTGTAAGGAGATTGTAATTATTTTGTTGTATTAGTGACATTTATTTTTGACATTGAAAACAAATATTTTATCATTGACATTAGAAACTGTTATTTTGACGTTGGAAACTATAATTTTTATCATTATTGACAAAGTTGCATTTCTGTTATTTTATTTTTTTATTCATATTTTCCATGATTAATATTTTGACAAGAAGAATAAAATTGACATTGCTTGCTAGTTAGTTAATATTATACCTTATTCTATCTATTATTAAGCATAAAATTATCTAATTGCATGACTGGACTTGAGGGCATCTTGGAGTATTCTGTAAGCCTGTAAGTTTATTGTATAAATAAATAAATTATATAATATTCTTCGAAAAGTATTTAGGTAAATACTTCAGTTGGAAAAAAACATATATAAAATATTTACGTAATACTCACCTTCGTAACTGGCGGCACCGAGTTACGTTCCTGACGTTGACAAGTAAACAACAGCTGTTGTTGACATCCGTTAAATTCATTAGACGCCTGTGACATGTCACATTTTGTAAGAACCGCCCGCGTACGTCATCTGCGGCAAAATTATATTTTTTTGGCAACAGATCATATTATATTTTCTATTGGATTGGAAGGTTAGGCCGTGACATATGATAATAGATCGTGAGCTACGATTACGAAAAGATTTTTACATTTTAATAGTATTATGTAATCTGTGATAAGACCAATAAGTTCTAAGTACAAAAGACATGTCCCATCGCGCCTGTGTCATTTGCCTCACCATTCTCAAAAAATGAAAGTTTATCGCGTCTTAATCAAAGTAGTATGTCAGACTATTTACTTTAGAATCAGATTAATAATTATTTTCTGCATTAAAAAGTGGGATTTTTAAGTTAAAACGCTTTTAAATCACAATTTTTTTTTATCATGATAGTACTATTTACTTACATTTTTTTCACAAAATACTTCAGAAAACAACTTAATGTATTTTTTAATTGTTTTTCTAAATATAAAACAATTCTTGACTGATACTATACCTGAATAAAAAGTAATTAGCATTTTTTAACTATGAAAGTAATTAAATAAAATGAAACTGGGGCAACGCTGGGACATCTCCTTTTGTTAACATCATTTCTTTTTTTTTCAGATTTTTTTTTTTTTTTTATTTTTTTTTTTTTTTATTTAAATTATATTGAATTCATTTAATTTGTTTATTAAGTGGTAGTTAATATGTGCTAACTATACTAAGTACCTGCAGATGTTATCTCCTCTCTAATCATCTCACTATATTTTTTTATATCACTTTCACTTCACCGCTTCACTGTTTAACCATGGAGGACCTTAGGAGCACCATTGAGTCTCTGTCACACTCGTTCACAACACGGATGGCAGCTTTTGAAGGGGAACTTGCTAAAACCAGCACTCCACAGCAGTCATCACTGCCCGGTTTGGCAGAAGAGTTTCAGGCATTCCGGAGTTTTGTCATGAGCACCCTGAAGAACCTGGAAAAGCAGGTGGCAGTGCTTGTGACTGAATGCGACAACATGGAGATGCGGAGTAGGCGCACAATATTACTGCTTCATGGGGTGCCGGAGAAGAAGGACGAAGATTCCACTGCTGTATTTTTGGAAGTTGTATCCCGGCATTTGGCAGCTACTTCGGTTGACTCCAGGGATGTAATCCGGACTAGTCGTTTGGGTCGGGCTCGGCAAGGTAGTCCCAGACCTCTGTTGGTAAAATTTTACTCCGAGTCAGCCCGGGATAAACTGTGGTCAGCCAAGTCTGGTCTAAAGGGATCTGGCGTTACCATGTCTGAGTTCTTGACAAGTCTCAGACATAAAGTTTTCGTCGCTGCACGAGAGCGTTTCGGCATATCAAGGTGTTGGACCAGCGCTGGGCGAATCATCGTGGCAGGCGAGGATGGTAGGCGCCACCGCATTGTCTCGCAGGCCGACATCACCAAGCTGGATGCGGCGGAGTCCGCGACCAGGGCGACGGCACCAGCGGCGGTCTCAAGACGGCCCACGGAGGCCCCGGCCCCTGTGCCAAAAGCGAAGAGGGCTGCCTCTGCAAGGAGGAAATGAGATAAGTTTGTGTAAAACTTTCTGTTTGTATCACTTTTTTTCGTTTTTATCTCCGTTATGTTTACGTACCTTGTTTAATGTCAGCTCTTACTAGATCTTTGCTCTTGTTTTTCTCTCTATTTGTTGAATGTAAATTGTGTTGTTACCGTGTTTCACTATTATTTTTATTTCTTTTGTTTTTAATTGCAGACTGCAGGTAGCATTTAAAATTTCCTCTTTGCTTTTGTCTGACATTGATTGACTTTGACACGTTTGACACTTTGCATTGACTTGACATCTTTACCGCACAGATTGGTATTTCTTTCTAAACAAAACAACAGTGTCACTGTCAATCAATGGCTGCATTCCAGCGGACCAATCGCTGAGTCATCGCGTAATTTTACTGTTTTAATGTGTTGTGTTGTATTTTCTTCTGTGAGTTTTTTTGTATTTTTTTGTAAGTTTTAGTGTTTTTATATGTTTTATTTAACAGCTATTTCTTTCAGTCAACCTGTGGGTACTTTACTTATGTAGTTTATTAGTTTATTTATTTATCCTAATAGAATACATATATATATATATTTTTTGTAAGTACGTATATTATGAATCTGTCCTCAAATAGTATAACTGATCTCTTTTTATCTTGTTCCTCGTCTGATTCTTCTAACTCTAGCTTCCATAGCTTAGATCGCCCATTGGACGAGTTACTAAGCGATGCCTTCTCGGATGTTCCTAAAAACTTTAACGTTGTACACATAAATGCACAGAGTATCCCAGCCCACTTCGCGGATATGCTTGTATCTTTTGACAACAAAAATATACATGCCATCTTGGTGTCCGAAACGTTCCTTAACCCCTGCCTTGCCTCTTCCACCTATTCTTTACCTGGCTTTCATCTGATACGGAATGATCGTGTAAGTTCCTCACATGGAGGGGTGGCCATTTATCTTCGTTCTCACATCTCATTTTCTATCCTTAGTAGATCCTCTCAACCGCCACCTCCCAATAGCGCCGAGCATCTCTTGCTTGAAATATCCTTATCTCATACTAAACTCCTTCTCGGTGTCTTTTACAGCCCTTCGCTTCGTGTTGACTATTTTGAGTCATTCGAGCAGATCTTAGAAAATTTTGTCCCCTCTTATCCCCACTCTATTATTATGGGTGATTTTAACACATGTCTGAGAAAAGACGACTTTCGCGCTAAGAAACTACAGTCAGTGGTTAACTCATCTAATCTGCACATTCTCCCATTACAGGAAACTCACCATTTTCCCAATTGTACCCCATCACTTCTTGACCTCATAATCGTTTCCTCTCCGACCTTTGCTGCAAAGCACGGCCAATTTTCTGCAGACGGCTTTTCATATCACGACCTGGTGTATTTGTCATACCGAATTCGACCTCCGAAACTTAAACCTACCGTCAAACTTCAGCGTAGTTTCACTAAGATCAACCACGACCGCCTACTCGAAGACGCTGCGAACATTGACTGGGCTTCGACATTTGCCACAGAAGTTGTAGATGAGCAGGTTGCTCTGTTTAATGACCGCCTTACCGAATTATACGATGCACATGCTCCAATCCGGCCTGTGAAAATGAAACATCTTCCTGCACCCTGGTTGACTGACGAGTTACGTAAATTAATGGCTAGGAAAAACAGGGCAAAAGCCAAGTTCAAGTTCGATTCCTCGGAGCAAAATGAACGCAAATACAATCGTGTTAGAAACCGCTGCAACACGGCATTAAGGGACGCCCAAAGACGCCACACTCACAGTTCCATACAAAATGAAGAAGATCCTGCCAAAGTTTGGAAATTCTTAAAAACCCTTGGAGTAGGCAAATCTCAAAATGTCAACAGTCCCAATAATAATCTCGATTTAAATCAGCTTAATATGCACTTCTCCTCATCTGTGCCTATTGATGGCAACTCTAAAGCCAATACCTTATCCCATCTTTCAACTCTGCCAACCCAAGATTCACTCTTTACTCTTCGTCAATTTGCGGACTGTGATGTTAAGAGAACTATCCTGTCCATCAACTCAAATGCTGTGGGTGCTGATTCCATTAGTCGTAAAATGATCCTTCCCATAATAGATATCATTACTCCAGTCATTACCAAAATCCTAAACACTTCCATTTCAACTGGTATTTTTCCTACATCCTGGAAAGATGCTAATGTTATCCCGCTTCCTAAAAAACGTAACCCTACTATGTTATCTGATTATCGTCCCATATCTATCCTACCGTTCCTCTCCAAAGTCCTTGAAAAACTTGTCTATGGTCAGCTGACTGCCTATCTCAACCTCAATAAACTTTTTAATCCTTTGCAATCTGGTTTCCGTAGGGGCCACAGCACCTCCACAGCTTTGGTTAAGATCACAGACGACATACGCCAGGGCATGGAGAATCGCCAGCTAACACTGATGACGTTACTGGATTTCAGTAATGCTTTCAGTTCAGTTGACTTCGATATTCTCCTGGGCGTTTTACAGTCTCTTAACATATCTCCAGCCGCTATTGATTGGTTTCGAAGTTACCTGCTAGGGCGACGGCAACGCATTCGCCTAGGAGATTCGTCCTCTGGGTGGTGTGGTATCAATGCCGGAGTTCCTCAGGGTGGCGTTTTATCTCCTCTTCTCTTCTCTATTTTTATAAACTCAATTACTCACTCGCTTTCAAGTTCCTACCACCTTTATGCCGATGATCTTCAGATTTACACACAAGCTCCTCTATCTGAACTCTCTAGTGCCATAGCTACCACTAATTCTGATCTTGCACGTATCTATAACTGGAGTAAGTCTTATGGTCTTACTGTTAACCCATCTAAGACTCAGTCCATCATTATCGGTAGTCCGTATTTTGTTTCGAGGATCGACTTCGAGCGGTTACCTCCTGTGAAATTTGACAGCACTGTTATTCCTTACTCTAAAACCGTCAAAAATCTCGGTGTAGTCTTTGATGAACGTTTCTCATGGAGACCTCAGGTTGAGGCAGTTAGAAAGAAGGTTTTTGCTGCGTACGGCTCACTTAATCGCTTGCGGAACTTTTTACCAACCAGTACTAAAATCACTCTGGCCCAGTCACTTCTCCTATCCATCTTGGACTACGCTGACGTTTGTTACACGGATCTTTCCGAGGAATTGCTTGACAAATTAGAACGTCTGCAGAATATGTGCATCAAGTTCATTTTCAATTTACGTAAATTCGACCACGTATCTCACTTTCGCCAAAAGCTTAATTGGCTCCCTATTCGTCGGCGCAGGGACTTACACACTCTTACGCTCCTGTACTCTATCCTTTTCCTTCCAACTTCCCCACTTTATCTTAAAGAATCTTTCGACTTTCGATCCTCTTCCTCACTACGTACTCTGCGTTCTTCTTCTAATCTTACCCTCGATATGCCCCGTCATTCCACTGATTTCCTTTCTTATTCATTCTCTGTACATGCTGTCCGTTTGTGGAACGCACTTCCAGAGGACATCCGTAAAGCTCGTACCTTAAGATCTTTCAAGGATCAAGTTAGAAGACATTTCCTTTCTCCCACCTAATACCACCTTTTTCTCATATTTCCCTTTCAACTTTCATTTTATATACTTACACATTTTTCGCTCTCTTTTTTATTTATGTACATCTATATCTGTTGTCCTTCTAGTACTTTTGCACCCACTCCCCATCTGTCCTCTTCCCTTTAATATTTTTCTACTCAAGGTTGCCTGGAAGAGACTGCTACATAGCAGTAAGGCCGCCTTTTGTGTACTTGTCTATGTTTATTGTTTTCTTCTTTGTAATGTCTTTTTCTAGTGTGCAATAAAGCGTTTTATTATTATTATTATTATTATTATTTATTGATAAAACACCTTAAAATTATAAAGCAGTGTCACAAAATAGGTTTAGTGTGTTAATTCAAATAGTGTCACAAAATGGGTTTAGGTGTGTTAATTCAAATTACCCACTACATATATTATGTATTCATCCATCCACTTTTGACAGATGTTTTACCTCTACATAATATAATAGCTGAATCGTTTTTGACAATACGTTAGACCCGTTTCATTTTAGAACCTGTTTTATTTTTTGTCATGACATTGCGATAGGTTTTTTTCGTGACAATGCTAACAGCTATAAATATCAAAGTAACAAATTGTGTCGGAGTGATTAACACTAATTTCAACAATTCTTTTCGCGTGCGTTCCGACCGTTACATTTACTTTCCCGAATGAAACATGACATAGTCAAGTGCTATATTTATACCGACTGCGCTGTGCCTTCATCTGTTTAAGTACTTGTAAATAATTATGTACCTAATGTAATTAAAATTCATAAAAATCGACGGGGCGCCTTAAGGCGCTAAGAAGGGTCAAATCCCAATATAAAATTCAAATTATTGAAAGATTACGCGCGTGAAGCTATCATGGAAAAAATATATAATGTCCTTGGAATAATACACAATATATTTAATTGAAAGCATTTGTAAAAATGTTACCACCTTTGATGTAAAAAAATATTCCGTGAACCCTGTTTCTGGTCCTATTTACAAAATTTCTCGGAAACAGAACATTCGTTTATGTTAAAACCAACACATACAAATTGGCGATGTTAATACCTTCAATCTTAATTGAACAGATTTTTTTAACTAACTTGAAAGCGAAGAAATTAAATAAAAACATGTAAAAATTGAGAATTCGGTGCTAGTTTTCAACGCAACCGCCGCGTTGGAACGCGCACTGATTTAAACCCAAAGTGAGCAGAGTTACGTTCGATTTCACATCATCACGGATCGACCCGCTCGGATTGAGGCATGTTAAAGCCTTAACCTGTGCCAACCTTTTGCTCATTAGTGCATCGAGAGTTGCTAGGTAGACCATGGGCAATGGATTCTATATTTGATGTTGATTTTTCTGCAGTCCATACGAAAATAACTTAGTGGCGAGTTTACAATAGAGTTAAATAATTAAGCAAATTTATTTTTAAAATGCGAGCGGTGGCGAGTTTACGCATGTTTTTTTTGCCGTTTTTCTGATGATGAATATCTTTGGTGGCAAGTTTACAATAACCCTTAAAAACATGGTTATTCCTTTAGAATCTAAAGGAATTGAAAAGTGTCCGAAAACCAGTATCTAACGTTTAGATACTGGTTTTCGGACACTTTTCAATCGTCATCACTGGCTGCTTTGCTTGCCTCCCACGGTCTCGGTCTAATAGTTACTCTCACTGCTTGATAGAATTTGCTTGAGGAGGTCGCTATCTTACTTGGTCAGACAGATCATCTGGTTGGCGGACGACCTCGGGCTCTCTTGCCTTCTTTTGGACACAATTTTTTTTATCTCAGTTTGGTCATCTAGCTATAAACACTCTTCAATAAACGGTAAAATTAATTGGATGAATATTTGAAGAGGTAAACTTGTAAGTATTTTATTAAGTAAGGCAATATTTAAACCATTTAGGTATCTATTATAATGAGTCAAAAAAGTTAACATTTTGAAAGAACCAAGTAAAAGCCACGCCATCTATCGGTACAGCAGTGGAATCTCCTCAGAAATCGATATTAATGTTGTCGAGGAAGTTTCGTTATCTCACGATAAATATAAATAAAAAACAGGTATTATTGATAAACCTCATGTTATCGGTCGAACTCAAGGTAACTTAGATTCGGCAATGTCACACACAGCACAGCTGTTGTTTGCTCATGACATTGACATTGAAAACTGTTGACATTTACAGACGAAACTAAACTGGCTCATTCGGTGATTACGTCATCGTGTGGGTGTGGACTTTTTAATTTTTTGTTGTCTTTATAGTTTAGCAAGGCGTTAGCGTTTATATATTTTTGGGAAATTCGCTTACTATGTCAAATCTTATTCAAGAAATTGTGTTATCGAATAATCTAACAGATGATAAAATTTCTAAGGATATATTTTTTTTATCTTCACTGTATTTTTAAGTAGGTACGTACTACCTACTTAGAAAAAAATTGTAAAAAAAAGTATAACGAAACGATCGTTATTAAAGAACATGCGAACTTGTAGTTGATTGATATCAATTTTGCTATTTTCATATAATAATACTCATTTTTTTTTATAAATGTTGTACTATCTTCATATTATTTACCATATTAAGTGTCATCGGCGTGTGCGCTAAATGGCCTTGCTTCGCCCTTGACATTGGCAACGGATACAGACAGACATATATTTATTATTATTGTATAGCTATACCAAAGTATGGGATTGTTATTGTACAAATAAGTACAGTCAGCAGCACGTCAAGTTATACAAAACTGTTCGTTTATTGACTGTACTGTACTACTTATGTCGGAATATTCGGAATAAGCACAATAATAATTAATGAACTTTAAGGAAGGTTATTTTTCAATCAAATTAATGCATTGATAAAAGGTTCATTAAAAAAGTGCATAATAATGCATTTCTGTTGGTTTTTACGTCATTAAAATTAATAATGTTATTTGTTTTTTAACCTTCATTATTTTCGTAATGTTTTATGCCAAATCAGTTTAATTAAAAAAAACTATGCAAATAGTGGAATGGAACTGCTTAAATTAAACCTAATATCAGTCTAGTCTATTAGTCTAAGTCTTAGCAATACCACAGAATATAATAATAATAACTAAAGCAATACGTCCAAAATTCCAAATACCTAACTACTTTGAATGTTTTTTATCGCATTAACAAAAACAAGTTCACATGGAGATGATGCAATATTATTCAGATGTTTCGTAATCGAAACAAGGTGACAGATAGCAGTTAATATAACTTTCACATTTCACTTAACGGTCATTGAAAAATAATACTTTTTTTGTATTTAATTCGTTGGAGCGGTAATTAAATTATAATATGTGGCTTTAATTGGTAATGAAATTAAAAAAAAACAAATATCTTCACTCAGTAAAAATTTACCATCAGCATCATTATGTGACTACTAACGCCATCTATCTCGTGCGCGGCGCGTTACCGATCTGTCAGGCAGGTGCCAGCTCTCAACGTGTGCGCGTGAGCACCACGCGACCGTGAGTCATCACTTTCGCGGTGATAAACCATTCTGACTCCTATCACGAAGGTCGAAGGCCCGAATTGCGGTCAATGCCCTGATCGCTCCAATTTATGTAACCTTACGCAAGCTATGCGCGTAGTTTTTAAAAGATTTGTTTGTTTATTCGGATTTGTCATGCCATTTGTTTTATTTTGTTAATTTACTTAGGTATATGTATTTTCTATTTTCTCAGAATATTATATATATGTTTTTTTGCTAGTGATAGAACTACCTATCACTAGCAAAAAAACACCGACGATTTATTTGTGCCACCACGGTCGAAAGAATTGAAAAATTCCTATAGAAAGTTGACAAAATCAACGTTTCATAGTCCCCTTTTTCTCCTCTAAAACTAGACAGATTTAAATACTTTTTTCATCAAAAATTAAGAAATGCTTTGGCCGTGTTCATATGTTTTGTTTTTAGGGTTCCGTACCCATAGGGTAAAAACGGGACCCTATTACTGAGACTCCGCTGTCCGTCTGTCTGTCTGTCTGTCTGTCTGTCACCAGGCTGTATCTCATGCACCGTGATAGCTAGACAGCTGAAATTTTCACTGATGATGTATTTCTGTTGCCGCTATAAAAACAAATACTAAAAACAGAATAAATTAAATATTTAAGGGGGGCTCTCATACAACAAACGTGATTTTTTTGCCGTTTTTTGCTCGATATTAATAACGACAACAGGTAGACAGTTAAAATTTTCACAGATGATGTAATTCTATTGCTGCTATAACAATAAATACTAAAAACATAATAAAATACAAACAAACAAACGTGTTTTTTGCCGTTTTTTGGTACGGAACCCTTCGTGCGCGAGTCCGACTCGCACTTGGCCGGTTTTTTTTATTAAATCTCGTCAAATTTTATTACTGGATGTCTAAATAATTGCAACTCTTTGATGTTTTTGAAAATTAATATCTCTTTTAATAATTGATTTACGAAAAAAGGAAACACACACAGCCAAATCCTATCTTTAAATTTTAATGAAAAAAGTAAATCGATCTAGTTTTGGAGGAGGAAACAGGGGACTATGAAACGTTGATTTTCTCAACTTTCTGCAGGAACTTTTCAATTCTCTCGACCATTTCCTCCTTAAAAGAACAGCCTTTTGTCCGATCTCTCAGATTTTTCATTGTTTAGAACAATCTGTGTATCGGCTAGAGGTCGCTTGCATCTGTGTCACGTCACGTCTTGTCTCTAGGTTGCCTGAAACGTTTAGTGCGCAAGCGCAGACGTCAAGGTTTTCACAAAGTTGCAGTTGCAACCGAAGAGAAAACCTTTATTAACGAAAACGTAGCTGCCAGAATTGCCAGTACACTTAGAAACGTCATTTGACGGTCAAATAAGCGACGTAAAAGTTAACCGAGGTTATTTGATTTCAAATACACGATTATCTTCCGCTGGTTATTTGTTTTTTTAATGCACCCCAAAACTTATTGTTTGGTCTGTGACTCACCCTCTCCCGGCTCTACTAACCTTCTTGAATTATACCAGTAAGTGTGTATATCGTTCTTATTAGAACATTCTTTATACGGCTTCAATCTATATTTGGACTAAAACATAATATTAGTATACCTAGTTATTTTTAACCTACGCGTACGCGTAACCTTGTTTTTTAGGTTGTATCATGAAGAATGTCAGAAAATATTTTGGTCAAAACAATCACCTTGATGTCACAGGTTTTCCATTAGTTACGTACAACATAGTTATATAACATAGTGATATAGTAAGTGATGATGCAAGATGATTCTTTCTCGTCTCGTCTCGTCTAAAGACAATGCGACTGTCATTTTTTTCTGTTCTATATGCATGTTTTGCTTTGTATGATAGCATTCTATTTTCTGTTGTGCAATTTATTTTTATAGTGACTAGAAATATTGAGACTTGACAGTAAATGTTTGTATCTGTAGATAAAGAATCGATGAGCTTAATTAAATGCCACATGTGCGGTAAGATCGTCCTCCTTTAAATGCAATTCATTTTTTTTGGATGACTACAACGTCATGCAATATACTGTGAAGAAAAGTTAGATTTATTGTTATAATGACGATAGCAGCAGTTAAGAATTTCTCCAAGTGCATCCACAGACTAAGTAGGGATGCTATAGTGACTATCAGGGGTGGCCAACAAGTCGATCGCGATCGACCAGTCGATCTCTGGAGACTGTGCAGTCGATCGCGAGAGACATAACAAAAACTGCTTAGCTTGTGGTAGCAAATCAAGTAGCAACCGAACGGTGCGGAAGGCGGGTGCGGCGGTTTTGTAGTAAATAACCCCAAAAATGAAAATACTTAAGTCGATCTCAAAGTCTATCTATGCTATGTTATCATCTATGCAAGAATTCATGGGATTCTTGGTCTTTTAATCAGAGATCTTGGTCAAAGGCTTTAGATGGGTGGAATGGGTATAAATTGTATCAAATCTGGACCAAGAACTTTAAGAAAGGAAATGGATGAGTCTAATAACAATCTGACCAAACGAATAAATAGATAAAGGAATCGATGTGCCTAGTTAGTCAGCTCATGTGTTAGTCATAAATTCGTAATACCTACATTGCTGTTGTGAACGTGCGTCGGTTCACGGCGCGCGCAGCGGCGTGCAGTCTGCTCTGCGCGTGCGCCGCGTGGCCTTGCTTTGCTGCGTGGCCCGCCGTGACCTCACCACGGGTAATGCGCATTTTAAAAGCATTGTGTATTCTACATCTGTACTTATTTGAAATAAGATACGGGTGTTGCTGTTTGAAATGGACTAGCTAGCAGCACCTAGCAGCTGGAGGATCATTTACTTTTAGTCACCTATATTCACTTCCGCGCATACTGGGGTTAGTTAGGAGTGATCATCAAAAGTTATTTCGTTGAAAGCCATTTCTTCACCGCCATTGATGTCACATTTCTTGCTTCATTGAAGATCCACTTCATCGATGATCTATTTCACTGAAAAGCCATTTGATGGAAAACTTATATCACCGATATAGTACCTTTCCTCGAACGTCATATAATCGAAAGGTAAATAAAATAATCTCATTTAAGTAAAAAGTTTTATTTATTATCAATTTTCTTTGCTAAATTATATTAGTTTTACATAATTACACACAGTTATATAATAAACCACTCGCATTATTAATAAAATGAGTATTTAGGACTCAATATTGATTGATTCAGATTTAGTTTCCCTTTTGATAATATGGCGTTAGAAGAAGTTTTCCGTCAAATGGCTTTTCGGTGAAATGACCCATCGGTAAAATAGCCCAACGATGAAGTGGATCTTCGATGATATGGCGGTAGAGAAATGACTTACGACGAAATTTTCGATAATCAGTCCTAGACCCGCGCGTACCTACCTATATACTAGCTCACATTAAAAATAAAACTTAAGTTACTACATCAGTCAGTCATCTTGTGGCTGATGCGTGATAGTGCACTACCTCGCATTAAAAATAAAACTTACTATATCAGTCATCCTGTGGCTGATCCGTTCGTCCTGATATTGCTCCGAGTAGGGATGAAACACGTGTAGAGTAGTTGGTATAAAGGCAAGGCAAGGTATGTTGCTGTCAGACCTGTCAGTGTGTCTGCAGATGTTTGCATCTGTAATCCTTCTTACAATTTTGTCCATAGGTCTCCTTCGATGCCCTATAATCTACATATTTTGAAGTCAAATCAACTTCGCAATCATAATTTTTTATCACAGTATCATCATATTTTTAATCACAATGAGCCATAGAGATTAAAATGTGATTAAATTAAAATACAGATTGCAGATTAGATCACAAAAAATTTTGAATTGTTCTAATACACTATTACACATGATCTATTTTGATGAGTGTTAAAATTATATTACAATAGTTAGTTAAGTAAAGTACATGTTAAACCGCACGCGGCTACGTGTAGGTAAGTGTAAAGTTACGTGTTACGTAACGACCGGCTTACTTACATAATGTGTTGTTAGGTGAGGGTAACATAATAACTTGAGCAGCCTTTCGACTTAACTCCTTTACAGAATAGTGTTACAAATAAGTCTGCGTGTAAAGATAATACAACTGTATCAGGGATACATCTTTGTGGACATGTATTTAGAGCAGCGGTTCCCGAATTCTTTTGGCTACGAAACCCTCTTTGGTTCACCGGTTTTGGGTGGAACCCTAGCTCAAGTAAGAAGTAAACTAATTGTAATGATGTTTATTAAAGTGAAATCACACCATACGGAAGTATTTGGCTTGGTCTTCGCATCTTGTAAGTATATTAGACTTTTAAAGAAGGACATTTTAAGATTAAAATATTTATTTAGCAGTGGCGAGGGGTGAAATTATGGCAAAGGTAAGCCGTTCTACAAAAATGTTATGATTCTGTATAGTGGATCAGTGAGGTGGGATTTCTAAAAGGTAACTCAATGGGTATCCGCTTGTATGGACCCTTCGCCACTGTTATTTAGTTTGAACAAAATGATATTTACTTAATTCATGAATTTTCGTGGAACCCCTGAGACCCTCTTACGGAACCCTAGGTTTCCGCGGAACACTATTCGGGAACCGCTGATCTAGGGTATAGATAGACGCAAAGCAACTAAATTCTTAGTTAATTGACCAAAATTCATATATTTTGAAATGAGCTGGTTATTATTTGATTTAGTTTTCCGTCATAATATTTGTAGCATTCCATTTTCTTTATAGCACCGTGGCAGTACGTTGAGGGATCCGCGGTGTCGTCGCTTCAAACAAAATCAAATCTTCTGGTAAAGGGTTTGAGTTGTATTTTTGTTGTCGGTACACCACTGTCCCAGTCGGCTGTTCCCATCCCCATTTTTCATTCTAATTGACAAGTGTAGTGCAAACACGTATCGAGACGAAGTGAATGAACATTGAACCTTGTATTGTAAGGTATAGAGTTCAAAGTAGTGGTGGCTTGTGTTTTTGCATCAACGCTTTTATGTAGTTGCATGTATGTTGTCGTTCTCGCTTGATAACTAACTATGTTGTCAGGGTGCAGCAAACTACAGATTTTTTTTCTTTCCCATGCCTATCTTGATTTATTTTCCGCCACTGGCTGGATTATGTACGAGAGGTTGTTTGCTGTAAAATTATTAATGTAGGTATGCCTATATATTAACGAGATTTAATATTTAATACCATTTAAAATAACGCCAGAATTTATCAAAATTCTCCGAATAGATTTGCTCGGAAGTCACGTAAGTCCTATTAACTGACAGATAGGAAACTTCTGCAATTAGCGGCGAGGTGTGCCTTGCACCGCAACGCGAACTAACTGACAGACATCAGAAAAACATGTTCTTAAACAACTGCGCGTCCTCGTAATATGACCTAAAGCAAAAACAACGTAACTCTAACTACTACTTTGCTTCCTTTAAAAAATCACTTACGCAGTTATTGCGTCGAATCATCTTTTAATGCTGTCCTTATAAGAACCAGTATTACTATAATTGACTCGAAATATGTCGCGAAAACTCTCAATATGCCTATTCTATTGAAAGATTTGAAAGTGTATACCTTCATCACGGAAAGGAGATGTTTGTATTTAGCAACAATAGGGTATTCCAATTTCCATACGCTGTAATCCAATCCAGAGAGATCTACATGATTCCGATGTTTACTGAGAAAAATCTCTGACTTAGTATGTAAAGAACGTTCACCTCGAACAAGCAAGAGGTCAGCATAATGAGGTGAACCTGACACGGTTGACGAGGGTACCGCCGATCCGATAGCAGCGTCCTTACTGATTGCCATCTGCTAAAAAGGTTCTCTTTGCTACGAATGTGCCGGTCATTCCTGTAAACAGGAATACATTGTGACGCTTGCACCCCGAGCCAAAGAATGTGTCAGATTTTAAAGCTGATCGAGCAATGGAAATCCTTTGATTGATATTGCATTATCGTCATTACTTGCAAAGTTGTGCCTTGAAGACCATTTCAAAGTTAAACCACTCAAGAGTGTCATTGTGGTGACAGATGAAGCTGAACAACAAAGCTCCGAAGTCGAGGCAAAACTACATTTAAACTTTATATACGGTCCAAACTGTCTTGTGAAGAAAGTCTTGAAACATGACCCGACGACATTGAAGCGGAGAGCCGCAGTGATCGGTGTTTACCCGCGCCATTCCAAATGGTCCCAACCTAACGCGCTTGCCAAAACGGCAGCTAACATCGACTTGTTCAGACTTACGTCACTGTTTGTGCTCGTCATACGAGCGAATATGCCATTATAGATTTTCGATTGAATGCACATAACATTATCTCGGGTTTCGACATTAGATGCAGTCAGCATTCGCAAATAATCTACAATGGTTATTGTGTAATACGTATAAGCATTCTTTTCGATGATGGCGATATTGTGAATCGGATATATTTTTTATTTATCATCTGAAAACATAATTTAAACTTAAAATATTATTATAGGGTTTTAATAATTTTCAACATGTACGTAATGTTAATGCAATATTTGGTACTTTAAAGAAGCAAAGCTATTGATTAAATGATATTGTCAATATTTTGAACTCTTGTTGCAGATGTCTGGTCGAAACAAATTGTTTTTTTACGATTCTCCGTAATCGCACAATAAAACTTGTTTATTTATAGACACTTCTAGTTATGACCGTCTTGAGTGATGTCGTTTTTACTACCAGTATATTCTTACTATTAATTAAGGGAATGTGTAAGTTTATCTTTGATCCAAAACTTTTTTATAGTTTCTCTCATTCAATATAATAGATGATGACTGGAATACTCTTTGCTATTATTGATTTCAACATAACTTTGTTGTTATCATTGAATTTCTTTTCGAACTACTCTTCGCGTCTCTTGATTGCCGTCTTAGTATTTTGTAATAGACTCGTCTTTTTATTATAGAACAGTTTTTTTTTTCAGAATTCAAAACTGTTCATCATCTTTAATTATCACCCTCGTAACCAAGTTCTGAGGCTGTTATTACAGTTTCTATCACTAGTTATTAAGCTCGCAGGCTCTCGTGAATGTTTTTAATATCGATATTATGAAGTGTAATTCGGGAGCAGCGCAGATGTGGCCGGATTACAGGGGCTCGCCCGCCAAATTAATTTGCCCTAATAAATTCCGCCTGTATAGGAATTATGAACGCAATATAAATTACACTGGAGCTACCCGAACGATGGTTATTGTTTCCAGGTAAATTCGTATTTTCTCAGATATTTGCAACTCATGTAACGTAAACGTTTGGAGCTGTTCTGTCGAAGCCAAAAAGTTTCAATTGATTCTACATAAATAAAGAGTGCAAATTCAGCAAATGGAATCTGGGTCATTATTCATGTTTTTGTTTGATATATTTCATAACAGCTCATAAAATAATCAAATGAATGATCGAAGTGCTTCATCGAAGGGCTTTTAATAATCGGAAATCAATCGTGGGCGGGAAATAATCAAAGTGAGGGCACTTGGAAACCCTAATACTTACAAACTCTTACAAACTGTTCTCGTCAGCGAATAAGATATTCTACCAAACTTTCTACGAAATCAACGTTGCATTTTAATTATTTTATGTTGCATATGAAACTAGTGTAATTATAAGTCCTTAGCAAATGTTCAGCATTACAAATTCGTCAGTTTCAGTTTATATACCAACTTGTGAAGTTTTTGAAACTGACATGGTTGCTTAGTCAGCGTTACCTCACAATGTTCCCCAGTTGAGGACGTCGCTGAAACCCTAATGCCTCTGTGCTAGCTACTAGTTTCTCTCGAGTTATGAAATTTGCTCAATTTTCGCCTGGAACTGTGCACATAAAACTTAATGGTGTGACGCTTAGGAGCTCAAGAAGTTAATGAAGAATATAATTGATGCTATTATTATACGTAAGATAAATAAGGGCCTTTATTACTCGCAGTCACTCGGAGAACTTTGCGCAACAAATCACCGACGTCAGGCCGTGATTAAACGTTTCTATTTGCTCTTTTATATCTCTTCTCCTTTCATTGTCGATCACTTTATATGTTTTCGCAAATTGCTGCTATAGAGACGCAACCCGGAAGACAAATGACTCCGACCTAAGCCTCAGCAGAAACAATCAAGGCTTGTGAAAAACAACGTCTATAAAATTTGACTTGTCGATTTGTCTCTGTCGCCACTAATACGCGTTGAAGCAAGAGGAAGAGACGAATGCTGCAATTTCCCTTTGTAAATTTCCTATTTCATTGTATGTTATTCGAGGCATTCTGAAAACATCGAACGCTGGCCAGGGCGTGTGTCCGTCCGCCTTTTCAACTGCCGTTTTTTGCTCGTTTTCGGTTGGTTGCATTGCAACTGCGTTTGACCTTTTTGCGGCATTCCACTGGCTGACACGGTTAGGACTGTGAGCCTGAGCAGTCATATGGCAACATACAAAAAGTGCAGTGGACTCTTTCTCTCCAGTAGGCATTCAATGAGAGTGCGGTCGTATAAGCACAGTATATAATATTAGTTAAAATATATATGTATATACTGTGGTATAAAGTATGTGAGCCTGTAAAAAAAGAACGATGAAT
The DNA here is from genome assembly GCA_943789525.1 of Agriphila geniculea. NCBI lineage: Eukaryota > Metazoa > Arthropoda > Insecta > Lepidoptera > Crambidae > Agriphila > Agriphila geniculea. The sequence goes on from OX038881.1 coordinate 3,943,965, forward strand.
AAACTTTGCTACGATGACACTGAATACATAATAGTACCGGATACGATGACAAAAAAGAATATGTCTATAATCATGCTATATAACTAGGTACTTAAAGGATCTTATACTATTAATGAACTGTTTTTAATGTCAACGAAACAAGAAAACCTCTTACACTTGTTTTGTTTTTACAACGGTAATTCAAAAGTTTCTAATAACGTATCGACTCGACATATACGTTCCCGGTATAAGCACGACAATATGCCATAAAAAACATATGACACTGCCGCCCGCCCTACTGCAGCTCCGAAAATATCTGATACCTTAGTGACACCGTGTGTCACCGTTATATCAAGGACGCGTGCTTCGGACATTGTACTTATCTGGCCATTTCCACGTTAGGAAAATGTTGGAAAAAAAGTTTCCTGCCCTCGGATTGGTCCCAGGACTCCCAGGCGGGCACGCACCTCGCCAGTGTTGACTCAAGCATTACTTGTGCAAACATGTCGCCAGTTTTTTATTAGTGCGGAACAGGAGACCTTTCTTGTCACGTGGATAAAGTGATGCTAACAAAACTCATAGGGTGGTTTGCCAAATTCGTGGCCTTTGTTATACCACTACGCTTATGGATCGGAAAGCTGACACAAATAATAAAATTTAATGTAATAATTTAATTATCATTTGATGGTATGATTATAGTTGATTTATTGCATACCTAAAAGTTAATGATATTTGTCTTTGATTTGTTAGTCACATCTTCTAAAGAAAAGAAAAAAAAACAACAAAACCGAAACATGAAAATGTTCAACAAAACAAAATAAAAGCAATTCGTTTTTCCTTTTACGAAGTTGATGAGGTAAAACCGACACGCTGAACTTTATTAACACTCAAATTAAAAGTTTCCTCGAAAACAGTATATTTAAATTCAGCCCTGTACATGTTTGTGGAGTCATCGGTATCATTTTTAGAAAAGAATTTGCGGGACCCTTTTTTGGGATCACGCACTCAAAATTATGAAAGCATTGACGGTGCCTCGTCGTTTCGGGGAACTTCGGAAATAATGCGGGTTCGCTTTTTAGCTCGAAGATATTTTATCGAGATAACACGTTAGACCTTTTTACTTCCGCTTTCTTAACGTTTCAATATACTCCCTTTTTTCCTCTAAGCTAATATTGCAGTAATGCATATCTATCTATAGAAGGATAAAATCAATACTTTCACCAGAGTTGCTTATTCAAAATTATGCCACGATAAGAGGATTTGTATTCCGCTCAAATGGTTTTTATAGTTTACATAGTGCAATAAGGGGCCTCTCAGGGCTTGAACTTCGGGCCACGTCTAGTTATTTAAGCGCTTAAGCCACTTTAAGCATTTCATGTTGGCTTTCCTACATTGCAACTTGTTTACGGTAGCTAAAACTGTGTAAATATGCAATATCTATATTATCAACTATAGTGGACATGTTGGGAGAGTGCAGTCACTCAACATAAATAGGATTCAAAAAGACTTTAGGTAATTTAAGAGACTAACTAATAGCTTAAGCCGGTTCCCACTTCGAATTTTTGATTGAAAAACAACTGAACATGTAAAAACACGTAAAAAGGGTCAGAAATACGATAGCAAAAGGATTACGTTGTTTTTAGTTGTAACAAGAAATCAAAATTTACATAAGTAGTTATATGTTTTGTTCCAGTATAATATTATGCTAAATAAGATATCATGAGGGCAGAAATAATAAAAGCGGTGCCACGGCGACTAGGATTTATCAATGCTAAATGTCATAACGACGTAATTTTAAAGAAAGGGCTCCTAATGCTGTTTTGCATATTGTATGAAGTCCAGCTAGGCAAACGTGAGAACTCGGTTCATATAAATTTACTGGGTTTCTTAGTGGAATCTGTACTGTATAAGCTAGTAGTAAGGTTTATTTTGCTTTAGGTAGTGGTAGTGCTATGTGTGCGTAAGCAACAGTTACCGTGCAATACCGATGAGTGAATATTTAATACAAATTGAAGGGGTGTTCCGAGCCCACACTTGATACTATGGCTAGATTTGACACTTTAAATGTCACTTAATTTTAACTAAATATCTAAATTTATAAGTTCACTTGATTCGTATAAAATGATAATATTTCAAAATCAAGTGGCGATAAATCATAACTATAAAATATAGTCAACATTGAATTTTGGTCATACGTAATAATTCAATTAGCTTTATCCTTGTGGAGCTCGTCAATCGACAAAGGTTCTAAGGGTCCTTCTTGTTTCTTGTCGAAGGATATTTTCTATAACGATAGGATATTTCGGTAAAGGTGCCCTTTATCGTTTCGTGGGATCAAATACCGGATTTCCCTTTGTTATAAGTACCTACGTCAATAAGGTAACTTGATGTAAAGTAAAAATGTCTTGTTAGATTCTGTGCAAAATTCCAATGCCAATCAGTTCTACTTACGTTATCTCGTGTTATGACATTGTATGCCAGTAAATCTCCAGTGTTGGCTTCAAACTAACCTTCCAATAATAAACGTGAACGTCAAGCAAAATCGTTCGTAAACATGCTTCACTGATTCTGTCAGTTTACGTATGGCTAAACAGTGCGTATTGCTAAATTTATTGTTTTATAATAATATCAACAATTCTTGAATGCGCCTGAATATCTTCCTTGTCTGTTAGTCACAGGATATATTTATTTCAGTCAAGAAAAAAATGCATCCCACAGAAACACCAAAACAGCCGAAATATGCTAAGAAGAGTCACTAACAAAATCAAAGTATTAATTGTGTTTGTACGTAAAATTAACTACGGAAAGCCAGCAAACATAAAGTGCTTTTAAATTGTGTATAATGCCGTCGTGATTATTAAACGTGTCTTCATTTCCTTTCTTGTCTGTACATCGTAAATGGCAACTTGAAGTTGTACCCCGAAGACATTTGTTTCATTTGTAAAGGTATCACTTTTCCGCAACAAGATTGAGGCAATTATTTCCAGCACACCCTGAGGCATTCGTATTTCAATACGGGATTCTCCCTGCTCCGTATTATTCGTACTTATACAGAGCCATTTTGTCTGTTTTGTTATTAGCGTCTGTACATGAGCATTTTAGATTATGTAAAATGAATTCAGTGGGTCCGTCTTGTTTTCCAATTTACTGTTCTATTTAAAAGTCGTGAGACTTTGTCGTCGTGTCGTGAAATTATTAATATAAAAGATACGTGCCGTTGGACCAAGTAATGGTTTTATCCATTGGCATCTGCCATAAGACTAGTTGATTCTGGATTTGGAATATATTAAAAAAGCATGAAACATTTGCAAGTCAAAAGGTATCTTTCGAAGAGCCAATATTCAGACGGATGAAATTGAAGTCTCAGAATTTTGAAATATTTTAGCTTGCAGCAGGAAAATTATGACAGTCAATATAGCTGATAACCAGTCTTGCTCCTGGTGTTTATGTTAATAATTTGGCAGAGGCTGCGGCGCGCCCTGCCAGTCGGTTTTACACTACACACGATGCTATCGCGATTCAGATACCGTACACGCTCACACCGAACAGAGGTACACTGATCAATTTAGAGATCGGAAATGCAAAATTCAAGAACAGTAGTGCTAAGCTGAAATTGAATTCCAAGCTATTTACATTTCTTCAACAATGTTCTCTTTACATAGATGTTCTGTTAGATGCATTTAAACAAAAATGCAAGGTGTATTGAGTTCTTTTACTTTAAAATTAGATTGATTGGATAAAAATACAATGTTTGAATAATTTTCTTGAACACATTTTTGTAAGCTAAAGCTACTATAATGCATTATTTTTATGTCGACAAATATTTTCAACTTTTAAACCATTTTGAGCAACGTTGATAGTTAATTATCAGCAACTGACAGATGTTGCCAGTGAACCAAATGGCATTGATCTCGTTTCGTGTCGGCCGTGCATTCTAATGGAGCATTTATACGACTGTTATTTACCGTCGGCTTAAACAATCGCTTCAATGATTTATGTTCACTTGAATTTATGGTTCTAATTGTGGAAATACAATCCTCATATCATAGTGTGAATATAAAATTGTAGACAGAATTATTATTAGTTCTATCTTTATAACGTACTTCAGCTTAGGATGTTTCAATCCTTACTTGTTCGTACTTGTTCTTAAATATACTACAAATATCAGCGTTTCGGTGTAAAGGTGTGACGTCTCGGTTTCTGTGTGTCACCATCGCACCTCGCATTCGGGCCGTTATTTTTATTGCACAATTCGCGCTCCTTGGCACATGTTTGTAATACAGATTGCAAATATCCCCCGTTCCCGGCGGGATCGATAAACTCCTGCACGTGTTCTGGCGAAGACGTACTGGAGGGCTCACTAGTTCCCCTGGTGCTTGTTCTAGTGTCCCTAGTTCCGCTTGTTTCCCCGGCACTAGTTTCGTACCCGCAAATTAATGCGTTTGCCGCAGCGACAGCGCCGTAAGATCCGCGTCATCAGTGTCTGCAGAGTAACGTTAATTTACCTCTGCAGACACAAAACGCAAATCCGGAAATGAAATTAAAACCTTCTTTGTTTGTAATGCTCGTTTATGTCATCAAATCAATGATGACATTATCATCTAATTATCTTTCTTTCTTTTAAACAAGATTAGGAGATGTTTTGAATAGCTTCAGACAATTAATATGAAATTTTACCTGTAGTTATATTTTTATTCAAGTTATTCATGCCAGTTTTCATTCCATGTACTTTGAATTGACTCGTATTTTTCTGCAAAAATTAAAGTTTTGTTTTCTTTAATTGTATCATAATATGCGTCCTTCGGGCAGTAAGTAGGTCGAACACAGGAACAACTCTCCACAGCAACGTTTGATTGACACTTGTTTGTGTTCTCGCTATCGTCAGGTGCGCCATTTTGTTCTCTGGCTTATTCGTCTCCTAATAATCCTTTTGAAGCTCCATTCGGTTCTATTGCCTTCAATGCTGAAGACGGCAAATGAGAATCCTTATTCTAAACAAAGAAATTTATCTCAAAGTATGTTCGTGGTTTAAACATCAAAAAAGGAATCAAGTAACTTTAGAAGGTATCCCACTTAAGAAAATTGAATAAACTTATCACTTTCATTCACGTAGTAAAATATTTCCTTATTTCTCGCCCTAACGCCCCGAATGCTGATAAAGACGGAACAAGGAAAACAAACGTATGAGCGATTGTTAGTAATGAAAATGAATTCCCTTATCCATAAGTTCGGCGTGATGAATACCATATAAACTAATGAGCAAATAATGTATACGAGGAATAGTTGAGAGTAGCAGGGAAATAAATTTGCTCGGACCTTGTTTGTTTTTGGGATAAAAACCGGTAAAGCGGAACTTGGTGGGTTTATTCAAGGCTCTGCGCCCAGATTTGGGAAATAACTAATAGTGCTTTTACATGGAGTAAATTTTGCGTGTCGTAATGCTGCCCCCTAAGTGTTTGCTAATCCTGCGAGTTATTTAGTGTATTCGAACATTTGGTTTATTGTGTTTGTTGTAAGACAACTGTTACAGGCAAGATATTGTGAATAGTTATAGTCATATCATTATTAATTTTTTAGTCACGTTAAATTAGATTAGCTAAATCTCATAATAGAAATCAATAACTTTAAACATTATAATCGTTTCTTTTTTCTCTTCACAATTTTTATTTATTATTTCTAATTTGTTTCCAAGTCTATCAGTCAGTAGCGACCTTTTCAACTTCATTTCATAGTTTCAAATCCTAAAATTTATTTCCATTGAAATACTCGGTGATAGCTGATTCCGGCGCCCCTCGCCGACCCCATCACAATTTCTATAATGCGCCGAGGGTCGAATGCAATATTCTGTTGCAAAATTTCTTATCCCATTTAACTAACAACTACCATAAATAAATGAGACTTTATTCTATAGTTTCAATGTATTGTTCAAAACAACATTGTCATTTTGCTAAAACGATTTTTAATTTGATAAAGTTTATATTCTTCCTTTTGCTCGTCATTACTTCGAGTAATTATAGAAGCTGTTATTTTTTAAACTTTTAGAGTAACTTTGTTTCTATCGTTAAATCGGATACTTTCAACACTGTTATTTGTTTTATTTTCACCAAGAGTATTTTTCAATTTTATCCTTAATTGATGGTTCTTGAAGTATTTCTATAGTTTCATAAAGTTCATACCAATTATTAGGAAGTTGATTTCTTTGTAAACGGTTTTGTCTTTTTAAGATTCTTTTTTAAAGGAACGAAGAAGTGTCGAAATTATGATTCTCATTTATATTCATGAGAATCTACTAGGGGTTGCATCTTCATAGGCTCTTCAATTACCTCCCTTTCATCTTGATTGCGTTTAGGAATCAATTTCCGATACAAAAGACTTTTTTAGTTTTCCCCTAAGAGGGAAAACGAAACAATTACTTCGGATCTCGGGTGAAACTTGGAGATTTGCTTTTTTCTGTTGGGGAATCGAATATAAACTACGTTCGCGAACGTGATGTATGAGAAAAATCCTTTTAGTTTGCAAGTGGTCTGAGTACCAAACTTTATATTTGTAACAAAATGAAGCGAAAAAAATACTTTATTTATTCGCGTTTTTGTCAATTCATCAAGTTTTCGATTACTTAGGTTAAACTTAGGTGTCGATATAGAGATTTCTGTACAGCAATGGTTCCTTGAATTTATACATAGGCAATCGCGTAGTATTCTGTAAGATTGCTTATTAAATTTTCTAAATACCGGTTCGAGACGGGTATTATTGGTCCCACCACAGAATTAACTACTGGTCTCGCGTTTGAGTTATTTTTGATCATTATTCGAATTAGCTGAAATATTATTTTGCCCTTATCTCTGCTCTTTTTTCAAAATTAGAAAACAAGTTCAGAAATCCCATATAAATAGCGAACCTGCTCACACAATTTCACAAGAATCGACTAAGAAAAGCAATATGTGGAGGCGAAAACAGTTGGACAGCAGGACCTACGAAAGCATTTTTGCCCAAGCTGAAGCAGAGATGCTTCGCGCTCACTGAGTCAATAAATTGGCCCTACAAACATTAATTCTTCTTCTAATTTTTAGTTTGGAAATCTACTCTCCTCTTTAGGTAGTAATTTTTGCCAGTGTCAAGTGTTGAATAGTTCAGTGGTAGATTATTTCAGTTTACATTAAAATGCGGGTGCATCGCATTCTAATGCTGCTTGGAGCATTTGGCACCAAGTTTATCAAGACAGTTTACTCGGTAAGATCAGCCGAGGTAGCCACCACTACAATAAAAGTCTCAGCTTCACACAACCAAGATCGCGCCAATTTCAATTATTCCACATATTGTTCAGTTGCGTAGACATTTGTACCACAAAACTGCACCAATTTTAAGACATAATATCTACTATGAATCAATTTGCAAATAATTAAAATTGTCACCGAACCGAACTCGACAAAATGGCGCAAAAAACTTTACAAACATTTAAGTAAAGTGGTATAAATGTTGTGAATTCAATTTTTTTAAGTGATGTGTTTACTGATTATTTTCTCTGTTTTGTTACAGGTATGTGGCCTTGTCATGAGGTAAATAACACCGCAGATACACAAACACCCCGACAAGAATATATAATTCCGTGCCGGATATTACGTGGAGTGCCGACGTACGCTTTCCTTTTATCAAATGTTGATTCGTTTGTCCTGATTATATTATTACTCTCAGATTAAAATGTTTTTATTTCATCTCGAGTACGACTCTCGAGAATCAATTATTATTTTGCTTCTGGTTTGGTTAAGGAATATACATTGCGTTTTTTATTACGAATATTATCCCAGAATAATATGATTATTTTCAATGTATTTTTCACAATGCAATGTTTTAAAATTCTGGTCCCTCTTAATTCCACACCAAACAAAATGTGAATAATGTTAAAAACAGATTACTCTTTAAAATATGGAAATGGAAGTTATAGATATTATATTCCTTACTGTTTTATATGATTCAAAATCTCTTTAGCTTAAACTTTCGAATTGCATTTTCATAAGTATATTTTTCATAAGGTGTTTAAGGTTTTGCATAATTATGTATTTTTAAAAAGGATTTAGGAATAATAATGGACAGTGGACTATTTTTCATTTCGCATTTTGAACACGTTAAAAAAGAGCATTTTGCAGCCTAGTTTTCCGTTTAGCAATAAATTAACTTTAAAAATACTTTTCTTTAGTTTTGTTCGCTCTATTTTGGATTTTGGTAGTGTTATTTGGAAACCATTTTATAGTAAAGACATAGCTCTTCTAAAAAGAGTGAAACAAAAATTCATAAAAATGCTTAATTTCCGTGCTAATGTTTCAAAAACAGAATACAACAGAATACACAGATTCTTTGAAAAAACACAATTTATTGTCCTTGGAAAATCGCCGAAAGATGTTCGATTTAGTTTTTCTTTTTAAATTAATAAACTACAAAATAGATTGCCCGGTTCTTTTCTCAAAGGTAAACCTTATAATTAAAACGCGAATTTAATTTTGGGCACTCGTTGTCTATTTAAATTATTTTTTGTAATTACTGTATGTGCCAAAATAAATTAAAAAAAGTAAATATTGTGAATTAGCTCCAATCAGTTAGATATGGACTTAATAAGTTAGAATCGAGAACGTAGGTATCCGTAAAGTATGGGTACAAGATTCTTGAAAAGTAAATAGGTACGTGTAAACGAAGGCTTTCAAATTATCATTTAAAACGCGTACATGTCTCGAGAACTCGTAGCTGGCACGTAACAAAGTAACGCAAGGGAGCTGAAAGCGCGTATGATTAAGACTGGTGTTATCGGATTAGCGTGTTGACTTATACTCCGAGCGTTTTCCTATGACTTGAAGATTTCTCACAGAACAATAAGGATTTCGAATGGGGTGACCAGACTTAATGCAGTGTTTAGGATTAGGAATACGTAGGCAGAAGATCTGTTTAATGTTTCAAAACAGATAAGCATAAGCATTTCTAGCTAGAGAGTCTAGACTAAGAGGTAATTGTAATACTTAAACTAAAAAAATATAAGTAGTTAAATATCTAAAATGTTATTTAACTTTTCTTCAATATATTTTTTTGTAAAATATCGCCGAATCGCGATTGGGGAATATCTGAAAAAAAAAAATGGCTTGATATTTTTATTGGTATATTATTAAGCTCCCTTATTAAAAGAAAAACAAAAACTAATTTTAGGTTGCGTGAAAAAAAATTGAAAATCATTTCATCTTCGCAAATGTATGGAAGTAACAGCAGAATGGAGATTATTCCCTAATCACCACATATAAAAAAGTCAACTGACAGTTGATTTTGACATAAATTTGAACGTCCATTTGCGAAGACTAAGTGATTTTAATTTTTTAAATTTTTTTCACGCAACCGTGACTTCTGAAACTTTTTTCTATTGATAAGGGAGCTTATTATCACCTACTTCTGATTTTCTGACTTAACGCGTTATAGAGGCGTCATGTAAAGTAGGTATATATCCAAGTTTACGCAAGGGTAATGAACTATGATCAAGTCAGCTTGACGTGAAGGACGTCTATTTAGTTATTACCATTACCATTTCTACTAGTGGAACCCTGGGTCGCCACTATGCAGTTCAAGGTCTATAATAATTTTCCGGGGTTGTATGCCTGGTACTCTGCCATATTCGGCTTTAGTGCTTTTTTGTAACACGTTGTATATTAACTAAAAATACATAAATAAAAATAAATAAATTAAAAACCGGCCAAGTGCGAGTCGGACTCGCGCACGAGGGGTTCCGTACCAAAAAACGGCAAAAAAAATCACGTTTGTTGTATGGGACCCCCCTTAATTTGTTTTTTTCAATTTTTAGTATTTGTTGTTATAGCGGCAACAGAAATACATCATCTGTGAAAATTTCAAGTGTCTAGCTATCACGGTTCATGAGATACAGCCTGGTGACAGACAGACAGACAGACGGACAGCGGAGTCTTAGTAATAGGGTCCCGTTTTTACCGACTTCAAAAGGAGGGAGGTACTCAATTCGACCCGTTTTTTTTTTTTTTTTTTTTTTGTTTTTTGTATGTACACCGATTACTCGAAGACGGCTGGACCGATTGAAATGATTCAAACGTTATTACATTAGGTAAACTCCCAAGTTGGTCCCATTTTTTAAAATTTTGAAATCGGTTCAGTACTTTTCAAGTAATCTTGAAAAAAAGCACGAAAATAGTATGATTTTGTGTGAACTACCTCGATGATCAGTCGTATAACTTCTTTGTTTATGAACTGAATAAGATAATTATGTTTTTGTTGGAAAAGGGATATCTTAAGTGTAGTTCTTTAACCGACTTAAAAAAGGAGGTTCTCAGTTTGACCCGCATGTATGTATGTTTCTCCGCGATTAACTCACGTTTGGCTGAGCCGATTTTAATTTCTACCTAAATAATATACCTACACTACCTAATACAAAAGGTACCTACACTAAAAATAAAAAAATAAAAAATTGTTTAAAAAAACAAAAAACCGACTTCAAAAAACCTACCTCTAAAAAGCAAGAAATAATATTCGTAATAATAAAACACGTCTATTGAAGTCGGGTGGGGCTTTTAGAATAAAAAAAAAGACATTTGTACTCCAGCCCCACCCGACTTCAATAGACGTGTTTTATTATTACGAATATTATTTCTTGCTTTTTAGAGGTAGGTTTTTTGAAGTCGGTTTTTTTTACTCTTTGGGTACGAAACCCTAAAAAACTAAAACCCTCCTGCATCAAAAGACAAGTGAAAATCAAATATTAAAGGCAAACAAAATGCAGTCGGAGGTTGTCACTTTATGCATGCCTCCGACTGCATTTTGTTTCCCTTTAATATTTGATCTCGTTTCTATCTTTTCAGTTGATGTGTCTTTTGATGAGGGTTTTTAGTTTTTTTTTAATTCTCAGTATATTGAAATTAAGAAACGGTCCTATGTGTTGCATTAAATTTTATTAATCAGAGACCCTTGGCCACCCTACTCCGGATTGAGGAAGATAAGGCCGGTTTTAAGATGCGTCCCGGAGATTAGGTCGCGCTCTCATGTACAGATAGTGAGGCTTACACCGACCCGCTTGCTAATGAGATCGATCATTCTAGATTTTATAGTACCGTATCGAGGGAACAATGGATGCGGCCCTAAAATACTGCCCGCTGTTCTTATCTCTGGATTTGTCTTCGGAAATGGATAGTGTTTTGTTTTATCCTGAATTCAGGAATTGCTGAAGTGCTATGTGAGAGTTTATAGGGATCGCAACGCTCCATCGAATTACAAAAAAAAAAACTGAATTCATTAGATTGAACAAATAACATCGATGACTTATTTTTTGAAGTGAAAACTTCTTTAGCGTTTTCGCTTTTTTGTAATGGGGAAACTGGCGTCAGTAAGAATCACGTGGCTGATCGAAAATGCGTAAGACCCGATGTGACGGATGGAGAGTAGACAGCTGGCGACGGAAGTATCCCCTTCTTTCTACGGGGCGCGTTGAAAATGGCGGCGCGTCATTTTAAGACGTAAACACTTGTGTCACCAGCAACGTGCGAATTTTGGAAATGGAACTAATAGCAGCGAACTCTACGGTGAAATCATAGATTTATTTATACTCTGTGACTCTAAGTTTAAATCGTAGAATGAGTGCATGTAGAAATTAAAAAGGCCACTGGCGCGAAATCTTTAGAATTATTCTCAAATTACAAACTTATTGAATTGTGTCACTGTATACTAATAGGAAAGAAATAAATTTAATCCTTTGCCGCTAATTTCAAAATATCAAAAATGCACAACGTTAATATTCAAGTTTTCACTTCTGCCGGCACTCCCGGAGTGCAACCCGATTTTTTACCGACACTTTTACATTGAGAGTTCCTGTCATATCTGACACTAAACTCGTACAAAAAATTTTAAAAGAAAGCGTTGGCAAATCTACATTTTGCTAGGGTTGGAATTATCATTACTGTGCATTTAACTTGTTTTGAAGTAGGTAAGCGCTTTGTTTCATATCGTTTACTTCAATTAACTATTACCTATTTGGAAAAATTAATTTAAAGAGGACCTTTGTGTTAAAATAATGTAAAACTCTCCATTATTTAATCCTAATAACTCAATAACTCCTAATAACTCAATTATCTACAATCTTTAACAAACAATTAACACCACAAAATTACCCAAAGCTATTAGAATAATTGTTGCCATCTCCATTCCAAAACACCAATTAAAAAGCTTTTTTTTAATTATTTTTTTCTTTTTTTATAATTTTTAAACCCACACGGCGTATAAAATATAAGAGCGGCGGGTAACACCTAAATTTTTCGCTGTATATATGCAAAATACATAGAATTTGGGCAAAACGAAACGACATAAATTGCAAAAAGGCGGCGCTCGAAGGAGCCGAATCGTCAAATGGTGTGGACGAGATACATTTTAGATATGGCTAGGGCTGCTACAATAGATTACATTTTAAAATAAAAAGTTTCGTTAAAGAAAAAAGCAACTTAGCAACGCATATTCTAATTTTATAACGTCTTTAATAACTGAAACACCATCGAAACATCGTCGGAAAAACATGAGTTAAGAAAATGACATTTCCGTTCCCAAAAGGACCGTTGTTTTAATAAGAATTCTGGAAACGGACCATTTTCGAATTAAATGGTTATATTGGGGTGTCTCAAAAATAAGACGCAACTGATAATAACTGTTTGCACAAAAAAAATGAGAGCTATAAGTTTAATATACAAATTACCGTTAATAAACAAATTTTATAAATCTAAACCAAATTTGCTTCATGAATGATTTTGTAACCGATTTTTCTAAAATTAATCCCTACACATTATCTCGCGACTGCTTTTCTGCTCTTCTCGACGTTGCGGCTACCTCGTTTGCCTAATCTAATCGATCTATTTTTGAAAGATGTCAAGTCTTTTTGGTTTTTCTGCATACTTTAACCTTTTAGTTATTGCCCAATGATATGAATAACTACGATTCTCGTCTGTCTCGTTTCAGTTTGGGAAGCTAAGAAAACCCCACTTTTTTGACATATTTGCCATCCGTCTTTAAAATGGTAACATTTTTTCCTTTTTATTCACCTTTTTTATAGCCAGTATGGACATTAAATAATGTCTCTTTAGCCCTTTATTTCTATTATAGTTCTGTCAAAGATCCTGCATTTCAGCTAAACTGCTAAAATAAATTTGAAATGCAACGAAAGAAACGCAATCTAAGAAACTAATAGGTATTGTCGTAGTTGCCTACATACTTTCGATATAGGTACTATTGTATTTATAAAACCTTGTATTAAAAACTTATGCGAAGAATTGTTTTTGAAACAGACAACCCTGTTGACCGATAACAGCTACGCAAGAGACGTCGATAGGCTCTGTAGGTCGCACAGATTTATGTCCGGTTCATACATATATCACATTAACCAGTCACTGTTATGTCGAGAGGGGTTGGCCTTTTGTTGTAATAAAATACAGAAAGGACACATTCTTTGTTATAAAGTATAAAATCATTAGCGTCGCGAACGAAACGAATTTTGGCCGACATTTGAAGAATTACATACCTCTATGTAAAAAAATATGGTCAAGTTTTATGTTGATTGTGGCCCGAGAGTAAATATTGTGTAGTAGACGAACAAAACTAAAAAAACTGGCATATTGAATAGGTACTATGTATTCTGTGATCAAGATATAGGTACAATGTATTCCGAAACTTTTTCTCAGAAATGTATCCCTGAATTATTTGTTTTATTGGAGAAGGAATCGGACAAGTTGTCATTCAACTGACAATTTAGAGTATCACCTGAAAATTTATACATCAAAGCAAGCGAATTACATTCAATCAGGCGGAAATGTATTTCATGTTCTTTATTGTACGGTCTCGTTTAGTAAAGGTATAAAGTTCCTATTATTCACGTTAAATTTAGGAAAATATCGAATGAAAGTTTTGATTGAATTGAATGCTTCAATGATATCGCTCTTTGTTTGACTATTCTTACTTTTCAGTAAATATCAAAACTTCTTTTTACTTTTAAATCTGAAACAAAGGAACTAAAACTTCAGCTTCAGAGGAATGGTGATGCATGAAATCGAAATACGGTCATCTAAAACGAACATTAAAACGTTACGTCTTTCTCAAATCGACCGACGTTCGATTAGATCCACACGACATGTGAGAATTTATAGTGTTTCTGTAACGATCTTAGGATCAAACCGAAAGACATGTATTGTGTCTTTTCAAGACGACGACGACTTTTAAAGTTTTCCTTCAAAGCAGGGATTGAAATACCGTAAAAAAAAATAACGATATAAAAAAATAACGTTAAAAATACCGTTAAAACATTTTATCGGTAAATTTACCGGTAAAAATAACGTTAAAAATAATTTACCGGTAAAATTAACGTTAAATATAGCGTTAAATTTACTACCGGTAAAATTATCGCTAAAAAATTAACGTTATTAATTGGAATAACGTTAATTTTAAAATTAACGTTAAAATTAACGTTAAATTAACGTTAAAATTAACGGTATTTCAGTAAATAACGTTAAATTTAACGTTATTTCTCAAATTAACGTTAAAATTAACATTATTTTTGACATAACGTTAATTTTAAAATTAACGGTTAAAGAGTAAGAATTAACGTTATATTTAAAAATAACGTTATCATTCCCTGCTTCAAAGGGGCAGATGTGGTTTCTCCTTTGTGGCGATTGTAGTTGCGCAGTTTTATTACAGCCGTTTCTTTAATGAGAGGAAAGTTGCTTTTCGACGTCGATTGAGACTTAAAACGAGAAGTTTTAATGATTATACTGTAGATTGGTTATAGTTGTAATAGAGCCTAGTGTTTGTAATGCTAGTAAGCTTATTGGAGAACCTGTTACTGTTGTCGAAAATTATAAATCTCGAGATAATTATGTTTTGCGATATAAATACGATACACCATCTGCACTTTTAGCACAGTAATTTTTAAACAAACTTTGTCAAAAATCCATTTAAAAAAGACGAGGTGCAGATAACTAACAGTGCTCTAGGTCAGAGAAATTATGAATTTATCAAAATTCGGCCTTTAAACTTTTTCTTGAGATCAGCATACCTTCTCATACATCACACCGATGAAATTTAAAACACAAACACGTAGAGAATTATTGATAGTCTTAAAGACTTCAGATTCAACGTCGGTCGCTAAGATTTAATCAGCTAATGAAAGTTACACATTACGCTCTAATACAATGTGCCATGCCAAGTAAGTCTTCTACTTCTACGTCAATGAAAAGTGCAAGTGATACAGATAATACCTTTACATCATAAATAAATCTCATCATAAATAGCTAAACACATAGAACTTTATTAAGTCCCACAGACTTCAGATTCAACACACCGTTAAGATTTTAATTAAGGGTAACCGTAATCGAATACAACTTTAGTGTGTACTTATTCACTTATTTGTACACTAAAGTTGTATTCGGTAAATACTACAAACATATTGCATTTAATGAGATAATTTTGTTTTGATAACATAGTTGAACAATGCCGTTAGTTGTTGGAACACGCTAAAATAAATTGTGTAAAAGCTAAAAGCCTGGGAAACCATTATATGTGCCTACGATAGCGAGTCACGTGCTAATGTTTAACCTTAAACAGCTTATAGAAGTTAAAGATCGTTTAATACCCTAGTAAATTCAGAACACAATTCACATCATAAATAGCTAAACACATAGAACTTTATTGAAAGTCCTAAAGACTTCAGATTCAACGTCGTTAAGATTTAAACAGCTTATGAAAGTTACACATTACGCCCTAATACAGTGTGCCATGCCAAGTTGCCGCAAGTTGCGGTCTTGGCAGGCCCCGGGCGCCCCGCGACGCTACGACGATGACAAATGGGCCCAAACGGGCTTTTTTCACCACATGGCGAGATTTACCGCGCCCACTGTGCGAGCTGTGGGCTTCGTAAGGTCGAAATATTCGTATTTCTATTTTAATAATCGCGTAAGGTTTAATAAAAACATGGTCTTATATGTGCAGGGACCGGCCCACTGATTTTGTAACTTTGTTTCAAACAACTCTGATAGAAACCGCAGTTACATTGCAGCTTAAGTAAGAACCAAAGCACAGAATAGGTGACAACTATCTTGCTTAAAGCTGCAATGTAACTGCGATTCCAATCGAAAATTGTTAGCAACAGAATTACGTAATCAGACCCCCTAGCCAAAGTAACATTTGCGAATCTTCGTTATCGCTTCGCTTTCGAAACATGTATGGGATTGACATAAGGTTTCGTTTACTATTGAATTATAAAACGTCATACCATAAATTTTTCGGAGCGAAGCGATAGCGAAACTTTTGCAAATGTGACATTGGCTACAGGCTCTGGAACCTTTTCGATTTTGGTCTACGATATCTCGTATTCTCATGATGTTATGATAGTTTTGTTTGTATGTCAAGGGTTTCCCTATCAAAGAATCTATTTATCGTATATTTTTTAAATCTGTAAATACTAAAAACCCAAACGCTTGAACTGTATATGAGAGATCCCTGCCTGATGAGCTTGTGTTAACTTAACACCATGTAGATCCAAAATAGTCTCAGCAACGCTGGTTTTTTGGCAGGGCCTACTGGTGCGCGGTATGTCAGACGAAAAATAAAAAACAAACAAACAAACGATAAAACAACCTAATAAAAATGTGTTAAAGAATGTGAGAAAATCACTTGGATCGAAAAAAAGTTAAAATCATACTCGGAACAAATCAATACACTGATTCACATAAATACAACCTATTTAGACGTCTTTCAGTGTTGATTCGTTTAACTTACAATGAGTTTGAATGTTTTCATCAATTACTATCTTATTTAATAGATATTGGTTATTAATCAAACTAAAACTACTTAAATTTGCCACAACAAATGCGTTCTAAGTTATCCAATGTGATTGATATTCTTGTTATAGAAATATAATTATGTGTGTAAACTTCACTATTGTTAGCACTTTAAGATTTCCCCCGTAATACTTTTCCCTAAACCTTTCTCCTTTCTAGCAGAGATTTTTCAATTAACTTTCTCAAAGTTCCTTTCAATTAACGGCTCCGGCTCCATTCGTAGTTCCATTATTCAAGATATAACTATTATTGCTCGGCACAAGGCTGCAAGGTCCGCGTTTGAGGTCGCTTTCGCTCGTTCCATCTTTATTGGTCTAACCCTTGCACTCGGCACTGTTGGAGATTTAATTATAACTGTCTTTAACACTGAATTTATAGTTATTTTTTCGTTTGTAATCTTTTCTGCCACTCAAAAAGCGGTTTCTACTAGGTATTTACTTCAGACTTTTCGACAAGAATGCTTTTGTATAAAAATTAAATATGTTATGTTGTACAAAAAATGTTTCCCTTGAAGCTTTACCACGTAACTGTTTAGACACATTATATGAAACAGAATTGGGTCTCCGATTCCGTTATACGTAAAAGTCTAGACGCAAAAACATATCCATTGGCGTTTATTCCAGAATCTTTCAATACCCAAGTCGTACGTACAACAAAAACATGTTTCATTCGCAGCAATACTTCTAAGTTCTGTCTGTTTTACGCCCGAGATCGTTCACCGACAGACAAACAGTACATTTCTCATAAATATTAACCGAATCGCCACGGAAATGTGTCAATTTGATCGCGTCAGAGCCGACGGCACTATGAATAAAATAAATCTATATAGGAAATACGAGGCGCATAATAAGAAATGTTATTTACGAGGCTGGCGAATGCTTTTCGTGCTGACGCTCCTTTCAGCATAAATCTGGTTGTAACTATGTAGGGGTAAATAATGGAACAGAAATAACTATGGCGCCATCATTATACCTCAAGGTGTTCTAATCTAACACGCTAATAAGCTGACCATGGTCAAGCTTTCCATTAAATCAATAGGGTGAAATGCTGATTCAAAAGAGCTCATTTTATTTTGAAAGATTTTTAATATTATGTAGACTCTACTTCACACAATTCTGAGACAAGAAGCCAGCACAACCCTAAGGAAGTATGTAAATATCAGAGTTAAAAAACACTTCGAAGTAGTCCCATAAACGAACTTACAGAACTGCTTTTTTTTGTGAACGAACTGATATCTAAAAAAAACCGGCCAAGTGCGAGTCGGACTCGCGCACGAAGGGTTCCGTACCAAAAAATGGCAAAAAAATACATTTGTTGTATGGGAGCCCCCCTTAAATATTAATTTTATTCTGTTTTTAGTATTTGTTGTTAGAGCGGCAACAAAAATACATCATCTGTGAGAATTTCAACTGTCTACCTGTTGTCGTTATAAATATCAAGCAAAAAACGGCAAAAAAAAACACGTTTGTTGTATGGGAGCCCCCCTTAAATATTAATTTTATTCTGTTTTTAGTATTTGTTGTTATAGCGGCAACAGAAATACATCATCTGTGAAAATTTCAACTTTCTAGCTATCATGGTTCATGAGATACAGCCTGGTGACAGACAGACAGACGGACAGCGAAGTCTTAGTAATAGGGTCCCGTTTTTACCCTTTGGGTACGGAACCCTAAAAATAGTTTTCTTATTGCGTAGAGACTTTTCTAGAGACGTTCTCTATTCATCTGGCGATGTTACAAAATGTGGTAATTACAGTGCAGTCAATGTAGTTAAGAAGTTTTGTCTCTGCTTGGCTATTTAGTCCTGTCGTGATTCCCTTCACCATAGTATGATGGTTGAGAGACTGTCAGGTAAACAGGAAAGTATAAATAAGTGTAAGAGAGATTGTGCCCGCGGTCGGCCCGATAAATCCAATTGGGTTTTTGTTGAAGTCAATTTTACGACTGGCCTATTTAGATTCATATTGTCGGGCCGTCTGATAAATCTTTTATAGCCAATATTCAGCTCCATAAAGAGGTTATGTCAAAAAGCTTCTGACAACTTGATTAGTCAAATGATGTTTTGTGGAAAAATCTTATTTTTCTCATAAGATTCAGGTCTGAATAGGCATTATCCAAAGGAGATGTTTCAAAGAATAAAACCAAATGAAATAAAAAGTACAGTCGAGCTCAAAAGTAGTTTAACATTATTTCTTTTTATATTTATTTATAGTGGCATTAACAAAGATCTTATTGAGACCTCATAAGGGTCAGTATCACCAGCACGCGTAGCATGACCACCTCGAGAAAAGACTCGACTCAGAGAACAATGGCTTGTCTACACCGAAACGTCAATTTTGTCGACAAAAGTGACGTTTCGGTGAAGAGAACAATGGCTTGTCTACACCGAAACGTCAATTTTGTCGACAGAAGTGACGTTTCGGTGTAGACAAGCCATTGTTCTCTGAGTCGAGTCTTTTCTCGAGGTGGTCATGCTACGCGTACTGCATTAACGTGGACAGCATGGCTCTGATGAGTTATTTATCAATGGTATGGTACGTCACCGACACTGCAGACGGGTCACGATACTCAACAAGCATTTGCGTATGCTTCTGGAATGAGCGATTTTCGCGAGCGATAGCTGATAATTTTAGTATAATTTTATGTCGATAGATGGTGCTTGGTGATGACTTCAACTAGGTAGATTTTTAAAAAAATATTCCCACTAAGAGTCAGAAAAAAGTTCTTCAGAGCCACATACTTCAAACTACAGTTCAAAAAGTAATTACGTTTCATCCTCTGACTTTTTCCTAAAACCTACCTACATACTTAGTTGTTCAACGACATCTAGTTCTTTTTTATACACTACTTTTTTTTTCTTAAACTGCCTTTTGAAAACCGCTCATTTTTAACCGACTTCAAAAAAAAGGGAAGTTCTCAATTCGATTGTATGTTTTTTTTATCGTTGTTCGCGCATATCTTCGTAATTTATGGATAGATTTTGAGGATTATTTTTTGTTTGATTGAATTTTCTTGCGAGATGGTCCCATTTTTTTTTCAGATCGGTTCAGTAGTTTTCAAGTAATCCTGAAAATACTATGATTTTACATGAATTGTCTTGACGACTTTTTTTATCGTTGTTCTCGTATATCTTCGTTATTTATGGACCAATTTTGATGATTCTTTCTTTGTTTGATTGAATTTTTTAGCGAAATGGTCTCATTTAATTTGTTTTCAGATCGGTTCAGTAGTTTTCAAGTAATCGTGAAAATACTGATTTTGCATAACTACCTTGACGACTTTATCTTATTTATGAACCGAATTAACTGATTTTTTTTGTTGGAAAAGGGATACCTTAAGTGTAGTTCTTTTAATTTCATTGACATTGAACCTTGGACCTCGAAGATATACAATACAAGGGAACTCATCAAACTCAAATAGGATAGGTATGTATTGTGATTGAGATATTGGTAGGCTTATGAAAAGCCAAAACAAACCGAGCTATGGTCTGTTTGCTACGTTCTGGACTAGACTTGGACTAAGAAGGCACAACGGAACTCCTTTGGAAATTGAGTTATGGGCATTTTGAAAACATATAAAGTTAAATAATATTACACGCTTACATACCACAAAAAAATGAAAATAAAAAAACTTAAAAAGAAAGAAAAACAGCCTTCAAAAACCTAAAAACAAAAACAGCTTCAAAATTAAAAAGCAATAAAAAGCAATAAATAATATTCAAATCACAAATACGCATTTATAATCAATTTTAATAAAAAACGTCTAATGAAGTCGGGTGGGGCTTTTAGAATTAAAAAAAGTTGTCCTCCAGCCCCACCCGACTTCCAAAGAGGTTTTTTTTATTAAAATTGATATGCGTATTTGTGATTTGAATACTATGTATTCCTTTTTAGTGCTTTTTAATTTTGAAGCTATTTTTGTTTTTATTTTTAGGTTTTTGAGGTTTTGGATTAATGTATATTTGTAAAATATGTGTAAATAACCAAACTAGTGGACAGTGGTGCTTAATGAGATTGAGATCTAAGATCTTGGTGGAAAATTACTTTTGAGGAAGTCTTAGATATGATGCCATGCTATGTTCTGCTTGTATGTATGTGTGTGTATATTAATGTGGAGGTTGGTTAGTCAATAAAGTTTTGGTTCCAACTTAATTAAAAACATTGTAATAAAGTACCTGTCTTGATTCATATATCTATTCTGTGCTTGCTTGTGTTAATATGTGTTATATATTTTAATTGCTTGTTTCACATGTGATTGTCTCGTGTATCAATATTTCACTACTCAGCTGATATATTATACAGTTAAAATAATGAGTTATAATGAAAACTAGCGGCCGCCCGCGACTTCGTCTGCGTGGAAAGGTTTTTTACTATCCCTCGGGAACAATACTTTTTTCGGGATGAAAGGTACCCTATGTCCTTCTCTATACCCCTGACAACGTGTATGTAAAATTTCATGATGATCGGTTCAGTAGTTAGGACGTGAAGGCGTAACAAACAAACAAACGGACTTTCGCATTTATAATATTAAGTAAGGATAGTAAGGATGAAAATCAAAGCAAAATAGCTTTGATGTCATTGCTGCATCTGACGCACGTACTCCAGCCACCCTGTCTGAGACACCAGCCTCAGGCGTACATGCACTAATTAACTAATCTGAAAGGCATTGACAGCGTCAGCGAACTAAAATCTATGGAACAAACATTCCGCTCAAAAAATGGCACGGCACGACACGAAAATTACAACTAAATGGATGGAGCTAAAAATGCTGGCATTTAATTATGCATCACAAGCGTCTGAATACTGGTTGCTTATTAATTAACGACTATCATTTGTATACTCATAGATATTTTCTCTACTTAAACGAAAAAATAAGATACGTTATTTCTGCATCTTTTTACTGCCTTTTTTGCGACTTTTACACCATTTGACCACTTCTTTGCGTCTTTCTTTTCTTTACAATACAAACCACAATTACCGAGCGCGTGGATGGCCCGACTAAAGCTGTGCGGGTTGTAATTTTTTGGCCCTATGGCATAAGAATAAATCTTATTTCCGTGGTGCCATTTTTTAAGCAAAATTTGTTAGCAATTACACTTCCATAGATTTAAGTTCGCTGGATAGCGCCGAGGGTACGCCACACTGAGCGCGGAAGCGGTATGTATGTACGGGCGCGCCAGCGCAGCGTACGGGTATTGTTAACAATGTGTGTACATTAAGTCGCTGCATTTGAATAATTATTAATTTTGGACAATTTTGAATCTCGAAGAGTAGTTCATTTCAAAAATGACAACTATAGTAATAATTTATTTGATAATACATATTATTGTTAGATAAACATTTAGTTTCCAATAAAGGAAAATAAATGATGTTTATAATTTGGTATCAAATCAAAGTGAAAAATTACCTAAGTACTCAATTCCAAGTAAATAAACAATTTTTAATTTTTCAATATCAATTTTCAATTTTAAAATGAACTCCATAAAGTTACTTAGTAGGCATTGTTATATGAAAAATGCACAGTACAAGAGAAAAAATAACAACCAAGTTATGTACGCTCATTTTATAATGAACTATGAAACCGTTATTCTTTAATATAATCAATAGTCTAGTTTAAAAATCGTCTTATTCGCATTAAAAAGATTGTCTGTACACAAAACATAATACGTTTAAAAATAACAAAGGCGATTTAAAGCTCTATTCTTGGAAAAATATCCTTGAATATTATAAGCTGAACGAAAAAGACATTGTTTGTGATGAAAGTATTAAAAATAATGTTAGAGCTACGCTCAATATTGGCCATAGAAAATTATATTCAGTATTTGACTTCAATATAAAATGCTAGGAGATTGAAAAATATGAACACTACTTTTACATTTTTATATTGGAGCTCTTCTCAAGAGATGTATTATGTACTTTGTATCTTAAAATACATTCAGCTTTGTCTCGACTTGTAATATATTTTTGAATAGGCTTTTGTTAGAAAAGAGGCTCTTCATTTGTTTTAAGAGCCAAGCTTTGTAATAGAATCATTTGTAAAGAGGCCGGGAAAGAACCTAA
This sequence comes from Agriphila geniculea, assembly GCA_943789525.1. Classification (NCBI taxonomy): domain Eukaryota; kingdom Metazoa; phylum Arthropoda; class Insecta; order Lepidoptera; family Crambidae; genus Agriphila; species Agriphila geniculea. The sequence continues at coordinate 3,966,867 of OX038881.1, forward strand.
TCCGTTTGTACAAATATTGTAAAGCATATTTTGAAATATAAGCCGCAAGTCCGAGAATGAAATGTATATTTTTGGTAATTTAAAAGGAATTTGTCTTGAGTATGATGCTTATGAAAAATGTTTTTCCTAAACTGAGCTGTCAGTATTGATTTCAGGATAACATAATTATGGACTCCGTGTCTCTTTTGCTTGGGGCGCGGCGTCGAAAAATTAAGGGTTATTATTAGATGGAGCTAGACAATATGTTTTTACCACCATGTCAATTCACAATCACAATGGACGTTACTGTTGTGTAGCTTATTAAACAAGCGCAGTAGTTACTGCGAAAAAGTATTAAGTGTTCCGAGCACTGACGTCCATTATAGAAAGTACGCTGGACAGGCTAATGTCATGAAATGACAGCAATTTTTGTGCCAATTTGAAAATCGCCATATTGACGCTAAGAGCAGTCAAAGTCAAAGTCAAATAAGCTTTATTCAAATAAACTTAATTATTAAGTACTTTTGAATCGTCTATATTTTCCTACCACCCGTTCTAGACTTTTTTAGCTGACAAGAAGAACGGGCGCAAGAAACTTATCAGCTGTAACAGCCATAAGTAACGATATTTACAAGCTTGAATATATCGTTACCAGATAATTACAACAGGGTGACAGGATTATTGGCAACAACATAGACTTATTATATTACTTCAACAAAGTACTTATAGTAGCAAGTTATGTGTTACAGTAGATTCTACTAGAACTTGGAACTAGTTCCAAGTACACTCACTACTGCTATAGTAGAATCTACTTCTCTCAGCGCCAATATGGCGATTTTCAAATCGGAACAAACGACTGGTGACGTTCGCCTGTCCAGCGTACTTGTATAATGGACGTCAGTGGTTCCGAGACCGATGATATCTCATTGTAGACTGTTAGTGAGATACACCTTTAAAACAATCAATGAAGAAGTATTGAAAATGAAAATTTCTTTATTCAAATAAGCTCACATAGAGCATTTTTAAATCGTCTAAAAAATTTTTACCCTACCATCCATTATGACGTCTTTTAGCTGACACGAAAAATGGGCGCAAAAACTTATCAGCTTTATCAAATGGAACGATATTTACAAATATGTATATCGTTTCCAGACTTTTTTAATAAAGATTAACAAATAAATAAAATTATTTAATTAGATCATTACTTAATGAATTTCAAATTTTATAATCAATTTACAAGGTTCAAGCTAAATTCAAAGTTTGAAGTTATTATTCAGTCTAGGCTGTTGCAAGAAAAAAAACTTTACAATTCAATATGCGTTAAGATAGGTAGTCAGAAGCAGGCCCATTCCCACTAGCAGCACCCGTTCACGAGCATGACGCATAGACCAGCCATCGCTTCGCTCAACCATATTTGAGGGAACGTAACGACCTGCCTCACACGACACCACCGCAGAAATGATTAAAGAGAGCATGACATACTAAGGCTACCCATGTTCAGGCATCGAATTGAAAATTAATATCCAAAAGCTTTTCATAGGCCTTATACAAAACTACTGACTATAGAAAGTAAAAATATTGCAATTAAATAAATCAAAACAAGGTAAGTTATTATGATATAAACCTTCGTTTTGAGTAAGAAGTGCCATACATACAGACAATATAAAACAGATTTTTTATATAAATCATAAAAATCATAAATCATTTATTCACAACTTCATTTTGTACACATTTATAACAATGGGCAATGTCAGCTTTAAAACTAGGTTAGTACTTATGCATAAACAAATTAGTAAGGAATTAGTTCCTACATAATACTAAATAATATTAGAATTCTGAATACCTACCTACTCGTAAAAATGACTGATATAGTTTTATTTAGGTAATATAAAATTATTTGTGCCTGAACTAGGTTATCCTGTGTTTCAGGCGGTATGCGCCTATAGAAGAGATAATTATGGTATTACATAATAGGGAAAATAATTAAAGAATTAATATAATAATATTAGAATTAATATTTCTGAATAAACTAATCAACTAAGTATACATATACTAAAACTAATCATCTTAATACTACAAGTAACTCCTCTGTCTCATCATACGTCATCTTTTGGAGAGTGTCTTTCAGGATCTTTTTGCAGTTTATGAAATTAAGTGGATAAATCGATATTTTAGCACTTAATTTATTGTAGAGAAACGGTCCTAGAAACTTGTAAAATTTTCTCGTAAAAGCAAGATTATTTCCACCTTTTATAGTACAAACTTTATCTTTCCGTCTTTTGTTAGTAATCTCAGTGCTATAATGCAGGGCTGCGTGCTGCTTCAGAACTATGCTCAGTACAAAGAGTTGTCTAACTGTTAATACTCCACAGTTTTTATAAAGAAGTTTTGTAGGATAAAGGAAGGGACGAAAAGTCGATACTTTGAGGATCGCTCTCTGGGCTCTTTCAGCAGATAAGAGTAAAGTCTTATTCGCTCCACCCCATGTAGAAATACAATAGGTCAGTAACGATTCACAAAGCGCGAAATAAATTTGTTTACATAATTTCTCATCAGCAATATGACGAAGTTTTTTAAACACAAATATCATCTTACGTATTCTACTCGTTAGAGTTTCTATATGTCGTTTAAAGGAGAGAGTTTCATCTAACATGACACCTAAATATTTTATTTCGGCCGTTGATTTAATTTCTGTGCATACACATTTATTATCATATGGATCAGAGCAGTAATGAGCGTATAGTTTTGAGAAATTTGGTGTTAGCGATGTTTTGCGCAACGAAAATTGCATGAAGCTTGTCTTTTCAGCATTGAGTGTTAGTAAATTATCCTGAAGCCATTTATTAACTACGTTAAAACCGTGTTGCGCATACCTGAATACTTCTGTTACCGACTCAGCTGAAAAAAGGAGAGCAGTGTCATCAGCATATGTTATGACGTAACCATGATCTAACTTTGCATTACAGAGGTCGTTTATGTAGACCAGGAAAAGGGTAGACCCTAATATGCTTCCTTGTGGAATTCCGAAGGATGTATTGTTTTGCTCATTACTGATAACATTGCCAATCCTCACGCACTGAGTACGATCCTCCAGATAACTTTCAAATAATTTTAGTTGAGTGCCTCTTATACCTATGTTTTCAAGCTTGCGCAGCAGAATAGGGATGGACACGGAATCGAAAGCTTTGGCGAGGTCTAGGAAGATTCCTAATGTGTGCCTACCTTCATCTAGATTTTCCACTATGTGATTGGTTAATTGATGAACCGCATCAGCAGTTGATAATTTTGGTCTAAATCCAAACTGCGCTTTCGATAGACTTGATTTTTCCTCCAAAAAATCAATTAACCTTTTATTTATGATTTTTTCTAGTATTTTAGACAGAATGGGTAATAGAGAGATAGGTCTATAATTCGTAACTTCTTTTTTATCGCCGGATTTATGAACAGGGACAACAATAGCTTTTTTCAGACACTTAGGGAAAATACCTGTTGACAGGCATTTTCGAAAAATGAAAGTTAAAGGAGGAATCAAAATGTGCCTAAAAGTTTTTATAATTTTGGCTGGAATATTGTCCCATCCGACAGCACAATCGTCTTTTAAACTCAGTATTATATTTTCTATCTCAGTTTCGTCCGTGTCCATCAGCACAAAAGATGAGAGTGAAGAACTACAGCTAGTAGAGGTGTGACTATTTGACAATGGCTGAGCTTGTATTTTTTCAGCCAGGCACTTACCAATATTTACAAAGAAATTATTTGCGGCATTAGCAGATTCCATTTGTGACGGGTGAGCTTGTAATAAACTCGAAGAGGACTCTTTGCTCTTTGACAAGTATGTTACATTTTTAACATGTTCCCAGATTTTCTTAGTATTTGTACCAGCCTTTTCAATTAATGCTTTCTCATACGTAATTTTAACTTTTCTAACAAGATTATTGCAAAAGTTTCGATAACGCTTGTATGATAATTGTAACACTAGATTGTTTGGGTTGCATTTTGCTTTCATATGCAATTTATCTCTGTGTTTCATGCAGCGAATAAGGCCGGGTGTGATCCACGGTTTTATATTAGATTTCTTGTTACTTAAACAAATATTTACTGTATTTTTCAGCAATGCCTGACCTACACTTTCGATTACATATGACATACAGAATTGCATATCAGCAGAATTGTAAACTGGGGCAAAGTCAATATTGCCTAAGTCAGCTTCGAGTTTATTTATATTCAACTTGTTAATTGTGCGCTTATTATTTAATTTAGGTAATTTACAGTTAAGAGTTAGTAATGCAGCACTGTGATCAGTTAGTGACGAATTCATAACTAAAGCTAGTGAGGAGAATTTTGATTTAAGCATGATGTGGTCTAAACACGACCCACTTTGATGGGTTGGTAGCAAATGTGCAGGAAGTAAACCATGATACGAGCATAGGTTAAGGTAATCATGGACCGATGCATCAACATTTTCTTGACTGGGAATAATATTGATATTGATATCACCAATTAAAATAATGTTTTTGAAAGACGACAAGTTTTGCAACGTATCACTCAGTGATTGAATAAAATTACTTATATTTTTAAATGAGGGAGATCTATATATACCTAGAACTGCAAAGTCTTTACCAATTTTTATCAGCAATCTGCTGCAGTCATCAATCTTTGGTTCTTCAACAGTGACGTCTAAGTGGCTTTTGGTATATACAACCACGCCATCATTTTGGTTGTTTAATACATTACTTTTAAACATATTGTAATCTTTTATTGGTGGCAGATTATATTGTTTACTATTCCAACATTCTGTTAAAACAATTACATCACAATCTATCTTAAGCCTTTGCTGAAAAATATTAAATTGGTCAAAGTTTTTAGAGATGCTACGTATATTTTGTGTTAGTATAGTTAAAGGGTTAGTGTAAGCTGAAAGATATTGTTTGCACTTTTCGACTTCGCATAGACTCGACTCAGATATCGAGAAGCTATCTATATCATCTATTAAATCATTAATCATAATTATACTATGCTAATAAGGTTGTTAAAAATAATAAAAGAAACTAAACTATACAATGGACAGATAATCAGATAAATATTGGCGCTCTTAGGCGCCACCATAATCTATAGAGTTAATGTACCTTTTTTCTGCCATTATTTTTGCTGGGCAATCTGCAGAACCTGTACTATGGTTATTTGGTTTTTTAAACCGAATGCAGGTAGCGCACTTTGCTTGATTTGCTTTTTTAGAGCAGTCTTGGATAGAATGCCCTTTTTCACCGCAATGTCCACAGGTGTGATCTGGCTCCCTACATGACTTTGCCGCATGACCGTATTGTTGGCACTTATAACATCTTGTAACCAAGGTAAAGTCACGTACTGGACAAGATGACCAGTTCACAAAAACTCTCTCACTGGAAACCAAGGCTTTGCGAATAACTGCTGATACTTCAATGATGTAATTGCAGGTCTCAGCATCTTTCTTGCCCGACTTGTGGCTTAATTTGATTGTGCTTAAAAAGGATTCGAGGTCTGAATTAGTTAGTTTCTCAGCCAGATTTTGATTGTACAAACAGGTAAAAACTTCTTTTTCCTGCATAGATGTGGGCACACCTATTACCACTACTCTAGGTTTGCGCTTGAAGGGCTCATCGACGCTGAGGCCAGAATTAGTCAATAACTCCGATTCTTTCAGTTTTAAAATGTCATCTTTGGTATCTGTGCTTATTATGACACCGCCGTTCCTTGCTTTGCGCAGGCCTCTGACGTGAAGTTTCATCTGTTCAGGGCAGATAATCTTCTGAACCAGCGATTTGGTGTCCTCACTCGTCTTGTTTTTGTCGTTAGGATAAATGGCAACTGAGCTGACTATAACGGGCTTAATGTAGTTATTTCCTTTCTTAACCATATCGGCAAAGGACGTTCGCGTGTCAGTATTAGGAGACTTTTCAATTCTTTGCTTTATGTCATGGAGTTGTTGAGACAGATCTTGTTGGTCTTGAAGATTTTTTATAGAGCGGTGTGCTTGGACTGTTTTTAGCTTAAGTGACTGATATTGTACCGCCATCTGTGCTGAGCCATGGCTTACTTTCCTGCACAAGTTATGGATACGCAGTTTCTGCTCTGAGTTAAGCTTACCTTCTGAAGCTATATGGCAAACCTCATTTAAACACTGCTCTATTGACGTCATCCAGCTCTGGATCTCCGGGGTGGGGATAACGTCAGAGTGGCCCGCTGCATCTTCCTGACTGTGCGGTCTTGATGGTGTAGATCCCGGTGGAGGCGTTGGTGGTGGAGAGCGGGGGGTCATAGCACTTCTGTTGAATGGACTTGACATTGTATTTTAATTGTCTTGAAAACACTCACTCACTCATTTTGTCATAACTAATGACACAGTTTATGTTACTACCGTATTGGCGAAACGAGGTCACAATTTTAGCTTAGCGATTAATTATTATATTTAATTATTTTCTAACACGTCCGATCTTAACGCTAGTGCGTGATGAATAGATATAAGACACCTTTAATACAAGCAGACAGAAGCAGACCCATTCCCACTGGCAGCACCTGTTCACGAGCATGACGCATGAACCAGCCATCGTTTCGCTCAACCATATTAGTTAGTATTCTACTAATAATTTACTTATACAATTCCGAAATATAAAAGCAAGCTAACACAGTACTCCAGCCGGAAAATTTTGAAGATGTTTTAGGGTCGGACCGGAATTATCGTATACAGTCACTACACTACACAGAGTGGTTACCCCATTTACTTAGCCAAATGGCCACGGTCCCGCCGGAACGCGAACTTACCGTAATTACCGTAATTAAGGGAGATCTACTCATGTACTCGCCACTTGAAACAGGATACCTACCTTTTTAATGTTGCTCTTTAATTTGGGCTTTCGCCTGTTTTGTATTAGATTATGGAAAGGTTGGCTTTTGATCTGTCATGCATATAAAGTAAATGATCTGTATAGGTGTAAATGTTACCCAACCCATGTAGATTTTGATTTATAGTCGTATGTTAGGACTTTATAATTGGACTTGTAATTTTTTGGTTTTTGGTGTAGGGGCTTTAACGTAAATACGAATAATGGCTGCTCCTGGTGTTGCAAGCGTTGACATGTTGCGTTGACCGCTCACCATCAGGTTTTAACATAAAAAAATAAACTGTTCTATTACGTGACCGCTTCAAGAACCATTAAGTGTAATTAAATTCAAATGAAACCCAACGAATAATTAAAGTCCTGATTATTTTCACGTTACATAACTCATAAGGCTCGTACACACTGCACAATTAACCGGTCCGGCCGGCAATAACCGTCTCGGGCGTCACGTGCCGTCGTTACGGCGCACGTGTGTGCGATACCGGCGCGATTTCTACCTGTAATGGCGGATCGTAACTCGCGACCGCGGCCGACGGACGCATTATTGGTCCGGATTTGGTAAGTGAGTGAGGGTCCTTAAACTGTGTCTTATTGTAAAAAGATGGAATACCAGACGTGAGACTATTGTCAATAGCGTTTAAGTAACGGAATTATCTAGGATTTAGAATCCTATCCCTTTAATGGAAGTTAGGGTTGATGAAGAAGTGACTGTGAGGAAGAAGAGGTGGAAGAGGAAGTGTGGATGAGAATATACATATTTGTGAGACGGGTGAGGGAGAGGATGTGATGAGATAAGAGAAGGAGAGAAAGGGAGAATAATGTAAGTACTCTTAGTTGGAAATAAAAATCAAATTAAACACAATACAATTTTCATAATCAAAATTAACTATGGGCCTCCCCATTTTCATGAAAATTAATTTTGACCCTGTTCCTCTTAATCTAAGAAGAAGCGAAAGCGGAAGAGGATTTTTTTAATTTCATTTTGAGGATGCGGTAACAGTTGTAGCTTGAGGGACTCCAAACAATGCGGAACTTCCGCATTATGAGGAAGCGGATGAAGAATCCTCATCAACCCTAATGGAAATCAAAGAGTACAATAAGTACAAGGCTGAATTCGACCTGCTAAGCTTAAACACTACTTACTCTCGTTTAACTTCTATGTCCTACCCTACGTCGCTTACGAATACATGTCAGTTTTTGGCCTGATATTTGCATCCATTTGCCCGTGTCTCGCCCTCAATTCGATGGTACACTATTAACGATTTCGATGTATCGATTAGTAGTCACAACGAACGAAGTATTGTGACCGCGGCCTTGTACGTCGTAATGTGGGGGACCTCGCGACAGACGATAATGCAAACCGTCAGCTGATTGGTAACTAAATCGATATGAATATCTTGCTTTCTGTAATGATTGTATTTTACAACCTGTTACAAAAATACGAGAAATGCCGAATATAGTAGATAGAGACCATCAAACTGGGCAACTTTTACTAAGGGACCAATTCTGAAATCGGGAAAAAAAATCAGCTGTTTCATTCGTTTTGATATTTACGTTATTAATTTTTGTATGAACCAGCTTATTTTTTTTTTCGCAATTTCAGAGTCGGTCCCATAGTAAAAGTTATTCAGCTTGATGGTCTCTATCTGCCATATTCGGCATTTCTCGTTTTTAGGGTTCCGTACCCAAAAGGTAAAAACGGGACCCTATTACTAAGACTCCGCTGTCCGTCTGTCTGTCTGTCTGTCTGTCTGTCTGTCCGTCTGTCTGTCTGTATGTCTGTCTGTCTGTCTGTCTGTCACCAGGCTGTATCTCATGAACCGTGATAGCTAGAAAGTTGAAATTTTCACAGATGATGTTATTCTGTTGCCGCTATAACAACAAATACTAAAAACAGAATAAAATTAATATTTAAGGGGGGCTCCCGTACAACAAACGTGATTTTTTTTTGCTGTTTTTTGCTCGATATTAATAACAACAACAGGTAGACAGTTGAAATTTTCACAGATGATGTATTTTTGGTGCCGCTATAACAACAAATACTAAAAACAGAATAAAATTAACATTTAAGGGGAGCTCCTATACAACAAACGTAATTTTTTTGCCGTTTTTTGGTACGGAACCCTTCGTGCGCGAGTCCGACTCGCACTTGGCCGGTTTTTTTTTAACACGTTGTTTATAGGCTTTTCAACTCTGCAAATATTTTAAAAATGTTTTATTAAAACAGTGGATTTTTTAGGCAATTGTAATAAAATCGGAAACAGAATGTTTTCTTCAAACCGTCCATCAATTGGATCCTAACTAAAATTACTCTTCTGATTTCCGAATAAAATTTCATACAAATAGACACGCTTCATTGATAAATTAAGTCTAAATTTCACTGCTTTTGAAACTTTTTGTTTGGCAACTGTTTAATATCAAGATTTTTGCACCGAATTCTTTGCTAGCCATCTTAAAGGACAGTATGTATAACTTATTTTTCACGTGTTAAAGGCGAAGAAAAAATATGCCATATTTTACAAGGACATCCTGTACCTCTTCATCTATCCTGTTCAAAATTTAACCTAAACGATTTAATCTTAGTACTGATAGTATGTCCCTAAGTAAAGTAATAAAGCGCTAAAAGACATGAATTTATCGCCAGAAGCCGGTTCAGCTAGAATTTCTCCGACTGTACAGATACTTAACGCAGCACTCAATTCCCATTTCTTGTAGGGTTGCCATTACGCTTACGTACTATGTTTTTTCTTCAACGATGAGCTCGAATTGTTTTAACCTACATAATGTTTTGCTATCTTCAATTGAAGTAGGTAAAGTACTTACATCAGTTACCGCAAAACTTCAAACACATCTTTACTACAATTTATTAGTACCTATAGCATTGAGGACGCTATGAGGACCTAGCTTTTATTCCCAGTCGGGATAAAAAAAAACAGAGTTTTGGCTTGGATGATGAGTGGACCTAGCGGCCATTAAAGGAGCTGAAAGCTACAATGGGGACATAAAAATAGCTTATACTGAAGGAAATGACAATTAACATTTTACGGGACACTATCACAAACCTAGGTAATCTACAAAAGGAAATGAAAAAGTTATAACCCTAGAACAAGATGAGTCGACGAACGTCCTTGTTAGCCCTGTTTATTAGCGAACATTCTGGCTAAAGTTAATATCCCATTTCACTTTCAAACAAATGGGCGGTATTCGCAAGTCATCGCGGAAAAATTACTCGCTTTCCAACTTATCTGAGGGACTGACTCTTTGCGAGAAGTTACGAGATGGTTGGGTGACTTTCATGTTACGAGTAAGTAATTGGTATGCTCTAGGCGGGCCCTAGGTGTGAAAATTGTTGGGACATGTAGTTGTGATTTAGCTCGATAGCAACGGGTTTTGTATCACAAAGTTAACGGCTATAATATGATATGAGACTTCTAAATTTTTGACTTTTTTTGTCCAACCGTACTTGACTACAGTCAACTTGCAGACGCGCAAGCTAAAGATGAATATCTATTACAACAAATTAACGATGGCAACCAAACATGTTTCAAACAAATTTCTTTGCCCACTTGTGATAAATCAATATATTGTCATGTTACAGAAAATATTATCAGACCTTATCTAACAGAAGAATTTAGAAAAATAGCTTTTGATACAATTCACAATTTAAGTCATCCTGGCATACGAACAACGCGTAAATTAATATCCCAAAAATTTTTCTGGCCTGGGATGAATAAAGATTTAAGCGTATGGGCTAAGACATGTATAAAGTGCCAAAAGGCGAAGATAAGCCGTCATACAATTTCGCCATTAGGTAGCTTCCCAACTGTCAATCGTTTTGATCAAATCCATGTTGATATCGTTGGACCATTAAAAATATCCCCAGAAGGATATAGATTTTGTTTAACTATCATTGATAGGTGTACTCGTTGGCCTGAAGCTTTCCCCTTAAAAGAAATTACAGCTGAAGTAGTCGCAAAAACAATTTATGACGAATGGATCGCACGATACGGTTGTCCTGTAAAGCTCACTACCGATCAAGGTCGACAATTTGAGAGCAATCTATTTTTGAATCTCATGAAATTATTAGGGATAAATAAAATACGCACAACACCATATCATCCCCAAAGTAACGGTGCAATCGAACGCTGGCACCGATCTTTAAAAGCAGCGTTAATGACTCGCCTAAATAATAATTCTTGGGTTGATGAATTACCTACAGCATTGCTAGGATTGCGCGCCGCGTGCCGCAGTGATAGTGGCATAAGCGCCGCAGAATTAACCTTTGGACGAACACTTCGTTTACCCGGAGAGTTCTATGAAACATCTAAGAAAAACGATCCAAGTGACCCATCTAGTTTATTATACAAAATTCAAGAAAATTTACGTAACTTTACTCCATCTAACGAGTTATCACGAAATTCAAGGAAATTTTTCGTAAGTAAAGATTTAAAATCATGTCAATATGTTTTTGTTAGAGATGATGCGGTTCACAAATCGTTGAAACCACCATATGATGGGCCATTCAAAGTATTAGAACGTAATTCTAAAGTATTTTTAATTCAATTACCTAACCGTGAGGCTCGCATTTCAATAGACAGATTGAAGCCAGCCTACATGTTAATAGAGCAAGATAATGATGATTTTAAGAAAAATGACATTTTAAATAGTAATTGTCAACCTAATGAGGTACAAGACAAACGAATCATGCCCATGAATAATAATAACTCATGTGAGAACCATGTTACACGCTACGGTCGTACAACCCGACCACCAGTACGTTTTAGTTAAATCTCTATATAGTTAATAATACATTTTTTTACGAAATTAAACTTAACATAGATAAATACATTTATTATATTAAAGAAAGTAGTAGGATAACACTAATTTACTTAGCTGATAGATAAAAATAAGTTACCTAATAATTCTTATAATTATCTATTAAAAATCATTACCTAATTTTTTGAAAATAACTTTAACAACTTGCAACTTAGTTATCTACTTTATAATATGTAAGACGATTTTGTTTTGCTTTTGAAATTTTTGCGCTATAGAAACTGTAATTAGTAAGTAAGTTAACTTTAAATTGTATTTTCATTTAGTTTACATACCATTCCATTATTGTACATACTTACTTATATCATTTGAATTTAACTTTTGTTTGTAATTGCTTTACAACTAAATTTTGTTTTTGTTCTGATGTAATGTCGGAAAAACAATTATTTTTATAAAAATGTAAAGTTGAAACACGTACGTATTAAGTCATATGTTGACTGGTAGAAATCGACCAATATGATTGCGATAAGTAAAATATTGCAGTCATCTAAACTTATAGTTATACTTTTTTCATAACTTTTTCATTTTATACATTTTATAATTTTATATCTAGATATTAGAGAATTTGTTATTTTCCTTTGTAGTTCTTATTATATTTGATTGTTATACTTTGATTATATTTAAAATGTTATCAATTTATTTTTACAAAAGTAATAAAGCTAACATCTACGAGTAGTTTGCTTTGCTGTTATTTTTATTAACGATAGCACACACTACTTACTTCTTTTTTTTGTTTGCCAGCACATTGTGCATTGTTAAAATAATCTAAAATAACTCTGTTGTACTTTTTCTTTCTAATTGGTCACTTCCCCAATTCAGAGTCAACAAATGCACTCAGAATAATATTGTTAGATTTACAACTTCGAACATAAGTGAACTTCAAATATCGTCTAGACCCTTTCAAGTGTGTCATAACTCGTAACAAAACAACATTTTTATTGCATCCGAAGTGAACTATTGTTTTTTGTGACTGAATCCATTCAGGATGTTTACAGTAAGTTCAAGTTGGGTCTGGTACAAAATTTATTAGCTTCCGACAACATTTTAACAAGGAGCATGTTCATTCACTTAAGTTTAAATGCATTATACTTAACCAACATTTCTAATGATGACTGACGTGCTACACTATTACAATCGATAATGTTATTGTATTTTCTTGCCGTAAATTTTAATGTGTTTCTTAAAGACTTGTGTTATATTTTGTAATGACGCGACTTTATGTTGTGAATCTTTTCGCGTCGATCTAAAAGATATTTTATGGATTTTTATATTTTGTATGTTTTACCTTTTTTTTTTTCCTCTTAGGAGGGGAATGGTGTAGGGACACAGTATGTTCCTACAGGTTCATATTACCGAACCAATTTTGTATTGTGTAACTAGGTGCCGCGCAGTCGTCGTCGCGCACCCAACTTGTTAACGCGCTTCTCAATATTATAAAAGTTTAATTTAAAATACTCTCTTTTACTGCCACTCGCATGGTCCGCCTTGTTAGGATACATACATCCAACAAACATTAAGGGTATCTTAGATTGGGTGTTTTATTAAAACTAACTTTTATTTAATTTTAAAATTATCTGTATTTATTAGGGGAAGTCCCGTAGGTGTTGCTTCAGTGTCGTACATAATGCTAAATAACTGATCATTAAACGCTTGTCAGTAAATATTTTTTAAACATACATCAAATAAAAATCTTCCTTTTGGTCATCCTTCCATCGTTCATTATTTAATGATGCTACCACAGTATGATACTTTTCGGAATTTCGTTCAGTCTTAAAGGAACATCAAAGGGCTGAATCGTTTGGTCTTCGCGTCTGAAGGGCGTTTTGTTGTGCACAAATAAAAAAGACGGTACGCCCTTTGTCGCTTATTGAATTCAATCGGGCGCGAAACTCTTGTGATTTCCGTTATAACGTCATCATTGGTAACAAACTCAATTTTATCTGCTACCACTTTATTATTATTCATCGACTATTATGTTACAATTCTTGATATTTCTGAAAGAAAAAAAAAATCATTTTTAGTTACCTAACTAAAGAGTTAGGTAGTGTAAATAATAAATATTCCTTCGATAGCTTTTCTTTATTTTCATTATAATGTCAGTCATATTTTTCGAACACAGTATAGAAAAATAAACTATGTTACAATCAAAGCAGACATCGAAGAACAGCTGATAGTAAATATATTTGAAAACAGAATTAGGATTCTATCTAGAGAAATGTACTTGCGACTTTCGTAACTGGCATCTTTATTGAAGAGATAATTGATATTTTTCAGGATTATGAAAAAACTACCAGCCAGATCTCTGTAATTTTTTTGTGGGACCACACACGAACTACATAATTATGTTCTTTGAGATAAAAAAGAATTGTATAAATCGGTTAACAACTGACGAAAAATAAAAAAATACCGCCGACTTGATAACCTCCTCCTTTTTTGAAGTCGGTTTAAAATTTCGCATTCTTGTTCTCTTTTAGTACCAACTTTTGGATGTATTTACTATACTTTTACATGATAATGTAGCGAAATGTCTTGGAACCAAGTACAATCTGCCAAATAACTATGCAGCACTTAGAACAATGGTTTCCATTTCCATCTGTTGTCTTTGGCCCAAGCCCTAATCGGTTTTTACTTGAATTTGAGCCCTTACTTACCGAAGCAAAATCTGAGAATATTTTATAGTTCTTGGCTGCAGATCAGTTGGTAACATCAAAATAAAGTATTTCTCTAAACTGAACTTTTTTATTACAGTAATAGAATGTTTTTAGGGACAAAAAGAAGACTATCTGTTTTAGTTTCTATAGATCAAAGCTGTCTGCGTATAGTTCCTGTTGTATTAAACCCAATAAGGTTTGTCTGTGCAAGTTACCTTTAAGCTAAAAGGGCATGAAAATTGAAATGATTATAATCAATAATTCATAGGGTTGGTAACACAAATCGCTGTTGCCATGGCCTTCGCATCGCAGCCAAGTCGATAACTTTGTCTGCTGCTTACCACGAAGTCTTTCCCTTACTTATTTAACTGTATCTATTTCCTTGAAACTTGCCAGTTATTAACTTCAGAGCACACTATACATTAAAACCTCCGTGTTTTGTTCAAACATACATTGTTCAAGAAAGATATCATTTTGTGATAATGCTATGCTACACAGCGAGTAAGGGATTTATTATTTTCGATTTGTTAATAGTTGGTGTTATTCAAGGTAATCAACATTACAAAAGCCGTATGATTCATACGACTGTTTGTCGAAATCATCAATGTTACAGATAAGTATTTGGCAAGGAGCATTCAAATATTTTTTATCTTGTTCGCTTGGAGTTTTGTTCCAATAAGCCTTCATGTATCATAGTATAACTTTCAGTTATGTTTTTACAATTCCAACACCTTTTGTTTATGAATATATCGGCTCTTTGTGGTGGCATCGTCGCCGACTCACGGCGTGTATACGCATTGTGCCAAAAGGCCATATCATCTCAGCACAATGAGTGACGAATTACAGCCATTTGTCAAACAAAACTCCATGGATTAGTTTTGAACTTTTGATCCGTCTTTATTGATGGCGTCTTTACAATTCCTCGTTTGTGACTAGCAAGTTTAACCTTTGAACATTTTGTATTGTTTTGAAGTTATTAGGGCGAGACGATGTGTCGCCTTCAAAAGACCAACCGTGTTAAGTTCACTCACGCGCTATTGAATTTCACAACTCTTTGTTTATCACGAGGAAGTCCTTTTAAATCCTATTATGATTCGTTAACTATTGTAAAACCCCCCTAAAAATATTAGATAACAGTACAGTACATACCTAAGTAAAATATTGCCAGGAGCATTGGAAACAGAAATCTCTCGACATAATTACTAATGCGCGCAAATGTCTTGAGGATAACCCTACACTCCTTAACGATTGCAGATCGTCTGTACAGCCACCATCAGTTCCTTCTGAATATAACGATAGCGATGGCTCTGATATCGCATTTGATGACCGGCGTTGCTATGAGTATCTTTGATGCAAGTCAAGTGAGATAATTTTTGACAGACTAGATGGAACAACTGAGGGTCAGTTGTTTCGAAACAGACAAATATTTGAGAAAGACAAACCAAGTGCAGTTCAATCGAAAATATATAGTTTATGTACGATGCAACAAGGTTGGTAAGGAGATTTTTAAAACACGAGAACTTATGAGCGTCAGGAATTTGAAAAAAACCGTGTACCATACGAAGTTTTTCAATGCAGTTGCGAGAAGAAATAAAAAAAACATCGTAAACAAAAACGCACGGCGTGCGGTAAAATCAACTTTCCGCACGCGAACTTACTCTAAAAGGTAAGACTGATTACGTAATAAGATCTTAAGCCCTATAAATAAGATATTGGATCTTTTCAGGTTTTAAACTCGAATCAGGGTAGTGTATAAACGAGATGTCTTCGTAAGATTGCAAGTAAGATTTCAGTAGGTACTCCAAATGGGTGCAAGTTCAAAGAAGATTTAACGATGACCATTAGTCAGTGGTCCGTGGCTAATGCCGACGTTTTCTCAGCCGCCAGCTTGCCGCCAGCGCCCGTGCCTTGCGCCCGTGCGCCCCGCTCATTGCATGCTCGTTAGCTCGCGATTTAACCACCATGAAATCTGTGAACCAATTTGTGTACCGAACTTTGATAACGTTTTAGGATTTCGGAGGTGATTTGCATCAACGAGCTTCAGTTCGGAATATAACGAATTGGTTTCTCTCAACTCGATTCCTTTTGTGACGGGCAAACACGGCATTTTCGGAATTGTTAACCGATGATTTAGTTCAACACGATATTGCTGACAGTTCCATGAAAACATATAGAATATTTACTGTTTAGAGGCATGTTATGTAATACTATATTCTATGTTTGGCTAATTGGTGTGATTCGTTGTACTAACAGTAGTGTAACAGTACTAAAGGAAGTGTTTGATTGTAGCCCGGATAATGTCGTAAGATTCTCTCATACACATTTCATCCGATTATAATCCTGTCATTAAGTATTAACAGACACACGTTTCGGGAAATCAGTGCGAGCACATGGTATCACCCTTATAAGTAATCCTTTATCAAATATTTCCGTAAGACGTTCTTAGCGTTACTGAGTTGAGTACAATTTATTCCCAAGCGTGAGGTGAAATTTATAGGTATGTAGATCTTCTCTTATTCAAGAACACACACTTTCGAGTTTAAGGATGTCTCTTAACTTTGTCTCGAGTACTTTAGTATGACGTAGTTAATAAACTTGACTGAAATTCTATTATGCCGGCAGATAGCACAGATGTTCATAGTTCAAGTGTTTTATTTAACCGTGTAAGATATTTTTCGTTGAATTTATCTTAGGTTTTACACTCTATCTGGGTATGGAGTATCATATAGGAAATAGGAATGATTCGATTGATAAACAGTGCTGCAGTGCTGAACTGTTCCAATGTGACTGTTGGTGATTGTTTTGACTATGTGTAACCTAGCTCTTTCTGTGTTATATAACTAAAGGTCAATCTTATGAACAATACCAGTCTGGTGCACACAAATTTTAACCTAATTACCCCGTAATTTTCCGTCTGTATACCCACAAACGAGGCAACTACTTCGGAGTCATCTCCGCTAGCTCGGTAGATCTGAGCAATCGTGTCCGTTTGACGTTTACGACGTGGTTTACCCCCTCGTCCGGACCGAGTAGCGATTACTTGCAGGAAGGCTGCCTGTGAAAAGTGAGATTACAGAGAAACTAAAATGGACGTAGATTTTTCATGAAGGTTGAAATTTAGAATCTTTGTGTCTTCGTTTTTATTTTATTTTATTTTGTTTTAGCAGGACTAGTAGTAAGATGACCTCCAGTTTATGGCGTTGTAAATATTCTATAGTTAGTCAACAATTTGAGACAAACATTTTCTTTATTGCCTTGGATCTTGGATCTAACTTTGATATTGTCCAATATTTATACTTTCATTCTATTTTACCTAATGATTGTACTACTTTTGTCATAGATACGTTTGCCATATTGTACTCTTTGTTGCAATTCAAAAGCTTTAATCCCCCATAATTTCGCGGAGCAAATTTTATTTATCAACATTAAATTTAATCCAACAAACTTTATAGCATTCAAAATGCATAGGTACAGTATGTTTTTGCGGACAGTCAACAGTCTGAATGGCAGCGGATAGCTGAGCAATTGTGTCCGTTTGACTTTTATGGCGCTATATATATTTACCGCCCCTTATCTGCCGACCCACATCCCATGTGCACAGATTATGTACTCCGATACTACGTTTAGCGTGTAACGACCTCTTTTGTCCATGTTGAATGTAATGTTTTTGTTATTTTTTGTTAGTTAGAATTTTGAGCACGTGTTGGCTGTTCCTGTAAATATAGTCCTAAAATTGTTTGTTCGTCATGTAACATGACGAACAAACAATGTCATGTTAAGTCTCTTAAACGATTCTAATAGATACAGTCAACCACCCCATGAACTTAACATTTTGAAAATAAATAGGATTGATGGCTTCTAAATTATTTTAATCAAATAACTAATCGTTATAATTTTATTTATTTGCAATTTAGGTACGATGAATTAAAGAAAGAACACTGTAAATAAGGCGAAATGAATGTAACTACGCGGAAAGTAATTTTGATGATTATAATTGTAAAATATGAATAAAAGGTCGCAGCTTGATTTGTAATAATCACTATAATTTCCTTTTCTCATTTCACTGATTCGTTCGTAGTCGTTTGTGGTTGTTAAAACGTTTTTATGGCTCCTATATTTCGTAGACTAAATCACTTGCTTAATTTCTTTATTCCTGTTTAGGTGTTACAAATACCGTTTAAGTTTCGTTATTACCTATTCAAAGTTCAACAACTTTTATAATTAAAACTTTCTGGAAGGAAAGTGCAAAGCTTCCATCACCGATTTCTTTCTCATTTAATTTTATACTCGGACTCTTCGATAAAACGAATGAATATACGGTTGATTGAAATTTTCGTTTCCTCGAAAAGGATTCAACCCGCGCTGGCGTTGGGGTTGGCTTCCTTTTAAAGCGGGCAATATCGATTCAACCGCCGCGGAACATGCCTTAAATCACAAAAAATCTCTTCCAAGCTATTTACCATTGCTCGCTGCAGATCATTAACTCAGCGGGCAAGTGAATCGTGCGGGGTGCGAACTCCGAACATAACCTCCCCTCACGACATTTTTCGGCGCATTAGAGCGATGACTATAAAACTTTATTTACGAGCGGCATATGAATGTGTGCCCTTTTTATTATGTTAATTCCGTGGCGAGAAGCTCCAGCCATTCAGCTTCTAATTTACGGCTCGCGGTGACAACCGACTCCTATTGATAGATATGCTCCGATACTCGATTCCGCACAATGCTGGATGAAATGTGTTTCCTGCGGACCAGGTAATCGTATAAATCAGTCTCGTAACTCGGTTTTTCGGTTACACACGCAACGCATCCCTATTTCGAGAGACAATTGGGTTTGCCAGGTGTCTGCTTACTGAGGCTCATCCAATTTTAGGAGGTCTAGAATTCCTAACCACATAACCATTCAATGCGATTTTAGTTTCTAAGGGTTTTAAAATAAATGCAATTTATTCAGAAACATCTTCACTACTTGGTATAGTGCATGCACGACAAAGATCGCCATGTTTGAATGTTTGTTTTTTTTACAATCCGAAAAGCACTTGTAAGGTGTAAAAAAAGTTTGTAATCCTACAGTAGCGGCCTGCTTTTGCGGCCTTCTCGCATTTATTCAAATAATAAAAACCAACTATTCGATCCCTGTTTCATAAAATAATCTACCTCTACAGGGTATAAAGTACACAAGTTGAAGGAGCCCTGTCATATAAGTACCTAAAATAATGTCTTAAGGGTCCATAATATGAAAACAAGTTTGCGGGGGTCATATTTTTATATAGAAAAAGTTGTAGCCACAAAAATCTCATAAAGCAAATAGTGGCCACTTTAGGCACTTTTGCCTACCACTACTACAACAAACTATATTTTACTGAGGTTTTTGTTTGTAAATAAACTATAGAACCTTAGCTTCAATATGTGCATGTCATAAGCGAGCAATAAATTTAATTAAGATGAGGCCGCCACTTGAAGTTTATAGTCGGCTTAAGCGCGTTTTCATAGGCACTGTATTTCTTAGAAAACTCCACGCATGTTTATAATCGATTTAAAATATCGTCGAAAATAATCTTTAATCCTCTTAGGACGTAGGGGATGTTTTGAGCTTGACATGAGTTTACGCAAACGCTTTTGAGAATTCGGTCCCGACGAGATAACGAGCACAGTTTTCCAACTCAGAGAACCAGAATAGAATTTAGTTACATATTTCTGTTTAGTAAAACGAGAACGCTCAAGGGAGGTATGTACGGGAACATTCTTTTCTTTCCTATTCTGTTGATTATTAGCTCTTTTTGTTGTCGTCGCTTTGCGTCTGTTTTGTGTTGAATTGGGTACACACTCGTGGAATCATCCCCATGTTTCCTGTCATACGCTCGGATCCTTGCTTGAGATTTTGGGAATTGAATTTGGCACGTGTTGGTTTGATTTGTTTTTATGCAATAATAATTTATGTATCTTTTCCACTCTGGTTCTTTTTTTTATTTGATGCCAGTCGACACTATTTATACACACTACATATAACACCTCACAGTAAAAATGTTGTCCTCGCAGTAAAATGGCTGCTCGTTAATTTTTGCTTTAATTTGACACTAGACAATAATTGCTTACAGAAATGTATTGATTTTTAGTATTTTTAATGCGGAACACAATCCCGCATGAGCGCGGTTGTTTTGTGTTTTATGTGTGATGCGGGGTGGGTCGGGTCATCATTTGTGCAATTAGCCCGGCGATGGCACGTGAGCGGTGAAGGATCGATGCTTGGGCGGCGGCGGCGGCGGGCGGCCGGCGGCGTCCGGCGCGGGGCGGCCGGCGAGCGCCGTTATTCACAAACCGGTGTAATTGCGAGCGTGAACAACTAATGGCTGCCCGCCCCCGATCCTCTGCTTAATGGCCCGTACGGGTTTCATTACAGACCGCTTTCCCCGATGCCAAAATTTTAATCTGAAAAAGTACTCCGGGAAATTCTGCGCCTTCTGCCATCGAATCCGGACTCCTTAAGTGCCTCGGTATTTTCGCTTATAATGGACATTAAACAGCTTTTAGGGATCGTTTAGTGCTTCATTCGGCGATAACGACGTCGCGGTGATAAGTAGAGTGAATGCGATACGGGTGTTTGAGACCAGGTGAAGACTCGAAGGGTTACGTGTATCTGTGCGAGGCGTGCACGCGACCACTCATATCCCTCGGCTCGTCGATACGGGAGCGGGCACAAAGTACCCCCACACACGTAAATATACAGCGCTTGTTTAACTACGCGGCTTTAGCTGAGAGGTTTCCTACATCCGATTTTTATTTTTACGATGCGACGGCAGCGATTTTATTTCGAGTGCTTCCCGATAATAGTGTGTGTTTTTTTCCTGTCGCCAATGTAGAAAAAGAGAATTCCCTCTCAACGTATAGGATGGAGTGAACACGGTTCTAGCTACACCAAACATCAAAGCTTTGTGTTTGCCATCACGAGGGTGCGCAAACATAATTCCATTTCATAAATCACATTGTTACAATAAATCATTCTTCGTTCGTTTTAACGTTGTATAAGGTTATCACGAACGATTCTTAGGTATTATATTAAATTATTTCCTTCATTTCTCTCAATATGGTTTCGCCGACGAAGTGTATTGCAATTGCAACACAGAAGCGTCGAGACGTAAAACGCTTGCATGAATACTTTGACTTTCAAATGGGATAAAATCTTTTGTATATCCCTGCAGCCTTTGCACGTCAAAATGGAAAATTCCAGACGTGTCCAGAAAATGCGGCGGTAGGTTCCCGTGGGCATTGGATCCAGTGATATTCGCGGGTGTTTGCGTATGTCTGGCTCAGAACTGTCGGTCGTTACAGTATCTAGTCGCTACGCCGAAAATGCTCTTTGCTGAAACAGACGTGGCAATCCAAGGATTTTGATGAAAATACTTTCTAAATGGTCTTTCAATTCGTTAATATGAATTGAAAGTTATAATAGCGTTATTCAAATAAACTTAATAATTAAGCACTTTTGAATCGTCTTTATTTTCCTACCACCCATTCCAGTCTTTTTTAACTAACATGAAGAACGGGCACAAGAAACTTATCAGCTTTAACATAAATAAGTAACGATATTTGCAAACTTAAATATATCGTTACAAAATACAGTACAACAGGATTATTGGCAACAAAGTACCTATAGTAGCAAGTTATTGTAACATCATTTCCACGCATTTCGATCTTTCAGATAAACGTCTACTTTACAATAACCTTTATCAATTAGCGTCTTTTTAACATGGTTTTTAAATTCATGCAAAGGAAGATCAAATACTTGTTGTAGAACATTATTAATGAAGGCTATGCCTTACCTATAAATAAACCTAACCCAAAAACTAGAGGTTTCATTTATATACCTATAAATGAAACCTCTAGTTTTTGCAAGCCTAAATCTTGGAACGGCAAGTTTATTTTTATTTCTTGTCCTTCCTATTATCGTTGTCCTTAGCAAATGAATCACAGTGTTTCCTAACATAAATTAAATTTTCATTTCAATGTATTGGCCTGCCAATGTTAATTTATTTATTTCTTTTAACAATTCTCTCTTAATAGGTAACAAAAGTGTATGACTTTGCCAATTTGTTTTTCGTTGGTATACCTAGTTAAAATTTTCATGAAATGTTTCGTTTACAGAAATAAAATCATCTTCCCGCGGCGCTCTGTTGTTTTAAACCTAATCCCACTTAGGTGTTCAAAAATTTGCCTTTATTATATTTTGATTTACTGCCATACGTACACGTTCTTTGTCTCGACAACTATGCTCGCCCCCATACATCGCATGTCTGGGTGGCGGCGTTGTTTGCGGGTGTCGAGTCGGATCTGCATAACTACCGGCACTCGACGCGAACTGCGCTCACGCGACCGGGGGATTAGTGGGCCTCCTCGAGTATCCTGTAGGTTTATTTGTTTTATACTTTTACGGTGGTAATGGTGCAGCCTGTATTGGCAATATATGAAGGGGTGTTAAGGGGCTATGTTAAAAATTGTAAAATAGATAGCCATGAGGAAACGACGTGCGTGGAAGCGTGACCGATTCGGCAGATTTGGCGCACAAATCACTAAATCAATTCGTCGTAAATAACTATAGTGATTAAAGAGAAATGCTTCTTACACGATTGAGAATATTGATGATACAAATTATTTAAAGCAAATTCAACTTGAATACCTAATGTTGTTACTAAATAATTTCGAACTTAAAAATTTTTAAGAGGTATTTTCAAAATAAAATGTATCGAGTTAAAATACGTGTCTGGAGAAAGATAGATAAAAATATATACACATCAACTTTGTCTAGGGATACAGGTGTTATTTTCATACAAACGAGATAAATTTGAAGCCTTGGTTTTCTGCTAGTGATATACCGTGCTGTGATCTGATGATGGCCATCCATGAAGTGAATGGAGGAGATTCAGATCGCTATACACACCCAACTGATCTGATCAGCATTCTAAAAGATTAATGGGTCAGAGTTCTCAGTTTGAGGATCATTTCCATACATTTTCATGCTATTTTCGCGGTTTTTTTAACATGTCCTTTACGTTTTAAGAATGCTGGTCAGATCAGTTGGGTGTGTATAGCGATCTGAATCTCCTCCATTCACTCCCTGGATAGTCATTATCAGATCACAGCACAGTACATCCCTGGGAGGAAACCAAGGCTTCAAAGTTACCACGTTTGTTTTTAAAATAACACCTGTATTCCTAGACAAAGTTGATGTGTGTATCTTAATTTCAGATCTCTAAGATCTTTCCACGACCTACATATAGCATTACATTAAAAAGTGTACTTTTTTTTACGTATCCCCCTTAAGCGCATTCATTCGGTACTGCTACTGTGCCAGACAAGATAGCTTTTGAATGTCAGTCACTTGGCTCTAGGTAGGAGTTTGCTTCCGAGGTAACTAGTTTAGTTGTGCTTCTTTTGCCTTTAATAGTTAGACAAAATATGCAGATAAGTAAGAATTTTCTTGAGTTAGCGAAATGATTATTTAGTATTAGTAGATCGACATTAATTTGTAAACCCTGATTTCGAAAACATGTTTTATGATTCCATAAAGAAATAGAATAAGTTTAGGTACTATTTCTTTAGTAAAGCATATATTTTTTATTACCAAGACTTTGTTTTGCAAGAACGTAACTTTACTCCACGTTGAATATGTACTCAATCTAATGAGAAAGCGCCATTCCTCTTGTCGCAATTTATTTCCCAAGTTACCTCGTTTCAAATAAACAAATGTGCGATTCGTCGCGATGTTTCAGATAGATCGCATTGTTTTATCTCGTGGTGTTTGTGCACTTCAATGCCAACGGGAAACTTAATCGCGCTAATTTTCAACGATAACACCTAAACTAATTCGTCACCATTTCAGTTTCAGAAAAATGCTCGCTTTAGTTTTGTTAAAAAATTTAAAGCTATGCCCAGGGTGCCTAGGATGCCAATCTTGGACCATTTAAATGAGTATTCTAAAGGAAAACCGAAGATTTTTAGGTAATTATAACTAAAATGACAACGTAGTGGTTTTAGTTTTAGGTATCGTTCGGAATTAGCGAGATTGGGCCCTTGAAATTGAAAGTGGAAACTTAATTTCATGCTGCTGATGGACCAAGAACTGATGAAACAGTTTTATGTTGGTAGCACATAAGTGGATTGTGGCTTTATTTGCTTTACCTCCAAAGTTAAGGACGGAAACTCTTTGGTTTTAGCTTGAACCTGAACTGACGTATTTGTGAAAACTTTGATTTGCGGAGTTTGTTAATCAAGTAAAAGTTTTTACTGAGTTTTACGGGAGTGAATCTAGCTGATGGAAGACTGTAGATTGAATTTGTTTTATTGAGGTACTACATTTCAAAATTTAGTGTTTAAGCTTTCTGAAACCATATTTACCAGGCTACTAAGTGCTATTAAGGGCTATTAATTGACTAACTGACTCAAATCACAGTAATATTCGATTGTCTTGTTCAAATGTGAGTGAATGTACACCTCTCAAGCTTACGCGTTCACTAGACATGAGATAAAACACTTAATGAATATTAGCGCAGTTTTATTAAATGTAAAGTGGTAATTAGTTGGTATATAGTTTGACTTTTTATTTTCCTGCAGTTTCGGCACCTTTGCATGTTACGTGACCACGGGGGACTGAAGACTGATTGAATACCAACTAATTGCCAAAGTACTTTCAATAAAATCGCGCTAGTATCCGTTGAAAGTGTTTTATTTCATGTCAGTGAATGTGTTTTGGTACAACGTTAGTCGCGAAAACAATAAGTAGCTAAGATCTTTTGATCTCGAACAATCGACGCTTTCCTTGGCACATTGATTCGTATCACACAAATCACCATTATAGACGTATCCAAGTTTAATGGTATCGGTTCAACTTCACAACTTCGCGACTTCGCTAATTAGTGCTTCCCTCTCTGTAGGTACCCTTTGGAGCGAAAGAGACAAGAGTTGTTGGCAATTCTCGTATCGGCTTCACAGCCCATTAGCTTCACCAGCTAACTTGCTTGTAGAATGTGAGCTCGTTATTGTAACTCGCTTCATATTTATTATATTTCATTTCGTGACAATATCTTCGGTGTAATACATTACGAAGTCTGCGCAAAGTCTCATTGGTTGGGGGTTGCCAAGACATTTTGCCTGCAATTTAATGTTTTACTTGTGGTGCACTTTATCCTTTTTCGGATCAACGGTTTTACTGATATTTGTGTGAATATTCATGGAAAAAAGTAATATAGCTATCACAGAAATGTCTGGAAACGTTGCCTACTTATTTTCAATGTACAGACTACAGATTGTATTTTACCATTCAGTATGATAAAAACTGTTATTTCAAATCAGTGTCTCGAGTATAATATGATTTCTCACGATATCTAAAAGTATGGAGAAGTAAAATTTGCGTTTCCCAGTAAATTAAACACTTACTTGTGTCACTCAAAATGAGCTCGGGTGTTTTTACTATTTCAGATTTGGTATCTCAATTAAAGTTGTTATTTTTTTGTATTTACTAAATACATCTTAAGGGTGCATCGCGCGTCCACTAGCGCTGCCAATCAAGAAAAAATCACAACGACTGAAAAATATAAAAACTAGCATAAGCTATCAACTATTTTTGTATGCGTTAAGTGGCCACTTTAGACGTTAAGCCAGGTTTTAACTACACAAACACATTTAAACAAAAAAAAACACGCATACAAAAATAGTTTATAACTAATACTAGTTTTTATATTTTTTAGAATTTTATTTTACATAGTTATTTCGTTGTAATGATTTTTTCTCGAGTGGCGGCGCTAGTAGTAGTAGAGCTAGGTGGGCCCTTAATATTATAATATTTTACCGTCGTCGTTTAATATTTAAGCTAAGCACTCAATAGTTAACAAGCATGTCCACATTAACCCTGGGATGTGTGCTGCATATTCTGTGTGTTTATCTGCAAGCAAGATGTTAGGGGCCGAGCCCACAAGGCGACCGCTCGTCTGCCGTAGCAAGTGGGTCAGCGCGCGTTTCCCCGCGTAATCTGGCCCGGGTTTTACTCTAGGGCTGCCATACTACAAAGATAAACAAACCAAAACCAATACATTTTTCAGGTCATTGGAAGAACTACATGGTAAGCAATGACCTGCATATATTTACACTGGACAGGCTTATGTCAAACTGTTTTTGTGCCTATTTGATTACCGCCATGTTGGCGCTGTAGGACGTAGCGTGAGCATAGCGTGAGGGACATGGTACTAAAGTTTGAAGTCTGGAGAGACCATCACGGCAACCATTTTCATATTGTACGTCAAAATTAGTTCTTTAGACGCACGCTACCTAGTGGCGTTTCAAATAGGCACAAAAACTTAGCTGTCAAATCATACAGACAGCCAGTCCAGTTAAATAAAAAAAATTTTTTCATTGCATTGTGTATTAAAGTAATCTGTGGCCGTACTTCTACTACCGACTCCAATCGATTAACTTATTATACTACTCATGTTAAATAAAGCATATTTTTATTTTTTAATTTGATAAGATATAGTAAATATACCTACTTACTTACTACATAAAATTAGTTGGTGGAAAATATCAAAATATGCCGCTTCAATATATTAATATATAAAAAAAATTAAAACTCAATACAATTTATTAATTTCAATGAAATCTTTGTGAGGTTTATTTTAAAGGCTTATATTTATTTCCAACCAAAGCTTAAGTGCTTATTTAACGAAATCAATTTGCATAAACGATGCCGTTGTTTCATTTAAATGGACACTGCACGCAGGCATATAATAAAGTTCTGGATAAGCTCTTTTACGTTTTATTCTCGATTTTTAAGTAAAATATAGTTTACTCGATTGTTTCCGATAAAATTAATATTTATACTGTAATATCATTACATTAATAAAGATAATCACTTTAAACATGCTCTATATCAACTGTCATATTCATAAAAAAGACATGTGAATTTTCGATATAAATTATGTACTTAGCATGTAATTAAGACGAGGGCGCCATTTTGTTTTTGAGTGCTAGGCCCTAAATTTTGAATTCTCCGCTTAGTCCAGTCTTTCAGTGCTACGGGAAAGCTCTCTCTTGTAAACGTGTTTTTTGTCCATGTTTTAAGCGAGCATTAAATCTGTGTTGTACTTGTACAACCCTACCACTAAGCTAAGTGTGCCCTAGGCGCTCGCCCTTTCCGCTTTAGTGCACCAACCTATGCACTAAGCAGTTACAGCCGACCTTTGTAGCCGTCACTCTGCATTTATGGGTTGGAATTTGAATGTTGTCTGCATAGGTCGTTGATTCACCAAATAATGGGTTGGATAGCTTTTATTAATTGCTATTTTCGTAGTGTTTGTGTTTTGTTTGTTGTTTATGACGTTGAAGTATGATGATTTATGCTTATAGTGTATTGATGATGCAGTGAGATTTAATGAAATTATTTTACTGCTGTTATACCAAATGACATTCTTCTTTAGTTTAAGCACGCTCATCGGTTTATTCTTAGTCCGCGGATTCGCATTCGCAGGCGTTATTCAGAATAAGGACTTTACAAAGTGACATTTAAAAAATAAAAATAGTAGTTATTTGCCTCACTAGCGTTGATAGAAAGAGAAGTGTCAAAATTGGCTTTTAAAAATAAACGGCCTGTACCAAAGAGCGCTAGCTGGCTGACATCTGCTCAAAGAGAAACATTTTAGGGTTACATCCTGCCTGCCTACCTGAGTACTCTTCGAAGCTTTAGTAAAAAAAATCGCATTGACACATTTTTATCAACGCCATCTATCAAGCCTACAGTTTTTTGTCATCTTGAAAAGCCCTCATTTGGCCAGTAAGTCCATATAATAAAAATAATAATAATAATAAAATACACTTTATTGCACACATAAAAAGAATTACAGAAAGAAGGACAGTTACAAAGAAAAAGCATACAAGAGGCGGCCTTATTGCTAAGCAGCAATTTCTTCCAGGCAACCCTTGAAAAATAAATAAATAAAGATAGGACTTACAGGGGAGTGGGGTGCAAATATTAAGAAAGGAATAGTGCGTTTGAAAGTAAATATATCTAAAGGTAAATACGAATAAACTAAAGGAGAATTAAATAAATAGTCAGACAGAATAAGAGGAAAGGAAATGACTTCTAACTCTATCTCGAAAGGAACTAAGAGTCTGAGCTTTCCTAATATCCTCTGGAAGAGAGTTCCATAAGCGGACAGCATGGACAGTAAAGGAATAGGAAAAGAAACCGGTGGAGTGTAGTGGAATACTAAGGGTAAGATTGGAAGAAGATCGTAGTCTACACTGCGAAGAAGAAGAAAGATAGGAGAAACAGGCTTTAAGATAAGGTGGTGAGGTTGGAAGGAACAAAAAAGTTTCTTTGTGACATTATTTTTTAAATGAAAATTCCAACTACATTAAAAACTCGATATTATTCTTCCTGTAAACCCGACGCTATCAACCCTGTGATTAATGGCGTAAGTCATCGCGAGTGTATTAAAGGCCCTCTCTCACAGTCGGCAGAAGTCGCAGATCTAGTACTAATAAATAGTTAGTTACCCCATCCATCAGGACTTAAGCCCCGTTGATCGACACCCTTAGATCACCATATTTTGTGAAAAGAGATGTGGTGTGTGGATATCGATAAGCCTATTGACTTTATCGATACTTAGGCCGTAAAATTCTTGAGAGATTGTTCATGCGTAGTAACGGAACGCACCCGCGTGACGTCATTTCGGATAGCTGTCACATTTTGACATATGACAGTTCGTTTTGTCAGACTAAAATTTCTCTCTGCTCACGCGTGTATGAAAGTTTTCGAACTCTAACTAAAAGCCGGCCGGTATTAATTTCGTGTGAAAAAAGTAGTGAAGAAAGTGAGAATCATATCAAGTGCTCCTCCATCCTTCACCAGCCCATTTCATCAGCCCACGCCAGAGGGTGTGTGCGCGACGTTCTGCTCATCATAAGTTCATAAGCGCCAAGGAAGAATCAGGTACCTGCATTTTCCTTCCCTAAACTGTTTCGCGACCACAGAGATATAAAGCTGCTAGGCCACATAATAAATAATAGTACTGCTACGTAATGAGACAAAAGCTCCAAAATCAATTTCAAAAAGTTATTTGAGTGTGCATAGCTAAAATTATCGATAGATCGATAAGCCGACAAGATAACGGTAATACTACCGTATGTACATACCTTACCTACGTACGGAACTATCCCCGTCAATTGGTAATGCGCTAGAACCTTGTCACATTAACATCCACGTCGACGTGATCCGCAACTAAAAATGTCATGAAACAAGAAAATTCTAATAGGTAATCTAATAGGTATATTAATCATTGAATTATTATTTTCAATAAGATAGGGTCTAGGTATATAAAAAATTTACAATTGTTTTTCGTTTTTGAGGTTAAAATCATGGCCGCCAGGCGCATTACCAATTGACGGGGATAGTACTAACTACGCTGATCCCAGATGAAAGGGTTGCCAGATAGTCGGGATTCGCCTGGATTCTCCCGGAATTTCAATTGATCTCCCGACTCCCGAAAATTCTAAAAACCTCCCGAAAAAGCAACTTTACCCAAAGTTCTCTAGAAAACAATAGTTAGTGAATGAAACTGACTAAAAATCGCGCTGCGCGGCTGTTTTATTTTGCTACGACAGGCAAGAGTACAAGTTTATTGGATGAAACTGATTAAAAATCGCGCTCCGCGGCCGTTTTTCTACAATAGACAGGCAATAGTATAAGATTAGTGGATGAAATTAATTAAAAATCGCGCTGCGCGGCCCTTTTTAGGGTTCCGTAGCCAAAATGGCAAAAAACGGAACCCTTATAGATTCGTCATGTCTGTCTGTCTGTCTGTCTGTCTGTCTGTCTGTCTGTCTGTCTGTCTGTCTGTCTGTCTGTCTGTCTGTCTGTCTGTCTGTCTGTCCGTCCGTATGTCACAGCCACTTTATTCCAAAAGTATTAGGACTACATAGTTGAAACTTGGTAGGTAGGTGTATTCTGTGAACCGCTTTACGATTTTTACACAAAAATAAAAAAAATAAAAGATTAAGGGGGGGCTCCCCATACATGGAACTGAAACTGAAAATTTTTTTTTCATCAAACCAATACTTGTGGGGTGTCTATAGATAGGTCTTTAAAAATGATATTGAGGTTCCTAAGAATATTTTTTTTCAAAGTCAACCGTTTGAAAGATTTATGCCGCCAAAGTGGTAAAATGTGTGTCCCCCCCCCTTTAACTTTTAAAGTAAGAGGGTGAAAAATCTAAAAAAAATATAAGCTATAGATCTTAATAAACACTTTCAACGAAAATTAGTTTGAACGAAATATAGTAATTAGTTTTCAAGATATAGTACATTTTCCAAAACCGCAAATATAACTTTGTCATTCATATAAACACTTTGAAAAACAAAGTTATTTTTTCAGACGAAAAATGATAGCGGTATTAAAATATGGTATGGTTAATGTACCTACGGAACCCTACTGCGCGTGGCCCGACACGCACTTGGCCGGTTTTTTTTTTACTTTATACAGGCATTTAAGTTACATATTTATTTCTCCCGACAACAACCGCGAAATCCCGATATTTTCAAATTTTCTCCAGATAATTTGGACTTCCGATCTGGCAACCCTAGATGAAATGGGATAAGGACTAGGAGATGATAAGTAGATGATATGCATAATTATCGTTTAACGTTGTACAACTGTAATTTTAATGTTACGAATATACCGTCGTAGGATAATCGTACAAATCGGATCTTTACAAAAACTCTAGTATGATTGCAAAAAGCCGGATAATAGGAATCTAAGACAGATATTTGCAATCGACCGGGTAATGTTTAGGATTTTTACAAAAATCCAGCGTATCTTACGTAAATCGCGAATGATCATAATTTTGCGCGCGCCGATTGGATGATTGAGCCGAGACGGATGCTCCGATAAGCTAACGGCTACCTATAGTCTTCTAGTAAAAGTCATGTTCTGACCAATCAGACTAAATCGTCTCTAAGATTATCCAATCAGCATTCAAGTTTCCAATTATCTGAAACATACTGGGATTTTTACAAAGGTCTTAAAAATTGCTCGGATGATTACGAAAATCTATCTTATAGATTCCAATTATCCGGTCTTTTACAATCGACCTAGGATTTTTGCAAAGATCCGGTTTATACAATTATCCTACGACATATCGATTCAAAAGCCATGTAACGTTACAGGACTACTCCATTCCAGGGTTACGTAATTCCTGTGGGAGCTGGACCAGCGTTTCGAATTTGTCAGTCCCGTGGTTCGGTTGCTGAGAGAACCCTAAATTGGGAATTTTTTATTTAGTACAGGGGGGGTATTACAACCTCTTAAAACTTGACAGGTTTATGAATTGCAATAGTTACATCTCTTTCTCGCTATAAAGGTAGCAAACAAAAGAGACGCATTGATAGCCATTCAGAAAACTGGCAAGTTTTAAGAGGTTGTAATACGGAAGCTGGAACATATTTTAAAACTTGTAGCTACGAACTCAAATTTGTGTTCTGTTATGTCTAACAAAACATAATTAGTTTTTTTTCTATAATTTCGATGTTACGAAGCCTGCATTGAATGCGTTCCATTATTTTATTTTAAAACCATCATTCCTAATTTATAATCACTCTTACAAAACAAAGAAAACACAGTTACTATGATAGGATACTTTCAAAATAAACCGCTAGTAAAAAAAGAAAAAAATGAGCGAGTTGAAGAATACAAAATGAATCTGGATTCAATTTAGGTTATCATGCGCTTATGAACGTCAAATAATCTTCATCGGTGGCTCGGAAAATTACCTCCACACAAAGATGACGCGACGGGAAATTTTAAACAGATTCTTCAAAATTGAACTTTACTTCTCGCGTTATAAATGCGAAAAGCGGAAAGCGTGAGAAATACTTTTCGTGACACCAAGAAGCTTGCAGATTTTGCTGTTGCTTGCAAAAGTGAGATTCTCGGAGTTACAATATTGTCTGATATTCCACTGTTTAACCTCATTACTAATAATCGGTGTATAGCACTGACGTCCATGACGTCAGTGGTGTATAGTCAGTCATTCATTACGAGTAGTTTGAATAGTGTTTTGTCTTTTTTTATGTCGCAGACAGTCGCAGTATACCTAGTAGTAGATTGACAGAGAGTCTTCGGACAATGATTTGAAAAACCGGCCAAGTACGAGTCGGACTCGGGCACAAAGGGTTCCGTACCAAAAACGGCAAAAAAAAAAGTTTGTTTTATGGAAACTATTAAATATTTATTTTATTCTGTTTTTAGTATTTGTTGTTATAGCGGCAACAGAAATACATCATCTGTGAAAATTTCAACTTTCTAGCTATCACGTTTCATGAGATACAGCCTGGTGACAGACAGACAGACGGACAGCGGAGTCTTAGTAATAGGGTCTCGTTTTTACCCTTTGGGTACGTAACCCTAAAAATGTAGACAATAAAATTTAAACCTTCCTTAATTAGCGACTCTTGAGCGGTAGACCCGCGTTTATGAAATTTTCGAACATTTTTCGTAATGGCTGAAATATATTTTTTCCCTTTATCTCCGCCGCCGTTTTGAAAAATTTCGAAAAACTAAATCGACAAAAAAGCCCATATAAATATTGAACCTGCTCACAAAATTTATCAAGAATCTGTTGAAAAATGTGACCTGTAGAGAAGCCTCGCCTCGCGCTCGCTCGGTCAATAAACAGTAACGAAGCCGAAGTCATTGTTTCTTCCTTTTCCGACAAAAATCTTCAAAACAACTTGCAGTCAAAACACTCCTTAAAAATAATATAACAGTATCGTGCATTAGATAAAAAATCTAAATTTTTGTTTAAAAAAACTCGTCGTGGCTGCAGTTATCTTGTCTCGCGCTCGCGGTCACGGCACTCAACTCAACACAAGCAAATAGCATACGATAATCTAGTTTTACATTCAAACTTGCTTTCATAGTAGTTAAGTATTCGTCAGACTTAACAAAATCCGCCATTCGCATTCCAATGTGTCTGAATCTTAACAGTTATTGCTTCATAGCGGACCTCATCTCTTGGTTTTCATTGGTCGTTAAATTCGAACGTTCTCTTGTCCCAATATGGTGTTTTTATGACTCTTTAATCTACATATATAGGGGTGATGCCTGCTTTATAGTCAGTGTTGATTGACGTTTCCTCAGCGAATACGTAATGGACGGATGGAAATCCAACGATTAAGTTGAGGACGTTGAGGTACAGATGCCGGGCTCTTTCATTCTCTTGCCAATATATATGCCGGGCAGTATAGCTGACATTTTAGCAGATATGTAGCACTGAGCTGAAGCATGGTGTTTACAATCTCTCAGTATATTTCTGGTTCTGGTATTGTGATCGGTGAAATGTATTTATACGATGGTGAGGATGATATTGATACAATCAATAGGTTGTGTTATAATAAATTGTAGCTTCCATTCAGGATAAAGCCATCAATAAGACTGATGATTTGGCTTTGATTACGCTGAAGATTGTCGTTTTGCTGTCATTTTTTTCATCGGAGACGTACCTACCCTAGTCATGACGATGTAAAAATAATTTTCAACACACTTGCTCGTAAAGTGAGCCCTAATACATCGCTTTTAGGGCCATAAACCGAACTATAACAAACGCGTGCAATAATATATAAAACACTAGTTGGTTATAGAATTATCCCTACAAAGTTAAAGAGGTACCTTACTGCAAGTTCTATGCGAGTAAACAGAGCATTTTCAATTTAACAGGGTAATACAGTTATTGTTTTAGTTACAACAAAGAGGTTTTATGCCGCTGAAAATTCATTTGCATTTTTGGAATAAATAAATGTGTAGGTGTTTAATTAAGTAAAACAAATATTTATTATTATCAAATTATTTCTTATTTACAATATTTTGTTAAAACATATTAAAATATAAGCATTTTATCACCTAAATTTATAATTTTGAAGTAGGCTGTATGCTCACTAACCCCTTTGTTCGCAAAATATTATTGCATTGGGCGTGTGAAAAAAACAAAAAAAAACCTGCGCGCCTTTTCTCATCATGATTATCATTTTGTTTTTGTCGTATTTGTTGCTGTGTGGTAAATTATTTTGTTTTTTCCTCGCAAATGTGTTGAAAAACGTCGTATGAAACTCGTGAGCTCTTACTTATTGCACACTCGGCTGAGTTACGCCCTCGCCTGCGGCTCGGGCTGCAACCTATAGCCTTGTGTGCAATAAGTAACCTAAGCTAACTTGTATCATAATGTACTATTACGACAGAGGACAATTGTTTGTCACTAAATAATGTATATGATTTTGAGCTTAATACACTCTTATGTTAGAAGTAAAATGAAAACTTAAACGACCTGCTGCTGACCCTGGTTTGCAAATTGCAACAAATCAAGCGAACCAGCGATAACAACTACAATATTTATATTTCCTGATGTTTAAAACATTTATGTATACGGAATAATATGTACTACAGAAATAACTTCATGTCATTGACATCTCTAGACGTTATCAACCTTTGTCAGAATGTCACATAATATTCGCTACATCTTCAAAAGCATGTTATTTCAATGGAATACGGTCTGTTATCGTTTGAGCGTTAATCCTATTTATTATAGAGGCCAGTCACTATGAAGTATGGATGTGAAGATCGTGACTGCATGAATGGAGATGGGAGGAAATGGTTTATTTTTATGGCAACGTTTAGACGTCTTGTTTCGTGTCACTATACAATGCGACCACAGAAATAAGTAACATATGCAATGTACGACAGTACCAAAAGATGTTTTTGATCTTATATACCTTAGAATAATAACACCTAGAACGATAGTTCTCTACAAAGCGCACTGTCAAAAGTGAGGCAACTAAAACAGCCAAAATGGGTCCGTTTTCAGATTGTTATTCTACATTATTACCTAATCATACCGATTAAGTACAAAACAGTTTCAATTTTCCCACATTTATAAGACTACTTACTATATTATTGGGTTTCAGTTACGATTAGTTAACGTATGAAGGATTGAAAACTAAGCCATTCTGGCTTGGTATTAGTTGCCTCACTTTCCATACGAGGACACGGCTTCTAGGTAATATAGGTTTAAAAATAGCATTGTAAATGCAAAAATCTCAAATTTAAAAACGGCTTCTAGGTGTTATTCTAAGTTATATACCTACTTTGAGAAGTTTTTTTTATCAAAAAGTGTGCTGTGTATTTTACTTTTCTTCCTGAAACGGAAGTTGCCCTAACAACATGTCGGCTCTGCACTGTGTGGCACTAATTAATTTTAGGTATGAAACAAAACAGAAAAAAGCTTGCAGATTTTCTTGCCACTTTTCTCTTCAATCAGATCAAGGACAAAATAATTTGGATTCCGAAATAAAACCGCGTTGGTATTCGTAAAACTTTTTAATTTCAAATTATTTTGATATTATAAAATAGAGCTGCACTAACTATGAAGGCTAATTGAACTAGATTCGCGCCCGGTTTCGCTCGTTTACATTATTCTCCAGCCTCATTAGTACACGCATCGGAGATGCACTAACGAACACGCCATATCGACCCATTTTCGTTCCCCTTAGGGTTTCAAGTGCATTGTTTTTCTCATTTAGCTGTAGGAATAATTTAGTGAATGCTGTTTTTTCACGTACCTAATGAAAACTGTGAAAAAACTGTTTTGTTTTTGTTTTTTTGCGTTGTATCAGAAGTTTCTAGTTTTGTTCTTGGTTACCCAGGTATATGAGAAGTTATTTTAAGATAATGGATACACCTAAGTTTAGAAAAAATCCTTCAATGGTATTTGATTTTTTTTGTTAAATTGTTAAGATAGAAATTAATGTTATCTGACCACCAAGTAACGCTGTAGGTAGTAGGTACTATTATTTTCCATGATTTATTATAATTAGGGCCTGTTTCATCATGAAAAAGCAAGTTGCGAGTAGCTTTCTTGACAGATAATTTCATTTGACAGTTGTGATATGAAAAATATGTCAAGCTAAGCTACCGAGGAGCTCGGTGGCGCAGTGGTTTAGCACCTGGCCCAGCGATTGCGTAAGTTAAGCAACGTTCGCAAGGGTCGGTCATGGGATGGGTGACCAAAAATTTACTATCGCGAACTCCTCCGTGCTTCGGAAGGCACGTTAAGCCGTTGGTCCCGGCTGCATTTGCAGTCGTTAATACTCACCAATCCGCATTGGGCCCGCATGGTGGGTTGTGTTGTGGCCCGATCTCCTTATCCACCCATTAGGAAGGCCTATGCCCCAGCAGTAGGGACATCAAAAATGGCTGATGGACAAGCTACTCAGAACTTACTGTATTCTTTACAGTATAAGTTTAAACGTTACTTATAATACCTTAAAATTACGTTTTAAACGTTTATTCATAAATTCGGGGAAAATAAACTGAATTGGTAATAAATAAACAAAAAAAGTTGTTTTATTGGACGTGAGGCATTTGTAAAGTCATAGTGTTACAGCCGGACATTAGTGCCATTAAAGCTGTAAAATTAAAGTCGATGCTTAATGTGCTTTGGCACGAAAACCTAAAAGTAGGTAGGTATGTACAAATGGTGCCGTTTTGTTTTCCAACATCGCCTCAGTGTTTATAAAACAAACTTTAAATACTAGTAATAATCTTCTGAATGTTTTGACGAAATAAATATCTTTTAATCTTGCTTTTTGAACAACTTGTTCACCGCGTTTGTCATTCTCATCTCACTGACACATTGATAAAAACTAACATCCTTACTGTTTTTGTCTTATTTACTGTCTAACTTAACTTTTTTTCTAAATTATGAACGTGAAGTGTTAAGCACTTCTTATCACTATATACACCGAAAAGGGAAGTCTTTCCAACACTCTGTGCTCAGGGACCGGCGGTTAAAACTTTAAAAACAAAAATATTGTTATAATGAAATATAAATTATAGTTCACGGTTTATAACAGCTATTACGCTGCATATTGAGCGAGCACTGAGCTTCAATCCTCGCCGCATCAACTTCATACGCAGCAATGGAGGCGGGCGCTTCGTCAAACTTACAATTTTCTTTGATTAGCGAGTTTCCCCTCCGCTTATTATGGTGCGTTCAAAGGTGAAAAGTTATACACGCGCGAATCAACCGCTCTCTTCGTAACTTTGGAATGGTATTTCATTATAAATGTGGAGTTTCTTGAAGGAGAGCATGTTTCGTCAAAATAGAGGGTCTCTACACCAAGTAACATTTCCAAGTCTTCATCAAAAACATGTATGTCATTGACATAAGATTTCGTTAACAGTCGATTTTTAAAACCTTAAATACATACATGGTTTCAAAAGCGAAGCATTACTTTTCAGCTAAAACAGAAAGCAACTTTGTAAAACTCTTTTGCTCAAAAACATATCAGCGATCCAAACAGGAGAAAGGCGGCCATTTTAGACCGGGCGATAGATAATTCAGCTGGCGACAGTTTTGGGCTATATTTCATGACGACGGCGCTTAATGGAACTCGGCAAAGGTCAGTCGCGATCGAAATTATTGCTGGAGCTTAGCTGAAATACTAGCAGGTTACTAGCAAACAAGAAAAACTTATCATACTAAAGAAATGCTGCTAGACACCGTGAATATAGTGTGATTTAACTTACTAGTATTTACAGTTATTGAAATCTGTTATAAAGTTAACATACCTAATACGAAA
Organism: Agriphila geniculea; assembly: GCA_943789525.1. NCBI lineage: Eukaryota > Metazoa > Arthropoda > Insecta > Lepidoptera > Crambidae > Agriphila > Agriphila geniculea. The sequence continues at coordinate 4,004,878 of OX038881.1, forward strand.
GATAGATTCTAGTCTAGATAGATATAGAGACATCATAGGAAAGGAAGCTGAACTGAACTTAATAAACATGACTTGTTCTTTAATGTCAACATTAATCAAAGTATAATTTTCAAATTATAATCCCTGATAGAACTTCCAGTTAAAGAGACAGTTAAAAAATAGCCAATGAATCGTCAAAAAGCTTTTCCAGGCTCATTTTACAAAATGTAAAACTGGTAGCGATCTTCCTATGACCTTTAAGAAAGTTGTTTAACTTATATAACTAACGATAGTTTAAACCAGTGTAGATACTCGAGCCTATAAACAACAACTTGAACAGATAAACAAACTTAACTAATATATACGGAGCCGATGCAGCTGTTTATAACAACACAGCGTCTACTTATTGCAGTTATAATTCTCCATTAGCACTGAACTGACGTTATTTATGCATCGACTTCTGTTTGCGTAGTAAATCTTTATCCTATAGCGATAAATCTTAAAGACCAAGAGACAAAATATTAGAAACTGCTTATTTGTAAAGCACTAAAGCTTTTATAGATTTTATAAGCAAAAAGAAGTAAAATCAAATGTGAATAAGTACACACTAAAGTTGTATTCGGCATATCCTACAAATATTTGCATTTAATGAGATAATTTTGCTTTCTTTCTTTGATAACATAGTTCATAGTAAACAATTGCCGTTAGTGGAAACCACGTTATGTATGCCTACAATAGCAAGAAGCACGTGCTGTTTACCTTTAAATCTTTTAATCATTTTTAATACATCTACCAAGAACTACTTAGCAAATAGTGCTGTGATCTAGTTCACCATTTATAAAGGTGAAGCCTGTCTCGCGCTGTAATTGTTTGTTTTCCATAGACTTATCTAATATTCCATCCAGCCCTTTGGTGCTTTCCTAGTATCCACTAAAACTGGCTGCCTGTTGTTTTATTCAAACCAATTAGTAGGTGCTTCCATTACGAGTGCTAGGCTTTAAGCATTTACTAACCTGCTTTTTTGATTTGATTTAAAAGACTTATTGAATTTTAAAGCTTGTAATTGATTCATTCAGATGGAAATTTTGTGAAATATAATCGTAGGTATGTCTTTAAAGTTATGTATTCTGTGTGTTATTCAATAAAGATGTTACTCAATTACTGATCCCTTGACACAACACCAATTATAACAACCAATTTAAAATCGATCACCGAACAGAATTCTCGAATATACTGTTATTATGCCCAATTTTCACGTCGAAAGCGTCTTATTTTGTAATAAAGTTTAATTACTCGTAATTACTACTGTGCGAACGTTGGGTATTTGACAGTCGTTGGTGGAATTGTAGCTAGGAATATATAAAAACAAATTATGTCTCAATCAAGCTGTCTACATTTGCTTTTCATTCACAATACCTAATTGTGCTTAACCTTAAATTTTTATGACAGAAATAGTATAACGCTCATGACAATGCTGTATCGCGGCATTTTAAGCAACTATGTAAATTCTTCATTGAAAACCTGAAGCATTCTCCCAAATAGACCATCTCTGGGATGTATGCTAACATTATGCACGCTCACGTTCAAATTCTAAGCGAAGCTTTGTCCTCTAACCAGCTGGTAAAGTGAACTCTATGCGTTATACAATAAGGTTGATAGGCATTATTGGGGAGCTCAATCAAATCATTCCGCGTCACGATTCAAAAGGACCGCGCCTGAAGTTGTTTTGAATGCTGGAGGAAGTTGCGATGTACGTGCGATCTCGGATGAGGAAGAGCTATTTCAATTTTGGGAAAATTGGTGGTGCGGGTAACAGCGTCGAGGTTGTTGTTGTTGATATTGGGTACCCCTTCTATTAAACTTAAATTAATGTTGTAAGTTACTAACCGTAAAAGATAACTAAATAATCATAGCTATAGCTTTGCGGACTATGGTCTGTGTTAACCCTAGAACACTTTTAGAGTACAGACTAGAACTGTTTCCCTTTAAGCCGTCATAACCGACAACTGTTTTCATTGCGTTGCGATGGTATGTTAGGGAATGCAACGGTTTTAAAATCTTTATCAACATGCAATAACTGTTATTATGAAAGAAAAGCTAAATGATCATACGTTAAATAGGTATATTTCAGATTTCTTGAAATTTTTGATCTCTTATTTGCATATGGACTCCTCTTTGAAGAGCTCAGTGGCGTAGTGGCTTAGCGCCTAGCCCAGCGATTGCGAAGGCTAAGCAACTTTCTCAAGGGTTGGTCATGGGATGGGTGACCAAAAATTTATTATCTCGAGCTCCTCCGTGCTTCGGAAGGCACGTTAAACCGTTTGCAGTCGTTAACACCCACCAATCCGAATTGGGCCCGCGTGGTGGGTTATGGCCCATCCTCCTTTTCAACTCATAAGGAAGGCCTGTGCTCTAGCAATAGGGACATTAAAAAATGGCTGATGGTTAGCCCCTTTAATGGAATGTTTAATCACGCTACAACTGTGACCCCACCCCGAACGCTCGATTCGGCGTTCTTGCGGCTTCCTCGCCGAAATTAAACCGAAAGGAGTAGCGAATACTCGCAGTAACTTGAGTGACGGCAGTCGCAATATCAGAGATATCATGTGATATCGAGTATCTAGTGACGCGGGGCTTCGCGTGCGGATATGGCGGCGGTTTGCGTGAACGTTTCCTGCGATTTCAGTTGTTTTTAGGGTTCCGTACCCAAAGGGTAAAAACGGGACCCTATTACTAAGACTCCGCTGTCCGTCTGTCTGTCTGTCTGTCTGTCTGTCACCAGGCTGTATCTCATGAACCGTGATAGCTAGAAAGTTGAAATTTTCACAGATGATGTATTTCTGTTGCCGCTATAACAACAAATACTAAAAACAGAAAAATATGAATATTTAAGGGGGGCTCCCATACAACAAACGTGATTTTTTTGCCGTTTTTTGCTCGCTATTAATAACGAATGCAGGTAGACAGTTGAAATTTTCACAGATGATGTATTTCTGTTGCTGCTATAACTACAAATACTAAAATTAGAAAAAAAAATAATATTTAAGGGGGGCTCCCATACAACAAACGTGATTTTTTGCTGTTTTTGGTACGGAAACTTTCGTGCGCGAGTCCGACTCGCACTTGGCCGGTTTTTTTAATTGCCGAGTGACGGATGTGTCACGGATTAGGGAAGGCCGCATTTGGGTTAAAAGTCACGTTGTGTGATTTTGAATTCGTGATATGGGCTGTTGAAAGCTCAGTTCACTTACCAAGATAATCTGTTTTAAAATAATCATTCGCTGAAATCTTGACCAATGAATACACAAAGCTCAACAAAATATCTCATCGAAATCTAAAATGACAAATTGTTTTGTTTGTCTATTACATTTAAACCGCCTCTGTGGTCTAGTGGTTTGCCCACCCGTGTAAGACGCAGGAGTCCCAGGTTCGATTCCCATTGGCGGTACAATTTGTACTTGGTTTGGTTGGTGGTATGGCTTATTTCAAGTCCGCCTGGTTAGCTCCCACCATTTTACCTGTCTGACGCCATAACTATTTAAAAATTGTTGTGTTCCGGCAGTCAGAGGTAAGATAGCCAGTTCCTCAGTGATGAGGATTCCGGGTGTAGTGCGCTTCCAGCTTCGGCTTTATCGTCACTTAACATCAGGTGAGGTGAAGGCCAAGCACTACCCCATTGTGCGTAGAAAAAAAGACATTGACATATATTTTAATTGTAATATATTTTAATTCCGTGTTTATTTTTGTTGCAGGTACTGATGATTCAGAGTTAATCAATCTACAATCTGGTAAGAACATAAATGGGTCCCTTCCTTAGGTCATTTTAATACTTTTGACATTCAGTCGGTATTCAGAACTTTCACTTAAATTCAGCACATTAAATAAGTAGCGTTTATTTACCCAATACAGTTATTTGGGAATGTAAGGGGTCTGGGGCCCAATCACTCAAAATTATTCAAAACTAGCGGCCACCCGCGACTTCGTCTGCGTGGAAAGTTTTTTTGCGATAGCAATCTAAGGTATACCTCAGAAACAATATTTTTTTTGGGCATAAAAGGTAGCCTATGTCCTTCTCTGTACCCCTGACAATGTGTATGCAAAATTTCATGATGATCGGTTCAGTAGTTCAGACGTGAAGGCGTAACAAACAAACAAACAAATAAACAAACAAACGGACTTTCGCATTTATAATATTAGTAAATAATATTAGTAAGGTCTAGCGGCCACCCGCGACTTCGTCTGCGTGGAAAGTTTTTTGCGATAGCAATCTAAGTTATACTTCAGAAACAACATTTTTTTTCGGGATAAAAGGTAGCCTATGTCCTTCTCTGTACCCCTGACAATGTGTATGCAAAATTTCATGATGATCGGTTCAGTAGTTCAGACGTGTAGGCGTAACAAACAAACAAACAAATAAACAAACAAACGGACTTTCGCATTTATAATATTAGTAAGGACTAGCGGCCACCCGCGACTTCGTCTGCGTGGAAAGTTTTTTTGCGATAGCAATCTAAGGTATACCTCAGAAACAATATTTTTTTCGGGATAAAAGGTAGCCTATGTCCTTCTCTGTACCCCTGACAATGTGTATGCAAAATTTCATGATGATCGGTTCAGTAGTTCAGACGTGAAGGCGTAACAAACAAACAAACAAATAAACAAACAAACGGACTTTCGCATTTATAATATTAGTAAATAATATTAGTAAGGACTAGCGGCCACCCGCGACTTCGTCTGCGTGGAAAGTTTTTTTGCGATAGCAGTCTAAGGTATACCTCAGAAACAATATTTTTTTCGGGATAAAAGGTAGCCTATGTCCTTCTCTGTACCCCTGACAATGTGTATGCAAAATTTCATGATGATCGGTTCAGTAGTTCAGACGTGAAGGCTTAACAAACAAACAAACAAATAAACAAACAAACGGACGAAATTTAAGGCGAGGTCTGCAGCTCTACACGTATTTAAGTAGATCCTGGCTGTACTGTACCTGCTTGGACTATGTTTGATAAACTACAAATAAAAAGTAACCCATAAGGCCCTCTTCCCCGCTTGGCGGTATTTTAAAATCATTACGTCTTTTGTTTGTCGTTTTGTTGCAAGGGTTCGAAATTTCGTATTTTTTTGACGTTTGACTTCTTGGCCGCGCGCGGCGGCTTATTTCGTTTATCCATCCTGAAACAGCCACCCTAAGGTTGATAGATACTCAGGAAACGCGTGTTCATCTATCCACAAACCACATCAAACTATGAAGTGTCATGGGGTGGATTGATGAACACGCTGGTTACGGTTTTGGTTTTATCGTTCAGAATTAGCGCGATTGCCTTGTACATAGGGTTGCCAGATCAGAAGTCCAAAATATCTAGAGAAAAATTGAAAATGTCGGGATTTTGCGATTGTTGTCGGGAGAAATAAACATTTAAAATAAAAATGTTACTTAAATGCCTGCTGTATAGTAAGAAAACGGCCGCTCAGCGCGATTTTTAGTCAGTTTTATCCACTAATATTGTAATCTGTGGTTTCATCCGCGAAAATTATTGTTTTCTAGAGAACTTTCGGAACAGCTGTTTTTTCTGGGAGATTTTTAGATTTAGCGGGAGTCGGGAGATCAGTTGAAATTCCGGGAGAATCCAGGTGAATCCCGACCATCTGGCCACCCTACCTGTACACGATGACCACGATGTTGTTTGATGGACTGATGGATTTTGTGTTAATGCTCGTTGTACCGCGCCTCTTTTGTTTGTCATCATTTTTTTTGTATCCGTATGTAAAGTCTGTCCATCCTTACTTGTCTTATTTGGTAAACAATCTTCACCCAACTCTTTATTGAAATAATCATTTATAAAATACAACAAATGGTTTTCCACACATAGATTACGAAATAAATTGTTACTAAATTAACAACAATTTCATAAAGTTACTAACATATTTTTAAATAACGATTTAAGTATAAAAGACGTATGACAACTATCAAAAATTGTTTACTAAATAAGACAAGTAAGGATGTCAGAAGAAGTAAGAAGACAAGTAAGGACTTTACCAGTATACATGTACGTGCGTTGTCTGTTCATTTAAAAACATCGTGTGCATAAAACGTTAATCTCATCAACGTCTATTAAATCAATTAAGATCGAGATCGTAACAATTAATTATGTTACAATCATCGCGATTTATAGGACCCATGTCTAATCTGACATGTGTCATGTTTGATGAATTAAATTTTCATCTGAAACGTCTTGCTGATTAAAGACTTGTTGTTGTTGATTGCATCATGAAATGGAACTTATCAGCTAGCAACAAGTTAACATTAAAAATTACAATGTTTTATATTTATCTTGCTCCTTTAGTCTCGAGTATGTTTTCATAAAAAATGTTTCAAGTTTAGCCTTCTTTATATGTTTGCAAGTTTCTTTATATCTTTTCATAAAAATCTAATAGGTACTTATCATTTAGGAAATTTAAGGGGTTCTTCTAGTTTGTTTGATTGAGGGTTACAATTCTAAATTATATCGATTTTTTTTGGATATCAAAATAATTATTTAAAGAATCCACTTTCTTTCGAACGCTTAAATTCACGAGTTCTACTTCTTTTTCTATGCGATGGAATGTATTGGACATAACCACGCCTTATTTGCTTAGAGTGAAACGCGGAAATATGCGCTTCGGGCGAGACCATAATAAAGCTATAAAAATATAGGGAGCCTTCGTTGCGTGGACTGCAAATCAGGGAGAAATTTTATTACACAAAAATGAAAGCAAGCCAATTTTTGTGGCAACAATTTTTAACATAACACTTTTTTACAAGTAAAAAACAGCGTACCCTGATTGCAATTTACTGTTGCCTACGTACGTACGATACTAACGCGTTCTCCTAACAAAAGACAGATTCTCGATTGTCCTTACGAACCAATTTTGACAAGAATAATGCTCAACATGTTCATCGATTGTTATGATGACGAAATTATAAAAGTACTAATTGGTGCGGGTTCGAGTCCCATCTGAGAAGTCTTCAATAAGTTTGTAACGGTGCGCGGTGGTAATACCTACTAGCGGCCGCCCGCGGTTTCACCAGGCAGCGTGATTCCCGTTCCCGTGGGAATATCGGGATAAAAAGTATTCTATGATTTAATCTAGGCTATCTACTATCTGTGTGCCAAATTCCAACCAAATCCGTTCCGTAGTTTTTGTGTGATTGAGGAACAAACATCCAAACCCACAAACTTTCACATTTATAATATTATAGTAGGATCTTTGATTATGATTAAAATAAAAGACCTTAATAAAGAAATAGAAAACTAAACCTTTGTATGAGGAAGTTTTGTTTTCTCTCTCTCTCTCTCGGCTCTCGAAAGACGGAGTGCTAATCCATCAGACGCACGTTCAGAAGCGATCGCCGATGGCGTTAAGCCCGCCTCGGACGTTCTCAGCGTATTTGCAGACGTGCCACCACAAACAAGTCGATAGTTTGTGCTAGAGAACGTCCATGAAGATTATGATGGGCTGAGGAGGGGATATTTTGGAAACTATGATATTGCACAGGGCTTACTCAAATGGCCATTCTACTAAGATTAACGCAAGAAGAATAGAATGACAATGTATGGAATTGGCAGTAGTTAACGTTAGCTTTATGTCATTCCCATACTTTGTAATTCTATTCTACTAGCGTTATATTAATGGCCATTAGATTAGAGGGCTGGGCTACTTGCACGATTTGCACTTACTTCTAACTTTTGTTGTATTGTGGCAGTTTCTTTATTTATTTCACCTTACTATGATGATGTCTTATTTAAATTATCGTCGTCTAAATTATACTCTAATACATTGTGCTTGTACTTCTCAATAAGTGCTTTTACCTGAACAATCACAAATCCCAAAACCAATACACTAACGCTCATTGTATTAAGATCTAATTTACCCCAAACCCCAACATAAAGACGCTACGATTCTGTCACAGGAATATAGTTGATAGCTCCTGTTTCTGGTTTCATGTATTTGTGGTGGCTCAGTTTTCCATAATTCAAAGGCTTATCTCCCTTAGTTTAGGATCAGCAATATACGTGATGCAGTCTCATATTTCGTGGTAACACGACTCGATTGTGCCGGTTGCTTATTGTGTAAGCGTTTGTATGGGAGCACGTTTATAGTTTACGGATATATAATTTGGATTATGTATTCGTCTTTATTCTCTGGGTGCACGCTTCGGATTTTCTCTTCCATATTTCTAATTTCAGCTGTATTCAGCTGTACGTTTACTATTACTAGTTGTATATAATGTATATTCTAGTTGAGTAGTTCTCCAGGTTTTACTTACATTCTGTCTGTTTATCCTTATACTTGTTTTATTTGGTAAACAATCTTCACTCAACTCTTTATTGAAAAAAAAATATTATAAAATACAACAAATGGTTTTCCACACATAGTGACAATATGGTTTAATAAAACAACATATTAAAAAAAAAATGTATGACAACTGTCAAAAGCAGTTTTCTAAATATCACAAATAAGGATAAACAGACTAGTTGGTTGTGTGTGGATGGACGACGCTGACATACGATTCAGCAATACACTCAGAATCGCATTGAAGAATTGGCTGTCTGTCAAATTACCGTTCGTCTGCACGGAATTTGCGAGATAGTATATCCCTCGGTATAATGTTGTGCAGACTTTTATCACACCAGTAGATTGTTGAAGTCGTGTGTAGTGTGTAGGTAGGTATGTTGAAGTTAAAACAGCTTCTGAAATAAGTAAACAATTAAAAACCATGTTACACTAATTATTGCATTCAAATAGTATGGTTGCAATTACACTGTCCAAGCGTAATTGTTGGTTTGACAAAGTATTTAAATGCTTGACGTAGCTGACTACGTTTAAGAATAAACTGGTATACTTATGTGATATTGTAAAATAATAGGTTTATCATAAAAACCAGGCTTAATTGAAAAAAAAAATGCTCCCTTTACGTAGGTACTCTCAGTCAACACAACACTTAAATTAATTTAGCGTTGATTATGTTTGGTCCAAAATTAGCTTAATTTTTTTCAGGAAAAACTTAACATAAAAGTAAGCACAAATACAGCAAATTATTCAAGGGATACTTTTTACGTAAGGTAATTAAGTATTGTAAGATTCTTTTAATACATTCACCCGTGAATGGGGCACTCGCCGAAGGCGCCTGTCTTGACGTGATCCCAGGAGTAACTAATTGACATTTAAGTAGGAGACAAAATTTAAAAAAAAAACATTTATTTTATGTAGAGATTTTCGTACTGTTTATAAATAAATGAAAATTGTATCTAGGGTAAATTGTAAAAATAAAATTAATGACAACGATTTTTGATCGTTGATGTTGATTTTGATTTTTGAATTATCTTACTTCATAATATACAAATTTTGGAAAATAAACTGCATCTACACATATTAGTAGGTACTACCTACTAATATGTGGCGAGGGGTGAAATTATGGCGAAGGTAAGCCGCTCTACAAAAATGATGAAAAATGTAGTGATCTGCATAGTGGATCAGTGGGGTGGAATTTCCAAAAGGTAAGCCGATGGGAATCGGCTTGTATGGTCCCTTCGCCACTGTAGGTAGGTACACTGTTGTAAGACTACGTTTCGGTGTAATTATCCGTTTGACATCAGGTCAATTTATTTCTGTGATCTCGGAAACGGCTCTAAGGCGGCATTACATGGTCATGCAAGCGTCAGTCAATTTCCATCAGTCATGAATTACGTTTGACTGATTGACTGATGGAAAGAAGAAATTACATCATGAAACCATCAGTCACTACATTACACGGTAGGTTAATCGTCAGTCACAGCCCGTGACTGTGGTTAAACTGACAGCAAAACCTACCGTGTAATGGGTGCCTAACGATTTCGCTGAAATTTGGTATAGTACTAGGCACGTATCTTGAAATTTTTTTGACGGAGTGGGGATAAGTTCGCCCATGTGCTCTTGTGAGCGACCAATAGCGCGCGCCCCTGTCCCGCCGCCCGCGCCCCTCATCGCTACGAATACCCAAAATACGCGTTTCGCGCAATCCCCACCCGATTTCAAGTTATGCCTCGTACCGGGGGTATATGGGGGTTTTCGGGGGAAAACAATCGATCTAGATTAGTCTTATGTTTGGGAAAACGCGTGTTTTCGAGTTTTCATGCGTTTTCATGAGTTTTTCTTTCGACGCAGAATATGGTCGCTAATTTCGTCCTGCCGGCCACTGTCCGTCTGGTCCAGCGGGTTAAGACGCGGACGGCAACAAACGAGTGTTACGGGTTCGAATCCCGCTCGGTGACTTACTTTTGTTTTTTTTTTTATATGTTTAAGTTTATATATAATTTTTAAATTTTTATTGTTGTTAGACAGGTTTAAGAAAATGTGATTAATGTTCGAGATAATAATGTAGATTATCACCTAAACACCACCATATTAATAAATAGTATTAACCGAACAAAGCTCGGTCGCCCAGATATTAAATTAATTAATTACCATGATTACATACATCGAATTATTTACATAAATCCAGTTTTTTATTATTTTTACACACTCAGGTACGAGTATCATTGCTAGACGTAGTAGCTATTTGGCTCGTTGCTGCCGCCGCCGCCGCTTTAAAAAAACCGGCCAAGTGCGAGTCGCACTCGCGCACGAAGGGTTCCGTACCAAAAAACGGCAAAAAATACGTTTGTTGTATGGGCCCCCCTTAAATATTAATTTTATTCTGTTTTTAGTATTTGTTGTTATAGCGGCAACAAAAATACATCATCTGTGTGAAAATTTCAACTGTCTACCTGTTGTTGTTTTTAATATCGAGCAAAAAACAGCAAAAAAAAACACGTTTGTTTTATGGGAGCCCCCCTTAAATATTAATTTTATTCTGTTTTTAGTATTTGTTGTACAGAAATACATCATCTGTGAAAATTTCAACTTTCTAGCTATCACGATTCCTGAGATACAGCCTGGTGACAGACAGACAGACAGACGGACGGACAGCGGGGTCTTAGTAATAGGGTCCCGTTTTTACCCTTTGGGTACGGAACCCTCAAAACAGTCTCCTTTTTCACTTATATCCAAAAAAGACGAAACGCCTTTATTTACTCTATTGAAGTCTGAACATGCAATGTAAAGAGATAATGTATTATTCCACTCTAAAGCATAGTGTATAGTGTAGTATATCCTGTACATACACACTACACATAGAAGCTGCGGCTTGTTCACTACAAAAACATGACTGATGGTGATGGCCGATGTGTTGTTAAACAAGACAGTCGAGAGGGCGCTGAGTGCGGATCGGTTTATCACTACCGGTGTTAGGTGATAAACTTTAGGCGATTTCTATATCCATTCTCTTTTTTATCTCTGCGCAGCAAAAGACCAAAGAAACTTTGATACTTAGCACAATTTCGGACTAAAGAGTGGAAGCTGCCTTAAGTACGAAATGAATTTCAGTTTTCACTACTTTGTGTGCACAACCAACGCACCAAACAGGCGCTGCCAGAATACAAGCGTCGATACGACATACCTACCTGTCGTATCGACACGAGCTGAGGCAGGATCCTTATTAACTTTAAAATATGTGCCATAATTTTTTTCCATGGTTTTTGTTAAATTGTAATGTTGACGTCAATAAAGACTCTCCCTCTCTTTCTCTCTTTATGATCTAATTTAAACCCAAAACGCAGAAGAACCTTGACCACAACTACGCTCAATTTCGCACTAACTCTTGAGAATATTACCTACTAGCCTCAACCCGCAACCACAGAATAGATATAAGTACTACCCGCAACTTCGTCCACGTGGATATACAAATATCCCCAGTAGGTAAGTATCCCTTTTACGCGCGACTTATAATAATGGGACCAGTTTAAATGATCTCCGTATGTATGAAAACTAGTTCTACGGAGAGTTCCTGTTTCCCTGGTTTTACCCACCCGAATTAGATGAAATATGGCGTAGATTTTAAGTTGGACTCTTGGTTGGATCCCAATCTACCAAACTGAAAATCCCATCAAAATCCGTTCAGTGGTTTTTGCGTGATTCGCGCACAAACATAGTCAAGTCAAAGTCAAATAAGCTTTATTCAAATAAACTTATAATTAAGTACCTTTGAATCGTCTATATTTTCCTACCACCCGTTCCAGACTTTTAGCTGACAAGAAGAACGGGCGCAAGAAACTGTAACAGCCATAAGTAACGATATTTACAAACTTTAATAAATCGTTACCAGATAATTACAACAGGGTGACAGGATTATTGGCAACAACATAGACTTATTGTGTTACTTCAACAAAGTATTTATAGTAGCAAGTTATGTGTTACATCATTTCCACGCATTTTGATCTTTAAGATAATCGTCTACTTTATAAATAATCTTTACCCATGAGGGTTTTATTTAACATGGTTTTTAAATTCATGCAAAGGAAGATCAATCACTTGTTGTGGAACTTTATTAATAAAGGCTATGCCTTTCCCCATAAATGAACCTCTAGTTTTTGCAAGCCTAAATCTTGGAACGGCAAGTTAATCTTTATTTCTTACATTTCGTACATATGTCTATATATTATTGTCTATTATGTAATATTACTGGAATGATTCTAATAATGATGATGAAAAATCCGAATAAGTTTACTTCTCCAATAGTTAAAGATGACGTCACTGACTCGCGCCACTCGCAAAGTTACGCGTGTGACGTAACGAATGCCCCAACTAATTGTACGCTGTCTCCCTCTCTGAATTAATTATCAGCCCATTTTGCAGCGACACCGAGGCTCCACTGCAGCTTCGAGTGGAACTAACAAACATCTTGCGCAGTCTGAGTGCGGACGAGTGCCATCGAGACTCGCTGCTAAAATGTGTGCCCGCCCATACGGTTATAATGCGACCAGCTTTTGTCTCAGGTGTTGATTAATTGAATATTGATAGATTCTGGTTTACGATCATGGATTGAATATGTGGATTATGTGGATCTCTAAGCTCTATTCCACACTCGAACCACAAGACTCAGATTAGCGTACCACCCAAGTTGTTGATATTCCAACTTCCATCCATCTGCACAAATCATTTTGCTAATACTTTTATAATGCGAACAGCTAAGGAGTGGAACAAGCTGCCTGCCGATGTGTTTCTGGGCCTTTTCAAGGCTAGAGTATAGGCTTTATCTAGGTGAGCATGCTCCATCGTATACTCACTTATTTTCAATAATAAAAAATAAGACTGAAACTTTGAATAAAATAAAAAATAAGACTGAAACTTTGAATAAAATAAAAAATAAGACTGAAACTTTGAATAAAATAAAAAGAGATCCCATAGGTTTTGTATCTACTCTACAAGTTTACCATAGGTTCTCGAACTGATATCATAGTTTTTTGACACTCAAAATTCAAAGTTCAATTTTTTTTTACACTTTACCTACATGTTTTCTTTTTTATAAATTCTGTCGGAAATATAGTGCCTAGCGTTGGAACGAATGTTGTTTCAAACTATCGTAATAGGCTTCGTAGTTCTATATTGAGTACATAAATGTCACTAAACTCTATAATTGTTATATCGTGGCTCCAATCGCCGAATTAATTATACACCTCGTACAGGCGCGGGCTTTGGTAGAATATTAATGTATTTGTTTACTGTCCTTGTTTTCATACAAAGGTAAACAAAAGCGGAGTGTGTTGAATAGTTCCTGTGTTGTGTTGATTTCATTGTGTTCTGATATGGAATTATTTCAATGGTGTAGTTATCGACGCGACAACCTTCGTGTCTGAGTAGTTTGAACGAACTGTTATTTGTTATTAGATCCTATTTATCAGGGTAGCACGTTTCTTAACTGACGAAATGTATAAATGTTACCAGTCAAAATTACCAGTCAAAACCTGATTCGGTACGCGCTTGTATGTTGTATGTATAGTAATGAATGACTACAATTCACTGCTAGTCAAAATAGATTAAAGGTTAACGCACATTTAGGCGGGTCGCAACGGGGCGGGCCGGGCCGCAGTGCAGCGCAAAATGCTCCTATTGCACGGGCCGGGCCGCATCGCATTGACGGATTTTGAGTACAGTGGTGCCAGCTTAGGGTAATTTGCCCTAGATTTAGGGTAAAAATTATCCAGCAGGGTAATTATTAGGCTATAGATTTTCCTACGGTATCTCTAAGGTAAATCTTGTGTTAACTTTACTCTTACAAAAACAATGTTAAACAAATGAGACCCGGCCTTTTATGCTTAGTCTAGTCTAGTTTTAGAGATATATAAAATTTTCAAAAACAGCAAATATAATTTTTGTCATTTATACAAACACTATGAAAAACAAAGTTATTTTTGCAGATGAAAAATGATAGTGGTATTAAATAAGGTATGGTATATGGTAACTGTGGAACCCTACTGCGCGTGGCCCGACACGCACTTGGCCGGTTTATCATTTCTGGCTGTGGTATCTGTCAACCAAATCAATGCCAAACCAGAAGTCAAATAAACATTGCGAATTTTTAATTACAAAAAAGGGAAATAATGGCTTTATTTTAAGACCAAATTTAATTTAATCGTAAACAAGTTAATTATTTTTTCTATGGCGAGTGATACTTCTAATAAATGTGTGACATAAAATATAGTGATGCAGAGGTTACTTTCATTGTTACGTGCCATAATAATATTGAAAAATATTAATAAGTATTTTTTTTATTTGTAAAGAAAAAAGAACAAGTTAGGAATTTTTATCAAGGGTATTTTTACAAAATTATAAATATTCTATAATATCTAATATATCTATATCTTTTCCCCAATCTTTTATGCGACAAAAAAAAATTTGGGGTATTTTCGTATGACTCCTGATCGATAAATCCGCTGAGTCGGGGCGCAGTGGGGCGGGGCGGGCCGCATCGCACGCAACCAAAATCCGCGACGGATTATGCGGCCCGCTCCGCCCCGGCATCACTATGCCGGGGCGGAGCGGGCCGCATAATGCGATACTTCATATAAAATGTATACGAGCGATTTGAGCGGATTTTTGCGATGCGGCCCGCCTCGCTGCGACCCGCCTAAGTGTGCGTTAACCTTAACTAGACAAAATGCAATAATATATTTCTTGTAGTGTTGAACCACTATAATTTAAAGATTGTGTTATTCATATTCCTGATTTGACATTGCTATGGTTCTACATGACAGTTTTAACCGAGCTCCAAAATCTTCACGCAAAGCCGAGTTCAATAGAGGACACACACGCCAGGTTATGCATGACGGTTTTGACCACAGGCATAACCGAGCGGCAAGGTTCCATGAACAGGCATGGATAACTTCACAGTTTTGTCGCATACACGCTAGGTTATGCATGACGGTTTTGTCCACGGGCATAACCGAGCGGCAAGGTTCCATGAACAGGCATGGATAACTTCACAGTTTTGTCGCATACACGCTAGGTTATGCATGACGGTTTTGACCACGGGCATAACCGAGCGGCAAGGTTCCATGAACAGGCATGGATAACTTCACAGTTTTATCGCACACACGCTAGGTTATGCATGACAGTTTTGACCTTACAGGCATAACCATCATTCATTACCTTGCGTGTATGGCGGCTTTAATCTTAAAGCTTTTGAACTCCCTCCCAGCATTTTTTTAAATAAAACTCATATTCAACTCTGTACTGTTTTTGCCCAGCAAATCAAATACCTAAGTATAATGTTTCCCGGTGAAGGTTGAAATCTAAACTTTGCTTCTCAATTTCTAAAAGAATATTTTGTTCCTCATTTAAGTTAAGGATAGTAAGTTTGCTAAACTGCGTAGCCGAAAAGCAAGTTTATTTTTGGCAAAATAAAGTGGTTTCTTCCTTTTTTCAAAACAAAAACTTTTTTGGTTCCTATTCAATTTGGACTCGAAATCAAAATTCTGGTATGCTATGCTATGGCTCCACCTGCGTCTTAACGCATAGCTTAAAGCGTCAATCTAGGCGTTAATCAAGCAGATGTGGCCAAGACTTTAACGTGTTAATTTACAAACGATAGTACTAAATTTACATAACGCCTTAGCTAAATAGTAGTTGGACTTTACCATTTACGTTAACGTTAACGCAGGTGGAGCAGTAGCATTACTATTTATTTGTAAAATCAGGTTTATGCTTTGCTGCTCTGCTGCCACAACAATGGCCCAATGCGCATTGGTAACTGTTAGGTAACTAACTACTGCAAAAGTTGCAGGGGCCAACGGTCTAACGTGCCTTCCGAATTAGTACGGAGGAGCTCGACATACTACGTCTTTGGTCACCCATCCATGACCGGCTCTAGGGAAAGTTGCTGAACCGCCACACTTGCAGTCTGAATGCGCTATGCCTCTGCGCCAGCTGACTGTCGCCCATTAAGTAAATTCTTATTCTTTTCAATTTTATCAAGAATGTGGTAAAAGCTCTTTACAATACTTTGTTATATGAAATCTCAATCCACTCCTATTCTTATATCAATTTCCAAGTTGTCATGGATCATCTTTCATTACATGGCTTTACGAGTATAGGAAATCCCTTAGAATCGCAATTACTCAGTTTTATAGTAAATGTGGTAAAAAATCTTTACAACACTTTGTTATACCAAATCTCAATTCACTCCTGCTATTCTTATAGGTATCAATTCCCAAGTTGTAACGTTGTCACTTGGAAAGACGGTTCAATAAGTGAATCGTCTTTACAAGACCTGGCTTTACCTACGAGTACAGGAAATCCTTTAAAGTCACAGTCACTCCTTAGATCGAATACGGAGGGCCGTTTCCTGGCGTTCAAAGGTTTCAAAGGTCGCGGCGTCGCATGCATTTAAATGTTGCACGCTTCAACGACCGCCATAGACCTAATATTATACGAGATACCAAATTGACGCATACCTTTTTCCATAATCTTTCGTCTATCCTTTACCTACTTGTGATGTTATAAGAGTAGGTATTGCTTATGAAAAAGTTAAAGTTTTAGTAGACGCCATGATAACAGATACTTTTGTAGTATTAGCAATGAAGGTGTTTATTGCAACGGACATGTCGTGGTGTGGTACTCACAATTTTTCATTAGGTTTATATGTAACTTTATCATTAGCTTTAGGTATAATATTTAGTCCCATTCTTTAATCTGTTTCATATTTTTCCGATTATTTTACTTATTTATAAGATTTTATAAGTTGTGTAGAACACTTGGGCTGACGAGATAAATCTAACCATATCTTAATGATAAAAATCCGTTCAGCCATTTGAAAGATATGAGGTTATAAAAAAATATTACATATAAACATAAATACATACAAGATACGCGCGAAAAACATAACCCTTCCTTGCAATCGAGTAAAAAATAGTCAACACGAAATTCCAATTTGCATTATTGCATTGATTTAGTTATACACACATCAACTTTGTCTAGGGATACCAGGTGCTATTTTCATACAAACGAGGTAACTTTGAAGCCTTGGTTTCCTGCCAGGGATGTACTGTGCTGTGATCTGATGACGGCTATCCAGGGAGTGCAAGGAGGAGATTCAGATCGCTTTACACACCCAACTGATCTGACCAGCATTCTAAAAACGTAATGGACATGTTTAAAAAAACCGCGAAAATAGCCTGAAAATGTATGGAAATCCTCAAACCGAGAACTCTGACCCATTAATCTTTTAGAATGCTGATCAGATCAGTTGGGTGTGTATAGCGATCTTAATCTACTCCATTCAGTCCCTGGATGGCCATCATCAGATTACAGCACGGTACATCCCTGGCAGAAAACCAAGGCTTCAAAGTTACCTCGTTTGTATGAAAATAACACCTGTATCCCTAGACAAAGTTGATGTGTATATTTTGGTCCTGCTTCATCGTCAGTGATCAGACTGAAGTTATTTGGTTCCGTTTGCTAATCCTGTGTATCTGTAAGTCTATGCCGCGGGGCTCGTTACAAGATGACATGCCGGCAGCGCTCCGCTCTGATCTTTTGTTTCGTACCTCCATTTAAATTCATCTGAACATTTCGCCTGCTTTGTTCCAGCGCAGTCGTCGCGATTTTAATCACTTAAGCGCGGCGCGTCCCTCGACGCTGATGCCACTTCGAATAAGGTTGTAAAATAAAACTCGCCGTAAACCAGGATTTATGCAGAGCTCATTATTTGGACGTCAGTCTCAGTGTTATGCTTGATTGCAGACTCTTGTAACTGCCAATTAACCAGATCTGTAAATTAAACGGTGGGAAGAGTCTTTTGTATTGCATTTTAATTTGGAAAGACGTATATCCGTTTTCTTTTACGATGAAATGAAATTACGGTCATTCGCAAAATTTATTGATTTCCAAAGAAATCTCCTATCAAAAGTGCAAAAGTATCCTTACTTATAACTGCAGTAAAAATAGGTTAGGATCTGATAGTGTAGTATTTCTGTTAATGCGAGGTGTCAGATTTGAAACTTGGTGCCATTGCTTCGCTATTGTAGGCTATTCTTTTTAGAAGTAATACCTTCTTGTATCACCCTGGTGGTAAAATCCTGAGCACTTATCCAAACAGACATCGTCGTCAAACCTATCACACCCACTGAAGGTAGTTACTCACACCCGTCGTTTTCCAACGTCAGTCAAAGCATGCACTTTATTCCAAGGGAGAGCGAGCATTAATAGGCATGAATTAATGTGCTGATCGCGTTCATACTGCACCGGATAATGCAGCCATTGCATTTTACCCACTGAGCCTGTAAAAAGTGCTTGCTTAACTTATGTAATAATTATTAAAATACACACGCGACTACACTTAATTGACTAAAGTCTGATGCAAGACGTTTCATTTAAACTCTGAAGCATAGAGATTTTTGATCATATACTTTACAACAACATAAGAATGTTATTTGTGTGGCTGTTACTAAGTATACCTTCGGTCTCGGTCTGTAAGTTTGTAAGCTTACTTATTACTGTTATGTATTATAACTTTGTCAGATAACATTGACCGCCATCGACTACCATACCATGACCACGACAAAAACAAAAATATATAAACAACATTACGAGCCTTAAAGGTCGAATATAGGCAATTGTTCTGGGATTGTCATAAATTTATATTACCTATATAGAAAACGTAATGTAAACATAACGAAAAAACAACTAGCTAGCTATAAAGTATGATATCCATCCATATTCAATGGTAAAACAAACCAAAATTTGAAATAAGGCGTTAAAGATGGCAACTTGGCAACCTATTAAAACAATGTCACTATCACTGATGCTAATCTGTGGTTCCGTTCCGTTTTTTGCCTTCTCTTCTATCTCTTCTATTTCATTCTAACTCTTCTATTGCTATTAAAATGTCGTTAGTTGTTATTAATTAATTCTGTTGACAAGATAATAAAAATCACATCAAGACAATATGAAGTAGACATTATTTAATTGTTCCTATTGTGTTATGCCAAAACTATTAGGGAATTAATTAATTGGGTGGCTGGAAATAATTAAAGGCTACTGTTAATGGGATACTTAAATACTGAACCGGGCAGCAATTTATTTTTTGGCCGATAAAATAACTAAACGGGCGACATATAGTGGATTACAAAAATACTTAAAAGCCCGTTTTAAGTAATTTTACTACATGTGGGCGACAAATAATCTAAATGGGAGACTAAAATACTGAGTGGGTAACTATTATACTAAGTAGGTAACTATGGAACTGATTAAAGCTACCCAACATGGTATTTTAACACGTTTTTATTAGGTTGCTTTCTTGTTTGTTTTTGTCATTTCGATTAGGATAATAGTCACCTTTTTTATAAATAAAATATATGCTAAATTTTAAATGTTTTGTGTGCGCTAAGGTTGTCGCCCAAATAGTAATTTGGTTGCCCTTTCTGAATAACTAGTCACTCAATTTCTATTTAAAGTCACCCATTTTTAACATCTGTAGTCGCCCTCGCTCCGTCGCCCACTTTGTATTTCAGTATTTACGCAGTACGCTGTATTCAGTATTTTTGATATCCAAAATGGGAATTTATTGTTACCCGATTAAATACTACCCAAACTATTATATCGTCCAGGTATTATTTTCTCTATCTCACTTTATACGCCGACTGGAGTAATTATGCATACTGTGCACATACAAATCCCACTGTGGCACCGTTCAATTAGCTCCCATTAAGAGCTATTTGTGTATAAATAGTTAATTGAAGGCTTGCATACTGGCAAATTGCAGCGGCCTGGGAAGGGACACGTGGCCTTTCAATTGTTTCCAACTTTATGCTAATTGTGCCGCGTGTTGAGGCCCAACTGGAACAAAGCCTGCAATATAATAACATGTCAGGGAATTATTACCTTTATTTTACTAGTGGCTCTGTTAGCTGCAGACCCTATTCTATACTCCGCCATTTTGAAATTTTTTGAAAATTGAATCGCCTAAAAATATCTATACAATTATTGAACCTGCTCACACACGAGAATCGGTTGAGAAATGCGACCTGTAAAGGAGAACAGCCGGACAGACTGACAAATGAAAGCATTTTTTCTCAATCTGAAACAGATACGCTTCGCTCGCGCTTCGCACACGCTCGATCTATAAAAAAAACAACTTCATGCTAATTGTCCGCGTGCTGAAAGGGCCCAAGTGGAATAAAGCATAATAATTATATGCAATGACAAGTCAGGGTCAATTCACAAAAAAAAATATTAAAAAATATAAGCGAATTTTTTTATTACGAATTTTATTATGATTTACGATTACGATTTTTTTTTTATTTTCTAGATAGCATGTGTTAGTAAAGCTTGATTAAGATTATACTACTTGAATCTACTAAAAGATTGCAAGGAACAAATCCTATGTCTTACAAGCAGTATAAGAAGATAGTTGATATAACGAAAAACTAAAGCTATATTATGATAATCAAAATTATTAAGGCACTACGTACTGTTAAGGTAAATTTTATATAAGTACCTAACGTCTAATTCAATTTGACCTAAGCTGACTGCTGACCCTTTATAATAAGTTGGTGCACTTTCGCCCGGTTCACTTTATACTGCAATGATGCACTACATAGTTACATACCTAGACTAATACACTAAGCTACACTTTCATTCTGAGAATGCTAGTCGGCGATAGTTTTCTAAGAACTCTGTAAAAGTGTCATAGTGCCGTTATGCTAAACTTTGTGGCGTAAAATTAAGTTGCTATAAATTTACTCAGGTGTTAAAGCGAAACAACTATTAAAATTATTATGTTCAGAAAAAATCTGCTAATATATTGTAGTAGTATTTTCATCTTATTTTATTTCATTAGCGTTCTGTTATCTTATTAAGTATATACTTATTAAGTATAATCTCTATTACTCAGAAATAACTAATTGCTAGTAATAAATACGAGTAGGTAGCCAGATGCTTTGTTGCTGAAAATAAACAAATTCAAATTATTACCTTTATCTACACCCATGCTTTAAATCCTCTGTAAGGAGTTCTGAAACAGCTTATTGCCATCATTACAATATCCCGAGCGAGAGTGGGCCTGCAGCGCCGCGCGCCCACGCGCGAGCGTTGCATTATGAAATTCAGTACAACATTATAACACTCTTGCGGAAGACATAATGAAGAGGAGGGAGAGGAAAGTCAAAGTCAAAACCTTTATAGAGGATACATATCATGGGTGTTTTGAATCCATATGTATTAAAATATTGTTTATTTCCCTGATAAAAATAAGAAAAAATAAAAAAATGGGTGTAGATAAAGTCTTGTATGCAACTGTACATAATTAGGTATTAAAACACTCATGTGATAAACCCACATTCGTGTTTTAATACCCCTCGTTATAGTACAGTTGCATAAATAACTATTATCATACCTATTTATAATTTATAAGGGAAAAAAAACTAAAGACAAATTGATGCCATGTTTTCAACACAGTTTCGCAATTTGTTATTATTTATTACTAGCGGCCGCCCGCGACTTCGTCTGCGTGGAAAGTTTTTTTACTATCCCTCGGGAACAATCCTTTTTTTCGGGATGAAAGGTACCCTATGTCCTTCTCTGTACCCCTAGCAACGTGTATGTAAAATTTCATGATGATCGGTTCAGTAGTTAAGACGTGAAGGCGTAACAAACAAACAAACAGACTTTCGCATTTATAATATTAGTAAGGATAAACGAATTTTCTGTCCGTGTTTTTATGAAAAAAAAAAAATCTTTTCATCAACATTTCTACATAAAAAATAATTATAACATTGTGTGTATGCCACAGAAGTTGAAATTGAATTAGAGGAACTCGAAATTCGTTTGCCACATTTGTTGCGAGACGTGTAAACTAATTTGCCATAATGAAGTATAACAAATTAATGTAAATTCGCCAAGTGCTTCTCAAGATTAGGGGAAATTGTTAAATTTCGCCGAGCCAAGCTCCAGAGGCAAATCTGAATAGTTCATCAAGTTTGCTCTCATCATTTTGAAATTAACGAATGAAAATTTATGTCGGAACGAACAAAATGGATGGTTCATCGGTATATATTTTTCAAGGGCCTGCGCACCAATTTGCTGGAACGAATTTAGTTTTCCGGAGATATCTTAATTAATGTTTGGTTATCTGAGAGGTTGGTTGATGACTTTCGGTTACATCGCAATCTTTTGTAGATAGATTTTGACTTCCGATTCAAAAGCGTCGCTATTTAACTTGTGCATGTTAGTCTGTGTAACGAACGATTATTTCATAGGTAGGCATGTTTTAGAAAAAAAACTTAAGTATATTCTTTTGAAGAAAATCTTTAAAGTATAATCCAGTCCCTTGAATACCTTAAAATGTTTCCTTTGTTTACATTTATTATCTTCAAGCTTACTCGTATAAACATTGGTAGCACCCATTAAAGTATTAAAACATTTATCGAAACATTATTCAAAATTTACCGTAAAAATTGTTTGCGTGGCGTTTATGTTGTGCTTAATAATTAACAGTACCTGGGCGACCGAGCTTTGCTCGGTTATTACTATTTATTGTAATATGGAGGTCTAAACTTGTCTTAAACCAATAAAAATTAAAAATATATTATATATAAACTTGAACATATAAAGAAAAACAAAAGTAACTCACCGAGCGGTATTCGAACCCGTAACACTCGTTTCTTGCCGTCCGCGTCTTAACCCGCTGGACCAGACGAACAGTGGCCGGCAGGACGAAATTAGCGACCATATTCTGCGTCGAAGGAAAAACACATGAAAACTCGAAAACACGCGTATTCCCAATCCCTAGATCGATTGTTTACCCCCGAAAACCCCCATATACCAAATTTCAGCGAAATCGTTAGAGCCGTTTCCGAGATCGCAGAAATAAATTTATATACATACTTACATATAAATAAATACACAAGAATTGCTCGTTTAAAGGTATAAGATTAACATTACACGCCGACCGCAATCACACAGTGCCGAGCGCAAGTTCATTGATTCCATTCACAATCGATGAGCGTCCAGATTGACATTTATTTTACACCAATGTGAACTTACTTCAGTCTATTTTCATTGTGACCTTTAAGTTCGCTTCATTGTGAGGATTAACGAACGCTTATAATAAGGATTATCCATAATTAACTTCGAAAACGTGTCGGGTTGCCGATATAATTAGGTACGTCGTTTCCAATAGTATCAAAAGGTTTAATTTGAGAAAGGATCTATAGTGAAATTAATAAACACGGTTTCTATTTAGAATTCGGGTAATTTATTTATCCTCTAGGTATGTTACAATCACAGACGATACAACAGGTTACAATCCAATATCGTTATTTAAACTCTATTTTCTATTACCAATATAAGGTTCTTGTCTATTACATACACTATTCTTCTTTACAGTTAAAAAAAATTTGAACGGGTGGTAGGAAAATATAGAAGATTCAAAAGTACACTGTTTAACCTTAAGTATCTTATCGCTAAAGGCTGGTTTACATTATCTTAGTATTTAGTAGAGTGCTTAGTAGCTTGCGAGTAGATTCGAATGCGAGTGCTTTAGTAGTTTTGGTGCCTTTCCAGTGACCGTTTACACGCTTCCAGTAGAGTGTCATTTTTGCCATACCTAATACCTATTATTTAATTCAATTACACGTCACGCGTTCACCGGCAAATGCACTCTACTAAAGACGCTACTAAAATGTCAAATTAACATGCTTCCAGTGCGAGTGCGAGTAAAATATCGCGCGGGGGGGAGCGGGCGCGCAGGGGGTGCTACTGGAAAGCGAGTACAAAGGCTACTAGAACGTTGCTCTCTTTAGTCATAAGATGACCGTTTACATGTTTCCACTAAAGCACTCTCCTAAAGCACTCTACTAAAGACTAAGATAATGTAAACCAGCCTTAATGTGGTATTTACACGGGTCGACTTTGCAGTTGACTTGCTAGTTGATTTTAATCAACTGGAGTTTTTGATCGACAATTGCTTGTAAAATCGAATTGCCACCTCATTGAAATTAACTTTGCGATTAGATTTTACAAGTGGTTCGACAAAAATCATCGCTAATTGACTAAAATTGATCAGCAACCAGCAAGTCGCCTGCCAAGTCGACCCGTGTAAGGCGTGAAATACACAGTAGTGACGCGGCGCGGATACGGCGGCGATACGGTGCAGATGTGAGACTTTCGGATGCTTTCGGCCAATCAAATACACGTATCGCCGGCATCGCCGCCGTATCTGCGCCTTATCTCCGCCGCATCTCTTCTGTGTATTTCACGCCTAAACTAGATACCGCATTTTATTAAATTGTAAACACATATTTTTAACGGTTGAAAACAAACTTAATATGTTTGTCAATCAGTTTAAAAAATATAATGTACAGATTACATTTTTAAATTAGATAATTTATGTAATTAGTTAGTTTAGATCAGCCATTTCAAATATGCGACCCACATGCGGCTATTTACACGTTTGACTGCCAGTTTTTTTTTTTTTTTTTATACACAACGGGATAGTGCTTGGCCTTCATCTCACCTGATGTTAAATGACGATAAGGCCGAAGGTGGAAGCGCACTACACCCAGAATACTGGCTATCTTACCTTTAACTGCCGGAATACAACAATTTTTAAATTGTTATTATGGCGTCAGACTTAGGTAAGATGGTGGTAGCTAGCCAGGCGGACTTGATATAAGCCCTACCACCAACCAAACCGAGTACAAATTGTACCCCCCCTGGGAATCGAACCCGGGACCTCTGCGTCTTACACGGGTGGGCGAACCACTAGACCACAGAGGCGGTTAGAAGATTCAATTATAATACTCCTGCTTCGGCCCCCAAGGGTGTCCCAAAAATATTTCAAAAAGTAACATTTTTACCTAGGCAATGCGTTTTATTTTCTTTAAAGTTAGGTTTTGCAGTTACGGTCAATATGCATTTGGTCCACCAATGATTTTCAGTTTGACGTGGCTGGTTTAGATAATGGTATCTTCTAATCTATAGGTAAGGATACAAAGTACGCTGGACAGGCTAATGGCATGAAATGACAGCATTTTTCGAGCCGATTTGAACATTGCCATATTGGCGCTGAGAGCAGTAGATTCTACTATAGTATGGCAGTAGTGAATGTACTTGGAACTAATTAGTTCCGAGTACACTCACTGCTGTCATAGTAGAATCTACTGCTGTCAGCGCCAATATGGCGATTTTCAAATCGGAACAAATGACAGGTGACGTTCGCCTTCCAGCGTACTTGTATAATGGTGTCAGTGACTAGCAAAGATTAATTACAAAGACTATCGAACGAACTCAGAATTTCACAGATGGTAATAATAACAACGTTTTACTCAGTCACGAAGGTCTTAAAAAGCTTGCCAAATGGCTTACGTTAATTTGGGTATTTTTAACTGTGATTTATTCTTTGTTTATTAATGTAACTGCCGCGTTGGCTATTAATCAAAAAGTATAATTAATTAAACTTCTTCAGCTTTTGTTAGGAGCCGTTCAAAGTGTTTAGAATGTTAATCAAACAGTTTCTCGTAGCCTTTTTTTATATAATGTTTGAATTTATTATATTTACCTGCCTACTAAAAATTTTCTTGCGGTTTTCTTGCCTCAAATCGTACTAAGTTTGAATAATGAAAACTAATAAAATTTATTTATTACTTGAAAAAGAAAATGCTTATAATTAAGAACAACATTGCAGATGGCATAAGTACCTATTTAAATTCTAAGAGTCTAACGTTTGTACTAAAATTAATAATCGCCTAAGTCTTGAAGTCTTCTTTAATAACGGCATTACCTAATTATAAGCGGCTCCAATTATCTGCTGCCTAAAATCTTACCTATTTAAAATTAATACAAGTTGAATCTAGCTACACTTTGTAACGATGTAAGTTTCGGTATTTTCGGAAAAGTAAAAAACGTTGGTTAGGCCATTCGTATCGGCACTAAAGTCGCTATCTTTACAACTGCGCTTAAAGCCCAGTAAAAAGTAACGACGCTGCACGCGCACTTATCAGCCACTGGCCATCCTCCAATTAGATTAAAGTAGCTTTTTACTCCAACTTTATATTTCCAAAAAAATAGGATTAAAATCTATTATATGTTTTAGACCTTTTCCAGCTGTATTATTTCTGTATTTCGTTGATTGACTTAGCTTTGCCTGTTTGACGATATTATTTTATTTCATTTAAGATATTTGGGCTGATAACAGCTTAAAACTTCTTAAATTATTTCATGAAATTCACTAAGAGTAAAGCCAAAAACGTATTCCTCGAATTACTAAAAAAGCATAAACAAAATTACTAGCCTACCTACACAGACCATACAACAAGTACGTATGCCTACCTATAATAGCACATTCATTTGTTTGCGCATAAAAATCGCGGCTGTTTTATACACTTTAAAGGTGTAGAATTTAAAATTCTCAGCCGATTTCGTTCGTTCAGGATTCCGTGACCGGTCGCTTGTGATCTTTAACTTGGCGAAATGATGGAGTGTTTTCGCAGCTAGTGGGTAACGGTGTTTCTGACGTGTAGTTAATAGAGATTTCTTTCTGAAACTATTATTAAGGGATTTTTTGAACAAGTCATGCTATTTCAAACGATCAATCAATGCTTTTAGCATTATCATGACAAGTTTCATTATTGATTTGCTTTTATATGAAGACAAAATAAGCTTTGTAACGTAGTCAAGAATGGTTTTACTGATTAACTTTACAGTCTCTTTAATTTGGTAGAATGGGGTGAGCATATTTCACATTTTTTTACCAAATGTCGCTCGCACGAATTCTATTTCTACTTATAGTTACTAACTAGCATAAGAATAAATAAAAATTCTCATGTTACTGGCTCTATCCTCTCGTAGGCATTGCAACATGTACTTAATCGAATAACTACATTTATTATTGACTGTTCAATGAATTATTCATACACTAGCTTCCACCTGCGACTTCGTCCGCTTAAAATGCATACGACCAGGAAACCAAGCGAGCAGCCTCGTTTGTTCTGCCTCGCACGAGGCTGCTCGAACAAAGTCGCGGGCAGATGCTAGTTACATATAAAAAAAACGTAGAAAAAAAACATAAAGTAAATCACACTAAAATAAAATTGTTCACAAAGCTTTTGCGAATTTTCATCAAATTATGATGTTAGTGAAACAGACAGAGCTTCCCCGACGGAAATGCAACTCTATAAAAACAGTACTTTTTGTAAGAGAAACTTAATAAAGTTGGGACATTAAACATTTAATGTAACTGGATTGTCAGAGACGAGAGGACCTCTTTTGTAGCTCTAATGAAATGGAGGTATCTCCGCTGTAAAAACAAAAAAGCGGGCAGTGGTGAAGGGGGGGGATGAGGAGTTTGTCACGGAGCGCTCTCTTGATTAATTACGACTTTAATCCACTTTTTCTCTAGCTCTACGGAACAGTGGTGCGTCTAGTGATTTCAAAAGTCAAGCAACTTTTACAAAGTCCAGGAATGGGATGAGTGACCGTTTTTTTCGTCCATATTCCAAAGGACCGGCTTAGTAGGGCATTTTTTTAACCATCTTGCATTTAACTCACTATTCCATGGTGGATTATGCGCAATTCTAACCGCAAACGATAATGGCGCCACAGTCTGTCAACCTATGGATATACAAGCCATTAGTGGATATGCGGTCGGCCACTGTGGTTATAAGCGCCATGTTTGGAACTAGCAGTTACTTTAATAATAAATACAGGGTTATTTGTAAAACATCAACAACCTCGCAGGAGTAGATTACTATCATCATAAACAACAACATTTGTTCTACAACTTTTCCGAAAACAGACAAAAAAATCGACTCTCCATACAAATGTCCGAACCGCTGATAGAGTTTTGTATGAAAAGTCGATTTTTTTTGTCTGTTTTTGGAAAAGTGGTAGAACAAATGTTGTTGTATATGATGTTACTAACCTACTCCTGCGAGGTTGTTGGTGTTTTACAAATAACCCTGTATATAATATTTTTAACTACAAAAGAAAACTCCTTATAACCTAATTTCGAGTGCTATTACAATCTATGTTTAATAGATAATCCAGAAACCTCGGCTTTTACATCAAAACTTAAGTTTTGACTACTTAGTTACATACAAAAGTGCTAACGTCATTTTACGTTTTGAGTTTTAATTATTTAAACAATCACGCGTCTCTTTAAACATGTCTACGACCACGAAAGCACAATGTAATTTATTCAGAATAATAAAATGTGGAAACGCTCAGAAACCTTAATATAATTTTCAACTACGCAAGCCTTCCCTAATTGCATCCTTAAATTAACGCTGAATTACGAATTACCTCGTCTCTTAAACAAGTCGAGTTATTACACGACAACCGAACGCGATACCGTTTTACGATTGAGTTTAGGAGCTGGGAATTAAATTCGTACCAGTCAGTATAACATCTTCTTCATACAAACCGGCAGAAATCTCGGTATACTTCAGTACACAACAGTCGTGAGTAATAAATACTAATAAGTTATTATACAGTGTACTTACGTACCCTCCTGAGCATTTACTTACGTAAATTATTGCATAATACAACGCGTTAAAAAAACCAGAGAATACGCTGTATAATATACAGTATCAATGATGCATATTTAAACGTGTTAAAAAAATAAGCCCTAATGCTAAATATGGTAGATAGGGACCATCAAACTGAACAACTTTTACTATGGGACCAACTCTGAAATCGCGAAAAAACATCAGCTGTACTGTATCATACATTTTTATATTTTCGTTATTAATTTTTGTAATCCCATAGTAAAAGTTGTTTAGTTTGATGGTCCCTATCTACCATATTTAGCAAAAGGGGTTATTTTTGAAGTGAAAACTTCTTTAGCGGCTTTGTACGCTTTTTTGTAATGGGGAAAAAATGTTGAACTCGCGTTAGTCAGTCAGGATCACGTGACCCTGATCGAAAATTCGTAAGACTGATGTGACGGATGGAGAGTAGATAGTCGGCGGCGGAAGTATCCCCCCTCTTTCTACGGGGCGCGGTGAAAATGGCGGCGCGTCATTTCAAGACGTAAACACTTGTGTCACCATAGCAACGCGCTAATTTTTTAATTCAATGTCAAAACTCTAGATTTTCTGTCAAGCTATGGATAAGGCGGTGGTCTGCAACAAACGCCGTAGGTCGCGTCCGGCGTAACGCTGTACGCGGCCTACGAATGCTTACTATGGAAACGTACTAGAGTGGTCTCTCTCACACGCCTGACGCGGCGCACGGACGCCGTGCGCCGCGTCCGTAGGTCGTACGCCGCCTACACAATCATTTCGGAGCATTCTGGCGTAAACGGACGCCGCGTTTTTGTCGCGCGTCACTCTGGAAATGGTGAAATTTAGGCAATTTAGGTAGGAAAAAGACGGAGTACTATTAGAATTAGTTAAATGAAACATAGTTTCATATTATTATGATGCCAACAATAAAAACAATGTGTTGAAACACAAACGTTGGGAAGAAATAAGCTTGGTTGTTGGTCAACTAGGTGAGAATCCATTTTATTCACTTGCGTAGGTACCTATCTATTTTGTTTTTGTATTTTGTGGGTACCGAGGTACTTTGTTTTAAGGTTTTGTGTTTATTTACCTTGCGTAGGTACCTACTACGCGATAAAAATCAACTTAATATTTAAGTACCTACTGACATTCATGACTATCTTCACTTTGGTAAGTACCTAAAGTGGGTATTAAATATGCAGGTCATCCATATTTTAATCACTCACGTCCTTTCACTGATTACTAATCGTCCGTTTACATTGAGCGCATGCGAGAAACTGAAAACAGTTCCGAGCGACCATCGCAGTGACGCTGGAAGCCGCGTCCGGCGTCTGGGACGCTGGACGCGGCTTCCAGCGTCACTACCGGCGTTTGTTGCAGACCACCGCCTAAGACTTTCGTACAATGCTGTTCTGTATTCGTAAATTCAAATGCAGAGTAAATTCGTAAGACGGCAACTCGTGCAAAATGATTCCCTAACCATTCCAAAATATCAAAAATGCACAACGTTAATATTCAAGTTTTCACTTCTGCCGGCACTCCCGGAGTGCAACCTTTTTTAACACGTTGTATAAATATGCATCAATACTATATATTAAACAGGGTATATCTCTGATTATTTTTCATTTAATGTATATTGAAACCAGTAATACTGAAGAGAGACACATGGGTCCCGAGACTCCCGAGTGAGTGCATAGCTTATTTATTCTGTGATGATACCATTTTTACGATCGAGTCTGGGACCTAAGGTTGCCAGATATCAGGATTCGCCTGGATTCTCCCGGAATTTCAAGTGATCTCCCGACTCCCGAAAAATCTAAAAATCTCCCGAAAAAACAGCTGTGCCAAAAGTTCTCTAGAAAATAATAATTTTCGCGTATGAAACCACAGAGTACAAGATTAGTGGATGAAACTGACTAAAAATCGCGTTGCGGGGTCGTTTTTTAGGGTTCCGTACCCAAAGGGTAAAAACGGGACCCTATTACTAAGACTCCGCTGTCAGTCTGTCGGTCTGTCTGTCTGTCTGTCACCAGGTTGTATCTCATGAACCATGATAGCTAGAAAGTTGAAATTTTCACAGATGATGTATTTTTGTTGCCGCTCTAACAAGAAATACTACATTTAAACAGAATAAAATTAATATTTAAGGGGGGCTCCCATACAACAAACGTATTTTTTTTTTTGCCGTTTTTTGGTACGGAACCCTTCGTGCGCGAGTCCGACTCACACTTAGCCGGTTTTTTTACAATAGACAGGCAAGATCACAACTTACAAGATTAGTAGATTAAACTGACTAAAAATCGCGCTGCGCGGCTATTTTCATGCTATAAACAGGCATTTAAGTTACATTTTTATTTTCCGTATTTTTATTTCTTCCGACAACAACTGAAGAATCCCCGACCTTTTCAAATTTTCTTCAGATATTTTGGACTTCCAATCTGGCAACCCTACTGGGACCCTAGGAGCTTAGAATTAAATATCGTTTCGCTGTATCTCCGCGGTAGGGCGTTCATCCTCGCTTTATGACCGCGCAAGTAATGACGTATTTAGATTCAGTCACAAGCTACGTCGTTGAGGCTGAGGGTGTTTAGAAAAGTTTAAGCACATTCTATAAAGATATGAATATGAGTTAAAAAGAGAGTGAGTGAGAGAAAATAATATCGTTTTCACTAGTCTGGGAGCTGAAAATTAAATTATCGTTTGTATCTTGATGGTAAGGAGTCTGTGCTTACTTTACGATCGTGGAGGTATTAGCGTATTGAGCTTTCCGCTAGCTTACATGGCTATCGCTTTCATTTGACAGAGGGATGTGATACATTGCTACTTTTCTTTGGTAAGGTTTTATTTGTGCCAAAAAGAAGTAACAATGTGTCACATCCATCTGTCAAATGAAAGCGATTACGATAGCCATGTAAGTTAGCCGGTACTTCCCCTGATTAGAAAACCGATATAACTAAAGAAAAACAATTATTTTGCGTATATCAACATCATCGTCACCAATTTGTTCTCCATCACCACTGCTGTAAATAATTTATCAAGAAAGAACAGCGTATACTTTCTTATTATATATTAGCTTTATTGAAGTTAGAAATATCAGAGAATAGGTCACCGTACGCTGATCTAGAAAACGTAATCTTACTTAAAAGTACAATTCGCGTTTATAAGATTGGTTGTGGACATGTAGTAATAAATATCGCTTCGTCTCGCTGTATCGCTCGGCTGGTAGGACCTTTATCCTCATTTACTATCTTGGATAGAGTAATGACTTGCTTTCATTGAAAGCTTGTGTCGTTGAAGCTCTTAAATATTATCTCGTTAGTTAAACAGGAGCAGCTAAAAGGTCCATATAACTAGTTTTCTTTGCGAAGGCATAAGATATGCACTTACACCCGTATTTACAAACATTACTAGTTAATCCTTCTCTAGATTTATGTGATCCTGGTACTTTTCATAAATATTAAATAAGCTAGTAAATGTTCCAATGCTACATAGAGCGCTATAGGTAAAGTAGGCATGGTGCGATCTGAAGTTTGCAATTTTAATAATGTTGTCCTTGTGCTACAGATTCTATGAAAGTGGCTAAGTGCGATAGCAGGCATCCGAACGGGACGCACAGCGTCCCAACTAACGGTCATACGTCATAAAACAAAAGAACCAATCACAGAGCTCTATTTCAACGCAGTGCGTTCGCCTAGGCAAGGGTCGTCTGGGTATTGTTCTTGAATAAAAGTGTAAAAGTAAATATTCTAATTTCTTTGGAGAATATGTTTTTGTAAATTATCTTTAAGACAATTTTTTCATTTAATAGTTTTACTTGCTTGTCAAGGTGTTTGTAAAAATAATTATATTTCGCATGGATTATCTGTTGCATGGATATTACATTACAGCATAAACTTCATATAACTCCATTGATAGTTAATGTGCTATTCAGAGTTCAAGTGTCAAAATGAGTGGCATTTCCATTACGAGCCAACTTAGATAATGGATTCGGCCCGACGATGGTCTGGCACATTGTAACTTGTAATCTGACGGACTTTGAAATGTACACTCGTATTATAATCTTCGATCTATTTGCGGGGATATAGCTGCTCAAGTATGGCAATACTGTGTTGAAGCTTGAAGGCAATGTTGTGAAGATCCTTGGGGAATATCTATTTTGGGGCTTTCGTCGGTTCCCACCATGACGCAGACAAAGCACCCTTTTAAAGTGAGTTACCCAGCAATAGGCGTGTTGATAGAAAGGCCAAAAGTATTATAATGTTTTGACATCTTCTTCATTTAGGAAGATGACAAAAGCAGATTACATTTAAAGTAACTTTATTTTACGTGATTTAAAAGTATATCGTACCATGAAAAACACAATATTAGTGCTTAACTGCTTATATATATGTTGTGTTATTACCATACGTAGATTCTGATCCGTTCAAAAAACTAGGACGCCGGTACATTTGGTTAGGGATTTATAACTGAGTAAGTTATTAACAAAAAATCGGGTTGCACTCCGGGAGTGCCGGCAGAAGTGAAAACTTGAATATAAACGTTGTGCATTTTTGATATTTTGGAATGGTTAGGGAATAATTGCACGAATTGCCGTCTTACGAATTTACTCTGCATTTGAATTTACGAATACAGAACAGTATTGTACGAAGGTCTTATCTCCATAGCTTAACAGAAAAACTAGAGTTTTGACATTGAATTAAAAAAATTGCGCGTTGCTATGGTGACACAAGTGTTTACGTCTTGAAATAATACGCCACCATTTTCGCCGCGCCCCGTAGAAAGAGAGGGGGATATTTCCGCCGCCGGCTGTCTACGCTACATCCGTCTTACGAATTTTCGATCAGGGTCACTGACCCTGACTGACGCGAGTTTAACATTTTTTCCCCATTACAAAAAAGTGTACAACGCCGCTAAAGAAGTTTTCACTTCAAAAATTATATAAACGCTTTCTTATTTGTATGTAGTATATGACGTGCTATGAAGATATATAACGAGTAACGAGAAAATCAAAGTAAAAAAGTTCAATAAGTAGGTAAGTATAGTTCATCGTATTAACTAGACTAACAAAAACTCACTTTTCTCATTTATTCCACAAAAAAACATATAAATCGTACTCCGGGAATGGAATAAGATATTGCAATAGAAGTTCTTTCATTCCTGTAATGGAATTTCAGTGAACTTACTTTTAGATTAAGTGACAAAGCAAAACTGCCCTTGCGCCTCTGATCTTTAAGCTTGGAGTAGCTTTTTTAACATTGAATTTATTTTACGATGGATAAGAGCTAATTTACAAAAATACGTGCAATGCTTTTTTAAATAATAATTCTAAGTTTTAAATAAAATGAGATATTAATTACCTGTTAGAGTACCAGCTTACACAAAGTATAGTTACGTTCCCAATGTTCAATACATTTTTCAATATAAAAACAGAAAGTAATTTGTTTCATACAACATTTGCACTTCATTAATAGTATTGACTATAAATCAAGTAGGATTTAGCTTATTTACCTCAATGGATCTAAAGAGAAAATAAGTTGTCCAACGCTTATGGGGAGACACGCAACTTAAAACCACTTACAGTGTAAACAGCATATCTTAAAGCGCGAGCGCATAAATTCTCAATAAGTGTAGTACTGGTTGTATAGCAATCAGCTGGTTGTACGTCGCTTTAATAAATTGAAGCTGGTTTAACGAGCCAGCGACGAATGCTGCTCCAGAGAGAAAACATGGCTCGCTATCTAGGAACGAATTAAAGTTAGTAATTTAAAACAAGTATCACATTATAGCAGGATAAAAGTGTTAAAAGTTATGATAATATTTTTAATTGGTAAATTACCAAAAGATATTAGTAAATAAGTAGTTGCGAAAAATTTGATGGCTATAACTTCTCAAAGAAAACTAATAAGAAGGAAAAATGTTATTGTTTGGAAAAACAGTTTCATGCTCTAATCGAGTAAATTAGATCCATTTTCATGCCGAATTCGAGTAAATAATTTAGATCATAATTCAATAGAAGAAATAAAACACTTTTTATGGATTTCAGTACATCGCGTATATTGGTATTAATTCAGTTGTTATTTTAGAATTATTTAGTTTTGATTTATTGGTTTTTTGATTTTCTGGCGGTTCGACACTTTTCTAAGGACCGTGGTCACGAGATGACTAAGCAAAATGGCTGCTCATAATTTTATGAAATTCCCCACTCGGAACTTTATAAAAATGTGTTCAAGTTTATTTGTTCATCCCGTGAAGTAATTTAGTCACCCCGTCACCACGGCCCCTGGGAAGGTGTCGAAACGTCGGGAAATTAAAAATCTATAAATCAAACCTAATTAATTCTAAAATAACAACAGAATTAATAACAATTTACGCGCTGTTATCCGTAAAAACAAAAATTGTTTTCTTATTTAGATCAGTAAGTTCATACAATTTTATGACGATAATCTTTATCCAATTTCCTGATATTTTTTTCTACCAGTCAAAACTTTGGGGCTTTTTGGATCAAATGTGAAATAAACGTTGACTTCGATACTTCATTCTTTTTTTGTTTTTGACCGAGCGAGCACGAAGTGCGAGCGAAGCGTCTCTGCTTCCGGGGCCGTTCCGGCTAACGAATCGAGCTTCGGAAAATTTGCCGAGTTTCAAATTAAAAAAGATAAATTGAAGTAAGGAATTTCGTATTACACTATTTGTTGAAGTTATTTGGAAGATATGGATGTTTGTGTGACCTCATGAATTAGGGTTCGCCATTTTGGCCCAATTGGGGCTCGATTTATCTGTTTTAATTTGAAACCCGGCAGACTTTTTGAAGTTCGATTCGATAGCCGGTACGGCCCCAGCTTGGGCAAAAATTCTTTCGTATGTTCTTCCGGCGGCTGTCCGTTTGTTCTCCTCTACAGTTCGCATTTCTCAACCGATTCTCGTGAAATTTTGTGAGTAAGTTCGAAAAATATATAGATTTTTTTTATCGATCCAGATTTTTGAAATTGTTCATAATGGCGGAGATCTGTAAAAAACATATTTCGGTCTGGTTTTGTGGCGCTGGCTGTTCTCCTCTACAGGTCGCATTTCTCAACCGATTTTCGAGAAATTTTGTGAGCAGGTTTGACAATTATATAGAATTTTTCAGTCGAGCCAGTTTTTCGAAATTTTTCGTAATGGCGGAGATATGTAAAAAAAGATATATTTCAACAGTTTCGAAAAATGATCAAAAATGAAACAAAACTTTTTTGTTAGCGGTGCAAAGTAAATTTTGTTTTTTATCTATAGTAAATTCAAATGTTCATCAATTTCTGGCCAATATTCGAAATTTGAAAATAAATAAGGTGTGACTTTGTGACAGAACCTATTTTTAGGACTGCGTATATTATTTGCACAGTACCTAGATACTTATTAGTTGGAAAAACTAACATCTTTTCTGTGGTATTTGTTTTTAAAAAACATACAATTTGAGCTACTCTTTAACGCGAGGTCTACAGCTCACGGAGCCACTAGTTTATTTAACGGATAACAACTGCCACCTCTTAACTAGTAAAGGATAAAAAAAGTTTACGCTAGAATTAATTAGGCCAAAAACCATTTTCTAATCAAAAGACAGTACATTGACTCTACTACCACATGAGTAAATAATACCTACATTTCTTTCACGAAAATAGCGTTCTATCGTCTCGGTTTCAGAAAAACATTAAATACATTCCAGTCAATTGGCCACGAATATGAAATGTGATGGCAACTGTCAAGTGTCAGTCCGTGTCAAGATATCTGTCTGCGAGGCGATAACGGCAACTTGCGCTCTCAACGATTGCCCCATTACCATGTTTTAGGAATATCTCCCATAATGCTATGTAGATGGAATTGTATTCTGCCGCAACTAATGCGGTGCTCGAGTTTCACTGCTTCGTATTAAGAATGACTTTCTGATTCAAATTGCTTTGTATTAGTGGTGATGGTGTCTTAAATATCAATATCTGTCTTGTTACAAAAGAAAATAAAAACGAAACTAATCTATAGATATAGTACAGTTTCGTAAAGCACAGATTAAATAATTGTAACCACGTTAATTGTACGCGGAAATCTAAAAAGTGGTTAAAAATAAATTCTCAAAATTAATGAAAACTAAATTTTCTTTACAATAAAAATGTATTTATCAAGCTCGCAGTATTAAAGCACAAATGCCGATTAGAACCTCCGTGCTTAATTAAAAATAATACATTTCAGAGCCCGAGCAAGGACCCAACTTAATTAAAACCAGCTTTTATTTAAAAGCGGTTTTGTAACAACTCTAGAACACTTTTATATCTTACTCCTACGTGTTTGTTTTACTTAAATATTTGAGTACTTTTCTAATTTGCAAAAAAATGTGGTAACAACATACATTCATTTGCTTAAACATTTGTTAAACGGTTGAGTTACGTCTAAGTAAATAGGTTTTAAAGTAAAATATAGTTACATGTGTTTGTAAACATCTCTGCCTAGCTAGATTTGACTAGTACTCGACAAAATTAACTGACGCTAAACTTACATAACTACATAATCTTTTCCTTCATCTTAGAAATCTACGTCCACGTAACTTAAATGATAACTTAAATAAGTTAAGAGACGAGCGACAGTTTCATAGCGACAGCTTGTTGCGACGCATAACACATACAGTGGCGGTCACATAATTAAAGACACTTCATACAAACGAGGTCACTTTGAAGCCTTGGTTCTCCGCCAAGGATTGACCTAGCTGTGCAGTGATCTGTTGGAAATCCTCAAACTGAAAACTCTGATTCTTATATCTCTTAGAATATTGATCAGATCAGTTGGGTGCATACAGCGATATGAATCTCCTCCATTCACTCCCTAAATGACCATCATCAGATCACAGCTAGGTCAGAACCAAGTCTAGGGAGAACCAAGGCTTCAAATTTACATCGTTTGTATGATGATTATTTAAAATAATCTAAGAGGTTACCTTACATTCTTCAAACGCTCAAATTACATTATTCGCATAACTCTTCAACCCACTTCTGCCCCTCACATATAACGTATTTTGTTATGGCATATTTCCCATGGCGGCCCATATCGCGATGTACGGTGAGTGATACGGCAACTCCCATAAGAAGCCATCACTCTGCTTCCCTTTGAATATCAGCATGGGGTTTGTATGAACTTGCTACGTTCCAGTTTATTAAATGTAACGTTTTTACTGTTTATGTTGTCCCGAGTGGTATCTTTTTTGTTGTGTATTCTATAGAATTATAAGTCATTGCACTATACGGAATAATATTACCGTTTACAAGTTGATGGATCTAATTAATTGCACCAGAATCACATCACCAACCACAACACAATAAATTGTTTCTTGACACGGATCACATTTTGCTATATATATAACGCACTCATTTTGTAGTTTCCTAATTTAAATGCAAGAAACTCAACTATTCGCTAAGTTTTGGTCGCTGTGGTGTGGTATGGTTGTATTGTATTACGAGTGACTAGAGCTTTATAGAAGAACCGATGGCCGTTGGGGCGGAAAGGTTCTTGCATAGCGACTGCGCACCGGAAGACGCTCCGTGAGTAGGCCCACGACAAGGTGGACCGACGATCTGGTGAAGCTCGCGGGAAGCCGCTGGATGCGGGCAGCGCAGGACCGATCGTCGTGGAGATCCTTGGGGGAGGCCTATAACCAGCAGTGAGTGTCGTGCGGCTGTATCTCATCCAGTCTTGAGCTTTCTGCATGCAGTTCTTCCCGGTTATTCGACGACCTGACTGTCGACCGGTCTACCGGCATGTTGACCACTGCACCAGGCAAAGAGGTCTCGGGTTCGATTCCCGGCTGAGCAGAAATTGAAATGTGACGGGTCTGGGTGTTACTATGTATAATAAGTATGTGTTTAAAAAGTATATAAGTAGTATATCAGTTGTCTAGCACCCATATTTCAAGCTTTGCTTAGTTTGGGATGGCGCTGTGTGAAATTGTCCAAGCATTTATCATTATTATTATTTATTTTGGTAAAATTTCAGGTCAACTTTTACCCTAAATACTTCAGTATTCAGCCAACATTTTAACTTTACAAAATGCGATGAGTATAGAGCCCAACCATGGTCGCGCGACTTTCTAGTGGAGTTTTTTGAATATCGCTTAATTCGCCTTTAGAACAGAACGCCCCTAACGATAAGGGTGAGGTCTGTGTAGTCAAGCTAAAGAGACTTGGTGGCACCTGCGGATAGGTTAAGTTGTGTAGTAAATTCGGAATTTAAATGATCGGAATCACAAATAACACTGAAGTTAAAAACAAATTAGGTACTCCCCAGGTAAAAAATAACTTATTTTGCTAATATTTTGATCTAATAGTCAAGCTATAGAGACTTGGTGGCACTTGCGGATAGGTTATCGTGCAGTAAATTCGGAATTTATCGGAATCACAAATAACACTGAAGTTAAAAACAAATTAGGTACTCCCACGGATCCCACCCGGCACAAAAAATCCTCTAAAATGTAAAAACAATACTAATATTTTGATTTATCATCATCGCGTGTTGAGAGACCGCTTATTGAAGAAGTATTTATACCTAAATAAATACACGTTAAACTCATAACACCACTCTTGCTTCGGGGGTACTGTTCGTCCGCTCAGCATTTTTCTAAAACCACAGCATAATAAACCGAGCGGAGTTATAGAAGTGTTGCGAGTAAAAAGTATCGGGGCCGGGTAAGTGCTCGCTTGACTCGCTTATAGGGCTGTCGCTTATCCAAAAAAAGGAAAAAATATTTCTTATAAAGAAAGTTTAAGCCTTAGGGCATTAAACGAATAGAGATGGCAATGGTGGGCGACCCCCTCTGCCAAAGTTCATTGGCCATATGGCCATTTTCGTTTAATAAAACTACTTAAGCGCGGCCGACCATTGCCATTCTGTATTGCTTCGTGTCGCGAGAGTGCACTCCCGGAAAAATGGTAAATTGTGCTGTTTTATTTGGTAAAAGGCGATCTGCCATATCAAATCTACGAGACCAAGGTGTTTCCTATCATTTGTAAGTATTTTCATGTACAATTTGTTTGTATTTAAGTGCTATCCCATATAGCCTTTCACACCTTATTTCCCACATATGCCAGCCCTAGTGTAGTGCTTGTGACTGCCATTCGCTAAGTTTATATTCAATCCAGTCCGTTAGGGATTTTTGCAGACAAGCGTGGGCAACATTTTTACGAATCGGTCGCTGGGAAAAATGTTTCAGTAGGTTTATTACTCATATTTCGACCCTGGGTTGATTTATAGAAAATATCTAATACTTAATATCACTTTATTAATCTTGGGACTGACGAGTATTTTTGAAGTGAAAACTTCTTTAGCGGCGTTATGCGCTTTTTGTATGGGGAAAAAATGCTAAACTCGCGTCAGGAATAAGGCTGCCACCTTTCGACAAGAGCAGGCCCGGAGATTTTCGAAAAATCGTTATTTTTTGTGTAATGAAATCATACTTTATGTAGGTAATTAACAATATCTGTCAATAGAAAAAAATGGCTGCGCAGCACGATTTTTGGTCAGTTTCATCCACTAATCTAGTAATGTTTCCTGCCTTTAGTAAAAAAACAGCCGCGCAGCGCGATTTTTGGTCAGTTTTTTCACTAATCTAGTAATATTTTCTGATAACAGTAAAAAACGGCTACGCTGCGCGATTTTTGGTAAGTTCCATCCACTAAACTTGAAATTTTAGCCATTAATAGTAACAAACGGCCGCGCAGCGCGATTTTTGGTCAGTTTTATGCACTAATTTTCCCTGCCTATAGTAAAAAAAACAGCCACGCAGCGCGATTTTTAGTCAGTTTCATGCACTGATCTAGTAATCTTGCCTGTCTACACCAAAAAACGGCTGTGCAGCGCGATTTTTGGTCAGTTCCATACACTAAATTTGTAATCTAGCCTGCTTATAGCAAAAAACGGCCGCGCATCGCGATTTTTGGTCAGTTTTTCCACTAAACTTTAAATTTTAGCTATTAACAGTAAAAAACAGCCGCGCAGCGCGATTTTTGGCCAGTTTTTCCACTAATCTAGTAATATTTCCTGTTATAGTAAAAAAAAATCGGCCGCGCAGCGCGATTTTTGTCCTTTCATATGGTAATACTAGGTACGGTTGACTTTCGCTCGCGCCACCCGGAGACTTCGATGTTAAACCCGTAGCCCGGACATCCACTACTCAAACCCGTAGACTCCGGGTCAAACCCGGAGAGGTGGCAGCCCTAGTCAGGAATCACGTGGCTGATGTGACGGATGGAGAGAAGACAGCTGACGGCGGAAGTATCCCCCTCTCTTTCTACGGGGCGCGTTGAAAATGGCGGTGCGTCATTTTAAGACGTCATATAAACACTTCTGTCACCAGTAACGCGCTAATTTTGAAAATGGAACTAATAGCAGCGATCTCTTCGGTGAAATCGTGGTGAAATCATATATTTATACTCTGTGACTATAGTCACAGAGTATAAATAAGTCTATGATTTATAAGTTTAAATCGTAGAATGCATGCATGTAGAAATTAAAAAGGCCACTGGCGCGAAATCTTTAGAACTTTTCTTAATTACAAACTGATTGAATTGTGTGACTGTATTAGTAATAGGAAAAAAATAATTTTAATCCTTTGCCGCTAATTTCAAATTATCAAAAATGCACAAAATCAGTATTCATGTTTTCACTTCTGCCGGCACTCCCGGAGTGCCAACTGATTTATTTTTATTTATTTCAGTTAAAAGAACTTTATTATCTTGATTTTCTCACGTCAATTATTTTATCGCACTTGCATATCAATTTAAAGTCAGCGCAATCATATTCCATGAATATTTTTTACGAATCATTCCCAAACTCCTGAATGCTCATAATCAGGCAGTTAACAGTTCTCTTTATTTTCTCTTTACGAAGAATTTACACGGATTTTCCCCTTCAAATATTTGTGATGCATTTTTCCGCTAGGTGGCGTTGTAAAGCGAATTGATTTGGACAAAGTGGGCACAGGCCGGATATCGAAAGCTCATTTCCGGCGTACAGCGCCCCTACCGTCACAGACTAGAAAAATATTGAGTAGGGTAGAAACTAGAAATGTTTATTGTGAAGGAATGTTGCGGGCGAAGATTGTTTTCTGTTTATTCAAAGCTTCCAAACTCCATTTTATTTTGTAAAGTAATATTCTGTGTTGGGTATCTTCGGTGATTTCTTTTCAAATTACAATTTATTACTTTAACTTTACATTTTCAGTTTAACGTCAGACTAAAATAATACGTCATTTATTTTAGTTGATCATATTATTGTAACATTACCAAAATCTCTTTCGCAACCGATCTTACACATCACTTTTGTTTTTTGCTAATTTTCTTGTACATTTGCTGTGAGCCTACTGTCTTTAAATATTCTTTGGAGTTTAACATTTACACTGTATTCAGCAATTTACCATTTCAGGAACTAGCGTATTATTAGTTTTACCTCATTTCAGCGAGCAATGGCGCGAGCGGTGACTTTTAGTATCATTTGTCCATAGATAACTCTACATAATAAATGTACCATTCACTTAAATAATCCACTATTTCTCTCTTGGAGTATCATAAAACGCTTTTTATTTAGTCTGCCCTAATTATAATAGCCAATCTGAATGACGAAAACTTTTGTAAGAACACAATATTTTTCTTTCTTACTATAAGATTTTTAAGTTATGCTGATATACATACAGTAAAAAAGATTAGAAGACAAAATTGCATCGGCAATATGCCAGTAAAAATATTTCCTCGTACATTTGAAAGAAAAATATTTTTTTGACTATTTTTATATTTTTAATTTGAGGTGGTGGCCCGCCATTGGTCCCCAAGTGGCCCATGGTACCAATAAGTCTGTGCCTCTGGGTTAGAGAAACAAATAGGTGCCATAGTTATAAATTAATTTTAAATTTGATGACGTCTTTATATATTTTTATAGCGACAATTTGCCTTAAACTACAGTTTTAGGTTGCCTTATAAAATGTGGCTCAATTGATCATTTTTTAGACTGTGATTATAACTTAAATAATATTCTATAAAATCGAATTTCAAGTTTGTTGTGGTGCTTATGTATTTTTTTATTTGTCACTTAAATGAACGGCGTTTTTTTATAAACTTGCAAAGTAATTAAATATTTTTTTATAAAAAAAGCAAAAATTTATAAACTGGTATTACTCTAAATGTATTATGGATTTTACCCATGCCATTCCAGCTTAATATTTCATCGTAAAATCGAATGAAGCCAAAATTCTGTGTTCGAATTAATTCCTGATAGGCAGAGCTTTATTTGGAATATCGAGAAATTGAAATAAACTAAATGTACGAGAGCTCGAATGCCAGTTATAGCGAAAATACGCATGAATCGTTCTCACCAATTTCGATGAATTCGGGTTTTACATTTGATTAGGGTATTTAACACGAATGAGATTTTACATGGAAAAACAACTCGGTAGCATAATTGGTTAGTGCTCAGAGTAAGACGCGCTTCTGTCCCAGTCGAGACGAAGCCGCGATGCTCTAAGGGTTAGTGCATTGGGCCGGAATCCGAAGGGTGCGGGTTCGAATGCCGTCTGAGATGCTACGGGATGCTACGTCGATTTTTTCCATTATTTGTCCTAATATATAAATTATCTTAAAACAACTCATAGTAATAATAGTACTTTTATATCGTGTTTTTGCATCGAAGTCTTAACAATATTGTTTAAACCCTAACTTTTTTATAGATCTTTTAATTAATAAGGTATGCTAACTGTTCCGTAAATGCAAAAGTTTGTGTGTGTGGGTTGTGTGAATTTGGATGAAATGTGGCACACAGATAGTTTATAACCTGAATTATAACATAGGATAGTTTTTTATCCTGGTCTAAAGTTCCCTAGGGTCCACTCGGTGAAATGCTTATTAAAAAAATAAAAGAATAATTGAAAATATTTTATTGGCAAACGGACCCCTGGAAAAGCTACTACGTAAAATTAAATAACTAATAAACAAGGAAATGATGAAAATTAATATTAGATAAGAAAAGCATCTCGAAATATCTGGAGGGTCCCAACTCCCAAGCCAAGTCCCCTTCAAAAATGATATCCACGAACTGTAGATAAAATGGGGACGTTGATTTTATCCCGATCAATGTGGAGTACTAATATTGTCGAAGTTTGCGAAGTTTCGGGATGGTTTGTGTATCGAAAGTGCGTTACGCCTCTAGGCATCTTCGCGATGAAAAATCATTTGTTTCTCTGTAAAAAACAAGCGTATGAATCTCATAATACAATTCTGAGGTATGAATAAAAGGCCACCGAAAAGTATTGAATGTGAATAAAATAATTATCAAATTAAACATTGGAAGCTGTTAGTGTAAGTCTCGGTAGCCAGACCTAAAAATAAATTTTTATTATTTTTATTTCTTTTCTCATTTGTACTTTTTATGTTCTTCTTTGTAGGTTGACTTCGGTCTTTTAAAT
The DNA here is from genome assembly GCA_943789525.1 of Agriphila geniculea. Taxonomy (NCBI): domain Eukaryota; kingdom Metazoa; phylum Arthropoda; class Insecta; order Lepidoptera; family Crambidae; genus Agriphila; species Agriphila geniculea. The sequence goes on from OX038881.1 coordinate 4,049,215, forward strand.
GTATGTACAGTGGACTTTTAAATAATATTTTTAAACCAACGAACAATAGCTCTTTATTTCATATTCTTTCCATTTAAATTATGATATTTTAAATGCAAAAATTCTTTCGAATGTCTGTTTGTCCGGCCCGGCTGTCCAGCTGTTATTTTCGGTCGCATTTCTCAACCGATCCTCGTGAAATTTTATGAGCAGGTTCGATAATTATATAGATTCTTTTGTCGATTGAGTTCTTGGATTTTTTTCAAAAATTAATATATCAGCTATTTAGAAAAATATCAAAAATGTCACAAATGCGAGGTCTACACTTCGTTCATCTATAAGTGTCTGTCTACATCTTACTGAGCAGTGGCTCAGGTAGTGACCAAGTTAACTAAATCGTCAAACAAACGAGCTATATTTCTGCATGGAACCAAAAGCGTATAGATTTTATATGATGTATACTAATTTCATTAAAAAATTTATAATGCTAAATATGCTAATGTCGTGTCACCTGTAAAGGTGTATGCATCGGAACCTGTACCTAATATATTACTATTTTTTATTGTGGTAATGCATGGGCTGTTGGTGTACTTTAATAAATAAACAAATACTCCTATTCGAGGAGCTCGATGACGCAGTGGTTTAGCGCCTGGCCCAGCAACTTTCGCAAGGGTCGGTCATGGGATGGGTGACCAAAAATGTATTATCTCGAGCTCCTCCATGTTTCGGAAGCCACGTTAAGCCGTTGGTCCCGGGTGCATTTGCAGTCGTTAACACCCACTAATCCGCATTGGGCCCGAGTAGTGGGTTATGGCCCATTCTCCTTATCCAACCATAAGGCCTGTGCCCCAGCAGTAGGGACATTAAAATGGCTGATAGTCTACTCCTATCTGTGCGTGTTACGTCAGTTGACACAAAGCGCCCGATCGCTCCTCGTCGCTGTGTCGCTTTGTTGCATTGTCTGTATGCGACAATCGAGCCTTTGTCCGAACAAGTGTAATTTTTATGTGTCATAACTTCATAAAGTATGACACATAAATTGCTGTGGGTAACAAACAAATTTGAAAATGTTTTTTTTATTTTGCGAAATCAATTTACATAATTTTACTACTTTGTACCAGTTATATAATTACCGCTATAATGGTATTGTAAACCAAAAATTCAAAAATAGTTATTATTTATATTCATTACGTAATTTTTAGAAGACATACTTCAAAAGATACTTTGGTTTCATGATCACCAAAAATATCTTATTAATTATTATGTATTTCATCAGGAAAGAGCTAATAATTACACAATTAATGAAGTTTTTTGTTTGTTACAGGTATGAATGAGACCAGCCATCAATTTACCTTCTCATCAAGCAATCCGTATGTTCAAAAACTATAATGTGTTATATAATAGTAATACATAGTAATAAACAGTGTATTGCACACTTAAGGCAGAACATATTACAAAGAAAAACAAAAAACAGAGAAAGCACACAAAGGCAACCTTATTACTAATTAGCAATCTCTTCCAGGCAACGTTGAGTTATATAGTGAAAGAAGAACACGACAGTAGGGGAGTGGTGAAAATATGAGGAGGAAAACAGATATAGATACAAGAATATAAAGAAAGAAATGAAGTTTTCTAGATTATAGTTGATAATAATACTTATCTAAAGCCATAATATTTCAGTTACTGCAACTTTTAGCAGCTCCTCGATGAACTGCACGATACTAACAAAGTGTGACGTCGTAAACATCATTTATGACGTCATTAAACGATATATTGTAGGGTTAACGAACTCCTCCTGATCTCTTAAGGGTGTCGTTATGGTTATGTGGTTTAGTTTGTTATTAAAGTGGCCGAACGTTTTATCTCGAAAGACAGACACAGACCCCTAAGGGATGATTCTTGGTGAAGCAAAGAGCGCATCAAAATGAGAATTTATAAAATTATATAAAGGATATTGACTTAAATATCCATTGCACATAAAAAGCTCATTTATATTTCTGCCTCGTTAAATAGGAAGACTCTTTCTGCGGAACTTGCGATGTGAAAAAAAAATCCAAAATATAAGGACTAGGTATATGTTCAAGTTCGTAGCATATTTAGTAGAGACTTACGTAGATTTTGTACAATAGTTAAACTAAAACTCTGATTTCAATGAAATCGCTTCCAAGGCGCCTTCTTTTTCCGAAAAGCATGATTTGAGTATTTTAATTTAAATACAATGTAAACCGCACCATATTTGCGTTATCTTCAACCCGCGGTCGACAGTACCGAACCGATTAGTTCCCCCACCATTAGACCGAACCCCACCAACGATTATTCTATATCACCGCTTGGAGCTGATCAGCGCGAAGTTATTTTATTCATGTTTATCACGAACGTCGGAGCGAACGTAATTATGCGCCCCGATCTGAATTAAACTTTTCGTATTAGATTCTTCACCACTAAAGGTTAACTTCGAGGCTTGATTTTATGTTATGACGAAGGCTATTCCGTAAACTATACTAGCAACCGGCCTGGCTCTGCTTGGTTCCGCTTTTTGATATGTGTTTAAGATAAACTTTTTCGCTATATATTTTAAAATCGTTCCTATTATTGACACCTACAAAAGTGCAACAGTAACGCAATATCAAATAGTTGTCCTATGATACAAGAAGAGTTTAAATACATAATCATTATCATAATATAATATCATAATAATATCATATTTATCATTTGTACAAGCTCAAAGCAATTACAGTTTTCTCAAAAAGGTTATTATTTATTTAATGATGGAAATATATTTCGTATATTGATTGATTTTTAGGATATGTTCAAGATCTAAAAAATGACGCCTTAAACGGTGAAAACGGCTTGACAAGCAGGAAATTTTACGTTTACGTGCTTGTCAAGCATTGCTTGATCGTTTATTAGGGCGTCTTTAAAATGTAGAGGTAATAATAAAAGAACACACCGTATACAAGTCAATTGTAGAATTGTCAAACTAATTCATTAACAGCCGCACAGCATTTTCCATTTTACTAAAATCAATCGCACACATTCACTCCTTATTCATAGCACTTAACACAAAAATGTATTAAAGGTTACAATAGACGGCACGCGTTTATGTGAAGTTTACGCCGTGGCGGGCCCAATTGCAAGTCATCCCGCGTAGGCAGTTTATATTCCACGTGACATAATGCGCAGCGGCGCGGCGCGGCGGCGGCGGCGGACCGCAAACGCGACTTGTGTCTGGTAATTATTCCCTGGGGCCGAATCAAACTTATTAGACGGCTGAACGGCTCTTGCCTTCGTGGAAAAGGGTAAAATACACACAGCTATGCTATAATTATAATGTAAGAGTATGTGTTACAAAAACTAAAAAAAAAAATGTGTTTTAACTCGGAACGCCGAACGTCGAAAAAGGGTTTGATCACCGTTTTAAATTTTGTTAATCTTGCCTTTGTTTCGATACGTGTAACCTTTATGTTCTTCCACAATAACTAGGTAAAGCCTATTCCTTCAGTGTCGTGTAAGTAGTACTTTGAGCCTAGAATAAAATATGTTTGAGCCTAGAGTAAAATATGAAATCGACAAACTCCGCCGAATTTTCTAATATATAATTTTCTAATTTTCTGTTATTAGTCTAATTGATTGAAAAATGAATCACAAAATACTCGATTTAATTACAGGATAAAGAAACGATTGCATTATTCGAAATTGATTTATACATAATATATACTTATTGAAATCGAATACCTAAATCATATGAATTAAATGATTCGTTTTATTTATATTCTGTTTTTACCTAACAATAATAATCACCCACGCCTATGCTCCCTTTGTAATTTTTGTTTACTTACTTATACTTTTGATAATGGTCTTTAAAACACTTTGAAGTTAGCAGTTTCTTTAAAGTTGACTCTGAAGTGTAGTTTGAACAAGACATTTTTTACGACATATCCCCACGGTAGGCGCACTGCAGTCACAGATTTATAGTTCTCTTACAAGATTAAGGGGATAGAGGCACGACAGCCAAGGGAGCTGTACGCTGTGTTTACCGCAGCGGCAGCAGCAATAACGAGATTCCGCCGCGAGTTCGCGTGTATAAATGTACTTGTGAGTGCGAATGTGTGCAGCACCCTTTAAATTAGTACGAACATTTTTTATTGGCTAAACTTCTACAGCATAATAGGTGCAGTAACTTCCTAGCTTCTACTACAATTTGAACTTTTAAATCAATCTATATTAATAAAGCAAAGCCAATGGTTTTTCCTACATACGACGCATCCACTTTCATAAGTATGTAACATTTACGTTTCAATCGGCCAAAGTTTAAACTCCATACAACACACCCTCGAAACTAAAGTGGTAAACCAACCAACTCTTAAAAATTCGGCGACACATGTCGCGTCGGTTAATGAAGCACAAAATGGCCGTCGGCCGGCTGGGACACGTCCGAGTGCATGCGTCGTCCGGCCCAATCTGTATGCAAACGGAAGGGTGGGGCGAATTATATGTGCCCCCTCCATCCTTCTATCAAATTTAAAAGAAAGTTGTCCGGAATAGACTTGTCAATAGATTACGTAAGTACTTACATTCTTATCCACCAATGGGTCATTAAAATGGCTGTTGAAGATTGGAACGTCGACAAAAATCATCATAGAAAAAAAATGATACTGGCCACTTCAAAATTCAGACACATTTACCAGAAGAAGAGTTGCTACAACAGAACACTCTAGACACAAAACATTTAACCATATGTCACTGCATGCCAATCCTTACTAATATTATAAATGCGAAAGTCCGTTTGTTTGTTTGTTTGTTTGTTACGCCTTTACGTCTTAACTACTGAACCGATCATCATGAAAATTTGCATACACGTTGTCAGGGGTACAGAGAAGGACATAGGGTACCTTTAATCCCGAAAAAATGTATTGTTCCCGAGGGATAGCAAAAAACCTTTCCACGCAGACGAAGTCGCGGGCGGCCGCTAGTATAATTTAATTGGTTAGTCTAAAGCCTAATTATTTTATCTTCTCAAACATCAAGTAAAAGATCGATAACATAATCGTCCGTATAGATTTAGATACATTTACCCTTATGCAATATGTATGGCTGTAGGAATGCAACCGGCCGTGTGCTGCTCACTACTCACTCTGCATACCGATGCTTCTGGATCTTGTAGACCATTTGGCACTAAGAGAATCATTTGCTTTGTTTCTACCGTTTCTACAAATATTTCATGTTTTGAATCAATATATTTTTTAGTTTATCTTGATATTTTTCATATTTTAATATTTTTCACACCTCTAAACATTTTGTTATAATTTATGATTATTAATGAACTTAAATAACATTTGTATAATTACGTTTTAGAAGTTTGAGTAACATAAGGATTTTTGGAGCTTATAGCAAATGGTTTACAAAAAAAATATTTGAACTGTCTGATCTGAATGAGACACAATATATTTTCCATTGTTGTGCGGCCCGGTCGGGCCGCTCGGGCGTTGACTAATTAAATAGTGACAAATAAGTCATTTTATAGGTCAAACATAATAAATCTATTAGATATAAAAATTAATCCCTATTTCCCTTGGTCAAGCCATCACGCATGAACGGCTGGACTGATTTAGCTAATTCTTTTTTTGTTGTTTGTTATTATCAGGAGAAGGAAAATTGAGCGGAAAATTAGAAAATTTAAGTATACTTAACCACCATATAAAATTATTTTGGACCATATAAACTTTTTTAATGTGCCTATATGTCGTTTGACATAGAATTGACAGAATGCGTGCTGCAAATATCGTCAAAGAGGATGTAAAAAACTGATTGTTGTTTATTTGAATTCAATATTCATAACTAAGACAGGACAACCCCAACCAGCAATTTCGTACTATAACCAAACCTTATATCTCAAAAACGCTGGGTAAACGATATATAAAGGTTTTGGCGGTGACTGATTGTTGTGTAAAAGCGTTTGACACTACATTTTGGCTCTATAAGTTTATACAGCAAAAACGACCTATTAGGAATTGATGTAAAGGTTTACATCGCGACTATGTATAGCTGTTATAGTCAGGCGTTATAGCAAGCTCCAATGTGACTAGTATACAACGAGTGAACTTTATAACAGTGTTTACGATCGCCCTAATGCGCCTGATTTACGCAATAAAGGTTCTGAACGAACTTTAATGGGTCTTTCGTTATAGTAGAGATGAAAACTCAAGAATAGGGCAATATTGTCATGTTGTGGGTTTTTAGATCGTCGTTACAGTACATAGTACTATAGTGGGTACAAAAAGTCTACAACAGGGTGATTTGGTGATATATCTGAGTTTCAAATTACACGTAATATTGCAGATGTCACACTTCTACTTAAGTTGATTAGAGGTTCAGTGGATTGTCCGGAACTACTTCATAAAATTCGTTTTAAAATACCTACAAGAACACCCCGCAATGATTTATATAGACCATTTAGTATTCCTTCTATGCACACCAACTACAGGCATAACAGTTTCCTTATTAGAGCTTGTTCCGCCATTAATAACGCCGACGCCAATATTGATTTATTTTTCAACAGCATTAAGACTGTTATTAAGTTACTGTTTAAAATTTAGTTGAATGTTACTATACTGTTACGCACCTGACCCTTTTGGGCTACAATTACTTTATGATCAATTTCTTTTGAATTCTACATGTGGTAGCTTGTCAATAGCTTTTAGTTATACATATTTGTTATTATCTGTATGTATATAAGCTGTTAGCTGTCCAAAAACGATAAATAAATAAATAAATAAATAAATAAATAAATAAATAAATAAATAAATTTATGTAGCTTAATTGTCATATAAAGGCTTGTTAACACTCTTTATTGTTGTAGTGATAAACTTATCACCAAGACACTTTTTTAGAATAGGATTGTTTTTTTATAACTGTTATAGTCCCTCTATTACACAATAGTACAATAACAGAGATCCTTTCTCTTTTAAAACATAATTAAGGTATATAAAGGTGGGTTAGCAATGCTTTTAAATGATAATTTAGTTTTGTTAAAGCATTTCTATCGCTCTTCTACAACAATATTGACATTTTGATTCAGCGTGATTATAATGCTACAACCAATTCCATGTAATGGCGGTTGTTATCTGTCATAATGAGTGCTATAGTGGAGTTTAGGAAGCTGGAAGTATGTTTATGACTTAAAATTCGTTATTATTTTAGTAAAAACTCAATAATTCGAGGGGGGCGTTTAAATATTGTCGTAAACCCATACATAGTTTATCAGAAAAATTACAGTCGCACGTCATTTTCCCCGTAAGAGACGAATAATTTCATAATAAAATAATATTCAACTCCACCATGATAATCCTTGTATTCTCTTTTTATTATCTTTTTATTTTCAAAAACACTGAGACACTGCAGCGGCGTGAACGAATGTAAAATGAATGAATGATGAATATTAGTAAAGTAATAGAATCATGAACTCTTTTACAGTACAAAAAGGTAGGTACTTTAGAAGGGTTGTATGGCATCAAATAGAAATTGCGTTACTGTTACATCAACTGTAATAGGCCAAAATCGTCATGCCTGATACCGTTACAGTTGTGCTTTAACACTGAATGGAGATATAATTGCGCCACTTTCTTTATAGCTGCACCTTCTTTGGCCTTTTTTTTGACCACCGATTAGTTTTTCCAAAACGTTCTATGGTCTATTATACAACTGACTTTTGCTGGTTGGGAACGTCTGTCGGGTCAGCTAGTAAATTATAAACACGAGATACTCTACGCTTCCATTTTAACTTGATGAACGAATAGACTGGTGCTACGGATTATTGCTGTAGCAACGTAGCAGAATCCGTAGTAGAGCTACGAACCGTAGAGTATGTAACGCTACGCGACTACGAAATTACTCGATGGAACTTATGCGTCTACGAGAGTATGAGAAGTCTTATTAGGAAGTGTATGATTTTGTGTTATGGAATAGTTTTGTTTCCTTGTAACAATCATATTACATAAAATATCTGGAAGTATGTTTATGACTTAAAATTCGTTATTATTTTAGTAAAAACTCAATAATTCGAGGGGGGCGTTTAAATATTGTCGTAAACCCATACATAGTTTATCAGAAAAATTACAGTCGCACGTCATTTTCCCCGTAAGAGACGAATAATTTCATAATAAAATAATATTCAACTCCACCATGATAATCCTTGTATTCTCTTTTTATTATCTTTTTATTTTCAAAAACACTGAGACACTGCAGCGGCGTGAACGAATGTAAAATGAATGAATGATGAATATTAGTAAAGTAATAGAATCATGAACTCTTTTACAGTACAAAAAGGTAGGTACTTTAGAAGGGTTGTATGGCATCAAATAGAAATTGCGTTACTGTTACATCAACTGTAATAGGCCAAAATCGTCATGCCTGATACCGTTACAGTTGTGCTTTAACACTGAATGGAGATATAATTGCGCCACTTTCTTTATAGCTGCACCTTCTTTGGCCTTTTTTTTGACCACCGATTAGTTTTTCCAAAACGTTCTATGGTCTATTATACAACTGACTTTTGCTGGTTGGGAACGTCTGTCGGGTCAGCTAGTAAATTATAAACACGAGATACTCTACGCTTCCATTTTAACTTGATGAACGAATAGACTGGTGCTACGGATTATTGCTGTAGCAACGTAGCAGAATCCGTAGTAGAGCTACGAACCGTAGAGTATGTAACGCTACGCGACTACGAAATTACTCGATGGAACTTATGCGTCTACGAGAGTATGAGAAGTCTTATTAGGAAGTGTATGATTTTGTGTTATGGAATAGTTTTGTTTCCTTGTAACAATCATATTACATAAAATATCTGGGCGACCGAGCTTTGCTCGGTTTCTACTATTTATTGTAATATGGTGGTGTTTAGGTGATAATCTATATTGTTATCTCAAACATTAACTAATTTTTTTAAACTTGTCTAAAAACAATAAAAATTAAAAAAAGAAATATAAACTTGAACATATAAAAAAACAAAAGTAAGTCGCCGAGCGAGATTAGAACCCGTAACACTCGTTTCTTGCCGTCTGCGTCCTAACCCGCTGGACCAGACGATCAGTGGCCGGCAGGACGAAATTAGCGACCATATTCTGCGTCGAAAGAAAAACGCATGAAAACTCGAAAACACGCATTTTTCCAAATATAAGACTAATCTAGATCGATTGTTTAAAAGATAAAAGATACATTTATTTGCAAAAAACATGAGTACTAAAATAGGTGACATAAGAAAAAGTAAAAACTAGATCTAGCATGTTTTGCCGGTTAGCATGCAAAAAAATTCAACAGGTAAATAATAATTATTACTTAATTCAAAATTACAATGCATTTATATAAATAACAATAACCTCAAATAAAATTTCATTAATCATATAGAAAAAAATATTTTAAGTTTAAATTTAAATCCATTAGATGTCAAAATATGTCAAAATAAAATAAATGTCAGAATAAAATAAAATAAAATTAGCTAAACAATCTATATAAAGAAGATAAAGAAACAGTCAAGCTTATTAATGATTGTGTCAAAAAGTTTTATCACTCAAAAAGTCTTGTACTCGGTAATAACATTTTTCAAGTAGTAAGCTTTTTAGTTTAGCTCTAAACAAATTTTTACTTAGATTTTTGTAGTTTTCTGGAATTTTATTGTAAATCTTCGGAGCCATACATATTACACTGTTTCGTAAAAGTGTTGTCTTAGCAGCATGTATACAAAGCTTATGACCATGACGCCTGTTACGTACAACAATAGAAGATTGACGTGGAAACAGATGTGGATAAGTTTTAACAAAGAGAGCCATTTCTAATTTATACAAAGACGGAAGTGTCAGTATTTTATATTTTGCAAAATACGGCTTACAACTATCTGTGGTTTGAAGACCAAACATTGCCCGTAGACACCTTTTCTGCATTTTAAAGATAATTTCTTTATCCGTAGAATTTCCCCAAAATATGATGCCATATCTAAGTACAGACTCAACCATGCCATGGTATGCCGTGAGAAGGGTGTCAGTATTAGTCGAAAATGAAAGTCGGTACAAAGCATAAGCTAAACTACTTATTCTTTTACTAATTACAGCTATATGATTTTTCCAATTAAGTTTTCCGTCAATCTGTAGCCCAAGAAAACGCGCAGTTTCAGCTTTGTTTATGCTGTTACCACTATATTCCACTTTAATGTCATGAGCAAACTGAGTCCTTTGAGAAAAATGCATAATATTTGTCTTGTCAATGTTTATTTTCAAATTATTATTTTTAAGCCAGTCAATTATCAATGTCAAGGTTTTATTAACGTCAAGTTCATAGGTGTTAATGTCAGAAAATTTAACGGAAACCGTACTGTCATCAGCAAATAGTGTCATTGGTTGATCAGTTGCATTAGGCAGGTCATTTATATATATGAGAAATAGAAGAGGGCCAAGAACACTTCCTTGAGGAACACCGTACGTTACGTTACGAGTGTGCGATCTGAAAAGTTCCTCGGTTCTCGTTTTGTTATTAAATCTCGATATTTCTGTTATTTGTTGGCGATCACTTAGATAAGACCTAATTAAGTCTAAAACGTTACCTCGTATTCCACAGGCCTCCAATTTTTTTATTAATATATTATGATCTACGTAATCGAAAGCTTGTGTCATGTCACAGAATATATTACCCCCGAAAACCCCCATATACTTACCAAATTTCAGCGAAATCGTTAGAGCGGTTTCCGAGATCACAGAAATATACATACCTATAAATAAATATACAGATAAAAGATAAATAAACACTTTTGAACATAAAGCCACTCAAAGTGCTGGCTTGTCCGGATTTTTCTTAGCACAAATTAATCATTAATAAACAAACCAAGTAAATTCACAATAAACATCATTTTTTATAAAAAAAACACCCTTAGCCTTAACAACATCCAACAAACTATGATCTTGTAATTCTATTAAGGCCCATACAATACAAGATATATTTAATTATATTTACTTAACAGCGAAACCATTTTCCCTAATTACTCACACGATAATAACATGTCGCAAGCCGCCATTACTCAATTTACGCGTAAAGTAACGCGCGTATGTTTTCTTTTACGCGACGAAGGCGAGGAGCCGCGCCCATTACGGATTTTATTACCGTTTGAAGAACAACTTAGGGTGAAACGCACGAGTATAAACTTTTTTTTTGTTGTCCAATGCGTTTTGTTTTCGAGTTATGATGTAAAAGCGAGGTACTAGTTAAATAAACGTATTTTTGAAGTGAAAACTTCTTTAGCGGCGTTGTACGCTTTTTTGGAATGGGGAAAAAATACTAAACTCGCGTCGGTAAGAATCACGTGACCCTGATCGAAAATTCGCAAGACGGATGTGACGGATGGAGAGTAGACAGCCGGCGGCGGAAGTAACCCCTCTCTTGAAAATGGCGCCGCGTCATTTCAAGACGTAAACACTTGTGTCACCATAGCAACGCGCTAATTTTAATTCAATGTCAAAACTCTAGATTTTCTGTCAAGCTATGGATAAGACTTTCGTACAATACTGTTCTGTATTCGTAAATTCAAATGCAGAGTAAATTTGTAAGACGGCAATTCGTGCGAAATTATTCCCTAACCATTCCAAAATATCAAAAATGCACAACGGAGTGCAGCCCGATTTTTTTTTTACTTCAAATCTTACGTCTTGCAATTTTTACTGAATAACATAGGGAGAAAATACCGAATAGATTCTCCAAATTTTCCAATTTGAAGAAACTTTATTACTTCGTAAAATATTTTTCACATTTACACAAAAAAAATTATTATTAAGTAATTTTATAATATTCCATCTTATTTATTTACTTGAATTAAAAAGTTCTTCACCTAAATGCAGTGAACGCATCAGTGTACACCGAATCGCGCAAATTCCCGTTTCGTTTCTGCTGAGCACGTTTGTAACTTTTCAATCTGTGAGATGGATGCGCGATTGCTAAGGTTTCGAAGGTTTTTATGTCTGTTTATCATCTGTTCCACTTATCTGTCGCGCGTAGGGGTGACTTTGTGTTCCACAAATCTCATTTCATTACCTACACTTCGACTTTAAAAATGCAAGTCTTGTTTTTTAGGTGCTCGTGTTTGTCTGTTGATAGATTCACATCACATGCTTATTTTTAATACAGTACTATAGAAAGCGTAACAAACAAACATTTATATGTAAAGATAAAGGTTCATTCTCCTTGGTTGCACCTCCTCTTTAGCGGACGTTATTAATTCAGAAAATCCCAAAGAATATCATTCAAAAGATGAAAAACAAAGTAATACAATTATGTACGAGTAATAGCTATAAACCTCAGATTTCTCCACGTATATTCATACACATAAGATTACAAAATTCACACAAGAAACAAGCAGTATACTTTGACAAACAGCATCTTCCAGGTACATTCGCACACAAAGGCTATATTTCGTTCGCACTCGCAGCTTCGCGGCCGTTACCGCGATTAGAGGCAGTACATCCTTGTTTGCCGCGAGTGCCGACTTGTGTCATAACGTAATTTGTAAAGATGGCGTCGCTGTAAGTCGGATACAATCTTGTAAAGCCTACGAGAACTTACTCTTATCTATGTATACAGTTAAAATTTGAAAGTCATAAAAGGAAGGCAGACAGTTTTGGACAACTAGAAGTTTTGCTGTATTTAATTTGATCGCATGTATAAATTAGCTGATAATCTATTTAAGTGTTAATCAATAAAATCATTGAAGAAGTAAATCTTACAAGCACTGTCGTAAAAATCAGCACTTCAGAGGGTCTAGTAATAAAAAAATATAAGAGATAATAATTATGGCCAATAGCAAATCATTCAATGTATTGTTCGATGTATGTTATTAATTTTATGACTTATTTCTGAACTAATTATGACACGAAGTGCTCTACAGATGTCGTCCGATTACCATGATTGACATACCTTTCTCCTTAGCATTCCTAGCAATAGGGTTCGAATTACTGGTAACCGAAGTTCCGCCATATTTTTCACTCCAAACAGGAGTTATGAAATGAAGCGACCTGTCGAAAGATCGTAACCTATTTCATTTGGAGTTTGATGAGTCATAAATTGAGTAGTTTATGCGTTTAGCCGGTGGCGTAATTACTGCGATTGTCCGCAACATTATCATAGTGGAGTGCGTCCAATTTCGACTTGATTACTTTTTTACGAGTTTTCGAGTCCTACGTAAATTTACGGCGTCGTAAACTCACCCGCTGATAACAATGTCGTGGAGACAGCCGATACACGTCAACTTAAGATTGTTTTTGGAACATTATGTTTCTATTCCTTCTGTTTTTTTTATGACGACCGATTTATTTTAGCCTTTTGACAACTGTCTGAACCTATACCTACAGCTAGTGAAAAAATATTATCATATCATAAAATCAAAGTATTTAAAACTATGTTGATATGGTGCTATGTGGGATTGTGTGGATTATTTCCATAACGTCTTTTAAGTCTTTCCTAATTGTTTCAGGAATACACATTTTTGTACTTCTTCAAAAATGTCGATTAACTGAAGAAAGTAAAAAAAAAAACAATTAGTTTCTAATACTTACAGATGAATGAATTGGATATATTTATGTATATTACCAAAAACATAACATGACATGTTAGATGACAAGTTGGTGACATAACTAAGTGCAAAATAGTAAATAATGATTGCGGTTTATAATACTCCTTTCATGACAATAACAGATATATTTTATACTAGCTGCCGCCCGCGACTTCGTCTGCGTGGAAAGGTTTTTTGCTATCCCTCGGGAACAATACTTTTTTTCGGGATAAAAAGTACCCTATGTCCTTCTCTGTACCCCTGACAACGTGTATGCAAAATTTCATGATGATCGGTTCAGTAGTTAAGACGTGAAGGCGTAACAAACAAACAAATAAACAAACAAACAAACGGACTTTCGCATTTATAATATTAGTAAGGATTTACTCGTACCTATTGTTTGTTACTTGAGTAACAAAATTGTACTGGTCATATCCATATTAACACAATAATAGCTACTTCAGATCCGCTCTCTATTCATAACTATCTTATACATCAGAAATTACGATGAAAGGTTATTTTAGTCTCAAACTTCTAGTATTTTTACTTTCTTTTATTATTCCAAAGCATTCTAGTATCATTGCCAAAACGTTTTACCTCGAGATAACTTTGCGTAACAGATCTCGGTGACAATTATTTGATGAGTGTATTTTAATTTCCACTTAAAATATCACCTTTCACTTTTCGCCGACATATCCGACGTTTTGAAAGCTGACAAGGATTCCATTAAGAAAAACAGTTTGAACATCGACGAAGCATCTCTTGGGAGGCGCCAGGGCCGGCACCAGGGATTTCTGGAAAAATAACTTAATAATTTGGTTTTTTTATGTCTTAAAACAAAATAAATCTGTTATACGCTTTTTGATTGCCACAAAATTCTATTCACTTTTCTAGTTCACAACTTAGCAGTTATCAATTATAAAAGTTAATGATAGCTGCTATTAAGTTCAAAAGTATCGTGAACTAACTTTGTTTGAACTAATGATTGTTAAAAGCTACAACAATATGTATTCTTTCCAAATTGTAAGCTTGTTTTTTCTTATTACCAATTAACTTTTAATCCAAAAGCAAATTCTATTTTAATTATTTAAAAAAGCGAACGGTTGTAAAGTTAATGTTTAATTATCTGTTGCCCTTACGCCGGCCCTGTTTGGAAACAGAAAATGAAAACGTTCAAATTGAATGGCAGAGGTGAGTGAAATGTCTGGTCCGTGTCGTTGATTGGAATAACAATATTCATTACTATTGTTATCGGGAATCTTCTCAATGGACTTAATTCTGTCGGTGGAGTAACGAAAATTATACAAAATTATTGTGGCAATTGTGTTATACCTATTCATTTTTTTATTGTTTTATCATTATACCTATAATATTACCTACTGATTTTTATTTCACATGTTGACCTTCAACTTTGCACTTAATGTGAATTATTATCACAAAAAATGCACTCAGAATGCTAAAAGATGCATTGATCATAAGGGAACGTACCCATACTTCGTGACCCGTTAAGGGGGGGGGAGAGGGGGGTCTTTAAAATACCACGCTTGGTCACAGGGTGGGGGGGGAGGGGGGCCTATATTTTGTCACGTAGTCAATATTGTCAATGGAAATCTGGTTTTTTTTTCAAGTTGTATTCAAATATGGCACGCAGCGAAATTTTTTTTCTTCCTGATACATTTTTTCACTTGTAATTGTATGTAAAATTATAATACACACTCTTGGCACAGCATAAAGAATTACTTACAGTAGGCCGACGGAGACGTCTAGACAGGGCAATCGTGCGGGGCGTGAGGGGGGAGAGGTGAGTCGGACGAGCCCGAGCTGCATACTTCGCCGTTCTATGTAGCTCGGGACACGTCTTCTAGGGCTATCGCGTCTTTACCGTTTTGATTTCCTATTAAATTAATAATTCGATTTCGATGAATCTCGGTTTTTTGTTCTATTTTGAAAAGAAAACAGCAACGCAATGTTAAAAATATAAAAAATCCAAGATGGCGGCCCACTTTTTTGTTTGTGGGTCGATTTCGATGAAACTCGGTTTTTGCTACTATTTTGACAAAAAAACAGCAACGCAATGTTATAAATGTAAAAAAATCCAAGATGGCGGCCAACTTTTTTGTTTGTGGGCCGATTTCGATGAAACTCGGTTTTTGATACTATTTTGACAAGAAAACTGCTACGCAATTTTAAAAATGACAAAAATCCAACATGGCGGCCAACTTTTTTATTTGTGGACCGATTTCATTGAAACTCGGTTTTTGGTACTATTTTAACAGAAAAACAGCAACGCAATGTTAAAAATGTCAAAAATCCAAAATGGCGGCCAACTTTTTTGTTTGTCGGCCGATTTGAATGAAACTCGGTTTTTAATACTATTGAGACAAGAAAACAGCAACGCAATTTTAAAAATATAAAAATTCCAAGATGGTGGCCAACTTTTTTGTTTGTGGGCCGATTTCAATGAAACTCAGTTTTTAGTACTATTTAGACAAGAAAACAGCAACGCAATTTTAAAAATATAAAAAATCCAAGATGGTGGCCAACTTTTTTGTTTGTGGACCAATTTCGATGAAACTTGGTTTGGGGCACTATTTTGACAAGAAAACAGTTACAAATTGTAAAAAAACGACAATAGTCAAGATCGCTGCCGACTTTGTTTTTAGGTTGATTTCGATGTAACTCAGTTGAAAAAAGTTGGCCGCCATCTTAGATTTTTTATATTTTTAACAATGCGTTGGTGTTTTCTTGTCAAAATAGTACTAAAAACCGAGTTTTATCGAAATCGAACCACAAACAAAAAAGTTGGCCGCCATCTTGAATTTTATATATTTTTAAAATTGCGTTGCTTTATTCTTGTCAAAATAGTACAAAAAACCGAGTTTCATCGAAATCGGCAAAAAAAAAACAAAAAGTTGGCCGCCATCTTGGATTTTTTATAATATTAATCTGGTTTCCGAACCCTGCGTGCGACAGTGGCCATCAAGTAAGTTTCGTGAATTTGTTGGCAGGCTGCCGCACTCACTCGTGGTATAAAGAAAACTGTTTGAAACGTTTATGTTATGAAACCTTTATTTAATAATATGTCACCCCTAATTCATTATTTTATATAATTTCGCAATGCTTTTATGTACCCGGGGGTCGTAACAGAAATTCACCTTCCAAATTGTAAATTTGTGACAACCCTTCCGTATTTGCGTAAATACCCTACAGGCGGCGGTATCGCCCAACAATAAAGGCGTCGGCCTACTGTAAGGAAAAAATCTTTATGCTGTGCTCTTGGCATTAAGTGGCAAGCGCCTTACTAATGAAAAGACAAAAATGAGCAAGTTTTTTTTAGATTTCTGTTGAAAATGATGTAAAACCATTATCTATGAAATACTACGTGAAAATCAGGGGGGAGGCATATACTACGGGTGGTCACCAAGAGGGGGGAGGGGGGTCAAAAATGGTAAAATATGGGTCACGTAGTATGGGTACGTTCCCTAAGGAAGAAGTGACGTTATTTCAGAATAACAAACCAATTGTTATTCTTTAAAATTAAAATTCAGCTACAAATACTATACACTGAAATATTCAACAGTAGTCTAATTTCTTACTGCAGCTTATTCTTTCTTCGTACTGAGAAAAAGACAAATCAACGATAGCCTCAGCTCTGTCTTAACGACTGATAATTATGCACCTCAAAGAGCCTAATTAAACATTATCATAATCCCGGGTTCATTAAAGATGGCTCAGACCGCTCCGAATGTGCTAATTAACAAAGTATTTGTATATTAATTCGATTCTCGCACGATACGCGCAGCTTTTTTACTAAGAAAAATCCTTAACTTGATTAAGACTGTTAAAGTGTGACGTCACATAATGGCAGAGTTTGACATTTTGGGTAAAAACAAACATCTGAAGCAAGCAAGTTTCTCTTCTTGAGACGTGAAATTACACCCAGGAGCAAAACAATACGACATGGCATAATACTTATTCCTAACACCAAAATAATTTGTTAACAAAGCAAAAGTGCCAACGTTCTCGTCTTTGTTTTTACCCAAATCTACGTCATAGCTTCCACCGTCTATAAAGACTATGTAGCTTTGTCCTCAACTTCGTCCGATTTTGAAAATCCCTAAGGAAACTCTAACCAAGATAAAAAGTATCCTATGTTTTAATCAAAGCTATGAACCTATGCGTCCAAATCCGTTTAGCCGTTGTTGCGTGAAACATTCAAACTTTCACATTTTTTATGATATTAGTAGGATAGTAAGATCAATTTGATTCTAGGTAGCCAATGACGCACAGCTTTTAACGAAGGAGAAAATTCTTATCTGAAACATATTTGTTTATAAATAAAGTTTTCCGTTACGTCAAGGATGCCAATTTGGTGAAATATTGTAAGGATAAGGAGATACTAATAAGGGATGAGTACGCGATTCTAGGCCTTGTTGGCGTCATGTAGGGTTGCCTTTCCGGGTTGCTTTAAATCGAAGGCTGCTTTTTCACAATTAAATTGACATACTTTTTCAAGCTTAAAAAATACTTACTTTTTGAAGCTTAAAAAATTACATACAACGGATACTTATTGCATTTTTTGCGGACGAAGTCGCAGGCAAAAGACTACATTTAATTTATTGTTAGCCATTCCACTCGTTATGTATGTTCGAGGTTTGTAATAATTTTACGTTAGTTTTCTGTGGTTAGAGATAGTCTTACTTCTAACTTAGAAGTTTATAATCAGGAGTAAGTAAATATTGTTGTGTATGAAAACCACCACGTATCGGTAAAGACTATTTATTCGGTGTTGCCAACCCATAATAAACATTAATACACAACATCTTTCCCCTAAAATAAAAACTAAACGACTTAACAGTTGTTCATGCAGTACATTGTGTTAAGTGATAAGATTAATAATATTATTCAGTAGGTACACAACATCTCTCCCTTAAACAAAATAACAATTTGACTGTTGTTTATACAGCAGTTGGTTATGGTGATCAAATTAATAAATCAGCAAAAAAAAAATACCCATCTCTTCTACGGCTCTCTTCTATACGTAATTTTAAACAACAAGCAAGTAGTCATGTGAAGAATTACAAAGATTTTTGCTCATGCAATGTATTTGATTATTTAGTTCTATTATTCATGACTCTTCAATTGATATTTATAAAAATTTTAATTTTAGTAAACTGTACTTAAACTTATACAGAATGATAATATAAAAGGATACCTTCATGCAATGAATTCAATTTTCAATTATTTGGTTACTTATTACCTATTTGTATTGAGGTATAATATTTGTGACAAATTTAATTCTAATTAATTGTCTTAAACTTATACAAAATATAAGTAAGCATTAATTACAATAACAAATTAAGCTGACAATAATGAATTCTGAAAATAACTGTTAATCTATTAAATCATTTTCTTTTAATTTTTTAAAATTAATTTTAGCTTGTGCGGATGCAGCTCTTTGAGGTCGAATGTTATGTTGCGAGTCGGAGTCAGATTGATCTGAGGACTGATCGAGCTCTGCAAACGAGTCACTGAACAGATCGTCAGGAGTGAGAGTGGAGTCTGTGTCTCTGTCCGACACTGTCTCTTCGTGAGACGATGTGGAGGGCGGCTCATTTGATGGCAACTTAATAAGGTGTCTACGGTTCCTTCTGTAGTGCCTTCCACGCTCATCAGTGATAAAATAGGAGCGAGGCTGAGGGGCGCGTGCACTCACTTGCGCCTCGTAGCGTGATTTGCCATCGACAGCCACGACTTTGTCACCAACATTGAGCTCCGGTAAGGTGTGAGTGCGTTTGTCGTACCAGATCTTTGTTTTTTCTTGTTTTTGTTTTATTGTGTTAGAATAATTAGTATTATCGTTGGGCTGCATTTTTTCTTTACTAGCAGGTAATCGTGTGTTGATCCTGCGACCCATGAGCATTTCTGCTGGACTGGGAAGTCCATCACGAGGTGATGCCCGATAATTTAAAAGAGATAAGTAAAAGTCAGAGTTGGTTTTTATACATTTGTTAAGCAATGACTTTACGGTACGCACTGCACGCTCACTTTGCCCGTTCGATTGTGGGTAATTTGGTGACGAAGTTGTGTGCACAAATTCCCACTGATTCTTAAAATTATAAAATTCTTTTGATGAAAAACAGGGCCCATTGTCACTTATTAATTCTTGTGGTATTCCATACCTAGAAAATTGATTTTTAAGAGCTGAAATGACGTGATTAGATGTCAAGGAGTTAAGAGGACACACTTCAACAAAACCTGAATAATAGTCCACGAGAATAAGAAAATATTTCTTGTTGAGCTCAAAAGCGTCAGTGCCTACTTTTGCCCAGGGCAGATTAGGCACTGGATGAGGTATCATAGGTTCGCGACGTGGCGCCGCCTGCATGTCAAGGCAGACCCGGCAGCGGCGGACATACTGCTCGACGTCGCGCGCCATCCCCGGCCAGAACATCACGTCGCGCGCTCGCCGCTTGCACCGATCGATGCCCATGTGGCCCTCGTGAACGCGCGTCAGCATCTCACTGCGCAGAGCACGCGGAATAAATACTAGATTGTCCTTGAAGAGGACTCCTTCTATGTATTCGAACGTTTCTCTATACTCCCAAAAACGTCGAACTCTTTCATCGACTTCATATTTTTGTTGTGGCCATCCCACTGAGATATACTTTATTATTAACTGGCACTCTGAGTCTGCTGAGATGTGCTTCTTTACGAGCTCGAGTTTACGATCACTGAATCTAACATTTGATATAACGAAACAGGACTGCTCTTCTACATCTTCAGTTAATTTTTCACTCAAAAGCTCGGGCAAGGGAGCACGTGATAGCGTATCCGCTATGAACATGTACTTGCCCGGAGTATATTGGACCGTGAACTCATACCTCTGTAGCCGAAGCATCATGCTCTGCAGGCGCGCAGGCACATCATTTAGTGATTTTTTAAATAAGGCTTCCAGAGGTTTATGGTCAGTTTCTACCAATATATCTACTTTCCCGTACGTATATTGGTGAAATTTTTCCAGAGCAAACACGATGGCGAGAAGTTCTTTCTCGATCTGGGCATAGCGCTGCTGCGTGTCAGTGAGGGTGCGGGAGGCGAATTCGACGGGGCGGCCGGCCTGCAGCAGCACGGCGCCTAGCGCGTGCGAGCTGGCGTCTACCGATACGACAGCGGGCCGCTCCGGTTCCCACAGCGCCAGTACTGGGCCGCTGCAGATCTCCTCCTTCAGCTGTGTCACCACACGCTCCTCCGCTTCACCCCACTGCCATTCCACGTTCTTTTTCAGCAATGATCTCAGAGGTGCTACTTTTTCACTGTAACTGGGAATAAATTTGCACAGATAATTTATCATTCCCAAAAATCGCTCCAATGATGGCCTATCCTTAGGGCTAGGCATTTCTTTGACGGCCCTAATTTTAGCGTTATCTATTCTCATTCCTTTTACGCTAAACGAATGTCCCAGGTAAGTAACCTCTGTTACCCTAAATTCGCATTTGTTTTTATTAAATTTTATACCCACCGATCGGGCTCTGTCTAATAACTTTTTTAACCTAAGGTCATGCTCTTCCCGGTTAGCACCCCAGACTATGACATCATCAACGAAAGAATCCACCCCATCCAGGTCTTCCAGCAGTTGTCTTAGCCTAGCATGAAAGACCTCAGAAGCAGAGTTAATACCGTATGGCATCCGTAGGAACTGATACCGACCAAACGGGGTTCCAAAAGTGCACAGTTCTGCACTATCTTCATCAAGTTCAATCATCCAGAAACTGGACCTAGCATCTAGTTTACTAAAATACTGAGCACCCCTTAATTTGGTTGCAATGTCGGTAAAAGTAGGAAGAGGATAGTGCTGGCGACGAATCGCCTCATTCAAAGGTCTCGGGTCTAAACATACCCTCAAAGAGCCATCCTTTTTTGCTGCCACAACTATAGCGTTAACCCACGACGTCGGGTGCGTTACTTTTTTTATTACGCCCATTTCTTCCATTCGATTTAACTCCTCTGACAATTTATCTTTAATTCCAATGGGAATTTTGCGAACAGGACACACACACGGCAGTACATTTTCATTTAATTGGATCTTATATTGACCCGGAAGTTTACCTAAACCGGAAAATAAATCGTCATATTCCTCAAGATTAATTTCAATTGAATAAACTCT
Organism: Agriphila geniculea; assembly: GCA_943789525.1. Lineage (NCBI taxonomy): Eukaryota > Metazoa > Arthropoda > Insecta > Lepidoptera > Crambidae > Agriphila > Agriphila geniculea. The sequence continues at coordinate 4,070,946 of OX038881.1, forward strand.
TGAAATTAACTTTAATTCGTCCAGTGCATTTTTACCGAGAATACTTTGACATTCAAATTCAGTTATAACAAATTTTAAACAAAATTCTTTACCTTTACATAATAATTTTATGAAACATGACCCAATAATGTGTAAATAATTGCCACAAAAGGACTGAGCTCTAGTACTATCAAGAGTTAACTCGTTGAGCGAGTAACCTAGTTTCATAAAATTATTTTTTGATATGACATTTAAATCAGAACCAGTGTCCAACTTGAACTTATGGTTTAAATTATTTTTAGTAATACAAATAGTTTCATACCACTTTGAATCCTTAAAACCTATAACACTGTCAACTTGTTCTATAGTAGAAATAAAATATAAGTCATCATCATCCGCGTCGAGCACATTACTCGTGTTGGTGTCCTGCACTTCATAAACTTTACTCGAGACCCTCGTCGGGCATAACCTTTTAAAATGACCCCTATTATTACACAGAAAACACTTCACATTTTTAGCTGCACACTTAACGCCAGATTCACAGTAGGGATCTCCGCAGCCTGGACACAGGCGCTGCGGCGCGCGGCCCGGAGCGCCCGCGCTGCCCGAGGCGCCCGCAGCCGGCCCGCGGCCTCCGCCGCGCCAGCCACCACCTCCACGACGTACACGCTGCCCTCGTCCTGAACCACGGCCTCCATATCCATACACTGCATGCACGGCTTCACTTTTTATCTCGGACTTAGCTGTCTCAATTTGATGACTTTCATCGTTCGATATTTCGTTCAGTTGACATATCTTCACCGCCTTATCCAACGTCAGGTCGTCGGTCCGTAGTAACCTATCGCGCACAGCGTTATCATTTACGCCGCACACGATACGATCGCGCAAAAGCCCCTCCTCCAACTGTTCAAATTCACACTGCTGGCTTAGCAGTTTCAAGGCGGTAACATACTCGTCTATGCTTTCACCAGGTAATTGAATGCGTGTGAAAAACTTGAAACGTATTGTAGTAACATTGACTTTCGTCCCAAAATGGCTGTCAAATTTTTCTATTAATTTGTCAATATCGTCTCGCTCTTCTTCTTTCGTGAACTTGAACGTCGAATAAACATCGTATCCATTTGGCCCTATTAAGTTTATCAAAAGAGAAGCTTGAACATCTTTGGGCTCCTTGTACACTCCTGAGGCCTTGAGAAACACTTTAAAATGTCTTAGCCATCGACGCCATGATTCGGCGCGGGACGCCGGCCCACCTTCTAGTAATAATTCCGTAGGTGGCCGCGCATGCTCCATTTTGCGTATTGATATCTGTACACGTATCTTTTCTCAAAATGTTTTTAATCTATTTAGGGCTTCAACGCGATTTTAACACATAAAAATTAAAAATTTTTTACACCGCTGTCACCATGTTGTGTATGAAAACCAAAACGTATCGGTAAAGACTATTTATTCGGTGTTGCCAACCCACAATAAACATTAATACACAACAAATATAAAGTAAATAAAAAAAAAAAACACGACTGCCCTGCCAACAACGAACTAAAAAGTTAAATAACAAGCGTCATTGCAGTAGACCTCTTTGATTAAAAAAATGGTTCTACAACGCAAAAGTGGCGTCGTACAGTCGCCAATTTGAGTTTTTTCAAAAAAATATAGCCAGTGTCTATCGGGATGATGTAAGGATTCTAACGATAACCTATATATATAAATCCTTTAAGAAATTTAGAAGTTATGGTGGAATAAAGAAACTCACATATCCACAAACATACATGAACCCTGAACACATAACACTCTCTTTTTTTTGGACAATCATATAAAAATACTGTGTGACAACCCTAGCCCACCTTGCTCCAGTTATTCTTAGTTTGCAGGTTTTCCCTCGCAATATTATTTTCACCTCTCCAGCACGAAAAGGGTGCTTTTGGCGCGTAAAAACTCGCATCAAAATCGACTTTTGCTGCGAGCGTGAGGCAAAGTGCTTTTTTAATTTCTAACACCTTTTCTCGCTGGTAGAGGTGAAAAGTTGTATGTTTAACACGAGAGCAAATTTTTTGATGTCTCGTGCCTTTAAATCACTCACTGTGCTCAGTAGTCTATATTAGAATCACTCGCTACGCTCGTGATTCAATTCTAGACTACTTCGCTAGTTCGTGATTTAAAAGTCAGCACTCGCAGCAAAAAATGACTTTGCTCTCTTGTATAACAAATAACTATTTTTCTCTCCTCTGTATCCGTTGTGAAATAACATCGCCATAAATTAAAAATTTGCGAGAAATACTCTCAGTAATAGAGTGAGCTACTAATTCTTATTATTTGTGTACCTAACCAAATGCAATTAACAAAAATGAAACTTTATAGAGGGCATCTAAGGAGCACTTTGCACTAACAATGTGAGGAAATGGATTTATCTCTACTTATTTTTGCAAAAATCAATTCAATAAAAGGCTTTGTCTCAAAGAGACGTCTGCTAATTTATTTTTAATATTTCATTCATTTCTGAATGCGTAATATTATTTTCAAGACGATATGGAAATAAGATTTTTACAGTTCTACATTGCCGTTCTATCAAGGCCGCTTAAAACTGTGGATAAAGTGATATAAGTTAGTTAGAATTTACGTTCAAAAGACTCAAAAGTCAGATTTTTTATTCGCAATTGGGACTGTCCCAACATTATTTGGTTTCCATATTTGTCCATTTGTCAAGACTAGACAGCTTAAAATCTAACAGCATCAAATAAATGATTGTTTTGAAATGAAACAAAGGCATCCCCGTCTCCAAAAACACACGTTGTATTTTACTTTGAAATGGATTACTTACACGTTAAATTTAATGCACTAACTGTGTCCTTCGGAAATGGAAGAAAACACTTCCGATGTATTCGCCGCGATTCGTTTAAAATTAGCAGGTTCAGTCGCCCTCGCGCGCTGCTATGTACTAACAAAGCTTATTTGTGGTTCTACTGCGTGAACTCGAATCGTTGTCACTTCTGTTAATTCTTTTTCACCGTAAAGCTGTACGTGATTTGTTTAAAGAGTTTTTTAAAATCATTGAAATTATCGGACCAAATGCAAGATGAAACGTAAAAAAACGTTGTTATAAAAATATGTGTAGTCATGTTCCAACTCTACGTAATGTTAAATAACTTTTCGATTAATACATTGCGATACGATTGTAACTCCAACATAATATAAATGGGTAAAAGTTTTAAACTTCTTCAAATAAATATCGGCCGTAGATAAATACATTATATAGTTACCTTTTTTCTAATCATAAAATTATTTCTATCGATGAAATAAAACTTTTTAACTGATACTAGTGCAATTGATTTGATTTTCCCGACGTTTCGGCACCTTTGCAGCTGCCGTGACCACGACACACCAGATACCAACTAATTACCAAAATAGGTAAGTACTTTCAATAAAACCGCGCTACAATAGTATCCGTTAAAAAGTGTTTTATTTCATGTCTAGTGAGCGCGTAAGCTTGAGAAGTGAATATTATTTCTATTGTTTAGATAGCTTACTTATCCAATCAGACAATTAGTGTACACTCTAAAAATAAAATACTTATCTTAACTTAGACTTAATGATCTACAGATTTCAGGTAGGTATTATTAATTACGACACTCAAGTAAAGGTCAAATGGTTAAATAATTACTCGATCGCTTCTCGTTAGAATTTAGTTAAAGTATCTTGTTAAACATTTTAGCGCTGAATTCTAAATTTTCGGTTGTTAATTTGAATCTTATTAATATTTTAATTTACCAAAATTAGTATTGTTACAAAGCGCCTCAATCGGGACGATTTATAAGAATATTATTTTTGTTTTTAATTTGCTATTTTCACTCTTTATTAATCTTATCATTATTATTTTACTGCCTCGCTTATTAGTACACAATTATACCACCTGGAGACGACAATAAATGAAAACATTAGTGACACTATACTCCAGAGGTGCTCCAACGGTCGATCACGAGAGGTTTTAAGGTCGATCGACAAGGATGGCTAAAAATACTAGTGATAAATATTTGATGGGTTGAACAGTGTCTTGATAAATATTTGGGTAGGTTAAACGGTCAAAATGACGATCTCTCAGTCATACATTTTTACGAGGTCGATCTCCCTAAGAAAAAGTGGGCACCCCTGCTATACTCGTAGTTCATAGGACTATTTTTTAAACTAACTAAATAGCACGTAAATAAATTGTATTGAAAACAGTAGGTACCTGAAAAATATTTCCTGTGACCTGTGACTAAACTATTGGATATTTTCAATTGTTTTTTATGCAGACATTGGATATGCGACATTTAATTTAGTGTCGCATCCAGGTTGTATAGCATTTACTGTCCAAATACTCATTAATAGGTAATAAAAAATGTACTAACACATTATCATTATGCCATCCGTAAGTCGTGTTACTGCTGACATCGTGATATTATAATATTGAAAATAATAATTCGCACTCTTGGTAACGAGTATCACGAATAACAGTTGACAGTCTATTTACATGGGCGACTAAAGCTGCACAACTTTCGCCGCACGGCGAAAAACGACCGTAAAATGGCAATTCGACCTAAGCCGCAGGTGACTGAACAAACTTATCTGATCCGGTGGCCAAAACTGGAACTACCTTACTACATATTGTTACCTAAGTTACGCCATCAACTACATAGACGACGACGACGCCATCATCTGCGATTCAATTTTGTAAGTGGCTTGCTAGGTGACTAAAGTCGACCGTCACAGGTGACTAAAATCTACCCATGTAAAGCCCATTATGCTCTCCGCAGTATCAGCATTTCTGCAATAAGTATAAAACAAAAAACATCACTTACAATGGGGATGCCTAGGTACAGAGGAACTAATTGCGCCTTAGGCGATTGTCCTAAAATAGTTTGATAGGTTGTTTCAAATGTCAAATATCATTTCTGTTATATTTTAACCAATCAAAACCATTGACAGCGGTCAGGTCTCTGCTGATGGCGCCATCTGCGATTAGCTTTGCGTGTGGATCTCTATAGCAAACACTGGTAGGGGAAATCTCGCGGGCACACATTTCGTTTGTGCCTGTGTTGCACGGTTTAGTGGCCAAATTACTGCCGAGTGCGCTTAGCGTGCGTACCGCCTACCACGCAACTTGATGCTAGCTAGATAATATACGTCAAATTATATTATGTGATGTAAAGCTCTTGTTATGTATGAGTAGTGATATGGTCTCCTTCAATGAAGGATTAAAATAAAACACTCTATTTAAGATCGTGAACAATTACAGTACCACCCTGTTTAATGGGTAGACCTAGGGCGCGACCAATCGTGCTAATTCTGAACGATAAAACCAAAACCGTTATGTCCATTAGCATATATTTACCTAAAAATCTTTGGTTTCGCTTGAGAATTGTCAATCAAATTGTCCAAGATTGGCATTCAAGGCTCGCTAGGCATATAGCTTTCAAAAATTTTGACAAACTAAAGCGAGCAGTTTTCTGTAAACGAAACTCGATTTAGTTTTGGTTTTATTGTAGAAAATTAGCGCGACTGGGACTTTAGTCTCTTGTGTTTAAATGTTTGAATCTTAAAATTAGATTAATATCTGTACTTATAATTCTCAGTGGAGTCAAATAGAAACTAATAGGCACCGTTTTTCAGGCCGATGAAGTCAATATAAAACGTTACTACTCTTCAGTTTTTCCTACTACATGCTCAAACCGTGATTCCATATATAGGATTTGATGAATTAATGTTGTTGTTTGAATTGTTTCAGGAGAGCACACCTCAGATGTTGCTTGGAGAAACTCAAGGACATGGTGCCCTTAGGACCGGAAACGTCACGACACACAACACTAGGATTATTAACAAAAGCCAAAAGGTTTATAAAGGTACGTACCCCAAATATTTTTACATACATTTCAGGGCCCTAGAGGCTTTACTCTCGATGTTCGATATTCGTTCATAATTCGGAATAAGCATTTCTAATGGTCATAATGGCATCGACTAGATCTCTTCGGAGAAGCCCGTAAATCGGTTTATGGACAAGTTAATATCCGAAATTATAATCTAAAGTTAAACTTGTGAAGTGTAGGGGGTAAACCCCCTTGTTATAAGCGTTGCGAAACACGCTCGCAAATGAGTAGTGTTTAAAAAACCTTTTAGATAAACTTTATCTTTCAATTTAAACATAATGAGGCACTCTGTAACGCTACATGACTAACTACAAACCTTTTCATGTAAATTCAGTAACAAAAAGCATTTTAGACGAGATTTTGTACATTTATATGATAAAGAAATAATACGAGATATATTCCTACATGAGTACTGTGATGAGTGCAAATAAGAATAAATTGAGATTGTAGAACATCTATATTATCTATATTATTAGAAAAATGTTATTATTCTACTACAGATTTTCTAACTAATAAATTTTGACATCATATGATTTATTCCTTATTATTTCTAATTGACATTTCTTATTTTATAAATATTTATTTTAAATGATTGAATACCTACTATTTTATTGTGAAATGTATGTAATTGTATATTTAATTTACCAGAAATTTAATTTAAATAATATTTGCATGCTAAATGTTGGCAGAATGTACTGGACCGAAAATTCTAATTCTTAACAACAATTATGTATGTACCTACATTCTCAGCAAATAAATGATTCTTATTCTTATTCTTAACATTTATAGAATCTTCTAAATAACGTTTTAAGTTACTTAACTTGTCACTTGACAAGAACGTTACTTCACGTGTTTATCAACTACAAAACAAAAAAGAAAGACCTATAGAATTTCAGTTCATTCATAAACTGAAAAGTCATCAAAATATGACATTTATTTTTTAGGCTGTTCCAAATTAATTAAAACAACTAAATTATCAATTCGTCAACATGCAGTAACTGACACTTTCAAAAAATTCGCCACTCTGGTAAATGAAAGGCTGTGTATTTCATTAATCATTAACCTAGTGGCTTTATGAATAATGAAATATTCAAGAACACAATCTTAATTTAATTAACGTTTTAATATGTCTTTATTGTTGAAGTATAACATTTTCAGTTCATTAAATTAATTATTTGTTCATTTCATTGAAATAATTACACTTTCACGAATTTGATGTTTTAGTTGTTTTTTTCCAAACGTGTGGGGAAAACAAAAAAATAAACCGTGTTATTTTATTCCTTACACTATTTCGGTATCATTTTATTTGAGAAATGTTGACCTGTTTTGCCTAGTGAATTAAATACTTGTAATGTTCAAATTTCAAAGCACAGACATCGTCGACGAGCGACGTCAGTGCCATCTTCCGGTGTTTCAATAGTTGTGAGAAACCTTCGATAAACAAAGGGCAAAGGGTTCGGGTTTCCGGTCGCCGCTGTTTCCGGGCCTCCCACTTCCGTTCCCCGCTTAGGGCTGCCATCTGTAAAGTTTAATTAATGTTTGTTAACTTCTAGTTATAACACTATATTTTGGTTTAATTTAAAAGTAAAGTATACCCAGTACAAGAACATGTTCTTAATAAATTTTGCCCTTTTCTGTGTTTAGAGCTCTATTAGGTGGTCAGTACATTAATGAAATGATACCTACCTAATAATAGTACATTATGAAACAAGTTAGCTTAGGTTGCTCATTGCACACAAGGCTGTTGGTTGCAGCTCGAGCCGCAGGCGAGGGCGTAACTCAGCCGAGTGTGCAATAAGCAAAAGCTCACGAGTTTCATACGATGTTTTTCAACACATTTGCGAGGAAAATACAAAGTAATTTTACCACACAGCAACAAATACGACAAAAACAAAATACGACAATTATGGAAAAAGGCGCGTAGGTTTTTTTTTTTGTTTTTTTCAAACGCCCAATGCAAGAATATTTTGCCAACAAAGGGATGAGTGAGCATACAGCCTACTACAAAGTTATAATTTTAAGTGATAAAATGCAAACATTTTAATATTTTATAACAAAATATTGTGATTATGAATAATTTGATAATAATAAAAATTTGTTTGACTTAATTAAGCACTTACACATTTATTTATTTCAAAAATGAATATGAATTTTCAGCGCAAAAAAACCTCTTTGTTATTACTAAAAAAAATAACTATATTACCCGGTTAAATTAGGAATGCTCTGTTTACTCGCATAGAACTTGCAGTAAGGTACTAATTTAACTTTGTAGAGATAATTCTATAACAACCTAGCGTTTTATATATTATTGCACGCGTTTGTTATAGCTCGGTTTATGGCCCTAAAAGCGATGTATTAGGGCTCACTTTACGAGCAAGTGTATTGAAAAAATTTAAAAATAATGCTTTTTTATCCACAACGAGATATTGCTTGGCTTTCACCTCACCTGATGTTAAGTGACGGTATGTATGGTTGAAAGTGTAAGCGCACCACACCTGTAATCCTCACCACCGAGAAACTTACCTTTAGAGGTACAAAAATGTACCTGTTGGAACACAACATTTTTTAAATTGTTGTTATGGCGACAGACTTAGGTAAGAAGGTGGCAGCTAGCGAGACGGACTTGAAGAAATAAGCCCTACCACCAAGAGGTCAATAATTGCCCTTATAAAGGTAAAAGTTCATTTGAAATAATTGAAGTCAATTATTGACTTAAGCAATTATATCAATTGAACTTTTATCTTTATTTTTAAAAGTATTAATTAATTAATGTACTGACCCAATTAAACATGATTCTGGTTTAAATTAAAACCGGTTAATTTACAACTATAATCGAAAGTAATAGGTGTTTATTTATAACCAACTATTTAGTTACAATTACAACTACAGAAAAGCTGTTCAGTGCCAACCCTAAAGCAAACGAAAAACGTCGCAAAAGTCTTTTTGAACGTCTTTCCTTTCTTTTAGAGACAGCCCTAAGGTGGTGCCAGAGGCGCGGAGACTCGTTCTTTTGTCGCCGCGCTTTTTGAAATGGACGCTTTCACTAAAATCTCTATACCGTGAATAGAAAAGAAAAACGAAAACCTTTACTTACTTTTAACAAAGGTTGAGTAAAACTGACACCGCAAAGATGACCTTACAAACTTGAGAAATTCTAGAATTCGTCTGTTGAGGTAGGTATAAAAATAATAATTCGCATTTTAATATCAGAAGTCGGTTCTTATCTTAATGAGTTTCGATTACAGAAGTCAATGTCCGATAGAACAAAATATAACAAACAGACAATGATAACGCACATATCTGCAATTTTATTACTCAATGCACTTATCTATATGAAACGTACAAACAAAACAAAATAGTAAAAACTTTTAATTAAAAACAAACGGAATACGAAATTTATTTAGGTCCACAGTCCACTGGGTAAAAGCTATAGAGTTAATAACTAAAGCGATACTCCGGGGGTAATGTGTGAAATGGCCGTTCGGTGTCGGGCTTGGACGGTGAGCGATAGCCGGACGCCGGACGCAGCGCGCATTCGTCACCGGGCATTGTCCGCCGGACGCAGCCCCTACCATATGTTACTGTTTGTGCAGTTCAGACCATCGATATGATGTGTGGGAAAATCAGTTAACTGTTAGATGAGTGATGAGTACTGATGAGTTTAATCCCCATATTAAGGCCTACTCAAATCGGACCGGTATCCTGTACCGGTGGCGGTAACTATATCCCGAATGCGGTAACGGGCTGTTCAAAGGTGTTCCGCAACAGCTGCGATAAATGCAATACAAAATACCGGTCGGGATATCGGTCGGGTATACCGTTACCGCCACCGGTACAGGATACCGGTCAGGTTTGAGTAGGCCTTTATACGTTCATTAATGAAATATTTTCACAAAAGTTTTGTCTGTTAATCAAAATGTCAGAATTTTCTAATAAATATCTTCTTTTTTTTAAATTATAATGGGTTTGCTCTTGACCCTAGTCTAGCCCGAAAGTATAGACAGGGTCTACGATGGAGCGAGCTTGCCCAGAAGGTGCCTATTCACTTATGAGCTATCAGAAATGGAAACAGCATTAGTATCCGTAAAAAGTGATTTATTTCACGTATTTAGAAGCTTGGCACGAAAATTAAAAATATTTTTTATATATGCTTAATTTTTTACATGCCTAACATAACATATTCGATGCGAACGTGACAAAATCAGCCTAGTTGGATCGTTGTAAGGTAAACGATTTCCCCTCCCTACCCGCCGCTATTCGTTTTACACGTCGCATTAAACATGACGCTTCTGACCGTACCGTAGATATGGCGCTAAAGAAAGATATACTACGCCCATTTTTTGTGGATAGTACAAACCCATCATAATACACACAAGTTATTTTTGCAAATTAATACCCCCCGATTCAAATAAGATTATGCTATAACAATGATAATTATTACATGAGGGTCCTTTATGCAAGAAAAATAAATTCGTGCGCTTTTATATTTTTTCCGAAGATTTATATTGAATATTATATTAATTTACTAAGCCTGAGTGTATCGCTAGTATTACAATATACCGTTTCTAAGGTTTTCCTGAGCACTTCCATTTACCAACTATCTACTTTTAACTCTCCCTAAGTTAAATACACGGGTCCATCTCAACTTCTACACTTATAGTCAGGGTTGCCTACCTAAGTGATAATAAAAACTACACATGTGGTTTTTGCTCAGGGGCCCTATTTTTGAATCGCTCGACTAGCATCGAGCGCTCTTTTCGACTGATTTTCGTTCGACATAAGACTCAAAACAATGAGATGTCGAATGAAAATCAGTCGAAAAAAGCTCTCAACGCCTGCCGAGTGATTCAAAAATAGGGCCCCAGTTCTTTTTTGCGTCGAATGAGAAAGTAAACCATATTGGACGTTAAATGTTGGCTGAACTGCAACCCGTAAATAAATGAACATACATTAATGAAACAACACCTTAAAGTCAGAACTAGTGTCATTTAAACAAAATATCCATTAAACAAAATAAAGATATCTCAAAATTATATTTGAGATTCTTTATTTTATCCTCAAACAAAAATCTATGTTTAATTTATTTTTTATTTGATTATTTGTTTACCTATGAGTTTTTGTTTTCATAGTAAAAATATAGAAGTGGAAATTTAATTTGATATCCAAATCAGTGTAGTTCAGTAAAATTACGGATTCGCAAAACATTAAATGCTAATAAGCTGTATTTTTGCATATCTCACTTTGATGTGACTATGTACGAATCCAACTATATTTACGAATACAAAAAAATACAGCGTACTTGTTACTGTTTTCGTTGGATTTACATCATAACAAGCAAAAAGTAAAGAAAGTGTGTAATTAGCAATTTTGCTAAAGCAACCATACAAATTAATATTTTGGTCAGTAAAGTAAAAAAATAATTAGTAAAAATTTGTTGGATTCGTTCTCAAAATGAGATAGCCATTTAATCTAACGATCATCAGAAGAAAGACTGCCATTGCAAATTATTTCAATTTCGTCATACTAGCTCCCGTAATTTTTCTGAACTAGTGGTCAAACTGAATCATAACTATTACGTTCCACATTCCGTAACTCGGAGCTGACAACCCTACCGTGTGGCCAGGACGATCCATCAACGTCGACAGGGCCCGTGCCGAATAAATATCTTGTAGAAATCAAACGCCATTACTATTCAAACATAAAATATGTCGCCTTTGTGTCCCAATTCGGACCATTCACTGAGGGGGCTATATATCTTCTGCGTAAATATTGAAGGGACTTTATGAACTGGTGATATGTTTATATGTTGAAGTTATTATATTTGTATGTAGCTTGTGCGACTGAGGTGACTGGAAACGGAGTATAAAATTTTGAGGAGGGATATTTACCAAATATTTATTTTTTTATTAAACCACATTACTAACTATCATTATGGTGTTTACCCAATGCGATTGGTAGATATATAGTTTTATACAGAAATCTTATAAGTAATAATAATTACTTATTTTTGTAAATAAGTAATAACAAAATGCTATGCTAGTGATTTCAAGAGCGAATATCTTATAGTACAGTAGCCCGTAGAACATTTAAATCACCAAAAAGGTTACCGTTTGCCGTTGTGATATAGTTATTTATTACGAAATTATAGATACTTTAACCCAAGTTTTACTAATCGCAACCCGCCGTAACCTAAATTTGTATATCTCCAAAATTAATATTTTTTTATTTTTCGAAGTTTACCACATAGTTTAGCTATTGTCGTGTTCTACAGCTTGGTTTGATTGCCACAGATAAAAGTAAGACTATAAAAAGTAACCATACACAGATTTAAGACCTGATGAAAATTGTTGGACTTTATCTGGTCTTAAATCTGTGTATGATCACTTTCCATAGTCTCACTATTATCAGTGGCAATCAAACAAAGCTGTAGAACACGACAATAGCTAAACCATGTGGTAAACCATGAAAAATAAAAAAATATCATTTTTGGAAATATACAAATATAGGTTACGGCGGGTTGCGATCTGTAAAACTTGGGTTAAAGTATCTATAATTTCGTAATAAATAACTATATCACAACGGCAAACGGTAACCTTTTCGGTGATTTAAATGTTCTACGGGCTACTGTACTATTAGCGATGGTTGCTTGTTCCGCGCAATCGCAAGTCAAATGCGCAATCGAGTTCTTCAAAAGAAGTGCTATTTAAATACTCGTATCAATCATATCAATATTTTTGGCAATAGCTTGATTGTGCAATTAAAACTACTAACTTATTATTTTATGATAATTAAAAGTAAAATGCCTGTATCCGTCAAAAAGCTTTATCATAACAATAACACCAAACTGACACCATAAATGGTACCTTTAAACAAAAACTACATTAGCATAGCACAACACTACAACAGCTTTACGCCTTTCGATATAAAGTTAAAAGTTGTCTGCACATTAACTAAACGAATTTCTCTCGACTAGTACATTTATCACAGAATAGCTATTAATTTCAAAGATAGAATATTCGGAATGCACGCGAAGCGGACACGCCATTTTGACACGACCGTAATTAGCTTAATGTCGGTAGTATTGTTTAATTATAATAATACATTACCTACATTGGACGTTCGACATGGTGTTCATTTTGACAGCTAGAAGTTAAGTACTTAATGCACTGACATGAAAAATTTTTTTTTATTTAACTGGACTGGCTGTTTGTATGATTTGACAGCTAAGTTTTTGTGCCTATTTGAAACGAAACGTGCGTCTAAAGAACTAATTTTGACGTACAATATGAAATAGGTTGCCTTGATGGTCTCTCCAGACTTCAAACTTTAGTACCATGTACGTACGCTATGCTCACGCTACGTCCTACAGCGCCAAAATGGCGGAAATCAAATGCACAAAAACAGTTTGACATAAGCCTGTCCAGTGTAAATATATGCAGGTCAGTGACTTAATGGCATTGTACATACGTACAACCTCTTTAAATTCAGTAATAATTTACAAACATCTGATATGAAAACAGGCAACTCTTCTATACCACTTAAAAAACTTAAAATGTTTTTATATATATTATATGTATTAATATTATTAATATTTTATATATGTTATGGTGTATTTATCACCCACTATTTTACCTTATGTACCGCCTTCATTGATATCCGTTTCCTAAAAGTTGACTGGGAGAGAATGCTTTTAGCATTAAGTTCGCCTTTTGTAACATTTATTTTAAATGGACAATAAAGTTTGTTAAATAAAAAAATTAAATAAAAAAAAACCCGCCTGCATCAAAAGACAAGTCAGCTGAAAAGATGGAAACAAGGTTAAATTTTAAAGGCAACATAATAACATGCAGTCGGAGACATGCATTTAGAAAGTGACATTATGAATGATTTGAATTTTATGCCTCCGACTGCATGTTTTTATGTTGCCTTTATTATTTTTAACCTTGTTTTCATCTTTTCAGTTGACTTGTCTTTTGATGAGTAGAAGAGATTTTTAAGATAAGCCTTTAATTTGATACCCATATTGCAGTATGCAAAATAAAAAAAAAATCACTTCCTATAATAGCACCGTACAGCTGCCATGTTGTTGTTTTTTTAACGCCACTTACCTAAGAACATTTGGGCTAAAAAGACAATCTAACGATATATTATACATAGAAATCTGTTTAGCCGGTTGAAAGATATGAGGTAATAAAGAATATTACATACAAACATACAAGATACGCGCGATAAACATAACCTCTCCTTGCAGTCGGGCAAAAATTTATTCTTTCATATTTCTTAGTTGGCTCTCGCAAATTATTAAACTAATTTAATTTAATTAACTTTAAAATAACTGTGATGTATCTCACGTTTAATTTAGAATAATAACACCTAGAAACCGTGTCCTCGTATGCAAAGTGAGGAAACTAATACCAAGCCAGAATGGCTTAGTATTCAGATTGATATCCTTCATACGTTACCTAATCGTAATTAAAACCCAATAATATAGTAACTAATCTAATTAATAAAGGAAAATTAAAAGTGTTTTGTACTTATTCGGTATAATTAGGTAATAATGGAGAACAAAAATCTGAAAACGGAGCCATTTTGGCTGTTTTAGTTGCCTCACTTTTGACAGTGCGCTTTGTAGAGAACTATCGTTCTAGGTGTTATTTTATTATTCTAAGACGTTTAATTAAATTAAACAAAATAATTGGCAGTGATATAACAGTTAATCACTTTATACAGTTTAGAATCGCTTAGTTTATACGAGCGGTAAGTTTTCCGATTAACTAGAAGCAAACACTTCCACACTCCGCTCATTTCGCTTCTCCGCTTCTCCCCCGCGGAAATTATAAATCTTCGGGTAGTTTCCTAGAATCCACTAATATTATTGCCAAAGGGAGAGATCGCTCATGATTTATATGCTCTTCCTAAAGTTCACTTCTCGTGCATCGTATATTGAGAAATAAAACTTGATTTTTAATTGACATATTTTTATGCGGAAAGATTTGGAAATGTATTTTTAAGAATGTCACAGCTGTTTTAAGTATGTACCTATTAGTTAAAAATTTGGTTCCCCAAGCATGCTTTAGGTACCTAAAAAAAAAATTGTTTTGCTTCTTAGCAAAACAAATCACATCTGTAGCTCTACCATGAGTTGGTTTAGTAAACTACAATAGTTTACTATACTCGCTAGCGAGCATCGAGTAACGTTTTGGCCTTTTTCATAGCAATTCGGTACCATGAGTTACTAATTGACAGATAGTATCGAGAAATACCATAACTATAGTAGTAAAGTTACTCACTTGCGTTTTGAGGCGTGAGATCAATGAGTATACCTTTTACTATCCTCTATGGCATAGAGGAATGTAAAAAATAGGTACAACAAAAGAGAATGTAATCAAACCGCGGTACAGCATAGTCATTGGCGTGAATACTTCTATTTTAATTTAATTTAGTATTTTTTGTGTCTAAAATAGTCTAAATAATGTCTTTCAGAGCTTATTTAGCATAAAATATGTGCGCCACAGCTGCATAATGCAACGAAATCAAGGGCAAATTATAAACCGATAAATATGAAAACCCGTGTTAGAAATCCTCTAGTCAGGGGGTGGGTCAGGTTGTGCCCAACGCTGAATAGTGGCCCTTCTAGATCTAGGTGGGCCCTCCATTCAGTGGGCTTAATAAGGTCACCATTCAAATACGCCGTAACGTAACGCATTCCTCCACTTTGAAACTAATGTAAAAAAAAATAATTAAGTACTTTCCTATCAAGCATGTTACAAAATTAGAAAATATTGTGTTAAATCTAAATAATAATCTACTTAGTTGCAAATATGTTAATTCCGTCCATATCAACGTAATACTTGATACAAATAAGGCCTATCTACTTTTAAGTCTTTATATATTATTTAATTAATTATTTAACAGTAGGAATATAAGAAAACAGTTCTAACTAAATGTAATTTTCCGAAAACTTGACTTTGGCCGTAATAAATCGATTACACTTATTAAATTAAGGCCTATAACTTTTTTATTTGAAATTGAGGTTAAATATGAAACCATATTAAATAAAAACAACTTATCAATAAATTTGAATATTTATTATTACAAAGTAAAGATTTATGTTATATATTCCTAAAAAAAGATCTCACTTTAACTCGTAGATTTGTATCATTTGGGGCCTTATTTGTTTATTTAATATCATATTTGAATAAGGCACAAAAAACGTTGGTATCTGCCGCATGTCGCTCTGCCAGGTTGTATTTCGTCCAACTTGTACGTTTTTATTAATTTGGAAGGAAACTGGATATTTTTGTCGATTGTGGGATGATACACACATTATCTGTAATGAAATAAGTAAACCATAAGTTGTATAAGTTGTGGGATTCTCATTAAGCTCTATCGTGTTAAAATAAGACCTAGGCTATTATCGTAATCACGCTGTCCCCCTACTCAAATGGCCAACATTCTATGCGTTTGAACGCTACGTTATTACGTGTCGTAAGCTTGTCACACAATATCAAAGTCTGAGATTTACATAAGCTTACGACACGTTATTTAATCGTCTATTGCTCATATTTTAAGTTTTAAAAGTAAGGTTGGCAATTGGAGCATGGGGCAGGTCGTCTTTAAAAAATTGCAATTAATGCATCTATGGCCGATAGTAAAAACAAATCAAGGTCATGGATAGCTAATCATAAATATAAAGAAACAATTATTAAGAGAAACTTAAACTAAAACAGCGTAAGGTTTAATAAAAACTTTCATGAAAGTATTTTTCTGGTTGGATTTAGGTTTATCTGAGTTTTCTAATTATTTGTACTTGGACGAATCGTCCGAGGATTTGTATCAAGTACCAACCTTTTATTTCACCTTTCCATAAACTCCTCTAATCGACTGCTTCTAATTTTATTTTTATCAATCTTAACAAGCTAGCTTTTACACAACAAAATACGCAAAGAAAACACAAAATAAATAATTATTAAAACGTGAAAATTACATTTGACATTTTCGATTTGACTCAAGGAACATATATACTCACAGGAAGATTTGACATAAATAGTAACCATAGAGGAAAGTAAAAAGATAGTAACCAACATAAATTCAAAATTCACTTACATTCGGTATACACGCACTAACTAATGATTTTTTACTTAGTCGGATTATAATTGCAAACTACAGCAACTAAGGTAAACGACCAATATTTCGTGTTAGTAAGTTATTTCGTTTAGTTTTTTTTTCTGTCACAAATTATTAATTATTACACCTACCTTAGTACAAAATATAGCACATAAACTGTCTAAAAATCAAGTACCAACATTTTGGTGACTGAACTAAGACACGGTTGCGGTATCTATCCGTTACCGTGACTGAGGGCAATGCTACGTTCAAAACTCTCAGTCGTCGGCACAGACAGCTTTATGGCGTGTATTCCTTGTCACCACCATAAGATTAGCGCTCATATGTACCTACTTTTTAAGCTCACAGAAAGTCAATTTGAATAAAACTTTAAATAGTTAAGTAGTAAAATGATCCCATATACTCGTAGTAACTTCCAAACGAAACGTCCGATTAGAATAATTTAAAGAAGACTTTATTAAAATCTTTTATTTATTTATTTATTATCAATAGTTTTCACAGTTCACGCTAAATAATTTTATAGGATTTTTTTTGGTAGGTTTTCACTATTGCAATTTCTATAGAGGTTATAGATATTTCTATTTTTTAAACAACTATAGCCTATATTTCTCGCTGATTATGCAGCTTTCTATTCTTACTCCTTATCCTTATTTCATCTGGTAAGAATTTTTGGCGTTTATTCCGCCAATTTCGATTTTCCCAAAAAAAATATCAGAATTTTCAATACTAAAATATCTTTATTTGGTTCTAAATATGAAACCTTTTAATAGCCCATCCGCACATCTATCATATCTGCGATACTACAGGCAAATGACACAACACAATTTCATAAATCGGGGCACTATACTCGATCATGAAAACCTAAAATATTACAATTTTAAAATCTTGAAGTCATTAAGAGTCTTAACATGCCGAAATATGGGACATTTACCTTATCGAGTTCACATTAGCGAGGATGGTAAACTCGTGGATGGTGAGCACTCTTACTATAGATTTTAGTTCTTCGCGTATCCGCTAGAGGCTCTGCTTCAATTTCCCATACAAATTGATAACGCGGTCGATATCGAGAATGGTTTTTGTAAACTCATGGTAGTGCTACTGTTAGTTTTTCATAATAAAATACACCGGCGGCCTGATTATCTAATTAGAAACCACCTAGCGACCGGTCGCAGTTCATAGATGATAGTGATCCATTGCTACTTCTTTTTGGATTAAAAAAGCACATACCAAAGAAAAGTAGCAATGTATGTGGAATGAAACCGGTCGCTAAATAGTTTCTTTTTAGATAATCAGGGTGCGGTATTGATCACGAGTTGACTAATGAACAACAATAGATACGTTTTTAACACGTTTTTCTCAGTTGGTAACGGTTCGTGCGTGAGCCTTAGCCCCTTCTTACACGACGCGACTCAAAACTGACGAAACCAGTTTGAAACTATAGTTGCAAACTAGTTAGTGACAAAGATTCGTACACGATTTAGTTGCCAGTTGCAGTTGGCAATCAGTTGCGCGCGGCCAGCATGACCGGTTGCGAGTGATTAATTGCAAATGCATTGCCGACGCGTTGCAATTTGCAAACCAGTTGGCAATTGGTTGCGTCGTGTACGAACCGCCATTCAAATACTAGTGCTGTGACTGTTTAACAACTCATTGGCGATTAGAGTTTTCAACAAGTTTATTTTCAGTCGCGCCGTGTAAGCTCAATTTATGATAAATAAAACCGTCCCGTTCGAGTGTTAAAATGTCACTGATTTATTGCATTGTAAAAACTGATTATTTTACAAATTGCACGCGCTTACGAAACACGGCGAAAATGATGCGACTTTAAAATAATGCTTACATAGCGAA
The DNA here is from genome assembly GCA_943789525.1 of Agriphila geniculea. Classification (NCBI taxonomy): domain Eukaryota; kingdom Metazoa; phylum Arthropoda; class Insecta; order Lepidoptera; family Crambidae; genus Agriphila; species Agriphila geniculea. The sequence goes on from OX038881.1 coordinate 4,089,800, forward strand.
AAATATGTATGGACGATCAACAACTCGTACACAGTTCACAATTTTATTTGTGAAGCGTAGGTAACTCCTCTTAACAAGTAATGTGTAAGTATATTTCTTGTTTCGTTACACTATGTCACATTCACATGCTCATGTAAAATACCTGCACCGTGTAACGTATAACTAGATACAAAGGTTGCAACTAACTATGTTGACATCTATTTGCATACACTTTCACGTATTCCCTATGTCGCTTTGTCTCGCAGAATAATTGTTTAAGCTTCTCTTGGGAACTTTGTGGACTTTTCAATGTGACAGGGTACTTTGGTATTCAAATACTACTTACCTCATTGAAAATAGGAGATTTTCTTGTTAAAGTTCATGTTTAACGGTTAGACTAGTAGCTTTGTAGAGCTGTAGACCTCGCGTTTGTGACATGTTTGAACGGTTTTGAGCAAATCGACATTTTTGCAAATGGTCACTTTCGCAGAATGTCATTTTCGCAACTGGTCACTTTTGCAAAACGTCACTTTCGCAGAATGTCATTCACAATTTTTTCTCAAACTCACAATTTTGGGAAAAAAAGAAAAAAGAAAATCGCAAAATCGCATTAATCACCAACAATAATTAACCATTCTTTCAGCGATTTCTCCACAGTATACTATCTCCAATCTCTGTATAAATTCATTAGGAGCCGAAAGCAGCTTAATTATTGCAGAAATAATAAAAAACCTTTAACATAAACACGTTAAATTACTTATAACCTGAAATCGTTTATTGCGTCTTAAAAATAAAAAAGTTGTGGTGTAAGCGTAGGCAGACCCGAAAACTCCATGAAATATTATCTCAAAACGTTCTACATACTAAGTTCTACAATCATATTATTTTATTATATTAATATTTTTTATTACTTACACCTTTTAAGTTGACAGATTTTAACATTGTAAAAAATAATAAAAGATACTGAAAGCACACCTTTTGCAGCATTCTTTTTATCCTATTTATCTCTCTTCTGTTCTGTGTTAATGTGTTAATTCATTGTACCTATTTTGTTTTTTTTTTCTTAAACTGTGTGTTGTTAATTAATGTTTTTCTATTCTATTCTATTGAATCAATTACATATACCTCACCTAATCATTACAGTAATTGTGAATGATATTATTTCGACGCTCTAAGCTTTTGAAGCATAAGAAACTGTATTTGAAGGTAGCTAATACAGATTCTCTCAAGTGTTTATCAAACGCAATCTCCAATTACCAATAGGTATTAGGTACACCATCTTTTCACCCCGTATTGACCATCTCGCCCCAAAAGCGTTAACCAGCACATCGTAATCAGAGCGGGCATTAATCAGGGGGTAATAACGAACCGGTGGCGATTTCTCCGGAGTACTGTTCAGCAGGTCTGACCTCCGCCCGCCATAAATATCCAGAGCAGAGGTAATTAGACGGCCTGAGTGGTCGGAAAAATGCCCGGTAGTCACAAAATATAAAGTTGGCAGAATAGCCGAACGAACTGAAAGCGATTTTCCGTAGATATTTTGTACCGAAAATCTCAGGCCAAGTCAGACTATATGCAAAAAAAACTCAGAAAAACTCAATAGTCATTTATTCAGTAGACTGTTACAAAATACTAAGAGCTAGCCCCGGAAATAGGTATACGATTGACAGAACGACGAAACCCCTTTTGTTAGTGTGCCATACTGTCATTATTAACAGATCCAGGCACCTGGCATATTTTCAATGGTAGAGGTGGGAGTAGTAGGGCAACAAAGGGGCTGAAAAACTTGCTATTATACCACACTAAATCCAGAGTTCTGTAAATTGTATACCTTCAATGGTTTTTCAGCCCCTTTGTTGCCCAACCACTCCCACCACCACCACTGAAAAGTTGTCAGGCGCGCTCTATTAATAATGATAATATGGCTAACAAGAGGGATTTCGTCACTTTGTAAATTGTATACCTATTTCCGGGGCTAGCTCTTAGTCCACAAGCACTTGTGAATGTCATAGAAGCTACGCCGCATCGGTTCGCAAACCCTAGGTCTTCTTAGGTCAGCATTCTTAGGTCAGCGCCATCTGTTGACTGGTAGTGGAACTAAAGCTTTATTGTTTGTTTTTTGAATTTCTAAAAAAGTGTGTTATATTGAGACATCGTTTTATTTTTCCTGTAATCTTTACATAAACTACTATCACAAATAGACAGACAGACGGACAGCGGAGTCTTAGTAATAGGGTACCGTTTTACCCTTTGGGTAGGGAATAAAAGACTTATTTCAGATTTTTCTCTTTGCAAACTTCGGAGATAAGGGGGGAACGGTATTCTTTTTACGTTTTTCATCATAAGTCGAAAACTATGCGGCCTAAAAAAAAGAAAACAATGTTTTAAAATGTGCAAACAGTGCTCTTTTATATGATACCCCACATACCTTAGTCACCTCATTTCAAATTTTTAAGACCCCTTTTCAGTCCCTGTTGTAAAAAAAAATATATTTTTTAATTTCTTTCTTATTTGCAAAATAGTTGGGCAAATGTCATCTTAAACTATTCCAAATTTCAAGATAATACCATTAGTAGTTTTCGAGATATCCAGCTGTGACAGACAGACAGACTGAGTCACACCATAAGGGTTCCTTTTTACCATTTTGGTACGGAACCCTAAAAATCGAACACAACAAAACAAACGTCGGTAGTGGCCTTACTGTTTATACTCTATTCTTTTAAACGTGAGAGTTAAAACTCTATATCCGCATTTCAAAGAAATTAGCGTTTTTCCAAAGAAGTTATCTAAAGAATGAGAGCATTTAAGGAAGCAAAATTCTAAAATTAGTGCCGTATAGAGAGAAAAACATAATAAATTGTCAGGTATTTTAAAACGAAGACAATATGTTGTAGTGAAATTTCAAATTTGCTTGTCAAAGGTATTTTTCACAAACGTTTCAGCTGTAACAAATAAATATACGACTCATATTTATTTTTTCACTTATTGTTTGTATTGTCAAGGATTGCCCTATAGAGAGAAAATTTAAAAAAATGATTTTAATCACAGAGAAATAAAATATTTAAAAATGCTCAAATCGGTACACTTTCACATGTTTTTTACTGGTATTTACAGATTCTAAAGCCATTTTTTATTTTTCTTAGGAATAATGAGGTATTTGTCTATTGTATTGCGTGTTTTGTGTATACTTATATCTATTTAATAATTTAATAGGAATTTTTAAAGTTCGCCCTCATTACGGCTCGCGCAGAGTTGTTTTGATCATTTGTATAGAAAATTAAAAAATGGAACGTGATGCGCGTCTACACCCATGTAAACTAGAAGCAATATACAAAAATCCCTTCTTTTAATTTTTTGTTTTGTATTATAAAGATTCTAACAATTTTGACATTTAATTCTCTTGTTAAACCGAAAAGGTTCTATAACACATTGGCGCTTTACTTGCGGGTGAACCGTAATTATGCGTCTGTATGTACCCAATTAATATTGGTTTGAGAAACTTTTTAACAAATGAAAACTTGTAAGTTTATTCGTGTATTATGAAGCAAACAAACATTCTCAGACCAAATGGAAAAATAAATGTATTCTCTACGGTTTGTATGCATGTATTCTCTACTAGTAGGTCTTTTCTCAAATGATAATGGTGTAAAACTAGTCCGTCTTAAATTTACATACTGTGTACACATAGGGGTTAAAAATGAGAAAGTTGCATCACACGTCTCGTGAATCGCCGCTTCTCACGACGCTGAATAATTTAAGGGTGTCCAGCCACGGACCTATAGAAAGAAAGGGGGTGAAATTGTGACTGAAGGGGTGAAATAGATGGAGTTTGCCGGGAAATGGGAAAATGATGACGTGGTAATGCGGCTGTGTAGTTAGCAGCTTTTTCAAAACAAAATTGCTACGCCATTGACGACGCGTTGGCGTTGGCCCGTTGGTGTGGTGACAAAAAAGTGGCGAAAAAGTTTCCGAGGTTTGTATAGCTGAAAATTAAACATACACCTATGGTAAAAGATGAAAGAAAAATTATTTTATTTGCATTTAACATGATAGGCATGAAAAGTGACAATCTCATTAATACAAGTACTTCATTCATGTTAAGCCATTATTGAAAAGCATGCAAAATTTTATTAGTTTATTATAAGGTAAGAGATGAAAGTGATCTTTGATGATTTATAAGAACTGAATGCTACTGAATGTTACTTATTTCTTGTAGATATTATGTCTAATTAACTCATTCATATCATGACTTCAATAAATAAAATATAAGTGAAAAAACATAGGTTTTGTTTGATAAAAGAAAACCTTTTACATTAATTTCGCTTAAAAGCTTCTGCGAACTAAATGTATAAGTCTATTACGTACTCGTATACAACGCGTTCGTTTTGTAAATTCACGTATAGGTATAAATTCCCTAAATCCAATTCATATCTAAATTAAATCGCCCTATTAATTTGTCGTTCATTCAAACTCAAGATCAATTCAGCGAAAATGTAGGGTACCTACTCTTGAAGCCGAAATTGAGGAATTAATCAAAACAACCTTTGATCGAGCACACAACGCGCTCCAACAATGGACCAGATCGACTGAATTCCGACAGAACAACTCAAACAAAGAGAATGATCCTTTGGCTCAATATATAAGCGCAAGTTCGCACTAGAATACCACACTTGAGACATCTGTTGGAGAAAGTCACAGTATGTTAAGGAAAACTTATGTTCTCTTTAAGAAAAATAAATAATTAGACAACATCACAAACATTGCTTTGATTCCAAAGTAAATAGCTAAAGCACTTGTGTTAAGCGTGTTCCAGACGGATGTAATCACGCCTCCCATCAGAGGTCACCTTAGTGAAAGCTTGATTGGGGCGTGATTTCCATCCGTGGATTGTATTGCGGCTACACGAGTTTCCATCCAAGTACCAACACGATCGTCCTTCATTGTGAATCGCGCTCGCGGAGCAAAATCACGTGCCGTTTTGTAAAAATGGCTCCTTATTTGTCGAAATTTCAAATAAAAGGTGGGCGTTTCTTTAGCGCTTTTGCCTCTTAATTGACGACAGAAAACAAAAATCCGCGCGCACTCGATCTTCGGATGGAAATCGCACCCTTCTCCCAAGGACGTTGAAGGTCATTTGGATTGTATGGAGAAATTCGGATTACATCTACCGTCTAGATCAGGGATACCCAAACTTTTTAGGGGCTAGAGACCCATTCTTCACTTCTCAAGCTTTTGCCATTTCTTTCTTGGAGGGGCCTCCCAATTTTATGAAATGGTGGTAGCTTCAGTAGATTCTCTCTCTTTTTAGCACTAAATAATTCATAAAATTAAATTATAAATCGACTTAAAACATTAAAAATTTTGTTAAAATTTTAATTTCTGAACGTCTAAAAAAATTCATCGCTTGAGGGTAGACTCACGGGTAGCTTCAGTCCCCCGTGACCACGGCAGCTGCAAAGTTGCCGAAACGTCGGGAAAACCAAAAATCAAACCAAATACCAACTAATTACCAAAGTGCTTTCAATAAAACCGCGCTAGTATCCGTTAAAAATTGTTTTATTTCATGGCTAGAGACCCCTTTTCCAAAATGAACTGATACCGCAGACCCCCATAGCCAAATTACTTTAAAAATCCTATCAAACATCAAGAGAAATTAATAATAATCATTATAAGTTTATGTTGACCCCTGGAAAACCGATTAATTCGACCACTTTGGGAATCCCTGGTCTAGATGGATGGCATCAAGCAAGGTCACCTCTGATGGGAGGCGTGATTACATCCGTCTGGAAAATGTTTCATGGAAATCCGAGACAACGTTGGAACTACAAACACCTAGACCTGAGCCAATATAGAAAAGTTAGTTTTCCAAATTGACCCTGCCGGGGATCGAACTCGGCACCTCAGAGTTGGTGACACCCTGGAAACTGGTTACTGGTGTGCAAACCACTTGACCACGCCTCCGTGCTCAAGTGGTTTGCAATATGTTTTTAGGGTTCTGTCAAAATAAACTAAACATCGTTTCCCTATCTATACAATGTCACGTTTATAAAAGCGTCAATGAACTTTGACATTTCAAAACGATATTATATGTCTATGGATAGCGTATGTGTAGCGAACTGAAATATCGTTTCGTTCGTCCTATATATGTATTTTACATAGACACACGTTTTTACAGGCACTAAGATTTGTCCAAGTTTTGGTTATCGATGCTTTTGTAAAATGATTACTTATACGGAATAACTTATCGGTGAAAACTTTAAATGGTCATACAATCATTGCTGAAACCCAAATACGCGTTCACTATTTTGTTTGGCCGTTTGGCCACATTGTTTGTCTGTCTCATATCCAAAACAAAATTTTAACGCTTCAAAAACTTTTCAAAATGTTTTCTATGTAAGGCCAGCTTTACCGTATTTAATATCTTGAAATGCGTTTTACAATTGACACTACTGTTAAGCATGTACTGTGGTAAAATCGAGTTTGCTCTGTCAATAGCATTCCAACTCCTTATTTTGAGTTAAAGTCTTTCAGTCGCATCCGAATAGTTCTTGAACTGGTGTTGCAAGAATATGGGCTTAATTCTCTAGCACAGAAGGGTAAGCTGGTATACATATTTTACTACATTATCAACGTATTATTTTATATGACTGAATTGCTCTCTCTATTCTCTTTAATATGGATAGACTGTCTTTAAAGTCAGTATCGAAATCAAGCATAACAATCACTATTCATCAACTTCAAATATACAGTCCGTAATCATATTTTCAACACACTTGCTCGTAAAGTGAGCCCTAACACATCGCTTTTAGGGCCATAATAAGCCGCGCTATAACAAACCCGTGCGATAATATATAAAACACTAGGTTGTTATAGAATTATCCCTACAAAGTTAAATTAGTACTTTACTGCAAGTTATATGCGAGTAAATAGAGTTTTCCTAATTTAACCGGGTAATACAGTTATTTTTTTTAGCTACAACAAAGAGGTTTTATACCGCTGTAAATTCATATTCATTTTTTTAATAAATAAAATAGTAGTTTATGATACAAGGTTGGTAAGGAGGTTTTTAAAACGAGTTGACGTTTTATAAGCCCGAGCCGCAGGCGAGGGTTTATAATCGTCACGAGTTTTAAAAAACCTTAACAACCGTGTGCCATACTACGTTTTTCAATACATTTGCGAGAAAACATTATAAGTACTACTGAAATTGTATTCTACACATATAATAAAACTGTAAATTCTAAATATTTGTGCGCGTATTACACAAAAACCGCTAAAAGAATTTTGATGGGCTTTTCACAGTTTAGTAGATAAAGGTCCAACTTAAAATCTAAGATATGTTTCATTAAATTCAGGTGGGTGGAACCAGGGAAACAGCTTGAACTCTCCTTAGTACTAGCTTTCATACACTAAAGAGGTCATTTTAAACTGGTCGCTATATTTTTCTACTGTCCACGTGGACAAGTCGCGGGTGGAAGCTAGTAGAAATTAAAAAAAAACGTACGTAAACAAAAACGCACGGCACGGGCGTGCGGTAAAATCAACTTACCGCACGCTATACTAAACCGTAAACAAAAACGCACGGCGTGCGGTAAAATCAACTTACCGCACGCTGACCTGTCATCGTAAGCTCACATTTTTGAGCAACTGTATTGAAAAGTTTTATTTAATCGTTAATTTGTCTAGTGTATACCTACTTAACTTTTGTTCTGCATTATTTTCTCTCAGTGGAAACTGTGTTAGCCTATGTACAAACATAATGCTTTGTGTTATATTGAGCTGTATGTTTCCCTTATCCACTAAAATAAAAATCTATAAAATTATTGCCATAATCTACTTAATACTGTTAACGACTGCTAATATGCATGTGGAAGTGAAATTAACTTTTCAAACAATGTCTAATGCGCCTTTTATGGAAGCAACACTTTAAAACCTTTTTACTCTAAAGCTCCATATCCCAAATTCCCAACATTTGTGAGCATTAGCTCACATTAGCATTAGCTAATTTACATATAAAAATGTTCCTATATTTTATACTTTTGTGGTTAGTAATTGGCTACTTATTTTCTACTGCTTCACATACTATATGTATATGTCAATAGTGTTGTGGGCTACATGTAAGGGCTGCGATGAAACAAAGGGATGAACCATCCGGTCGGCCGGCGCCTGCCGAAACAATCACATCCGTTACGGATTTAGCCGTTATTCTTGTGTTATTTTTATTTCCCAGCTTTTTCTGTAGGGCTGGCAACTATCCTGATTTTCTTCGATCTGTAGGATATAAAGTTAGAACTGAGAAAATAGAGATACTAAAAGAACACTGACACAAAGCAATCAGCTCATTCAGCCATTTTGTATTTTGTTTCATATCACTGCCGTGACAACTGAACGAGGGCTTTTCAAAGTGACAATTAAAAAATAAAACTAGTAACAATTTGCCTAACTAGATGGCGTTGATAAAAAGAGAAGTGTCAAAATTGGCTTTTTAAAATAATTGGCCTGTACCAAAGAGGCAAGTAAGCGCTCGCTGGCTGACATCTGCCCAAAGAGAAACATTTTAGGGTTACATCTGCCTGCCTACATGAGTACTCTTCGAAGCTTAGTAAAAAAACACATAGACGCATACATTTTTATCAACGACATCTATCGATCCTACAGTTTTTTATCATTTTGAAAAGCCCTCATTGAATTCTTGTAGAAATTAGAATTTTGTCTTTACTACTTTACTGTTCGTATTAAATCTAACGGAGTAAGGATTACATATTTGGATTACAATAGTGAATTAGTAACATTTTGTACTTCGGCATTTAGACGAAAACGCTAATATGCTGTTGTGACGCCATAAGGTTCTGTTCTAGGTTTGATTCCTCCTCAGGGCGTTATAACAAATACTCTTTAAAGGTCTTAATTCTGGGTTGTTATGGGGTTAATCTGATAACAATCACTATAATCAATGCTAATCCTGAAATTAAAAAAAAGGTCTTAATATCCTCTTTCTTTAAAAGCTAAAAATAGCAATTTACATTTCCTTTCATTGTTTTATACGTATTGTAAATTGTGATAGCCCTACGGTGTACATGTAAAGACAAAAGTTGCATGTGATGCGCTGGACCGTGGAGCCGATTGTACCTACTCGTCACGCAGAAATGTTTTGATGTTGGGGTGAATTTGCCCATATATTTGTTTATTGTGCTTTACTTCACAAACAGCGCTTTTGAAACTATAAAGATAAGACTATAAAGAGGTTAATATACTATTATTACAGAATAGATACTACCGTATAGAAAGGAAACTCTCCGCCCCGCCCCACAATCAATTACCTCACCCCACCGGCGCCCACCACGCGAGTTCGTGTGCCGATCCGTGTGCTCATTCAATAGCTCTAGACTTCACGCACACAGTTGCGCGTGTGCAAAAACGTCACTGTGTAGCGTCTGTGTAATAGGTAGTTAAAACGCGACGCTTGTATGGAGTGCCCGGGGTGTGCTATTATGCTTTTATAATTTTAACGTACCGTACAGCCGTGTCGTTAAAAGCACATCGAAAGATAGTTTCCCTAGGTTTAGTTCCAAATGTTACTTACAGCTTTCTATCAACAAACAACCCTAAGTTAATCATGGTTTTTACTGTACTAATGAACTTTTGGAAACGAACTAGAGACTAGCACGGAAAATATCTACTTTCAATTTCATAACATAGATAGGTAACCGTAAATTTCGAACATGACAATAAACGTAGCTTCCACATGGAAGGACACGGCCGAAAATTTACCGGCGATGTTTCTTGTCCGTGGATGATTGAAACCGGCCACTGGCCACCGTTATTGTTCCCCAAAGCCATATTTTACGAACCCAACCCCCCAACTAGCGATAATTACGGCCACCGCGGTGCGGGATAGTGTTGCCGCACTGAAAAAAAAACTAATTGAGAAAACGCGTGAAAATTAAAAGGGGCTTTGCTTCAGGGCCTTGTAATAAAGATAAAGAGTCAATAAATGGCTGAAGACTAAAGAAAATATCTTTAGGTATAAGGTTTTTAAAGTTTTTGGTCCTTTTTAGGGTTTCGTACCCAAAGGGTAAAAACGGGACCCTATTACTAAGACTTCGCTGCCCGTCTGTCTGTCTGTCACCAGGCTTTATCTTGTGAACCGTGATAGCTAGACAGCTGAAATTTTCACAGATGATGTATTTCTGTTGCCGCTATAACAACAAATACTAAAAATAGCATAAAATAAATATTTAAGGTGGGCTCCCATACAACAAACGTGATTTTTTTTTTGCCGTTTTTAGGGTTCCGTACCTCAAGAGGAAAAAACGGAACCCTTATAGGATCACTTTGTTGTCCGTCTGTCTGTCTGTCCGTCCGTCTGTCTGTCAAGACCCTTTATCTCGGAAACGCGTGGAGGTATCGAATTGAAATTTAAACCATATACTAAGGTCTACGGGCCCTTGAAGCTGTAAAAAAATCAAACTTCTAAGTTAACGTAAAAAAAAGATACTGCCGTTTAGGGCGCAAAAAACGCATTTTCGATACTCTCAAAGGAATCAAAATTCATAGGGTACTTCCCGTTGACCTAGAACTATGAAATTTGGCAGGTAATAGCGTCTTATACTACACTTACAGGAATAAATCTGAAAACTGTATATTTGTATTTAAATCATAATAAAATATGGTCATTAAAATACGTAATTATTAATCATCTTGGTGAAACAACGGTATGCGCGGTCATAGTTTAACTTCTAATTTCTTTTGGATTAATCGCGCCACTAATTCTTTTTAAAATATCAATATTTATTATTATTAATTATTCAGATCCTTTCAAATATTGATATAGTTAATTACTTTAAAAATAACATTAATAAGTAATAAATTTGGCTCTAAATATTTTCGCAACATGGCGGTATGTCACGCTGTATGGTAACCGATCACATGTCCGAAATTTACTTGTCCTAATTTCATTTGACCGAAAATTGTTGACCGACGTCTTTGTTGATATATGTTTTGTTTGCCATATTTTTAAATCATCGAAACATCATTTGGCATATGTCTCATTTTACCGAACTACGTTTCACCGATTTTCAAAATAACTTTTTACTATTGGCCGAAGTCTCTTTTAGCTTTTTTTCATTTGCCAGATAACTTATTTGCCATACTTTCACTTCACCAGAACAACATTTTACCGAATATCATTTGGCCGCAAGTTTATTTGAATAAAGATATTTGTAACTTTTACTTTACCTTTGACTTTGACATTGGTGGGTTAGGTTAGGTCAGTGTTTTGACCACTCGTAGCAGAGCGAGCAAAGCGGGTGGAGCTTAATAATGCTTGCATGCGTGTTCCGTGCTTGCTTGTTTGCTTGCTCGCTTTGATGCATGCTTGCACGCATGCTTGCTTGTTTTTTGCATGTTGGGTGCTTGCTTGCAAAATGCTTGCCGGGGGGTGCAGGGGGGCTGGCCCCCCTGCTCGGGGGGGTCGGGGGGCCAGAGGCCCCCCGCTATAAAGAAAAACTTTTAATGCACCTACCAGTAGGTTAGGTTAGGTTAGTGTTTTGACCACTCGCAGCGGAGCGAGCGAAGCGAGCGGAGCTCCAAAATGCTTGCATGCATGCTGCATGCTTGCTTGCATGCTTGCTTGCATGCTGCATGCCTGCTTGCATGCTGCATGCCTGCTTGCAGGCTGCATGCTTGCTTGCATGCTGCATGCCTGCTTGCATGCTGCATGCCTGCTTGCATGCTGCATGCCTGCTGCATGCCTGCTTGCATGCTGCATGCCTGCTTGCTTGTTGCATGCGTATAAAATCTGGGAAAATATTAGTTAACCTAGGATCGAGTGTTGGTAGCTATTTTGCATGCATATTTATTGAGTCAAACAGAAAATAATTTTTGTATCCGATTCCAGTTTAAAACGATTTTGGAAATCAACTAATAAATTAGAATATTAAATATTATACTAGAAAAAATACGATTCGCTACGAAGATTAGGAATCGGAAATAGTGTGCTACTAGTTTTTAAGGCGTTTGGTGAAATGAAATTATGGCAAATAAATCAGTGGAATAATGAATGTTCGGGCATATAATACTTCGACGAAACGTTTTTTCGACCGAGCATTACCTCGGTAAAAAGTTTTTTGGCCAAATGAGACGACGGAGTAACGAAAAAAATCGAATTAATATTAGGGCAACTGATACAGTGGGAAACGTGATTTCGACGAAGTAAAAAAATGCGAAACGAAATAGTCGAAAAGTTGTCGGTAAAATGAAATTCGACTAACACAAAATTCGATCTTAAGATAGGTAACCCGCTGTATGACGGGGGTCTTCTTCTTCTTATTTTTGTTTTGGCAATCTACTTTCTTCTTGGAAGTAATTTTTGCCAGTGTCAAGTTTTGAATAGTTCAGTGGTAGATTGATTCAGTTTACATTAAAATGCGGGTGCATCGCATTCCAATGTTGCTTGGAGCATTTGGCACCAAGTATAATCAAGACAGTTTACTCGGTAAGGTCAGCCGAGGTAGCCACCACTACAATAAAAGTCTCGGCTTCACACAACCAAAGGGTCCTGTTGGAATACACCCATTTTCTCTAATAACATTGCGATAGATAAAACCATTTTACAGAACATTATACAGTGACTTACAGTGTACTATTGATATACAGCGCCATCTGTTGACAATCAACAGTACTTGTATTGTACACACCTGTATAAACAGGTGCGGTGGGTTTGTAATTATTTTATTTTTTCTCAAAAATGCTTGGAAATTCGAACATTATTTTGACAACCTTCTTCGTGCTAAATCGGAGTTTACGGACAGACCTAAACCGCGCCGTCAATATTTGTATGAGAATCCATTACTAACGTGTAATAATGGATTTTCATACAAAATTGCCGGCGTCTGTCCAGCAATGTTTCTATTAAATTAAAACTCATTACACACGTGTAATTCAGAAATGGAGCGAACTTTTCAATAAAACACAAATAAAGGTATCAAATGTCGCCTTGATGAGCGAGCACATTCCAAAAATTTTTTTTTTAATATTCGGTATACAGTACCCTTAGCACGAACAGCTATCGAAAAAAATAACGCGCGTAAAATCATTCGATAGTGCAATTTTGTATGGGAAATTTGTACAACGCCATCTACCGCCAAATAGCTAAATTAAAATTTCCATAGATAATTCTCTATCGAGTAATTTTACGCGCGTTTTTTTTCTCGATAGCTGTTCGTGCTAAGGGTACTGGTATCGCGTGAAAGGCCTTGATGAGCACATTCCAAAAAATTGAAAAAAAATAAAAACGTAAGGTATCAAATGTAAGTTTTTTTGAAAAGTATTTGGAATATGCTCATCAAGGAGCATATTCCAAAAAACTGAAAAAAAAAATAAAAACGAAAGGTATTTTTTTTTGCAATATGGGTATCAAATGAAAGGCCTTGATGAGCACATTCCAAAAAACTGAAAAAAAAAAAAAACAAAAAGAATATATTTTTTTTGCAATATGGGTATCAAATAAAAGGCCTTGATGAGCACTTTCCAAAAAAATTGAAAAAAAAAATGAAAAACTGGAAATAAAGGAAAAAAAACCGGTTTTTTTTTTTTCAATATGTGTATCAAACGAAAGGCCTTTATGTGCACATTCCACTTTCCATTTTCTTTTATCAATTACTGAAAGTAAATTAAAATTAAAATAAAAAGCTTAAAACTTTTAAAACTAAAAAGTTAAAAGTTTAAAAGTACTACACAAGCCTTGGCCGCAACTAGGCATTGATGGACTCACGTATGTTCTTCAATGCCTGTCTTGAGTGCCGCTGCAGTAATGTACTATTCCATTTCAAACTTCGCCCGTGGTCAATTCTTTGTCGTAATCCCTGGAAGGGTTATTTTCTACGTGGCGACAAAGGATTTCAAATGGTTATCTATATATAGCAGTCTGCTGAACGGATTTTGATGGTATTTTTTTACAGTTTGGTAGCTTGGAGTCCAACTTATAATCTAAGCAATTTTTCACATAATTTCTGTAGGTAGAACCTGGGATAAAGCTTGAACTCTCCGTAGTACAGTTTTCATATAACAAACCATATATATAATAACTACCAACCACTTTTTTTTCAAAATATTTCATTTGTACCGACACAACTTTTCTATAGCTTTATTTTATGTATAGATGTAGGTCTGTACGGAACCCTCGGTGGGCGAGCCCGACTCGCACTTGTCCGGTTTTTTTGCTTTATATTAATAAAGATAACAGGTAGACAGTTGAAACATTCACAAATGATGTATTTTTGTTGCCGCTATAATAACACATATTAAAAACAGAATAAAATAAATATTTAAGGGGGGCTCCCATACAACAAACGTGATTTTTTCCCGTTTTTTGGTACGGAAACGGAACCCTTCGTGCGCGAGTCCGACTCGCACTTAGCCGGTTTTTTTGACCCGTTCGAATCATCATGAATCAGTAAATTCTGAACAAACTACGTTCTTTGAGAAGTGTGGTTTGAAATTGTTGTGGGTTTCGTACCTTAGTGGTGTCAGAAGAGTTTATAAAAGAAATGCTTTTCCCATTGTATAAAAAGGATAAAGATGAATTTGGTTTCAAGAAATCCTGAAGAAGGTTTGTATCGTTTATGTTTTTTTGCGTTTCCGAAAACTCCCAAAAGTGTCCCATATATTAATCCAGCGGCGATGGCAACACGGTCATTAAAGCGGCTCTCCCCCGCCGCCTATATCTTCGCTTTATTGCTCAAATTTTCTTTACGACCCAACTTATGAATGGTATCAAAGGCGACAGTCTCCTTTTTATACAGAAATAATTAAACCTCGCTAGAACCGGGATTAGCAAATTATTTTTTGATGACGCTCGCTAGCTTAGCGCGAATGTAATTTTTATTGAGCTACACATTTTCGTAATAGGTGTCTATTCATGAGTGCTCAATAGTAGCTACCTACCTCATATAATATTAATGATATATTTTGTATGAACACAATTTAAGAGCAAGTTCAGGGGGTCTATTACGAAAAGTTTAATGCGATACACGCAGCTGCGTCCGTGCTTCGTTTTGATTACAAATCACTTTCGTATTCCATATTGCGAAGTGATTGCGTGAGTTTGACAGTTTCTCTCTTACGTATCCGACATCGTTCGTTTAGTAGTCTATGGACTACCATAGAAAAATTCAAAATGTTTGATAAAACTACAACCAGCGAACTGCGGACGACTATCGTGGCCAAGTGACTGCGTTACGCAATTGCGTACGTTATTTTCGTAATAGGGCCCCAGGAACGTTCAGCCGATTTAAGTTGCATAATCGAAACAACTTTCGTAATAATCTTTTTCTAATAAACCTCTAAAAGATTTATTACGCTCGCTACTCGTAAACCAAAAAAGTGTAAGCATTTTTATGAGTCGTGTTAAATATAATCGTAATAGCCGACCGATACGATAGCCTCGGGGCCGACTCACCCCTTTTTTCACGCCTAGTAATTTTCATAAAAAGCTCGGCCAAATTAAAAATACATAAGTTACAAAGTGTGACGTCAAACGAGGTGGCCATATGTCATTTGACACGTGAGGATAGAACCAAAGGTTTTATGATGTATTTGATTATGATACGGGACTGTTTTGGGTGTGGCGTTGTGTCACGTCAAATATGGTTGAACATTGACAGCTGACTTCTAATGCGTGTGCGGGTGGACCTGTTGTTAAATTAACTGGAGTACCTAACAAATGAGTAATAATAAAAAGTATTATATATTTCCTTCAGGGGTACGGTTTGTCATAATCCACAAACATTCGTTCTACGTATAAGAACAACGAGAGATGGAAACGCATGAAACCGCCCGAAACTACTGAAAAGTTTAGTCTGGATTAGAGTATGCCCCCGAGACGAGTATGGCACAAACACTTCTAAAGTGACTATGCTAAACGAAACAGATGTACTACTAGTTTATTATATGCTTTTTTACACGACTGCCCAAAGCAAAAAGAGTGTATATGTGTTCAGGGTTGATGTATGTGGGTATGTGAGTTTCTTTATTCCACCATAACTTCTAAATGCCTGAACTGATTTGGATAAATGGGGTATCGTTAGAATCTTTACAGCATCCCGAGTGACACTGGCTATATTTTTTTAGAAAATATCAATATGGCGACTGTACGACGCCATTTTCAAATGTGAAAAAAAATATCTTTTATTATTACAATATGGGCATCAAATGAAAGGCCTTGATAAGCACATTCCAAAACTATTATAATATGTCACTAAAATATGTGAAATAAAAATAAATAAATTTAAAAATATTAAAAACTCGACTGCCCTGCCAAAAACGAACTAAAAAGTTCGTTTTTGGCAGGGCAGTACAACAAATGTCATTGCAGTCGGGGGACCTCTTTCATCAAAAATTGCTCCATAATAAGTTCCCCCGACTGCAATGACACTTGTTGTTTAACTTTTTAAATCGTTTTTGGCAGGGCAGTCGTGTTTTTAATACTTTTTAAATTTATTTATTTTTTTGCAATATATCGTAGGTTTAGTGAGTTACAAAACACCTCACCAAGCAAATGCTACCAAGATTACTTCCCATTACGCTCACAACAATCACCTAATTTGACATGAAGCGTGTCCATGTAAAACAGCGTTGGTGCACTTATCTATCTTGTGTCAGCCTCGGTGTCGGGTGTCACAGTAATTGCGGTAGAGTCCGACACCGAGTAACCGTGCCCCGTGCCCCGTGCCCGGGGCAAACTCACCCCATTCAAATTGCCGCGCTTATTAATTTCCCCCGCCAAAAAAGGAGAAACTAAAATGGCGTCGCGGCATGTTTGGAGAGACTTCGCGCGCTTTTCAGGAACGCCTTTTGACAGAAATTGGTAAACACGAAATTAAAATGACATCCCTTGTAAATAAGTTTTTTATTAAAAATCCGGCGAGCATTATTTCGGTTCAAAGTGAGTTGAAATTGACGTTGTAATTTCAGTGCGCTATTTAACTTTTCACGTGAATGTGTTCGCTCCTTTTATTTTATATTAAAAAATGTACGTACTTTAGCTTCTTTCCACGATCAAAGCCCTGTTTGACAGATTCCGGAAAATATTCAATTAACTTACTTGACAGATACCATAAAATTCTGTTGTGAAACTGGCAATGTATTAATCTATAGTTAGGACGGTAAAACGTTTTGCAAAGATTAACTTTTAGACTTTTCTATGAAACTAAACAAAGATATAACATATTATGAACTTCTAGTATATCTTGCGGCGAGGATTATTGTACCTGGTCGGCCACAGGGACGATATTTCTCGGCTTAATGAACCGAACTGATTTCCTATATGTTTCCCTATGTTGACATCAACGGGACACCGTTTTCTGAATAGTATAGACTTATATGGAAGAAGCTATGTGAAAGGAAATCCTACTAATATTATAAATGTGAAAGTTTGTGGGTTTGGATGTTTAGATGTTTGTTCCTCAATCACGCAAAAACTACTGAACGGATTTGGTTGAAATTTGGCACACAGATAGTAGATAGCCTGGATTAAAACATATAATACTTTTTATCCCGATATTTCCACGGGAACGGGAACCACACGGGTGAAACCGCGGGCGGCCGCTAGTGTTTTATTAATTTTTGCATCAGAAAAAGGGGAAATAAATTCAACTTTTAAAAAATGGGACCAATTTGGATACTAACCAGTTTTGGCTATATCGCTAAAAGTTAGCGTGAAAGCCCCTGACGTAAATCGTTTGAATCATCGCAATCAGCTCAGTCGTCTTCGAATAATTGGTGAACTTACATAAGTACCTACAAAAATATACCCCTTCGCGACGAATTACGAACCTCCTCTTTGTTTTTGAAGTCGGTTAGATTTAGATCTTTCTTCGCTAATAATTTGTAGAACATCTGTTGATTATTGTTGGTCAAAATAAAACAAATAGTACCTACTTAATAGTTTTTCTGAAATATTGTCATAAAATATTACTTTTAACTTCTTAACTGGTCGTCAAAGCAAATTGTATTCATTTGAAATCAGTAAGTACCTTTACCATTCCTTTTATCGTCTAGTTTTTTGCCCACGGCAATATTAATATTACATTAAGTTAAAACTATGTTCGGAGTTGGGTTTAACATACTTTTAGGTTTATATCGTAAGTCGGCAACCTCTCGACCCGGGAGTCCCCCGGGGTAACGCCCTGGCCTATTTCGTTTCAACCAGCAAAAAAGTTTTCTTGGATAAACCACAGATAAATAGGGACGCTTGTTATTAATAATGTAGTTTCACAAAAAAGGTAAACTTTTGGAAATAATTACATTCTTTGTGTATAATACGTTATAGACTTTATTCATCATAAGTGAATGATTTTTAATAGTAGTTTATGATACAAGGTTGGTAAGGAGGTTTTTAAAACGAGTTGACGTTTTATAAGCCCGAGCCGCAGGCGAGGGTTTATAATCGTCACGAGTTTTAAAAAACCTTAACAACCGTGTGCCATACTACGTTTTTCAATACATTTGCGAGAAAACAATATAGGTACTACTGAAATTGAAATCTATACATATAATAAAACTGTAAATTCTGAATATTTGTGCGCGTATTACGCAAAAACAGCTAAAAGAATTTTGATGGGCTTTTCACAGTTTAGTAAATTAAGGTCCAACTTAAAATATAAGCTATGTTTCATTAAATTCAGGCGGGTGGAATCAGAGAAACAGCTTGAACTCTCCTTAGTACTAGCTGTCATACACTAAAGAGGTCATTTTAGACTGGTCGCTATATTTTTCTACTGTCCACGCGGACGAAATCGCGGGTGGAAGCTAGTAGAAATTAAAAAAACGTACGTAAACGAAAACGCACGGCGTGGCCGTGCGGTAAAATCAACTTACCGCACGCTGTACTAAACCGTAAACAAAAACGCACGGCGTGCGGTAAAATCAACTTACCGCACGCTGGCCTGTCATCGTAAGCTTACATTTTCGAGCAACTGTATTGAAAATAACATTTTATAACATATTTGCTCGTAAAGGGTCTCTTATTACACCAATTTCAATATCGTATTGTATCTCATTACGAACTTGTGCGGTAATGTAAAGTAAAACGCACGGTTTCCTTGATAAACCGTGCGTTTTACTTTACATTACCGCACGGTTTATCAAGATACTTCGTCTAAAACGAACGGTACTTTTTTAAATCTTAGCAAAGAGTTTTTATGTCAGAAAAGAGGTCAACATTTTATGGATAAAATTAACTTTGGGAGATAAAGTATAATAAATAAACATTTAATTATTCAATTTAATTAATGTTGACAATAAATTACAACCATTTATCTGTAACAAAAACACAAAAATATTAATTTACTTTATTAGTAATACTGGCTGTTTTTATGCCTTTGCCTTAAAAAAAGCGCTGATGCGCGCGAATTGCTAATTTAATTTTTTTTGCTGTGTTGTTTTTATTTGAAAATGACGTCAAGTACTGATGAATTTATTAATTCAACACCGCCAGAAGTCTCAGAGGCAGCGAAAAAGGCTACTCTAAGCCTCTTGCCCAAAAAATTGACCGATAAGATACTTACAAGCGTATAAAAATTTAATCATATGGAAAACAAGCAAAGGTGCAAAGTCCGAGTTTTATTTATTTCCTCTCAAATATGTTATAAAACATCGTATGACATACGTGCGCTTTGATAATTACAGCCTCTGCTTTCTTGTAGCCCTCGCCTACGGCTCGGGCTAGCAATATCGCCTCGGCTGTAATTTTCAACGTACCGCACTTATATCATAATGTACTATTTCAATACAGTTGCTCGAAAATGTGAGTTTACGATGACAGGCCAGCGTGCGGTAAGTTGATTTTACCGCAACCCCCGCGCCGTGCGTTTTTGTTTACGTACGTTTTTTTTAATTTCCACCCGTGACTTCGTCCGCGTGGACAGTAGAAAAATACAGCGACCAGTTTTAAATGACCTCTTTAGGGTATGAAAGCTAGAACTAAGGAGAGTTCAAGCTGTTTCCCTGGTTTCACCCTCATGAATTTAATGAAACATAGCTTAGATTTTAAGTTGGACCTTAATCTACTGAACTGTGAAAAGCCCATCAAAATTCTTTTAGCGGTTTTTGCGTAATACGCGCACAAATATTTAGGAATAGCAGTTTTATTATATGTATAGATCACAATTTCAGTAGTACCTATAGTGTTTTCTCGCAAATGTATTGAAAAATGTAGTATGGCACACGGTTGTTAAGGTTTTTTAAAACTCGTGACGATTATAAACCCTCGCCTGCGGCTCGGGCTTATAAAACGTTAACTCGTTTTAAAAACCTCCTTACCAACCTTGTATCATAAACTACTATTAACTTACTTGTACATACAATTTTGTCAT
Source organism: Agriphila geniculea (assembly GCA_943789525.1). NCBI lineage: Eukaryota > Metazoa > Arthropoda > Insecta > Lepidoptera > Crambidae > Agriphila > Agriphila geniculea. The sequence goes on from OX038881.1 coordinate 4,110,154, forward strand.
CAATTATTTGAAGTATTTCTAATCGGGCGTTCTATAATTTTCATATTACCTATTAGAATTATAAATGGCTATAGTCCTGCGCTGCGCAGGGCTTTGAGTAGCGCACTTGAATAAACTTCACGTCGGTTCTTTGTACTTTTGACTGTTAACGATAGAACAAAATATAATGAGAAATGTTTTTGTTTTTACATTTACAAGTAGATTTTTTTTCTCGTAATCAACATATAGGAAATACCATAGAAAGCCAGCTTATTACATACAATGTACGCTCGCAATAATAATTTATTTGGAGCACCGAAATGATGCAGAGACAAGAAAGAATTACGGCTCAGTAATCACGTGTAACGAGTGCTTATTGAAGTACGGTCGGCAAAACAATGTTTGACTAACAAAAAATGTTCTTATTGGGATCGTAATTGTGACATTGAATTATTGACGCATACAACAAGATGTTCCTACATAGCTTAATTCATAAGTTATAGTTAATCTAAATACAAGACAAGAATTAGTAATAACTTATTACAAAAAATATATAAAAGAATGACAGCTCTGCCACAAACGTAAACAAATTACTAAATTCTTAATCTTAATCTGTATCAAATTACTTAACTAATTATTTTCTTTTATAAATGTGAAATAATTACTTTTATATTTTCTTTAAAAAATGAATAGACTCAATACTTCGACTTCATATCAAAATTCAAAATTACCTTTCGGAGAGACGTCGTAACTTTTGCTGACCATACAAACAAAACATTTATTGCACACATAACGATGTACGAAAGCTATAAATGTCTATAATGATGCTGTTATTATTTCTAATATAGCCTTTCGAGATGATGTGCGTCATTATAATAATAATATTGGTTTAGGCCGAGAATTTCATACGAAACATTTTTTGTTTATTTCGATAGAAAAAATGCTGAATATACTATTCAATATTTATTTATACGAACTAATTTAAATCTAATAATATCAGCTAAGAAAAGTTATTGACGTGAATTTGTGGACCGAATAAATTGTTATTATACCTACTTATACTTACCCCGTTACAGAATGTATTTACACATAGACGTCACTTTATTTTAACACTACACTATGCGTAAAGAAAGATATACATATTAGCATCAACTTTAAAGCATCAAAATTCTGCTGTTCACCTGTCAAGATATGATATAAAATTTTTTTAGGTACCATTTTCCGGTACTATTCGAGTACTTCAGGTCTACACGAGACTTTCTATGATTTCGCCGCGTAAGATAAAATAAATGGACTTATAAATATAGATGAACGCCCTGAATAGAACAATGCGTTGCCTTCTAAATATAGAGGCATTAGCTACTTATTTATGTACTGTGAGAAGGTCAGGAAGAAGTGGGTAAGTACAACAAATAATACATAGGCGCAAACTGGAGTAGGATTTAGTATAAAATAACTAACCCCAGTATTCTTAGTTGTAATAACCTTAAAAACTTCCTTCACTTAGCTTTTCTAGAGGTCTCCTTAAGGAATTCATCGAAGCATCCTGTATAATGGTATGCTCAGTTATTAACTTGGGCTATGAGGAGGGCACCTCGACATGACATGACTAGGTATTTAAAACCACTAATTTTACCTTACAAAATACCACATGAGTAATTAAAAGGCATAACCAAGTTGTATGCTTATCTTCGATCATCATGATCGAAGATGCTCATTTATAATGCAATTTATAAATAGAGCACGAGCTCGGTGGCGCAGTGGTTTAGAGCCTGGCCCTACGATTGCAGCGGTTAAGCAACTTTTGCAAGGGTCGGTCATGTGATGGGTGACCAACATTTTATTATCCCAAGTTCCTCCGTGCTTAGGAAGACACGTAGCCGTAGGACCCGGCTGCATCAGCAGTCGTTAACACCCACCATTCCGCATTGGGCCTGCGTGGTGGGTAATGGCCCATCCTCCTTATCCACCCGTAAGGAAGGCCTGTGCCCCAGCAGTGGGGACATTAAAATGGCTGATGTCGAGGAATTATGAAATTAATAAAGTTAGAGGAAGCCTCAAGTCAAGGTTTGTCCAAACGCACCTTGAGTTTGTCAGTTATTTACTAGTGTGAATTCACTCGACTCGACTGAGAGAAAAATCCTTTTGCACATCCATCTCTGTTGTTAAGTGAGTAGAGAAAACAACTAAGCATATTGGGGTAAGTCTAAAATTAGAATGGCTGCTATCTGACTCATCTCATGTCATATTAAGAACTTCTTTGTTCGCCAACTATTATTTATTCAAAAAATAAATAATGCGCTCGTTCGTTTAATTAAATTAACACTAAATACTCTCGTCACAATAGGCAGTAACTTTTATGTCCGTATTTATAAACCGCTCTCAACGTTGAAAGCTATCTTGAGATCATACTTGAGATGCTGTTCCTATAAGAAAACCATCTCAAGTTATAATCTCACAACGATGGGAGTGGTTTATAAATACGGGCCTTGGTTTTAGCCTAACCTTAATTATTGTTTCCAAAAAAAATTACTGCATAAAACTCCCGAACTTCAAATGCGGTTATGGTAGAAATTAAAAAAGATATCATCAATATTTTTTCGTGTGCACTGCAGTTACTTCAAACGTATAGTAAGGTCATTATGAATAACAGCGGGTGATTAAATCAGTGGTTCTAATAGGAGAGAATGGAGAGATGCTAGATAGACAAGGCGACACTTGGGCACGCCTGCGGCACCACCGGCCGCTTCCTGGCGCAGTACAAACGTCTCAAGTATGCGATCTCCCTCACACCCAGGGTTGCCAGGTGTTCGGTATTTTACCGAACCGTTCGGTATTGTGTTCAATAATAGCGAAGTATGGGCGGTTCGGTATTTTTTTCTGATTACGATTCAACTGTCAGATTTGACGCAATCGGCAATCGATGTTGCCGCTTTGGGCACACGCTCACTGTTTTCGAGCCATTTTGCGGATTACGAATTGTGGATGACGTTTTCCATTTCTTTCACGTTATTATTACCGCGATTTAAATCAATTAAGGACAGGAAATGTCAAAATTTACCTGAACTTCATATCAATATTCTTATTCTTATTCGTGTGAAAGGTACTATTTAGGTAGTTTTTATTGAGATATCACATTCTTAAAAATGTATCCCACTTACGATATTGACCTGCTGCAGAGAATGCTCTCCAGCCGGACCACAAATACGGCTATTATTTCTTTATCTGTTGAGGTACTATTGATTCGTGAAGGTAGACTTCAGGTAGCAACTATGTGGAACTAAACCATCTGAGTACTTAAATGTGGTCCGGCCACTGAGGATCACGCCTTTTCTGTATTCGACGTGGATGTAGCACTTTCCTTTGGTCTTGGTATTCGACGATTGAGCTTGCAGACTCGAGACGATTGCAATGCACCTAGAAGCGGCCACGGTGGTGACGCAGGCGTCATTTCTCTTCAATATAACCTCTTTGTAGGGACAATCTTCATGGGTGCAGTTGGAGAATTTAAAAATGTTGATAGTATAGGTCATTTTTGGAAATATCTAATATAGCGTGTGCCTGTTTGCGGTCGTATCAATCCTACCCTAGTAGATGGCTCGAGAGCGATATTATCAACATCTCGAAATGTCAAATATGACATCCCGGCCGATTTTTTTATTGGAAACTGTGCAGGCATTTAGACCACCATCTTGCTTGGGAAACAGGATGTGGTTCAAGGTGGCTGGGCAAGCGTGCTACGCTTGCCCAGGAAATGCCTATTCACCCTTGGCCTTGAAGAGACCAAAGTTCGGGGAACACATGAGCAGGCAGCGCATTTCATTCTTTAGCAGTTCGCATAAGAAATGTATTGACAAAGCGCTTGGTTCGGACCCTAGAGTGTCTACTATGTAAGGGTGATATGCTAACCTGCGTCTGGTACCCTGATGGTGGAAAGGGGCTGGAGGAACAAGGTCGTGCAATTCCCTCGCACACTCTCCCCAAAGTGTATTCTATAAAAACCGATAAACAAGCAACTTTGCGACGGTGACTATATTATAAGGCTCTGAAGTTCCGCTGTGGCCAATGTTAGATATATTCGTAGACAAACATTTAAATGTGTGTAGACAAAATCTTTGTCGGGTTTGTCATTCTACGCCCGTGAAGTGGTCGTAATTATTTTTGATAGAAAAGACACTACAACAACATCGGAGCAGATATTAAACGACATAATCAATATTGATCCAATTTTTTTTTTTGCGGAACCCGGAATATCGTAGAATCTAGAATGTTCAAACGATCATTACCGAACTAAAAGAACTACAGTTGTTCACAATAGATCTTTGATCTAGCTGTGTTTCCTTTTATAACACGTACCACAAAGCCACAAACATATTATATAGAGGTAGACTATTGAAAGACCTATTATATACTGACGATTATTTTGTCTGTGAGTTTATCTTGAAATTCAGATCTCACGGGGGCATTTGAAAAGTGGCTCGCCGCGTTTCGACGGCGTGGAGACAATGGGAATTCGCCGGGGACCGCCGGAATGGCGCGCAGGCTTATCACAACCCAACCCTTCTGCAGATGTTGAAACGTACTATCTTACAAATTTTATAGGAAGCACTTAGCCATAGATTCTGTCATAATTCTTTTTCTAAATAGCCAATCATTTCATTTTTAAAGCGATTGACAATTTTTACGTTATTGACACTCAATGATGCGAAGCGCTCATGGCGGAACTTGACAGACTAATCGTACTCGATCACGTTTGTTAAGCAACGCTCGGTCCGGCCAGGTGTCGGATGGGTGACCGTTAAGTGGCATTACAACTGAGCGCTTCCGTGCTTCGGAGGGCACGTTAAACCGTCGGTCCCGGCTGTTGTCATCTGATAACAGTCGTTAAGCCAAGTTAGAGGCCTTACAGGCGGCTTGATAAACTCTAACACAGAGGTCAAAGTCAAAGTCAAATAAGCTTTATTCAAATAAACTTAATTATTAAGTACTTTTGAATCGTCTATATTTTCCTACCACCCGTTCTAGACTTTTTTAGCTGACAAGAAGAACGGGCGCAAGAAACTTATCAGCTGTAACAGCCATAAGTAACGATATTTACAATCTTGAATATATCGTTACCAGATAATTACAACAGGGTGACAGGATTATTGGCAACAACATAGACTTATTATATTACTTCAACAAAGTACTTATAGTAGCAAGTTATGTGTTACATCATTTCCACGCATTTTGATCTTTAAGATAATCGTCTACTTTATAATAACCTTTACTCATGAGCGTTTTTTTAACATGGTTTTTAAATTCATGCAAAGGAAGATCAATCACTTGTTGCGGAACTATTAATAAAGGCTATGCCTTTCCCCATAAATGAACCTCTAGTTTTTGCAAGCCTAAATCTTGGAACGGCAAGTTTATCTTTATTTCTTGTATTTAACTGGTGAATATTGCTGTTCTTAGCAAATGAATCATAGTGTTTCCTTACATAAACTAAATTTTCATAAATGTATTGGCCTGCCAAAGTTAAAATATTTATTTCTTTGAACAATTCTCTCAAGGTATCTCTCCGCCGTAGATTGTATATGGCGCGAACAGCTCTTTTTTGGAGTATAAAAATATTTTCAATACTGGCAGCTGAGCCCCACAATAGCAGTCCATACGACATTACACTATGAAAATAACTAAAGTATACTAACCTTGCCGTTTCAATATCAGTTAAAAGCCTTATTTTCTTAACAGCGAATGCCGCTGAACTAAGTCTACTTGACAAGGCTTCAATATGTGGATCCCATTGCAGTCGAGAATCTAGTGTGATACCTAGAAATTTAGTACTCTCAATAAACTCGACTTCATCGTCATTCAGATTAATATTTAATTTTGTCTGCTCAACATTAGGTAATGAAAATTTAACACATTTAGTTGTATTGGGGTTAAGTGCTAAATTATTGCTATTAAACCAGTATGAAACTTTAGAGAGGGCACTATTTACTTCGTCCGAACAGTTACTACCTCTGTTTACTTTAAAAACTAAAGAAGTATCATCCGCAAATAGTACTGTCTCACATAAATTATTCGCGTAGTTGGGAAGGTCATTTATATAAATTAGAAACAGCAATGGGCCCAATATTGATCCCTGTGGCACACCCATATTGATGGGGGCTCCAGTAGATTCAGTTCTATTAATCACTACTTTCTGAGTTCTATTGTACAAATACGATTTCATAAGACTAACTGATTTATCAGAGACACCATAATGTTCTAGCTTCCTTAATAGTGTTTGATGATCAACGCAATCGAATGCCTTAGAAAGGTCACAGAAAATGCCAATTACATCTTGCTTTTCTTCCCAAGCGTCAAGAATATGTTTGAGAAGTGCAATTCCAGCATCAGTAGTACTTTTACCCTTGGAAAATCCAAACTGATTTTTATGAAGTATATTATTGTATGTCAAGTAATCTAGTAATTGGGAATATATAATTTTTTCAAATATTTTACTAAGTGCTGGTAGTATAGATATTGGCCTAAAGTTAGCTGGGTCACTTTTATCCCCAGATTTAAAAAGAGGAATCAATTTACTATTTTTCATTAGATCAGGAAAGACCCCTTCGTCAATACATTTGTTAAAAATAAAAGCCAAATAAGGGGCTAGTATATCAATTATTGATTTAATAATGCTTGTTGACATGCCCCAAAGATCTTCTGTTTTTTTAACATTAATTGTTTTAAAAGCTTTAATGATATCTGCACTATTTATATATTTAAACGAAAAACTTTCATTGCACTTATCAACGCTAGACTCCAGAAGGGAGACAGCGATGTTGGGACAAGCACTAAGAGTACTGGTAGTTTCTACAGGTATTCTAGCAAAGAAATCTTCAAAAACTTTAGCGACCTCATTGTCAGATTCAAAAGTTTGATCACCAGTTTTTAAACAGAAGGAATTTATATTGGATTTTGATTTGCCCGTTTCTTTGTTAATAATATTCCAGGTAGCCTTAATTTTATTGTCAGCTAATTTTATTTTATTTGCAAAGTACTTGGACTTTGCTAAGATACAAACTTCTCTGAATGTTTGTGAATACTTCTTGACAAATTCAATGAAGTTAGGATCACAAGAAGTAGCTTTCTCTGCATAAAGTTCGTATAATTTCCTTCTGCTCTTATATATACCGGGAGTGGCCCAGTCACTAAATTTCGTACTATCATTACATTTGATCACTTTTTGTTTAAAAGTTTCACTGAATTCAGTTTGAACTATGCGAAATAAATGATTATATAGGTTATTGGCTTCAAAATTTGGTTCTGGTAATGTTTCAATTTTACTAGTGACATTGGTTCTGAATTTTTCAATACAGTGTTTTTTTATTGGCCTACACATTATTTCCCGTTTAGGCGGAACATGATGTTGCTCAATGGAGGCTAATTGTCCACTGTGGTCGGATTTAATACAATTTAAAATTGAGGTGGCCACTAATCCTCATTCGATAAGAAAGAAAGAATGATGCGAAAATCACAAGCGGTTGTCAATTCCTCGAACAATGGCATTGACGTAACAATCAAATCGACAATCGCAATTTGATTGTTATTATTTCTTCGCTGAAATGTGCTTGTTGTTCTTCGCTGAAAACGATTTTTTTTGCTTGAGTTCTAGTTTTGGGAGGAGAAGAATACCATTTCAGTTCAAATGTCTTATAATCATAATGAAAAATCAAATGAGGACAAATCTTGTTTAATTAAAGGAAAACTAACTTTCATATCGTTTTTCTTAAAGGCCTTGATAGAAATTGGATATCATAACGCAAACGCAAACTTGCGCGTTCCGGAGCCGGGGGGCTCAATTTTAACGCTTCCCACAGCTCTAGTTCTCCGGTTGCAGGATAAAAGATCCAATTTAATTTTTATATCGCAATCAAAAGTTCGTTATTTTTAGTCCGATCAATGAGCATATTTGTTGTATGGAGACTACCGAATAATTCTCCCGTCAATGAAATTTGGCATGTGATGACGTTAGGTAATACAGATTACAGATGCACAATAAGCCAATATTTTTTTTTACGAGAAGTTAGGTATTTTTACCTAAACATAAAAATCGCTTATATCTCTCTGTGAATATTTTCTCGGGCTGAAACACTTTCTGTATACGTACTTATGTACTTGTTAGAATAAGTATGTAAAGGAATCCAACCTTTTTTCGACTTCAGAAATACCCCAAATTTAACTTTTAACTTTTTTCAATATATCTCTTAATGAAAAAATTGTCTGTTGATTATTCTTTTTTAATGTGCTTTTATATCCTTAAATACATTGCTTTGTTCAGTAAGCCAATAAATTTTCTTCTTTAATCATATTTTTTGTATTTTTTGAACTTAAGTGGTTATTTACGTAATGTGTAAAAATACTCGGTCCATTTTTATACTTTTATTAGATAAATTATTTTATATTAAAACAGATTTATTAATAATCCAAGATATTTTTGAACGCGCATATATTTTTTATGATAATCGCCGATTTAGGATAGAGCGTAAGAAAGGGTTGACCTTCACTTGACTACTTGGAGCTGTTTAGCCACGCACTTTTAGAGTAGTGCGCGTAGTAGTAGTAGTTTAGAGTAGAACGCCACAAGTCGTACTTCGTACCAGGCGTGAAAGGTATCTCCAGACATTTCTGGAACGTCTGGAACGCCAAATTTTAAAATTGGCCAATGACATCAGTTGATGTACAGAGGTCGTTTTCGGCGTTCTAATTGATACTGGGTGATAAACGGTTTTTTTTTTTGCATTGTGCATATTTTGGACATATTAACAGTTTTTAGTGTTTATTTTGGCCTGTTTAGTGCATTATTTGCATGCATATTTTGGCACTTTGTTAGTGCATACTTTGTCCGATGTCTAGTCTATTCAAAAAGATGAGTGTATTGTGTTCACGGTTCATGTATGTTTGTATGTATGTACAACAGATTTGGATGTGTGGGGTATCGTTAGAATCCTTACATTACGCTAACTAAGTGAACATGGCCTTTTTTGAAAAACCCCCTGATGCCAAATATAGTAGATAGGGACCATCAAACTGAACATCTTTTACTATGGGACCAACTCTGAAATTGAGAAGAAAATCAGCTGTTTCATACAAAAAATAATGACGAATAAAATCATCATATAAACAATATTAACGAAATTGTCAAAATGTATCTAAGGCAGCCATTACAAATGCTCATGCAAGCAGGATCCCTTGTTTTCGCATAATTGTTTTATACCTAATTTGATTTGGCATAACGGATTTGGCATAATCTTTTTTGTCATAATAATACTTTCGCATAATTGTTTTTTGGCATACTATTTATATTAGCATAATTATCATTTAGACTAATTTGTTTTCGCGTAATGTTATTAGGCATATTGTCTATTCGCCTAATATTATTTAGACATAAAAATAAAAAAACAATAAGAATGAATATTTTTACGCACTCATTAATGTTAATGCAAATGGGGTATGTATTGTATTAAAATGCCAAAAACTCATCACACATACGACCTAAATATCGACTCATAAAACACCTATTTTTAAAATACCGAAAATCTTTAATGTCAATATCCAATAGAACGAAACTTGAAAGATTTATTATTAAATGACTGATGATAGTTCGAAACCCTGAAAGTTAAAATGCCGATAGTTCAAAATCCCGAAAATCTGTTTAGGTCTATTAGGTGCGACGACGAGCGAGCGTAGCGAGCAAGGAGGAGGTAAGGTTACATTGCGACCAACAACGCACGAGCCGAGCGAGCGAAGCGAGCGTGCCGCGGCAGCGGCCGGCGAAGTGCCAGCACCGACTTGCTGACATGTAACCCTCAATTAACCTTCGGTTTTTTAAGCTTCGGGATTTTGTATTTTAGGTAAAATGTTCTTTCGTGATTTTAAACGTCGTGATTTTTTTGTTTATAAAAATATGCGTAAATAACATTATGCGTGTTTAAATTTATGCTAAAGAATATTATGCTTAAACATGATTATGCTTAAAGTAGTTATGCTTAAAAAAAATATGCATAATTAAGCTGTTATGACTAAATAATATTATGCGTAAACATCATTCGGCGAAATCATATTATGCTATGACATATTATGCCTTAAAATTTTATGCAAATACATAGGGAACCCATGCAAGCATCAGTCAAATTCCATCAGACATGTCAGTCACGGCTGTGACTGACGATTAACCTACCGTGTAATGGGGTGACTGATGGTTGCATGAAGTTGATTTCTTCTTTCCATCAGTCAGTCAGTTAAACGTGATTCATGACTGATGTCATGAATCACGTTCATGACATGACAGGAATTAGACTGACGCGTCAGTCAAATTCCATCGAATTTGACTGACGCGTGCATGAGCGTGTAATGGCTGCCTAACAGCTGTTTTTTTGTGGTTTCAGAGTTGGTCCCATAGTAAAAGTTGTTCAGTTTGATGGTCCCTATCTATCAAATTCAGCATTAGGGTTTATTTTTTGATATCCCATTACTCTCGTATTCCGGAAAGTAGTGACACTAAACTCAATGTATGGCGAGGTCAAAATTTTGTCTTAGATGAATTCACATGGCAATATTAAGGCAGTTCAGGTAAAACTGAGCTGATTTAACTCAGTAGCCATCTGCCCCCCCTTGGCAGGTAAAGGGGTGGCATTCATAGAGTCACGCCGCCACCTGACTTCAGAAAAAAAAAATTGGGTTGCACTCCGGGAGTGCCGGCAGAAGTGAAAACTTGAATATTAACGTTGTACATTTTGATATTTTGGAATGGTTAGGGAATAATTTTGCACGATTGCCGTCTTACGAATTTACTCTGTATTTGAATTTACGAATACAGAACAGTATTGTACGAAAGTCTTATCCATAGCTTGACAGAAAATCTAGTTTTGACACTGAAATAAAAAATTAGCGCGTTTCTACGTCTTGAAATGACGCGCCGCCATTTTCACCGCGCCCCGTAGAAAGAGAGGGGGATACTTCCGCCGCCGGCTGTCTACTCTCCATCCGTCACATCCGTCTTACGAATTTTCGATAAGGGTCACGTGATTCTTACTGACGCGAGTTTGGCATTCCCCATTACAAAAAGCCACTAAAGAAGTTTTCACTTCAAAAATCATATCTCCTTCAATATACCTACCACCTCGAGTGTGGTATCATATCATGATAAATCGTGGATGAGGAATCCATTTTTGAGACATTTAATATACAGCTGATTCAAAGATAAACCGGCCAAGCCAAATGAATAGTATCGTTTTACCTGAAAATAAAACGGTTATTAAATCATCATCATCATCATATCAGCCGTATGACACCCACTGCTGGGTATAGGCCTCCCCTAAGGATCTCCACGACGATCGGTCCTGCGCTGCCCGCATCCAGTGGCTTCCCGCGACCTTCACCAGATCGTCGGTCCACCTTGTCGGGGGCCTACCCGCGGAGCGTCGTCCGGTGCGCGGTCGCCATTCCAGAACCTTTCCGCCCCAACGGCCATCAGTTCTTCTCGCTATGTGTCCTGCCCATTGCCACTTCAGCCGAGCAATCCTTCGAGCGATGTCGGTTACTTTAGTTCTCCTGCGGATCTCCTCGTTTCTGATTCGATCACGCAGGGAAACGCCGAGCATGGCTCTCTCCATTGCACGCTGGCTGACCTTGAGCCTCCTTATGAAATCCATAGTTAGCGACCACGTTTCACTGCCGTAAGTCATCACTGGCAACACACACTGTTCATAGACTTTCGTCTTGAGACACTGAGGTAAATCGGACGCGAAGATTTTTCGAAGCTTCCCGAATGCTGCCCACCCGAGTTGGATTTGACGAGAGATCTCTTTTTCAAAGTTGGACTTACCTAACTGGACTGCCTGTCCTAGGTATACGTAGTGGTCAACAACTTCAAGAGTAGTGTTCCCAACATGAACTGGAGAGGGTACAACAAGGCCATTTGACATAATTTTCGTCTTATCCATGTTCATCTTGAGACCCACTCTTTGGGAAGCACCACGGAGATCTTCGAGCATTATGTTCAGGTCTTCCATGCCAGCCATAAGGACTATATCATCGGCAAAACGAAGGTGTGTTAGGTACTGGCCATTAATGTTGATGCCGAGTCCTTTCCAGTCCAAGAGCTTAAAGATGTCCTCCAAAGCAGCTGTGAACAGTTTCGGAGAAATAACGTCTCCCTGTCTCACACCACGCTGCAGTTGGATAGGACGTGTGCTCTGGTTCTGTACTCGGATCGACATGGTGGCATTTTTGTATAAGTACCTCAACACCTCGATATACCTATAGTCCACTTGGCACCTTTGGAGAGACTGCAGCACCGCCCAGGTTTCAATCGAATCAAAGGCTTTCTCATAATCCACGAACGCCAAGCATAGTGGCAGATTATACTCTTCGGTCTTCTGTATAACCTGCCGCAGCGTATGGATGTGGTCTATGGTGCTAAAGCCTTTTCGAAATCCGGCTTGTTCGGGAGGTTGGAAGTCGTCGAACTTGCGAACGAGACGATTCGTAAGGACTCTCGAAAACAACTTATAGACATGGCTCAGAAGTGAGATGGGTCTGTAGTTCTTTAAGAGGGACTTATCACCCTTTTTAAAGAACAAAATCACCTCACTTATGTTCCATGCCTTCGGCGTTCTGCCCTCGACGATGACGGAATTGAAAAGCTTCTGGAGGACTCTAAGTATCAGCTTACCGCCCGCTCTCAGAAGTTCTGTAGTGATTCCGTCGTCACCCGCCGCCTTGTTGTTTTTCAGCTGTTTGAGAGCCATACTAATCTCGTACATGCTGACGTCCGGGATATCTTGGGTATAGTGTCGGGTAAGCTTGGCTCTGGGGTCTTTAGCCTTGCTTTCAACAGGTGTCTGCGTGGAATATAACTGCCCATAGAAACTCTCGATCTCCCTCAGGATTTCAGGTTTCGATGAGATGATGCGTCCTTCGTCAGTTTTCAGCTTCGTCATCTGGCTTTGCCCAATAGACAGATCTCTCGCGAACACTTTGGAGCCTTTATTCCGCTCGATGGCCTCTTTAATACGATTCGTATTAAATTGGCGAAGGTCGCTCGTCAAAGACTTACTTACTTGTAATTTGAATTTCGACGATTGTCGTTAATAAGTAGTAAATTACAGCCTAGAACGGGAAGTTGGCATTTGTCGAGGTTGCTTTAATCATTCGAGGCAATGCAAATAGCTTCCAGGACAAGGCTTGTATAAAGCTTTCTCAAGAAATGCGAGGAAATAAACTTAGTTAAGCGCTAACTGATGAGTTCTACCGTTTTGAATTTGGAATAGGTACTTGATCGGGAAGTATGTAAGTATTGAAATTCATTTCCGCACTGGATTTTAAATTTAGAATGTGATGAACCAGCCTCCACGGCAATGTGGAACGCCTCACATTCCTTTTTCAAATGGAATATTCAGAGCACATTACATTTCAGAGTTTATGCTAGAAAATGTGTGTAGTGGGAAATTATTTCCCAACAAAGACCTCGTCAAGACGATTCAAACGAGCTCAAACTCGATGGGTTTGCACGGTTTTATTACAGAGTTCCAGTGGTCTTCTTCCGGCTCCATCATCAGACCCTTGAACACTATTTCTCATTAGAGTACTCGTCAAGACGATTCAAACGAGCCCAAACACGATGGGGTTGCATGGTTTCATCATAGAGTTCCTGTGGCCTTCTTCCGGCTCAATCATCAGATCAGCTCAGTGACACCATAATATTGAATTGCCTTTCAGTTCTGAAATATGTTCAAAGTTTCAAATCTCTAGCTCATCCGTGCCATCATTTCCGTGCTTAATTTACGCAGTTATCATTAGTAACGAGTTTCGATCGCTAATTCTTTAGAGCGCCCCAGTGTGCGACGGTCCATATGCATCTCGGAAAAACTTTTGTAGAACTTTCTTTTTTTTTAAATTGAACCTTTTTGCACACTTCCAGTTTTACTTAGTTACCATATTAAATTGAACGTTAAGTTAGGTATTAGCTATAAGAAAACAGTAGTTCTTTTATAATCCAAAAATATATTGACATTAAAACAAGAGACAAATTAAAAACATTATCAACAGTCTATTGCTAAGTAACAGAAGCCATAGTGAACTCAAGCTGTCACACCAACATAAATTGGGTAGGTACCCCAAAAAATGCCATGCTCGGTAGTGGAAGTTTTGGCGCGAACAAGAAGTAATCGCTGATTGGATGATTTTAGCCAATGGGCGGCATTGTTGTTCACGAATTTAGGCTGGAAGTCAAGTATAATACTATAATGTGTATTATTAGGCTTTGAATAAGGTAAGTATATTTAATAACCGTTTTATTTTCAGGTAAAACGATACTATTCATTTGGTTTGGCCGGTTTTTCTTTGAATCAGCTGTATATTAAATGTCTCAAAAATGGATTCCTCATCCGTGACTTATCATGATATAATACCACACTCGAAGTGGTAGGTATATTGAAGGAGATATGATTTTTGAAGTGAAAACTTCTTTAGCGGCGTTGTACGCTTTTTGTAATCGGGAATGCTAAACTTGCGTCAGTAAGAATCACGTGACCCTGATCGAAAATTCGTAAGACGGATGTGACGGATGGAGAGTAGACAGCCGGCGGCGGAAGTATCCCCCTCTCTTTCTACGGGGCGCGGTGAAAATGGCGGTGCGTCATTTCAAGACGTAAACACTTGTGTCACCATAGCAACGCGCTAATTTTTTAATTCAATGTCAAAACTCTAGATTTTCTGTCAAGCTATGGATAAGACTTTCGTACAATACTGTTCTGTATTCGTAAATTCAAATTCAGAGTAAATTCGTAAGACGGCAATTCGTGCAAAATTATTCCCTAACCATTCCAAAATATCAAAATGCACAACGTTAATATTCAAGTTTTCACTTCTGCCGGCACTCCCGGAGTGCAACCCGATTTTTTTTCTGAAGTGCGGTGGCGGCGTGAAACTATGAATGTCACCCCTTTACCTGCCAAGGGGGGGCAGATGGCTACTGAGTTAAATCAACTCCGTTTTACCTGAAAAGCCTAAATATTGCCATGTGAAATGTGAATTTATCTAATGACAAAATTTTGACCTCGCCATACCTTGAGTTGAGTGTCACTACTTTCCGGACTACGAGAGTAATGGGATATCAGAAAATAAACCCTAATGCTGAATTTGATAGATAGGGACCATCAAACTGAACAACTTTTACTATGGGACCAACTCTGAAACCACAAAAAAACAGCTGTTAGGCAGCCATTACACGCTCATGCACGCGTCAGTCAAATTCCATCAGTCATGAATTATGTTTGACTGACTGACTGATGGAAAGAAGAAATCAACTTCATACAACCATCAGTCACCCCATTACACGGTAGGTTAATCGTCAGTCACAGCCGTGACTGACATGACTGATGGAATTTGACTGATGCTTCCATGAGCATTTGTAATGGCTGCCTTAGATACATTTTGACAATTTCGTTAATATTGTTTGTATGCAGATTTTATTCGTCATTATTTTTTGTATGAAACAGCTGACTTTTTTCAATTTCAGAGTTGGTCCCATAGTAAAAGTTGTTCAGTTTGATGGTCCCTATCTACTATATTTGGCATCAGGGGGTTTTTCAAAAAAGGCCATGTTCACTTAGTTAGCGTACATCCAAATCTGTTGTACATACATACAAACATACATGAACCGTGAACACAATACACTCTTCTTTTTGAATAGGCTAGACTTCGGACAAAGTATGCACTAACAAAGTGCCAAAATATGCATGCAAATATGCACTAAAAAGTCTAAAATATGCACTAAAAACTGTTAATATGTCTAAAATATGCACAATGCAAAATAAAAAAACCGGCCAAGTGCGAGTCGGACTCGCGCACGAAGGGTTTCGTACCAAAAAACGGCAAAAAATCATATTTGTTGTATGTGAGCCCCCTTAAATATTTATTTTATTCTGTTTTTAGTATTTGTTGTTATAGTGGCAGTAGAAATACGTCATCTGTGAAAATTTTAACTGTCTACCTGTTGTCGTTATTAATATAGAGCAAAAAACGGCAAAAAAAATCACGTTTATTGTATGGGAGCCCCCCTTAAATATTAATTTTATTCTGTTTTTAGTATTTGTTGTTATAGCGTCAATAGAAATACATCATCTGTAAAAATTTCAACTGTCTAGCTATCACAAATACATGAGATACAGCCTGGTGACAGACAGACAGACAGACAGACGGACAGCGGAGTCTTAGTAATAGGGTCCCGTTTTTACCCATTGGGTACGGAACCCTAAAAAACGTTTATCACCCAGTATCAATTTGAACGCCGAAAACGACCTCTCTACATCAACTGATGTCATTGGCCAAATTTAAAATTTGGCGTCATTACTGGAGATACCTTTTACGCAGGGTACGAAGTACGACCTGTGGCGTTGATGTAGGCATTAATGTTTTTCGTTTTCTTCAACGCTCGGGTTTTTTTACGCAAAATAGCGTCTAACTTTTTATGCAACCATTCGGCTAAGGAATGAGGAATGGCATTCAATTATTGTTTACAGCATTTCTATTGATTTAAATAGAGGCTAGCTTAACTAGCTCCCTATACGTAGCTCCCGCTACTAAACAAAATCAAATCAAATCAAATCATTATTTATTTCCAAAATTATGGTATACATTAGGATGTTACATAGTATAATGTTCGGCATACTCTGCCCTCGTCGGCGTGGAAAATATTGTATGTATAGTATAATGTTTTTATATAACCAAAGACTAATTATTATAGGCAATAGAATATGAATACTATTTTCCCAATCGTGCAATAAAATATGCACGATTGGGAAAAAAGGCTAAAATATGCATTAACGACGTAATTAGAGAGTGATCTATCTATCTACTACTATCTAGATATCCGATATCTACTTATAAACACACTTATTAATTGTTTCATTCAGAAATATCTACCACTACCTTTAAACTCTTGAAACATCATTTTTAATAACGGTGGCCACCAATCAAACTCGCTTACACTACTCCAAAAGTGTGTGGCTAAGCAGCTCCAAGTAGTCAAGTGAAGGTCAACCCTTACGATTTATCCTAAATCGGCGATTATCATAAAAAATATATGCGCGTTCGAAAATATCTTGGATTATTAATAAATCTGTTTTAATATAAAATAATTTATCTAATAAAAGTATAAAAATGGACCGAGTATTTTTACACATTACGTAAATAACCACTTAAGTTCAAAAAATAAAAAAAATATGATTAAAGAAGAAAATTTATTGGCTTACTGAACAAAGCTATGTATTTAAAGATATAAAAACATATTAAAAAAGAATAATCAACAGACAATTTTATCAATAGAAGATATATTGAAAAAAGTTAAAAGTTAAATTTGGGGTATTTCTGAAGTCGAAAAAAGATTGGATTACTTTACATACTTATTCTAACAAGTACATAAGTACGTAAACAGAAAGTGTTTCAGCCCGAGAAAATATTCACAGAGAGATATAAGCGATTTTTATGTTTAGGTAAAAATACCTAACTTCTCGTAATAAAATTTATTGGCTTATTTTGCATCCGTAATCTGTATTACCTAACGTCATCACATGCCAAATTTCATTGACGGGAGAATTATTCGGGTCGCATAAGCCCCGTTGATCGGACTATTTGTCAAATATCGTATTGCTCACAGTTTGCTTAAAATCTAGGACACAAACATTTTCTGCACGAATGAAATCAGAATAAATCCTGGAAATAGATCTATATAGTACACCTATCTCTTATTAGGAACGAGTACTGTAATGTAATTTTATAAAAGTTAAAATAGCTCAAATCAAACCAATTGTTATATTTGTTTACAATGTTCTGTTGCCTTTTGGTTTATTTTCATATAGTGTAAGAAATGAAGAGATCTTTTATACAAAAGGACCCCAAAGGAGATATATCCATACGGAGACCCCAACATTAAATCCTCAGTCGATGAAACTTTGCAGGAATGTAATATAGTATGAACCAAAACCTATGTACAAATATGCAAAAACAAAAGAAACGATTTGAATAATTTAAAAAATATGTTTAATTTATGATACTTTATCATGCTGCAAAGTTTCGTCTACTGAGGATTCACTGTGGGGGTCCACTACCTTCCTTTCCTACACTAATATTTGAAACAAACTAAACGAGTCATCTTGTACATCCATCGCGTTTTTTTAATTCACCGCGCCGAATGTTCCCACAATCCCCGGTTGCACAATAAGTGTGCCATCCGAATTCCCATTTGTTCCCCCAGAACATATTAACGCGCTCCATCAAGGTAAGCGACTGTCAACCCCCGCTCTCGGCGAGAATACAAATAAGTTTCCAAAGCTCTCGCGAAACCCGCGCAAATCTATTTCCCTTTAACCCTTCAAAAATAAACGAGCCACTTTGATATGCGATGCGCAAATCTCATATTTGAAACAACTAAATTATGGAAAATTGTTATAATAAATATTTATTCCTAAAAATCTCACGGAAAATTAAGTTTCTCTTAATCGCAACCGAAGTCACACATTACCTAACATTACTTACCACTCGCAAGTCTCGCAACCACAGATTAGATACTCCGTATAGTGTAGGAAATGAAGCGATGTATGGAGACCCCAACATCGATGAAACTTTGCAGAGATTTAATATAGTATGAACCAAAACCTATGTACAATACAAATATCCAAAAACAAAAAAAAAACGATTTGGATAATTTAAAAATATGTTTCACTTATGATACTTTATCATACTGTAAAGTTTCGTCTACTGAGGATTTACTGTGGGGGTCCCACTACCTTCCTTTCCTAAGTAACTTCGGTTGCAATTTCATTTTCCGTTAGAATTTTAGGAATATTTTTAGAATTATAATTTCTCATCATTATGTTATTTTCCTATAAAAAATATCAGGTCAGCGATTTCCTTACTAAGCCGAAGAGATAATTTCCTAACTAAGCCTTCCTTACTAGCCTAAAAAGGCATTAAATTTTTAGGTAAAAGGACTTCAGCTGCTACAGCTTAGAAGCGGTAAACAGCTGCTCGTATCTGCGATCATATCAAGATTTTCACTGTAGATATATTTAACAACTGTATTCAGTTACAGAATATAGAATTCCAAACTGAAAATTCGTACACGTATTCGACGCTTACAGTTTACAGTTCGAGATACCCGATTCCCGTCTTACTACTGCGCAGTTGGTCCCACTAGCTAATTCGGGACGAGTTGCTACAGGGTTGGTATAGGGTTGTGCCTAGCGCTGCTCGAAATCGAATTTGATAGGTTTAAATGTGTGCAGAGAAACGTTCTATGAAAGGATCTACTAAACAAATTAAACCTTTGCTGTATTATGTATTCTATACTGTAGCGCTGTTGGATCGAATTGATATATCAAGTTTGCTCAGAGAAGAACCTTTAAATGCGATTTAAGTCGAATCAATTCACTATTTCTTACTTAACTGTAACTAGCGTACTATAATGAAATCGTTCGAACACTGTCTGTATGAAATTGGTTAATAAAGAGGCTATCTCATGAACCAAATCGATTAAAGGTTACCTCGATATAGGCTTGACTGTGAGGAGCAGGAACATATTTCGTCTAAAGTGAATTAATCTTGTGTTTAGTTTATAAGCCTGCTCAAATAAATATATGTTTATTTTTTTCAATAATATGAAAAACTGCCAACCCTAAAGTTCGCTAATTGAGTGTAAAATAAACCTGCATGTTGGCGTGTCTATATGACGTCGAAGCACTGAATAGATTAGTACGTCGAAGTTCGCATTGTGTCTGGCTCTGGTGGCCCAGTCAGAGCAAATGTGGAGGGATTTCATATTTAAAGGCAAAACAAAACACAAGAAACAATACTAAATCATGGTACAACTCAATGGTAATACTGTGGCTCTACCATGACTTGATGCAAACGTTTTCGCTACCGTAAACTATCCGATATACTGCTCACAGTCAATGCGAGTGAAAGAGAGAAAATAGTTTACGGTAACGAATACGGTTTGCATCAACTCATGGTAGGGCAGTGGCCCTCCGGACCAGTGGGTCCGGAGGGAATAATATTCTAGAATTTTTTTTATTACTCGTCACCAGATCATATAAAGTAAACAAAGAACAAGGCGAAACAATTTGCATAATCATTAAATAATTATTTTATTTAAGCTAGCGACTCGGTAGCATAATTGGTTAGTGCATTGGGCCGGATTCCTAAGGGTGCGGGTTCGAGTCCCGTCTGAGCTGCTACGGGTGAGTCGATTTTTTCTAATATTTTCAATTATATTAATAATCTTAATATAAAAATAGCATTGTGAATGCATAAAATCTAAAAAGTTTAAAAATTATATGGCTATTTCATCTTAATTGATTGTCTGGCATCTGTAAAGGTGCTGCTTTCGAATGTCGAAGTTAATTCTCTTCACATTGATGAGAAGGCGCTGGCCTACAGCGGAAACGTGAAAAGTATTAGAAAATGATTTTTTATTAACAAACAAAAAAAGATTGTTTTGGTTTATTAGATACACTGAGAAGTGTAATGGAGAGGGATGTTGAGGGCTGGAAAGTAAGAGGAAGACCGCAGAAAAGATGAATTGTGTGCGGAATGATATGAATGTGAAGGGAGTGGATGAGGAGATGACGAGTGACAGGGAGGAATGGAAAAGAAGGACGCACGCACTGCACCGACCCCAAATAAATTGGGATAAGGGTATAAGGGGTATGATGATGGTGATGAAGTGTGGTGTGTGTTACAAAACAGTGTAACCACGGGTCTAAAGAGCCGTATTTTAGTACTAGCTAAACATACGGAAAATCCCTAGACCGGGATGAATGTTTTAATCCATGCTATTAAACTATCTGTGTGCCAAATCTCATATGAATCTGTTTAGCTGTTTTTGTTCGATTGAGTAACAAATATTCAAACATCTAAACATCCCCAAACCTTTTAGTAGGATTAGTAGGATAGGATATTGTTGTACTGAATGACTACAACTAAATTAAATAGAAACTCCAATGCAATAAGTACGATTAAAGAAGTATATCCTAGCAGTGGAACTTAACCTAAATCTTCATCGTGCGAGCGTATTGACATGTCGGATCGGCAATTCAGCCGGCTTATCGGCTCGCATAGGCACTGAAACACTGAATGGGGGGTGGTGGGTCTCATTAAAACCCTCACAAGCTGTGTAATCGCGGATTTACGAGGCACGGTCCAAAATTACGGTGGTGTCATCTTCATCTTAATTATTTGGGTCGCTCGAAATACAACGTGTTAGTCTAAATACGTGTTACAAAAAAAAACGAATGTGGTAGATAGGGTAATGCATACAAAACCTCAGAAAATCTACACTTTTTTGAAAAAAAAATCTTTTGATAGAAAACTAACTTTAAAAAACCGGTCAAGAGCGAGTCGGACTCGCGCACCGAGGGTTCCGTACAATCATAAGTTATATTTGGAAATGTTACTTTAGTACAGTCTTTCAAAAAGTAGGATAAACGGCGGACAGGTGGAAGAGCGAACAGGCGGCCAGTTAATTTACAAATCTTAACCACAGCTGCTTATAGTGACTGAAAAACGTTTCAGCCACTCCACATTGCAAACTGTTTATATTACTAAGTAGGAACTTATTATTCGTTTATTCGAACGGCAAATAGTAGGTATATTATTGTAGTATTAGGTCAATAATACCGCCATCTCTTGACCGATAGTGGAACTATTTTTTTTCTTAGGTCATTACCATCTCTTGGCCGATAGTGGAACTAATGGTTTTTTGTTTGTTTTATGAATTTCTAAAAAAGTGTGCTATTTTGAGACATCGTTTTATTTTTCCTTTAATCTTTATATAAACTACTATCACACAGAATTATTTCAGATTTTTCGCTTTGCAAACTTCGGAGATAAGGGGGGGGGGACGGTATTTTTTTTACATTTTTCATCTTAAGTCGAAAACTATGCGGCTTAAAACAAAAAGAAATAAAACCGGTCAAGAGCGAGTCGGACTCGCGCACCGAGGGTTCCCTACAATCATAAATATATTTAAAATTCAAAATTCAAAATAATTTATTAGGCTGTTACAAGCACTTGTGAATGTCATAGAAGCTACGCCATCGGTTCGCAAACCCTAAGCGGGAGACCTTGTAACGAAAAGAACCGGCAAGAAACTCGTCAAGGGCTGCTTTTTTCTCCCTGTATATTTCATACAGAGTCGTCAACATTGGGTATTTGGGTATGTTACTTTAGTACAGTCTTTAAAACAGTAGGATAAACGGCAGACAGGTGCAAGGGCGAACAGGCGGACAGTTAATTTACAAATCTTAACCACAGCTGCTTATGGTGACTGAAAAACGTTTCAGCCACTCCACATTGCAAACTATTTATATTACTAAGTAGGAACATATTCTTCGTTTATTCGTACGGCAAATAGTAGGTAATTATATTAGAACCAGCCACCAATTATTATTGTAGTATTAGGTTGCGCCATCTCTTGACCGATAGTGGAACTATTTCTTTTTTCTTAGGTCAGCATTCTTAGGACAGCGTCATCTGTTGACTGGTAGAGAAACTAAAGAATTATTGTTTGTTTTTTGAATTTCTAAAAAAGTGTGTTATATTGAGACATCGTTTTATTTTTCCTGTAATCTTTACATAAACTACTATCACATAGAATTATTTCAGATTTTTCTCTTTGCAAACTTCGGAGACTTATCTCCCCTTAGGGGGGAACGGTATTTTTTTTTTACATTTTTCATCATAAGTTGAAAACTAGAAAGAAAAAGACTAGTTGAAAAAAAGAAAAAAATGTTTTAAAATGTGCAAACAGCGCTATTTCATATGATACCCCACATGCCCTAGTCACCTCACTTCAAATTATTAAGACCCTTTTTCAGTCCCTGTTGTAAAAAATATATTACTTTTTTTATTTCTTTCTTATTTGCAAAATAGTTGGGCAAATGTCATCTTAAACTGTTCCAAATTTCAAGTTGATACCATTAGTAGTTCTTGAGATATCCAGCTGTGACAGACAGTCAGACAGACTGAGTCACACCATAAGGGTTCCTTTTTTACCATTTTGGTACGGAATCCTAAAAATGATTGAAAACGTGCAAACGGCGCTCTTTCAGATGATACCCCACATGCCCTAGTAGTCCCACTTCGAATTTTTAAGACCCCTTATCAGTCCCTGTTGTAAAAAAAATATTTATTTTTTTATTTATTTCTTATTTGCAAAATAGTTGGGCAAATGTCATCTTAAACTATTCCAAATTTCAAGTTGATACCATTAGTAGTTCTCGAGATATCCAGCTGTGACAGACAGACAGACTGAGTCACACCATAAGGGTTCCTTTTTTACCATTTTGGTACGGAACCCTAAAAACTCCATAGTGGCAACTCTAGACCCAAATTTGTGATTTGCCTTTTCCCATTAAATGGGACTGATTATTGAAAACAATAGTCTATGTATTTGCGTCTAGGGTTGTCACTTTACAGTTTTCAGTAGGGTTAGGTTTTCAATAGTTAGAGAAACTGGCTTTGGGGAAACTGACGAGTGATAACCCGACCCAATTTAGCAAACCAAAAAATTATATTGTTCTCCAAAATTAGTAAATGCTCACCAAATCCTAAACCGCCTAAGAAGATTTGCTGAGCATTTACTAATTCTGGGTTATAGGTTAGCTTAGTAATGGCTTATGAGAATTTAAAAGGAGAATTACACAGAAACGCTCTGTATAAGAGTATATACTCGTAGCAATATGGTTCGATTACTTTAACCACTCCTTACTTAGTTTAGTACTTATTTGTGCTATTCAGTGCGCGCACAAATAAGTACTTCTTCTTTGATATCTATGAACCTGAGTCCTGACTACTCCTGACCTAAAAACGGATCACAACTAGCATTAATTATGGCAATAAAAAGAAATAATTTTTAATAGACATTTTATTCTTAACGATCACATAACTTATATGGTTATGCTGCCCCCAGATCTTGCGCGGGCACATCTTGAACCCGCCAAGGTCGACAGTGGACGATACACAGGACGGACGACCTTTGCTAGTTCTAACAGCATGGGCCACAAGGGGGAGACGGCCCGCAGGGGGGGCAGGGGCCAGGGCTGCAAGGAGAGCACGGCGGGGGCCCCGAGCAAGCTGCGCAAGGAGGCGGGCTTGGTCCACAGCACGGTGACGGTGCACAGCACGGCGATGGGCCGCAGCACGGCGACGGACCACAACACGGCGACGGTCTGCAGCACGACGATGGTCCACAGCACGGCGACGGTCCACAACAGGGATTGCAGGGACCACAACTATGTCCACAGCGAGACCCACAGCATGGCCCACAACACGGCCCGCAGCATGGACCACAACTCGGGCCACAGCACGGACCACAGCAGGGACCACAGCAGGGACCACAGCAGGGACCACAGCACGGGCCAAAACAGGACCCACAACAAGCCATTGCTTAATTTAAAATTTACTAGCACGCCGAAAAGATTAAAATACTTGTAAATTTTTTCGTCTGATTTTTAAGCGTTATTTAATTTATATAAATTTTGTATAAAATTATAAGATTTTTTAAGATTTTTTTTTAAATATGGGCGTCCTGTGTAAAATTTTGTAAAAAACTGACAATCTGACAATTATGTCAAATTTAAAAGAAATCTTTTTTTTTTTAACTATATGACTTATTCTATTGTGCCACCAGTATGAACTTTAAAAAGAGTTTTCATGCGAACTGCAACGATTCTCTTTAGGTATTACTAGTACTATTATTTAGTCTGTGGTATTACCACAGAATAAATATTTTTCAACTATTTTATCTTCACTCATACTTTAAATCCTCTAGAAAAGGTTCTTCAGCTCATAGTTATTGCTTTCTCTGTGCTTACTGCTAATCGAGGTAATACCAGCAAATTGTGTCTCTCTATTTTTTAACCGTGATCTTGTATGAAACTGCACATTAATGCATCAGTTTCATAAACTACTATTATAACCTAAATAAGTACCTAAATCCAAAAGTGGTGACCTACTTAATTTTAAAATACCCACGTCCCACATGGATAGGCGAGAAAAAATCATCCCCACTTTACCTGTAGGCTGTAGGGGAGGTACTTACCCAATTTTTTTAATATGGTAAAATTTTATTTTACCATATTTTATTTATGCTTGATAAAATAAAAGACGAGGCGTGATTAATTTCTGAGTTAAGGCCGTTGTATGACCGAAAGTGGCGCCCTCAGAGGTTTTTATTTAATAAGTCATTAATAGAAAAAGATTTTAATAATGTCTCTCGTGGAGATTTTAGGGCCCATAGTCTAGTATTTTTAGAGGGTATCAGTACATGCCCTCGTAGTCATTCGTAGAAGTAGATAGAAAATGTGTCAAAAACGGCCACTTTTAGCAGTTTTGCTATCTACTTCTACGAATGACTACGAGGGCATGTAGACATTACTTCTAAAAATACTAGACCATGGGCCCTAAAATCTCCACGAGAGACATTATTAAAATTGTGTTTTAGAATTATGATATTAAATAAAATTCACCGCGGCGCCACTTTCGCTCAGGGTACCGCCTTAACTCATCTGCGCCCGCCGTTAGCACCCCCCTACAAATAATTAGCACCAGAGAAGAAAAGAGACAAAAGAAGAACACGTGAACAAATTGCCGGCCTCTTGAGGCCGGGTCGGCGTTGACGGAATAGCAGCGGACGGATAGATGGACGGATGGACAGACGGACATCATGGCGAAATTATAAGGGTTCCTTGTTGACTACGTATGGAACCCTAAAAAAAGAAGTTACATTTCGCAAGCATTTCGCAATTAACAGGCAATCCGACCCGGCTCATCTATTTCAGTGCAACGGCAAGTTCCTACGCAAGCACCCCTTTTAATTAACCGACTTGAAAAAAGGAGGAGGTTCTTTGTTCGTCAGTAAGTTTGTTTTTTGTGTATTCAGTACTTATCATACTGACGTGACGACGCAGTGGAGAGACCTATTCGAGTCCTCACAAAATTAGCATTAAATAAATCCATTCTAATCTTATAAATGCGAATACTAGTTCAAGTGGATGTTTGCTTCTTACGTTGAGCTAATGAACCAATGTTGATGAATTTTGGTATAGGAATCGTAGGTTCGATCGAAAAGAGTTCGATCGAGTCATTCTTTTCTATTAAGGAAAAAATTCTTCTATAAAAACAAAGATTTATATTGTTTACATAGGTAATTAAATATGAACAAAGATAGCTGTACCCTTTTTTTCAATAAATGAACAATGTTTTTTTTTGTTATGTCACTTAGAACTTTTTAAAGCTAATTGATGAATATGATCGATTTAAAAAAAAACAACTAAAGTGGGAGAAGGCAAACACAAGGATTCTTAACTGAAATCTGAAAGCGGTTTCTAATAAAGCACTCGTCTGAATGGACCTTAAAGAAACATCTTAGCAATAGGTATCGTTCCTTCAGGATACACTTCCTGTTTTAAATTGGTATCATTTATCCTGAGAAATGTATTGTTGCGATTGCTTTGTGTGAGTGTTAGGGAAAAACGGGTTCGGTAATTGTTTCCCTATTGATTGTATTGGAAATTACCGAGAAATACTTCCGGAGGAATTCGGAAATTCAAATTGTTAAGTTGTTGCTTTGTTTTTGTAGATGGGTCTTGTGAGTGGAACTCGATCTCGAGGAAAATGCAGGTAAAAAAGATAAATCACATGAAAGCATAATAATAACATAAAATATTATTTTTTAATTAGTAAAATAATCAATATTTTTAAATACTTGCTACTTGTAGTAGTCGGCGTACGAGCTCAAAATCGAAGGATAACCTAGTGGATAAAATAGTGTGCTAAAATTGAGAATGTGTATTACAATTACAAATCATTTGTGGCATATTTTACGAATAATAATTCAATCATATCCAGATACGATATGATTGAATTATTATTCCCAAAATATGGTATTTTTTAGAAAATGTTTTTTGGTTTAATTGAAAACAAGTGGCTGAAATGTAGTTATGTAGTATTATATTTTTAGAATCGTCTCAGAAAACCTTTGGTATCACACACGCTAGGTGATTTTTTTTTTATACAAAAGATATAGCGTCATAATCATGACTCCTCTCCTGAGGGAGTTTTTTAGGATTGCGACTCAAAAGATGTGTTATGGTACAAGTATGCGGGTGCCAAATAGCTATCCTGTTCATCGATTTTCATCGTTTTTTTTGCGTACGACTAGCACTAATAGGGTTGCTCCCGCTCGCCGAAAAACCATTTACAATTTTTAACATAAATTAGAGCTTAATCCTACAAGTGCAAACTGAACAGTACAAAAGTTTCAGTGAGTCAGACACTTCAACGAAAGTCCGAGACCGTTCCTCATGCAGATTGGAAAAGTTTCCAAAATAACCAATTATATTACAACTGATACCCGCGCTGTTTCAAACGGTATGCTTTAAATTCATCACTTACTTCATTTGCATGTTTATTTCTTACTTTTAAGAGTTTAGCCTTTCGATTGTAGGAAATGAGCTGGTGAATTTACTTTGGAAGTGCAGTCTTTGAAATTTTACTTGAAGTAAGCTTCGAAAAGTTGGTGTGGATTTAAATCGGCGTAGAGATTTTGAGCTGACTTGACACTAACTTCACGATACAAAATGAGATAATGTTCCGGTTCTAATTTCACAACCTGTGTCACCGCTTTCAAGTTGTAACTTGAAAATGGTATTATTTTTTTATAGCTTAGCTTGTAAGCTAAGCTATAAAAAAATACTAGCTGTATAAAATATAACAACTATCCACTGTTTTTTCTTTCAACAATGGATTTTTTTAAAGATATTTTTCTATTCTTTAATGTTGTCTTTAAAAGCTTCATTATAGCTCAAAATGTGATAATGTAACGCCTCTCTAAAGTGTCGGGGTCAATGTAGGTTTTGTGTCGGCGTCGTTTTTTGCCGACGGTAAGTACGTACGGACAGCAACGGAGAGCCGCGCCAGATTTACTGCGGAATATATCATCCGAGGCCGACGGCTATCGTCTGATGTGGACGTTGGCCCCTCCACTTGCCCCCCCCCCCCCCCCCCCCACCTTGCAAGATTAAAAAATAACAAGCGAAAGCGGTGTATAAAGAAAGAATAACGGATCAGTTTTGGGAGGTTAGAAAGTATATTTTAAAAAACAAGAAGATCTACAAAACGGGTGCCATTTCGCTCGAATATTTTTTTTGTCATTATATGGTTTGGCTTAAAGTTTTTCACATAATGGCATATATTTACATAATGTTTAATTCGCAGAATGATTTCACTCTCATAACGATTACCTACTTGTACTAATGACATCACATTGCATAAATGTTAATAGCTTGATTTTAAACGCATAACTTTAACACATGCGTGTTAAAATAAGTAATTTATCAATACAATAGGCCTAATTTATTACTTTAAGCTTCATAGTCATAATTTGATTGAAACTATAAAAACATTAATTTGATGAACTGGTTATGTTAGGTTAGGACTCAGTACCTTTAGTAAACAAGACGATTAGGTGGAACAACGAGCGAGCGTAGCGAGCGAGGAGGAGGTTAGGTTCCATTACGACGAGCCGAACAAGCGAAGCGAGCGTGCCGCGGTAGCGGCCTACGAAGTGCCAGAACCGACCGACCTGCTGGCGTGTAAGCATTATGCCACAAATTGTTATGCCAGTAAACGTTATGGGTACAAAATACATGCAATAAAATTTTATGCTTTTTGATCATAAGATAATAGTGGAATGAAAGTATGCGTAAAAAATATTCGGTATAAATTAATGTTATGCGAATTGATCATTCTGTTAAAAATCTTTACGCCATAGTGCCTGCCTATCTATATTATGTTATGAGTGTTATGTATGACTTAAATATATGCATTCACATATGGACCCATTAAATTGTAAAATTGTGTAATATTGTATGAAAAAAAATCCATGTATGTAATACTTCTTCGCGAATATCATGGCAACAATTATAGAACATTTTCACTTTGTTAAAATCTTTGATTTTACTAGACAAACAATAAGGATTGCGTCTTTTCGACAAAGACATCAAAATACACTTACCAATTGAGTTCTTATTAATTTACTAGACAGCTTATAGAACTTCTGTTCAACCGTACATTTTAAAACAGGCACTAATATTTTATATACCCTTTGCACTAATATTATTATGTGATAGAGACTAAGACAATTTTTTTAGTCAAGAATATCTACCAATTCTCAAAATATCCGTCACTATCAATCAGTAGATGAAGGTACACATAAAGTTTGTTTCATGATTTGTTCCACTAGCAAAAACTATTTACGGAATATTGCTCAACAGCAAATCGTCTCTTATTGCAAGTAGATTGATAATCATAAGGGGATTACATCGGATTCCATCAGCGCTTAATCATCAATTTCGTGATTAATGTGTTTAGTCCCACGATTACTCCGCAGCAGGAATTGATTCAGTGGGTTATGTAATGAAGATCACTCATGCGAAACGTTCTCATTGAATTTTGTCATGCGTGGTGTTGTACAATTTGAGTTTAATCCAAAAATACTTGTTTCAACTTTACCATTTGCCTAAGGGCCTAGTCTAGATGTGACCGGTATCCTGTACCGGTGGCGGTAACGATATCCCGATGGGTATGCGGTAACGCGCTGTTCAAAGGTGTTCCGCAACAGCTGCGGTAATGCCATACAAAATACCGGTTGGAATTTATCGCCACCGCACCGGTACAGGATACCTGTCAGGTTTAAGTAGGCCTTAACGTAAGCAACGCCACAAAATAGATATAAGTACTATTTACGCAACGCCTCAGATAATTGAAAACGCTCCGCTCTGTTTGATAGAAAACAATCTTTATTTTTTCTTAAAAGCGAAGAATCGCTTTATGCCGGTTACGGAAACAACAATGGAATGAAATGTTGTAACATTGATACACGATCTGGTGAAGGTCGCAGGAAGCCGCTGGATTCGGGCAGCGTATAGGACCGATCGTGTGGAGAACCTTGGGGGAGGCCTATACTGAGCGAATGTCCTGCGGCTGATATGATGATGATGAACATTCATACGGGAATATGCATCATTATCTAGGTCCAGAACCTTGTTTATCTTTTTCCATTAATAAATTTTATTTTTCTTTAGAAATAAAACACTTTTTACGGATTACAGCACGTATAATGGTTAATTTAGATGTATTTTAGAATTATTTAGTTTTGATTTGTTGTTTTTTTTGGTTTCCCGACATTTTGACACCTTTCCAGGGGCAGTGATCACGGGACGACTGATGTAAAAAACTGCTCATATTTTTATTAAATTCCCCACTCGGAACTTACTTTAATTAAATTATTTTATAGCTGAGTTTTGACTTTGATTATTATTATTGAATTAAATTGATTAAAATTAATTAGAAAACACGATCGAGCTACTGAATCTACCACCATATTGGGAGGCCTCTCCGAGAAAGAACTGGCGGAAGAAAACTCAGGGAGGTTGTGTCGACCTCCCTTTTGATCCCTATCTACAAATTTATTTTTCTTGTTGCAGAGTTTGGAAGAGAGAGAAAAACGGCATTCGAGTCACAAAGAGCAACTAGCGCGCGAGCAGCGCTACCTCCGACGGCGGCTGGCGCAGCTCCGCGCGGCGCCGTGCGACGTGCTGCGGGCGCTCGGCGAGCCGATGCTGCCGCACACCACCCGCGCCGACTCGCTCTCCTCACTGGAGTCCTCTTCGGGAGTGTCCACCGCAGAGAGATCGCCTTCCTCCGTCTCCGAGAGCGGTAAGTGCTTCTTTTTAATTAACGGGTTTGCTCTTGACCCCAGTCTAGCCCAAAAGCAAAGACAGGGTCTACGATGGAGCGAGCTTGCCCAGAAGGTGCTTATTCACTCTGGTCTTGAATAGTGTCAGGTTGTATGCGCTCTCGGAAACACAAACGCCGGCAGGGAATTCCATTCCATAGCTGTGCGCATTATAAATGTTGAGTAGCGTTTGGTACGCAGAAAAGGTATATCAACCAAGAACGGGTGGTAACCCGCAGTGCGTCTGGATGTCCGATAGTAGAAAGGAGAAGGTGGAATGAGCTCATGCAGCTCTTGAGCACACTCACCGAAGACTATAAAAGACCGATAGGCAAGCAACTTTTCGGTGGTGAGCCAAACTGCTTACTTTATTATGGCTAACCAACCGCTGATGAATGCGCCGATGTCACCGCCTTTAATCGCCATCAGTGCCTGATTAACCCATAAACAAATTAAGCAATTGCTTCGGGCATCACGTCTGGGGGGCACCATTTTCGGCACCGAAAATAAAACTTTTTTTTTGTAAGAAATAAAAAAGTAAATAATGTTTTATTTCAAATTCATTTGCGTGGTCATGTAAAACGACTTACTATAAGATTAGTGGATGAAACTGGCAAAAAATCGCGCTGCCCGGCTGTTTTTTTCCTATAAACAGGCATTTTTCTGAAAAAGCAGGAAATTTGTGCCTAGCCAGCCATTCTCCCTTACGTAGATGGTGACCCTATTAAGGGGAACCATAGGCGTGGATTGCTTAGAGCACTAAGTAGTCCGGCACTGATCGGCATAGATTATTGCATGTCTTTGACCGTTACTCAACGAACTACACGCGTAACGTTCACACTCGCTCAGGTATAGATGCATCAGCTCGACTTCCTACGTCTTCATAGTCGTTACACAGACATTTAAACCTGATTACATCAGATTTAAATCACTCTCGAGTTTTGAGATCATCGGAGAGGTTAACATTGGAAATATCAAAGCACTCAACTAAATTTCTAGGCAAGACCTTTGCAATCCAAGCTGCCCGTCTCTGGAATACATTGCCGGATAACATTCAGCGTGCACAATCCCTAGAGATCTTTAAACGACTTGTAAAGGAACACTATCTATCGTTGTCATCATAGCCTTACTTTATTACTACTTATATAATATTTTGTATGTAGTGTATGTATTGTATATTATTTGTGTAGGTATATATTATATTGTAATAGGTATGTAGAATCTTAGAGTAAAAGCACCATAAACTGCCCACTTCTCATTTTTCTTCTTCCAATCTTTCAAATGGTTGCCTGGAAGAAATCGCTTTTTAGCGATAAGGCCGCCAAATTGTTCTATATCTGTATTTTTTCCTTGTTATGTTTTCTATTATGGTGAACAATAAAGAATATATCTATCTATCTATCTATCTACATCACCTGAGACTTGAATCGAATCCAGTTAACGTATTAATAAGGGTAAATTAAAGGCCTTAAATGTGTCTACTTCACCCTATAACATAACGTCTCGGTCCTCGCAATCACGTTTAATTCTTTCTAATAAAAAAAATCGGTTGGCACTCCGGGAGTGCCGGCATAAGTGAAAACTTGAATATTAACTTTGTGCATTTTTGATATTTTGAAATTAGCGGCAAAGGATTAAAATTATTTCTTTCCTATTACTATACAGTCAGACAATTCAATCAGTTTGTAATTAAGAAAAGTTCTAAAGATTTCGCGCCAGTGGCCATTTTAATTTCTACATGCACGCATTCTACGGTTTAAACTTATAGTCACAGTCACAGAGTATAAATAAGTCTATGATTTCACCGAAGAGTATACAAATACAAATACAAATACAAATCATTTATTTGTAAACATAGGTTAAATGTTATACAGCTGGTATGGAAAATTATAATGTATCACTATGTTCGGCCAACAATGGGCGTACAAATCTTAGTTTTAGAAATTAATTACGATTAAAGGATAGGTATGTCAATAAAATATAAAAAAAAAAACATGTCAAAAAATTATACAATTAATAAAAACTATATCAATAAAATGTCAACAATATTAAAATAATAAAAAAGAAAACAATTAGAAGTCAGTAATGATAATCAATCAATCATAATCAACAAAAATCAATGTAGTTATGAACATAAATAGGCACTATATCTTATCATTCAAAAATTCTGTCAGGGTATAATAAGCTTTTCTAATTAATAATGATAACAGTTCCCTGCGAAAAGTAGTTAAGTTAGCCTCTTTCAGTTTTTTTGGTATTTTATTATAAATTTTAGGTGCCATACAGAAAAAGCTATTCCTCTTCAACGCAGTATTTCTATCCGGTGCTCGTAATGTATTTCCATGACGTTTGCTTACTTTCAATTGGCCAGTGGATATTGTGGGAAAGAGATGCGGACTTCCCCTGACAAACATAGCAGTTTCATATATGTAGAGGGATGGTACTGTAAGTATCTTCAAATCTATAAAATGTGGTTTGCAACTATCCCTTCGTTTTAAGGATTTGATAGCCCTGATACATTTTTTTTGGCTTTTAAATATCACTTCCTTGTTTGTGCAGTTGCCCCAAAATATAAGAGATCGCTGCTATTAGTTCCATTTTCAAAATTAGCGCGTTGCTGGTGACACCAGTGTTTACATGACGTCTTAAAATGACGCGCCGCCATTTTCAACGTGCCCCGTAGAAAGAGACGGGGATACTTCCGCCGTCAGCTGTCTTCTCTCCATCCGTTACATCCGTCTTACGCATCTTCAATCAGCCACGTGATTCCTGACGCGAGTTTAGCATTTTTTCTCCATACAAAAAGCGCACAACGCCGCTAAAGAAGTTTTCACTTCAAAAACATATCTTATTTACTTCAAGTAGATCATTCTAAAAAGGATTCAATCAACACGCTTATTCCTATCTAGACTGAGTTTTATGACGTATTCACATCAGAATAAAAGGGAATTCGAACGGGGCTAATGTTTATTTTGAACCTTACGTCTGTGGACTTAAAATGATGGAAGTTCTCCCTGAGGCTGGAAGCGTACATCGTAAGAGGCTTAGCCCAGAGGGTCGGAAGAACCCGCCTATATTGTTACCTTTTATTTATGCATTAACTTTTGCAATTTAACTGTCAGCCGCACACTTATTCGCGGACGTACATAAATTCGTGATCCATTGTGGGTCGGAAAAAGTTTGCCATCCCTGGTTTTATTGCCGCTTTATGCCTATCGAATTGATATGGTAAACAAGGGCTTTATTGGCTGTATAAATAGTTGGGAGACGATTAAACGTCTCATTAAGCGCCATTATTCTTCACTGGCCTTACATTTGGACGCGGATGTGGCATAGTTCATGTTGCATATTTAGTATGATTATAGGAAGAAGTATTTTTAGCAAAACATTTTATTCATAGACCAAAATCACCAAATTAAAAAGTTTTTACTCTGTGGAAAAGTCAAAGTGGTTTGTCAAAAAAGGCGCCAAATTGACCAAAACAGTGAATAGTTTAATTATAGTTTTTTCAAATAAGTTATAATTAGATAATTTTAATTATAGTTTATAGTGTACGCATAAGGTAAACAAAATGTAAGCAAGCTTCGATCGAATAGTGTTAGTTAAAAAAAATCTCGATAACTGAGAATATATGCAACCTCATCCCTGTCAATCCAGAGCTGTCCGTGTCTATGGCATGTCACAGAGTAGAGTTAGTCTACTATCCGTTGTTGTTGAGCCGTCGGGACGGGCGGTCGTTTGCATGCTGATGTGGAAGCCGTAAAAATAAATATTTGCATCTCAATTGAATGTTTAGGACAGCACGATAGAGGTCTGGTATCGGTACATTTTGCACGTTTTTCTCGTTTGCGCAGCAGGTGCTGGTTAATTTATTTGCCAGCTGAAATTCTCATTTGAACGTAGAATTTTTAAACGAATTTAGCGGATTTCGAAGGTGGATGTAAAAAAACCCAAAATCAGACAAAAAGTAGGTAGATGAATTGTTTAGCTTTTTGGAGCTTTCAGTGCTTTTCCGCTATAAACCTACGTTTTTATCGATCGATTGATCGTTAATAGAACTTTAAACGAGTTTATTTGTTTTTTTTTCTTTGGATCCTTATCATATTATGTTTTTGCCGTTACTTATTGTCTTAGTCGTAGTGATATTCTTTCAATAAAAATATTTTTACTTTTACTAAGTAAATTTAAGGTAATTAGGTAAATTTAAGTTTTTAAATATATCGTTAGTTATTGCTGTTAAAGCTGATTTCTTGCGCCCGTTCTTCTTGTCAGTTAAAAAAGTCTGGAACGGACTGTAGCAAAATATATGTAGACGATACAAAAGTACTTAATAATTAAGGTTATTTGAATAAAGCTATTTTTTGAATAAAGAATTTTGACTATTTTTTTTTTTTAATAAAGAACTTTGACTTGACTTACTTTAAACTATTTTATGCCGATCTTAAAGCACTTAGTGGCTTCTAAGTTTTACCAATAATGTTAATTTCGAACTCCACACAAAGTATCAACAACTTCAACCAGAGTTAAGTAAACTTACCTAAGTAACTAAATCTTAAACAAAATTACAAATCGGCGTACAATTCCACTTTGAGTCGTATCGTTAGCTTTGTGTTTGATGAAAGTCAATTTAGCGATATAATAGCAATTTCGGATTTCACAACTGACAGAGGGAGTCGGTTCGTATTGTTCGCTCAAATACATTTGTAATTATGAATTTTAATAATAGATCGTATTAAAGCCTTTTGTCTGTCACTAACTGGCTCTCGGACAGTTCTGGAATTGTTTATTGGATACGAAGACAAACAAAATTAATATTGTAAATCTTTAGAGAATGATGAAAGTTCTTGAAATGGTTGCATTTGATTAACACTTTACAGTACTGACACCTGTATTCAACTATCCACAAACATTACTGTGAGGTCTCACAGTGCCCGCGCGGAAGCACAGCCTCCCACGAACCAATCATACCTACATAATAAGTACGTAAAACATACGAACCAATTACAGAGTTCTATTTCAACGCAATGCGTTCGCGTAGTCAAGGGTCGTTTGAGTGTTTTTTTTTTAAATACGGGTGTAACTTTCT
Source organism: Agriphila geniculea (assembly GCA_943789525.1). Classification (NCBI taxonomy): domain Eukaryota; kingdom Metazoa; phylum Arthropoda; class Insecta; order Lepidoptera; family Crambidae; genus Agriphila; species Agriphila geniculea. Next base: position 4,146,054 of record OX038881.1, read on the forward strand.
CTGTGTTTAAAATAAGAAAAAAACACAATCAAATTTCATGGTACATTTAAATCTATATAATTATCATAAAAACCTACATTTTGCACCTATTCATTCTCACTATAAATTAGAATTAACTATTGTATTTGCTGAACAAACATAATTGTTTCAGTGATTATTGATTATCCAAATTAGGGCCATTTTAGGCCTTATTAGTATAATAAAGGGAAAACTGATAAGCCTTCAAATAAATATAATATAGAATAAGTACGTATGTGTGTGGTTATTTGTACCGACCGACTAAAATCAAATCAGATCTTTAACATGTTTAATCTAATAAAATCTAATGCAATATTAAACAGTCTATTCCATTTGGTCACAATCGGTTACAATTTATTCGAGCAATCGATATAAAAAAAAAACATTTTATAAGTATAGGAATTAGGTATGTCGGTAGGTCAAAATTATCTATCGACCCATCATCATGGACATGGACTGATGGAAATGACGCTCGCATGATAACCAGCTAAATCCGCCATACATTAAACATTCATATGTAACTCTTCACACAGTTAGTGGAGGCGTCTTCGACGTCAGTACCTAGCTATAAACGTCCCTATTCCGTGATTAGCCGCCATTACGGTCCGCGCACCTTGTTATCTTGTCCACGTCCACTGATGCGGGCTCCGACGAGCTGCACGACGTTTAGGCTATCTTTAGTTGTCTTTGATAACGACACATTACATTTTGAAGGTAAACTCTGCTTTTTAGAAATTTGGGATAAGAATGAAAGCACCTTCAAGCATGCACTTACCCTCGTATCTATCTATAGACGAGTAAGTAATGACTTGAGTAAAACTTATTGCAATTTTCAAACGCTTCGCTTCTAATACTTTATTCACATGCAATTTATAGTATAATTAATCATAAATGCAGTTTTAGTGCAGCTTTGGTGCATTTAAGATTGATTTATATTATAAAGTGCATGTGAATATAATATTAGAAGCATTTGAAAATTGCAAGTTTTACTCAAGTACTTAGGTACCCATGATACGGGGGTTACATGTTAGTCGAAATTGTACTATAAAGATACTCATATTTATTTTTATTTTATTTATTAAGGCAGACCAACTAAGAACAATTCGGAAATTAACTTAAAAACATATTAGACTAATAGCCTCTTAAATTAGAAATTGTACCTAAATTACAAGTAAGCACTCATAATACACATATAGTAAGAGTAAATAGATACTCTTTATTTTAGTTTTTTGACCTTACTTTGTTCCATTTAACTCGAAAATTAGCCAAAAGCGCGTTGAGAATTGAGAAAACTTTTATGAATTTATGACAATAAGAAAGATCAGGATTATAAGAGCAAAGCTGAAAGACGATGCTCCCTTGCATCATCTGTGGTGGAACAGAAAACATCAGAATAACTATAAATGTATGCTAAATTATTTAAAACAACGTTGTCCTCGCAGAAATTAATGGAATCATCAGCGACTATATATTATGGCAATAATCGTCGGCCTAACCCTGCGTCTGCCCAAGGAGCCCCATATCGGAAGTCATAATTCCAGTGATACGTTCGTTAACGCCGCGTGCGACCTTAATTAAAGTTGGGTGATTGCACCGGTTCGCACAGCCTATGTAGGGTTTAATTTTCAGCATTAATCATGTGGAATATGGGTAAGAAAGATACGAGATGTTATAGCTTTCGCGCGCCATGAACAGATGTGGTGTAACTTTTTTCTATTTTCCACGAAACGTGACCGTTTTTATTTAAACCTTGTTATATACAACGAGTTAAAAAATAACCCCTAATTCCGAATATGGTAGATAGGGATCATCAAACTGAACAACTCTTACTATGGGACCAACTCTGAAATCGCGAAAAAATCGCTGATTCATACATTTTGATATTTTCGTTATTAATTTTTGTATGAAACAGCTGATTTTTTTTCGCGATTCACAGTTGGTCCCGTAGTAAAAGTTGTTCAGTTTGATGGTCCCTATCTACCATATTCGGCATTAGGGGTTATTTTGTAACACGTCGTATAAAGGGCGTACAACGTCAAGTACACATAATTGAGCAACGATTTCACACAATTTACTTGATTTATCACTTATCAGCATACCCCGTTATCGCGGGTGCACGAATGAAATACTGACTAAAAAAATCAGAAGCAAAATACCTTTAGGGCCACCTATTTACTGCCTACGTTTTTGCTACTCATAAAACAACTGCATTTGTAGCATATATTTAGGTACCCATGAGTCGCAGTCGCTGGCTGAGGCTGGCATATATCGTTGACGAGGTGCGCGCGAGTGCGAGAAAACGCGGGTGAGTGAGACAGTGAATCAATCCGTATTCTGTCACTGTCAGTCGCTTCAAAGAGCCGATAACAACTGCCTGCGCCCGCGACACGATTTGTATGTATGCATATCAAATCTATTAGTTTGATTTGCTACTTAGAAGTGCCAAACATTAATATTGTCGCGTGTAATATAAGTGTAAATAATAGTATAAATAAGGACACACGACAATGATTCTCTAGAAATAAACCGTTATTTCTAGAGAATCACAAAAGAAGTGTCGAAGATGAAGGTGAATATTCCCAATCAATTCTGTCGTTAAAAAAAATACGCCAGAGTACAAATCATCGAGTTGTTAATTTAATACGTTCAAAGCCGTCACTTGAATATAATTCCAGAAAATATGTATTACACATATTCTCTTAGAGGTTGAGTGGGACTAGGCAGAATTATCAAATCAATCAAAAATAGACCTTCTTTTTTACTTTGTCTTTGGATTCAATCATTCGTGCACCCGCGATAACGGGGTATGCTTATCAGTCTCAAAAAGAAGTAGATTATACAAGGTACTTGAGTTGAAATGTGATTGACAGAAACATGATACCTAGCTAATACTTTTCTCTATAGAAAAAAATCGTAAAGTGACCTCCAATTTTGAAGTTTTTCAATGCTGTACCAACCATTAATAAACCTATAATCTTAAACAATAATAAAAAAATCCTTAGCTGGCTAGCCAGCTCTCTAGTTTTGTGATTGATAGTTTTCAAAAAAATAGGAAATTGTTTATTAGTAATCAATTAAAGTCGATAATGTATTCAATAATTTCGACTAAATGAACATTTCTTTCAGCGATGTATGTACTGTACACCCCCTTAAACATATTTTGTGAATAGAACGTTGAGATATTATTCTACAAAAATATATGCGTGAGGCATTAATTTATCACTTTGATTATATACAGCTTTGAGAACAATTGTTAATTTGGTAGAACGTAAAGCTTATTCCCAAAAAATCTCATCATTTGTATGATGATGAATTCATAATTGAAGCAAGTCTGTATTGACAAAATTCCATACACAATTACATTGTAGTTTGTTTTCGTGCCATTTTTTAGCAATCAACAGTTAAAACATGTTGTTTCTATTTTGAAAAAAAAAAAATACTTAGTGATCTACACTCAGCGGTACAAAAATCGAAACAGTTTGTGATTTTCATACAAACACACATTCTTATAAATAAAAAAGTAAAATAGTAAATGTATCACTACAGTAACTTTTATGTTAATGGATAGACCAGACGTTTATCTCGCAGATAATTATTCCAGATAACTACTGTTATTTATTTATTTAGTTCGAATAAAAATAAAGACAAAACTTCTTGATAACATCAATACGAGATTAAACAGCGAACGAATTTAAGTTCCAATATTTCCAGAACAGTCCTCCTTAAAATAGCAGTAAATAAAATTGAAATGAAATAAGAATAGAAACGAAAATATATAACCATAAACGTTTCCCCGATAAAAATGCAAAGTGGACTCTGAAAATAGAGTTGTGATGATTTATTTGCGTAATAAATCAAATACGGGTACATAAATTCGGGTAAATATTTGTTTATTCAAAACAAAGCCTGGCCCGGTATTATTACGCCCCGTATTTTGATATATACTGCTCATAAAAAAGGAGCAACCTGATTTTATGAATGTCCACCCCTAGTCCGAATATTAAGATGAAAAAGTTTAAGGAAAAGACAATGCTGGGAATATAAATCACAGATTTTTAACCCTGTAGTGGAACGCTTACAACTTTAAGCTTGAATAAACTTTATTATTTCTGGTTAATATTAGAAGAGCTTTTAAGCTTTTAATAAAATATTAGGTTTAAAATAAATACAATGTGGTAAAATAGAGGTTCAATAAATTACAAGTATTTGTTGTGTCTTTTTCAAAAATAATGATTCTATGACAGCTTCTATGACAGCAAAAGTAATTTAAATAATTAGTACACTTGCGGACACCATATTACCCAGTACCGTTTGTAGAATATTTGCCATTGTGTTTATTTAAGCATCAAAATTGTATCCATGTTTACTTTACTGGGACAAGAACCAAGAAGTAAACGGCTATTATGTTACTAGAAATAACATAAAAAAACCAACTACAGAATTTCTCGCCCGCCCAAAGTTAACCTTCAATTCGAACAGGCTAGCGAACATTATTTTCTCTTTAGCGGCGAACATTTTCTCTTGTGATTTCTTACTCAAACATTACTCCGGAGTTAATCCCAGCTTTGGATATATTATGGCAATATTTTTTAAGCCGGAAACCGGACGCTGGTCGGTCGGAGGCCTTAGCAGTCTGGGATAATTTCTCGCGGAGAAATATCTTGTATATCATATTTCGGAAGCACTTTGACCTCTGCAGGGGTCCGCGTTACTAGTTGAAAGGGGGTGGACGAGATTTCTGGGAATTCATTGGATGTTATTCTTACTGTGTCTTAAAAGACGAATTCTAAAATAATTTGGTCAGTCTTTGAGAAAGCAATGATTAGTACTTTAGGTTTCTCTCAAGCTTACGCGCTCACTAGACATGAAATAAAACACTTTTTAACGGATACTAGCGCGGTTTTATTGAAAGTACTTTGGTGATTAGTTAAGCCCTTCCCATAAATCATGGCAGCTAATAAGCGAGGATGTGCTGGGATCGTCAATATATCGTTCACTCACTCATTTGTTCCTATGACTAGTTAACCATTAGGGCCCCGTGGTTTACAATTTAAACCCAGTTACATCTCTATTTATAATTTAATATCGCTTAGATGTTCTCGTTTCCTGATCTAAGTGGACAATACTTGTTAATTTGATTCAATGAGCAACTAATATGGTTAACATATTATTCTAGCACCTTGAAGCGCGTCTTACTCTAAGTCTAGCACCAATGATATTTATTTATCATTGTCTAACATTAACTTTTAAGCATGAAATTCGTGTGTGGATAGAACACAATGAATTTCCATAAACGTTATAATAATATCTCCATAATAAAATTATCATAATATCGTTAACATTCGTTGTCATAATCGTATACTTATTTGATATTCAAATCATCACTTTGATTCCTGACATATAATTTGTTTTGTACTGCCATGGGAATCAATGTTCCCGTGTCAAAAATAACCATTTAATAAATTTTGATGGCGTCGACTCTCGAACTAGGTATAATAGTTTTGTTTACCAAAGTTGGTCGTAATTTGAGAATAACCTGAATAACAATGTTATTGTTATTGTTCAAAATGGTGGTTGGTTTGAAAGTGTCAATTAAGTCGTACAATTGCAACTTTGATGAAGTAGGTCAGAATGTTTGAACTAGTTAAATTCAATTATGTATTTTTGGTGATTCGGTTGTTTGATTATTCACTATAGTATTAAATACTTTAGCCAATAAATCTTTGTCATCATCATATTCAGCCCACATCAACCCACTGCTGGGTATAGGCTTTTTTTTCTATAGCGCCATTCCTCACGGTCCTGTGCCAGCCTCATCCAGTGAGATCCCGTCAACTTGACTATATCGTCTGACCATCGGGCCGGTGGCCTGCCCACTGGCCTTGTTGCTCCTCTTGGCCACCACTCTGTAACTGCCTTGGTCCACCGTCCGTCATCCCGTCTAGCCAAGTGTCCCGCCCATCTCCACCTTTACCTTGTATATTATATAAATCTTTGTACTCATAACAAAAATAAGTGTCCTTATTTTCTTCAGTGATGATGATGAGGATTCCGGGTGTAGTGCGTTCCTTCCGCCTTATCGTCACTTAACATCAGGTGAGGTGAAAGGTACCTTAGGTGAAACGAACCTTAGGTATCTTGTTGTGCATAAAAACTATTAGAATACTAGGCATTATGAAAGATACAAACAGTTATAAAAACTTTATCATCCCGACCGACCCGTGGTCACACCAACTTACAACCATACCAGTGTGACTACGGGCAATTTTATTACCCGTAGTCACACCACAAATAGCCCAACTCACCCTTGGCATTCGTGGCAACGATCTTTTACTAAGTTAAAAGGAAGCAATAAATGGTAAACAAATGTTGCAAAGGTTAAAAGTTATTGTCATTTATTAACTTTTAATTTAACGTTAGCGTTTGAACGAATATAAAAGATTGCCACTTGCAACTTGTTTGTAACGTTGCTGACTGTATACCACGCAATATTTATGACGATATACTTTAAAATCTGTGTTTAAAATCTATTCTGTGGCAATATCTAGCTCAGCCCCCTACCTCTAGCATGACCACCGAAACATGATATGATATAGCGATTCATCGACTTTAACTGTCAATATACAATGGATTTTGACAGTTAAGTGTCGATAAATTGCTAGAAGAGGACTTCCAGCACTCACTTGACCTTAAAAAGTACTATTATTATGTTTCTGTGCTTTAGAGTAAGACAAGTGACGGTGTATTTCGCTCGAGTCAGCACTTGCTGACCTTTGCGGCGTTTTAGGTACCTATCGATAGAATTACGTGTGCATAGATTATATCAATTATGGCGGGCTCGGAGACCAGTAGGGCTGTCACATATATAATATTAATTACAAAATTAATAACAAGTGGTACGTATGTACTTTTACTTTTTGAGCCGAACATAATATTTCAGGCTGCGGATAAAGATTTCTTTTACAGAATGGCTTCAAAGATTTACCACTGACAGATGACATTTCTTCATATTTATCTAATTGCGAAGAAATTAATTCGTAATTTCGGGAAAACTCTTCGAATTGTTTTATTGGTTTTTCGATGTCTTAGTTAGCATACCAAAAAGCAATAAGCAGAGAAAAAATTCTGTGATTACATAAAATGACAGTTGGCAGAAGCAAAATACCTTACTGTGAACGGACTATAGGAATAGTTAAATACTTTGTGTACTAGCCCTGCCCTGTAATATGTCTATCTCTATAGCGATGTCATCGCGTCACTTCACTTACATGATTATAGATAATTGCAGCCACGCGACGGACGGTCGGCTGGTCACTTAGGTTGGCGTTAACTGCGATAAATAGATTTGTTTGTATGTAGGCTTAGAATAATAACAACCTATATCATACATTTCTTAATCGAACCTATAAAAACGAAAAAGGTTTCGGTTTTCCTACCTTTAGGGGATTAGATACTATTTTATTGGATTTTAGTTAATTAGGTGACGTATGAAGGATATAGATTTGAAAACTGAGCCATTATGCTTAGTTTTCTTGCCTCGCTTTACATAACCACCACTCGGCTTACAATAATACCAACCTAGTACGATAGTTCCCTACAAAGCGCACTGTCAAAAGTGAGGCAAATAAAACTGGGCCAAAATGGCTCAGTTTTCAATTTTTTATCCTTCATACGTTGCCTCATCGAACCTTTTCCCTACCTTTAGGGGATTAGTTACTATTTTATTGAATTTTAGTTACGATTAGGTAACGTATGAAGGATATAAATCTGAAAACTGAACCATTATGGTAAAGTTTTTTTGCCTCATTTCACATACAACCACTTATGGGCTTCTTTCTAGGTGTTATTATTCTAAGTATGTAGGTAATTGATGCTCCACAATCAATGAATGTTTAACTCGGGTATATTCTATGAAGTGTCTAAAAGTTACAACATCCTTGTTTCTTCTTTGTTATGTTATGGTATTTATATATTTAGCCTTTTACGAACATGACCTCGGCCGCATTTTGATAATGACACAGTGCGAAAATATTTAATGAACATTTTAACGCATAAATGTATAAAGTTTTTAACCTTTAAATTCATCTGAAATGAAAAATGAAAATCAATGATGGATCTTGTTGTTTGAATTTACGTTACGAGTGAAATGCACTATCGATCTCTTGAATACTCAAATAAACAGCCCCCTTAGCATGACCACCAAAACGCGATAATATATAGCGATTTATCGGGTTTAACTGTCAAAAGACAATGGATTTTGACAGTCGAGTGTCGATAAAACACTAATTCACGCGACACATATCTTGTTTCGATGCTCATGCTAGGGAGGAAAGTACTACTTGTTAAAATATCAGGTAGGTAACATTCTAACTATTTTAGGTAACTACAGTTTTCATCCGTGAACACTGAATACCCACAAGAATCATCAAAAAAGTTTTAAACTCAACTCTTGGCTTAACATCCTACTAATACGAGTATTATAAATGTGAAAGTTTATGGGTTTGGATGTTTTTTCCTCAATCACGCAAAAACTACTGAACGGATTTGGTTGAAATTTGGCACACTGATAGTAGATAGGATAGGATACTTTTTATTCCGTTATTTTTACGGGAACGGGAACCAGGCGGGTGAACCCGCGGGCGGCCGCTAGTAATTAATATATTAGAAAAAATCGACTCACCCGTAGCAGCTCAGACTCAGACGGGACCCGTAGCAGATTCCGTCTGAGCTGCTACGGCTGAGTAGATTTTTTCTAGTATTCTTTCTTATACTTATATTAATTATGTTATATAAAAATAGCATTGTGAATACCTAAAATCTAAAAATGCAACTCTTAGCATTAACACCGAGTAGCAGCCCTACCTGTAATTCATATTATGCGGGCCGGCCGCACGCGTCGCTTCACATACGCGATTAACGTAATGCGATTGCATGCCAGTCGCCGCCCAAACGCCCGCCCTGCGGATTGTACAGTTTGCACATCGCTTAATTCACACATATTAAATAGTTTTTAGATAAGTATATAATATAATATTTTTGAGCAATTTGTTCTAAAGAATAACACTGCCACAAAATTTTCATGATATTCAAAATAAAATATGTATTTGTGTAAGGTAATATTATAGTCAACGATGTGTGTTTTCGTAGCATATTTTTTTACTGCGTGTAAATAGTCCGTTTTCAGGGTTTTTCACGATTCTAACTCACATTGAGTTTTTGCGCCATTTAGTAGAGTTCGGTTCGGTGACTATTTTAATTGTTTGCAAATTGATTCATAGTGGATATTGTATCTTAAAATTGGTGCAGTGGTACAAGTGTCTACGCAACTGAACAATATGTGGGATAATTGAAATAGGCGCGATCTAGGTGGTGTGAAGCCGAGACTTTTACTGTATAAGTATATTAAGTATTATTGCCTAAACAAAAATAAGAAGAAGAAGAAATCACATTTCATATTATTATAAAAACCTTACCGAGCAATAATATTAGAAAAAAATCTAATATCTTTGTTACCGAGTCTTTATTATGTTATTTTTAAATGTATGAACTAAATTCTTTCATCCGAGATAAGGTACTTATTATAACAAAGATGGTGAATAAGCTCAGTAATATTTTACGTTGTTCGGACAATTCAACGATTCGTATATGGAGGTATTGATTATTGGCAAGATAAGAAGGGCCGCCGATCTACGCGCCGGTGATATCGTCAAATAATAGGATAGATTTAGTGAATGATCCAGGACTCGACCTTCTTCGCACACCTTTTCTTCCCGAACTCAGTAAAGGATCTAATTTGCCCTTCAATTTGTGCCGAATTGAATTTCTCTACGCGTCAAATCTCCTACGAGATCCTAATTTTACGCAAATAGGTTTCTGTTTTTTTTTTCGTCTTTTCCCCCCTCTCTCATCTTTTTACGAACGTCCCTCAGTGTTTGATTTTATCACCACTCAGCCATCCTTAAGTAACATTAAAGCCGGTGGCATCGATAATTCGCAACAGACAAACATATAAATAACGAACTTTAGTGTTAAGCCTTCGAGAAACTTTCTTAATGTAAGAAGGGCCATCTATCTTTTTCTTCTCGTTACAATCTGGTTTTGAAGATTTATATTGGGCATTTTTCAAGTAGGTAAAGTTGCTGTTATCAATAGATTGTCTGTCCTTACAATACTAAACTTGCAAGCGTTTGAGCCAGTCGTTATTATGCAAGTTAGTCATTTTGCATTTTAGACATTTTTCCCTCTTAGTCTATTTGCTTTTTAGGCAGTGTGATCAGGAAGGTTTTTTATTTACTGTTTTTGCTAATGCAAGGAATTCACTCTTTTACTTCTAGCTAACATTCATTTACGTCACTTCTCACACAACAAAGTTTGATTGTTCCATGTTTAGACAAAGTGCCTCGGGCGGGGCGAATTATGCTCCAATTAATTTAGGGTCTGGCTAAATACCACGTTTGGTAAAACCTAACATTTTGCGTACACATGAAAATGTTAACTACGGTGTATTTACGTAGCTACGTAGTTGAAACTCTTGCTTGTACAATACAGAATTTGTGCAAGTAACGTAGTCTTCATAAATAAAAATAATGAAAGCTGCAAGTCAAGCTCGGCTAAGTATTTCTGCCGTTTTATTTTTTAAAAGTCTCGGCGACAGAAGCTCGGCGTAGGTGTAACGTCACGGACACGAGTGGTAGATTTATGTGCCGGCAAGACAAACAATCGGTAAATTATCGGAGGATTTATAGGGGCCCTGTGCGCCCCGAGCGCGCCACTGCGGGCCCCGCGCCCCGTATAAATAAAACAGCTGTAAATAACGATGCACTGCAAATAGTTCTCAACGACGACGTATAGGCTCGTAACTCGGTGCGTAAATAATACAGAGAAGTACTTAAATAAATTGATGCGCAAGTCTAAACATTTATGGTATTATAAATTCACGATAGTGCTTTTAATAATCGAATTACATTTATTTTAGTTAATATTTTATGCGCACTGTAGACTGAATATAAAAACTGGTTCAATAGGTTAAACGCGATGCGCATCGAAACGAATTTAAATAATGGGTTCTAATAATATGCCCTGTTACAAAATAGTATGTCGAACGTTTCATTCTAGACAGTCTAGACACCGAAAAAAATGGAATCGATAAACCCGACAGTTTTTGTCGGTCAACCGGAGCTGAAACAACGGCGACATGCAGATTTCTGCTGCATATAGGTGTTCCGTCGGCGATACGCGCCGAGTCATAAATATTAAATTATGCATATCACATTTGCCGCTGTCGGGTGCACAGCCTCCTTCAATATTTGTGATCGGGGAATTTTTTCGATAATCGATATAATATTTTTAGCATATCGATGGATATTATGTAAGTTTAGAATACGGACATTCTTACGTATACTTACATTTTCTTAATATCTTTTAAAACCATGAAAGCTAGGTAATGCTACAAAACAAACAACGCTAGGTAATGTACAATTGAACAGTTAGTTAATTAATGCCAAATGTTAACTCCTTGGTTTCATAATATCGGTTAAGTTAAAATAAAAAAATGTGTGTTTAGGAAACTAAGGATTTAATCGTTCCTGATGGTTGGCTGTCATGATCATAATTCGATATAAGTAATTTCATGCAACTGATGAATCTTTAAAATCATAGCAGTTTTAAGGTTCTCTATTCGTGACAAAAAGTCGCCAAATTCATAAGCATAATATATCAAATATTAGATTTTTGTTTTTCAACAATAATGGCTAAAAGTCACATTCAAACAGAGGTTCTGCATTTCAGAAAAACTTTATAAGTTGGGCTTAGGGAGTGATTTTATCAACTATTCTATAGCATCAATCCAATTCAGTTTTAATCAATTATAATACGAAGTTCAAGACATTTCGAGCTCATCAAAATTTGGTTGCTATTCCGCAAATGGCATTAACTATTTATGAAACAGATTACCAAGTCCCAGACTTAAATGGGGGCATTAATAAATCAAAGTCCATTCATATAGTTAAGTAATGGCAGCGTTTCCATACATCTGTATTATTATTAATTAGGGCAGAGCGTCGGCACCGTTGGGCCTCTATAAATAATGGTTGTCGCCTTGTTTGTATACTTTGGAGATATAGCTTTAATATCACTTAAATTATTGCGTTTAAGCTTTGTTGATCGAGACTAAAAGGCACTTTATCATAAGAAGCCTTTACGTAACAGATTCGTTTATTGATATCACCAACAACGCTTCGCTATGCTTGATAAATTCTTTAGCGAACTTTCTTTTAAGAATTTGTTAAGACGTTTTTATACTTCTAATAATATTTATTAATACATGTGAATTGATTTTATTCTATAATTTGAACCTATAGATTAGAAACTATTCCAATAGATTTTCTTTTATAAAAGCTTTACCTAAAAAACTACCTATAGCTATGTAATTTTCTTTATTGAAAATATAAGCTTATACTTACCCTTTATGATTTTGTAAGAAACTTTCTACCTACCTATATTTATTTGATGTCAAATTGATCAAAGACTAATGTATTTCATTCATACGATACGCGTGTAAGTTCCTAGAGTCATATTTGAATCTATAGGTACTCATGTAATGTGGTATTGATTAACTAAACTGACTTGCCGCCTTTGGGTTTTTATTAACTTTATTTCGGGTGACAGGTTTTACTCCTGCCGAGATTTAATTTAATAATTAATTTAGTCCTTAAGTAATTTCAGCAGTTCCGGATATGTTACGATTACGAGTTATCAAAGACAGATAATCATACAAATTCTGTTGACCATTTCTGACACGCGCATCGTGACGGCGCATGTGCTGCGTGCAAACAATTTTAACCGTCGGAGTGGTAAAGCGCCTGTGTGGTCGATTGTACGTATTAATTACGACGAATCTGAAATAAGACAAGTTAGGAACACGACGAATCCGGAACAAAACACATTGTCATATTAAACCAGAAGCCAAATGCTATTTGAAACCTGTGAAACAGGCCATTAGAATAAAAAACCCCAAAGTTAAAAAGCGACACTTTATCGCTGACGTCATCAATTTAACATTCCACTCTATTTAAACGCAGCGCGCCAAAACTGCAATAGCATTTCGAATAGCAAACCAAGATCATAAACCGTGGCCGAACGCTATCCGGGCGACGCGCAAATTTATTGCGTTAACGCAGTTTCGGCCTCGCAGCCTTCTCTATTCAATTTCTGGCGGGAATAAATTCAACTGTCGAAATATTGTGTAAATTGGCGGCGCTGTGCGCTTTATTGAACGATTATTTAGCTAAATATACAAGGTTTTATAAATATACAAGCCTTATAAAGCTGAATATGGTAGAAAGGGACTATCAAACTGAACAAATTTTACTACGGGACCAACTCTGAAATCGCGAAAAAAAAACTGCTGTTTCATACCATTTGATATTTTCGTTATCAAATTTTTGTATGAAACAGCTGATTTATTTTTTCGTGATTTCAAAGTTGATCCCATAGTAAAAGTTGTTCAGTTTGATGGTCCCTATCTACCATATTCGGCTTTATAAGGCTTTTACCAAACACCTTGTATATAGAGAAGACGTATCTATAGGTAAAGGACATAACAAATAATAGTTTTATTACGCCAATTATATGACGAATGATCAAAATAAATGTAAAAAATATGATCATAAAAAAAAACAAAAATAGGAAATATTTCCAAAATTTAGATTTGATAATTGAAAAGGTATTGTTTATACAAACAGTTTGTCGGTCAATACTTTAGTTACATGTTGGGCGCCAACTTAATGTAAGACTAAGAAATCCTAAAACTTTACGAAGAAAGAAAAACAAAAAAGCTTAATTTGTTGTAGAGATTCCACCAAATTGAGTACGCTGTGTTCATTAAAGATACACGCCTCGCGTTAATGCTACATCCATTACCCATCCTTTGATCTTTGTTTGTGCTGAATCAGTATTGATTTTGCACATACGTCTGTAGGTTTAAGCGTAAAATCAGCGCGTGTAGTTTGAAGAAAACAGATTACTTTGAATATCAAACGATGACAATATACAAAAGGTTTTTTATCATTTTATTTTAATCATGTTTTTAAGATCACTCACTTGTACACAACATTTTTTGTATATACGAAAGCCGAAACACGGGTCACATATCTTCATTTTAATAATCAGTATAAAAAAATATACTTAAATCTTAAAAAGTCACGAAGTTACAAGCTTTTTGTGTTGTGCGCGCGAGACGTTTTAGTAGGTCGTGCGTTATTTATGGTTTTGTAAATATTATTCAGTCAAAATATAACATGATATAAAAAATATTGCAATCGATTCTGTTACTGATTCTGAAAAAACAAATTTCAGGTTTCGTATACCTATACTAAAAATAACCTTGTATATATTTTTTTACTTTTGGACATGCACTTTCGAAAATGAATGAATGAATTAGTTATGTCAAGTGTAAGCACTTAGTAAAATATTTGAAAAAATTATATATTCCCAATTATTAGATTACTTCACATACAATAATATACTTCATAAAAATCAGTTTGGATTTTCCAAGGGTAAAAATACTACTGATGCTGGAATTGCACTTCTCAAACATATTCTTGACGCTTGGGAAGAAAAGCAAGATGTAATTGGTATTTTCTGTGACCTTTCTAAGGCATTCGATTGCGTTGATCACCAAACACTATTAAAGAAGCTAGAACATTATGGTGTCTCTGATAAATCAGTTAGCCTTATGAAATCGTATTTGTTCAATAGAACTCAGAAAGTAGTGATAAATAAAACTGAATCTACTGGAGCCCCCATCAATATGGGTGTGCCGCAGGGATCAATATTGGGCCCATTGCTGTTTCTAATTTATATAAATGACCTTCCCAACTACGCGAATAATTTATGTGAGACAGTACTATTTGCGGATGATACTTCTTTAGTTTTCAAAGTAAACAGAGGTAATAACTGTTCGGACGAAGTAAATAGTGCCCTCTCTAAAGTTTCATACTGGTTTAATAGTAATAATTTAGCACTTAACCCCAAAAAAACTAAATGTGTAAAATTTTCATTGCCTAATGTTGAGCAGACAGAATTAAATATTAATTTGAATGACGATGAAGTCGAGTTTATTGAAAGTACAAAATTTCTAGGTATTACACTAGATTCTCGACTTCAATGGGATCCACATATCGAAGCCTTGTCAAGTAGACTTAGTTCAGCAGCATTCGCTGTTAAGAAAATAAGGCTTTTAACTGATATTGAAACGGCAAGGTTAGTATATTTTAGTTATTTTCATAGTGTAATGTCTTATGGACTGCTATTGTGGGGCTCAGCTGCCAGTATTGAAAATATTTTTGTACTCCAAAAAAGAGCTGTTCGCGGCATATACAATCTTCGGCGGAGAGATACCTTGAGAGAACTGTTTAAAGAAATAAATATTTTAACTTTGGCAGGCCAATACATATATGAAAATTTAGTTTATGTAAGAAAACACTATGATTCATTTGCTAAGAACAGCAATAATCACCAGTTTAATACAAGAAATAAAGATAAACTTGCCGTTCCAAGATTTAGGCTTGCAAAAACTAGAGGTTCATTTATGGGGAAAGGCATAGCCTTTATTAATAAAGTTCCACAACAAGTAATTGATCTTCCTTTGCATGAATTTAAAAACCATGTTAAAAAAACGCTCATGGGTAAAGGTTATTATAAAGTAGACGATTATCTTAAAGATCAAAATGCGTGGAAATGATGTAACACATAACTACTATAAGTACTTTGTTGCCAATATAATAAGTCTATGTTTGTTGCCAATAATCCTGTCACCCTGTTGTAGTTATCTGGTAACGATATATTTAAGTTTGTAAATATCGTTAATTATTGCTATTAAAACTGATAAGTTTCTTGCGCCCGTTCTTCTTGTCAGTTAAAAAAGTCTTGAACGGGTGGTAGGAAAATATAGACGATTCAAAAGTACTTAATAATTAAGTTTATTTGAATAAAGCTCTTTTTGACTTTGACTTTGACTTTGAAAGACTCAGATAAGATATGTAACTTAAAAAGTTATAATTTGGCAAGTGACGCCAATCAGTTCCACGTTGGGCGCCAGTGGATTTGCTCTCGTATTTTCGCGCCGTATAATTTGTTCAATCAACCCGTGCATTGACTGACAATGCTTTGAAAGCTTCTTAAATGAATCGCTAAGAACGGGTGTGGAACAAAGGCCTCTGTAATTGATTATGTAACGAAAGTTTGATCGGTTCCTTAATTAGAGGCCATGGAGGCGATGTAATTATTATTAATTGCACGCTTTCCATACTATTTGGATATGATTTAATCAGGCTTGCTACCAAAACTTGTACTTTCATTTCCTAAGTGAGGAATCTCTTGAAAGATCGGAGAAAATCTGAACAAATTTATCCCTTCGCATAACAGTGTGTTAAAGACTCTCATTTTGTCTTACCTTGGTTTTATTGAAGAAAACAATAGTTATTACCATTACAAACATCAGAAAAATACTCCAAAATCGATATGGCTTATATTATGATATGATTACCTATTGTTTTCTTCAATAAAACCAAGATGAGACAAAATGAGGTTCTTTAACACATTGTGCTTCGGCCGCTTATGAAACCGTATGTTCGTAACCAGAAATAATAATTACTTATTACTTTTTATATTCGATTTTATTTATAGGTACTTATTCGGTTTTTTTGGCTCAACACAATAACATTCGTTGGATTTACAGAATATAGTACCTACGTAAAGCAGTTGAAAGCAAATCACCAGGCTGTAATTGCAACAATTCGAACCTCAGCTAACACTTATCCCATCAATTTTAAAGCTGGGACGACGAGCGCCGGAAGCAGGGGCGCGGGGCGGGTGCGATTGGTCGCCATTTTACATGTATTGCAGGAAATTGGCGCACGACGCCATTTCGATCCTACAAAGGGTTCTGCACACACATAAAACGGGGAGCTCTGCGAATTCAGTCAAATAAATTTCGGTCAATAAGCACAAACATCTCTGTACCGTACGGTCAGCTTGCGAGATCCTAATCCCTCTTGTATTTGAGAAAGGGGGGAAATTTAATATAAGATTATTAAAAACATGGAATTTGATATTTTTGCATAAATAATACCGGGGAAGGTCGGATTACGATACGAGGCCACAGATTTGTGTTGCATTGAGTGCATTTGTGGCAGTAAGTTTTTTTATCGTGTTTTAACAACGTTAATTTTCCTCTTCAAAGAATTCATTGATATGTCATGACACCCACTACTATGCTTTAAAGAATTGGCATATTTTTAAGGCTTTCAATAAACAACGTTTCACGAATCGGAATTGTCCAAAAACTACAGAAGTCACTTGACTTACCCTTTTGTACGTAGTACCTATTAATCTATTCTGTGCTTTTGTAACAAGGCTTTTCTTTCATAAGTAACCGCATAAAGTTGATCTCTCAAAGCATTTAGTTTCTACAAAACCTTTACATTTGTCAGTATGTGGTTTACCGTTTGTGTATTAATTAGAGTGCAGAGACTCAAATCCGAATGCAATGGCGACGTCGGGCCGCGACAGGCGACCCGATCAAAGGCCCATTGAGAGCCAGGGATTAAGCCTTTGCTGTTTGTGGTCTCTGCTATTGACATTCTAACCGAACTTGTATGGAAATATCCTCTGTGTTCAGTATCTGATGTTATTTTGAAAGATATTGATATGAATAGTGATAGCGATCACCTTTTATGAAGTACATTTTTGTATAAGAAGTGCTCTTTATTCGGAGTTTTATGCAGCGTCGTCAAGGGCGTAGCGCTGGCAAGGGGGTGACTGTCAGGGGTGCAACCCTCAGGGGGCGCACTCTGATCCATAGCTAGGAAAAGTCTACAAGTCTTAGATAGATAGATGAACACTTTATTGCACACACACATTATAAAAGAACAATCAAAAACTAAAACTTAAATCTATGGTGGGCATTGTCCTAGAAATATATCTTGGGGCGCAAAATTCAAATCTCGCCAGGGGCGCTCATGATACTAGAAACAAATTTCAAGGCGCAAAATTCAAATCTTGTCAGGGGCGCTCATGATGCTAGAAACAAATCTTAAGGCGCAAAATTCAAATCAGGCCAGGGCCGCCCATGATGCTAGAAACAAATCTTATGGCGCAAAATTCAAATCTTACCAGGGGCGCTCATGATGCTAGAAACAAATTTTAAGGCGCAAAATTTAAATCTTGCCAGGGGCGCCCATGATGCTAGAAACAAATCTTATGGCGCAAAATTCAAATCTTGCCAGGGGCGCCCATGATGCTAGAAACAAATCTTATGGCGCAAAATTCAAATCTTGCCAGGGTTGCCCGTGATGCTAGAAACAAATCTTATGGCGCAAAATTCAAATCTGGCCAGGGCCGCCCATGATGCTAGAAACAAATCTTATGGCGCAAAATTCAAATCTGGCCAGGGCCGCCCATGATGCTAGAAACAAATCTTATGGCGCAAAATTCAAATCTGGCCAGGGCCGCCCATGATGCTAGAAACAAATCTTATGGCGCAAAATTCCAAACTTGCCAGGAGCGCTTATGACCCTAGCTACGACGCTGGTTTAATGAACGCTAATTGACTACTTAGTCATACTTATGTGATACGTTACTTACAGAACTTAAGAACCAAATATTTTAATATGAAAACCAAATAAGATGTTTTTGAAGTTAAAGATGGTCAAAAATCGTTTTTTTTTTTCATAGTGAGCGTATTGTTCATTTAAAATACAAGGATCTCCATAAAGCTACTACCTATATAATGAAGTATGAAACATGGAAAATTCATCATACTTTTCTTTTAACCTACCTACTGCATAAGAAAGGAGAAATGCTCGCGAACATTCATCATGTCGGTAATAAAAGACCAATGTTACGCAACAATACACCGCGTGTATTGCTTATACGCAATCCGATTTTCATTTTTCCATATTACTTTTCACATCCCCACGGACAGGAATAATAAGAGAAAATATTTTTATATTGCCAATAAGATTATATCCAACGAGAATCTTCCATTTGCGCTCATCAAATATTCCCCGCATTTTACATCGAACGGTGTTGTAGTCGCAAGAATAATTTCACGAACCACTACAAAAATATATTCACCGATAATAATATGTTTTCCTACGCCACTCAGATACGTAAAAAGGAAATAACAAAGCTATGGAATGGAGCGTTATTTAGGAGCTTACCTCTTAGCTTCTGGATATATTATATACTTACGTAATGTTTCATTATATAAATATTTTCTTTTCTGCCTAATACCTTATTAACTTTATATAGCTCTGAATAATTCTTATTATTACTAATAATTGTTTCTATTGAATATTTAATTAGGCTCTTGTTTTCTAGTAACATAATATGAATGTAATGTCAGAAAATACATTACTTATTTATAAATATCGTTCTATCTGATAAAGCTGATAAGTGTTTTGCGCCCATTTTCCTTGTCAGCAAAAAGACGTCATAATGGTTGGTTTGGTAGCTTAGTTCAATTTATTTTAATTTTCAAAGCAGCAGAAAAAAGTAGACATAAAATATATGATATCAGATGATATCCTATTTCTTCTTAAATAATGCTTTTGTAGCGGCATCTACCGTACCGCCGCACATAGCAACACGGTTACAACAAGATTCAACCACCATGTTACTAGATGGCGCTAGTGTCGAATGAACACAAAGATTAGTAAGGAATAACACCTCGTAGTATGGAGAATATATGGAGAAACCTACATCTCGCTGACAGAGTTTTCTCAGCGACGCAGCATATATACAACTGCCAACCATCATCGGTTGGACCGCGTTCCCCGGGCTAAGATCACCCAGCCCGGAGGAAGATCTTCCACTTTGGCCTTCCTACAAGTGGCTACCCATTCTACCATACCTACATTACCTACACTGGTGACCCCCGACGGAGCACATCAAGCACCTTCAGCAACGCAGCGCAGCCATCACTCCTCATACCTTATCCAGCATCCGCAGCAGTCACACCGCAACCAGACGCACAGCAGCCAGTACCAGCCCTCAAGGTTCCATCGCAGCATCATTGACGACGCTTCCTGGAGCACCGGCACCTCTCGACGGCATCATCCTGACCTGGTCTTCGCAGCCCACGACTGGAGCATCACTGGGCCCTCACTCCGGCGTGGCAGCTCTGCGCATCTCACCAGCAGCTCGGACCTACCGTCACCTTCCACTGTCCCGACTCACCGTGGACAGGTCCCGACTCACCGTGGACACGGATCTACCTGCAGCACCTGGCGGACGCGCCTTCCTACCCCACAACGTCTCGACTCACCGTAGACTGTCTCGACTCACCAGACTGGGGCATCTCCTGCAGCATTCTACTCTGGCACTTGCATAGCTCTGACGCACTGACAGCTGAGCTTGGACAACCCTTGGACTATCGACCTCCGGTCTCAGGGGGGGAGTGATGTAGCGGCATCTACCGTACCGCCGCACATAGCAACACGGTTACAACAAGATTCAACCACCATGTTACTAGATGGCGCTAGTGTCGAATGAACACAAAGATTAGTAAGGAATAACACCTCGTAGTATGGAGAATATATGGAGAAACCTACATCTCGCTGACAGAGTTTTCTCAGCGACGCAGCATATATACAACTGCCAACCATCATCGGTTGGACCGCGGTCCCCGGGCTAAGATCACCCAGCCCGGAGGAAGATCTTCCACTTTGGCCTTCCTACAAGTGGCTACCCATTCTACCATACCTACATTACCTACACTTTCTTTAGGTAAACGATACCTCCGAAAGCGTTTTGCTATTCGCACTTACTTTTGTACTTTTTTAGCCCCGACCACTCGGTGGTACTTTGCGTGGTGCTATTTTTTGATCGGAATTACACTTCCTTAGAATTTTAGTTCGTTGTTGTTCCATATCACTGACTTTCGAATGATCGCTGGAACCTGAAAAAGTTTCTTGGGGAATTTACTATGGAAAAGCAAGCCACGTCATTTAGTTCGAAATTTTCTTGGTTTATTGTGACATGCAGACATCGCACGGCGGCGCACAGTAATCCCTTAGCGGGTAGACGCAAAAAAGTTAACATCACCCCCGATGCAGGAATTAGGATGCTATTTCTGCGTCGCTTCCAATAAGTCTCGCTCCTGTTATGATAAAAGCACCGAGCTATATCGCGATGAGAAATTGGATAAAATTCCAAATCCAGGGTTTGAGAGATGCTCTCTCATTCGTTGCGTGTTTCCGGTATGTTTTTTCATGCAATACATTTGTATTAAACGTTCATAAAATAATTTCAAGTCTGTTGTCGTGCATTCAGATTGTTTTCGAAGTTCGTAGGCTGCCTTGACTTCATAGGCATTTAATGAGAAAACAGTTTTTTATATTTTTTTATTGCAAACTGGGCAGGCATTTGACCATCTTGCTTGGAAAACAAGAATCTAAAGTGTAGCACGATTGCCCAGGAAATGCGTATTCACTCTTGCCCTGAAGAGACCAATATTATTCAGCATTGGTTCGCCCACCCGTGTAAGACGCAGGGGTCCCGGGTTCGATTCCCAGGGGGGGTACAATTTTTACTCAGTTTGGTTGGTGGTGAGGCTTATTTCAAGTCCACCTGGCTAGCTACCGCCACTTTACTTAAGTCTGACGCCATAAAACAATTTAAAAAAAATGTGTTCCGGCAGTTAGAGGTAAGATAGCCAGTTCCTCAGTGATGAGGATTTCGGGAGTGGTGCATTTCCACCTTCGGCCTTATTGTCACTTAACATAAGGTGAGATGAAGACAAAGACCACTATCCCGTTGTTCATAAAAAAATACAGAGGCACAGACAAGTCGTCAGAATTTATACTTATAAGTATAACAATATTCCTTTTCTTCTTTTCCAGATGAGGTGGATGTGATCGGGTACACGTCCAACCAGAGCGACAGCGAGTCGCTGGTGTCCGGCCACAGCGGCGACAGCGGCGTGGGCGTGACGCGCGCGAGGCGGGCGCGCGCGCGGAGCCCCGCCGCCGCCACGGCGTGCGCGCGCCGCGCCCCGCCCGCCCCCGCGCACGCCCAGCGCCCACGACGCTCCACGAGGGTCTAGGTGGGTAAAGCGGACTATTTAAGTGTCCCCCACTGTTTGTCCCACCAGGAGCCGTACCGGCTACATCGAACTTCAGAAAGTCTGCTGGGTTTCAAATTAAAACAGATATAAATCGAGCCCCAATTGGGCCAAATGGTGAACCCCGATTCGGCAAATAGTACAATACGAAATTCCTTACTTCGATTTATCTGTTTTAAGTTGAAGTTCGGCAAATCCGCCGAAGTTTGAAAAGTTAGCCGGTAGGGCCCCTGGTGGACATCGGGAAATAAAGTATGGAACGTCTATTCCCGTTGTCCACCACTGGGGAGACTCAGATGTCAAGAAAAAAAACTATTTTTCCCGATATACCCATATCATATAAAGGTGGGTTTTTGAAACGGTGACGTCGTTCTCTAAGAATAAAGTTTTTAAAACGGTGTGGCTTATTGGCAACATTGAAACAACCAGTTTCATGGTAGCCGTAATGTCCGAGGGCTTGCAGCACCTCCCGCGCCCACGCCTGCCGCGCGCGCCTCCGCTATAAAATCATCAGAACGAGTGTTATAATGTTGTCCTGAATTTCATAATGTAACCCGTTCGGGCGTAGGCGCGGGGAGGAGCGCGACCATGCTCTCGCTCGGATATTGTGGTTACTGGGACTCTGCTGGTGGGACTTTCATAAATATAGAGAAAATTAACTGTTTCCTTTGATCAATCAGTGAGAACTTTTTAACAGTCCCTAATTTTTGTATTGCTCCTACACTACCATGTACGGTCTAAGGATTTCAATACGTTGTTACAGGTGGGCGATGCGGGGCGCGGGGTGAGCGGGGATGCTCGCCGCTACGTTATAACTTCGTAACGTAAACAATCGTAGAACATTTTGTTGATACATTTACTAAGGCGAATGTTGTTTCTGTGACTGAGCGGTGACAGCGTGACAGTTCCATGTGACAGTGACAGCGCCGACGAGGCTGCGCCCGCGCCTCACGCACACACACAACCCACACACACACACACATTCGACACAACACACATCTGCGAACCATCACTTGAGTACAAAATTGCCAAAAATATCAATTGTTTTTTCATTTTACAAATCGTATTCTTCATTTAAACGTATTTTTTAATCTGTGGCAAGGCAACTGTCGTTTATCGATGTCAATTCCATACTTTTATCAACATCGATTGATTCCATTCTTTTTTTTTAATTTTGTGCAGAAGTGTAACTATTTTTCGTCGGTAATTTTATTGATATAGCAACTTTACAACTCTTGTTTTATGCTCTAAAATATGTATAGCTTTGTGGGGACCCTAGTCTGTGTTGAATTAGTTTCATAAACACCATGTACAAATCCATGAAACTACCGGGCCCTCGAATATTGACATTATTTATTAAACTGTAAAGTGCTCATTTTATTTTTCTATTCATTATTGTATCGGACATATTCGAATAAATTATAATATGGTCTTTGAAAAGCGTTTTGAAAAAACTCTTTTGGGTACTTATTGTTATTGATTTCCACAAAAAAGATATGCTAATTTAGCTAATGTTGTATAAATAAATATCAATTTTATATTTTGTATATAATTATTTTTCCTGTATAAATTAATCAAATAGAATTAGATCTGTGAATGTATTACGGAAAATCACGCCGCAAAAAGAATATTGGGTTCGTAGACACATTAGGCAACCCACCAAACATTTAAGTATATAATTTTAATAATTTTCTAATAATAACATTTCCGTCGAAAACCACGTAGGTACTAAATAAATAAGTTATTTGATGGCTATGATAACTCCAAGAAGATTTTAAACGTAACGACATTATTTTGTTTTATAAATTGTATACTTAAATCAATTGTCTATGCTTTTTATACCCTACCACTTTACTAATAAAATGAAGAAAAAGTTTATAAGTACCTAGTTTAACCAAAAATACTAACTAATACTCCTTTTGATGTCCCAAAGCGTCATGTTATTCTAGAATAAGTACACCAAGGTGTATTTATAATTTATATAAAAAAACTTTATAAGTTATAAAGTTATTCTAGGTATTTATATTCTTCATTTAAATATTAGTAAAGCAGTAAATGTATTAATTCTTAAGAAAATTAATTAAAACTTCACATTTTGGTGTCACATACAGAATATTGGCCTCCGCACACTAGGCTCCCATGACTTCGCTCCCATGGGATCCACATATATTTTTTTCTCATCTTGAATCCCATGGGATCCCCAGATATTTGTAAAAATGGTACTTTAAATTTAAAATTATTATTGACCATAATTTTTACTTCAGGATATTAAATAGTAGTTTATGAAACTGATGCACAATGAGGGTATTAAAACACGAGTGTC
Source organism: Agriphila geniculea (assembly GCA_943789525.1). NCBI lineage: Eukaryota > Metazoa > Arthropoda > Insecta > Lepidoptera > Crambidae > Agriphila > Agriphila geniculea. The sequence continues at coordinate 4,170,521 of OX038881.1, forward strand.
TGTAATAGTATCACACTCGTGTTTTAATACCTAGTTATGTGCAGTTTCATACACTACTTCATCTTCTCTCATCCTACTTCCTACTAATATTATAAATGTGAAAGTTTGTGGGTTTGGATGTTTGGATGTTTGTTCCTCAATCACGCAAAAACTACTGGACGGATTTGGTTGAAATTTGGCACACAGATAGAAGATAGCCCAGATTAAAACATAGGATACTTTTTATCCCGATTTTCCCACGGAAACGGGAACTACGCGGGTGAAACCGCGGGCGACAGCTAGTACAATAATAATTGGGATTGAACCTTTTAAATAAAAGATCAAGATTAAAAAAGAGAAAGAAACTTTGCTGGCACCTTGATTACGAGTCATTTCCGTCGCTGCATTTAAAATATCGGGTGGAGTCAAATTTCTTCACATTCACTGCTATCAGACATTTTTAAGCAAGAACAAATAAATTTCTACAAAATTCAGTAAACAAAAAGTAGAAATTTAAATCAAAACTTTTTTGTAAGTCAGTTGCGTTAGGGCTGGTTTACATTATCTTAGTCTTTAGTAGAGTGCTTTAGGAGAGTGCTTTAGTGGAAACATGTAAACGGTCGTCTTATGACTAAAGAGAGTAACATTCTAGTAGCCTTTCTACTCGCTTTCCAGTAGCACCCCCTGCGCGCCCGCTCACCCCCCGCGCGATATTTTACTCGCACTCGCACTGGAAGCATGTAAATCGACATTTTAGTAGCGTCTTTAGTAGAGTGCATTTGCCGGCGAACGCGTGACGTGTAATTGAATTAAATAAGCATGGCGAAAATGACACTCTACTGGAAGCGTGTAAACGGTCACTGGAAAGGCACCAAAACTACTAAAGCACTCGCATTCGAATCTACTCGCACGCTACTAAGCACTCTACTAAATACTAAGATAATGTAAACCAGCCTTTATAAATGACGCGCCCCGCACCACCGGCAACACAGCATATACCATAGATACTACAATGAGTCCAAACACGCAAATAAATTAAAAAGTAAAAGTGTGCTATAAATTGGCTATAAATGGCTATAAAAAATAATTTAAAAAAAATAAAATCAAAAGTAAATATTTTTTTATAATTTTACCTATCTAGGGAAAAAAGTACGTGTTAGTTTATACAATCTTTTTTGAATTCATATTTGGAACATTACATTGTGAGTGTAGATAAAATATTATGAAAGTTACCCTTCTCTAGATTTATGTAATCCTGACCCCGAATTACGCAAGTCTGTTGCTATCAATTCTCGATTGAAATCGATTGAAAGCGCAGTTACATTGCTGCTTTAAGTAAAATAGTTGTCACATTGGTTCTTACTAAAGCAGCAATGTGACTGCGATTTCTGTCAGAGTTGATTGCAACAAAGTTGTATTTTGGAAAAATTTCAATTAGTGTCTATTCATAAAAATTCATAAAATAGTACCAGGATTACATAAACCCAAGAGTATGAATATAAAATTCTTGCATAAACCGGGAAAGGTTTATATTATCCTAAAGTAAAAAGTTTGAAAATAATAATTTTAAAAAGTACTAGGGTCGCATAAATCTGTGGATCCCATGGGAGTCAAGAGGCGAAAAAATTATCTGTGGATCCCATGGGAGCTGTGTCATGGGAGCCTGTGTCCGAAGTGGAAGATTGTGACAATAACAATGTATTTTGTGAACAATTTCGACAAACCGACCATAGAGTTTGGTCATCGAAAGATGAGACTCGGTTAGAAATGGAACTAACTTAGCGCCTTATTTTAAGGTTCAGTTTCCAATAACTTAACCTCTAAACGTTAATTTAACAGGGAAAGTGGCGCTGCCATTTTAATCTCATGTTTCGTTGATCAGACGAAATTGGTTGACCAACCAAAAACGCTATGGCGCATGTGAACGAACCTTTAGTTAATTTGAATTAATTCATTTATATGGTGTAAGAACATTGACTATATTTTGTCCAACATCACTTACTAACAATCGTATTGTTAAGTATTAATATTGAATAATAATGATCTCACTTCATTGTCACACGTCCATTTGAGTAATCTGTCATTTTAAAACTAATAAGGCTTCGCACTCACGGGTGAAAAAACAAATCTGTCTTTCTTTATCTATGAGTCAGGCAGGCAGGCAGCGTAGACAGATTTGTTTTGTCACCCATAAACGCAAGGCCTTACAGTTTGGGATTAATTAAGCTTTGTATAAACGACTCGTACTAAAGAAAGTTTTATTGAACTCAAAAAACTTAACTTTCAAATAAAACCTCTTTCTTGTAGTACAAAATGCTTTTTATCAACTTCTTTTTATATGACAAAATTACTTCGATGGATATTAATTTATGTAAACATACATGTATGTACCAAAAAATTATATTTATACAATGGAATGGAGCTGACAATATGCGTTTGATACAAAAGCTTGCAAGGGAAACCAGCTTAGAAAAGTACACATATATTTTTGTTATATTATTGTATCTTGTAATAATAAATTGTTAATTCATTTTGTGGCTGATACACGACTGAATTTGATTGTATTATATGACTTTTTATTACACGGAGGCCAGCACTTTGTCGTAAATTGTGCTGCTGTTGTTTCTTTTCTATTATACAGGGTTATTTTTTAGTCACCATCAAAATAAGTATTTGTTCAGTCTATGAAACTAAAACAAATTTTCCAAGAGGGCGTGTCGAAATTCGCCACAAAATGTTGGTCATCCCTTACTAAACTGATCAGGTGATCTCTTTGATTTGTATGGGTAGTCAAAAACTTTTATATAATGTTAAATATAATGCGTATGTTTTTAGAGAAAATTGTTGAGTTTCATGGTCTGAACACATCCTTATTTGGATGGTGGCAAAAAATAACCCTGTGTGCATATTGTAAATTGTTTTAGGTATGGACGTTATAATAAGGATAGTTGTAAAGGTATTATCATTTTGTAAGTGTAATACGTTTGATTTAGAAATGACAGTCTGATCTCTTAAGATATGATGCATGTTTTGGTTCCGTCTCGTCGACCAACGACGCTAGGCGCCGGCGCCGGCGCAACTCTGCCAAACGCGCGAATCGTCCACATTTTGTTTAAATTATCCTTTGATGTTATTATTTGGATCATAGGCTGAATATGGTAGATAAGGACCATCAAACTGAACAATTTTTACAAAGGCTCTCTGAAATCGCGAAAAAAACACCTGTTTCATACCTTTAAAATTTTTTTGTTATTTTGTATGAAACAAACAGCTGATTTATTTCGCGATTTCAGAGTCGGTCGTAAAAGTTGTTCAGTTTGATGGTCCTTATTACCATATTCGGCTTTATAAGGCTATTTCCAAACACCTTGTATATAGATATCGCAGGCTGTATAGAACTCTTCGTCTTGTATCCAGCCTTGTACAGGGTTATTTGTAAAACACCAACAACCCCGAAGGAGTGGATTACTAGTATCATAAACAACAATGTATGTTCTAAACTTTTTGAAAAAAAAAAAAGACTTTTCATACAAAACTCTACCAGCTGTTCGGACGTTTGTATGGGAATTCGACTTATTTGTCTGTTTTAGAACAGTCTTAAGTCTTAGAACAAACGTTGTTTTTTATGATCTTAGTAATATACTCCAGCGGGGTTCTTGGTGACTTACAAATAACCTTATAGCCAAAGTAACATTTTGCAAATCTGTTAGTTATCGCTTTGCTTTTGAAACATGTATCATGTAATGAATAAATGAATAAATCAATTTATTTTCTCATCACAATAGATACTCTTAACTAGGATGTTGATAACAACAATGTTACAATATGACCTGCATTGTGTGAGACTGGTGCCCGATATAGGTATCTAAAAGAACCTGTGCCACAGGTCACCAGTAATAAGTATGGGATTAGCATAAGCTTTCATTGACAAACTATTTTTAAAATTTGTCAAATTCATACAAGTTTTGAAAGCAAAGCGCTACTTTGGCTAGAGAGCTGCCCCCCGACCGGTAAAACATTAAAAAATGAAGATTTTCGGTTGGTTTATTAAAATAACCTACATGCCATGCAAAAATACACTGGCCGCGTAAAGTTTAGAGTACCTATGTTTTATCTAATTTTATATATCTTACCTATTCGTGCGATATCTACGGTATATGATCGATATTTTCATAATTTTGTAGGTGTTCATTTGATATGTTTATTTAGCGTTGTTTGCTAGTCAAATGCCAGCCAGTACTAGACCAAGGGCAGTCATAAATTTACAGTACAGCTTAAAAATTAGTTATGAAATGGCTAAGTATAAAACTACCCATGCATTTTAATTAACTAGATGTTAGCTTAGTTTTATGATGATAAAACAACGCAGTAATATAATTGCTACGCTAAAATGTACGTAATCATTTGGACATCAGAACAGCAAGTGCCTAGTTCTTCATTCAATTGTGAAATAAATATTTAAACGGAACTTAGGTCTCGTTCACAATGACAGTGCAGATGTTATGTGTTCTTAAATTATAAATCCTGGGTGCGATTGCGTAAGATAATCGTATTCATTTGACAGTTCATATCGTATTCCATCGGCTGCAATTTGTATGGGATGACATATATTATGATACAATATGAACTGTCAAATGAATACGATTGACTTTACGCAATCACCTAGCTTGTTCATATTGAACAAGTATTACGTTACAAGAGTATGCTTCTGCTGATGTGTGCGCTTTCGATGTGAATGATGCCTAACTTTTGCGTTTAAAAAAAATGTTTAGTTGCCAAAACTTATTGAGAAAAAGCTTTTTATGCTTAGTTTGAGTGTGGCAACCTATAAATTCGTGTGTTTAGTATGCGATCAATAAATGTGTGTGTACTGCACACAACAGGGTATGAGCGGCAATAATAGTGGACATTGGCAGGGTCAATGACCGCCGCCGTCAGCTGATTGCGGCGCGAGCGCCATCGCTTGTCATCTCCTGCATCAATTGTCAACAAATTATTTAATTTATTCTTCTTCAAATTGATTTATGTATATTAAAATTATTTATTATAGAACAGTGCTTGTCGATTATGAAAGTACCAGTGTTTCGCTTCGCATCCGCAGGTCCGCTGTCGAATCCGCAACTCCTGATTCTAGCATATTGTGTAGATCAGTTCGTTTCATTTGCAACCGAGTGTAATGGGTGCAATTGGCGGCGGGACGCTAAAAAGAGTACAAATTCTGTATAAGCCCCTACTTGAGTGTTAATTCTAACGTTAATTTTAAAACACGAAACAGGGAGAAGGTACCTTGACGGTACGATGTAGTTTATGTAGCGTGCGGGCGGGAGTAGTTACATCGGCACCTTGATTATCTAAAAAGAAACTATTTAGCGACCGGTTTCATTCCACATACATTGTTACTTTTCTTTGGTATGTTTTTTTTAATCCAAAAAGAAGTAGCAATGGATCACTATCATCTATGAACTGCAACCGGTCGCTAGGTGGTTTCTAATTAGATAATCAGCCCGCGGATCCAGTCTCTGCGTTCAGTGTTGTCTCTTCCTTAAATAAATTGTCTGTATCCTATTGCTACAGTGAATTTGATTTGCTATCTTCCAACTGTTCACTTAGTATTGTTGTTATTCGCGCGTTTGCGCCCTTAAGACAGGTGTGTCACTGTAACGATAGGGTATTAAGGCGGTGCGACGCACTGTAGCGAGCACCTCGTATTAGATAAGAAATGTGTTATTAGAAATGAATTTGCAATAAATATCAAGGCCGGCGCCCGCGCAACCCGCGTCGCCACGCCCCCCACCCAATTTAGTCTCTGTAAATTATTAGTCCCGTGTAAAGTAACAGTGCAATTGTAAATATTGGAGCCAAAATTTTTATACAAATTATTTGGTAAAGGAAATTTTTGGACCAAGTTGCGCATGGAGACGTGGGTCTGAGCTGGTGCTGGTGAAGCGGTCGGATTCGATAAACTTGTGAAATGAAATTGGCGGGAAATATCTTTTTAAGAAAGAATAAAACCATAGACAATTGATACCAAGAACATTTTTCTTTCAGCCAGTGACATTCGGGTAGATCTATATCCGGCCGCTGCGTTGCGACCCGCGTTCGTTTGTCTCGACGTTGAGGCAAACATTAGGTACTATAACGACTTCTGCTGATACGACTTGACAGCATTATTCAATGTAATTGACGAAATGTGGCACATATAATACTATATGTAAAAAAGTTATAGAATTAATTTAATAAAATTATAAATAAAACACACTTTTGTATTATTTCATGTTACAACCTTTGTATCATCATCGCCATAGAGTAGGTACCTACATTTTAACCATGGATTGTAATTTTATTTAACATTAAAATATTTTACTTTTTATGGTTAAAATCCACTCTATGGCGATCGATGACCCAGCGATTAGCCTGCTGGAATGCACCCATTGAAATGATAGTACAGTCGGCAATGGAAGTTGCTTATCACTTAGTACTTTCTCTCAAATAGCAACTTTTTTGATTAATGTTTCAAACTGTGAGATATTCTGTCAAAAAAGTTGTTATGACTAAGTCCTAAAGTGTTAATCTACTTTTCTTGCTGACTTGACCATACGTATAATAATGAATTTTTTTCAGAATATTTTGTGGGTTTCGAGTTTGAATTAAAACAATAAATTAAAGTTTCATATAATTCTTTATTCAGTAATTCGACGCAATCTGGAATCATCGACCAGCGAATAACCAGCATCATTTCCAAAATCCCTTATTTTAAAACCATCTTAATTTGGTTATTCTAATATCGTTGGTTTACAAAGTGCGGTGAAGTGATATAAAATAATTATTGACCCTAAGGAATAACAACTAAAAAGGCACCAGGAGCATTAATGCTTTTAAAGCAGATGTGGGAAGAATTTTTATTCGGAAAATAATATAAAAAATCAACGAGACAAATCTAGTTGCAGTTTACAAAAGTAATTTTGAGAAACTGATTTCTCTTAAAAGTTTCTTCAAACGTTACGTTACAAAGAGAGAGAGAGATACAGAGAATTCGCACTTAAGGCTGCGCAGTCTGCACACTAGCGCCGCCATTAGAAAAAAATCATAGTGCTTAAATAAAGACAAATTTGTAAATTATCACTCTGAAGTGCACCCCGAACAAGCTTTGTGGTACTTTTTATCACTTAAGCAATATTTTCTAGCCTGTCGTTTAGTTTAATGGACTTTTATTGTTAAAAGTGGCCACTTTTCGCAATAAAAGTCCATATAACAAAACGACAGGCTAGAAAATATCGTTAAAGTGATAAAAAGTAACCACAAAGCTTGTTCGGAGTGCACTCCAGAGAGATAATTCATAATTTCTTTTTTATTTAAGCACTATGATTTTATTTCCAATGGCAGCGCTAGTGTGCAGACTGCACGCTCTTAACATGCTTTTCTTTAAGTATCTGTTTTTTTTTTTTCAAATTATGGTTCTTACACACTATGACAGCCTATTTACGGTACAAATTGCCAAGCGCATACCCGATAACCCGACGGGTTAAGCTGCCGGTATAGTGTGTAGGAGCCATTAGGTTTCAAATCCCACATCCGCCTAAAGGCCTATTCAAACTTGACCGGTATCCTGTATCGGTGGCGGCAACGGTATACCCGACCGGTATTTTGTATGGCATTACCGCAGCTGTTGCGGAACACCTTTGAACAGCGCGTTACCGCATACCCATCGGGATATCGTTACCGTACAGGATACCGGTCAAATTTGAGTAGATCTTTAAACAGAAACGCCCTAACAGTATCTAAAGGGATATAACTAGGATAAACAAGTATGTAGTGCTCTAAAATATTAACATAAACAGATAAATATTATCAAGTAAATATTCAACCAACAAGGCATTAAAATGACAATAATTTATAATTATTAAACAGGTTAATATATCTTTTGCCGTTTCATAGACAACTGGTTTTCACTAAACAATATGAGTATCATACTTTCCAATACTAAGGTAATCTGTCAAATTATGACCAGACAAAAGAAAAATAGTTAATTAAAAAAAACTGTATTATCAGGTGCACCTATTTATTTATTCAATCATTCTCATTTTCTTTAGTGAAACCCTATAATCTTCAAATTAAGCTCGATTAATATGAGCACGATATCATGGTCTCGCTCCATTTATATACACAAGTAACATCACATTAACACGTACATATTAATAGTAAGTACCTAATTAAATTCACTACAATTACAACTAGTAACAAAAACTGATGGAAGTTAATTTAGACTAGGTTACTTATACAGGGTCATTTTGAACTTACCATCCAAATTTTAAGGATGTGTCCAGTCCATGAAACTAAACAACTTTCTCTAAGAAACATGTGTCACAAAATTTTGGTCATCCCATACTAAAATGATCACGTGATTTCTCTGATTTGTATGGAAAGTCGATTTTTATTTTACATATTTGACCATGTGTTCCTTGGAGAAAGTCGTTCATTTTCATGGACTGAACACATCCTCAAAATTTGGATGGTATGTTCAAAATGACCCGATATAGCAAAAGTGAATATCTTGCAAAATTATAGTTCGCGTAATCGAAGACACTTCAATAAGGTTTTAGCTAAAATTATATGTCAGCAAAATTTAATGGTTCGCTTATAAGTATACGAATGGTAAGTGCCTATACACGTGTTACTAAATAACCCCTAATGCATTGGTTCCTAACCTGGGGGTAATTACCCCCGCAGGGGTAAAACAGCTATACTATGGGGGTAACAGAGGTGGTAGTAAGAATGAATGGAATAGAGAGATGACACTATGGTTCATTTCAAATAACTTCAATCTTTAATAACACTATTTGCTCTCTATATTCCCAGCGCACGCTGGGGGTAAAGTCTGCTTTCCAAATAGTAGTAGGTATGAACCTCTATACTAAAAAAAGTTGGGAGTTACAAGTCGTGATAAAGTTTGGCCACATGATAGAAACTGATCTGTAGGCTGTTTCTAACTAATATTGAGCTGGGCCAAACTATCCTTACATACAGTTCCATACGGCGGCGGGTTGAATAGCGCACTTTTCCCGGCTTCATTCTAAAAACTATAACAATTCAGGTTTAGCTAATAGGTCAAATGTGGTATCATTTTCGGATAAATCAATAACGTAGAACTTATTTCTGATATAAAAAAAATCAATTTGTTAAGCAGGTTCTGAAAATTACACAATAACCAACATTTTTAAACTTCATTTTTTTAGTTTAGGTATTGGCACTTGTTTCAGTATTTTCAAAAAAACTACTTTAAAGAAGCGTTTTTCAGGTTAATTTGTATTATGCTTTTTTTATGTTAACTATATTTTATACAATTTGAGCCTAACCCAAGTAGTTTAAGTCCATTGTTTGCGGACATACAGCTAGTCAAAAATATGCATTTTTTCAGGAAATAAAAAAGGTTTCCGTTTCGTTCAGAAACATTTTTTAGGTTATTTGTTTATATTTCTGTAAAGTTAATTAAATTTTCTACAATTTGAATTTGATTTGAGTGGTCTAGGTCTATTGGTTACAGAGACATAGCTGGTTAAAAATGGGCCTTTTATTGAAATTAATTGAAAAAATCTTATCTTTGACTAGCTGTGTCTTTGCAACTAGTAAACCTAGACTACTCAAGTTAAGCTCAAATTGTAGAAAATTTAATTAAGTTTACAGAAATATAAACAAAAAAACTGAGAAATGCTTCCGAACGAAACGGAAACCCCTTTTATTTCGTGTAAAAATTCATATTTTTGACTAGCTGTATCTCCGCAAACAATGGACCTCAACTACTTGGGTTAGGCGCAAATTGTATAAAATATAGTTAACATAAAAAAGCATATTACAAATTAACCTGAAAAACGCTTCTTTAAAGTAGTTTTTTTGAAAATACTGAAACAAGTGTCAATACCTAAACTAAAAAAAAACCGGACAAGTGCGAGTCGGGCTCGCCCACCGAGGGTTCCGTACAGACCTTACATCTATACATAAAATAAAGCTATAGAAAAGTTGTGTCGGTACAAAGGAAATATTTTGAAAAAAAAGTGGTTGGTAGTTATTAGTTTTTTATATGAAAACTGTACTACGGAGAGTTCAAGCTTTATCCCAGGTTCTACCTACAGAAATTATGTGAAAAATTGCTTAGATTATAAGTTGGACTCCAAGCTACCAAACTGTAAAAAAATACCATCAAAATCCGTTCAGCAGACTGCTATATATATTTTTTTTTTTTTTATTTATTTGTTCATAACATAACAATTACAGAAGTTAAAAACTAGACGCGCTTAAAACCTAATTGAGGTTTATACTTACACGAATGAGTCGTATTACAGCATTATATTTATAATCATTCACTTGATCCCAGTATATAGTATTTTTTTAATAAATGTTTACAGGTCTTGTAGTTCTTTAAGAAACTATTTTGTAATGTATGCGGAAGCCTGTTTAATATATTGGGTAGCGTATATTTCCACGTCCTTTTACCATATTCATTATTATATTTAGGTAGAACAAACATTGGTGTACTGTTTAGTTTGCGCAGTTTACTATGCCTAACTTTAGCAGTTAGGGACTCAATGTTATGGTAGTCCTCAAGTACTATTTGATAATTAATTTTATTGTAAGCTGACATAATTCTGCAGTGCTTCAACAACCCTATTTCATTTTCTTTATATTTTTTTCTTAAATATTTTGGGATAATTGTTTTAAGTATGCTTAGTTGAAGTTTGTATATTAAGTCAATGTTAGTTTTATATGTTCGACCATAGCTACTGAGTCCATAACCTATTATTGATTCACCTAATGATAAGTACAACATTCTTAGTATATTGTAAGGTAATTTAAATTTAAGGATAGAAAATTTAGCTCGAAGTGATCTTAATTTGTTACATATGTATTCTACATGAGGTCTCCAATTAAGATGTTTATCAATGATGAGGCCCAGATAAGTATGCTGACTTACCATTTCAAGTTTTTCACAGCTACACGAGACAGGCTGGTCATGCAAACATTGGTGGCTATGTGATATTACAGTTGGATCAGTAAGACATTTTATGTAGGGCGATCTTATATGCAAAAGTTTTGTTTTATTGGCATTGATAACAAGACCCATATCGTGCGCCCATTTGCATAGCAAGTCATAATTGTATTGCATAATTTTCTGCGCCTCACAAATGTCCTTACTGTGCGCAACCAAACATGTGTCATCAGCAAATTGGTACACGGAGCCATTTTGGAAGAGATTGCACATGTCGTTAACGTAGACCAGATATTCAGTAGGTCCCAGGATTGAACCCTGGGCCGTGCCCTGTTCTGTGGGAATAGGATCACTGGTGTCCCCATTTACACTGACTAATGTATGCCTATTTTTATGATAATCTCGAAACCATTCCAACATTGGGCCCCGCACACCAATCTGTTGCAACTTAGAAAAAAGCATACTATAATTCAAAACATCAAATGCCTTACTGAAGTCAATGAAGACAACCAGCACATGATTCCGATTATCCAGGTGATGGTTGACCTCATCGACAAATCGAGAAAGCAGCTGCGAGGTACTACGCCCTCTTTGGAACCCGTACTGTTTGTCATTAATTAATTTGTTGTTTGTTAAAAAATCTGTTAATTCGTTACCGAGGTATCTCTCAACTACTTTATCGATGCAGGATAATATTGTAATCGGCCTATAGTTGTCTATATTGCTATAGCAACCCTTTTTATGCACAGGTCTGATTATGCCTATTTTAAGCTGATCAGGATAAAGTGACGCGGAAATACACGCATTAATTAGGTGACAAATTACTGGAGTGATCTCTTCGCTTATACATAATAAGTCTTTTACTCTGATGCTATCAATACCTGGACTTTTATTCTTATTCATGTTATTAATTATTTTATGTATTATTTCGTTTGTTGCAAACTTAATTCTAATTGACATATTTGATTCCATCTGATACGAGTTATCTGATAATAACTTAACATTACAGCTAGTGTTTAAGTTTTTAATGTTATCTGAGAAACCATATGCAAATTTATTACAAATTGTTTTTAAATCGTCCTTAAAATGTTTTAATATGACGTCATCTAAAGACTTATAAATTTTACCACAGACACAGTTAATAATTTGCCATACTTTTTTTGAATTTTGGAAGTTATCAGATATAGTCTGTTTAATGTGCTTATTTCTTGTCTTATTTATATATTTATTTGTAAGATTTCTATACTTATTATATAATAATAAATTTACTTTGTTGCTTTCATCTTGTTTCCAAATTTCAAAAAGTTCTTCCTTTTTTTTGCACATATAAATTAAACGACTATTTGCCCATTTACAATCGTAGCGTTTGCCTATTTTTATTTTACATTTCTTCTTACAACTCTTATACACTTGCGAAAATTGGTTTGTAATGTATTTAAAAATATCATTCGGATTGGTTAACTCCATAACAGGCTGCCAGTTAATTTTACGTAACTCATTCACCAGTTGTTGATTATCGAATCTATTTATATATCTGTACCCAGTTTCATTGTTTTCCGAGTCGCAAATAATAACGGAACCGGTTATGTAGTGGTCAGCAATCTTACTGTTTATAACTGCTGTGCGTACGTCACGACAGTAAATCGCACGTAAAAAGATGTGATCAATACACGATTTTGTTATTTTACCGCCTTTTGTTTCCACACGCGTGTACTGCGTAATCCCACAGTCTAGCCCTTTGTCACACATGGCATTAAGATATGTCGTGCGCACCGAATTACGTTTAAACAAATCAATGTTCATGTCACCAATTAAAATATAAGAGTACTTACATTGCGACATATATGCGTACATATATAGATAACCATTTGAAATCCTTTGTCGCCACGTAGAAAATAACCCTTCCAGGGATTACGACAAAGAATTGACCACGGGCGAAGTTTGAAATGGAATAGTACATTACTGCAGCGGCACTCAAGACAGGCATTGAAGAACATACGTGAGTCCATCAATGCCTAGTTGCGGCCAAGGCTTGTGTAGTACTTTTAAACTTTTAACTTTTTAGTTTTAAAAGTTTTAAGCTTTTTATTTTAATTTTAATTTACTTTCAGTAATTGATAAAAGAAAATGGAAAGTGGAATGTGCACATAAAGGCCTTTCGTTTGATACACATATTGAAAAAAAAAATCCGTTTTTTTTTCCTTTATTTCCAGTTTTTAATTTTTTTTCCAGTTTTTTGGAAAGTGCTCATCAAGGCCTTTCATTTGATACCCATATTGCAAAAAAAAATTTTTTTTTTTGTTTTTTTTTTTTTTTTTTTTTCAAATTTTTGGAATGTGCTCATCAAGGCCTTTCATTTGATACCCATATTGCAAAAAAAAAATTACCTTTCGTTTTTATTTTTTATTTTCAGTTTTTTGGAATATGCTCCTTGATGAGCATATTCTAAAAAACTCTTCAAAAAACTTACATTTGATACCCATAGGTAATGAAAAAAAAAAATTTTTTTCGTTTTTAATTTTTTTTTATCTTTTTGGAATGCGCTCATCAAGGCCTTTCATTTGATACCCATATTGCACCAAAACAGTTTGTTTTCGTTTTTTTTTTTTTCAATTTTTTGGAATGTGCTCATCAAGGCCTTTCACGTGATACCAGTACCCTTAGCACGAACAGCTATCGAGAAAAAAAACGCGCGTAAAATTACTCGATAGAGAATTATCTATGGAAATTTTAATTTAGCTATTCGGCGGTAGATGGCGTTGTACAAATTTCCCATACAAAATTGCACTATCGAATGATTTTACGCGCGTTATTTTTTTCGATAGCTGTTTGTGCTAAGGGTACTGTGTACCGAATATTAAAAAAAATATTTTTAGAATGTGCTCGCTCATCAAGGCGACATTTGATACCTATATTTGTGTTTCATTGAAAAGTTCGCTCCATTTCTGAATTACACGTGTGTAATGAATGAGTTTTAATTTAATAGAAACATTGCTGGACAGACGCCGGCAATTTTGTATGAAAATCCATTATTACACGTTAGTAATGGATTCTCATACAAATATTGACGGCGCGGTTTAGGTCTGTCCGTAAACTCCGATTTAGCACGAAGAAGGATGTCAAAATAATGTTCGAATTTCCAAGCATTTTTGAGAAAAAATAAAATAATTACAAACCCACCGCACCTGTTTATAGAGGTGTGTACAATACAAGTACTGTTGATTGTCAACAGATGGCGCTGTATATCAATAGTACACTGTATAATGTTCTGTGAAATGGTTTTATCTATCGCAATGTTATTAGAGAAAATGGGTGTATTCCAACAGGACCCTTTGGTTGTGTGAAGCCGAGACTTTTATTGTAGTGGTGGCTACCTCGGCTGACCTTACCGAGTAAACTGTCTTGATTATACTTGGTGCCAAATGCTCCAAGCAACATTGGAATGCGATGCACCCGCATTTTAATGTAAACTGAATCAATCTACCACTGAACTATTCAACACTTGACACTGGCAAAAATTACTTCCAAGAAGAAAGTAGATTGCCAAAACAAAAATAAGAAGAAGAAGACCCCCGTCATACAGCGTGACATACCGCCATGTTGCGAAAATATTTAGAGCCAAATTTATTACTTATTAATTTTATTTTTAAAAGTAAATTAACTATATCAATATTTGAAAGGATCTGAATAATTAATAATAATAAATATTGATATTTTAAAAAGAATTAGTGGCGCGATTAATCCAAAAGTAATTAGAAGTTAAACTATGACCGCGCATACCGTTGTTTCACCAAGATGATTAATAATTACGTATTTTAATGACCATATTTTATTATGATTTAAATACAAATATACAGTTTTCAGATTTATTCCTGTAAGTGTAGTATAAGACGCTATTACCTGCCAAATTTCATAGTTCTAGGTCAACGGGAAGTACCCTATGAATTTTGATTCCTTTGAGAGTATCGAAAATGCGTTTTTTGCGCCCTAAACGGCAGTATCTTTTTTTTACGTTAACTTAGAAGTTTGATTTTTTTACAGCTTCAAGGGCCCGTAGACCTTAGTATATGGTTTAAATTTCAATTCGATACCTCCACGCGTTTCCGAGATAAAGGGTCTTGACAGACAGACGGACGGACAGACAGACAGACGGACAACAAAGTGATCCTATAAGGGTTCCGTTTTTTCCTCTTGAGGTACGGAACCCTAAAAATGAAGTTTAAAAATGTTGGTTATTGTGTAATTTTTCAGAAACTGCGTAATAAATTGCATTTTTTTATACCAGAAATAAATTCTACGTTATTGATTTATCCGAAAATGATACCACATTTGACCTATTAGCTAAACCTGAATTGTTATAGTTTTTAGAATGAAGCCGGGAAAAGTGCGCTATTCAACCCGCCGCCGTATGTAAGGATAGTTTGGCCCAGCTCAATATTAGTTAGAAACAGCCTACAGATCAGTTTCTATCATGTGGCCAAACTTTATCACGACTTGTAACTCCCAACTTTTTTTTGTATAGAGGTTCATACCTACTATAGGTGATATGGGTAACAATATTGAAAAGGTTAGGAACCACTGCCCTAATGGGACCATCAAACTGAACAACTTTTACTAGAACTCTGAAATCGCAAATAAAATCAGCTATTTCATACATTTGTGAAACAGCAGTTTTTTTTTCACGATTCCAGAGTTGGTCCCATAGTAAAAGTTGTTCAGTTTGATGGTCCCTATCTACCATATTCGGCATTAGGGGTTATTTTGTAACACGTTGTATTGTATAGTCATGGTAAATTAATTATATATACTGCGCCAGGTATAGCATTCCGATACAAAGGAAGTCACGTGGGTAACACTTGCTTACCTCATCTCCGCTATCGGTATTGAAAATTACGATTACGTATTTCCAAGTTAAAGAAGAAAGAGAATGTCTTTAACTTGGACTGTTTCGTTTGCAAAACAAATCACAAAAAATGCACTTTATTAATTTTGTAATGTGTGACAGAAAAAAACGGTCATTCTTTGCTTGTTACTAAAAAGTCGCGCAACTGGATAGTGATGTAAGCAAGTGTACTATGGGCAACAGCGTCGCTTAACCAGTTTGCAACAAAATTCGTGTGCGCGCGTATCGCCCCTGCACGAACTAAAAGTATGTGACAGCGGGCGCGGCGTGCAAGCGATTTTAACTTTAGCAGTGGTTAAGCGATGCTGTGCCCATGGTACTTCCGGAATGCCAGACCTTGTTTCTTGGCCCATCTATATCAGGGGTTCCCAACCTTTTACCCTGTGCGCCACCCAACCGTAAGTATGCTAAAATATCCTCCCTCCCCCCAGGGACCGGAACCCTTTCGATTTTGATCTACGATATCTTGTATTCTCATGATGTTTGCATATCGAATCGAATAGGGTTTCCTTATCAAATAATCTATTTATTGTATTTTTTTTAATTATCATTCTCTAAATACTAAAAACCCAAACGAACGAAGGGGTTTTTAAGCGCTTAATCCGGTCCCTGCCTCCCCCCGACAACGATCATTAAGAAACGATGAAAAAATACGTAATGTGTTTATTTTTATTCAAATTCAAGTAGCGCCCTACTGGTTGGGAACCCTTAGTCTATATTAATGAACTGTTATTCTATGACAGCTTTTCTTTAAATTCAGAATTACTTACAAATTGTAATAGTTTCGTTAAGTTCGCTTCATTTAAACACCGTTATGGACAGAACTGTGGTACAAATGGCGTGAGACTTATTAATTTCCATCTACATTCAAATCCATAACCATCCGCCGCCATTTCGGGCTATGAATTAATGGGCCTTAATACCATAAGACATAATTTTAACATCATTAACTTAAAATAAACTAATGCTCTTTGGCTTAAGCTAATAGCTTGTAGCTATAAAAATATCATTACATAAATTCACTAAATATTTTTGACTACATAAATGGCAGAGACAAGCTAGATTTAATTAAATGAAACCTAGAGAAGTTTGTATATTAATTTAATAACCATGACTCATTAAATTAAATTAATGACTATATTCAACTAATTAGTATGATACGGCACTATTTAATTAATAGGACATAGTTTCAAAGAGTTTTAATATATATTAGTGCCAAACCAAAATTAATCCGTATTTAGTTGAGTATTGTTAATGGCAACACGATTTTTTTTTTATATATAATCGGTGGTTGTGACTTATGTATGATTCTCTGGCCCTAATCACTTTACTAAAATGTTTTTAACTACACTTTATTTTTTGTAAAAGGTTGCATACAATAATTCTATAATAATTAGAACACCTAACAATGATAGTATTTGCTTGGCAGCGATTCAACTAACAAAATATTTTCCTTACCACTACAGCATAATACTATTAATATTTCTCGACCTAATAAAGCTTATTTACTTAACTATCTATTACACTTATTATCAATCGGTAATTTGGTAGGGTTCCTAATCTATCCAATGTACAACGCTTCCGGATATATCTATTCTGTGGCGCAGTAGGAAAAGGGACTTTAATTTTGACAGTAGGTATACCTCAGCCTTATTTTATTATACAGGAATGAGAAATGATAAAAAACTTATCACGTACAAATAGACGAAGAATACGTTTATAATTAGAATAACCAAAAAGTTTGCTTAGGAATTGCGACGTTAAACGTAAGGAGTAATTATTGCTAAGCATTATTTTTGGTTAAACTATGTATAAACTTATTCTTCGTTTATTGTACGGCAGTCAGAATATAAGCTCAGAACAAAAACCGCAACAAGCTCTATTTAACATCTTTGGAATGCTCTATATATATTTCTCTCTGGTTTTTAAAACGAAGGGCCCACCGAGCCTCCACTAGCGCCGCCACTCAAGAAAAAATCATTAGTACGAAATAACTGTGTTTAATGAAATTCTGAAAAATATAAAAACTAGTATTAGTTATAAACTATTTTTGTATGCGTTTTTTCCTGGTTTAAATGTGTTTGTGTAGTTAAAACCTGGATTAACGCCTAAAGTGGCCACTTTGGGCGTTAATCCCGATTTTAACTACGCAAACACATTTAAACTAAGAATTTAACGCATACAAAAATACTTGATAGCTAATACTAGTATTTATATTTTTCAGAATTTTATTTAACATAGTTATTTCGTTATAATGATTTTTTCTTGATTGGCGGCGCTAGTGGACGCGCGATGCACCCTTAAGATTTCAGATTTTAGGCATTCAGAATGCTATTTTTATATTAAGATAATTATTTTAATAGAAACAATAATTTCCCTGGTAAAGATTTATAACTATAGACTTAAAGAAGTTTTAAACCTAAAAACGTAGGGCGCATTTTGTAAAATCAAAGATAGTTAAAAAATTTAAGATAGATAGTAGGTAATAGGTTGTGCCACGTAACTCAAACTATTTTGACTGGGACAATTTCAACCTAACTAAACTACCGATCAACTGCAAGTCTGCAATACGCTTAAACAGTATTAAGTAACTATAATGTGAGCATTAAGTTAGGAGTTTTTATTATTCTAAGTGTTCCATTTAAAGGCTGCTAAGAGCTGTTTTTCCCCGAATGATTTGTCTATGGTTGTGGTGCGTGTAAGTTTTATTTATAGCATAGAATAGATAGTATTGGAAACAGTTCAAAATAACCATCGATTTAAAAGTACCCGATATACCATTATGATACATAAAAACTAGGATTACTTACTTAAAGCCCCCTAAAAAATGCAGATACTTAGAAGTTCAACTGTAGCACTAGTAAACACAAACAATGTTTGTCAAACTCTTAGCTCTTTACAACTAATAAACAACTAATCAACAAAATAGAATAGACACCAAACTGAAAGTATAAAAAAAAATATTCGGCTTAGTAACAAAAGGACCTATTCGCAAAATGCCCTGCAGTCGCATATTGCCTTATTCGCGATATGCCTCATTCTCAAAATGCCCTATTCGTGGAATACCCTATTCTCCTTTGCAGAAAAAAGCAGAAACTCATTCGCAGAAAGACTTATTCTCAGAATGACCTATTCTCAAAATGCCTCATTTTTCTCTAAGTGTTTGTTAGTGAAACTATGCCTGTATACAATGTGTCCCTCGATAAAGTGCAATCCTGAAAGGGGGTTAAAGTAGATTGGACACACTGTATTGTTTATAAAACCAGAAATTGAGTATTTCAGAAAGGTAAAATAATTCATCCTTACTAATATTATAAATGCGAAAGTCCGTTTGTTTGTTTGTTTGTTTGTTTGTTACGCCTTCACGTCCTCACTACTGAACCGATCATCATGAAATTTTGCATACACGTTGTCTGGGGTACAGAGAAGGACATAGGGTACCTTTCATCCCGAAAAAATATAAGTTCCCGAGGGATAGGAAAAAACCTTTCCACGCAGACGAAGTCGCGGGCGGCCGCTAGTATACATATAAATATGAAAAAATACTAACTTATAAATCGTAATTTCTTATCATTTTATTAAAAATCAACAAGAGTATGCCAGATTACTATACATAAAGGAAAGGTATGAATTTTTCTTTTTATAATCATTATTATTTGTAATATCAATAATTATTAGGTAAGAAGTAGATGTATTATAAAAATTGTATTGCAATTTTACATTAAAAGTTGCAAATAAATAATTTGTTTGAAGAATTGTTCCACAGTAATTTCCTGTGTCTCTAATTTAGTCAATATTTTTTTATATTTCTTATCAAATATTATATCTTTAGCGGAGCTGACGGATTAAAATGTAATAAAAATGTATTTTACTTATTAATACATGATAATTACCAATCATTTGCTGTTAACGTTAAAGCTGGCAGGTATTTAAAAAAATGTGTCCTTTTGAGAATATGTCATTACGCGAATAAGGCATTATGCGAATGTGTCTTTTTGAGAATGAGGTATTATGCGAATAGGTCCTTACGAGAACAAGTCATTCCGAGAACGTGGCCTTTTTTTGGCCGTGTGGCATTTTGCGAATAGGTCCTTTTGCTACTAAGCCAAATATTCATATGAAAAAAAATCGTACTAAAGACCATTCCACGAAACGAGCTAACAGAGAAAATCGATCCGTATGCGCCCATTGGTTAATGCGCGAGACCTCCATATAGACTAGCTCTAGCCGCACGCATTGACCAATGGGCTGCGAGTATTTATTTTGTTCCTAGGAGTTCGATTGGTGGAAAGCAGTATATGTACTACTTACAAAGTAGAGTCATTTCTTCAAACAAACAATCTGCTAAAAAAACACATCTGAGACAAGCTGAATTTGATTAAAAAGTACTCTTTAATACCATCTTCATTATTAACTTTAAGCTTTACTCCAGCCTGCTTATCATTCTAACAACTTTCTTTTTTTTATATTATACATTTCAGCTTAGTTTTTAAGTTCTTTACATTATAACGATTTTCTGTCAGTCACAATTATGTCTATGTTATTATATTACAATAATTATATTCAATTTAACAATTCGACCGATCCCTATGTTTAAAATAGTACTCGACTTAAAAATTAAGGAATTATATCAAATCAAGCAGTTCAGCGCAAAATTATAATGATTATGCCATAATAAATTTTATGCCATTCAATATCACTGTCTTTAGAACTAACAATGAAGGTTATTTTTTTTTACATAAGTTTTTTTATATAATAATGATGATGATAAGTAGATACCTTTCAATTCAATGAATAAACATGTTATTTTTTTATTTTAATTGGAATACGCTTCGTCGTGAACTAAGCAAATTACTAGCATAATACAGAATTATTATTTATAACCCTAAAAGAAAATGTTTTTTTTTCGTCTTTTAATGACTAATAAAATGTTCATATCATGAACGTTAACATAAAAAAACTGGCAGCATTAAGTACCTAATTGGAATGCTTTAATAAGGCTAAAAATAACAAAGTTATAACATATAATATTTGTAAATACTTGAACAATATCATACTGGTAACTGTTTCATTTGAATATAATATTTTTGGTCGATTTTTTGAAGCCATTATTTTTATTTTAAATATATTTTTGAACATAATACTTAGCTTAATTCTCGGAATGTGACGATATAATTTCTTAAATTTAAAAAGTTTTTAATTCTTCCTAATTACCGGATAAGTAATACTTTTTTACCTCCTTTTTTATTTTGATAAAGTACGCCATGGCGTATTAAATAAAATGCCATGGCATTTTATTTTAATTACATATTATACTTACGTGACATTAGTAATTCAAGTCTTACAATCCTTATGGTTAAAATAAATGGATTTGTGCCAAAAAAAAATCGCAAGATATAATATATAATCATGGCATAATGGTGTACTTCATCTATCAAAAGGCCGGCGGACAATGAATTTAATAACAGTGAAAATAATAAAAATAGCAATACCATAATTATTTGCAATTTGAGCATAATTAACTTTTCTTGTGATGTGATTCAGATTAAGACAATATTTATCTAGGATTCTATTAAATAAAAATCTAAAATTCTAATCCAATTAAAAATAAATGCCAATTTCATTTTTTATACAAAACTGTAATCGCATTAATTATTATTTAGTTTGGTATTTTGGATTTTTTTTATTTAATAGAACCATAGATAAAGAAGTCTTAATCCGAATAACATCACACAAAAGTTAATTAATTTATTATGCTCAAATTGCAAATAATTTTGGTAAGTATAACGTTTGTATAGGAAGTTCACTGTCCGCCAGCCTCTTAAAATTACGGTTTTTTTAATGTATTTTGAGAGATTTTCGGTACCACTTTTCTAAACACCGATATCCAATCTACTACCAACAATACCCTTATTCCATTACAGCAAGAGCTATATTTCTTTACCACTTATTTTCCATTTACTTTTTAGAGGATTTACGTTTTTTTTTGTAACCACATAACAAACCACCTACTTACTGATTTTCTTTACATAGGTACTGAAGATATTACTTACTTTATCTCAAAAAGAGGTAGTTTTCATGTTTTAGGTAACATTTTACAGGAATTTCTACCACAGACATCGATATTCCAACATAGGCACGGTAATTTTTACCTCTGGTTTCGGTATTCTTACCATAGGTTTAAGTATTTTTACCGTAGGTTTCGGTATTCTTACCAAAGGTTTAGCGAGCTTTTATATAAATTCCGTACCTAGGTTTCTGTATTTTTACCATAGGTTTCGGTATTCTTACCAAAGGTTTAGGTATTTTTACCAAAGGTTTCGGTATTCTTACCGTATGTTTCGGTATTCTTACCAAAGCTTTCGGTATTCTTACCATAGGTTTCGGCACTTTTGCACCTAGTTTATTGAACTCTGCAACAGTACTGTTAGGGGTTTACTTGTCGCAGTCAGGAACTAACTGCACGCTGTCGTCGCAGCGCGCGCTCGGCCTTCGGAGGGGCCGCTGTTGGAGGAGGGAGAACGTTTGCTGTCCTTGTTTCTTATTCAAAGCGTTTCGGAGGTGGCTTTCACCTGGAAAAAGTTGTAAATAACAGGTGTAAAAAGATTCTCAACGTAGCCGAAGTCCACGCATTCCGCCCATCATCAGGATTATTTTTGTCTTTTAGACTACACCTGGGAAACAAATAGCTACGAAATTATTGAAGTTCAAAGTCATAAAAAAACATTTTTTTTATGAAATCTTATTTTATTCGTTACTTCCCAATTTTTATTTTTGAAACATCATAGGAAGTCAAGGAATGGTAACATTTTCATATATTCGACCCAGTAAATGTGTTGATATTAGACGAGCATTTCTTTTATCATTTGGGGGCGTGGCTTAATTTTGATTGGCCACGGTAATCTGTGGTGTTTGTCAAGCATCGCTCCTAGACGATCAAATGTGATTGCCAAGCCGATGCAATGTAAATGATTGACAAGCAGTTTTGATCGTTTAGTTAGGGGGTGCAATAAAATCAGCGGATGTAGTCGGAGACTGACCAGAAACTTTTAGTGACACCATAGAAAGATGATTTAGTGACAAGAATTGAGAAAGGAATGCTCCGGTGGTTTGGTCACTTAGAGAGGATGAATGAAAGGCGAATCACGAAAGATATATATTGTGTGAATGTGGAAGGAACGATTGCGCAAGGGCGTCCCAGAAAAACCTACGCGGACTAATCAGAGGTTATTATAAAAAAAGGCTGGTGTACGCAGTGACAAGAAGTGTGAAGGGTCGTAGCAGGTGGCGAGCCATAGTCTCTACCTACCCCTATGGGAAACAGGCGTGAGTGTATGTATGTATGTATAGAATTCATTAATGTATTTCGATCATTGACACTAACCTGGCAACGACAATGGTCGTCCACAGAGCGAGAGGTCGTGCGACCGCGGTGACGCCGAGCGCGAGGAGCGCGGCCGCCCCCCGCCCGCGCGCTCCTCGCCCCCGCGCCGCCGCGGGGACCGGGCGCCCAGCAGTTCCTACAAACAAATGTTTATTTGACACTCGTTGTACTGAAGATCAGAAGCCCGCTGTATAGTATAGTACTACACCTACGTTCGGCTGAAACACAAAATAGAGACTACAGAAATTAAGCTTAGCACTATGTGCGCTCGAGCAACGCACACACATATAGACACTCACACCGACCGACGACACTGCGTCACACACCCGAACTGGAGCCCAAGTCTGCTATTGTATCTTTAACGTCATAATCGTGTTTCAATTGTGTTTGAGTTGTAATACTTTTGAGTAGTTCCTGTTTCTATAATGCCGGGTCCATAACGCATGTTTTGCCCTACACAATCAACAAAACATCTCAATATTAAACAAAATCCTCATTCTTTTTTTTGTTGAATGTTAGATGTTTTTGTTGATTGTGTAGAGCAAAACACGCGCTTGGTCCACGTAGCAAGCGGACCAGTAGCCGAAACACAATTGAAACACGATTATGACGTTAAAATGGCAGACTAGGGCCCTGTTTCGAGCGTAGCAGAGATTCCGTGTCGGTGAGAGGAATCTTGTGCGTTGCTCGAGCGCGCGTAGTATTAAACTTCTGTTGTCTCTCTTTTTGTGGCTGAATATACTGAGTGCTTTTGAAAATAAAAACCTAGATGCGTATAAATATGAAAATAACTATTACAAGATGAGTTCCTCATAAAGCAGTCTATTTTAAAAAAGTGCAAAAGCGCGAAAGTTTTTGTCTAGGGACGGTATCTAAATAGGTCTCGTGCTTACAACTTTTATCTTTCAATTATTTAACTAATTAAATTAAATAGTAATAAGTACTGACCAATTATTATGATCCAAATTCTGGGCACACTTTCGGACAGTATAAAAGTTTATGTCGCAACAATCATGAATCTCGTATCTCATAAAACTCTAAACTAAAAGATATTTTAAAATCTTATGCTAGACTTTAATGTCAGACTGCGGTTTCACCAAATTCGTTTTACGTCGTAAACTGATCAAATCAATATCGAATTTGCATTTACTTTAGCCTTGACTTTGAAATCGTTATGTAACCCAAGTTTTAATGTTAATATTTGATATTGAAGGTTGAAATTCTCGACTACTTTCTGTTTCTTTGTCCTGACTATCTACAAATAACATAGGTACCATAAATTCAGTAAGATCGTTTAATAATTAAGATAATAACTAAATACACCACAGAGAAGCTCGTTAAATTGTCTTCAAACATTTTAATAATCATCAAATTTTAAGCCAAATATTATGAAAGATGGAATGTCTTGATCTTTTTTCAATTTTACTAAATGGTTTAATATTTTCCTTTGGCATTCCAAATTCGTACATTTCTATCAATAAAAATGTTTAAACAAATACAACAAATTCATATAAAACATTAAAACCACGGACTAATACAATAAGCATAATAATACCAGTGAAAATAAAAAATATCCCAAAAATGATATGGCAACTTAATTTATAATAAACATCATTATTATACAATGTGTTACATAAATACCACTAATGCCGAATATGGTAGATAGGGACCATCAAACTGAACAACTTTTACTACGGGACCAACTCTGAAATCGTGAAAAAAAAACAGCTGTTTCATACAAAAAATAATAACGACAAAAATATCAAAATGTATTTTTTTTGTAGGTCCCTATCTACCATATTCGGCACTAGAGGTATTTTGTAACACGTTGTATATCGACAAACATTCACCCAGATATCCATACTAAAATTATAATGCTACAGTTTGTTTGTTTTGTTTTAATGAATAAACCGATTCAATTTTAATGAATTTTGGTAGGCATTGTTCCCAAACTTATAAATATGAACTCTCGGGCTTGGCAAGTGCTAGTGGGAAATCTACCATCTAGTATGCAGGTTAATAATAGTTATTTGTTATACAAGAGAGCAAAGTCATTTTTTGCTGCGAGTGCTGACTTTTAAATCACGAACTAGCGAAGTAGTCTAGAATTGAATCACGAGCGTAGCGAGTGATTCTAATATAGACTACTGAGCACAGTGAGTGATTTAAAGGCACGAGACATCAAAAAATTTGCTCTCGTGTTAAACATACAACTTTTCACCTCTACCAGCGAGAAAAGGTGTTAGAAATTAAAAAAGCACTTTGCCTCATGAAGTCGATTTTGCTGCGAGTTTTTGGTAAAAAGCACTTTGCCTCACGCTCGCAGCAAAAGTCGATTTTGGTGCGAGTTTTTACGCGCCAAAAGCACCCTTTTCGTGCTGGAGAGGTGAAAATATGTTTGACCCAAATATATGTGGAGCAAACATATTTATAAAAAAAAAAAATTAGTGTAAGCGTGAGCATGCGGAGAACCAAGCCTGGAGTAAGGCCGCCTACGCACCGACAGCTGCCTAGATACATCTTGTTACTTGCTAGGATACACGGGATCGCAGTGGAAGGTGGGTCGCTAGGAGTCATGGTCTCATGGTCTTTGGTTGTAAACCTCGCGCCTACGATACATTCTAGGCAGTCGCCTGCATGTATCGAGGCACCTAGCGCGCTGTACGTCCGGTTGCGAATATTCGTGAACGTTAGTTTTATTTCAATACATCTATATGTAGATCCTATGATCTGCGCCTAGATCCTATGATCTAGGCGCAAATCTAGGCACCTATCGGTGCGTAGGCGGCCTAAGACTGGAGTACACCAAATCCAGTAGCAATAAAGCTCTAAAGCTAGGGTCTCCAAACTACGGCCCGCGGGCCAACTCCGGCCCGCGAGCACCAACAATCCGGCCCGCGAAAGCAGGCTGATCTTACCAACAATACTGTAATCTACAGTATGTTGGTACGGAGCTAGCTATAGCTAGATACTGGCCCTTGGGACTTCATGGAGAAGTTAGTCTGGCCCTTACGCTAAAAAGTTTGGAGACCCATGCTCTAAAGCATGGGTTCCCAACCAGTGGGGGGCGTAGAGTTATTCAAAGGGGAGCGCGGCAAGCGACTACGTATGACGTAAGTATTTTACAATAAAATTGTGGAGGCGCATAGGGTAAAAGGCACTTTCTATACAGGCCTGCTCTAAAGGCACTTTCTATACAGTCCACCTTTCATATATTTTCATTATTAACTGACCCTCAACAACTACGTTTACAACTGAATATTGGGGTGCTCCATTTTTTACCCTTTGCGGACTATAAAGTTTTTATGTTTCTCTTCCATGCAAAACAGTGAGTAATAAGCAATACATACATACAACACATATACACATAATATAACACATATATATGGCGTAATGTTAGTAACCTTTTCCTGGGAATTGACCGAAAATGCACTATACGACACGGGGCTGTCGGCGTCGAAGTCGAACGCGCTTGATGCGCGGTAAGATACCGTATCTGCGCCGGAAGAAATACACTATGTTAATTCCTATCAGCAAGGCTAGCACGACTTAGCGCGACTCGAGTGAGAAAGAGTCGCGTCAGTCGCGTCGCGTTCATACATTTATGTCGCATGCAGCTAACATAACTGACATTAGAATTGACATAACTCGCGAACTAATGTCAGTCATATACTTTATCTCGATTTTTGTCGCTATGGTTAGCACAACTTTACGAAAAGCGACATCACATGTCACTTTTTGTCATTAAAAGACGACAGTTTGTCTTGATGGGGTTACAGTACAGCACGCACGCGACATAATATAAGTTACTCTTTGCACGCGACTTCAATTAATAAGTGATTATCACCGGAAAAATGGTCTAATCCTTTTTAACTAATGAGGAAATATACAATAGGAAGACATAATAAGATATTTTGCCAATACTTTTACGAGAAACCTTGTCGAGTCGCTGTCTATGTCACCTCAGAAGTTGTGCTAGCCGTGCTGGGGTTATTTGAAAACGTGAGTAAGGCCAGCACACATCAGCTTACTTACCGTACTTTTTGCATAGCAAGCGGGTTATTTAAAGTACTATTAAGGGCCCTATCACATTTTTTCGTCGAAATTTCGATTTTGACGGATTTTAGCGCTACAACCTAGAAAAACCTTTGGGTCTACTAAATACATTTATATGTGTTCGCGACAAAAAGTAATATGATGATACACTGGAAAGTTAAAGGGTTAGAAAGGAAAATTAAAGTTGGTGAACGATTTCTTAGAGTCAACTTTGAACATAGACAGAAAGAAAATCAAGTACAAACAACAAATAAAAGTATGAAATTTGATTTTCTTATGAAGTAAAGATTATTCTAATATAAATTTTACGTAATAATAATTATGTATCTAGGAGAAATTCACAGTTAATTCTGAGCGTTTTTAGTAGTTTTATGGTTTTTGATTGGGATCTTTTTTCACATATTCCATACATAATTTCAAAATTCCGAGGCCGCTATAAACTATTCGACTATATAGAGATAATATTCAATTTTTTTTATTTCATTTGTTAAGCACAGTAGTTCAATCCATGACCCCAAAAAAGTGCCTTCGCGCATTTTATGAAAATCTTTCTCTGCAATTTCGGGTTTAATTATAAAGTTAAGCAAATTTTCAAAAAAGCGAGGCCGCTATGAACTATTCCAATAGCTATTCTACACTATTCAATAAGTCAAAACTGTTAATGTATTGTTGTTTCTGAGATCGAGAACCCCAAAATTGTCCATTTTACGCAAAAATCACAGTCGAAACGTAATATGCCTCTTAAGATGCGTCGTCGAATCTTAAGCCCCAGTGGTATTGGAAATGAAATTTTGACACTTTGTTTAAGTATAATTAAATGGATAGTATTTAATTGGGTAACAATAAATTCCCATTTTGGGTATCAAAAATACTGAATATAGCGTACTGAAATACTAAGTAGGCGACGGACTGAGGGCAACTACAAATATTGTAAATGGGTGATTTTAAAATACAAATTGAGTAACTAGTTATTCAGTACGAGCGACCAAATTTCTATATCTACCACGCAAGAGGTCCCGGGTTCGATTCCCGGCCGGGCAGAAATTGAAATGATGAATTTTAATTTCTGTGACGGGTCTGGGTGTTACTATGTATAATAAGTATATATTTAAAAAGTATATAAGTAGTATATCAGTTGTCTAGTACCCATATTACAAGCTTTTCTTAGTTTGGGGCTAGATGGCGCTGTGTGAAATTGTCCACGCATTTATTATTATTATTTATTATTTATTTGGGCGACAACTTTAGGGCACACAAAACATTTTAAATTTGGCATATATTTTATTAAAAAGGCGACTATTAACCAAATCGAGGTGACAAAAATACCATTTTGGGGAGTTTAAATCAGTATAGTTACCTACTTGGTATAATAGTCGCATTAGTCGCCCACTCAGTATTTTTGTCACTCATTTAAATTATTTATCTCCCGATTGTAGTTGCTCGTTTTACGTATTTTTTTGTAATCCACAGTTAGTCGCCCGTTTAGTTATTTTGTCGCCAACAAAATAAACCGCTGCCGGTTTCAGTATTTAAGTATCCCATTAACAGTCACCTTTATTATTTTCCAGTCACCCAATTAAAATATCCCTAATTAAATGAATAACCTTGAATGAGGATTGAGAAATCCGGTGACGAATAAATAAATTAATTTATAGGAATTTAGATAAGCTAAGCTGAAGGAAACTTATATATTTGGTAAAGTAGTATTTGATAAAGCATAATTTGCAAGTCAGATGCTTCGATCAGATACCAAAGGATGCAGCACGCCATACAATGACAAAACTGAAATGTGGCACATGCCTCGAATTCAACATATTAAGCTTCGACTGACTCTGTCCATACATTGCTGCTGACACTTAAGTCCTATAAAATTTCTTCGGTCATGAAGCAGTAATGTAAAACAAACAGCCAGTTGAAGCTACATAAGTTAATTTTAGAAACTGACAGAAGGCTTTCAGGAACAAAGAGCAGTGGAGTAGCAAAATGCTATTTTTATTATTATTTTTCTATCAGATATTTAGAATTAATTGGAGGTGATTCTACTCATAATATATAAAATTGCCGCCTTCCGCGTCTGTCTGTTTGTTCGTTTAGTTCTTCTAGAGTACCTATGCAATAGGTTTGGATGCGGTTTTATCAATTTTTTTTCCGGAAAGTTTAATTTTTTTAATTAGATGTTTTTAAATTTACTAGAGTAAAGTCATTTGTAAGTCGTTAAAATATTATTTTGATGAGGTATACCTACTTAGTAATGATTATTGATGGATTAAAACTTGAAAAAAGAGTAAGTAGAGTTGCTGTGTGAGTGAACAAGTAAGTGTTTAGAAGAAAAAGCGTTTTTCAAAGTAAACAACAAGTAAGATTGCAAAATTATTTATTACACTCATAAATCAAACTTAAAATCATTTATTTAGTAAAACAAGTAGGTAATTGTAAATGTCAAAGAAGCCACGCCATCAGTTCGCAAACCCTAAGTGGGAGACTTTGTAACTAAAAGAACCGGAAAGAAACTCGTCAAGGGCTGCTTTTCTCTCTCTGTACTGTGAGATTCAGAAAAATGTCATGAGACATGGCGCTTGTTTCGCTCGGTTTATAGAATTAATTGTTTCTTTCTATTGCCACTAACTTTATCCATTTTTCTCTATTTTCATAGTTTTGTAGAAAGCTGATAAAGAAATATAATTGAAATAGTTTACATTACGAATAAAAAAATATTATGATTGGCGACCCCATTCGTAAAAAAATTACTTTGTTCCGATTACGTCAAGAACCATTGCTTTTCATGTTTTATATTTTAAAATATTAAATTTTAAATAAGTGAACTATATTTCAAGCTAGTTTTTGGATAAATTAGATCGTATTATTTTTTACCTACCGGTGATACGTCATACCATCTTTTTTAACCCGAACTATGGAGTGATTTTTGCAATTTTTTATAGAGCACTTCGTCATTTTACTCTATTGACGGATCACGCGATACTAAAATGAAAAGTCAGCCACGGCTGCGTTTTGGCTGACTTTGGGATGTGCCACGAATGTCATTGTCATGCATTATCCTCAGGTATAGATGATCGAAGGTCAGATGCGATCTTAATACTCTAACTAACTTACTCATGATGAGTCATGAATTTCTCTAATACCAAGTAATATTTTTAAAAGAATCAGATTTATTGGCTTAACGCTCCACGAAATTGACAAGGTCACTGCCTGCTAGTGTGTAATAGGCTTAAGAGAAAGTTATTTTGTATAAATCTGGTATTAACCACAGTATGGATTCAACTACCAATCATTATGTTAAGGTGATTAGCATTGATTAATATTTTCTGAACATAATATTTATGGAGAAAATAATGTATATTTTAATTTTGACAATGTCTAAGCCCTTTTACGCACTAGCGATGAACCACGCGGATTTTTGGGGGGTTACTCAACTGCAAGTGCGTGAGATTACGAACAGTTGCATATTAAAATGGAAAAAGCGGCTAGCCGCGCGGCCAGCCGCCCCTTAGATCAACCGCCAGTGTGTACGAGGGCTAAGACAGTTTTATGATTTTAAGCTTGAAAAGTACACAAAAATCATGAAACTTACTGATTTCTTTAATATAGTCACAGAATTTCAATTAACTAGACAGTTTTGTTTACAATATTTTACAAATATGGTCATCATATCTTTATCTCAGGTATCGTAACCGATATAGTGTATGATAACAACATTTACATATATCAAATCAATCATTGACCTTTATAACATTTTTTGATATACCTATTACGTTTTAAATACTAAACCAGACTCTTGACAAAATTAAGAAATAAGGTAGATTAATTTACAGATTTTTTTTAATTCCCATTATCATTATGACAATGGTTTTTATTATTTATTATACTGATACACTTTGTAAATGTAATCAGGAATATTTATGACCATATAAAGGTGATTATTTGGTATACAATACTTTTTTTTTACTTTAAGCATTAGTTTTAGTTAGCACAAGGATTCATTCAAAATTAAAACTAATTTAAACATCACAGTCTATATTACCTTGTGGCCAACAGCTAATTGGTGGTGGAGACCTGATCATGTGTTCGTGGACCTCTTTCAGAGTTAAAGGATCATCTTCCACAAAGTCTAGAGCGGTGCTACCAAATTCCTGTGAAACAAACAACACAAAGTTATAGCAGGGCTCTGTCACTCTGCACGCGAATATGAAGCGCTCGGTGTCCTCCATACGTCAGAAAAGATAAAACCTACGCAATAGAAAGAGAGGCAACTACAAAGTAAATGTTTTGATGCGAAGTGCTGTGCGACCTGAATTGCACTTTATTGTGTCGGCGCAAGTGTCGCAATTTATTTGAACGATTTTGCAGAGTGCAGCTTCTGTACATTAGTACTATTTATCTATTATGTGGTTATAGTATGTTTACCTTTACTTGTCCTATTTAATAAACAGTTTTTGACAGAATTGTCATACATCTTTTAAACTTAAATCATTACAAAAAAATAAGTTAGTAACTTTATCAATCAACGAAATGAGTGGTGCCGAGGTCATCATGCCGCCTACCACGCAAAAGGTCCTGGTTTCAATTCCCGGCCGGGCAGAAATTTAAATGATGAATTTTAATTTCTGTGACAGGTCTGGATGTTACTATGTATAATAAGTATATATTTAAAAAGTATATAAGTAGTATATCAGTTGTCTAGCACCCATATTACAAGCTTTGCTTAGTTTGGGGCTAGATGGCGCTGTGTGAAATTGTCCAAACAATTATTTATTTTATTTATTTATCAAATTGTTATTAATTAACAACTAATTATTAATTATTAACAATGAAAACTATATTTTGCTGTGTATAAAAGATTATTTCAATAAAGAGTTGGGGTGAAGATTGTTGACCAAATAAGACAAGAAAGGATAAACAAAGCCAGTAAGTTGAAACTTGAGTTTCAGAATTTCGTTTACATTGAAAGAGATTTGAATTAATTTAACAATGTTAATGTTTTCTTTTATAAGCAGGGTTTGGGGCTCTGCAAGAATGCCGTGTAAAATGTGCTCGAAAATTTAGAGAAATCCACTTACTTGTGACATTAAAATAGTATCGTCCGATTCACAATCGTTGGCATGACTTTCTATCAAGCTCTCCCGGCTCGCCATCACTTGCTGTAAATCAAAATTATGTACAAACTATATACCTACTTATTCACTCATTTATCTTCTTAATTTGGTATCATAATTTACGAAATTTATTTTTTGAATAGTAACTATAGTTCCCTTTCTTTTCAGAGCTTCATGAATATTACAAGTATTGGTAATTAACTTTTTACTAAATTACCCTGCAGTATACATTAAAAAATGGCATGAAATCAGACAGGAAATAGTTTCAAATGCGTAACACTACGCCACAATGCGCACTTACGTAAGGGGGACTATTATAGCAAACCACACATTACTTGTAAGTAAGGGTTGTCCTGTCTCGACATCCTGAGGGCCTCCATATCCTGTGCAATGTTTCTGGTCCTGCCAGGAGTCAGTAGAACCGCCGAAGAGTCTACCGCTGACGGAGCTAAAACTGTAAATCACAAAAACAACACATCACATTTTCATACAATTCTGGAATCTTAGCACAAAAATAATTTTGATAAAACAGCTCGTACTGGATAAAGTATCGTTACTGCCTTCCATTTTCTCACAAATTTCCGCTCCTATTAGGTAACCTCGTCAATCAAAACCACAATCCATGGAAAAACCAAGGAAAAACCTTTCTTGAAAGGCGAATAATTAGAAGTATGCTATTCTTGCGTGAACATGGAGCGAAGCACGTTAAACATGAAGAAATAAAAGTTTATTCCTTTTGCTGAATTTTCTTTTATCTCACTGTTTTCTACATTTTCTATGATGAAATTTGTGATATAAAAATATTCAATTGGTTCACAATCACAACTGACTGATGATGGATGATCAACTTTGGTCTTTGACAGACAAACACAGACAAGAGAGACAGTTTTTTCTTATTTAGAGGTCAATGGAATAGAGAGTGAGTTTTTTGGCGCTATTTGTCAAGTTCGGTTTGGTGTCTATTTTAATTATTTGCAAATTGATTCATAGTGGATAACTGTGTCTTAAAATTGGTGCAGTTTTGTGGTACAAGTGTCTACGCAACTGAACAATATGTGGGATAATTGAAATAGGCGCGATCTTGGTTGTGTGAAGCCGAGACTTTTAGTGTAGTAGTGGCTACCTCCACAGAACAAAGAAAAATTTTTTCCCCCCAGTAGAAGTCGCAAGTAGGCGGGACCCGTGTAACCTCAAGTGAGCGTAGCTCCGCATATTTCTGAATTTTGCTACGTCAGTCGTGTGAGCGAACGCCAAGCAAAAACATCTTCAAATTGCATTGTTGCCTAGTATCACTAAGAAATGTCAGGATTTCACCGAATTATTAAAAAGAGTTTAACGAATATTTGATCTGAAACTATTAGGATAAGTTAAGTGAAAATATCAACCAACCTGGTCTCCCTTATCTCGTTAAATTTTCTTAAAGTACTTTATGTCAGAACAAATAAGGTGGTAAAACGCATTATTAAAATTTGCCTGCGCCATCTAGCGGCTGAGTAGCAGCGTTATAAATATACGTATTATTTAATTTGGCACCAAGTGCTATGATAATACGATTGAATCTAAATAAATAAACTTTGTGATATATGACCTTTTGGATATTATACATTTTTAATTTTTATCCAATTACGTGTTCACAAAGTATGTGTGCGTAGCACGTAACTATTAAATGGGGGGCCTGGCTTCGATTTTTAATGTGTTAGTTTGGTTACACTGGTTTTCATACTAAATTGAGCTCATACTACTTCTAACTACTTCTATGTTCTGTGGCTACCTCGGCCGAACTCTTACCGAGTAAACTGTCTTGATATACTTGGTGCCAAATGCTCCAAGCAGCATTGGAATGCAATGCACCCACATTCTAATGTAAACTGAAACAATCTACCACTGAACTATTCAACACTTGACACTGGCAAAAATTACTTCCAAGAGAAAAGTAGATTGCCAAAACAAAAATAAGAAGAAGGAATAGAGAGTATCAAAAGCAAACGAATGGGGTTGGCAACGCGAAGCTTTGTTAACACTGACAAGAAAAAAAAATTTCTTTTATTTAACTGGACAGGCTGTTTGTATGATTTGCACTGACATGAAAAAAATATTTTTTATTTAACTGGGCAGGCTGTCTGTATGATTTGACAGCAAAGTTCTTGTGCCTATTTGAAACGCCACTAGCGTGCGTCTAAAGAACTAATTTTGCCGTACAATACAATATGAAAATGGTTGTTCTGTGAGTCGAATCTTATCTCGATGTTGGTCATGCTACGCGTGCAGGGGCCCTACCGCCCAAGTGTCGTCGACTTCGCCGTCGGCTTCATTTGACAGATGGTTGTAATACATTGCTACTTTTCTTTGGTAAGTTTTTATTTGTACCAAAAAGAAATAGCAATGTATCTCATCCATCTGTCAAATGAAGCCGACGGCGAAGTCGACGACACTTGGGCGGTAGGGCCCCTGGTCAATGGTTTCATCGGTTATTACAGGGTGCACACTAAACTTAAGAATCGCCTAAGTCTTTTCTTATGTACAACTCGACCAAGATAACTAGGCAAATGACAGCTACATGACGCCTAAGTTTATGACGCCGTTTTAATTTGGTCGAGCAACCAATAGCGCACGTCCCTCTCCCGCCTCCCCGCGTACCTCACCGCAATGCATGCCCAAAATACGCGTTCCGCACAATCCCCAGCCGATTTCAAGATATAGGCCTCGTACTGTACCTATGGCGTTTATGTTGGTACCCCGTATAAACTGATTTATCAAATAGGCCGATTAGGCCGCGGCCTATGCCTAGGGGCGGCAAGGACCTAGGGGGGCGGCAGACCTAACGCCATTCACCCGCCCGCTTGAGGGGCAGCTGGTACTACTCAGCCTAGGGGGGCCAAAACTGTAAATCCGGCACTGAAACGCACTCTCAATACTGTGATCCATCGCCTTAGAGTAAATTTTTAAAATGGAAAGTAATTTGTATGGAACGTTCAATATTTTACTTTCCATGGCTAAAATGTACTTTATTGCGATGGATTACAGTATTTACCATGCGTTATCATGCTTTATCACATGGCGATGGCTACACGCGTTGTGATCTTGTGATCCATCAGGGGCCTTTTTCATTCAAGATTAGTACAATAATTTACCATTGTTGTTATTGGGGTAGAATTGTTTCTTATTAATTAAAAAACATAATTATACCCCAATAAACTATTTGTATGGTTAATAACTGTACTTTTTCATTATTTTATGAAATAGATTCCTGATTAAATACTGATAGATCACAGTATTTACCACGCGTGTAGTCATCGTCGCCTATCATTTTCAGATTCAGCTTCATTGTGCGCTTTTATAATTCTCAACGGCCCGGCACGGCACCGCCCGACAGCCGTCCAACGGCACAACAGGGAAGTGAAATGTATGGAATCATATGGAGACGCTTTTATATTTCCTCAACGGCACCGGCAAACCATGCCGGGCCGTGCCGGCCAAATCCTGCGCTGCCGTCGAACTCTAAAGAGCTTATTAGATCATCCTGAATATCGGATCCGATATGAAGTCTGTCCTAAATTCAGAGAAGTGTAATTGCATTCAGGAAGGTAGTGTCCGATTTAGGATCCTAGTTAGGATAGAAATGGTCTCCGACGTAACGGATGCTACATCGGAAGCAATTAGGACAGTGTAATCGCATTCAGGACGCTCGGCTCTCCGATACAGTAGTACCACAGTATTTAGTCATACAGTCAGTCAACGCCTTTTATATTGACGAAAAAAAGCCGCCGTTCGTCTAGACAGTTGGCGCAACGACTAAAAGTGTCAGGGCTGTCACTATGTGATTTGCTTTTTTGAATTTCAAAAAAATAAAGATATGGATTGGGTACTTGAAAATTCAATTTCAATGGAACCAATTATATCCTTAAAGATATTTTTTTTTAATCTGTTTACAAATTACAGAATTCTGTGGTAAGTAGGTAGGTAACAAACACTAAAAAATTATGCAACTTGGGGCCCTATTTTTGAATCCCTCTTTTCTACTGATTTTCGTTTGACATCTCATTGTATTGAGTCATAATATGTTGAACGAAAATCAGTCGAAAAGAGCGCTCGACGCTAGTCGAGCGATTCAAAAATAGGTCCCCTGAACATCCTTTTTTTGGTGTTGGTTATTTATAATCAACATATATTTATACTATACCAAATATATAACCGTACGGCGGCGTACGGAACTAAATACTTTTTAGGCTGTGGTAGGTAGCACAGTCGCCCGACTCATGTACTTATGTCTCAAAACAATCTCAAACCACTTTGAGTAACAACTGTATGATCGTTAAGCTGTGATATCGGATACGTTATTCAGGATGGTCTAATTGGCGACTGAATTTCTCGTCCTAAATCGGACTCTGAATTCCGGATCCGTTATTCAGGAAGGTGTAATAAGCTCTTTACGATGTAGTGCGTAGCTACAAGGATTCATATGTGTGAGTGTGAGTCCAGAGCAAAGAGTATACAGCGTGTATAAATAAAGGGCACACACAACCAGTATATTAGCGTAATATCGTTAATGTGTTGTTGTTGGTATGCCATGTACCTATGTATACGTAGTATCTCTTACTAGTCTGTGCTATGTATGATTGTGGAAACAAACAACATCAAAATCAACAAATAGGTAATATTCCGACAAACAGTTATTTCGATACTGATCGGAAAGATATCTAGGTACTTACAGTGGTGGGAACACCGTTAATAGGGGACTTACCAAAGTTAAATATTGTTACCTATCTCAACAAATCATTACCTAGATATTACTTAAGTAGGTAGTTACCTACTTAATTAAATAATGTGTTGTGTAGATAGGTGTTTAAAACCTATCTTGGTAAGTAGGTACGTAATGAAAACCAGCTACATATTGGTAATATATTCTTTGATTTTTAAAAGATTTATTTATCATTTAAGTAAGTACCTACTACCTACCTACATTGTAATATAATCATTAAACAACGTGTAACAAAAAGGGGGTATCAACCCGAGAGGAGGTCAATGTACTCGTGAAACTTCCAACAGAAAAAAAATTTTTTTGAATGTTCCTCCCTTAGAGAAGGGAAGTAAGGGGAGCAGGCATACCTACGAAAAAAGCGTGCATACCTACTTCATTGTTCTCCATTGTAATGGAACAAAACATGGCGGCTTAGCTTAGTGTACTTACACCTTATGTTAACAGCATAGAGTTGAAATTGTAACATGTGACAGGAAACAAATATGGCGGACACGGCACGCGCCTGACGTCACGAATGCTTTGTTATTGCAGTTTATGCCTGCTCCCCTTACTTCCCTTCTCTAAGGTTCCTCCCTTTATAAAATGTTGGCGGCAAATTCAAATTTTCTATGGAGAGTCCAAAATTGTATTTTTGATTTGAAATCTTTTTCTGTTGGAAGTGTTCACATTCACGAGTACATTGACTTTCTTTCGAGTTGATACCTCCTTCTTTCTGTTACACGTTGTATAATTGGTAAACTATTATTTTATGAAATAATTATAAAGATAACAAATATCTAGAGAGAGAAGGTCAACTTTTATTCTTTATATTATTCTTAAGTAAAAAGTAGATACCACGACACTACTGTACAATGTACAAATAGTAACTTCTTCGCTATGAGTGTTCTGTGTTGAACATCCAACGGCCGGCAACGGCAGCAATTATAAAAGCGTCTTTCGGTGTCGCCGCTGCCGTGCCGAGCCGTGCCGTGCCGGGCCGTGCCGTGCCGGGCCATCGAGAATTATAAAAGCGCACATTGTATTGTGGTCTGTGATTTTCAGTTTGACATTCTTTGATTGATGACATTGACAAGACAAGTTTTGTATGTTTTGATTTTGAGTGTCCGTTTGTTTCAACTTTCTTTGAAAATAATTAAAAGAACCAAAATAAGATTTTAAAAATGATGTGAAATCATTAATTAGTGTTTTGGTACCAATTGCGGATATAAATACGATTATAATGCGTCGCACGTATCGATCAAAAAGAGAAAGTGTGAATGCACTGGACCACAGGGATGTTATCCAGAATTTAGACGAAAAAGCTTCGGTATTCGATGCATTTTACATACAGAAGATTAAACAAACGAAAAGGGAACTATCATGTATCGGTTCCACGAACCCTTACACTGCTTCTAGTAACAAAGTGCGGAAAAGAAAATATGTGAAACGGCTTGTGAAGGATGTGGAACCGTCATCTAATTCTTTACGAGAATCTTTTACTCAATCGGCATTTTTGACGCCTGATAAGTCTATAAGAGTGAATAAAGCACAAGATTTGTTTGACCAGCTTTTGAATTCGTCCGCGCAGAGACAGACTGCGTCTCCAGTTAACAGCAGACAACATTTAACCAAAGTTCCATCTGGAGTGTAAGTCTTGATTATAACATTTGAATACAATACATATTATTCAAAATAGGTACCTTAATAGAGGTTTTTTATGTATACCATGATGATTATAATTCATACTGTATAATACCTCCTTACTTATTTTAATATTAATTCCTGAACACCGACCTGGCCCCATGAGGCGGGCTAAAAATAGCTTAAGCCATTCTGTCAACGCCGGCTCGGCCGTTAACTTGTTCATGTGTTCATCTTTTGTCTCTTTTCTTCTCTGGTGCTAATTATTTTTAAGAGGGTAACGCAGGCGAAGCAGTTGGCAGAATGGTAGTACTAAATAATATATGTTGCTCATATTTTAGGGGAGGAAAAACATATAATAGAAAGAAGCTTTCAAAAGTTAAGGAATTTAATTGCTCCAGCAGTGACAGTTATGGTAAGTAATAGTGATATGTGTTTCAAATCTAAAAGCTAACTTAACACCGCAACGATAATATATTTTGTTTCAGTAATTATAATTTTTAGTCATCAATAAATACATTACGAGGCAAACATCTTGAAATCAGGTGGGAATTATACAGAACCCATATTTTTGGTATGCATAGTGGTGAGGTACACGTGTAGCGGGAGAGGGGAGCGTGCTATTGGTCGCTCACAAGTGTACATGTGCGGACTTATCCCCACTCCGTCAAAAAAGTGTCGAGATGTTTGCCTCATACTGTATTGGTCTTATTGGACTTATCAAAACACTTTATTTACAGATTCCGATAAAGAAAACTCTAATGATTCCTCTCATGATGTTACTGACATTAGGACACACGAGTTAATTATAGAAAAGCAAAAAAGGATCAATCCCAAACATCTGGATGAGTCCATTAATAATATAGTTAAAAACATATCAATTCTGAATCATATAAGACGCTCTAGAGTCTCCAACAGTTCTTTAGAAAAAAGTGGTTTTAAATTTCAAGATCACAGACTAACTACCAATTTCACATCACCACATTCATCAAAATCACCATTGTGTAGTACTCCATTCAAAGAAAAGTATAGGAGTCAATCTATTTATAAATTCTCACCAATTGGCATAGATAAAAATGAAGCTAGTCCAAACTATGTAACAATTGTTGAGGGAAGTCACAATAATGATAGTGTTATAGTTCTTGATGAAAAGAAAAAATCTTTAGGCACCGTTGAGGATGTTACACCACCTTCACCAATAATTCATTTGTCTGTAGACAAAAGTAATAAAAGTAGTAAGACTGCTACTAAACTGGATATAGAATCACCATCACCAAAAAAAGAGGCAATAGTAACAAATCCAAAAGATTCAATAGATAATAAAAATGAGGAATTAGTTAGTGTTGAAATAAGTCCTTTTAAAGGATTTTCAAATCCCCAAATGTTAGATAATTCAACTGTTAATTTAGCTGAAGAATCATTTTTACATACTAGGTGCAATGAATCAGAGAAAGTTATACACGCAACTTTCACTGAAAATGATGAAAACCAACTATTTTCACCAAAAAATATTGATACCTCATCCCTAACAAGAAATGAAATTAACAATGACACAGTTATTTCTTCTAGTAGTGAAAACTCTGAGGATTATGACACCTGTAATAGTGATGAATCCTCACAATATGGAGCTTTGAATGATTTAAGAGTTCCAGTAGTAAATATAGAAAGATTAGATAATTCACTATTCATGAAGTATTATGTTAAGCAGTTAAATGATTATGAAGAAAAAGAAGAAGGTAGCGATATAGAAAGTGATGATTATGCAAGTTTTGATGATGTTGATTCATTTCAAAACTCAAATGATTCCAACAGTTCCAAAGATGATGATAAAGCTTTATTTGAAGAAAGCATTGATAATGCAGAGAATACTTGCCAAAAACATTTAGAAGAAAATTACAATACCCATGACCATGATATATCTAAAGATTCAGATGAAATGGATTTAGACAATGTTGAAGAAGAAGACATAAATACTATTGATTCTAATGAAGATAGTATTTCATCAAATAATATTGACTCCACTAGAAATGAGGAAGAAGAGAGATGCTTTAATTTTGTTACCACAAGAAGACGTAATGAAGTTACAAATAATTCAATAATATTAAGTTTTGACAATTCTATTAATAGCACAAGCAGTATTGATTGTGATAAAACTGTATTTAGTAATAATGAAATAAAACTTAAGGCAGATATAAGTCCTAGGTTAGCTGTGGGAAATGAGGCTAAAGTCACAAATAAGGAGATAAATGTAGAGTATCAGAACATAGATGAAACTAGATTTCAGAAAGATTCTCTTAAACCGAAGGATACAGACTATGATAATTTGAAAGAAGTCACAAATGGTTCTAATATACAAACAGACAATGTTACAAGTTGTTCTAGAATAAGCAAATTA
Organism: Agriphila geniculea; assembly: GCA_943789525.1. NCBI lineage: Eukaryota > Metazoa > Arthropoda > Insecta > Lepidoptera > Crambidae > Agriphila > Agriphila geniculea. Next base: position 4,211,709 of record OX038881.1, read on the forward strand.
GATAGCAGTGGTCAAGAAGTTAAACCTATAGTATTACAGCCTGGTAAAAAGTGGGAAAGATCCTTGAGTATTTACAGAAGAATGACCATGATGACTGATAATTTTGACCACTCGATTTTGGAAGAAGAACAAATGCAAAACAAAGGCAGAAATTATAGGCAGAGTGTTATCAGTACAATGGAGTTGCAGGACTTCAGGGGTAAATATTTTTGGAATTCCTATGGCTGTTATTCTAATACAGTCTCTTTTGATATGAATGCAATTTAAATGTCTATGGGAATTGGCATATTTCAAATCACATAATGTCACTTCCACCTAAAGTTTTAGTGTAATGTCAGGTTTGAATTTTCTTTTTAGATAATTACTTTATTTTCTTACAACTGAATAATATTTTTATTTTTCAGGTTCAGTACACAATGACTCAATTATTAGTCGCAGAAGTACATTCGTATCTAAACCTAATAGATCAACTATTCGCATTGTAAAAGTATGCATATAAACTATATAATTTCAATTTATTATGAATTTAGTTATTTCTTTGCCTGCAAATAATTTAACCGATTTGTTTTTAGGAACCCAACAGTTCAAGGCTTAGTTTATGCACTAGTCATGTGTCACAAGATTTAATAGGTAAGTTAAATAAATTAAAAATAGATTGAAATCATTTTATCTACACACATACTTTAAATCCTCTACACCGTCATTTTGTAGTCATTTTAATTAACTTAAGGGAGTGTTCTACCATTGTAACTAAACATTTTTGCCTAAGAAGCATGGGTCGAAAAACGTCAAAAAATGTTGTTTCTCCCATACTAACTAGTCGGGTATTTTGACCCATGTTTCTTTAGCAAATATGTTTAGTTTCATTGGTAGAACACTTTCTTTAGTTAATTAAAATGACTACAAAAAAGGTTCGGAAACAGTTGCTTACTGTCAACATTATAACAACCAGTTTCATAGTAACCACAATATCCGAGCGAGAGCATGTCGCACTCGCACTCCCCGCGCCCACGCCCGATGGAGTTACAATGGATGATCATATTAAAAGCGCGAGCGACGGGCACATGGGCCCAACCAGCCCTCGCTGATATTGTGGTTACTATGACACAGGTTATTTAATGTTGGCTATAAGCTACTGTTTAAAACCGATTTATAGAGGATTCATAACATGAGTGTAGTGTAGATAAGGTCTTGTATGCAACTGTACATAATTATGTATTAAAACACTCATGTGATACTATTATCACACTTATTAATACCCCTTATTATAGTATAGTTGCATAATTAACTACAATAAACTTTTAAACTGATAAAAAATTATAAATATGTGTTATGTACTTGGAAAAAATAAGATTCTACTAATTTGTACAAAATAAATGGGCTGGCAACATTATACCAATAAAAAAAAGTAAGTTTCTTTTTTTACTAATCTGTGTCTGTGCTTTTCGTTCGTCGATTTCGCGGAAGAAGACGCGTTGTCGGGTCTTTGTCCATATTTTTATTTTATTTTTATTTAAGAATCGCGTGGTATTACACAACGTGTAGTGTATATTATTGCTATTATTGACGAATAGTAGCAGTGCGGACTTTATATTTGTGTGAAATATTGTGATAATCGATTTGACTGCCATTCTTTATCCCTAACGGGATAATAGCTTGGTTCTGCCCCTTTGTTCCACAAAAAGTGTCTAAAGCCAAGTGCATGCATCTTTCCCTGCAATACACAGGTTAGTCAATATTTTATAGAACTCGGCACATTTTAGAAATCATTAACGTGATTTCCAAGTGTACCGTCTCCTACGTAACAGAATTACGCGTAGGGAAAGTTAGTCATTCACTTCCTTGTGTGTCATGGTTGCGTTCGCTGACGCCGTGCCGTTGATTTCAGGATTTCTGTCCGAAGATTGTGATGATACGCTTGTCGAACTATCAAAACTATCGATCGCCGACTCGGTACACGAAGTTACTGTTCTAGAGAACTTCCATGATACTAACCGTGTCACCACTGCTAGAGATTACGTGTTACGTCGATGCAATCAGACAGACGCGATTCACTTCGATGAATGCTATCCAGAAACGTGAGTGTTTTTTGTTTTTGTAGTACCTTCAAGTATTTTTTTTTATGACCTTGCTCTCAAAATCTAAAAATGTACCTATAATGTAGGCCAAGCTCTTGGACTGTGTTATTGTTCATAACATCTGCATGGTATTTATTTTAGAGTACAAAATATATCAGTAACATTTATAACTAAAGTGTTTGTCTCTTGTGTTATGCCTACAAGTTTTCATGATAACTTTGAAGGTGATGTAGATTTTGTCTCATAAATTGTTGTCATAGGGTCCTGAAAAATTGTCGCAAGATCGGTGAGGGAGTCTATGGCGAAGTGTTTTTGTGGAGAGCTCGAGATGGCCGTGCGCGTGTGATGAAGATAGTACCCATCGCAGGCTCCACTAAAGTCAATGGCGAACACCAAAAGGACTTCCATGAGATTATCTCAGAGATTGTGATTGCTATGTGAGTAGCTATATTGTTTAGTATGACTGTATTTTTACTTATGAGTTTTTATTTAGTTTCACCTGTACAGTGTCCGTCCGTCTGTAATCAAATCAAATGACATTCAAAAGCTTTTAAAAGCGTAGATACCATACCATATCTAGTAGTTATCAAAATTTTTACTAGATGTCACGAATAAAATGTTATTTTTTTAATAAGGCTTGTTTATTTTAATTATCTGATTAAAATTTATTTCATTATTTTAAAAGATCTATTTTGGATTGTTGAATTAATTGGATGGAAAAAATGAAAATGAAAATGCAGATGCTGCAGATTTATAAAACTCATTAATATATATTTCTTATAATTTTAAATAATTTATTAGAAAAAAATTGTCTCATCACATTTCTAGTATACAGGGTCATTCTGTATTCACCATTCAAATTTTAAGGATGTGTTCAGTCCATGAAACTGACAGCTTTCTCTAAGGAACATAGGGTCAAATATGTAAAAAAAAAACGACTATCCATACAAATCAAAGAGATCACATTATCAGTTTAGTATGGGATGACAAACAATTTTTTGCGAAATTCGACACATGTTTCTTGGAGAAAGTTATTTAGTTTCATGGACTAAACACATCCTTAAAATTTGGATGATGTATATAAAATGACCCTGTATAAAGTACATTATTTAGTATTACATAAAAATAGTGTGAATACTGAATACTTAAACCTCAATATTTTTTTATATTTTTTATTAATACCCTTGTTACACTAGTTTGCTAGTGCTATAACCATTAATATATTTTTAGGGAATTGAGCGCACTGCGCACACCTATAGATGAAATTCAGCGTGACTTTGATGAAGGGAAGACAGTTGATGCCTTGGATTTACATTCTGTAGAGAATGCAACTGATGTTTTTAATGAGGTAAGATTACAGTGCTGTTCTTACAACAGAGGCTATTCTATTCTATACTCATCCTCTAGTGAGAGTTTCCTTTCTGTATGGTAGTACCTACTTATATCTATTCTGTGACTATACTTCAAAATGTGAACACCAAGCCAAAAAGCCTCAGTGTGGTGTGATTTCACGTCAAAGTAAACAATGTTACAGTTAGTTTACTTCTTACTTGTGCTAGGGTTCCGCTCAAAAACAATCAATAAGGGTTCAGTAAACAAAAGAATTCGAGAACCGCTGCTCTAATACTACATTATCATATCAGCTGCTTGACATCCACTGCTGGATATAGACATAAACTTAAGTCTGATAGTCTTAAGACCTGCAGGGCCAATTATCGGCTTTGAGTAGTATGCCTATGGTTCCACTCCTTTTTATGTATAAAAAACAACTACCTGCAATCTTTGAGACCAAAAATTCTTTTGTTGAATATAAAAAAGAGGGAGGGCTTTTACCTGCTTTTTCTTGTTAATAAAATCTCTGCATAGACATAATTTATCATACTTATCACTTTTTTTGCATGTATCATATTAACTTCTCTTGAAAATTGCACATCAGATTTTTTGATATAAATTAAAATACCTACCTACTTATTTTTTTATGTAGACCAAAAGGGCAAATGATTTTTTTGTTACCAGTGATATTATATAGTTTTGTTATCAGGGCAATGTTAAAAATGTTTTTAAATATTTTATAGTACTATCCCCGCCAATTGGTAATGCGCCTGGCAGTCTTGTTTTTAACCTCAAAAAGAAAAAAACAATTGTAATTTTTTTTATACTTAGACCCTATCTTATGAAAATAATAATTCAATCAATTAATATATTATATTTACCTATTAGAATTTTCTTGTTTCATGTCATTTTTAGTTGCGGATGACGTTAACATGTATGTAATGTGACAAGGTTCCTGCGCATTAGCAATTGGCGGGGATATATTAGTCTATTATTGATGGCGTATGTAATTAAATTAGTATACTAATAAACCCCAAGACAATAATTTGACCACATAAATCCTCATTTTCAGTTTCCTGTATTGTAATTACAACAAAGCATGTGACATTAGTAAAATGCGATGCGACCTACTTTACCCATGCAGTGTTATTACGAAACTAATATTGATGACAAATGCTTTTCTCTAATTCTTGGTAATGACTAAAGTCCAATTGAATGAGTCAATATAAAGATATTCTTTTGCCATAAAAAATGTATGCATAGGTATACCTATGAATCACTCTTTCATAATTAGACAAGGATAGAGCATTTGCTGTGGTTATAATAATTACTGTTTTGATAAGCCAACTGGGACAGTCTTTTATCAGTTATCACTGAATAGTGTTATCCTTGTTGATATTCTTAAATTGTTGTTATTTATTTTACATTTTGTTTTATGTATGAATTTCTAGTTATACTAAAAGACTAGAAACCTCATCTTTATTTGATTGATGAATGATTTTGTGTCAAGAGTTATCTATGTTTGCAAGGGGTACAGATTAGCTTCCTATCGGCTGGCAACACATTTATTATATTCATCTTCGGAAGGGGGAGGTCAAAAGGTTAATGACCTTGCAGAGTAAAAATAGGCTAAAATATCTTATATTTTAAAATCCAAAGAGGCAAAGAGGTTTTAACTAAAAGATACTAAAATTAATGAAGTTGGGGAAAAAGAGTTGAGTGTGTGGTAGTTATAGTTGTGAATTTTGAATGGTAAATACTAAATAGTGACAAATATAATTCGTGTTATGTTATGTCGTTAATGGCAATTTTGTGTTACGCACGGTTTGGGATCAAGGCCGTAGGGTTTCTATATCACCACCATTCAATAACAACAGGTTAAAATATTGTGCGTGACCATAAAATGACCTCTAACTTTCTATTGTGATTTGGAACTTAGATTGGTCACATGCTACAAAGTTCTGCTAGCTTTAAATAAAACCGGTCAAGAGCGAGTCGGACTCGCGCGCCGAGGGTTCCGTACCATCATAATTGCACCATTAAACCACACTGCAGAGTAGAATAATAAAATTAGTATTGCAGTTTTAGGTCAGCGCCATCTCTTGACCGATAGTGGACCTAATGTTAACTTTTTCGGAGATAAGGGGGGGGGGACGGTATTTTTTTACATTTTTCATCATAATAAGTCAAAAACTATGCAGTCTAGAAAAAATGATTGAAAACGTGCAAACGGCGCTCTTTCATATGATACCCCACATGCTCTAGTAGCCCCACTTCAAATTTTTAAGACCCCTTTTCCTTTATTTACCCCTTTATTTATTTCTTATTTGCAAAATAGTTGGGCAAATGTCATCTTAAACTATTCCAAATTTCAAGTTGATACCATTACTAGTTCTCGAGATATCCAGCTGTGACAGACAGACAGACAGACTGAATCACACCATAAGGGTTCCTTTTTTACCATTTTGGTACGGAACCCTAAAAACAAATAGCAAAACACTTTCAATTTGACTAGTAATTTATTTTATTATCACTACAAAATGCTTCAATTCAATGTTTGTCTCTTTGGAAGTAAGATATTAGTAAAATTCAACCCTGAAAGTCTCATTATTTATTAAAAATCTTAAAACATGTACATACGCACGACAGCACGCTAAGTTAAACAGTTTAACTACGAAAACAGCTCTTATTACTTACGACATAGACAGTCAAGGTCAACATGTATAGTCTGACATGACGTGCTGTTGACTGTACATATAACCCATATTTATTTGGTAACAATATATTTAAATTTGTAAATATTGCTACTTATTTCTGTTAAAGCTGATAAGTTTCTTGAGCCTTTAGCAGTGGTGCAACGGTGCACCACTGCTAAAGGCTCAAGAAACTTGGGTTCGTTCACGGGAACGTGGGTGCACGAGGAAATAGTCTGATAGTAGTCGTTGTTGCTTGCTGAGGAGTCGAAGGACAGAAGTGAAAGACTCGGAGTCCGTTTGTAGAATGTATATTTTTGTAAAAAACCTTAGCCTATAAATACAAAAAGGGTAACTTACAACAAGTGGTATAGTGCAAGACGTACATTGACCAATAGGAAAAACTTACTAACTATAACTTACACCTAAACATATTTACACGTGCCGTCAAAACAAACGATAGGATTGGTCGACACAACTCGACGAACTTTTATGAGTTCGCACTAGCTGCGATTTTCAAGTCTTTTTCGTGTGCTCCCACAAGCCCGTTCCTCTTGTCAGTTAAGAAAGTCTAGAATGGGTGGTAGGAAAATATAGACGATTGAAAAGTGCTTAATTATTAAGTTTATTTGAATAACAACATTTTGACTTTGACCATATATTCTTAAACAGGTGTTAGCAGTGAAGTGTGTATACGGCACGTACCCATCCCGTCTCCTAGACCTCTGGGAACTGTACGACGAGTGCAACGGCTCTGAGAACGACAACCCAGCGATCCTGCCCGTAGACCAGCAGTACATAGTGCTGGAGTTGGCCAACGCTGGACAAGACCTTGAGAGCTTCGAGTTCAACAACGCTGAGCAGGCGCATGCGTTGTTCTTGCAGGTCAGTTCTATTGGCATTCGACACTTCATTCAACTAAAAAAAATTTTTATTATTTAAAGTTAAACAATAGCACTGGGCACATAGACAGTGTCATTCACGAAATACTACAAATATATTTGGACCGTCGGCCAACCAGGGTCATTTTCGATCTATCGCATATTAGCATTAGACCAAATTCGCAAGATAGCCATTAGCTTGGTGTTATCAAATATCATTATCTGAGTTACGAAGTAGGAGGCTTCTGGATATGCCACCCTCCCCTTATGTTTCTATCCTGGCCGCGCGTATGCTTCCTGAAAACTAACCAAGCCGATGTCTAACATGTTTGTAATGATGCCATCTATGACCCTGTTCAACATTTATATCAATATTTGATCGATTATTTTTTGCTATTGGAGATCATTGTATGGAAGGCGATATGTTCAGGGTGGCACATCTTCCAGAAGCTTCCTACCTCGCAACCCAGACGACAATATTTGATAACACCGAACTAATGCCTATCTTATCAATGTGGTCTGGTCCCAATATGTGGTAGATTGAAAATGAGCTCCTTGGCCGACAGTCCAATTGCATTTAATGAGATAATTTGGCTCATCTTTCCATTAGTTGGCATCGAGTTTTGAGTTCATATTTTTTATGTAAAGGAACACGCATACCAAATTTTATGGTTAGGAACCAATTAATACGCGAGAAATAAATATATTTCTCAATATTGAGAATTTTTAGATTAAAAATGTCTATTCTACAATAATTTTGACAAGTGCTGTCATTTTTGACATTTAATTGCTTTACCCCCACTGACATGAAAATTTTTTTTTGTGTTTACCCCCTGTATGTCCCGAATATAGGTTAGAAATATAAGGCGAGCGCAACAGACAATTTTACTTTGATAACATTGTTCAGAGTGAACAATTGTCGTTTGTTGTCGGGACACGCTAAAATATATTGTGTGAAAGCTAAAAATTCTGAGAAACCACGTTATGTTTAAATCAGTATCATCTATTAGCCTATAGTAGCGAGCCAGTGCTACTGTTTCACCTTAATCTGTATGTGTCTGTATTTGTTTTCGTTCGTCGATTTTTTCAGATGTGTCAGAACCATGGGCTATGTTTTAGGTTTAAATGAGGTCCTTTGCAAGTAATTGTGATTGTCTTCAAAAATGTGTCTGTATTTTCAAATAACTGCTTGGTATAGACATAACAAAAAACATAGCACATGGATCTGAAAAAATCATCCATTTTACATTATTTTCAAGTGTGTCAATGTTGATTTTGTGATTGTTTTGCATTAGAATCAATTTGCGTGAAGAAAATGGTGACGTCATCGTAGTGTATAAAAATAATACTTAAGTAATCATGACGTCGCTTCTGACCCTGATGACGCTCACCAATCAGGAAATTATACTTTTTTTGCAATCTGTCGGCGCACAACAATGACGTCACAACTTTTTGACGCGAATGGACGCGCGTATAGTAAGTTATTTTGTTAATGTTTTGAAATTGAGATGCATTATGGTTTTACTTTTTATAGCTTACCAGCAAACATTTTAAGTTTTTGCAAGAACTATAATTAGAAAAGTCATGTTTGCTTTTAGTGAAAAATCATTTTCACAAATAAATTTCAAAATGTTTATGAATACTGTGTTTGATGAATTGCTTTAAATACCTATTAATCATAGCAGGAAGAATCATAGGCAAAACCCAGGTGCAGAAATGTTTAAATTCATGTTTACGTAAATGAAGCATTGATGGAGCAATTTCTAAATGTGACAAAAGTTGTTCAGAAATATTACCAACCTATTTTCCTCCACAACACATTTCGTATTTGAAATAATGAAATACAAAGTGATTTCATTCATTTTTAAATTTGAGATTTTATCATTCAAAATGCTTTTTTTAAACAATACTAAATAATATACTAGAAAAATTTCTAGTGACACGGTAGTTCAGTTGGAAGAGTATTGGACCGGACTTCCAAAGGTCGCGGGTTCTATTCCCGCTTGAGGATATGATCTGGCGACGAGTCGATTCTTTTCTAATATTGATTTCATTCATCTTTATTTGACATTTGTTTCAAGTGTTTGAATATATTATTGTTGTTACATCATATTTATCTCAAATAAACCACAGCTTGAAGATTTGTCGTTAGAATTAATTTATCTGTTTTATGTCTGTTATAATTAATTGATAAGGAACAAATAAAACGATAAAAGTAAAGTTTCCTTAGTGACAGACGCCAAATATTTCACTAACTCTATTTATTTTGCGTGTAGTTAAAGTTTATTGTGTGCCTTTAACAATTTAGCGATTTAACACTTGATAAAAGATCTCTTTTTTAATATTTGTAGTTCGCGTTAGGTATGTTGTACAATAAATTACTAAAGTCCATACGTATTTAGTTTTATATCGCGTGAAAATAATGCGTAACTAAGTAGTCTATTAGTGCAAGGTGCAAACTCGGCACAAAACGCAAACGTCCAAAGTGCATTTATAAAAGAAACTGATGAACTAAAGAAAATACGTCTTCGTCAGATAGAATAACCGCCTTATTTATATGAAGCAAAGTTCTAGGAGGCTTATAAAGTGTTTTGTTTATTTTACTCTTTTGACAAAATTATACAGTTAAAACATATTTTAACGGTGCAATAGCTAAAATATAATTATTAGGCGTTTATGAATAATGCCGTAAGTTTGTACAATCCTTAGTTTTATGATAGTCTTCCTCTTGGTATGTCATTTTACAAGCTCGTGGCTCAGTGAAGGTCTGTCTGTGGCAAAGGTCAAGCGCACGCTGCGTTACGCTATCAACTGTTGGCAGATAGAGCCTGATTATCTTCTTCGCACAAGGCTGCCTGTTGTTGCATTTAGGGGTGTCAGATTGCCTTTAAATTTTTGCAAAGTATGTATGTAACTGTGAAAGTCACATGTAATAAAATGATTATTTTTTCCATGTGACTTCCCACGACATCAAATTCTATAATAAAACGAGATAAATGGAATAATTATGACGCGGACACTTCCTAGAAGGGCGTATAGAAAGTTTAAAATGGAAATAAAGGAAAAAAAAACTGCAGAAATTCGACTCAAAATAATTTTGACGACATAGTATTGAAATGAAAGCATAATGTAACTACGTAGGGGTACGACCTCTGTCCTTAATGTGTCCTTAATTCCTTATCTATTTCTTAAAAGATTTTATACTTAAAACGAGTATACAAATTGATCTGAATAAGAGCAGGCAGTTCATGTATTAAACGCGCTCGTCTATTACGAAGTTAGAAATACAACTTTTTTCAAAAAGGTTACTCACTCTTTTAGGCAATTAGGTACGATGTAAAATTGAGTAAAGTAATTATTTCAAGCTGACAACCCCGCCGTGACACGCGGAGCATTGCTGCTTACGTTGCTCACACGGCACGTGCCAATATACTCGACGTAATTTGCCCACACGCCCTTCTAGGAAGTAACTGCGTCATACTTATTCCATTTGTCTCGTTTTATTATAGAATTCGATGTCGTGGGAATACTGCCAAAATCGCGGTTTGCCAAGTACTTAAAGCCAGAATGATCATGAATACTTTACGAGAAATAATCAAGAAATAAGACTATTTGACGATTTTTTTCTTATTTAAATCTGCTTTGATTTTTGGGAATTGTTTCTACTTAAAGTCTGATTATCATTACTTGTCTTATTTGGTAAACAATCTTCACCCAACTTTTTATTGAAAAAAAAAATATTATAATGTAACAAATGTTTTCCACACATAAATAACGAAAGAAATTATTAGTGACAATTTGATTTAATAAGGCAAACATGTTATAAATTAAGATTTAAAATGACAACTGTTAAAAGCTTTTTACTATAACCCCTCATTTTCACCAAGGTTTAATACAAGTATAATACAAGTTTTATGCAATTGTTTTGATTTTTGTTCTCATTCATATACATGTATATAACATGTTTTATACAAAACTTGTCGCCTACATGTTCAAAACTTTTAGTTGCCTACTTAGTGCCCTTTAGCTGCCTTTTAAATTTGTATAAATACTTGTTGGTTACACAGTGTGAACGGGAAGAAGGTTTGAGACTGTTGCAATCCTTACTTAATATTATAAATGCGAAAGTCCGTTTGTTTGTTTATTTGTTTGTTTGTTTGTTACGCCTTCACGTCTCAACTACTGAACCGATCATCATGAAATTTTACATACACGTTGTCAGGGGTACAGAGAAGGACAAAGGGTACCTTTCATCCCGAATAAAAGTATTGTTCCCGAGGGATAGCAAGGAAACTTTCCACGCAGACGAAGTCGCGGGCGGCCGCTAGTACATGTATAAAAGAAATACTTGTTTGCAACAAGTATTCTACAAGTTTTGTATGCAACAAGTATTTGACATGTTTTTTTGGTGAAAACGAGGGGTAACATGACAAGTCAATGCGATGATCCTCTACCACTTCACTCGAGAATGTATGGTAGAGAGAAAATTTAACAGAATTAAATCCGTCGTTTTGTGCAACACGCGGTCTGCAGCTGGTCACTTCTGTTGTATATATTGTTAAATTATCGCATTATTGTTAGGATTCTGGACTTTTGGACGATTCGATTCTGGTATCCATATCAGAATTTCATCAGTTGCTTAAGTCTCGCTTATGCGAAAACATTTGTCTCTGTCTTTTTCTTTACGTGTAAAGAGTATGGAATTAACCTCACCTCTGCACTTTATCGATGTTTTTCGTTGTTTTTTTTTTTATTATTATCTTTAGCACAATTACCTTTCTTGAAAAAAAGTTATTGGAGCAACTGCACAGTACATTAAAGTGTATTTTGATGTAGAATTCGATACGTTTCCGCTATTATTTACGCCAAAAATATGACCCGCGACGAGCGCTTTTGATGATATTCTGTTTTTTTTTACAATCATTTGTGAGGTTTATACGCAATTTAATACTTCTAGCTACTAGATAATCTCTAGCTTGTCGTATGTTTTTTTTGTGGCTACAACTACGTTTTCTATAGAAAAATATGGCCCGCGCAAACCTTGTTTTCCTATCATAGACCCTTATAGGCAATCGGTACAATGTTGTATGAACTGTGATTTTATTGTCAAGATAAGTCATGTTCCAAATTAAAATTGTCGATTGTATATAGCGACGGTATATCACAGAATTCCTGAAAAGTGCAAATTTGTATTCAGTTCCCTAGCAACGTACTATACAAAAAAAAAAATGTTTCCACCAAATATAGTTGGTTGGATCAGAACCGAGACTAATGTTGATCGACTGACCTAATAAATAGCTAGTAAGCCATTCATTTTAAATCAACATTGTATTTTCCTAACATTCAGATGTGATGTGCCGCATAAAGTACCGGCTGTTGTCATCGTAATTACTGCTTCAGTATTGAGGTCAGCTAGACACGCGCTAGGGTTGCCAACCGTCCCGCAATACGCGGGACGTCCCGTTTCTGAGACCCTCAACGAGACATCCCGCTCAATGTGTGTGCGGATCGATTGCGCACAAAAATCGCGCTGCAAGGCCATTTTTATAATATATGCAGACAAGATTAGTGGATGAAACCGACTTAAAAGTCGCGTTGCCCGGCCATTTTTTTTACTATATGCAAGAATACAAGATTAGTGCTTGAAACCGACTTGAAAGTCGCGCTGCTCGGCCGTTTTTTACGGTCTTTTGCTCGTTTCTGTACTTTTGTAGGCAGATCCCGCTTTTTTTGGCTAAGTCTCACATAAAAAACTGATGTCCCGGATATTTTTTAATGAGAGTTGGCAACCCTACGCGACCAATAACAGGCTTGACTAATGCACGAACTGCATAGTGACGCGCGAATGACGTCAATCCTACGCTGCATTAATTAGAATGCAATTATTTGTTTCCTCGTGTGACAAGGATTGTACTGAACTGAAACCTGTTTAAAAATGCCGAACGATATGAGCTCATATAAAGGTCATTAACACCGATTTGCGTTTTAAATCTGAACTGAACACTTGTCTATTCTGTTATTAAATGCTTTTTTTTTTTAGAAGTTTTTCTATCATGTTTCATTGCCATCTTTATTACTTTACAATTTAATTTTCATTTCGTTCTGAATGACAACCACCGTGCAATAGGGAATACGCATCAATTTTTTTTTATCAAAATCAAAATTACGATGCGTGAGAAAATCAACTGTAATATTAAAACTTTCCTCTGGGCTTTTTTTCGTGATATAGTGACTTGAAGTTAGCACGCAGCAGCACCCGTCGAAAACGCTCTATACAAAACGGTCATGATTTGTGTCGTCACTTGTCACGTTTCAGGCGCGTTTATTATGGAGTTGGCCAAGAATTTTCAATTATCTCCCTAAATTTTGCAATGTACAAATGTGTCGTACAAAATATTATTTCTTATTCAATATTCTATATGACTGTTAATCACTCTGCAATGATTGCACTTATGACATAAGAATATGTTAATTGCATAGTTACTGTTCAACAGCTATCTAAATAAAAACAGATCGTATTTATATTGGAGCCTGAAGACAAGCTGAACATTACACAATGATTCATAAATTATCATTTTAATGGTTAATAGCATTCATTGTTACATTTGAAGTATTATATGAAATGCACAATACATGACTATGAGTAGAGTCACTTTAACACCAAGGTCTTGAAAAAATAAAGAGAGAGAGTTAAGAATTGAAAAAATCCTATGAAAAGTACACAAAATAAATGTTTCGTAATCCCCGCTTTCCTCTTCTAAAACAGGGCCGATTTAATTACTTTTTTCATAAAAAAAATAAGGGATTTCACTGTGTTCCTATGTTTTCCTTTTTTTCATAAATCAATTACTTAAAAAGATATTACTTAATCTTCAAAAACATAAAAAAACGCCATTGTTTAGATATCCAGCAATCAAATTTGACGAGATTATAATATAAAAAAGCAAAACACAGGAACACAGCTAAAGCCTTTCTTTATTTTTAAATAAAAAAAGTGGAGAGTGATGCGGACATTCTGATTGTGGATACGGCTGTGGAAATGTGTGTACCTGTGGAAATGTGATCTCATTGTCCTTAACCATGTTGACAGATATTCAGGGGCGAATATTTCGAAAACTATACAAGATATCGAAAAATTTTACTGAATAAAACTTGTAGTTAATTTAATCAGCTTTAAAGTTGTATGTCGCCAGAACGCATAGTTTCTGAGATATATGTGAAAAACCGAAAAATGGGACCTTCAAACCCCCCTTCCCTCCGGCATAGTGGCTACGGGCGGGGACTTTGATATGTTCACCTCCTAGGTCCAAACAAAGTTATGAAGTCAAAAATTGTGTTCGAAGCATTTCCATCTATACATTTTTTTGAGCATTCTTTGCCTGAACTAATAGGATTTTTTCGATTCTCTCGACAGTGGTGGTCAGCAACATGTCAGGTTTAGTTTAACAGTACGCAAAACCGAGATTCAACTGAGCTTACGTAAGAGAAGCACAATTTTATAACACCATTGTGCCGACCCGTATTGTGTTGCAAATGTTACTCGATATTTTACATAGCTCCGTTATATAAAACGCTCTGTTGCGTAATCTTAGAAAGTGCAATTTGGCTTAATGCACCACTTAACTGCCAGCTTGTAGTTTTTTTTTTAAATTGAAGTTTAAATGTTCAAGCTGTGGTCCATTAAAAATAATGTTTTTTGAGTATGAGAGTTTTTTTTAATTATTGTAAAACTTCGTGCGTGCCAGTTCGATGGACGATGTTACTAACAAAATTAAACTGCATTTATTTTTTATTTTTCGTCGCACTTCCAGCATGGCACGCACCCTGTTTTTCTTTTCTTTTTTTTGTGTTGTTTTCAGCGTAAGGAACCAGTGCATGAAAAAAATGTTTCCTTGGAAGATAAGTGAATCTCTAGTACAAGTTTACCGTATCTTGACTAGATTTTCACTTATCCTCTGCGGGAACTGCAGACGCTTTCGATGTTTTAAGTGTTGCCGTCACCGTTTTGTTTTTTCTGCTACTTATTGTTTTTTTGTGCATGTAATTCTTTTTTAATTAATATGAACTGTATAAAAACTAATATCATAAACCAAGTTTGCTTATATTGTATTGTTTATATTGTGTGTTGTTTTAGTAATAGATAGCACCCACGTAGTGACTAGGAATTCGGACGTTTGAATAATCTCGAGGTCAATGACCTTAGATTTCTAGAAAAACATTATGTTTAAAAGATTTACTCGTAGATGTTGTTTTGCTCTTGTTCGATTTGACGTCTGTTTATTCCGACTAAAATGCGTAAATATTTATAAACGTATTTTTGTTTTACTAGGGATGCAACGATACCGATGACGATAATAGTTATCGTAATGTTTGACGATTATCCGTATCGTAAAAAGTAAAACGATTAATTAAGATTCTTAAAAATGCTTCGATTTAATTTTTTGCGGGAAAAGAAATGCAAGACAGCATCGATGTTTGCGCTGGCAACACTAATGACAGCCATCTTATTGTTTTTGTACGTCTTGGTGTTGTTTTTTAATGGAAAACCATGCCAAAAAGCCACGAACAGAGTGTGATATGGTAGCATTTTTCTAAGGGCCCACCAAATATACAGAAATTACTGTAAATTTCCTCACTTAAAGAAATTGGCCCATAAGTATCTGTCCATCAAACTAGCTACTGTAGATTCAGAAAGACTGTTCTGCACAGCTGCCTTTCTATTGTCTAATTTAAAAATCTATCGCAATCGCTTTCACGATGTAACACATTGAAGCTTCTTTTTCGGACAAATAAAAACTTACCAAAGAAATGCAGCAATGTGTCACATCCATCTGTCAAACGAAAGCGATTGCGATAGATTTTTTGAATTAGACAATTAGCCCCCTGGTTTGATCCATACGTATATAAGAAACAGACTGAAACCAGATAATTTAAAAAAAAAATGTTTTGTTAATAAGAATTTAAAAGAATTGATTATAATTATCACATAAAGATGGTAAATTGTCATTAAAATTTAAATAAATGTTGATTTTACTCAATTGTCTTGTTTTATTAAATGTAAATTAATTAATCGTAATGCATTCGTTATCGTATTATGATGTTTTCGTCATTCGTATCGGTATCGTAATAGAAGTATCGTTGCATCTCTATTTAATACATATTGACACCACTGATTCACTGACTAATGTAAAAAATCCCCATACAATGTTAATAAATTGACAATAGACAGTGATCCACTGCAACTTCACTCGAGAATGTAAATTTTGCAGATTAAATAAAGTCTGTCCATCCTTACTTGTCTTATATGGTAAACAATCTTCACCCAACTCTTTATTGAAATAATCATTTATAAAATACAACAAATGGTTTTCCACACATAGATTACGAAATAAATTGTTACTAAATTAACAACAATTTCATAAAGTTACTAACATATTTTTAAATAACGATCCCCATTAGTGCGTTGCGTCGCGTCGTCGCAACGGAACAACGCATTGTATGCCACACCTGCGTTGCGCGACAAGGCAACGCAAGAGGGTACGCTCGGATCACTGGCCGTACCACGCAGCGCTGATGCGCTGCGCGCGAAGGGTGATCCCTCCCTCCCGCTTCGTCTCTTGTCCGTCAATCCGTTGAAACGTCGCAGGCGACGACGCAACGGCCTAATGGGGCATCTCATAAAAAATATATGGAAAACGACGCAGCGACGACGCAACGCAGCGCAACGCACTAATGGGGCCTCGCCCTTAAGTATAAAAGACGTATGACAACTGTCAAAATCTGTTTACTAAATAAGACAAGTAAGGATGGACAGACTTTACGTTGTTTTGTACCGCAAGCGCTCTAAAGTTAGTCACTTCAGATGAACATTGTCAATTTAATCACATTGTATGTTTTAATATTGATGACAAATTAAGTCACAAGAGTTGTTACATATGAATCATCAATTTATAAAACATTATAATAATGTTTAGAAACGTGTGTTCAAAAAAGCACGTCCGATTTTGTAGCCACAAAGCATATTATACCTACCTACATTTTTTATGTACACACGACAGCACGTCAGGTAAACTGCGAAAATAGCTTTTATTACGTAAGGAATAAAGACGGTTTCAAGGTCAACATGTAATCTGAGGTGCCGTCGTGTGTACCATGAAAATGTTGAGCATACTTAGAATCTTGTCATATTTAGACTTGACAAGATTCTTCTACTTGAGAAGACTGTTAGGCCGGCCACACACAGACGTAATCACGTAACGGAATTCCGAACGTAATTTCGACAATGTATGAAGATTCCGTACGGAAAAAACACGCTTGTGTGTGGCAGCCCATAGATTTTGTATACAGCTGCTGCGTTCGGAATCACGTACGTACGGAATTCCGTAACGAGATTCCGTCTGTGTGTGGCCGGCCTTATAATAACATGCACTGTCGGTCTTTGCCTTATCTGTGATTTAATTTGACACAGTACCAAAGTGCTCAACATTTTCATGGAGAACACTTGAAACCGGATATTTCTCACGTTTTTATCAGTTATCAAAAGTAATTTTATTGTTAGTCACTCTAGATTATTAGCTATGAGATCACGTGAGTCAATGTACTTTCCAGCTGGTAAAATAATGATAATCATATGTTTATATTAACATACTTAATTATGTTTGGGTAGTATTTAATCAGGTAACAATAAATTCCCATTTTGGGTATCAAAAATACTGAATATAGCGTACTGAAATACTAAGTGGGCGACGGACTAAGAGCGACTACAAATGTTGAAAATGGGTGACTTTAAAATACAAATTGAGTAACTAGTTATTCAGAACGGGCGACCAAATTACTATTTGGGCGACAACCTTAGGGCACACAAAACATTTAAAATTTGGCATAAGTCTACTTATGTATTTTATTTAAAAAAGGTGACTATTATCCTAATCGAGATGACAAAAATACCATGTTGGGCAGCTTAAATCGTTAAATAGTTATCTACTTGGTATAATAGTCGCCCACTTAGTATTTTTGTCACTCATTTAAATTATTTATCTCCCACATGTAGTCACCCGTTTTACGTATTATATGTAATCCACAGTTTGTCGCCCGTTTAGTTATTTTGTCGCCCAAAAAATAAACCGCTGCCAGGGGCCCTATATTTGAATCGCTCGTCTCCAGTCGAGCGCTCGTTTCCACTGATTTTCGTTCGACATCTCATTGTTTTGAGTCATATGTCGAACGAAAATCAGTCGAAAAGAGCGCTCGACGCCTGCCGAGCGATTCAAAAATAGAGCCCCAGGCAGGCTAGGCGCACTCCGCGCTTTAGGTACGAAGCTACAAGTAGCCAGCGGGTCCGTCCGGACGGACTAATTTCAGAGGGCTGCCGCCGTTGGCTGGCTGTTAGCAGTTCTATTTCGATAGTCACTCACTCGCCGCGTTCATCTTAATACTAATATAAAGGATCCGAAACTCACGTTTTTCACACTTCCAAAAGTTCAAAACGACATCGAAACGTAAGAAGTGCTTGTCTACTACCTAGATATTATTTAGTATCCGTTTATTCTTAGGTACTTACTTGTCTTATTTGCTAAACAATCTTCAGCCCAACTAGGTATTTATTGCATTAATAATTTATAGATGAGGTAGGTACTACATACCTACTTTCAAAATAAAGTTAATTATTAATGACAATGTTATTTCGTAAGAAAGCAAATTGCCTCAAAGTCAGCATGTATAGTCTAAAGTGGCGTCGACTGTACCTAGTCTAGGTTTTTTTAAAATGTATTTAAGTATATTAAGTACCTATTATTTAATTATTATTTAGAAGAACAAACCCTAAAATCGTTAGAAGAGATAAGAGCTACGCGATAGAAAGAGAGGCAACTTCTAGGTAATTATAACTGTAGGGTGGGAGCGGTGTGTGACCTGAATTGCACTTTATTGTGTATGGGATAGAGTCGCTATTTATTTAAATTACTTTGCGGAGTGGATCTTCTGTACTTGTACTATTATGTATTCTGTGCCCCAGGTTTAGTATTTAAATATCCCATGAACAGTCGCCTTTAAATATTTCCAGTCACCCAATTAATTGATTCCCATTATGTTTTAGGTGGCGTTCGGTTTGGCGGTAGCGGAAGAGGCGTATCAGTTCGAGCATCGTGATTTGCATTGGGGAAACGTCTTGATCGCGCCCACTGAGCAGAAGGTTGGTTTTTTTTATGCACGATGATTACCAGCAGGGGGGTCTCACTCTGCGCTTAAACATTTTATATTAGCCTATTGCTCGCGGCTCACTCAGTCTAGCCTTGGCCGAGGGATATCACCGCGCAGACACGCGCGCTGTCTACGAGTGACAAGCGCGCCAAAAACACGAACGAGTCAGTTTTTAGGGTTCCGTACCCGAAGGGTAAAAATGGGACCCTATTACTAAGACTCCGCTGTCCGTCTGTCTGTCCGTCTTCTGTCTGTCTATCTGTCATCAGGCTGTATCTCATGAACCGTGATAGCTAGAAAGTTGAAATTTTCACAAATGATGTATTTCTGTTGCCGCTATAACAACAAATACTGAAAATAGAGTACAATTCATATTTAAGGGGGGCTCCATACAACAAACGTGATTTTTTTGCCGCTTTTTGCTCGATATTAATAACGACAACAGGTAGACAGTTGAAATTTTCACAGATGGTGTATTTTTGTTGCTGCTATAACAACAAATACTAAAAATAGAATAATATTAATATTTAAGGAGTGCTCCCATACAACAAACGTAATTTTTTTTGCCGTTTTTTGGTACGGAACCCTTCGTGCGCGAGTCCGACTCGCACTTGGCCGGGTTTTTTAATTCTTTATTACTTTTTACGTAAATCATCCTGAACTTTCTACATCACCTAACATTATTTTCAAATAATATCAAGTAACTAATTTTAAAAATACAATTATGCTCAGGCAGGGGGAAATTATGTAACTTAGTTGCTATCAACTCTCTCGCAATTACATTGCTGGTTTAGTTAAAAACCAATGTGACAACTATCTTACTTTAAGCAGCAATGTAACTGCGCTTTCAATCGATTTCAATCGAGAATTGTTAGCAACAGACTTACGTAATCAACGGGCAGCTCATTTAGTAGGTAGATTTATTTTATTTTATATTTAGTAATTTCATTGTGTATTCATCGACATAACGGATGTTTTCTATGATATTGGTAAGTAGCGACTATCGTGTAGCAACCTTAACGATTCACGAGTTGTATCGGTTGAGACAGAACTACGCGACAGAAAGAGAGGCGCTTCGAAGGTGGTTATAATATCAGGAACGCAGCGCTGTGCAATGTGAAATTCTACTTTATTGCCGTACAGCGAGAGTAGCTTATTATTTGATTGTCCTCGCGCGGATGGGCTTCTGTACGTTAAAGGTTAACGCACATTTAGGCGGGTCGCAACGGGGCGGGCCAGGCCGCAGCGCATCGCAAAATGCTCCTATAGCACACTGTGACGGGCCGGGTCGCATCGCATCGACGGATTTTGAGTACAGTGGTGCCAGCTTAGGGTAATTTACCCTAGATTTAGGGTAAAAATTATCCGGCAGAGTAATTATTAGGGTATAGATTTTCCTACTGTATCTCTTAGGCTAAATCTTGTGTTAACTTTACTCTTACAAAAACAATGTTTGACAAAAGAGACCCGGCCTTTAATGCTAAAGTTGTATACCTTTTAAAATCTTTAATCTGTGATTCATAATCTGCTGTACTTTTTAGGGTTACGTAGCCCAATGGCAAAAAACGGAGCCCTTATAGAATCGTCATTTCTGTCTGTCTGTCCGTCCGTATGTCACAGCCACTTTATTCTAAAAGTATTAGGATTACACAGTTGAAACTTGGTAGGTAGATGTATTCTGTGAACCGCTTTATGATTTTTAGACAAAAATAAAAAAACCGGCCAAGTGCGAGTCGGACTCACGCACGAAGGGTTCCGTACCAAAAAACGGCTAAAAAATCAAGTTTGTTGTATGTAAGCCCCCTTAAATATTAATTTTATTCTGTTTTTAGTATTTGTTGTTATAGGGGCAATGGAAATACATCATCTGTGAAAATTAAAATTGTCTTCCTGTTGTCGTTATTAATATCGAGCAAAAAACGGTAAAAAAATCACGTTTTTTGTATGGGAGCCCCCCGTAAATATTTATTTTATTCTGTTTTTAGTATTTGTTGTTATAGCGGCAACAAAAATACATTATATGTGAAAATTTCAACTGTCTAGCTATCACGGTTCATGAGATACAGCTGGTGACAGACAGACAGATAGACAGACAGACGGACAGCGAAGTCTTAGTAATAGGGTCCTGTTTTTACCCTTTGGGTACGGAACCCTAAAAAGATTAAGCGGGAATCCCCATACTGATCCATACCATCCCCAACTGAAACTGAAAAAAAAAATGTTTTTCATCAAACCTGCGCGGGGTATATAGATACCCCGCATATAAAGAGATAGGTCTTTAAAAATAACTAGTGATGCGCCGAATGTAGGTTTAACCGAATACGAATGTTCGGCCGAATATTCGGTCCAAAATGTACCGAACCGAATATTCGGCCAAATCATTCGGTTCAATTCTGCGCAGTAAACAGGTTTTACACGTGTCGGGCGGGTGTTTGCCACAGCAACTCCTTCTCTAGCACGGCTTGCTCAGTAGATGTGCCGCTCTTTCGGTTACAAATAATTGCGGTTCGGAACTGCATACTTTGAAATTTATTATTACTTTGATGAAATTCTTTGAAGATGAGGCATACATTGACATTTATTAAAAAAACATAATTTGATTATACATTTTAATACTAGTGGTGGTTTATAAAGATATCAGTTTTTATTGTTTTAAAAAAATAGGCATGTTTTTGAAATGCCTAAAAACTGTCTAAAAAATCAAAAGTACAGAAACTGAATATCTTCAAAGATTTTGAAATACTTATTTGCATTTTAGTGATTTCATACAAAACAAAAAAGTGCCAATATTTTCAAATCTACAATATTTAAAAAATCAAAACATACAGCCCTAGTTTTTAGGCATTTCAAAGACATACCGAAAATTCATTGCTGTAGGATTATATAATCTGTTGCTGTAGGTTATGGTTTAGAGAGGGTGGGAAACGTTATCGCCGTTTGTATGGAGAGCGTTTGCTAGAGAATCCTCTTAATCTTTTTTATTTTGTCAATAAATAATTGGTATTATTGGTACAATTTAAATATTCGGTAATTATTCGGCAAATCAACCGAATATTCGGCCGAATACGAACATGAAAAAATATGCCGAATTTGCCGAATACGAATATTCGGCCGAACATTCGGCCCATCTCTAAAAATAACATTGAAGTTCCTCAAACCATTTTTTCTCAAAGTCAACCGTTTGAAAGATATACACTTCAAAAGCCCGACACGCATTTGTAATATTCATAAGTATTTTTTATTTCTAAAGGAAAAAAACAATAAGGAATTTTAATTAAGGGTATTTTTACAAAATTATATAGGATATCTATATCTTTTTCCCAATCTTTTATACGACAAAAAAGTTTTGGGGTATTTTCGGATGACTCCCGATCGATAAATCTGCTTGCTATAGCACACCGAGTCGGGGCGCAGCGGGGCGGGGCGGGCCGCATCGCATCGCAACAAAATGCGCGACGGATTATGCGGCCCGTTCCGCCCCGGCATAGTGTGCGATAGTTCATATAAAATGTATGGGAGCGATTTGAGCGGATTTTTGCGATGCGGCCCGCCCCGCTGCGGCCCGCCTAAATGTGCGTTAACCTTAATACTATTATCACAGTATAGAGAGAGTAAGAGTACAGTAGTTGAGCTTAGCACTTGCGCGCTCGAGCAACGCACACCTAGACATCTCTCACCGACACTGTATAACTGCAATCTCATACCATTCTCAAAACAGTTCGAGTACGTGACGCAGCGGCGAGAGTTGTCTTTGTGTGTGTGCGATGCTCGAGCGCCCGTAGTACTAAGCTAAACTTCTGTTAGTCTATTTTGTGCTATTATACCGGGTGTAACAAGACACTCAACGAAGCCGAGATCTACGTATTCTGCCCATCATCAGGACCATTTCTGTTCAAAATTATTGCTGGGAAACGATCTTAATTTTTGGTGTTAAAAAAGCATTACGTACATTACCACGCAATGTAACGCGTACAAAAGACCGCGCCTGCGAGTGAAATGCTACACAGTTGTGTTCGGCCGAGTTGAAAGGCAACGTGTTTATGTGCGTGCTCATGAAATATATTGGGTGATGACGTTTTGAAGTCATTGTTTGTTACGAAATACTTACAATTTTGATAAAGTTTCTTTGGATAAAAATTAAGAAATAACGAATAAAATAAGATTTTATAAGAAATTCGAAAAAAAGGTTTTTACTTTGATCTTCAATAACTTTGTAGCTATTGGTTTCCCAAGTATAGTCTAAAAGACAAAAATGATCCTGATGGTGGGCGGAATGCGTAGACTTCCGCTTCATTGAGGGTCTTGTTACACCCGTTATAGCTACTCCGTTCGCACATTTTATGACTTTCGTGCTACGAACGTCTGGTGTATAATGGCTATTCCTTTTATCTGCAGTTCGCCGTGTTCGTACTGCGCGGTCGCGCGCACTTAGTCGCGCGTTGCGGCGTGGCGGGCACGATCATCGACTACAGTCTGTCCCGCCTGTCGGTGCCCTTAGGCAGCGAGCGCGCGGCGCTGTACAACGACCTAGCCACCGACGACGGGCTGTTCGACGCCGTCGGCGACCGCCAGTTCGAGGTGTACCGCCTCATGAGAGACAAGCTCGGGTGAGTTACTCATGTAGCTGCATAATAGTACATTATGAGACAAGTTAGCTTAAGTTGCTTATTGCACACAAGGCTGCGGGTTGCAGCCCGAGCCGCAGGCGTAGGCGTAACTCAGCCGAGTGTGCAATGAGCAAAAGCTTACGAGTTTCATACGACGTTTTTCAACACATTTGCGAGGAAAATACAAAGTAATTTACCACACAGCAACAAATACGACAAAAACAAAATATGTCAATTATGGGAAGAGGCGCGTAGGTTTTTTTATTGTTTTTTTTCACACGCCCAATACAAGAATATTTTGCGAACAAAGGGATGAGGGAGCATACAGCCTACTTCAAAATTATAATTTTAATTGATAAAATGCAAATATTTTAGCATTTTATAGCAAAATATTGTGAATTATGAATAATTTGATAATAATAAATATTCGTTTGATTTAATTAAGGACTTACACATTTATTTATTTCAAAAATGAATATGAATTTTCAGAGGTATAAAACCTCTTTGTTGTTATTAAAAAAATAACTGTATTATATTGTATATACCCGGTTAAATTCGGAATGCTCTGTTTACTCGCATAGAACTTGCAGTAGGGTACTAATTTAACTTAGTAGGGATAATTCTATAACAACCTAGTGTTTTATATATTATTGCACGCGTTTGTTATAGCTCGGTTTATGGCCCTAAAAGCGATGTATTAGGGCTCACTTTACGAGCAAGTGTGTTGAAAAGTCATAAACGCATAATGTCAGATTCGCAAATGGCAGAAACGAAATGTCACATAAGGGGCAGGGGGGTCTCACTTCACGCTTAAAATTTTATATTAACTTACTGCTCGCGGCTGACTCGGTCGAGCCAGCGCACAAGGGGTGTCATGTGTCGGTTGAGACAGAGCTACGCGACAGAAGAGAGCGGTTCAGAGGCGCTTGTAATAATAGGCACGCAGCGCTGTGCAATTTGAAATTGTACTTTATTGCCGTGCAGCGAGAGTAACTTATTATTTGATTGTCCTCGCGCGTACGCTTAGTACTACACTCGCGAGCAAAAATATGGAATCACAGGCCTAATTTCATACAAATGAGGTTACTTTGAAGCCTTGGTTCTTCGCCAGGGATTGATCGAGCTCTGATTTGATGATGGCCATCCAGGGAGTGAATGGAGGAAATCCAGATCATTATACACACCCAACTGATCTGATCAGCATTCTAAGAGTTGCAAGGATCAGAGTTCTTAGTTTCAGACTTTCCATACATTTTGATGCAATTTTCATGTTTTTTTTTTTAATATCCAAATAGCTCTTAGAATGCTGATCAGATCAGTTGGGTGTGTATAGTGATCTAGATCTCCTCCATTCACTCCCTGGATGGCCATCATCAGATCACAGCTAAGTCAATCCCTGACGGAGAACCAGAGCTTCAAAGTTACCTCGTTTGTATGAAAATAGGCCTGTGATTCCATATTTTTTCTCGCGAGTGTATTATACAACGTGTTACATAAATTCCCCTAATGCCGAATATGGTAGATAGGGACCATCAAACTGAACAACTTTTACTATGGGACCAACTCTGAAATCGTGAAAATAAATCAGCTGTTTCATACAAAAATTAATAACGAAAATATCAAAATGTATGAAACAGGTGATTTTTTTCGCGATTTCAGAGTTGGTCCCATAGTAAAACTTATTCAGTTTGATGGTCCCTATCTACCATATTCGGCATTAGAGGTAAGTTTGTAACACATTGTATATTCTGTGTCAGGCACTATTGAATTCTTTAGCAGGTGTTGAGCGTTCGTTTTCTACTCATTTTCATTTGTCAAATTCATAAGAAAATCAGTATTTTTGAATCGCTTGTGGGCGATTTTATGACTTTACTTTGCATGTGACTTAAGTCAATTGAACAATTTCAAACAAATTATTAAAAAAATAGGGTCTCTGATTAAAAAAGATATTGTTCCATTATGAAATACCTTAAAATCATTCAGTTTTGTTTATCAAAGAGACTTTTTGTATGTGATAATAAAGCATCAATCACTTTTCCATTATTAAAATTATGAGATGCCTGGAAGAGATTGCTGCTTAGCAATAAGGCTGCCTCTTGTATGCTTTTTCTCTTTAACTGTCCTTCTTTCTCTTGTGCAATAAAGAGTAATTTACTATTATTTTTACAAAGGCCTTGAAATACTAATTTGTAATTTTGTTCACAGGAATGATTGGAAGAATTTCGAGCCATACACAAACATACTGTGGCTACATTACACTGTTGATAAAATGATAACTGCCCTTCGCTACAAGAGGACCAATACGAAAATACACAAGCATTACATCGCGAAACTCAAGGGAATCAAAAACAGGATCCTCGAGTACGGTAGCGCTGTGCAGTTCGTACTCACCGACAACGAATTTTAAACGAACAAATTATGATATATAGTCCATAAATTCATCAAAAATTTTAATCACATGTAATTTAAATTCACATACAACATATTTTCATTAGAATATTGCACAATGAACATTAATCTTGACATTTGCTGTTGTTATAAAAACAATTTTAACTCCACAATGGGTAACATAAATTTTAATAATGTATATAGAAATGTTTGCTTCAGTAAATTTATTAAAGTTTTAGACGCTAAAAGAATTATTTACAATATTGTTGTCACATTAGAACAATATCAGCTTAAAGGTGCCTTTTTAGAGGAGGTAGTGCCTGCTTTCAGGTTTCTAATAAATTCATATAATGTGTTCAAACATTCGTTTTATTCATCTACCTATAACTGCGCAAAGAAAGTAAAGCATCTGTTGAATATTCCAATTATGACTAGTGGCTCCGGGTGCTGATATACATATATTTGATAATTTTTCGAAACTGTTGAAAATTTCATGGCTAGGATATAGTGCCATTTTAGTGCCATTTGGAGCCTATGTTTAAAAAATAGTGGCATTAATAGTTTCAAAGATATTTAGCATTGTTGGTTGTCCCGCCATCTTGATATCAAAATGGCGGGATAACCACCGGAAATCCATAATCAGTTGTCGGGAAGTTTTAACAATCACATTCTAGTTTCTAAGTATGAAATAACATGTGTTTCTAATACAGCTTCGGAAACTCCTGCATAAGAGAACATAGCAATGTGCAGATTGCCTATATAATTTTATTGCTCCTATAGTTTGTCAAGGAGTCTTACTGTACTTTAGATAGTGTCGGTACACCCGCAAGCACTTGTGTTCAGAGACTCCATACTGGTAAGTTTTTGGTAACGTTATACAAATAACGTTACTGATAACGGTAAAAAATAGTGATGATTCAAGCAATAGTTTTAGCTTATTAAGTGTTTTATACTTAAATGCAAGTTTTAGAAATGTATTGACATTTCGCAGTCGTACGTTTATACGGAAAGTCCGTATTATTAGCTTGTAAATTTTCCAGAATCGTGTCTAGTGTCGGAAGTTTTTATTAGCATACAATTTTACTCTTCGGACGTACTACATCACATTCAAAGTCGTCCGATTTCGATAGTGGGATTCTTCCGTTTTTACGTTTTTTTTTGGTGTTAATGGGCCTATTTTGAATATTATTCCGACGCTAGCGTCGGAAGGCCCAAGAACTAGTTCTTGGTATCCCCACTATTTTTAAAGCATCTCTGATACACGTGCAGACAAACTGATTTCAACGCAATGCCAATGGACATTGATCATAAGTTGTTTACATGTTTTTCAAAACACCCGTATTGTTTTGTTGGTGGCACTTAACTGTCCTTCCAAGGATGAAAAAAATATTTTCAGTATACGTAGCAGAGTCAACAAACACAAGCTTTCACTACGGCGGCGCTTCGATACAAACTGTCAAAATACAAATTGACTTGCGGGTGTACGCCGCACGCGGTATCCTTTGACAAGCAGCGGCACGTGCAAAGGCGGCGCGATAAAAGGGCGACACTAAGTGAATGCGCTTTATAAAAAATAAAAAAAAAAATAAAAACCCGCCTGCCTAAAAAGACAAGTCAACTGAAAAGATGGAAACAAGATTAAATATTAAAGGCAACATTATAACATGCAGTCGGAGGCATGCATAAAGAAAGTGACATTATTAATGATTTGAGTTATATGCCTCCGACTGCATGTTATAATGTTGCCTTTAATCTTGTTTCCATCTTTTCAGTTGACTTGTCTTTTTAGGCAGGCGGGTTTTTAATTTTTTTAAATTTATTTTTTTATTTATTTATTTTTAGTTATTATTTATATGATATACCTTTTTGAAATCCTTATAATAAGCCCTTTAATTTGACACCCATATTGCAGTATTCTATAAAAAAATATTTTTTTCCGCTACGTATAATAGCACCGTACAGCCGCCATGTTGGTTTTTTTATAACGCCACCTTCTTAAGAACACTTGGGCTTACGAGACAAATCTAACGATATGTTAATCATGGAAATCTGTTCAGCCGTTTGAAAGATATGAGGTAATAAAAAATATTACATACAAACTTACAAGATACGCGCGAAAAACATAACCCTCTTGCAGTCGGGTAAAAATATAGATACGTCAGAACAGCGAACTAAAATCTATGGAAGCGTAATTGCAAACAAATATTGCTTATAAAAAATGGAACCACGGGGCCGGAAAAGTAGGTACAACCCGTAAAAGTCAGCTTTAGTCGGGCCAGCCATGCGCCCGGAGACTAACGTTAGCGTTCTTTACAATAATTGCAGTTTGTATTGTAGAGAAAAGAGAAAGTTTATTAGAAATGATGTCCTGTGTAGTCAAATGGTGTAAAAGAATAATAATATAATATATACAGAAATAACGTATCATATTTTATCGTTTAAGTATAGAAAATATCAATGGTATACAAATTATGGTCGCTAAAAAGCAACCAGTGCTTGACCAGATGCTTTTGTGCTGTATAATTAAATGTCAGCATTTTAGCTCCATCCACTTAGTTGTACTTTTCGTGTGGTGCCATTTTTTGAGCGCAATGCTTGTTCCATAGATTTTAGTTCGCTGCGCCAGAAACTGGAAATACTGGAATGGACTAAAAAGTTAATAAAAATACATGTGTTAAAGGTACTAAGTATGTATATTTCTGTTTCGTATCATAATGTCATTAACATAACAATTTGTTTAGAGCCGTACATAGAAGTTTCAAGATTTGGTTTGAAAAATACATCTACCATCATCACTATAGCTTCGCAAGTCAGCCCCCTATTCAAGTGGCAAAGTTTCTTATAATCAATCTACAAATAGGGATAGGCCTTTATCCAGATAACTAGGGGTTAGAAGTTTAAAAATAAACTATAGAATTTTAGAGCGAGGCCCCATTAGTGCGTTGCGCTGCGTTGCGTCGCGTCATCGCAACGGAACAACGCATTGTATGCCACACCTGGGGACCTATTTTTGAATCGCTCGGCAGGCGTCGAGCGCTCTTTTCGAGTGACTTTCGTTCGACATATACTCTATCTCGAACATTTGAGTCATATGTCGAACGAAAATCAGTAGAAGAACGCCAGCCGAGCGATTCAAAAATAGGGCCCCCGGACGCTGCGACAACGCAACGCAAGAGGCTACGCTAGGATCACTGGCCGTACGATGCAGCGCATCACCCTCCCTCCCGCTTCGTCTCTTGTCCGTCGATCCGTTGAAACGTCGCGCGCGACGACGCAACGGTAGTCCGTTGCGTCGTCGCGCACGCACTAATGGGGCCTCGCTCTTACATGACGTCGTAAAGAAAGCTTGTTAATTCATAAAATACATCTATGTTTGTGACAGACTTTCGACATGAAATTGTTTAAGTAATAGCTCTTATAACTTTTAATCTTGCATACTGCAGTGGTTCCCAAACTGCGTCGCGACGTCCTAGATGTCCTAGGTGCGTCGCGAAACGATATGCGTATGCTCTTATGTAAAGCTAAACGTGGGTAGATAGGTATCTTCTTTTACAAGGGAGCCGCAAAAAGAATTACCGTAAAATGCTGTAACTTTGCCTGGATTTTGACGTTTTTTGTCATTATCTCTGAATCTATTTATTGAAATGGTGTTCAATAAGTTTCAGCCGGAAAATATAACTTATAATTTGCTTGTTGGGAGCTAAATTCTTTTAAAACCATGCAGTGTTTCCATTTACAAGCACGCAAAGTCGCCGGCAAAGTTGTAGGCAAAAGACACAACTTTGCCTAGAAGGATATCTCACTAATAATGGTGTTGCTATTTGTATGTTTTTTTCCCATATACATCATACTTCGTGCCTATCCGTGGCATTCAAATTATTGCCATAAAGTTAATACATTTTTTTTCACCATCTATAGGCAATGTTGTAGCTGGTTCCAGAAACTTTCTATACAAAATTTAGGGTTGACAAAAAAAATATAAATTAGGTATTATTTGTATGTTGATTGTTTTTATTGAAGTAAGAATTCTAACGATACCCTATACATCCAAATCCGTTAAGGCATAACTTCTAAATGCCTAGGCATTTAGATGTTATGGTGGAATAAAAAAACTCACATACCCATAAACATACATGAACCCTGAATAGATTACACTCTCTGTTTTTTGGGCAGTCGTGTAAAAATAAAGTTATTTTAAATACTTTAGCACACCCCGCCTAATCTTTTCTTTAAATTTATAAAATCCGAATAGTAGCAACCCTAGACCCAGGCAAAATTGTGTCACTCAAGTTTCCAAAACACTGCACAACAATGCCTACTAAGTTAATTTATTTAAATCGTATCTTTTCTTAAAAATATCAACAGATACGGAAAATAGACACTCTTTTCTTACCTTAGGACGTTAACACTTGTCAAACAATACCTTTTTTGTAGTCTAAACTTCAAAAGTTGCGAGACACCAAAAAAAAACTGCCAGTCCCTTCGAACTTTGATGCACATTTGACAGAACATTATTTGTGATACCATTTAAAAAAATATAAAATATGTTGCCAGAATAATGTAAAATTACTACCAAATGGTAAAAAATTAGAACAAACTAAGCAATCGCGAAATATCGTTATTACAGATAAATCGGCAAAGTTGAGCTTAAATGGCAAAGATGCAGCGTTTTACGGTACGACATGTAAAGGGAGGCGCAGTATAAAAAAAGATTGGAAACCCATGCATTAAGGTGCCGACACTATTCTGTCGTGTTATGTTGTGTCGCGACAGAAGCGTATCGGTTTCATACATTTAATATATGGCTAGAAACACATTATTACAGTGCGTTCTGTCGACACACAACGCTTCTTTTGTGACACACTTTTTGATTTTTCCGTTTTTTGTTAAAATTTGTGTATCGTTGTGTGGTTCCAAAAATAAATGTATTTTCTTTCTTTCTTTCTTCTTTACACAAAACAACACGGCAGAATAGTATGTTTCCGCCTTTAGTGCTTAAATCAATTTAAAGTTTGCCACCTGAAAAGGGGGAGGAATGTTGTCATGAGTTCTTAGCACTTGTGACGACGTTACTTTAACTTATCATTAAAACACGATAACACAATTTAGACCAACTTTTTCACAGCGTAAACAGATTCATGTTAGGAAAGAACTAAATATAAAACTGAAGTTTAACTAACACCCTTACAAAATCGTTTTTGTAAGCGTAGTGTCAAAGATTTTCCGCAAGAAATAAACTTACATAACGAACAAGATCAACTGATAATTAAACATATTTCATAAAAGTTTTCTAAGAAAATGGTAAAGGTTTTTTTTCTGTACCATTAATGTAAATAATATAAAATTATAAGTGCTTTAAAATTAAATAACAATAATATTAACTGATCAACACTTAGTTTTGAATCAAAGACATTTAATTTCAGTGAAAATTAAAAATAATAGTAAGTATGTTAATTTAACAAGACACTGCTTAATTTATAGGAACAATGCAACTAATGATTTTTTTTAAATATCATTGAAATTAAATAAATTCAAAACCGAGAGATCTTGTGTAAACGGAATGGCCTTTTAATAACACAGCTTCTATGGTAAAGTCCGTTCGCTTAGATAGTGTCGCCCTTTTATCGCGCCGCCTTTGCACGTACCGCTTCTTGACAAAGGATGCCGCCGCATAAACAAAGGATACCGCGTGCGGTGTACACCCGCAAGTGAATTTGGATTTTGGCACTTTACATAGAAGTGCCGTAGTGAAAGTTCGTGTTTGTTACCGGTATTCTTGTCTCTGAACACAAGTGCTTGCGGGTGTACCGACACTATTTAATAAGCGAACGGACTGTAGAGGATAATGATGCAACTGAAATTTTGTATATTGAGTTTTAGTCCATTTTATTTAATTTCTACTCTTTATAGTAAACGTTACTTTGATGTCAGTACAGTACGAACATCTACCGAGAAACAAAACGCGCGTAAAAAATCTCTATAAAGTAGAGTCACGGTAAAGAAATGTATCAGTATTCTAACTTAGTACAAACGGTCGAAATGCGAGCCACACCTATGCGTCTCGAGTTCGGTTTGCACTTTACAAACAGTCGCGAATGCGCCACAGTGAAGAACGAAAGATTTATGTACTATTGATTGAAATACAAGTCATTACTATAGCAAAGTGCAGATTAGGCTGTTTTTGTTATATTTAATTAACCAATTAAGGATTTGGCACACTGGATGCATTCTGCGGTCTGCGGTCAGGTCAAAGTGAACGCTGCCCGCATTATGTATGAACAACATTGTCGGTCTCTATATATTTTGTATAGAATGCGATCCAACCGTGCCGGCATGATCAAAGAACGCGGGGGAAGGCAGGACCCGTACAGGCAGGTAGGCGGGCAGCAAGCGGCGGACAGAGGGCACGGGCAGGCGGGCGGCGGGCAGGGCAACGGTCACAGCTAGAGATGGGATTCTACCCGGGTGTATTCCCGTTTTGGGATATGGAATATTCCCATTGAATCCACCCGACAATATTTTCTTTTAAAACACAAAAGAACTGATCACTACTGATTCACGCAGTCAAATGCCGCTGTTTGCCCTGCCCGCATCGCTGACCGGTTTCCTTGCCCGGACCGCTGACCGATTGCCCTGACCGGACCGCTGACCGATTGCACTGACCGACAATGTTGTTCATACATGATGCGGGCAACGTTCACTTTGACCTGACCGCAGACCGCAAAACGCATCCAGTGTGCCAAATCCTTTAATCCAGACATAACATTTTTAAATGCCCGGAAAGTCCGAAAAATAAGATTAAGATAATACTAAGGTACTTAATTTTTTATTATTATTATATAGGTATTAACAACTAACTATGGCCAGAAGTATTTGAAACTAATTTGTTTCTCCCTTTAATAAGTAGGTATTTAGCTTTTTAGTTTTCTGTTTTCACAATATAGTTTTGTTAACCTAGGTATTTTATTGCTAAGAAATTGTTTTTTCGGCGAAGGCAAACCCTATAATATGGATTCTAAAATATTACGTACAATCACAAAACCAGAAACATACGAAAGTACTTAGATGAAAATAAATTACCGCGCTGCTCTCGATATATTTTTCAAGGACAGGGCCGAGTTAGAATACTGATACATTTCTTTACCGTGGTACAGTAGAGTTTATTAATTCATTGACGCCGACGCGGCCGCATGAGGCCGGCTAAAAATAGCTTAAGCCATTCCGTCGGCTCCTGCTATGTTGGCACTTTTGACAGTTAATCAACCTTTGTATTTGAAATAAAATAAACGTCAACATCCTGTTAAAAATGCCGAGATTACCGCGCCGCCGTGAAGCAAACTAAGATTTCCCATACAAAATTATTACTCTAGTATATAATTATAGTTTTTTTACGCACGTTTTATTTTTATTTTCGATAGTTGTTCGTATTAATGGTACGGACAGATTAAATAGAACGCTCAACTCAAAGCAGTGTTTTTTTGCGGAGTAAGTTCTATGTTGTTGTGGGTTGAATTCGCAATTTATAAATATTCAGCCCATGGACATGATTTAAAATACTCTTTATCAATTTTAGTCCATCGAATTGCATTGAACTTAACAGTTAACATTTTAAATCAGTAAAATAATAGCCAGTAAAAGTATAAACTTAAAAATAAGCATAGCAGATTTTATAAATCTTTGTACAATATGTACCATATCAAATACCAACTTATTGAAATAGTAAACTAATTACCTAGGTAATCAATTAATAACTTACAGATGTGCGACAGTCTCTTAGCGACACCTTGCGACAGTTTTAAGCGACAGTACGAATCAGTTTTTAGTGGATATTGCAGACTCTCACTAAGCGTTTTGCTTCAAATTTTATCATCCGTACCACTAGAGAGTGGAACTCTTTGCCCTGAGTCTGTGCTTCCCGATAGGTACAATCTGGGAGCCTTCAAGTCGCGAGTGAATAGGTATCTTCTAGGCAAGCGCGTTTCATCGTAAATTTCATCTACCGAAAGTCTACTGATGGTCGCCAACGGTCGCAGACTATCGCTGACAAATTGTCTGCCTGTAAGCTCTTTAAGGTACCAAAAATATATTGAAAACTTACAACATGGCCAGTAAAGTTGTTGGCATAAAGTATAAAATAATAAAATTATACAAAAATCTAACAGAGATATTAATTGCCATGACTGCAATTTTGAATACAATCATATTCAGTGGAGAACAATCATAGAGGAGGACCTAGGCTCGTATTATAGAATCAAACTCCAATCTCGGCTTGAGTACAGAAGATAGAAAGGGATGGTGCTATTCACCTCATCCCATATAGCGCCATCCCTTACTAACTGTACTCAAGTAGAGATTTGCGTTAACGTTAATGGTAATGTCCAAGTACGCGCTAGCTAAAGCTTATAAATTTTTAGTACAATCGTTTGTAAATTAACGCCGTTAAGTCTTGGCCACTTCACATCTGCGTCACGCCTAGATTAACGCGTTAAGCTACGCGTTAAGACGCAGGTGGAGCCGTAGCATTACAGCTCAGTACCTCTAGTATAACCACCGAAACGTGATATGATATAGCGATTTGTCACGTTTCACTGTCCAAAGACAATGGATTTTAACAGTCGAGTGTGAATAAAAACCTTTTTTCGCTAAATGGCAGAATCTGGAAATGGCAGATTCTGTAAATGGCAGAAGTACAGTCCCAAACAACATTCTAATTCTAAAGATATTTTTTATATTTATTAGGCTCTATCAAGAAAAATGACAACGGAAATAATGACACACGATAATCCCGACTGACGACCGACCCGTGGTCACATCAACTTACCACACCAGTGTGACTACGGGGATTTTTTACCCGTAGTCACACCGACTCATTATGCCCCTGACCTTCCCTTGACAGGAAAAATGTCAAAAAAAATTATAAACTTTTTTTCGTAAAGCAATAGGTCACCAAAGTACCAGGATCTCATAAATATGGAGAAGGTTAACCACCACCAATATAAACGACAAAACGTTATTTATTAAAATAAATTCTGGTCAAAACCAATGTTTAAAAAAAAACTATGTCAAAAAACTTTTCTTTTTGTTGACTGACTGTACAATATCTATCATTAAAAGAATCTGCCATTCACAGAATCTGCCGTTTACAGAATCTGCCGTTTCCAGAATCTGCCATTTAGCGAAAAAAGGAATAAAAAGCTATATATCACGCGATACATATACATCGTGTTTAGGTGGTGATGCTAGGGGGTAGTTCTACTTGTATTCCCATCTGTATAGCATTGAAAATAGAGTAAGAAATATCTGTATTTTAATAAATCTTTAGTTGATATAGGTAATTACACTTTATATAGGAAATTACCATTAACATACTATGGAAATGTAAACTTGTAATGCCTCCATCTTGGAGCTTAGTACAATTTAATACAACAAGAAGCAAGACACCAAAAAATACCTTATTGCACATTCACAACAATCAAGAATTCTGAGCATTTTAAAGAGGCCCAGACAAATACAATACATACCTAATATCTAAATTTTTTATTACAACAGACCATTCTGAAATGCCATTAAACACAATTTTAAGTAAGTGATATATTGGTTAAGCTAATTAAAATATTACCAAGTTATATTTTAGGTATTTACTCAAATGGTCTGTTATTACTGGAGCCATACCAAAACAAAATTAAATTTTGTTTCCATGGTACACATTTCAAGTTTGTCAAATCTGAAAAAATTGTCAAAAACTTTTGTAAAAAATCCAACAATTTTATAAATGCCACAAAACAGTTATTTAAAGTTTTATTTGTTTAAAGAAATCTCAAAAAAAGAGACCCACTCAAGCTAGACAAATGTAAGCATATTGAAATATAAAAATACCCGATTGGCTGGTAAAAGTTTTGGTTTAGTAAAAATAGTTTTTCTTTACAAAATGAATAGTCCAGCCAATTCTGGCAGAAGTTTGCATATGTGGTAACCCTACAATAGACCCTACTTCAACACAAATATTAATAAGCTCTTTACTTAAGTATCATACAAAGATAGTTATTGGAATAGTTTGTAATATAGAATACTAATTTACACCAGCCCCATGCCACAGCATAAAGAATTTCTTACAGTAGGCCGACGGAGACGTCTAGACAGGGCAATCGTGCGGGGCGTGAGGGGGGAGAGGTGAGTCGGACGAGCCCGAGCTGCATACTTCGCCGTTTTATGTAGCTCGGGACACGTCTTCTAGGGCTATCGCGACTTTACCGTTTTGATTACCTATTAAATTCATAATTCGATTTCGATGAATCTCGGTTTTTTATTCTATTTTGACAAGAAAACAGCAACGCAATGTTAAAAATATAAAAAATCCAACATGGTGGCCAGCTTTTTTATTTGTGGGCCGATTTCATCAAAACTCGGTTTTTTATACTATTTCGACAAAAAACAGCAAAACAATGTTAAAAATCTCAAAAATCCAAGATGGCGGCCAACTTTTTTATTTGTGGGCCGATTTCATTGAAACTCGGTTTTTAGTACTATTTTAACAGAAAAACAGCAACGCAATGTTAAAAATGTCAAAAATCCAAAATGGCGGCCAACTTTTTTGTTTGTGGGCCGATTTCAATGAAACTCGGTTTTTAATACTATTTAGACAAGAAAACAGCAACGCAATTTTAAAAATATAAAAAATCCAAGATGGTGGCCAACTTTTTGTTTGTGGGCCGATTTCAATGAAACTCGGTTTTTAGTACTATTTAGACAAGAAAACAGCAACGCAATTTTAAAAATATAAAAAATCCAAGATGGTGGCCAACTTTTTTGTTTGTGGATCGATTTCGATGAAACTTGGTTTGGGGCACTATTTTGACAAGAAAACAGTTTCAAATTGTAAAAAAACGACAATAGTCAAGATCGCTGCCGATTTTGTTTTTAGGTTGATTTCTATGTAACTCAGTTGAAAAAAGTTGGCCGCCATCTTAGATTTTTGATATTTTTAACAATGCGTTGTGTGCGTGTTTTCTTATCAAAATAGTACTAAAAACCGAGTTTTATCGAAATCGACCCACAAACAAAAAAGTTGGCCGCCATCTTGAATTTTTCATATTTTTAAAATTGCGTTGGTGTTTTCTTGTCAAAATAGTACAAAAAACCGAGTTTCATCGGAATCGGCAAAAAAAAAAATGGCCGCCATCTTGGATTTTTTATAATATTAATCTGGTTTCCGAACCCTGCGTGCGACAGTAGCCATCAAGTAAGTTTCGTGAAACTACGAGCGAGTGCGGCAGCATTGGCAGGCTGCCGCACTCACTCGTGGTATAAAGAAAACCGTTTGAAACCTTTATGTTATAAAACCTTTATTTAATAATGTGTCACCCCTAATTCATTATTTTATATAATTTCGCAATGCTTTTATGTACCCGGGGGTCGTAAAAGAAATCCACCTTCCAAATTGTAAATTTGTGACAACCCTTCCGTATTTGCGTAAATACCCTACAGGCGGCGGTATCGCCCAACAATAAAGGCGTCGGCCTACTGTAAGGAAAAAAATCTTTATGCTGTGCCCATGCTTTCCACTAACATAATGGCCGACATTCACTGACGTCCATTATACAAAGTACGCTGGACAGGCTAATGTCATGAAATGACAGCAATCTTTTGTGCCGATTTGAAAATCGCCATATTGGCGTAGAGAGCAGTAGATTCTACTATGGCAGTAGTGAGTGTACTTTGAACTAATTAGTTCCAAGTACACTCACTACTGCCATAGTATAGAATCTACGGCTCTCAGCGCCAATATGGCGATTTTCAAATCGGAACAAACGACTGGTGATGTTCGCCTGTCCAGCGTACTTGTATTTATGGACGTCAGTGCCGACATTCTATTTGTTACATGTCGCAAGCTTATGTAAATCACAGACATTGTTGCATTGTATGGAATTGACAAGCATACGACACATAATTTGAGTTTATGACTAAGTTTTAATTTTTAAGTAAGCGAACAAATAGAATGTTGGCCATTTGAGTAGGGGACAGTACACCAATAAACACTAACACCTTAATAAAATCACAAATGAATATCAACATAAAAAAATGGATAAACACTACACTTTGGTATGGTTCCAGACAATGTTTGTGCAGATGATCAAGTCCATATAATATCACATGAATTTGAATAAATTCGAATGTATACCTTAATGCCCTGGTCAAACAAACAGCGAACTGAGTGTGTGGCGAAGTATTCTTAATTTGTAGTGTACGTCCTTGCTTGAATTTGTCACACAGAAATGCAAAAACAAACCGTGCTTCTAAGTGACTACATTCAAGTGACACTGTACATCCTACTAATATTATAAATGTAAAAGTTTGTGGGTTTGGATGTTTGTTCCTCAATCACACAGAAACTGCTGAACAGATTTTGATGAAATTTGACACAGATGTAGTTTAAACCTGGATTAAAACACAGGATACTTTTATCCTGTCAAAGGTTCCTAGGCATTTTCCGAATATCCACGTGGACAAAGTCGCAGGCAGAAGAGACAGAATAAAGATGCTTTACCACACATTCAGTTTGCTGTCTGTTCGACCAGAGCATAAAAGTAAGTGCTTAAGAGAACACATCAATAGGTCGTGGCGACATAGTTACCAGATTGGCGTGCGTAGGACTCCCTAACGGATCACTAACTTGAGATTCACTCTTTTTGGCTTCAATTGTTGCTTGTTTTACAGCCTCTTTGTATGGACCCCTCTTTTTCTTATTAAAGCGTATCTGAAATGTTTTATTTATATTAATTACATAGATAATACACTAGCTTCCGCCCGCGACTTCGCCCGCGTGGATATTAGAGAAAATAGCGAACCTTCAACCAGGATCCGACCAGTCGTTTTTACGCGATTAGGCGGGTCCTCACCAAGCGCGCTGCCTTGCAAGGCAAGACGTTTACCGCGTGTGGCTGGCCTCGCACGAGGCTGCTCGCTGGGTGGGGACCCGTCCAATCGCGTAAAAACGGCTGGTGGGATCCAGGTAGAAGGTTCCCTAAGGATTTTCTCTAATATCCACGCGGACGAAGTCGCGGGCCGAAGCTAGTAGATAATAAATTATATTAAACTAAACAAACAATAAGTCAATTAATATGATTGTTTTATCTTTCGCACTCTATGAAACCACTCAATAGTCAAGGACAGGTTGCCTCTTACTTCAATACATTGCTTTGAAAGTCAATTGAAGGTCATAATAGAAGCTAATGTTGTTAATGTTTGTTTGGTATTCAATTTTTTATTACTGACTTTTATACACTTGAGACCTTTTAGAGTAGTAGAAAATGCTAAAGCTATACCGGGTGTAAGAGGACCCTCAAGAAAGCCAAAGTCCACGGATTCCGCCCATCATCAGGATCATTTTTGTCTTTTAGACTATACCTTGGAAACCAAGGTCAAAGTGAAAAATTTTTTATCAACATTTTTATGAAATCTTATTTTACTCATTAATTTCTAATTTTTATCCAAAGAAATATTATCAAAATTTTTAGAATTTCATAACAAACAATGGCTTCAAAACATCATCACTCAATGTATCTCATGAGCATGCACATAAACGCTGCCTTTCAACTCGGCCGCACCCAGCTGTATAGCATACACTCACAGGTGCGGTCTGTTGTACACGTTTCATTGCGTGGTATTGTATGAAATGCTTTTTTAACACCGAAAATTAAAATTGTTTCCCAGCAATAATTTTGAACAGAAATGGTCCTGATGATGGGCAGAATATGTAGACCTCGGCTTCGTTGAGGGTCTTGTTACACCCAGTATAAAATGAAATAAGAATAATGTCAATTAAAATATTTACCTTATAGTCTTCTAAAAATGGACTCAAACTATCACATGGCATTAAAGATGAAGTTGTTGAAGCGTACCACTGCACATGTGCTCGTGATGTCGGAGTCACACTGAGGACTCGGCCAGGCCACCAAGGAAATCCCACCACCTTCCCCCAAAC
This sequence comes from Agriphila geniculea, assembly GCA_943789525.1. Taxonomy (NCBI): domain Eukaryota; kingdom Metazoa; phylum Arthropoda; class Insecta; order Lepidoptera; family Crambidae; genus Agriphila; species Agriphila geniculea. The sequence continues at coordinate 4,251,867 of OX038881.1, forward strand.
TATGTCCCCTGGTGAAACTCTCACTAACCTACCACCAGTGCCTTCCTGACCATTTGCCGGGAAATCGGGCACGGCCTCACTCTCACAATCTTCAGAACTGCTCTCCGGCTCATTACATCTTTCATAAGAGTTGCTGCTCGACCTCCTTAAGCTAATTGACAGCTTTTGATTAAAACAATGGTCTTTGATATCACTAAAAAAATCCACAGATTCACCATCCCCACATTTACTTGTGTTTTCATCACGTTTTTTCTGTGCTTTGTATTTTTTTTTATGTTTTACTTTGTGTTTGTGTTTTTTTTCTAAGGGATCAGTAGTTGGCTGATTAGAGACATTGTTTCTTGGCGATAATGCTCCTATATGTTTAGGTGACTGACTCATCCATAATTCAACTTTTTCTTTCTCTAAGGAATTCTTCTTTGCTTGCTTCTTTGCTTTTTTTAATGCTTTCTTAGCTGCTTTAATATCTGGTTTCAAAGTTTTTGACATATCACAAGAAACACCAGAATCTTCATTGTAATCACCGGTCAATGGAGGTATTTTTACAACAGTGCCTTCTCCCTCACCAAAACATATTTTTAGTGTCCTCGCACTAGAAAACATGGAACTGAATAGTGCATCATTATCATTGTTATCTTTTGAATCTTGTCTATTATCATACATTCCACCTTCAGGGACACTTACGAAAGCGAGCTCCCTTGTGCTTCCCTCACTATCGTTGGATTTTTCGTTTTTAACTTTACTACTAAGTTTTTCGCTCTTACCAGAATTTTTTGAGCTTCCTTTTATGGCATCTGATATTTCACTTGGTTGCAGTCGTGCTAGTTTAGGGATGAGCATGCCACCCACGAGATATTTCTTTTTACCGAATGACTCAGACTCATTTACGTCGTCATCTGAATCTAATTTGCGTTTCTTGGACACGTCCACATTTTCGCTGTTTTCGTTGCAAATCCCTTTGCAATTTGAACACAACACCTTCCGTGGCCGAAGCCGTACCGTCATCTTTTGCCTCGGCTGTGCTTTGCCCTTGGGTCCGACTTTTTTTGGTTTCCGATTAGTTTCACTTGCGTACTGAGGTTCTTGATACGTGAATCTTTGGCTGACGGAGTGCAGCTTATCTTTGTCATTTTCGGACGCTGCTGGCTGCTTATTAAACGCTGGGTGCAGGCTATATACTCCGAAAGGCAAGTTACTGTAAAACGTGTATAAATTAAATGTAAAAACATACAAATTCCGGGCATCAATCGATAAAGGCAGCTTTTGATAAACATGATACCTACCCTTTAGTAGAGTCCAAAAGCACACCCTGAAACTTTTTGTTTTCACTGCAATAAGAAACAACAATCAAATCTGTTAACGCTTCTTCTACGTTTACTAAAATTTGCGAATTCTTTTGAATCGTCATATCGGCTGTTTTAGCGACAGCCGCCATATTTAAACTGAAAAAAAAAAGAAAACTTTGCGTTCCATTTCAAACAATTTTTTTTATAATTTCATAAACTCTTTTATGAAAATGATAAAAAATTGGAATAGGGAATGTCCGAAAAAAATTGAAATTGGCTGAATATTTGTTTATAGGTAGGAATAAGCTCCCTTAGTAATAGAAAAAGAATTTTCCGTTGCGTAAAAAATTTTAAAATAATTAAAGTCTCTTCGACTTTGCAAATGTGTAAAAGTAACAGCAGAATGGAGATTATACCTTTGCCACCACATACCACTACGACAACCATGAATGCGAAGGCGAAGCGCTCAATCCGGTTTATAGTAATAAACCGGATTGAGCGCTTCGCCCCAAAACGAGCCGACAGAGAGGTCAAGTAGATGTATGTGTCCTTTTCTTCACTAGGGTGACCATACCGTATGGTTTGCCGGAGACATACATAATATTTTAAACTGTTTAATATAAACTTAAATACCTAGGTAGTTCTTTATTTATAATTAATACTTTTTACCGCATTTTTATTAGGTTGCTTGCTCGTTTGTTTGTTTGAGCACAAATTTTGCAAACGATTTTATCCTAAATTCCCGATGAGCTAGAGACTTGAAACTTTGAACACAGGTCAGAAATGGAAGGAAATGCAATATCACAGTGTCATTGAGCTGATCTGATGATGGAGCCGGAAGAACGCCACAGGAACTCTATGATGAATGAAACTATAAAACCCCATTGTGCTTGGGCTTGTTAGAATTGTCTTGAGAAGTACTCTGACGGGAGACGAGTTTCAGGGTTGGATGATGAAGTCTGGAGGCCATGCCATAGGAACTCAATATTGAAATCATGTAACCCCATCGAGTTTGGGCTCGTTTGAATCGTCTTGACGAGTGCTCTGTTGGGTAATAATATCCAAGAGTCTGATGATGGAGCCGGAAGAAGGCCACAAGAACTCTGTAATAAAACCTTTCAACCTCATCGAGTTTGGACTCGTTTGAATGGTCTTGACGAGTACTCTGATAGGCGGTGGTATATGTTTAGTTTAGCTCGTTAACTAAAAAACAGAAAATAATTTATCCTCTGCCGAAAATATCGTTTATCCTCTGCTGGAACAGGGCGCCGAGGTGTGTATGTGAGGGAACTCGTATGCGAAGCTGGTTCGCACAGGCACACACTGTAGCCAAAGTAAAAATATTTGTTTTTGCTATGGATCACTGTTCTAGGTTCGCGGAGCGCGGAGGTTCGCGAACCTAAGTGGGTACCCACCCTTAAATGCACCAATTTCTTTACTTGTGAAGTTAATAAAATGGGTGCAAGAGATTTACGATGACACAATGTTAAAAATATAAAAAAACCAAGATGGCGGCCAACTATATTGTTCGTGGGCCGATTTTGATAAAACTCGATTTTTTTACTATTTTGATAAAAAAATAACAACGAAATGTTAAAAATATAAAAAATATGGCAGCCAACTCTTTTATTTGTGGGCTTATTTTAATGAAACTCGGTTTTTAGTACTAATTTGACAAGACGACGACGCATTTTGCAAGCAAGCATCCACAATGCAAGCAAGCATGCATGCATGCAAGCAAGCATGCAGCGTGCAACATGCATGCAAGCTTTATTAAGCTTAGCTTAGAGTGGTCTAAACTTGGTGTTTAGACCACTCTAAGCTAAGCGGGTGGAGCTGACCTAACCTTACCCACCAATGGTGGTCACATTTAAAGTTTTTTTTAATAAATTGGTATTCAAATTAGTAATGTTTTTTTTTATATTATGCTATAAAACATTAGTAGTTATGTATTTTAGGCATAACAAAATTATGCCTTTCAAAATATGCTTACTGACAATATGCCAATTGAAATTATGAATTGTAACTATTATGCTTTGAAATATTATGCTTTTTAAAAGTTATGCCATTCGATGGTTATGCGTATCAAAATTTATGCTAAATAAATAGTATGCTTTGTGATTATTATGCCAATCGAGTTATGCCAAGTGACTTTAGGACTAGGGCATGGAACCGATTTTAACCGATTCCAAAATAACCGGGAAAAACCGATTCTTTTTTGTCCTGTGAGAATCGATTCTTAAATTAGTAAGAATCGATTCTCGATTCTTTTCGATTCTCGTTAAAAAATGCCAAATTCCCAATCTTACTGCTTAGACGGGTTAAGTTGTGATGGCGCGCACAATTGAAGAGCGACGGAACAAAAATAGTTTTCTACTCAAAAGGCAAAAAATGATGAGACACATGTTATAGGGCCTTATTTTTTTAAATCCTACCTGATGTTGATATTAAATCGAAACAAAACTAGTTATTTTCGATACAAAAATTACTTCAATACAGACTGACAGAACAAGTAAGTATTTTAAAACAAACTAGGTTATTTCTATACAAAATATGCATCCTGATATTAGTTAAGTAGGTACGTACCTACTACCTTACGTACTTACCAAACAAACACGTGTTTGTTTGTAACAAAATTAGTTGATTACTTTGGGGTTGGATCAAAATTGGTTAACTGCATAAAAGTTGGGACAAAATTATTAACTGCATTAAAAAAACCTATATCTCCTGATTTAAAATGTTATTTTTTTGGGAGAGCAGAGCATCTCCAACAATGATTTTTTCTACTATTTTTCCTATCAAAAAGTAAAATTATTGTGGTAGGTACGTAATAAATAGTTTTTCCTTTTTTCCATGATTCCTTAGGTTTGACTGTTATTGTTCCTATCGTTAATTCCTGTGCAATTTATTGTTACTTTATTTATTGTAAGAGAAGACTAGAAGAAATAAAACAGTAGGTACTAGTAACACACAGTAGGAGTCCTTCTCCTACCTATCCTACTATAGACCCTGTAAGAATTAAGTAGCTGTTTCTTTTATGTTTTCGTTTTTATTTTGAGTAAATAATTTGATTTTAATAAAAACATATTTAAAGAAACTCGTTTTTCCTTTACTTAACATGAAACAGAATTGTAAACAAAAAACCAAAAAAGAATCGAAAAAAACCGGGTACCCGGTTCCTACCAAGGAAACGGAATCTAAATTTTCGATTCTTCAAAGAGGTCCGATTCTGCATGCCCTGTTTAGGACAATCGAAATTATGCGATGCGAAGGGCACCCGTTTTCCACCGGGAATGGAAAAAAAAACATTGTTTTTCTACACAAAAATGTATCGCGGAACAATGTTTTGTTTAGAGTCTAAACAAAACATTGTTCTAGACTTTAGACGATTTTGTTGAGTGTTGAGATGTTTTTGTTGTCAACAAAACATTGTTTCGCGAATCAAAATCCTCATACTTTTTTATTTGTTGAATGTTGAGATGTTTTTGTTGATTGTGCAGTGCATAACATGCGCTATGGACCCGGCATAAGTGATTACCATGCTTCTCTGTGATGCTGTTGCTCTGCTCCTTGCACTGTGCATAATGCTCTTTGTTTGATTGACATTGACATGACTCTTCTCTTGCTTGACGTTGCTTGACATGACATTTCATTTGAAAAGTGGAAAGAAAATTGAAAGACGTTTGATCCAAATTTTTGTTGTAAAATAATGTAGTAAAAAAAGTGAATAATACAATCCCGACTAATTTTGTGCATTTTTGAACATGATCAAGTTGTTTGTTGCAGTATGTTTGCATTAAAGTTTACAGTTTCTTCCTGTGCATAATGTTTCTTACATAATCTAACCACTTCAACAAATTCAATAAAAATTTTCGTGTTCTTAAAATTTTTGGTCAGTGTGTGGTACAAATTGAATTCTTAATCCCGAAGGTCAGTTCTGTTATAACACGTAGAGTTTACTTATGCCTACCAATATTTATATACTTGATTTTAGTGTAGGAAATGAAGCGATCTTTTCTATAGACCCTAGTTTATTGCCTGAAATAAAGATATTATTATTATTATTTTCTGTGGCGACCCCAACATTAAATCCTCAGTGGATGAAACTTTGCAGGGATGTAATCCTTACTAATATTATAAATGCGAAAGTCCGTTTGTTTGTTTGTTTGTTACGCCTTCACGTCTGAATTACTGAACCGATCATCATGAAATTTTGCATACACGTTGTCAAGGGTACAGAGAAGAATAGGCTACCTTTCATCCCGAAAAAATGAATTGTTCCCGAGGGATAGCAAAAAAACTTTCCACGCAGACGAAGTCGCAGGCGGCCGCTAGTATAGTATATAATACAATCAAACACTTGTCTGTGTGTAGTATTCCTAGACTAGAAATAAGTTGTATACTTATAATAATTTCATGATATGTTTTGAACATTACTACAAGACTGAGTTATTACATGAACTAAAGAAATAAAGATAAACTTGCCATTTCAAGATTTAGGCTTGCAAAAACTAGAGGTTCATTTATGGGGAAAGGCATAGCCTTTATTAATAAAGTTCCACAACAAGTGATTGATCTTTCTTTGCATGAATTTAAAAACCATGTTAAAAATTCGCTCATGGGTAAAGGTTATTATAAAGTAGATGATTATCTTAAAGATCAAAATGCGTGGAAATGATGTAACACATAACTTGCTACTATAAGTACTTTATTGAATACAGGGAATGTTAACATTATTTTTAAATATAACATTAATTTTTACTCTTTTTATCGTTAATTTTGGTACTTTCCATTAGTTGACGTGGAATTTAAGGGTGGGAGGGGTGGTAGGGGGGAGGGGGCGTCCTCCCTAACCCCCCCTTAAAATTTGGGAGTGCGGAAATGCATACTTTTTTTTCAATGAATTTTTAATGTTGCACAAAAAGGAATGATAACAGCCAAATTACTGTTATTTTTCAGCAATTAAAGGAGGGGAGGGGGAGGAGAAGGGAAACAAGTTGAAACAACTCCCTCCTCCAATCCCCATCTGCCGGCGATGCGTAGTTTTCGAGAAATAAATTTTTGTGTAAACTTAACCTCAAAACAAAAAATATGGAAATTAAGCAGGGGAGGCTAAAAAGAGGTGGGGAGAGGGGAGGGGACGTACGTACAAAATTTCACACGTAAAAAAAGTCGTTTCTGGCGCTTCGCCGGCCGCTACCGCGGCACGCTCGCTTCGCTCGCTCGGCTTGCGCGCTGGGTTCATGTACACTTAACATGCTCGTCGCTACGCTCCTCGCACCTATCACGTGACCTGCGGTCTTTGGTCACCATCGCAACAATTTAGCAGTGCTACCAACATAGTGCGCCGCCATTAAACGTCAAAAATGACGACACTGGCTTAAAATTAGACATTTTTAACCTAGAAAATCTTAATTATTAGTTTTTTTTTTCTCGCGTCCTATTTGTTTCCGCACCCTAATATTTCGTATTCGTGTTCTAAATTATGAGTTCTTTACACAAAAAAAATATGAACTCTAAACTGCACGTCAACTAAAGGAAAGACGAGCCTTAATTTTAACATTAACGTTATGTCAATAAATAACATTAATTTTAACGTTAATTTGAGAAATAACGTTAAATTTAACGTTATATACTGAAATAAAGTTAATTTTAACGTTAATTTTAAATAAACGTTTAGTGATGCGCCGAATGTAGGTTTAACCGAATACGAATGTTCGGCCGAATATTCGGTCCAAAATGTACCGAACCGAATATTCGGCCGAATCATTCGGTTCAATTCTGCGCAGTAAACAGGTTTTACACGTGTCGGGCGGGCGTTTGCCACAGCAACTCCTTCTCCAGCACGGCTCGCTCAGTCGATGTACCGCTCTTTTGGTTACAAATAATTGCAATTCGGAACTGCATACTTTGAAATTTATCATTACGTTGATGAAAGTCTTTGAAGATGAGGCATACATTGACATTTATTAAAAATAACATAATTTGATTATACATTTTAATATTAGTGGTGGTTTCTAAAGATAGCAGTTTTTATTGTTTAAAAAAAATAGTCATGTTTTTGAAATGCCTAAAAACAAGAGGGCTGTAGCCTGTACGTTTTAATTTTTTTGAATATCTATCAAAGATTTAGAAATATTTTCATTTTAGTGATTTCATACAAAACAAAAAAGTGCCAATATTTTCAAATCTACAATATTTAAAAAATTAAAACATACAGCCCTAGTTTTTAGGCATTTCAAAAACATACCGAAAATTCATTGCTGTAGGATTATATAATCTGTTGCTGTAGGTTATGGTTTAGAGAGGGTGGGAAACGTTATAGCCGTTTGTATGGAGACCGTTTGCTAGAGAATCCTCTTAATCTTTTTTATTTTGTCAATAAATAATTGGTATTATTGGTACAGTTTGAACATTCGGCAATTATTCGGCCGTACCGGTACTAAATTTAACGCTATATTTAACGTTAATTTTACCGGTAAAATATTTTTAACGTTATTTTTACTGGTAAATTTACCGATAAAATGTTTTAGCGGTATTTTTAACGTTTTTTTTATAACTTTTTTTTAACGGTATTTCAATCCCTGGTTGAATATAATAAGTCTATGTTGTTGCCAATAATCCTGTCATGTCACCCTGTTGTAGTTATCTAGTAACGATATATTAAAGTTTGTAAATATCGTTACCTAGGGCTGTTACAGCTGATAAGTTTCTTGCGCCCGTTCTTCTTGTCAGCTAAAAAAGTCTGGAACGGGTGGTAGGAAAATATAGATGATTCAAAAGTACTTAATAATTACGTTTATTTGAATAAAGCTTATTTGACTTTGACTGAATAAATATTAAGTGGATGTTGACTTAACCAAATCTGCTAAATTTTTAATACTTGCAAAACTTAAGTTGTCGTTTTTAATTCAAAAGTTTCTGAATTTTTTATAGTCCAGTGTCCGGAAACACTGACATAGTCCAATGACATGAAGCAAGAAAAAAATTATGTGAAATGAATTTTTATTGTTTCAGAAAATGGCAAGAATAGACATTACTCGCCCACTGTGGGACCAATCCACCTTTTATGGGAGATTCAAGCATTTTGCATTTATTTCCAATCCTCTATTATCTCTGGCCTCAGAAAAAGAGTTATACGCAGCCAAAGATCTGTATACCCAGTACAAGTATGTGTAGTAATATTTTCACTCTATTATATTTAAATAAAAATCTGTTTTAGAAGCCTTGTCGATACCCTAACACTAGGGTTGCCACCTGCCACTACTTGATTTAAGGGTTTCCAGCATAAAATATGGGTTTTAGATTTTTTGTATGGGAAAAAATAAAACTGGTTTTTTATTGAAGATATGTTAGCCCTCAGATTCTTTTACGCCATATTTTATTTTCACAATTATGGGTTTCTGTATAATCTTAGTCTGCAAATCGGGGTAACCTGTAAAATATGGGCATCTGGCAACCCTACATAACACTGCTACTTCTTGTAGCAAAGACTTAATTATTTGTCAATCAAACAATACTAACTGTAGGTCTGTATTTATAGACATGCATGCCTTAATTATTATAGTTAAAATACTTGTGCTAAAGCAGGCACAGACTTATTGATACCATGGGCCACTTGGGCAAAATATTATTTTTAAATACAATATGACTATGTAGGTAAAATTCAGAAAGACTTTTTTGACAATGGATTTTGAAGTAATGTCTGTTAATTTTATAGGGCAGGCCGAGAGCCAAGTGGCACAACAATGGAGCAAGTGATAAGAGCCAAGCAACTGTATGAGTCGGCTTTCCATCCTGACAGTGGGGAGCTGCAGAATGTGTTCGGCAGGATGTCGTTCCAAATGCCTGGTGGATGTGTCATTACAGGAGCTATGTTGCAGTGGTACAAGTATGTTAAAAAAATGTATTTTCTTTTCATCGTCGACATCATCATCAGTGTTTCTTTCCTTTCTTACCCGTAGCACAACTGAATGACTCTACCAGTAGTGCCTTTAAGAACTGCTATTCCCTTCAGCACTACCAGGTGTGCCATGCCATAAGGACATTATAATCCCAGTGAAACAACCAAGCGATGCCAGCAGTAGTGCCTTGGGGAATTGCTATTCCCTTCAGCACTACCAGGTGTGCCATAGTGACATTTTAATCCCAGTGAAACAACCAAGCGATGCTAGTAGTGCCTTGGGGAACTGCTATTCCCTCCAGCACTACTAGGTGTGCCATTTTTTTCAGGGGCCTTGAAGTATTTTGTCTAGAAGAAACACTGATCTTTACCAGCTTTTTTTTCTAATTTAATTGGTCAATATTGTGTTCATAGATTTTATCTACACAAACTAAGTAACAAAGACGTTATCAAGTAATAAAAGTGTTTTAAATATGTAATTACAGCTCCTATCTGATAGACTCCTATCATACTCCTACTCCTATCATAATACACTCGTATTATTACACTAAGGAAAAATCTTGATAAATAAATACACCATTTTAATACAAGGTATGAACTAAACCCAATAGCATGAATTATTAGGACTGGAACCTTTTTCAAGTTTTTCTTCAAAATATTTTTTATCACACAAGGATTTCTGTCTCTTAAGTTATCCTTACTAATATTATAAATGCGAAAGTCCGTTTGTTTGTTACGCCTTTACGTCTTAACTACTGAACCCATCATCATGAAATTGTGGATACACGTTGTCAGGGGTACAGAAAAAGACATAGAGTACCTTTCATCCAGAAAAAAAGTTCAGTTCCCGAAGGATAGCAAAAAAACTATCCACGCAGACGCAGTCGCGGGCGGTCGCTAGTATAATACATTTGCAACTTATCATGACAATTTTACATCGAGGAGTGCCGAAAAAAATCACCTTGAAGCCTCCAAAGTGCAAATCTTGACGTCACAATTCACAATTTAACGACATGCACGTTATTACATTTTGTTATCAGTTCTCTTTGTTTAATTAATGTCGAGGCGTAAATATGTAAAGCCAACACATGTACCGTATGTTTCTGTGTTTTCTCACAAGAGCGCTTTAAATTCAAGGTTATTTAATATAACTCGTTTCTTTGTATATTTGTTGAAGATCTAGGTATTAGTTCCTCTTGCTTTAAGGCTCATATATATCTCAAAGCATGATTTTCCATCTTTTTTAAATGCATTTTTCTCCATCAATATTATAGTTACAGCAGTCAAAAAAATATATGTTAAACTACATTATATATCAGAGGGCATAGTTGTTTTACTTTTTTAATTTTTTTATTATAAGTTATGGAAAAAAAATCCTGAACCTATCTCCATTATAATTTTTAAATCCATTTCGCTCGGTTAATATCAGTCAAAAATCATTATTTTTTCTTTGTTAATATTCTACAAAAAAAGACGCAGGGCATGGTTGTTTTAGATTTTTGATTAGTAGCCAAAAATAATTTCAATATTGTTATATTCCATTTCGCGCACGGTCACATGTCGTCGCGCCATTTTCTTGTCTAAAAATCAGTGGGGGAGGAGGCGTATTGCTGAATGGACCTGTGTCGCGCTGCGCAATTTTTTGACGTTTGCAATTGACAAATATTACATTAAAGTGCCACAGAGTGCGCAATTCTCCAGTATGCCAATTAGATAGTACCCCTAATAACAGCCCTTGCGTTTTGTCGATTATAAGATTTATATTAGTCTAATAATCAACATATTATTTATGTTAAAAAAACATGACATCGAGCAATTTGGCACCAATGTTGCAGGAAGGGCGAGAAACCCTAATTCCGGCGTTCTTTGTTTTAACATTAGCCAATTTGTTCCCTAATTCCAACCAGGTACGTGATGTTCAAAAATAAAATAACCATGTTTGTATGAAATTAATTTTGTAACTATCAATAATGATAATAAAACACTTAAAGGCTCTAAAATTATGATTCCCTCAACAAGTCTTCACATTGATGAGATAACGCTGGCTTACAGCAAAAACGTAAAAAGTACTATAAAATTTCGCCACTTCCACTGGCGACTCGGTAGCATAATTGGTCAGTGCATTGGGCCGTAATCCCAAGGGTGCGGGTTCAAGTCCCGTCGGAGCTGCTACGGTTGAGTCGTTTTTTTCTAGTATCTTTTCTATTAAATTTATTAGCTTAAGTCTTTGAAATTAATACATCTCTTGTAAATATTAAACAACATAGAATATAAATATATGAAAAATGGCATAACAAAAAAAAAACACCGCAAAAAGTCTTTGGTTTAATATATAACGTGTTACAAAATAACCTCTAAATGCCGAATATGGTAGATAAGGACCATCAAACTGAATAATTTTCACTACGGCACCAACTCTGAAATCGCGAAAAAAAAACGACTGTTTCATACATTTTAATATTTTCATTATTAATTTTTGTATGAAACAGCAGATTTTTTTTCGCGCATTAGTTAGGAGTTTTTAACATTGAAAATGTTTTTTCGTTCGCTCTAGTAGGTCCCTGAAATTTTCGTTGAAAGTGCGACTCAGCCGTGATACCCTGAGGTTTAGGGCCACGAGAACGTATAAGGGCTCAAAAGACGCGAAATTTAAAGTGCATAAGATGTGAAAAATATTTTGAAAGAGTCAAAGAGTCGGTTATTTTTCGACCGAAAAATTGTGTCTTTTCACAGAAAATTTCCGATATCTCTTGAACGGGGCCGAATTTCAAGAATATGAAAAAAAGCACCTTGCTATCTAACGAAGGAACATTTTAGGTCATTACACTTTTTAGGGTTCCGTACCCAAAGGGTAAAAACGGGACCCTATTACTAAGACTCCGCTGTCCGTCTGCCTGTCTGTCTGCAAGTTGAAATTCACAGATGATGTATTTCTGTTGCCGCTATAACGACAAATACTAAAAACACAATAAAATTATTATTTAAGGGGGGCTCCCATACAACAAACTTATTTTTCTTGCCGTTTTTTGGTACGGAACCCTTCGTGCGCGAGTCCGACTGGCACTTGGCCTGGTTTTTAGGGTTCCGTAGCCAAAATGGCAAAAAACGGAACCCTTATAGATTCGTCATGTCTGTCTGTCTGTCTGTCTGTCTGTCTGTCTGTCTGTCTGTCTGTCCGTCCGTATGTCACAGCCACTTTATTCCAAAAGTATTAGCACTACATAGTTGAAACTTGGTAGGTAGATGTATTCTGTGAACCGCTTTAGGATTTTTACACAAAAATAAAAAAATAAAAGATTAAGGGGGGGCTCCCCATACATGGAACTGAAACTGAAAATTTTTTTTTCATCAAACCAATACTTGTGGGGTGTCTATAGATAGGTCTTTAAAAATGACATTGAGGTTTCTAAGACTATTTTTTTTCAAAGTCAACCGTCTTAAAGATATATGCCGCCAAAGTGGTAAAATGTGTGTCCCCCCCCTTTAACTTTTAAAGTAAGAGGGTGAAAAATCTAAAAAAAATATAAGCTATAGATCTTAATAAACACTTTCAACGAAAATTGGTTTGAACGAGATATAGTAATTAGTTTTCAAGATATAGTACATTTTCCAAAACCGCAAATATAACTTTGTCATTCATACAAACACTGTGAAAAACAAAGTTATTTTTTCAGACGAAAAATGATAGCGGTATTAAAATATGGTATGGTATAATGTACCTACGGAACCCTACTGCGCGTGGCCCGACATGCACTTGGCCGGTTTTTTTTTCGATATTGGTGACGGTCGAGGCTGTAGAGGTACCCTTAGCCGCGAGTTTTGCACGGCGCGAGATGCGATATCACGCGGCGGGTGGTTCGCGTGCGGGCACGAGGACGTACGAGAGCTCCAAAGACGCGGAATTCGAAGGGTTTACGATGATGCAAAAATATTTCAGAAAAGTTGTTTATGAAGACAAAATTTTTTTGTTTATGAAAAAATATTTAAAATTTTCGACCGAAAAATACGCGTTATGATTTTTATTTTTTTGAATAATCTATAATAGGTCGATTCATTTTCAATGCCCTTTCAAGTCGTGTAGGTACAGCACGAGATCTGTGATTTTTTTGTAAGATGTTGTATGTAATAATCAACGAGTACGAGATCGTTTTAATTATTTGAAATTGAAATCTTTGAGGCGTTTTCTTTTCAAAAAGTGAAATTCAATAAACAAATATATAAAAACATTATCAAAATAATATTTCGGAACAGCCTGTATATTGCCGTAAAGTTTTGATGACAGGCTGATGTTAGGTTCAAATATATTTCTAATATAAGTTCCTCATTTGCAGGACAAATATCTTAGGAATTGCACATTATTTACCTGGCTGTATTTAGGCCATTGGGTGCAGGATTAGTAATTCTAGGTTAATAGCACTACAAATTACAACCTCAAGACCAGCAAATTAAGATGAATTTAATTTGTTAAACGAAAGTTAAATACCCATCTGAAAGGCTGGTATTAAGGAAGAGGCTGTAATTAGATTACATACATAGTTCTTTATTTAGTAGGTCATCTGTACTTATTTTCTTTTCTGTGGCCGAGGCGCGCGATTATCCGCGAAACGTGTAAGCTCAAGGCATCTCAAGGTCATTCAGCTAGGTCATTGGTATTAATAAGAGCCTTAATGTAAATAGTATTATTTTATTATTTAAAAGGGGGGACGCCAGCGAGGCCGGACGGGTGATCAGTCACCCTGGTCGGGACTATTTCCCCAAATCCCCTGAAAGCTGAGAGCAGGGGGAGGCGGGTTATCATTTACCCCACCGGTGTCGGACCCTCGAACCTACCTGTTCGCTTACAGTACCTACTGAGTTGACTTATCGTTAACTGCTTTAGATCATCTTCCTTAAGCTTGTCCGCTCCAAAAAGCTCCCAGCGCAGTGATGCGTACATCGGGCATTCTGCCATGAAGTGGTAGCTTGTTTCTTCTCTTTCTTTGCATTGCGGACAGATGGGATCCTCTGTCCGTTTGATCACAGACAGATGTCTGTTTAGTGGACAGTGTCCTGTCAGTACTCCTACAATCGTTCTTATATTTCTTCTGCTTCACTTCAGCAACTCTCTAGTTTTCTTCTTGTCAACTGATTTGATGAAGATGTAAAAAGTAAACTCTGAGTCGGAACTTATCGTGCTGAGAACAGAATACGCACTGCACTGGAAACTTATAATAAGTATTGTTATTTAAATAATTGAAAAAAATATTTTTATTTAATTATAAAACAAAATTCCTGCTGTCCTCAGTGCCAAAATGATGTTAAGGGCCCACCGAGCCTCCACTAGAGCCGCTACTCAAGAAAAATCATCAACGAAATAACTATGTTCTGAAAAATATAAAAAAATTGCGGCCGCTTGCGACTTCGTCTGCGTGGAAAAGTTTTTTGTTATCCCTCGGGAACAATACTTTTTATCAGGAGGAAAGGTACCCTATGTCCTGCTCTGTACCCCTGACAACGTGTTTGCAAAATTTCATGATGATCGGTTCAGTAGGTAAGACGTGAAGGCGTAACAAACAAACGGACTTTCGCATTTATAATATTAGTAAGGACTAGGATTAGTTATAAATTATTTTTGTATGCCTTTTTTTCCTGGTTTAAATGTGTTTGTGTAGTTAAATCCTGGACTAACGCCTATATAAAGTGGCCACTTTGGGCGTTAATCCGCGAACACATTTAAACTAAGAATTTAACGCATACAAAAATAGTCGATAGCTAATACTAGTTTATATATTTTTCAGATTTTTTTAACATAGTTATTTCGTTGTAATGATTTTTTCTTGATTGGCGGCGCTAGTGGAATGAATGAAAGCTATTGTTCAAATTAATGTGACCCGTGCAGATATCTTTATTAATACAAACGTCCCGTGTTTTGTCAATAGTACATCACGAAAGTATGCCAATATCCCTGGCTGATCCCGAAATACCACTTCACGTGTGTAAACATTGTATAAATAATTGAAGGTCACTTTAATAATTGTTTTTGAGCCACACCTCTTTTTGTCACGAGTTCGTCGAGTTTCTAGGTACTACCAATAGTACGATACATTACGACACATTTCGAATAATTTATAGATGGTGAAAGGGTTTCTTTCTTATTCGTAGACATTGAAAAAAATCAAGTATGCATTATTTATTTTAACGAAAAGAAAAGATTAGTTCGAACAAAGATGTGGTGGAACTTTTTGACTTGGTAGGTTTAAAGTGTATCGCTATAACAGCAATTTATTAGCTTATAATTTATTTTATAAGCTTATAATTTATTTTATTAGCTTATATTCTAAGATTTACGATATTTTTTGGTCTGTACAGTCCAAGTTCGGACTAATGCCGTTTTTGCATAATTTGTTTCCGCTATGAGTATGGAATGTTCCGTTTATCAAAGTTTTTTTTAATATAAAGTGGAACGATATGATGTGATGATACTGAAACAGGTAATAGCGTTGCTTGAACTAAACAACTTTCTTCATGAAACCTAGGACTAAAAAAGAAAAAAAAAACATACTCCCATACAAAATGTATTGATCATCTGACCGACTTAAGGGGACTTATTATGGAAAGGCGAAAAATAAAATTCTTTTTTCGATCTATGTTCCTTGGAGTCCTATGTTCCTACGATATTTTGGCCACATCGCGCGTAGAGATACCGATAACATAGAGCGGCTCATCGTAACAGGCAAGATAGAAGGAAAAAGACCGAGAGGCAGAAGCCCAAAACGTTGGTCAGACCAGGTGTCCAAAAATCTGGATATGCCAGTGAACGTCGCACTGCATCAAGCCGAGGATCGTAACAAATGGAAACACCTCGTGCGAGACGCCCTTGCAAGGAGTCACGATCCTCAACCATGAGGGAACGACTGAGGAGGTTCCTTGGAGTATGTGCAATTTTAGCAACACTAACACCTGTTTCAGTATCATCGCATCATTTGGTTCCACTTCCACCTTATATTTAGTTGGATTTATGCCCTTTCTGGACTATATGCTTTTCACGTCTTCGTTTCCACAGAACTGCAACAGCAGTAGTGTTCTGGCAGTGGGTGAACCAGTCGTTCAATGCGTTAGTAAACTACACGAATCGCAACGCCAACTCTCCCCTCTCCACCACCCAGATGGGCGTCGCGTACGTGTCCGCTACAACCGCGGCGATGGGCGCGGCCCTAGGATTCAAATACTACGTTCAGAAACGGGCTAACCCCTTTCTGGCTGTAAGTATATAATTTAAGTTTTTATAATTTGGCAGACACTTTATAATTGTATTCTTCTGCAGAGCCCAGCGAACTAAAATCTACGGAACAAGCATTGCGCTCAAAAAATGGCACCACACGAAAAGTACAACTAAATGGATAGAGCTAAAAATGCTGGCATTTAATTATGCAGCACAAAGCGTCTGAGCACTGGTTGCTTATTATTAGCGACCATAATTTGTATACTCATAGATATTTTCTATACTTAAACGAAAAAATATGATACTTACGTTATTTCTGCATATTTTTACTGCCTTCTTTGCGTATTTTACACCGTTTGACTACACAGGACGTCATTCGTAATAAACTTGCTCTTTCTCTCTTTTCTCTACAATACAAACTGCAATTGTTGTTAAGAACGTCGTCAGTCACCGGGTGCGTGGCTGGCCTGACTAAAGCTAAGTGGGTTGTACTTTTTCGGCCCCGTCGTGCCATTTTTCAAGCAATATTTGTTTGCAATTACACTTCCATAGATTTTAGTTCGCTGGCAGAGCCAGAAATCTTTTAATGGAACAGGGTCCTTAGCGAGTTTAATTTTTATGCACAATGGGATAGTGCTTTGTCTTCAACTCAACCTGATGTTAAGAGACGATAAGGCTGGTGGAAGCGCATTAGCGTGCCCGCAGACTGCAGACCAAACTGTCGGCCGATAGTTGGCCTAGTGTGCGCACTTACATACACCTTCATACTGATTGAGAGCTCGACAAAACTGTCGGCCGATAGAAAGTCTGTAGTTTGCGGGCACGCTTACACCCAGAATCCTCATCACTGAGGAACTGGCTATATTACCTCTAATTGCCGGAATACCTACAGTTTTTAGGGTTCCGTACCCAAAAGGTAAAAACGGGACCCTATTGCCTAATTCTTTTAGAAGACAAATAGCAATATCGCTATCTTTTTATTTTAATCATTTAGCCAATAATCTGGCTAGTAAAACAACTGCTTTTATTGAGCAATCAACTATTGACATTAGTCATTCAACTTTGGAATCTGTTCCAAATAAAAATAATTATAACATTTTACTTACTTCAAGTAATAATAATTTTTCACACTTAAATTACCATCTAAGACAATAGAGGCGTCCTCTAGCCCTGACTTAACAATAGAAAAGCCAAAGTGTTTAAGAATTGTACACCAGAATATGCAAGGCTTTTCTGGCAAAGATTTAGAAATAAGCTTATTCATAAATTCTGAAAATATTGATGTGTTATGTGTTACTGAGCATTGGCTGAAAAAGCACGAATTACTTTTAAGTTTAGATAATTATAAAGTTGTTAGCTCGTTTAGTAGGAAATCTGCTATAAGAGGGGGTTCCCTTATTATTCTACCCAATAGCTTACAATGTAAAGAGCGCAAAGATGTAGTATCCCTCTCAATTGAACGAACCATTGAGCTGTCTTGTGTGGAACTTGATCAAATAATTATAGTATGCGTATATAGACCCCCCACCGCGAATTACTCTGAGTTTGAGTCCACTATGGAGGAAGTCTTAAAAATGACTTGTAGGAAGAATAAAAAAATCGCGATTTGCGGAGATTTTAATGTCGACATCTTAGACCCTAAGTTAGCTAAATTGTCGAGTAGGTTCATAAACCTATTTAAATCATTTAATTTGCTACACATTTTTAATGAACCAACGCGTATCACACCCACATCGGCAACCTGCTTAGATAATAGTTTCTGTAACTGTAATGTCATTGAAAAATCAATTTTAAATTGTATTAAATCCGACCACAGTGGACAATTAGCCTCCATTGAGCACCATCATGTTCCGCCTAAACGGGAAATAATGTGTAGGCCAATAAAAAAACACTGTATTGAAAAATTCAGAACCAATGTCACTAGTAAAATTGAAACATTACCAGAACCAAATTTTGAAGCCAATAACCTATATAATCATTTATTTCGCATAGTTCAAACTGAATTCAGTGAAACTTTTAAACAAAAAGTGATCAAATGTAATGATAGTACGAAATTTAGTGACTGGGCCACTCCCGGTATATATAAGAGCAGAAGGAAATTATACGAACTTTATGCAGAGAAAGCTACTTCTTGTGATCCTAACTTCATTGAATTTGTCAAGAAGTATTCACAAACATTCAGAGAAGTTTGTATCTTAGCAAAGTCCAAGTACTTTGCAAATAAAATAAAATTAGCTGACAATAAAATTAAGGCTACCTGGAATATTATTAACAAAGAAACGGGCAAATCAAAATCCAATATAAATTCCTTCTGTTTAAAAACTGGTGATCAAACTTTTGAATCTGACAATGAGGTCGCTAAAGTTTTTGAAGATTTCTTTGCTAGAATACCTGTAGAAACTACCAGTACTCTTAGTGCTTGTCCCAACATCGCTGTCTCCCTTCTGGAGTCTAGCGTTGATAAGTGCAATGAAAGTTTTTCGTTTAAATATATAAATAGTGCAGATATCATTAAAGCTTTTAAAACAATTAATGTTAAAAAAACAGAAGATCTTTGGGGCATGTCAACAAGCATTATTAAATCAATAATTGATATACTAGCCCCTTATTTGGCTTTTATTTTTAACAAATGTATTGACGAAGGGGTCTTTCCTGATCTAATGAAAAATAGTAAATTGATTCCTCTTTTTAAATCTGGGGATAAAAGTGACCCAGCTAACTTTAGGCCAATATCTATACTACCAGCACTTAGTAAAATATTTGAAAAAATTATATATTCCCAATTATTAGATTACTTCACATACAATAATATACTTCATAAAAATCAGTTTGGATTTTCCAAGGGTAAAAGTACTACTGATGCTGGAATTGCACTTCTCAAACATATTATTGACGCTTGGGAAGAAAAGCAAGATGTAATTGGCATTTTCTGTGACCTTTCTAAGGCATTCGATTGCGTTGATCATCAAACACTATTAAGGAAGCTAGAACATTATGGTGTCTCTGATAAATCAGTTAGTCTTATGAAATCGTATTTGTACAATAGAACTCAGAAAGTAGTGATTAATAGAACTGAATCTACTGGAGCCCCCATCAATATGGGTGTGCCACAGGGATCAATATTGGGCCCATTGCTGTTTCTAATTTATATAAATGATCTTCCCAACTACGCGAATAATTTATGTGAGACAGTACTATTTGCGGATGATACTTCTTTAGTTTTTAAAATAAACAGAGGTAGTAACTGTTCGGACGAAGTAAATAGTGCCCTCTCTAAAGTTTCATACTGGTTTAATAGCAATAATTTAGCACTTAACCCCAATAAAACTAAATGTGTTAAATTTTCATTACCTAATGTTGAGCAGACAAAATTAAATATTAATTTGAATGACGATGAAGTCGAGTTGATTGAGAGTACTAAATTTCTAGGTATCACACTAGATTCTCGACTGCAATGGGATCCACATATTGAAGCCTTGTCAAGTAGACTTAGTTCAGCGGCATTCGCTGTTAAGAAAATAAGGCTTTTAACTGATATTGAAACGGCAAGGTTAGTATACTTTAGTTATTTTCATAGTGTAATGTCGTATGGACTGCTATTGTGGGGCTCAGCTGCCAGTATTGAAAATATTTTTATACTCCAAAAAAGAGCTGTTCGCGCCATATACAATCTACGGCGGAGAGATACCTTGAGAGAATTGTTCAAAGAAATAAATATTTTAACTTTGGCAGGCCAATACATATATGAAAATTTAGTTTATGTAAGGAAACACTATGATTCATTTGCTAAGAACAGCAATATTCACCAGTTAAATACAAGAAATAAAGATAAACTTGCCGTTCCAAGATTTAGGCTTGCAAAAACTAGAGGTTCATTTATGGGGAAAGGCATAGCCTTTATTAATAAAGTTCCGCAACAAGTGATTGATCTTCCTTTGCATGAATTTAAAAACCATGTTAAAAAAACGCTCATGAGTAAAGGTTATTATAAAGTAGACGATTATCTTAAAGATCAAAATGCGTGGAAATGATGTAACACATAACTTGCTACTATAAGTACTTTGTTGAAGTAATATAATAAGTCTATGTTGTTGCCAATAATCCTGTCACCCTGTTGTAATTATCTGGTAACGATATATTCAAGTTTGTAAATATCGTTACTTATGGCTGTTACAGCTGATAAGTTTCTTGCGCCCGTTCTTCTTGTCAGCTAAAAAAGTCTAGAACGGGTGGTAGGAAAATATAGACGATTCAAAAGTACTTAATAATTAAGTTTATTTGAATAAAGCTTATTTGACTTTGACTTTGAAGACTCCGCTGTCCGTCTGTCTGTCTGTCACCAGGCTGTATCTCATGAACCGTGATAGCTAGACAGTTGAAATTTTCACAGATGATGTATTTTTGTTGCCGCTATAACAACAAATACTAAAAACAGAATAAAATTAATATTTAAGGGGGGCTCCCATGCAGCAAACGTGTTTTTTTGCCGTTTTTTGGTACGGAACCCTTCGTGCGCGAGTCCGACTCGCACTTGGCCGGTTTTTAAATTGTTGTTGTGATGTCAGACTCGGTAAGACGGTGGTAGCTAGCCAGGCGGACTTAAAATAAGCCCTACCACCAACTAAACCGAGTACAAATGTACGTAACGTAACGTAAGTAAAACGTACGTATGTGTATGTTAGTTAGCCGGCACATACCCCCCTCCTGGGAATCGAACCCGGGACCCCTGCGTCTTACACGGGTGGGCGAACCTACTAGACCACAGAGGTGGTAGATTGTTCTTCATCATCCTCCGTCTCCCTCAAAGCTTTGCGCTGCTCGCATCTTGTGTGTCATCCTTCATGCCTGTATTATAAGTTTGCACAATTATAACTACACCAAACTAAAAGTAACTTTTCATATAAATGTTAACTACAGTCGCTATCAAGAAGCTATCAAGTAGTAAGCGTTACTCATCTCATAATAACGCCTACTGACTGGCTGCAGGCGCGGTCGCAGCCTGAAATTTTGGGGGGGGGGGGGGTCACTAATAATTAATAATACAATTGTTTTTTTTGTAAATTTTTAGAAGCTTTTTCTATGTGACATGTACGATTTGGGGGGGGGGGGGGGTCATGTCCCCTGTGACCCCCCCCCCCTGGGACCGCGCCTGACTGGCTGTCGATAAGATTAAGTTTAATGTTCTGAATATGAATCTGCTTTCCTAGAAAAGTCACATTTCTGAAAGAGTTAAGGAACTTTGAAAACAAAAGGTGTACCCATGGGCGTACCCAGGTTCTGGGTCTAGGGGGGCAAATCAGATTTTTCATAAGCCCTAGTGAAATAAATAAAAATATATTTAAAAAAATTGCTATTTTTTTAAACGTGCTTTATTTTCCATACATTATCGAGTAGGGTTGCCAGATCGAAAGTTCTAAATATCTGGAGAAAATTTGAAAATGTCGGGATTTTGGGGTTGTTGTCGGAAGAAATAAATATATTAAAATAAAAATGTAACTCAAATGCTTGTCTATAGAAAGAAAACGGCCGCGCAGCGCGTTTTTTATTCAGTTTCATCCACTAATCTTATAATTTTGCCTGTCTATTGCAAAAAAAAACGGCTGCGCAGCGCGATTTTCATTTAGTTTCATCCACTAATCTTGTCTTGGCTGTCTATAGTAAAAAAAAATATTAAAAACACGACTGCCCTGCCAAAAACGAACTAAAAAGTTAAACACAAGTGTCATTGCAGTCGGGGGACCTTATTATGGAACAATTTTTAATGAAAGAGGTCCCCCAACTGCAATGACACTTGTTGTTTAACTTTCTAGTTCATTTTTGGCAGGGCAGCCGTGTTTTTAATATTTAATTTTAATTTATTTATTTTTATTTCACACATTTTAGTGACATATTATATAGTTTTGGAATATGCTCATCAAGGCCTTTCATTTGATGCCCATATCACAGAATAACTAATAGTACAAGTACAGAAGCAGCACTCGGCAAAGTCATTTAAATAAATAGCGACTTTTGCTCCGACACAATAAAGTGCAATTCAGGTCGCGCAGGTCACCTAGTAGTTGCCTCTCTTTCTATCGCGTGCTCTTACCTTTTCTGACGACGCAACGTTAGGGTTGACTTCCTTTAAATGAACTGCGTACCGTAAAACCTCCCAACTATAATCCTAATGGGCAACTTATAGTCCAATTCTCTTACGACGGTCAGACATTGTATTTTCTTAACTAAGGGTTCTCTAGATTACTTACTACCATACCATGTGAGGTGGTAATTGTTGTTCGGGCGCCACTATTTTGCAAATCACATTCACGATAACTTCGTCACAGTTTTTGCACGTAGTGAAGTGTTCCAAAATTTAAAACCTACCGGCTTAAAAAATATAAAACTTGTCGTGTTTTTTTTTTACATTATATAACATGTCGGTATTATAAAGTTGCATAACCAGTCCCAAAATATAATCCAATTTCTAGTTTTCGACTGATAAATATGACATTTTATAAGCTGGACCAAAGTTGCGAGCTCCACACAACAACTATAGTCCAAGTTTGAATAAAAAAAAATGCATTTATACCTAAAATAGCAAATCCAGTTTTTCAGATTTGGAAGTTCATATCATCATTTATTAAGAAAACTTTTAGATTTTTCCTTTAGAAAAATATATTAAAAGTTACAGGCAGAAACTTAAAAAATAGGTAATTTTGGACCAGTGATCGGAGGTTTTACGGTACCATATTTCATAATGTGAAAAACGACAATTGTTTATTGGTTTTTGATTTTGACATCCGTACACGGCACAGTAATGTCGATTCGACGTTGTTACTATTATAAAGAGGCAATACACATACCCATATACATGAACCCTGAACACATATACACTCTTTTTGCTTTGGGCAGTCGTGTAAAAATGCAAATTCTGGTATGTAGTTTTAAAATATGTTTTACAATTACAAGGTGACTTTGTGTAAAAGGTTGGCTAGTTTTATGATTTGCCTTCCACTGCAAAGGGCTATTCCCGGTGTCCCCCACGAGTGATATCGAAAAAAAGTATGGATACATATTTTTTCCCGATATTCCCCAATGGGGGACAACGGGAATAGGCCGGGAAATGGCCTGAGCTCTGCATTTTTTTTTCTTTTGTTTTCAGAGATTTGTACCGTTCGCCGCGGTGGCTACAGCCAATTGTGTAAACATTCCATTGATGAGGCAGACCGAATTATTAGACGGTACGCCTCTTACTGTACCATGGAGTACGAATATGTAACAGCCATTTTAACAGTAGTTACTTTTTGTTGTTTACAGGTTTGGAAGTAACAGATGAGAATGGAAAAATTATAGGAAAGTCCCAGCTCGCACCAGCAAAAGGAATTTCGCAAGTAATTACGTCAAGGTAAGTTTACGCGTTTGATATTTTATTAAAAAAAATGATAAATTTAAAAAATATTAAAAATAATGACTGCCCTGCCAAAAACGAACTAAAAAGTAAAAAAAAACAAGTGTCATTGCAGTCGGGGTACCGTTTTGTGGAACAATTTTTAATTAAAGAGGTCCGCCGACTGCAATGACACTTGTTTTTTTATTTAACTTTTAGGTCGTTTTTGGCAGTGCAGTCGTGTTTTTAATATTTTTTAAATAAATCATTTTTATTTCACACATTTTAGTGACTAATTATATAGTATTTAAATGTGCTCTTTAGGGCCTTTCATTTGATGCCCATATTGTAATAATTGATGAAAAAAAAAATGTTTTTCACATTTCAAAGTGGCGTAGTACAGTCGCCATATTGATTTTTTAAAAAAAATTGTAACCAGTGTCACTCGGAAGCATTCTAACGATACTCCATACATCTAAATTCGTTGAGCCATTTAGAAGTTATGGTGGAATAAAGAAACTCACATACCCACAAACATACATGAACCCTGAACACATATACACTCCTTTTGGGCAGTCGTGTAATAAGCAGTTAAACGATCAAGTCAGACGTCGCAAGTTTATTTAAATCACAGAGAATGTTGTATTGTATAGAATTGACAAACCTACGACACGTTATTTTGGTGTTTATGGCTTATTTTTAATTTATAAGTTAGCGAACGAATAGAAAAGTGGTCATTTGAGTAGCTCCCCAGATCAGTTGGGTGTGTACAGCGGTCTGAATATCTTCCATTCACTCCCTGGAAAGTCATCAAATCGCAATTCCATCGATCCCTGGCGAACTTCCTGGATAGTCATCAAATCGCAATTCCATCGATCCCTGGCGGAAAACCAAGGCTTCAAAGTTACCACGTTTGTATGAAAATCGACTGGTGTTTCTAATTATCCATCCACCATCTTCAATGGAGAATGTCTGAAAAAAACATATTTTTTTCAGGTTGGAATAAGCTACCTTATTAAGAGGCATATTACGCCTCGACTGTGCTTTTTAGGGTTCCGTACCCAAAGGGTAAAAACGGGACCCTATTACTAAGACTTCGCTGTCCGTCTGTCTGTGTCTGCCACCAGGCTGTATCTCATGAACCGTGATATTAGACTTATTGAATAGTGGAGAATAGCTATTGGAATAGTTCATAGCGGCCTCGTTTTTTGGAAATTTTGCTTAACTTTTTAATTAAACCTAAATTGCAGAGAAAGATTTTCATAAAATGCGCGAAGGCACTTCTTTGAGCTTCCTAGATTGAACTACTATGCTAAACAAATAAAAAAAAACTGAATGTTATAATAATAATAATAATAATAATAATCATTTATTTGCATAAAACATAGTATA
Organism: Agriphila geniculea; assembly: GCA_943789525.1. Lineage (NCBI taxonomy): Eukaryota > Metazoa > Arthropoda > Insecta > Lepidoptera > Crambidae > Agriphila > Agriphila geniculea. Next base: position 4,277,015 of record OX038881.1, read on the forward strand.
TAAGATGTTGAGTAAAGCATTTAAAACAGTACACATGTTTTGCTAAATATTAATAGCATGCAAAAGTAATTAAAAAATAGTAAGTTATATAATGTCAATGCGGTCAATAGTACCATCCAATAAAATACAATGTCCTTAAAATAAATTAATATGTCAAAGATGAGTAGTAAATGTCAGTCAGAATAATTAGGTCATTAAATAGAATTATTATACGAGAAAAAATCTTTCAAATCATAGAAACTACTTTCCTTAAGCCATTTGCATAAGTGAATTTTAAATAATCTGGCGTTGAGATCCTTAATCTCATTAGGAATTTTGTTATAAATTCGAATGCTCATGCCTATAAAACTTTTCTGATATTTGGCCGATCTTGGAGTATCATCAAATATTAGTCTGTTTGGGTATCTTAATCGAAGATTACCAGATTTCTTAAACAAGTCTTTGTGATTATGAACGAAAGTAGCCACTTCGCAAATGTAAAGAGAAGGCAGTGGCAGCAAGCCAAGATTTTTAAACAACGGTTGACAAGATTCGCCTGGTCGGATTCCGCAGATAGCCCTGATGCACTTCTTCTGTGCAACAAATACTCTATTTTTATCCGTGCTACTGCCCCATAAGAGAATTCCATAACGTAGAACAGACTCAACGTAAGCGTGGTAGGTCATTATAGCTGTTCTTTGATTGGTTACTGCCTTTACCCGATTCAAGGCATAAACAAATCTATTTATTCTACGACACGTGTGTCGTAGAATAAATAGATTTGTTTATGCCTTTATTATTTATATTTAAGATCTCAACTGGAAAATGCACGTAGATAACACGTTATCTACGTGCATTTTCCAGTTGAGATCTTCATCTAACAATACTCCCAAAAATTTTAAGTGTGTGGCTTCTTTAATATTAGCAATATTTAAAGTAAAATTGTATTGTTTTTGTTTACATTTATTAAATTGTATAAAAAAAGATTTATTCATATTAATTACTAAATTATGTGCTTTTAGCCATTCATTAATTTTGTCAATTGTATTATTAATGTCTAATTCATGATTGTGTATTGATATAGTTTTATGTTATCTCTTATTATATAGTCGAATAGTTCGTAGTGGCCTCGGAATTTTGAAATTATGTATGTAATATGTAAAATTAATCCCAATCAATAACCATAAAACTATTAAACACGCTCAGAATTAACTGTGAATTTCTCCTTGATACGTTAATATTATTACGTAAAATTTATATCACAATAATCCTTCACAATAATAATACTTCATGAGAAAATCTTTCATACTTTTAGTTGTTGTTTGTACTTGTTTGTTTTTCTGAGTATGTTTAAAGTTGACTCTGAGAAATTGTTCACTAACTTTAATTTTCATTTCTAACCCTATAACTTTCCAGTGAATCATCACATTACTTTTTATCGCGGACACATATAAATGTATTTAGTAACTAGGTTTCTCTAGGTTGTATCGCGTCAAAATCGAAATTTCGACAAAAAATATTATAGAACCCTTGATAGGAAAAAGTTTCAGAATTTTGATTGCGTGAAAAATTCTAAAAAAATAAAATAATAAAGACTTCGCAAAAGTACGGGAGTTACAGCAGAATGAAAGGAGATTATTCATTAGCCATCACCTGCCACAACCCAACATGTACTTTGTGTCGAAACTTTTTTATACATGTTGTGGTTGTGGGCAGGTTGTGGCTAAGGAGCCAAAAATAAAAATATTCAATCATCTCCATGCTATTACTCCCGTACTTTTGGGAAGACGAAGTTATTTATTTTTTCTGAGTTTTTTCACACAACTAAACATTTTGTTTTTACCTATTAATTAGGGAGTTTATTTCTATCCATAAAAAATAGCCAATTTGGTTATTTTCAATCATTTCGTATGGTTATGTATACAGGATAGTGATGTGCTCGCCGGGCATGCTGCTGCTGCCGGTGATCATGCGGCGCATCGAGTGCACGCCGCTCATGCAGCGCATGCGCTGGGCGCACGTCGGCGTGCAGACTGCCATCGTCGGACTGTTGTGAGTACTCGCTCACTCATCGCTACAGACAGTGATACATGCTGCCGCTGCCGGTGATCCTGCGGCGCATCGAGTGCACGCCGCTCATGCAGTGCATGCGCTGGGCGCACGTCGGCGTGCAGACTGCCATCGTCGGACTGTTGTGAGTACTCGCTCACTCATCGCTACAGACAGTGATACATGCTGCCGCTGCCGGTGATCCTGCGGCGCATCGAGTGCACGCCGCTCATGCAGTGCATGCGCTGGGCGCACGTCGGCGTGCAGACTGCCATCGTCGGACTGTTGTGAGTACTCGCTCACTCATCGCTACAGACAGTGATACATGCTGCCGCTGCCGGTGATCCTGCGGCGCATCGAGTGCACGCCGCTCATGCAGTGCATGCGCTGGGCGCACGTCGGCGTGCAGACTGCCATCGTCGGACTGTTGTGAGTACTCGCTCACTCATCGCTACAGACAGTGATACATGCTGCCGCTGCCGGTGATCATGCGGCGCATCGAGTGCACGCCGCTCATGCAGTGCATGCGCTGGGCGCACGTCGGCGTGCAGACTGCCATCGTCGGACTGTTGTGAGTACTCGCTCACTCATCGCTACAGACAGTGATACATGCTGCCGCTGCCGGTGATCCTGCGGCGCATCGAGTGCACGCCGCTCATGCAGTGCATGCGCTGGGCGCACGTCGGCGTGCAGACTGCCATCGTCGGACTGTTGTGAGTACTCGCTCACTCATCGCTACAGACAGTGATACATGCTGCCGCTGCTGGTGATCCTGCGGCGCATCGAGTGCACGCCGCTCATGCAGTGCATGCGCTGGGCGCACGTCGGCGTGCAGACTGCCATCGTCGGACTGTTGTGAGTACTCGCTCACTCATCGCTACAGACAGTGATACATGCTGCCGCTGCTGGTGATCCTGCGGCGCATCGAGTGCACGCCGCTCATGCAGTGCATGCGCTGGGCGCACGTCGGCGTGCAGACTGCCATCGTCGGACTGTTGTGAGTACTCGCTCACTCGTCGCTACAGACAGTGATACATGCTGCCGCTGCCGCTGATCGTGCGGCGTATCGAGTGCGCGCCGCCCATGCAGCGCTCTTTTTCTCACTTCTTTTTTTCTGAAAGTCCCAAAGTCTGAATGAAAGTGAAAGTCTGAATGAAACTGAATAACTTTCTCGAAAAAACATACGGCAAAATACATTAAAAAATTTTGACATCCCATTTCATTAAAAATTAACTGAATTTTTTCCATGATTTAATAGCAATGTTTCACTAACATTTAATTAGATTTTTTCTAGTGAAAATATTATTTGTCAAATATATTTATTATGACAGGACCAAGTTCTTCATTTTTTATTTTAGTACCGATTGTGGATTCATATTCTTAATTATTTCATTACAGCCTGATAGTGATGGTACCCACTGGATGTGCATTATTCCCACAACGTTGGTAAGTACTTTATCATAAGTTAATCTTTTCTTCTCTTTTATTAGTTTTTATTCATTTTATTTTCTTTTTTAAGATTGTTTATCATTAAAACTGAAACCGACTTTGGGGCAAATGAGAAATTAAGATTATGAAAATAAAAATTAGTTTTTCGTTAATTCTATTTGAAAAATCTAATTGTAGCGAAGTATTTAATGTTTATCATTTAAAACTGAAATCGACATCGGGGCAAATGGGAAATTTAAAGATAATTAAAATAAAAAATAGTTTTTCGTTCATTCTATTTGAAAAATCTAATTGTTGCATAGTATTTTATGTTTATCATTTAAAACAGAAATGGACATCGGGGCGAATGGGAAATTTAAATATTATGAAAATAAAAAAATATTTTTTTCGTTAATTCTATTTAAAAACTCTAATTGTTGCGTAGTATTTCAAATAGCAATCTTATTTCTGTTTATTTACAGTAAATTATCAATTGACACAATCAAACGGTTCGAGCCTGAAAGATATAAAGAAATAATGGTGAACACAGGAAACAAACCACCTCAGTACGTGTATTTCAATAAGGGCTTGTAATTTATAACACAATATGTGTAAAACTGTGCGTATAATGTGATAAAGGGTAGGATGATAAATTACGTTAATAATAATAATTTAATTTTCCTTAATTTTTTCATTGATATTTTTTTTCTACAATGCGCAAAATATAATGATACAATTTTTAATTTGAAAGAGAATTGCTTGGTATTAGTGTGCATTTTTTCGTTTGATATGTTTTTTGATGGTCAATAAATTATTATTATTATCAACTTGTTTATAATTCGAGAGAATTGGGAAAATATTTCAATTATCATTAAAATTATGGAGTCTATCGAATTACCAGTGAAATATATGATTGTTGGAATATTGGTTGTGTTGTGGAGAGTACTGAAATAGATCATACTTACATTAACTTTAATAGAACTGCGAATAGAAAAATAGATATATGCTAGCGAAATGGTATAATCAACAATATATTCGTTAATTAAACTATAGTCTGTTAAAACTGTAATGCTAGACGTGATAAGCAAAGTTCCACTGCTTAGTATAGTCACTCACCAGCTTGCGAGTATGGATGCCTTCGTTTCTAGTTCTTACTAGATATTAGCAGATCTATCTTAGTTGTATAGCTGCCGGCATATAACTTAGCAAGACAAAGATGAGACAAAACATGCGGCTAGTTTAGTGTTTGTAGCTACTGCGCATCTTTTGTCTCGTTTTTATCTTGCCAAGTTACGTGCCGGGCAGTATAACACAGTTTGTACTGTTCAATCTGTGTTACAACTAAGATAGATCTGCTTAATAAGAAACAGTTTGATAAGCAACCTGTTATGTTTTGAACTAAAGTAACGCAATTTGAAAAAGATCTTTTAGGTATTCTCATTAAAACTAGGTTTAGAAATTTCGATGCCGTTTAAGTATTTAACAGTATCTCAAGTGTTGATAAAATATACTAAGAATTAACCCCGGAAATGGTAATGCAATTTACAGAACAACGAATAATGATAGGGTGGCATACTAACTAGAGGGATTTCATTGCTCTGTAAATTGCATGTAGTATTTCAGTCAAAATTCAGTCTAACGAAAGCTGAACTCAGCAATTAGTAATAAGTTACAACACTATTCAAAATGGCCTTTTGACATATCTAGATGGATATTTATTCTTGTCATTTTTGATCCACATAAAAAAGCTTACAAATGAGTAAAGTTCAGTGGCGATCTACTCTACAAATATTGTTTTGCCATAGGTATACCTATACAAGGTGTTTGTTTGGTAATAGCCTTATAAAGCCGAATATGGTAGATAAGATAGGGACCATCAAACTGAACAACTTTTACAATGGGACCAACTCTGAAATCGCGAAAAAAAATCTGCTGTTTCATACAAAAACTAATATCGAAAAAAAAATGAAACAACAAATTTTGTTTTTGCGATTTCAGAGTTGGTCCCATAGTCAATAAAAGTTGTTCAGTTTGATGGTCTCTATCTATCAAATTCGGCTTAATAAGGCCAATATTATATTACCAAACACCTGTATAATATTACTTAAGTAACTAAATATATTAGGTATATTATAGAAAAATTAGGCAACCCCATCGCGGGCAACCACTCAAATTTCAGAGTCTTAAATAATTCTCTCTAAAGACTTAAATCAGACGCTCTTCAAATCAATATAAATCGTTATTTAGTGTTGGCACTGGGGTGGTGACTCAAGATCAAGATTCTTCTTCTTCTTTGCGTGTCGACTCGGTATAATTATATTTGTGAGGACCAGAACTCAGCCACTGATATAGTATTATCAGTGGCCTTATAAAGATCCTCGCGTGTGCAGATGTTGGGACACGCAAGGCATGACAGAAGATGTGCCATTGTCTGGGGGAAATACCACACAGACATGCGCTCTCTGAGCTGTAGATCAAGATAAAAAACATTATTCATGAAATAAAACAATTTTTTACGGATACTAGCGCGGTTTTATTAAAAGTACTTTGGTAATTAGTTGGTATTTGGTTTGATTTTTGGTTTTCCCGACGTTTCGGCAACTTTGCAGCTGCCGTGGTCACGGGGGACTGAAGCTGCCCGTGAGTCTACCCTCAAGCGAAGAATTTTTTTAGACGTTCAGAAATTAAGATTTCACAAAATTTTTTAATTGTTTTATGTTGATTTATAATTTAATTTTATGAATTATTTAGTGCTAAAAAGAGAGAGAATCTACTGAAACTACCACCATTTCATAAAATTTGGGAGGCCCCTCCAAGAAAAAAATGGCGAAAGAAGACTTGGAGAGGAAAACATACCTCCGTCTTTTATATTAATTTATTTATTTGCAAAAGGAACTAACCGTATCATTAGGTCTTACAGTGTGTGTGGGGGGCTTAAGCTTGTGAATGATGGGGTCCCAAGCTGGTGGAATTTTCCAACCATCATCTCTATTGAAATTAGGGTATTTATTTATTTCGATAGCCTCGCGGAGCATTCTAGGAATAAATCTACGTTCCCTAGCAAGAATTTGGGGTTTGTCAAATCTAATATAATGGTTGGGCCCCTCAAAGGCGTGTTCGCTCACTGCAGACTTGTTATCGCGCCTATGTTTCATGTCAGCTACATGCTCTTTGATACGGGTCCCTATGCTTCTCTTTGTTTGCGACCACGGCAGCTGCAAAGTTGCCGAAACGTCGGGAAAACCAAAAATCAAACCAAATACCAACTAATTACCAAAGAAAGTACTTTTAATAAAACCGCGATAGTATCCGTTAAAAATTGTTTTATTTCATGTCTAGTGAGCGCGTAAGCTTGAGAAGTGAATATAAAAACATTATTTTTTATTTGCCCCCCTTTTTCTTGGTTCAGCTTTCGTTAGTCGTACTCTAGATAATTATGTATGTTATTAGATCGTTAAATTGTTTGGAGATTGAAAATCGTCTGAGAACACAAATGTTTTATAAAACTATATTTTTATTTGGTAGTTAGTTGTTGATCACTTTGTCGGTTTGTTATTAAATTTTTAATGGAATTATTAAAAAAAAACTTTTTTTTTACCAAATTTTCAATAGTAATTATTGGGTTAAGTTTCGTTTATTACTGCGGTACCTATAAACATTCCGTTTAAAGATTAGCATCGTTAATATTCCATTTTTTTAAATAAAGGTTGTGTTGTCTGAAGTTGTCTATTTCAACAAATGCCTAGATATAATAATTACTTTGTGTCATTTATTTTACAATAGATACATATTTTTCAATAGCTTATTTAAATAAGCTCTGTACACTATCCGTATAATTCATAAAAACTAAAAATGCTTTATAAACGTGTTTTAGTTATAAAGAGTTTACGTTCAAACTATGCAATATATTTGTAATACGGAAGAAATAGACAAAACACTTTATAACTAAAATAGGTATATATAGCGTTTGAATTACTAATGAATAACACGGTAATAACACAATATCACGAAATGGATAGAGGACAGAAGTCAAGCTTAGTACTACGCGCGCTCGAGCAACGCACACATAGGCACCTCTCACCGACACGGAATCTCAGACGAATCTCAAAGGAGTTAGAGTGCGTGACGCATTGTCGTCGGTTGGTGAGAGCTGTCTATGTGTGTGTGCATCTGTCCTCTCTATTTTGTGCCAATACTTAATACTTACAATACTAGATTCGCAAGTTAATGCTTCCGAGACAAATTTATTATTAGGCGTTTAAGTATGAAATTGCCGATTTACTTTTAAACAGTTGAGTTTTCCGTACTAACATTTTCTGTATTTATTTAACAACCATGAATGCTAATGTTCTAAAACATTTATGCACAAATGTTTGAACACTAAGCTAACTAATGTAATGCCACTTACATAGTTTTCATGTTAATAATAAGTATCGGCTAAGTAACAAGGAATAAAGTGGTAATTTTTACTAGTAAGTAAGATTCATTAAAACTGTACTTTTTTAAACATTAAGAAAATTATAGATATTTTTACTGCTGATAGTTGAAATATCAATTAATTGAAGCATCTTTAACATCATAGATGGAAGTTTTCTGCCTGCGAGAAAAAATCGGTTATTTCATACTAAACCTCTATTATATTAGTTTTTGTAATAATACTTACCTATAATCATAATAGTTTTAAATGTTAATGAAATGTATCGTTTGTTTTTTAGTGTTTGCCTCATAATGTTATCATTTATAAACATCTGTAATATTTATATTACTAATAAATAGTGTCTTGTCCCAGCTCAAATATTTTTAAACTGGATGAATAATATTAAAAATATTGATCAATGTCTTAATCTTGCTAAATGCTCAAATAGAAAGCGTTTAGAATGAGTTACTGGTTTTTGATTTATGTACTTACGAATTCAATTATATTTTTATCATTATTTTCTTATAATTTTTAGAACTGAAATGTACTTTTTTATTAATATTTTCAATTTTATTTTGCATATTTTTTTATCATTTTATAACTGAAATGTTCATTTATGCTCGATACTACGGAATATTTTTACAAATCGAGATGATTGATGTTACCATTTTCGTATTTTGAAACTATAAGAATTATATGCTACTGTATGAATTATTGTTTTGCACTACCTATTTGAGACAATAAACTATGTATTGACGGTACTTATATTTTATTTTTTACAACCATATAAATATTATAAATTAATATTTTAGTGTTTTCCCTTTGGCCCCACTAGCGGGGGACAATGGGAATGTTTAAAATTTCGAGTTATCTTTGTTGCGTAAAACAGAATTAACATTTGTCGATGACTATTAAAAGATATTACTTTACCTTCTTGTTATGGAATTATTAGAAAGAAAACTATGAAGTTAGGAAGGAGTATTTAACTATAGTTCTTCTATCTCACGAAGTGTTCAGTGATTTTGTATTTAGTTGTTCTTATAAAAAAGGTTATTATAAAAAGGTTGGTTATTATAAAAAAGGCTGGTGTACGCAGTGACAAAAACCGCAGGGCATGTATGAAAAGACTGATGGATGTGAATGAAGCGAAAGAAGTGTGCAAGGATCGTAGCAGGTGGCGATCCATAGTCTCTGTAGTGCAGTATTTAGTGGCATCAACCTTGCAAATCGTCAACAAAGGAAGCCGCTTGGCACAAGCGTACTTTGTGGTCATTTGAGCTGATTTAGCCCTGTACCCACGTAGTACCACCCTGGTGGTAGCCAGGGGTGGGGGGGAGAGGTGCCTTCTACCACGCTGCACTTTTACATCCATACCTCCATAGTTTTAGCAAATAGGTCGTGTTTGGTATCATTTTAATATAATTCAAGGACGAGGAATTCATTTCTGGAACAATTTTTACACTCGTTCATATAAAAAATAACAGTTCTGCGCAAAAACAGAAAAGTAAAAAAACTAAAATCTTACAAAATCTATGCCTACAAATAAACCACGAGATTGTGCTTTATAAAAAAAATATGATTAAACAGCCCTGTTTATATAGAATATATAAACATCAACTTTCTCATACAAATTATATTTATAAATGTGTCAAAAAAAACATTTCCGCCGCGCGGCGGTATTTTGGTGCAGTATATTTGGATAGGATTTATCACTTATTGTTTAATAATGACACAAATAGGTTGTGTTTGGTATCGTTTTCATGTAATTCAAGGAGCCCCCTCTTCTCATTCATCATTTCTGCAACAACATTTTCTCGTTCATAGAAAAAATAAATAAGTTCAGTGCAAAAAAAAAAAAAAAACTTACATCATGCCGAAACTCTATGCCTACAATTAAACCACGAGATTATGCTTTATAAAAAAATATGTTTAAACAGCCCTATTTATCTTAAATATATGAACATAAACTTTTCTAAAGAAATTATATTTATAAATATGTAAAAAAATTCAGTTGCGACGCGAGGCGGTATTTTGGTGCAGTATTTTTTGATTTGGATTTATCACTTATTGTTTAATAATGACACGGATAAGGATTGGTAGTCCCATAATTTTACTTCAAAAGAGAGTTAAAGTTATAATTATTTTATTTACCTCGTTATAACAAATTTTATTGGCAGTTTCCGTTGCATCCACTTTATTTATCTTTTTAAACAATTGCACCTTCCTGCGCATTTTTGCTTACACTTACACCTTATTTACTCCATGCAATCTGTGGTTGCTAGCAGAAGGGCGGTCCACATAGGCTCCCATAAGCCATTATTTTTAGCGCGACCCTAATCTGCAGGCCATGGCAGGTTTTGGATTGGTTTTAAAAGTTGATCCCATACATTCCTCCCTGATAAATCACTCGCAAAATTTGGTTGCACAGGGCGTCTCTGGTTGGTGGAGATTCTCCAGCTGCTTGTCCTTTTTCGTGAATAGCTCTTATCTGCATTGATTAATATCAAGGAGATTCGTTCCAACATTTCCAGCAATAACTTAAATCACAAAAGGCTTATTGCCAAGCCAACTTATTGGCAAAGCCTGCTCCACATTTCCTTTTTTAGCGCATTAAATCCTTCCGTTGCAATTGGATAAGCACCCCAAGCTTTAAAAGCGCTTTTTTTCCTTTACCAGCAAAAGTCGATACGATATTCATCCACACCCGGAAAAGGAGTTGAACAGTGGCCGTGGCAATACTTCTGCTTTTTCCGGTCCTAAAAGAAGATAAACTGTATTAATTGCTTGAGGAATTGTGGGTTCTCATATTGGCACGGGTAAAAATCGTCAGTTCCTGCCTTGCCATGCAATTGCAGCTTCATTAGTAATCCAAATAAGTATAGTATTTTCACACTTTAAAATCTAAAAAGAATTCAGCTTTAATTATCTTTTAGGACCGGAAAAAACAGAAGTATTGCCACTCTGTTACACGCCTTTTCCGGGTGTGATACCGTATCGTCTTTTGCTGGTAAAGGGAAAAAGCGCTTTCGAAGCTTGGGGCGCTTCTTAGAGCATCGCGGAAGGGAGCAGCCTTAGCGATTATTACTCTATTCAAATTATTCTGGCATTTTTTGCGGGGGGGGGGAAAGTGCACACAAGTGCAGTTCCGCATACTCACATACAAAAAGAACTCTGTAAAGACGACACCAACACATAAAAAATAAAACAAAACAGCAAAAATTTGTGTACGGATGAGTCACACATCAAAATATGACACGTTTTTGACATAAAGGGCTGGGCTCAACTGTCGTTGCAGCAATATCGATACGGAAAAAGGAATAAAGGTAACAAACTCAAATATTTTACATGGGGTGAATAACAACAAAGACCCAACAAGCAAAAAAGTCTCAGGATGCGCACGTTTTTAGAGTGGCAGGCTTACAGGGGCCCTATTTTTGATCCCTCGGCTGGCATCGAGCGCTCTTTTTGACTGATTTTCGTTCGACATATGACTCAAAACAATGAGATGTCGAACGAAAATCAGTAGAAACGAGCGCTTGACGCCAGCCGAGCGATTCAAAAATAGGGCCCCAGGGCTCTTATAATTATTTTGTACCTTGTCATTGTTCTTAAATTAGTCTTAAACAAGTTAATACGGACACAAGAACACTCAGTCTTATTGTCTAGTCTCATATACTCTTGCGTGCTCTTGTGTTTACAAGGGCTGATCGAACAGATGTTTCATTTTGATGTGATGTAATGTAAGGGGACAGTAGGTAGAGCTGTCTATGTTCGCCAGATCAGCTAGTACCATCTGGAAGGAGCCTGTCGCGAAGAACCGCAAACAGATCAGAAGCTAGATAAGACCACAAATGGCCTTACTCCTCAGAGTTTGTGGCTCCAGATTGAGGCGGTCTCGAAGCAGGAGCGCTGCCTCCTTTGAAAAACAGTAGTGCACCCGGGATTTTTCTTCGTCATGTTTTTCAAATAAATTTATTCTGTCTGGGATATGGTGGCGACAAGGAACATCTTTTGGATCCGACAATGACGATAGGCTGGTCAGTCAACGACATATTCAGCGAAAATACAACGTAAACATGATGTGAAATTGCTTTAATGGCCCGTCATCCCCCCATTAAAAATTCTACCTCTAAAGCATGTTCCAGACGGATTAAATCACGCCTCCCAACAGGGGTGACCTTGCTTGATGCAAACTCGTGTAGCCGCAACACAATCCGTGGATAGAAACCACGCCCCAATCAAGCTTCCACCAAGGTGACCTCTGTTGGGCGGCGTGATTTAATCCGTCTGGAACGTGCTTTAAATGTAATTTAATGAGCTCTGATGCGCTAAAGTTGCTTCGTGCAATACAAAATACCGGTAAATGGGCGGTTTGACACTTCATTAGATAAATTTGACATTTCCATATTTAAATTTTAAAAGAGCTTTAAAATGCATCTAATTTTCCTTCCTACAATACTTTAATGAAACATTAGGGTTTAAAGTGGCATTAAAAAGATAAAAATCTTTCTTGCAATTGAGTGTGAGTCTGTCAGAAGTTAAAAAGAATTAATAAATATTTAAGGAATATTTCAGGTATATCACATTTATGAGACTGCTGAGCAGGACCAGGCCATGTCCTTTATCGACAAACATTGTGATACGGTAACATCACTAAGTTGCTCATCGGCGAGAACTCGGATTTATCTAGCGACAGATCTGAAATTTGTACGGACGAGCCATGGACGAGCAGACCCAATGTCACTGAACAAATTTGACAACTAATCAAGAATAAAATATACGAATTTAATGTTTGAATGTAAACAAATAGCAATAATACGACAAAAAATTACTTTCATGTGAAATGTAACACCGTCTTTTTGTAAACTTGATGTTCCAGACCTCTTTTAACGGCAAAAAACTCATCAATTCGGCATTTTAAACACTGCAGCGTTCACTTGCGCGACTGAACTCGGTCTAGAAAGAAATCCGGGCGCAACTGGTTTTATTAACCGCGTATGCCCATTTGGGCTTGTACTTCGGCAGAGGGGAACGCTTCGTATGGCTTCTCTTTCTGGGACAGAAGCGCGTCTTACTCTAAGGGGCGCTTGAAGGATTTAAATACCCTAAGGAAGGAAATGTGGAGCAGGCTTTGCCAATAAGTATTAGAAACAATTGTCATTGCTTTGTATGACAAGTAAGTTACTGGTGATTGACTTTTGTGATTTAAGTTATTGTTGGACATGTCGGAATGCATCTCCTTGATATTAAGCCCGCCGGTAACAATCAATTGCGATTGTCAATTTTTCTGTCAATTCCATTGTTGGAGCAATTGACAATCGCTTCAATTGCACGCGTAAACGATAATTTTTTCCGTCAATGGGCGTCAATTGCGGAAAAATTGACAATCGCAATTGATCGTTACCGGTGGGCTTTGATCAATGCAGAAAAGTGCTATTCACGAAAAAGGACAAGCAGCTGGAGAATCTCCACCAACCAGAGACGCCCTGTGCAACCAAATATTGCGAGCGATTTATCAGGGAGGAATGTATGGGGTCAACATTTAAAACCAATCCAAAACCTGCCATGTTCTACAGACTGGGGTTGGGCTAAAAGTAATGGCTTGTGGGAGCCTATGTGGACCGCTTTATCGCCAGCAGCCACAGCTTGCATGGAGTAAATACGGTGTAAGTGTAAGCAAAAATTCGCAGGGAGGTGCAATTGTTTAAAAATATAAATAAAGTGCACCGAACTATGTGGATGCAGCGGAAACTGCCAATAAAATTCGTTATAACTAGGTAAAGAAAAAGGTTTTCTTAAATATTACTACAACTCTCTTTTAAAGTATAACTATGGGACTACCAATACTAATCCGTGTTATTATTAAACAATAAGTGATAAGTCCAAATCAAAAAATACTGCACCAAAATACCGCAGCGCGACGCAACTGATTTTTTGAGACATTTGTAAATATAATTTCTATAGAAAAGTTTATGTGTATATATTTAAGATAAATAAGGCTGCTTAAACATATTTTTTTTATAAAGCATAATCTCGTGGTTTAATTGTGGGCATAGATTTTTTAAGTTTTTTTTCTTATTTTTCTTGTTTTGCACTGAACTTATTTATTTTTCTATGAAGGAGTAAAAATGTTGTTGCAGAAATGAATTTCCCGTCCTTGAATTACATAAAAACGATACCAAACACAACCTATTTGTGTCATTATTAAACAATAAGTGATAAATCCTATCCAAATATACTGCACCAAAATACCGCCGCGCGGCGGAAATGTTTTTTTTTGACACATTTATAAATATAATTTGTATGAGAAAGTTGATGTTTATATATTCTATATAAACAGGGCTGTTTAATCATATTTTTTTTATAAAGCACAATCTCGTGGTTTATTTGTAGGCATAGATTTTGTAAGATTTTAGTTTTTTTACTTTTCTGTTTTTGCGCAGAACTGTTATTTTTTATATGAACGAGTGTAAAAATTGTTCCAGAAATGAATTCCTCGTCCTTGAATTATATGAAAATGATACCAAACACGACCTATTTGCTAAAACTATGGAGGTATGGATGTAAAAGTGCAGCGTGGTAGAAGGCACCTCTCCCCCCCACCCCTGGCTACCACCAGGGTGGTACCACGTGGGTACAGGGCTAAATCAGCTCAAATGACCACAAAGTACGCCTGTGCCAAGCGGCTTCCTTTGTTGACGATTTGCAAGGTCCCCATACAAATGATGCCACTAAATACTGCACTACTGCCTACCTCCATGGAAACAAGCGTGAGTATATGTATGTATGTATCGCACGAAGATCGTTTTGCTATGAATGTTGTTAGGCGTGCATATGCACATTATTTTAGTGTGCGTAATACGAGAGCGTGCAGACGCACACTAAAACAATGTGTATGTGCACGCCTAACACATTCATAGAACAACTATAGCTACCTAAAATCATTGATAGTACAGTCGAGTTCAATAATAATATTATAAATAATATTATGTAGGTGGGTGAATTAACTTTTTGTTGTTTTGTGGCATTTCTTAAAATATCTACGTGAATATAAAATTATATAAAGTTAATCTGTAGTTGCAAATACTCTCAGCTAATTATCTTATAAGACAACTTAAAAGACATGAAAATTTTTACGTGATTTTAAAGAAAAACATAGGTGGCCCAGGAGACAACTCCTATTTTTCATATAAAAGCTGGGGACAACATTGTTTTTCTTTAAACTATTGACTATTTTTGTACATAACTAAGTATGTTTTAATGGCTATGAATCTAAATATCGTAAAATAGATATTTTTTACAAAAGAATTATATAGTTTTGTTTTAATTTATAAAATATTACACATGGGTCGATTTTTTCCTGACATTAAAAAGTCGACTCACCCAGGTATGCACCTTTAACTTGACAGTTAACCTTTATGCCTTCGTAATAAAAGTCAAAATCCTGTCAAAAGTGCCAATATATTAATGTACTCGACTGTTCTTATTAGTATTGGTAATTAATTACCGAAAAGAAGTGATACATTGAAACAAGCTGTTTCTATAAAATCTGTATATTCGATGGATTCTTAATACAAATCAATATTTTGAACTCGTGTGCTACATTTAAAGAGCTCGAACATAAAATATAAATATATGAGTTAAATTTACAGTAAACTATATAATACAAAAGTAAATAAGGCACCAGAAACAATAACATACTATGAGTATAATATTATTACCTATTTCAGTTCTATTTATTGGCACCTAAACCTTAATTTCTCTGTAGTCCCTTTATAGATTGTCTTTATTTAGAAAGCTGGACCCTTTTTTACATTTGCTCCAGGCAGCACATCTCGTTAAAGCGGTTTAAAAAATATTGCAGAAAGCAGCCATAACTTCTCTCGTCTGGTGGGATTTGGACGTAATTTAATTTAAGTATAATTAATTAAGTCTTTCAGGTGCCTAACTAGGTTAAAACTAAGTTTAATAGACTTTTGACTAGAGATAGGCAAAAGGCCCGGTTTAAACCCGACTACTGGGTTAAACCCAGTGAAATCCCATGGACCATTTTGTTGAACTAAAGGAAATCTTTATAATTAAGAGTTGTTTTGTCTCTTGAATATTTTTCTGTATTGATTTAACAAAAAATTGGTTCCATAGCAACGTCACATTTGACATATCAATACAAAAACAAAATGTTTCTATAATATACAATAATGGGTTTTACTGGTTTATCGGGTTTAAACCGGGTTTTTTGCTCATCTCTACTTTCGACTCACGCGCACATGTAACCTAATTCAACAGTGGCATATCTGCTTCTCAATGGTCTCTCAATAGTATTGCTTTCTATATTTTATACTGTTTTTTTTTTATTAGAGAGACAAAAATGTCGTGACACGTTTTTCGTTATTGCACATTTCGTTCGTTTGCAAATCATTTGATTATATTATTACTTAGGTTATTTAAATTGATTTAATCTGAACCACAATGATAATAAAAACTACATCAACCGTAATAAAATGATCAAAACAATTTTAAATTTGAGTTTTGACAGCTCTAATTAAAAAAACAAAAAATACCATTGAAACACCATTGTGACACGATTGTTGCGTTAACATTAACAAAATGGAGATAACTTAAAGTGTGGTAACTGAGATGAAGCACATTTTTCTATTATCCGAAAAACAATCTGAAAAACAATCTGAAATAAAAACAAGTCTTATTCGGTTGTCATGACGAACATGATAATATCATTGAAATGTGCATTTTCTCAGCGGCCACACTACAGTTTAGCTTACGGCCGAATACTCAAGGCTAGCTAAAATCTTTAGTTAAAGTCTCATTAACTTTAAGGAAGCTATCAGTTTCATAGAGTTTCTGTCACAACTTTTTTGAATTTAAGTTGACCTGAACTAATATTTGTTTGAGTATTTGCCCGTTAGAAATGAACAACGCTGGCTTTCTCGAGAAGAACTGAAGCGTCACACATAGCTTTAGCAGTGGACCTCACTAAAAACATAAGATGGAGTTGTTCAAACACATTTAATTGAACCCTAGTTCGAACCAACCCGTGTAAGACAGTAGCCCTCTCGAGATCCAACCATCTTTGAAGAGATAGCTCTCTATCATCAACAGGAACGCCTTGTACGACATCCAAAGGACCCCATAACATAAACTCTAGAACTGATTTCGCTTGATTAAGCGATATGGCTCGTTCTTCTTGAAGAACTTCTTTCAGTAATGGCGTGAGCTTTTCTCCTGGAAGTAGAATTTCGAGAGATTTGATAGCACATTTGCATAGTGAATTGAGGTGCTCTTCGTCAGAAGATTTGCTGCAGTTGGTTTCTTCACTCAGTCTGAAAAAGAAAATAGAGTTATAGAAAATGATTACTTAATGGGCGATTTTCCGAGAACAAAAAAAAAGAAATTAGGTAAGTTGGGTCGAGTGTTCAACGTTGAAACAGTCGGACACAATGAAACATCGCCATATTTTCCAAATACGAAGTTGCTAGGTAGTGCAGTATACCTAGTCTAGACAACCTCATACACCCCCCGCTTCTCCCCAGTTAGCGTGCGCGCCGCTTTTGAAACGACATGTCTACGGAGCTATTTTGGATTTTTTGACAAAAAAGTAAGATTTTTATCAGTTTTATTTGATTTCTCAGTTAAATACTGCAGTGAATTCCGTTTTCTCAGTTTTACGTTGCTTTGTACATGTATCATAGATTCACGTGGATTAAATTAGGTACCTTATAAATAGTTCAAATTGGTATGTAATTTTTTGATATTATTTTAAAATACCCCAGGTGTCCAACAATGACACAGCTCAAGGGTGGACACAATGAAACAGTGTTTCCACTACTACTATATTTATGACTGATTTTCAGACTCATTAATCTTTAAGTATGTATAATTTTACTTAAGACATTAATGCCTATTATGAGTAACTGTTGATTTTAAGTCGTTTTTGCCTTTAAAAGGTACCTAACTATGATTAAAAAAAAATGAGACTCGTTAATCTTTAAGTCACTAAATAATTGTACCTGAGACAAACCTAGAGGTACTTTTAAAGTCTGAATAATTGTGGAATACTCTGAAAATTTCTTCATTGATTGTAATTCAACAGATTTTATAATTGACTCGTTCCACTAAATATAAAAAAGTCAAAATTAATACTTAACAGAGTTTCATTGTTGGACACAGGGTGTTTCGTTGTGTACACTTAGGTGGACACAATAAAACATTTCCCATTTTCTTTTATAAGTCTTCTTATTGGTGTACACTAGATAAAGGTTCCCTATGTATTTGCATAAAATTTTAAGGCATAATATGTCATAGCATAATACGATTTCGCCGAATGATGTTTACGCATAATATTATTTAGTCATAACAGCTTATGCATATTTTTTTTAAGCATAACTACTTTAAGCATAATCATGTTTAAACATAATATTCTTTAGCATAAATTTAAACACGCATAATGTTATTTACGCATATTTTAATAAACCGTTTAAAATCACGAAAGAACATTTTACCTAAAATACAAAATCCCGAAGCTTTTAAGCTTATTAAACCGAAGGTTAATTGAGGGTTAAATGCCAGCAGGTCGGTTCTGGCACTTCGCCGGCCGCTGCCGCGGCACGCTCGCTTCGCTTGCTCGGCTCGTGCGTTGTTGGTCGCAATACTCGCAATGGAACCTTACCTCCTCCTCGCTCGCTACGCTCGCTCGTCGTCGCACCTAATAGACCTAAACAGACTTTCGGGATTTTTAACTATCGGCATTTTAACTTTCAGGGTTTCGAACTATCATCAGTCATTTAATAATCGATCTTTTAAGTTTCGGTCTATTGGATATTGACATTAAGGATTTTCGGTATTTTATAAATAGGTGTTTTATGAGTCTATATTTAGGTTGTATGTGTTATGAGTTTTTGGCATTTTAATACAATACCTACCCCTTTTGCATGAAAATAAATAAGTGCGTAAAAATATTTATTTTTATTGTTTTTGATTTTTATGTCTAAATATTAGGCGAATAGATAAATTGCCTAATAACATTATGCGAAAATAAATTAGTCTACATGATAATTATGCTAATATAAATAGTATGCCAAAAAACAATTATGCGAAAGTATTATTATGACAAAAAAGATTATGCCAAATCCGTTATGCCAAATCAAATTAGGTATAAAACAATTATGTGAAAAAAAGAGGGATCCCAACTATAAATACCATATTAAACCTAATTAAGTAGACTCTGTTCCTGTAAAAAACGGAATTCATATCTACAAAAATGAGAGAAATATGAGACTCAGAACTTTTGGTGTTTCATTGTACCACACTGCACCCTACCAAGTTCATAAAATCTCGATAAGGATGGCGTTTTATGAAGGTCGAGCCGTCGTAAAGTTGCTTATATATTTCTACCACCGTTTTAACTCCCCCGCCTCGTTTATCTCTCCCCAACAGCGAACTAAAATCTATGGAAGTGTAATTGCAAACAAATATTGCTTATAAAATGGCACCACGGGGCCGAAAAAGTACAACCCGCTCAGCTTTAGTCGGGCAAGCTTGGACGAATTGATTCGTCCAAGCGGACCAGCCATGCACCCGGTGACTGACGTTAGCGTTCTTTTCAATAAGTTGCATTTTATATTGTAGAGAAAAGATAGAAAGGGAGAGTTTATTATAAATGACGTCCTTTATAGTCAAATGGTGTAAAAGATGCAAAAAAGGCAGTAAAAATATGCAGAAATGACGTACCTATCTTATTTATTCGTTTAAGTACAGAAAAGATCTTTAGGTATACAAATTATGGTCGCTAATAAGCAACCAGTAAGTATTCAGACGCTTTGTGCATGCATAATTAAATGCCAGAATTTTTAGCTCTATCCATTTAGTTGTACTTTTCGTGTGGTGCCATTTTTCGAGCGGAATGCTTATTCCATAGCTTTAGTTCGCTGCTCTCCAAGGACCTTACAGCATTTGCGATTAACATTTTCAAAAATTGCATGCGATAAATAGCTTAGTGTGAAGGTGGTTAAACCACCTTTTCTATTGATTTTTTTTTACCCATTTAGTGAAGGTAAGTTTATAATTCAACAAAAATTATTGGAATAGGTAATTTAAAATCGGTAAAATATATACGTTTAATCGAATTTTGATAAATCTTAGCCTGACCACACTATCAGCACTGATTCGCATTTAGCTGCTACATTTATAATGCAAAGCTGAATTAATGCCTAAGCGCCTTCAAACAAAATAGCTTATTCAAATAGATAAAATGCGTAAAATGCGAATCATTGGTGTGTGGGGCAGGCTCTAATCAGTAGGTGAATTGGTGCAAAATCATGTCTTCTAGTTTCAGATAAGATGGTCGGAAGTTACTGCTTGGAAAGCCACTTTAAAACTACTTCTACGAAAAGCACACTCACCCCTGCAAAATACACAACCGCCCATAGCTGTTGGTTTTTGGCGCCCAAAGTGAGTTCAATCTGTCATCTGGTGAAGGTAAGTTCAGTGTGCTGCCGTGTGACACTAGTGGCTGAATGTCCTTCAACGCTATGAACGCTGTCAACGTCTCAGGGATTTCCTCCACCCCCCTAGCTTGGAGGCACTTCAGCCCGTTTATGAGCTGCAGCATCATGAATATGGCTTCGTGGATCTGTTCCGTCTGAACCAGTTGGTACTCCTTCGTGGTGAGACCTTCGGCTGCGTGAAGGTTTTCACCATATGACTGGATGGTGTCAACCTGCGCGTGGGCTAGCACCACAATGGTGGCTGAAATGTAAGTAAGCATTCTAGTGTTAGTTTCATGTTGTCACTTAAATACCTAGTTTGTAGTGTGTATAAATATGGATGATGAGGAGAAATGCTGACAAATAAATAAATAATTGGCAGTTTTGGGTTCAAAGTTTTAATTTGATATGATGTTCAGTCTGTAGAATTTGTGGGTGTGCTTTTTATAGAGAAGAAGATATTATTTTGTAAACAATGACAGATACCACAAAACCGATGAGGTGCACAAATTATTTTTTTAATGTGAATGCATCGAATTACCTTGAACTAAATCTTCACCCTCTTCCCCGAAATGTTGCTTAGGTACGAGATCACAGAACTCAGTGATGGCATTGAGACTCAGCGTCTGCGGTTGTACCGACTGCTGGCATATCATCTGTGACGCCATCTGTTCTTTGTACAGCATCAGGGTCACATTCACTGGGCCCTGACTCGAGTTCCATATGGCTTGGTGGAAGACCCTCTTGCCTGCCCTCACGAGGCCGTGTTTATGGCCAGACTGGACAGAGAAGTCGTTCCACCGAAGATTGGTGCAAGCTTTCAGCCCTCGCAATGAAGGTTGCATCGTAGCACTTTGTTGGACCTGAAATTAACAATTTGATTGCTAAGTGTTTCTATAGAATTTCATACCTACTATTTTGTGTTGATACAACTGCTTTGAATTTCAAAGTACTTCGTTTACCATGTCTAATAGGATTGAATAAAGTTACACAATGGAAACAGATTTCCATATACGAGTAGTCACGGGTGAATAAACTGCAATGCAATTGGCTTTGATAACTTTTTGAACATGACTGGAAATCTCAAAACCATTTCGAGGAATAAGCTTTCGGTACAGTGTCTACTAATTAAATTTAAAAATAAGTCTATATTTTTAAAGATATTTATAATATTCAATAAAAAGCTTTAACCTTCAAATGACCTTCAAATGACGTCATCACATACAGATCCCCCAGCCATAATAAATAAAAAGAAAAAAGGGCAAAGACAATTTTGACAATGAACTTGGCACTAGGGATGGTGGAAGTTGGAAGTGAAAAAATATCGATATAGGTAATATTTCTCAGAAAAAAATGGGATGATGACTAAGTAATGGATTCTAATTTTAAGCTATTGTAAAACATAAAAAATAGCAAAATAAACCCCTACGCGAAATTTTGGCTCGATTTGACGAATTTTACGATGATTTTTAAGACTCAAAAGTAGGAAAAAACAAAATGCTCCAGTGACAAAATAGTGTCGACTATTAGAAACCATACGTAATTACAAAAAAAATGTTTTGGAAAAATTATTGTAAAAACATCTATCGATATATCAGAGTATTTAATATCGCCCGAAAAATATCGATGAACTTATCTCGTAATTTTTTACACATCCCTACTATTAAATGTTTGTAAATAGAAATAAAGTATGCACATATTTTCACAATGTTTATTATGTTATCCTGCAAATTTATCAGTCCACAAGCAATCGTTACAATTTTATCCATGTAGCCTACATCCAAAATAGACACAATACATACAATACATTTCGCAATTTGGGTAAATTGGGCGTGTCAGTTTTTACAAAGTTTTTCAGCTAAGTTTCCACTGGTAAGCATTTTTATTATAATTTTACCACCTCAAAAATCATTGCGGCAAATTAAGAAGGTAGGTTAGAACCGTCACAACTGGATTAAATGAATAAAATAGAAGAAATATTAACTATAACTTATTTGTTTACAAACAACCATAAAGTCATTATGACAGGTAATGACACTTGGCCGTTCTTTTTCTATAAGTAGATGGCAAAGGTTTTCCATCTTAAACTTTCATGCCACTAATGACGTCATTCCGGTTGACCATATCCGCTCGGCAAATATATTTATAAAAAAATAAATACGGGACCAAATGTTAAAATATTCAAATTAGTTTCTTAAATTGGCCTAATCTGTAGAAAAAAAATATAAAAAAAATACCTTTTATTTTTTAACCAAAGCCAATTGAATGCGTCTGTCTAATCTAATAATAGATACAACTGGCTAATAAAGTTTAGAAAAACATACCCTACGAGGTACAGTTAGACAAATTACCTGTTCTAAAACCTGCGCAAGCGCTTCGTGATTCGCAATAACGACGGCACCGTAATTATCCTCCAGATTCCTATGCACGACGCTTCGTCCCTTTCGCACTCTTAGTTTGTTGGTAGTGTTTTTTGGCGTCATCTCATTTTGGTAATCCTCGTTATTAGGGCCGTCCATAGCGTCGCTTGAGCTATAGAAGCTGTACGGAGAATAGATTTCCGACTCCGTTTCGCTTCCACAGTATGGCAGTGAGGATCTGTTGAAAGCTCCATTGTTGTATTTAGGGAATTCGGTGTTTTCGACGCTTTTTCTTGCTTCGCAGGTGTTTTCTGTGTTATTTGGTTTGATGGCTGAATCACATTCCGGCGAGCTTGATCTCGCATGGTGAACGTACTCGTAGTCGCTGTCGCTGTTTTTAGCCGAGTCGCTCGCCTCTTCTTCGTATTTGGCGGAGTTGTATACGTCATCATAGTTGTGAATGACGGCGTCGTTGGTGGCCTGCACCAGCTCCTGCGGTCCGTCATCAACTTCGTCCTTGTCGTCGTCATCGATGGGTGTTCGTCGCTTGGGCAGCTCTAAGTGAGCTTCTCTCTCCCTCATACTCGCTGTTCTTTCAGGTTTCCGAGGTGCCAATGCTGATCTTATTTCTCCTGTAAGTTAAATATTATATTTTAATTAAATGCACATATCGCTTACAAATTACTCGCAACGAGAACTGCAAGGCCTATTTGAAAAGATAAATATTGATAATGTATGACCGGTGACGTGATGTAACTGTGTGTGAAGGTAAAATGAAATAAAATGTGTTTTGTAACTTACCTAAATTAGCATAAATATTGTCGCCTTTATTTGGCGGCGCCCACGTTTGCTGTTTTTGTTGCTTTTGCAAAACAGCTGACTTTGGCGGTGGCGGTCGCGCGGGCTTTGGCACATTCGACACAGCTTTGTAGTCTTCACTAGACTGTCTCGGAGGAGGAGGTGGTTTATTTACTACTTTGGGCATTTCCACCTCCGTGGAACTTCCACTGTATATCGAGGACACATCCTCATGACTCACTCTTCGCAGACTGTCAGAAATTTCACAATTCGACTTCACGACTTCCACATTCGACCCGTTAATGTCCAATGGGTGTATGATGACTAGCCGTGGTTTCGGTTTCGGCGTCAAATCATAAATTTCCTCAGGTTTTGGAATAACTTTCGTAATGGTAGCTACACTTAGTTCTTTTTTATCGAGGTCCTTTGAAGAACCTATACGAAGTAGCTTCTTTATCGAAAATTTCAGTTTTCCTTTCCGTTTCTCATCCATTAATAGGTTATCATGAGATAGGGAAATATTTCTTCTTGGCGCTGGTTCTGGAATTATGTCAGCCTTTTTTCCTTCTACCATATCGTCCTGTACCGGCCTGAGTTTAGGTAACACTGAAGAGCCCGAGGCTCTCTCCCGTTTTTCCATTTCTCTAACAACTGGTGAATCTGATTTCATGAAGCCATTTGTATTTCTTTGGTACAATGTATTCGAGTATTCTTCGATAGATGGCGATAGGGGAGGAGTTGGAGCTTTACGTTTACTCAAGCTGTTTAGCGAAGTGTCGCTATCTTGCTTTGTTAACACTGGTTTTGCATAATAAATTGGTTCTGGTTTGTCTTCGTGTACTTCAATTATTTCGTTATTTTTTTCCTCACTGTTGGCTCTAGTGATTTCTACTTCTCTTCTGATGTTACTTTGTAAATGCATTGTTAATTGTTGTTGATGTGTGGAAACAGAACTTTTCTTAGTAGTCTGTTTGATGAGAGGCTTGGCTGGCAGTTTTGGCTTTTCAGGTAATGCTGGTTTTGAAGAAGGCATTATATCAGTGATCATACCATGTAAGAAAGAAGGCCGTGGATCCATTGTAGGCATGGGGCTTTTTGGTAAAGCTGGGGCTTCCGATGTTTCATCTGGGTCCGCACGGCCGTCTGGCTCACCGGCCAATTCACGACTAGCTTCTGGCGTAAACATATTCTCTGGTTGTTTAGGCATTATAACTGGCATATCCATGATTGGAGTTTGGAATGTTGAGTATCCTCCGTTAGCCTGACCATCTATCTTTCGAAATTGCCCCATTGGTGACAGTTTGTTATTCTTATCACTATCATTAAACACTTTTATCTTTACAGTCTCTTCACACTTATTTGATTCAGAGAAATGGCCACTATCATCGTTATCTGAGTCGGTTCGTCCGCTAAAGCTTTCGTCGTCCGAAGCGAAGGAATTGTTTGCAGTCGAGTTTAAAGTACTAACAGCTGAGTCAACACTACTGCTCTCTATATTGATTTTACAGAATTTGAACTCGGACCGACTTAAATTAACTTTCGGCCTTTCTTGTGTTTTGACCAAAGGAGATTTTCTTACAATACCGTTCTTTTTTGTTTCACTCATTTCTTTTTTGTCTATTTCGTCTTGCATACTTTCTTTAATTTTTCCTTCAACGACCAATGGCTTATTATTAGCTAGTTCCGAGCCATTACTTATTCTATTTTGCTGCAATGTCTCTGATATTTCTTCCAACAATGATTTCTCTGTACAAATAGTGCTCGTTGATCCTTCAGGACAAATGATTGTTTCGCTTTCTTTGACATATGATGATAAAATTATATTAGTTTTATAGTTATTAGATTCTTCTGCAGGCGGCTCAGCAACGTGTATGACTGCGGCTGGTTTTCGTATATGAGATTTGACACTGGGACCTTTATTTTCCTGTCCAAATGGAGTAACTGACACCAAAAGTGTTTTCTTTTTGCCGTCTGAATCAGTCTGCACTTTACCTAGTAATAGGGATGTGTAAGATTTGCTCACAGAGTCTGCTAACAAATTAGCTTTCACAGTATTAAAATCAGTGTTTGATTTCGTAATTCTATGAAGCTCTCTCTCTTCCTCTGTGTCGGGGAATGTGTCTTCATCCTCATTGTCTTCCGAGACTTCAAATTCTTCACCGTCAGACCAGTCATCACCTCCGTAACCTATGACACTGCATACCTCTTCTGGGAATCGAACGTTTCGCTTGTTTCTTTTCTTGGGATGTATTTTAAGTATGCTCGGAGGTGTCTTTTTGAAAAAGGTGCTTCTGTTCTGGAATGGCGTGGCTATGTACTTGCTGCCGTCGTTCGTTCGTTCCTGTTTGACGTGCTCTTCACGGGATTTGAAACAGTTCGAGCAGAAGTCCTTCTTCCACGCATTCTGGACGAAGTTGTGGCATACCGGTGACATCTTTCCCTTCGAGTACCGTCGGTTGATTACATAACTGGCATTCTGAAAAGAAAAGAAAAAATCAGTTAGAAAATGCTGTGAGAAATCTTTAAAACGCCCTAACTTAATCATATTTCTTCAATATACCCATGGTGATAAAAAATCTTTCTTCAGTTACCGTAAAGAAATAATTAGTAGATTTGCAAGTATAAATTGGCAATTAAATGTTATTCATATCACGTTACAACAAAACCATTCCGTTTGGGTATCAAATCAACACGCGAAATAGTTAATACATTCTTATGTATACTGCACAATATTGGTATTTGCCATTCGTGCGTTGTGATATTATCTAGTTTGTGTACTGAATTCCTAGGTAAGTACTATTAACTATTATATGGCGTATGATATGGCCCTCCTGGTACAACGGTCATTTTAATATTCCATTGCAAAACCCCTTGCAAAACCCTTAGTAGGTATGCTCTAAGGCAAAACCAGAAGTTTCGAACGTTTTTGTCAAAACCGTCTTCTTAGTTATAGTCCGTAAAATAGTTTAAAATCTCACTCTACTTAAACTAATTTATATAGATGCTTCTCATAATATGTTTCTTTCATAAATTTTCATTATTTATTAAGTTTGTAAATGCAACGTCTATTTTAGCTTTTGATAGACTTAAGATTAGGAAGATTATGCCACTAACGAGGTTATAAATTATGACAGTTCATTATTCAAATAGAAAGTAATATTACACAAGTTATTGTTATACTAAATTGCTCCACTCCACCCACATAACTCAAGAACACAATAAATATTGGTTTTTAACTTCTAGCTACGCATCCAGTTCTTACCCAACATGTTTAACAGTTACTTGGGTGCTTTCTAAACGGCAAGTATACGACTGTCTCGACGCTAATCAAATATTCATATGACGAGTGGAAAATAGAAAAGTGCTCGAGGATGGTGAAACTACTGGAACACGTAGCCATACTTACTTGCATAATAAACTTGTCCGCACCTAACCGGAATTTGCAATATAAGTTCATTCTAATGGTCAGATGAACCATGAAATTGTGGGAGCACTGTACCTACTAAAAATTACTAATAATTGCATTGCAAAATATGCGTCCATATTTCTTATGTCATGTTTTTAGATATAGATGTTTTACCATTCCTCGATTACCTCTTTCTATATTTTCCTAAACATATCATGTTTCGTCTCCTCTTTGGTGAAGTCCGAGCCTAACACCCGCTTCTTGCCGTTCAAGTCAAGAAAACATTTGTGGTTCTGTATTTCGCACTTTTATTTTTCTGTTTTCTACTTTTACTTATATATATAGTATTCATACTTTTTAAGAACATTGCTTCTCGGCACTTTTGTAAATTAAAAGTTGAGGACTTGAGAATTATTGCCTTAGCAGTAGTAATTAGACTTATGTAAATAAATGTTTTATAGTTGTCGTTATTCCAAATAAAGGAAAAATAATAATAGGTAGATACAATAAAATTAATTCGTTGCGAGTATGAGATCAAAGATTTCTAAACCAAAGTGATATAACGGATTATTGGTCACCAGATTTACTATCAATTCATTCTCAATACAATGAGCGATTCTTTATTTTTGTCTGCTCAGCCTAGAACATTTGTCTATGTTCGTGATGTTACCAATAAAAATATGGCAAGTCACTATTCCTCTATTCGATTTTGACGGTCGTATCTAAATGCGGTTAGGTATTATTGCGTGCGTTATTCAATAATAGTTTTTGTGTTACATCATGAACTTCTTTGAAGTAGTGTTGTTTGGTTTGCTTTGATATAGTTGTGTGTGGTACAGCGGCACCTCTTTTCTGATTTTTCACCTTTTTATTTTTAAGTTGGTCTTATAATGTAGGTAGGTAAGTACGTATGGTGTCTTGAATCAGTGTTTAGTTAGAGGTGTATGTTATAGTATGATCGCGGATTTAAAGGTCTAACTAACAATATTTTTATTTCCACTTATAAATTCTGTCCTCTGTCGTGAACATTTTATTTATCATATCTGAATCTTCCGTCATTTTAGAACTTGAGGTTACAAAAAGTTGTGTTAAATGTCGAATATACATTAAATACCGTCGTTTTTACCAACTAAACCTAAGTGACTAATAACTTAAATCCACAAGCCCACAGATGGTTGTGAAACACCAGTTTATTCGGCATCTACCGTACACTTGTGTACAGTCACCAGCACATCAGGTTATACAAAACCGACGAACCAATTGATTTTGTACCATAAGATGTTACATGTTAAGTTGGAAATGGATTGAGGAAAGACATGTTGTGGTAAACCCAATATGTTGTTTACTGTACAAGCATTTCGCTTACTCATCGACTAACTGCAGTTGTTTCGCAATGCGGTTCGAGGCCAGACTGAGGATCTTGTGGAAATACGAACAAACCACAATTTGCTAGTTTTAGACTTCAAGATTGTGGGTTGGATTGGATAAATGACATTTGAGAATTACCAAAGATTCGAAGATGGTCGCCTACATTTTCTGATGCTGATGACTAATCTTAACGAACAGAAGTAGGCAGGTACCTAAACCGTTTGTTTTTAACCGACTTAAAAAAACAAAAAAATGAGGTTCTCAATTTGACCTGTATGTATGTATGTTTGTCCGCGATTATCTCGCGTTTGGCTGAACCGATTTTGATGCGGTTTTCAGAAAAGTATTTGTTGCACTTAGGAGAAGGTTTTAGTATTTTAACCGACTTCAAAAAAGGAGGTTCTCTTCTCAGTTTGATCCGTATGCATGGTTGTCCGCTATTATATCACGTTTGGCCAAACCGATTTTTCTATCTACCTTGATAAATTATATCTAATACAGAAGGTAAACTTACACTAAAAAGAAAAAAATAAAAAATTGTTTTAAAAAACAAAAAACCGACTTCAAAACCCCACTCTCCTCTAAAAAGCAATAAATAATATTGAAATCATTAGATACGCATTATCATTGTAATAAAACACGTCTATTGAAGTCGGGTGGGGCTGTTAGAATAAAAAAAAGTTGTCCTCCAGCCCCACCCGACTTCAATAGACGTGTTTTATTACAATGATAATGCGTACCTATCTAGTGATTTCAATATTATTTATTGCTTTTTAGAGGAGAGTGAAGTTTTGAAGTCGGTTTTTTGTTTTTAAAACATTTTTTTTTATTGACTATGATAAATTTAAATTAAAATAGCAATAACAAAATAATCTTCTAGTTGTAAAATGTCTAAAAAGGTATTTTAATTGAAGAGTAGACCAGCCCCCTGATTTTGTAACTCTGTTGCATTGCAATCAACTTTTTAACGAAACTGACCAAAATCGCAGTTAGGTACATTGCTGCTTCAAGTAACATAGTTGTTCCATTGATTCTTACTGAAGCAGCAATGTAATTGCTATTTATGTCAGTTCGTTTTCTTTCTTAAAACTCTTTGATAAGTTTTCTTCCTTCATTTCTGATCCTCAAGATACCTCAAGCCATTACTTTCGCACAAACGGTAAAGAAATTACGCACCAAAAGAGTTTTATTTCAGAAAGCATATGGTCATTACTGGTATTCAGGTCGCTCTTGGTGAAATTGAGGTGTCACGCGTATCGACACCTTTACAAACATTATATTGTATGTAAGGCTGTATTGCACCCTACTTGTGAGCCTTTTGTTTTGTGAACAAATATTTTGCCTTCAGAGTAGGTGGAGGCCGGCTGATGGTATTGACCTAATAGTAACGCCAATGATGCGTGAAAAGTGATTGGATCGAATTTAATTAAATATTGTAATGTGTGTTTGTTTGCTCCAATTAAATAAACATAAATGTATGTAGAGGACATAAGTAATAAATTATTTTTGTATTATTGTTTTGTATGGAATTAGATCATAGAATAGTAGGAGATTTGAGCTAGTTATCTCTCATGGGACTCTGCTTACCTATGTGTATGCTTACTTCAAAAGTTCTTGAATTTTGTAACATACTTAACTTACTAGATGTTAAGTATTGCGATAGGATGATAATATTGGCTCGGTTTAACATAACCCATAACATAACATAACATTTTGTTTAGTTCTGGTATCAATGGATCTATTTCACCATGCGGTAATCGCAAAAAGTGTCCATATGTTACGCATATGTTAGCAATTTTGTATATCTATCTATAGGTATAGGCATCGAAGCCATGCGATCTTTATTGGATTGTCATTAGAATAAAATTTATTATAATATTACAATCTAAAGTTACATTTTAGTCAATGTGACCTTGCTAAGTAGGTAGATAAAATCAAGTATCTTTATTTAGCCATAATATAGTTCAGTCGTGATCTCACTTGCTTATGTCACAAGCTTGACTTTAGTCGCAAATGGGGCATTGAAAAGGTTAAAGAAACAACTTTTACTGACTATTGTGCTTTCAGTTGGATTTAGTAAAAGGGGAATTTGGTAAAAGGGACTTTAAGGGGACGTTAACCTTCTTTGAAAATGTTGTACGAGAAGTTTGTTTTATGTTCCTTATTTATTGTTCCCGTTTATTTGAACATTAACCTTTTGTAGAAATACATATTTTTTACGCTACCTCATTGAAATTAGGTTTACGATTCGATTTTACAAGTGATTGTCGTTAAAAAGCTCTGTACGACTTAAGTTGTGTAGCAAGTCGCTTGGAAAATCGACCCGTGTAAATGTTCTGAATTGGACCGAGTTCTGAAATTGTAGGATAGGTGTACCTTCCACAATTTTTATTAACCTTACCACTAAGTATTATAAATAGCATCAAAGAAATCGATTCATTAGATAACCAACAAGGCACAACAGGATATGTAAATGCCATACCTACGTCTGAGAACCAAGTTGAACCTAACAATATACAATTTCCCTCCAGGAAACAGCATAATAGCACAGAATAAATAATTGTACCCACAAATAGCCGGAACGTTAACTTCCAGTAACTTTCTCTCGATCCCACAAATCGAATAAGATCGGCAGGACATACAGTAATTACTGGCTATTAACTGTAACGTATTATTAAACAGCTTATAAACGCCTTTAGGCGTTATTACTGCTGTAAATCTATCAGTTACGAAGCAGATAGTCGACTCGATAAAGTAAGCTCAAAAGGTTTGATAAATGCTGTATGGTCTTGTGACGCCAGAAAAGTAAGATGAATTTAAAAAATATATTTTTTGAAGCTGGATCTATCCACGGAAAAGTAAAAGAGATAAAATTTAAATTAATTATTTATTTTTCTCCCATTAGTTTAAAGTAACTAGAGGATACTCATCCTTAAAGTTTAAATAACTTAAGTATAGATTATTACTTAATGTACTTTAAAACTAGTCCAATTATTCGTCAATTTTCATTTAAAAAGGCTTTTAATTTAAATAACAACGGTGTCTACTCTATAATTCAGTTTTTATGGGGTACCTAAGAATGTTTCCCAGAAAGAGTAGGTAGGTAATTATGGTTAAAAATTTTAAGCCCTCGTGGTTCCCACGGTAAATGAGATTGCGCTCTGATATTTTAATAGCTGTATAATTAACGGTTAAGATTAAAACGGCAATATGATAGTGGTATATGTTCGATATAATCGTGTTAAAACACTATAAAGATGCAACACACATGTTATTTTTACCGACTTCAAAAGGAGGGAGGTACTCAATTCGACCCGTTTTTTTTTGTATGTACATCGATTACTCGAAGACGGCTGAACCGATTCAAATGATTCAAAGTTATTACATTAGGTAAAAATTCAAGTTGGTCCCATTTTTAAAAATTTTGAAATCGGTTCAGTACTTTTCAAGTAATCTTGAAAAAAGCATGAAAATAGTATGATTTTGTGTGAACTACCTCGATGATCAGTCGTATAACTTCTTTGTTTATGAACTGAATAAGATAATTATTTTTTTGTTGGAAAAGGGATATCTTAAGTGTAGTTCTTTAACCGACTTAAAAAAGGAGGTTCTCAGTTTGACCCGCATGTATGTATGTTTCTCCGCGATTAACTCACGTTTGGCTGACCCGAGTTTTCTACCTAAATAATATACCTACACTACCTAATACAAAAGGTACCTACACTAAAAATTTAAAAATTAAAAAATTGTTTAAAAAACAAAAAACCGACTTCAAAAAACCTACCTCTAAAAAGCAAGAAATAATATTCGTAATAATAAAAACACGTCTATTGAAGTCGGGTGTGGCTTTTAGAATAAAAAAAAGGAATTTGTACTCCAGCCCCACCCGACTTCAATAGGCGTGTTTTTATTATTACGAATATTATTTCTTGCTTTTCAGAGGTAGGTTTTTTGAAGTCGGTTTTTTGTTTTTTTATATGCACTTCAGCTTTAGATAACGTTAAATAGACAATTTTTTACGAAATACTCGTGAACGAAGTGATTATTATACTAAATTTAAACTAACTACTTAAATTAAAAAAAGATTTCGATAAAATCAAAGGTTTGAGTTTTATATCATTCCTTAATTTAATTAAGGCGGTTGTATGACCGAAAGTGGCGCCCTCAGAGGTTTTTATTTAATAAGTTATTAATAGATTAAGATTTTAATAAAGTTTATCGTGGAGATTTTAGAGCCCATGGTCTTGTATTTTTAGAAGGTATCACTACATGCCCTCGCAATCATTCGTAGAAGTAGATAGCAAATGTGTCAAAAACGGCCACTTTTAGCAGTTTTTCTATCTACTTCTAGCAGTGACTACTAGGGAATGTAACGATACCGTCTAAAAATACTAGACTGTGGGCCCTAAAATCTCCACGATAAACATTATTAAAATTGTGTATTAGAATTATAGTATTAAATAAAATTCACCGCGGCGCCACTTTCGCTCAGGGTACCACCTTAAGTAATGAATTCTACTGCCAGTCATACAAGTTTGTAAAAGATGCATGAATTTGTGAGGAATTCAACTAAATGGCTAAAGCGCATCATGAGTTGCAAATGCGATGATTGAACTAGCAACTACTATATTGAATTAGTAACTAACTTACCTATACCTAAAGCTTTTCGAAAACAACTAAGTAAACAAGTATAGGAGAGTAACCTATATTGTACCGACTCCTAAATTGTACCACCTTCAAATTTCCGACTTGACGGTGCCATAAGAAGAAACAAAATGGCGCAGTGACAGTGGCGCTATAGTCGCCTCGTTTTGTGTTGGCAGTGTAGAATAATGGCACCGTTAAGTCGGAAATTTGAAGGTGGTACAATTTAGGAGTCGGTACAATATAGGTTACTCTCCTATAATACTAGCTCTCACAAAATGTGACATCGGCGATGTTGTGTCGGATTCTTTCGAGGTATTACACGAGAGAGAGAGAGAGAGAGAGATATTTTTTATTAACACAAAGACCACACGTTACAATAATTAGAGTTTACAAAAAAACAGGTCTTAGGGCTAATTAGGACCTACCTCAGCTTGTGTTGCCATGACACATAAGTGTCACAGCAACGCTGGTATTCTGATAGGACATTTTTTTTTTTTTTTTTTACGAGGAAAGTTGTCAAGAAAAACTGGGCGTGTTGTCTGCTTATATGGTGACCATTGGTGACTACGGCTACTTTCGAACGTGTGCTTCTAGAAAATGCGTACCTGCAACATTGTTTTGGAGAAAAATTAACTTGTACTAAGAATTAAAAATTATGTTAAAGAGTTAGTTTGTCGCCGAGTAATCACAACAGACTTTTATTTTTGGTTGATATCTAGGTACTAAACAAAAAAACAAAATAAAATACCTAAATAGTAAGTAAACCATACGACAAGCAAGAACAACGATGTAAAATTATAAAAAGATTTGAGAATATCACAAACTATGCCACCTTTTTTCAATGTTTTTCTTCCGATTTTGGGTATATTGATTTGATTTGATTACTTATAACCGGTAGGTAAGTGTATTAGATCTGTTTCTGGGATAATTTCTTGTAAAAAAAAAGTAAAATGTAACTTCAAGATACAATACAATATAACGGGTGTACGAAACCGAAGTCCACGCATTCCACCCATCATCAGGATCATTTTTGTCTTTTAGACTATACTTGGGAAACCAATAGCTACGAAGTTATTGAAGGTCAAAGTCAAAAAAAATGCTTTTTTGCTTTGAATGTTTTTTTTTTTACACAAAAAATTAAAATCATTTCCCAGCAATAATTTTGAACAGAAATGGTCCTGATGATTAGCAGAATACGTAGACCTCGGCTTTCGCTTAGGGGCTTGTTACACCCGGTATAAGTGATTTATTAAAAGTTTTGATGTTATTACACAAAGACTTTATATTCTACAAAGACTTAAGCCGCGACAAATAGATTGCTGTCATTCATTATAGACTGAAGAAGTATCCCAACCCAATTTATATTCATTTGGTGTTATGTCAGCCGTATATTTATTATGCAATACTGTATAATAATGGCACTTTAAAAAGCTTTTCCGCTTCCTTGTGTATTAGTAAGGCTTTTTTATTGCGGTCAGTTCTAAATCAGTGTTGATTTATCGTGGTTGACTCAGATTGGTGACTAACGCGTTATGTAAATTGGCTGGTCACCTGTCGCGACCCTGAGGTGGGTGGTTTGTATTTGCTAGTCTATGGATTGATCGCAGAATCACAGAATACATAATGCAGAATATTGAATAAACTGCCTTTTCACCGACTTCAAAAGGAGGGAGGTACTGAATTCGACCCGTTTTTTTTTTTTTTGTTTTTTGTATGTACACCGATTACTCGAAGACGGGTGAACCGATTGAAATGATTCAAACGTTATTACATTAGGTAAACTTCCAAGTTGGTCCCATATTTTAAAATTTTGAAATCGGTTCAGTACTTTTCAAGTAATCTTGAAAAAAGCACGAAAGTAGTATGATTTTGTGTGAACTACCTCGATGATCAGTCGTATAACTTCTTTGTTTATGAACTGATTAAGATAATTATTTTTTTGTTGGAAAAGGGATATCTTAAGTGTAGTTCTTTAACCGACTTAAAAAAGGAGGTTCTCAGTTTGACCCGCATGTATGTATGTTTCTCCGCGATTAAATTAACTCACGTTTGGCTGAGCCGATTTTTCTACCTAAATAATATACTTACTTACACTACTTAATACAAAAGGTACCTACACTAAAAATTAAAAAAATAAAAAATTGTTTAAAAAAACAAAAAAACCGACTTCAAAAAACCTACCTCTAAAAAGCAAGAAATAATATTCGTAATAATAAAAACACGTCTATTGAAGTCGGGTGTGGCTTTTAGAATAAAAAAAAGGAATTTGTACTCCAGCCCCACCCGACTTCAATAGACATGTTTTTATTATTACGAATATTATTTCTTGCTTTTTAGAGGTAGGTTTTTTGAAGTCGGTTTTTTTTATAAGGCGATTAGGCGTGTGCCCGAGTTCCCATACAAAAATCAGCAAAGTGCCGTTATCCGCTAATTAATTAAGTACGATCGGCAACTCATGTTATTATTATTAAAAAAATGATTTTTATTATGATAAAATTATATTTGAATAGTTTGTATGACCTTAGAACACTACTATTTATTGAATTTTAATTTGGCAATCAGAAAAAAGTAATGGTAAAATCTAAAAAATGGAAATATATGTTTTAATTTATATTATTTACTAATTATTGCTATACTTTATTATTGATAGGTATTCTCTATTTGTGTACCACTGATTTTTATTTCAGTTAGCAATTTATAAATAACAACAAAAATTAAATTTTATGAGCTATTCCCTAAGTATGCACGATAATTGATAAAATCAACATTTTGACAGGTCAGAAATGGTCATCCTTATTTATATTACAGCATAGGTAAGTATGCTGTGAAAGTTGTGTTGTGTGATCATCGCTTGAACAAATAGACGGACACACTTTCTTCAACAATATTGCTAATATTGGACAACATTTGATTTTGTGAAATGTTGACCGTATAGCCTATCATAATCATAATATGTATTACAGAATAAGAATATTATGTTTTGTTTTGTGCGCATGATTCATAAGAATACAGTAATGTGAGATAAAACGGCATAATTATGAAAATGAAAAAAAAATCAATATTTATATTTCCCGATGTCCACAAGTGCGGTCAAGTAGTGGGAGACAACGGGAATAGAGGTCATTTTCAAAGCCTTGGTGTGATCTTTATTTTAATAAAAGATTCTAGTTTTTTGTTGTTGATGACATTGCATGTTGCGCTCAGCTATATTTATTATTCAAGTCATGCTGAGTTTGTGAGCAGCCGATTTGGAATTTCGCAGAAAACTGAGAGTCAAGCTCCTTAAAGTGCAAACAACATTTATTTGGTTGACTTAAAAAAATAGAACATTGCATAGACCTAGTGTAGATAATCCTAATCCTAAATAAAATGCGAAAGTTTGTGTTTTACCTCTTCACAACTGGACGGATTTGGTTGAAATTTGGTTAATCGACAGATAACACCTGGATTAACTAAATTATATAGGCTACTTTACTGGTCAAAGTTTCCCTAGGGTCCACGCGGCCAAAGTCGCGGGCGGCCGCTAGTCCTACTAATATTATAAATGTGAAAGTTTGTGGGTTTGGATGTTTGTTCCTTAATCACGCAAAAACTACTAAACGGATTTGGTTGAAATTTGGCACACAGATAGCAGATAGCCTAGATTAAAACATAGAATACTTTTTTATCCCGATATTCCCACGGAAACGGGAACCACGCGGGTGGAACCGCGGGCGGCCGCTAGTTGTCTATAAAATTTTATTTCAATGAATGTAGCACACATAGAAAATTGTCGTCTATTACATTTTGTTGCGTAATCGAACAATCTTGATCGATTTCGATTCATCAATATCATATCGATTTAATTGCCCCATTGTAACGAGTTTCATGTTTTGTTTTGGTACACCAACCCACATTTCTTCCATTGAACTTCGTGAAATTATGGTCTTTTGTCGTTATTACTACGAGTATAAAGATTTAAGTGCGTAACGTAACGTAAGTGAATTTAAAAACTCAAAATTCTTGTACTTGTACTTAATTAAATATACCGTAAAACAATTAATTAGAAATAATTTATTTTGTTCCAAAATTGTTAGGTACTTATCTGTTATTTTATTCAAGAATTAGTCACAAAAACGGGATATGAAAAACTATCATATAAAACTTTTAAATTTGAAATTTTACCATTCACAATGCTATTTTTAATTTAATATATTACTAAAAATATACTAGAATAATTTCTACGATGTCACTAGTGACTTAGTAGCTAAGTTGAAAGAGCATTGGACCGGACTTCCAAAGGTCGCGGGTTCGATTCCCGCCTGAGATAATGATCTGGTGACCAGTCAATATTTTTTGGGGTTCTGTACCCAAAGGGTAAAAACGGGGCCCTATTACTAAGACTCCGCTGTCCGTCTGTCTGTCTGTCTGTCACCAGGCTGTCTATTTAAGGGGGGCTCCCATACAACAAACGTATTTTTTTTGCCGTTTTTTGCTCGATATTAATAACGACAACACGTAGACAGTTGAAATTTTCACAGATGATGTATTTTTATTGCCGCTATAACAACAAATACTAAAAACAGAATAAAATTATTTTTTAAGGGGGGCTCCCATACAACAAATGTAAATTTTTTTGCCGTTTTTTGGTACGGAACCCTTCGTGCGCGAGTCCGACTCGCACTTGGCCGGTTTTTTAGTATATTATTTAGTATTATAAATCCTATAAAACTTTTAAATGCACTTTGCATGTACTTCAATCACATTTTATCGGCAAAGGAGTTCAAACTGTACTGTCCTGTCTTCTATTTATAGTCGTTCGGTATTGCAACAAAAGGCGGCTGTTCCCGCATTCCACAGACTAATTATCGCGTTCCAGAAATCATTTGACGTCTGTCAGTATAAGGAGCGATATCCGTTGAGGAATACTTCCTCTTTTAGCATCCATCAACAAAGTGGATCTATTAGTAAATAATGATCCAACGAGAACAGTTTTTTTTAAACAAAAACTCCACCTTTTAAAGAGGTCGTTTACAGGTAGATCGTAACTAATAAAATAAACGATTTAAAAAGTTAAATAACAGGGTCATGTCGGGGACCTCTTTGAAAAAAATGTTCCACAAAACGGTCCCCCGACTGCAATAACACTTGTGTTTTTAACTTTTTAGTTCGTTTTTGGCAGGGTAGTAGTGTTTTAATATGTTTATTTTGTTATTTTTTTTTCTAAAAGCCCCACCCGACTTCATTACACGTTTTTTTTATTAAAATTGATATGCGTAACGAAAAAATTGAATACTATTTCTTTCTTTTTAGAGCTATTTAATTTTGAAGCTGTTTTTGTTTTTATTTTCTGGTTTTTGAATGAGGTTTTTCATTTGATTTTATTACTGAAATTCTTAGGAGAAGTGGAATTATACGAGGCTGAGGTTGCGGGATGTGTTACAAAATAACCCCTAATGCCGAATATGGTAGATAGGGACCATCAAACTGAACAACTTTTACTATGGGACCAACTCTGAAATCGCGAATAAACATCAGCTGTTTCGGACATTTTAATATTTTCGTTATTAATTTTTGTATGAAACAGCAGATTTTTTTTCGCGATTTCAGAGTTGGTCGCATAGGAAAACTTGTTCAGTTTGATGGTCCCTTTTTACCATAATCGGCATCAGGGGTTTTGTAAAACGTTGTATACTTAGTCTTTCTTATACAGAGAGAATGCACTATTTACACTCAGTCACGCACAATAAAGATGTTTTGATTAAACAAAACAAATTAATCAAAGCCTACAAACAATAAATCACGAGCGACTTAAGTAGGCGCTGTATTATGAACGCACTTTCATTTCATTATGCATGTTTTCGCATTTATTCATTCATGAAAGTATAAAAACACAATGGGCCACGTACGTCACCCATTGTGAGCTGTTGCCCATATAATTGTTTCACTTGTGCTGTTATGATTATATTTGGTATACTACTCGTAACTTCGAAAACGCAGTTTCCTTAAATTTTTTTAATGACAGTATTAATTTTGTTTATGCAGTAAGAGATGATTTAGATCAGAAGCAGTGCTAGATTAACCCTTAAACAAATTAAGCAATTGCTTAGGGCACCACGTCTGGGGGGCACCATAATCGGCACCGAAAATATTTTTTTTGTAAGGATTTTTATAATCTCCACGAGATTTTTTATTGATATAGAGATTCGTCGTGGAGATTCTTAGGGGTGGCCTATACCCAGCAGTGGGTGTCGTGCGGCTGATATGATGATGATGAAGGATTAAATAAATGTTTTATTTCAAATTGTGGCCATGTATAACGACTTACTACAAGATTAAGATTAGTGGATGAAACTGACAAAAAAATTAACTATAGACTGGACGAAGCTGACGAAAAATTGCGCTGCTCGGCCGTTTTTCAACTATTGACAGGCAAGATCATTGGGCAAGACAAGAGTACAAGATTAGTCGATGAAACTTACAAAAATCGCGTTGCGCAGCCGTTTTTTTAAACTAGAAACTGGTATTTTTCTGAAAATTTAAGGATTTTTGTGCATATCCTAAACAGGCATCCTCCCTTACGTACTTAGATGGTAATCCTCTAAGGGGCCCGCAGGCGTGGATTGCAGTATTGTCTTAGCAAGTAGTCTTAATCCGGCACTGATCAGAGGTCTCCAAACTACTGCCCACCGTTTTCCGCTTTTATCAATCAAAATAGTTGTTATGACTTTAACCTAGCTTGTAAACATTAAATTTAATTAGACTTAGTTATTTGTAATATAAACAACTGTATAACGGAGAATCGTTTGTTTGTATATTAGATAAATACTATGATAAATACATAAGTTAAGATAAGATAGGTAGTAAGGATTTTCCTATTGAATTACATGTGTTATAAATTCTAGACGTTTACTAATTAGTAATTATTATAGGTAATTAGATATTAATCCAATTATTCCTATTTAATAAGTTCTGTAATAGTTTAAAGCGGTATCACGTGGTTCCTAGACAATGGGTGCATTCCAGCAAACTAATTGCTATGTCATCGATAAATAATTTGATGGTTACTCTGCGGTGATCGATGATTTAGCGATTAGACTGCGGGAATGCACCCATTACATTAACGCTATAGCACGCGATATTTATATCGTGTTTCGGTAGTCATGCTAGAGGGCAGGCCAAGAATCTTATATTCAGCAGGCAAGAACTTTAAAACCATGGGGAGGCACTTAAGTAGGTGACAATCAGGAAGTTTAAAATCTTAACTTTAGATTCTAGAATATAATCTAAACTTATTGGTGACTGTTCAAATAAAAACAGAGGTTTGTATAAATAGCCCGGTTATCCTACTAAATAAAATAATAAACTTGTTAAACATTATTGTCTTGTAACTGTGTTAAAAAATAATTAGTGTCGCAAGTAAGTCATGTTGCCAAAATGGCTTACAAAATGCCGTTGAACTTGAAAACTTTATTTCGAATTACTAGTCTAATTATGATGATCATAAATTAAATTATTGAAAAGCAAAATAAATTGTTTCGGTGACTGTACCAAATGTTATGTTTTGGTATTCGTTGGGAATAGATTTTGAGCTTCATTTAAATATAAAAAAATGGGATTCGTTGGGAATAGAATTTTTTATCGGCAATAAACAAATACCATTCGGTATTAGTTTTTGGTACTCGTTAGGAAATGATCCGGAATTTACCAACAAGGTTGTCGAATGTTTTAGTTTTTTTAGCATCTTTTGTAGTTTGTATAGCATTGTTGTTTCTTGTACCAAACCTTGGGGCAAGTAGTTTTGATGAAATAGAACGTTCGGTAAGCACCCGACTGCCCGGACGTAGGTATCTATACTTATGCGCAGTGACACATTGCAGAACAAAAAATGAGACAAACTTGACAAGGTTGTCTTAAGGCGATTAGTGACCTCACAGTAGTGCCCTCAATTTAATTAAAATTGCTCGTTATTACATAATGTATCAAAAATTCACACGTACCGATTGAAGCTATGGTTCTATAGTTTATTTACAAACAATAACCTCTGTAAAATACAGTTCTAGTCTTAGAATAATAACACCTAGAACGATAGTTCTCTACAAAGCGCACTGACAAAAGTGAGGCAACTAAAACAGCCAAAATGGCTCCGTTTTCAGATTGTTATTCTACATTATTACATAATCATACCGATTAAGTACAAAACAGTTTAAATTTTCCCACATTTATAAGACGGTTTAGTGGCTAGGATACCTGGCTCTCACCCAGGAGGCTCGGGTTCGATTCCCGGTACCGGAATTTCTTTTTGAATCCTCAGTACAACTTATATTATTGGGTTTCAGTTACGATTAGTTAACGTATGAAGGATATAAATTTGAAAACTAAGCCATTCTGGCTTGGTATAAGTTGCCTCACTTTGCATACGCGGACACGGCTTCTAGGTGTTATTATTCTAAGGTTCTAGTGTAGTGTATTGTATAGTAGTAGGCGAAAGAGAAAATAGTATTAAACAAAGTAGCTGACTGATTTTGATTTGGTTTTCACTATAATTTAGAGAGCTTCCGGAATAACACATAAACCATGTTTACAATACACTAGCGTAGCGACCCGCCCTTGTTTCGTAGGTACTTATAAGTTGTAACTTGTAACTGATTTAAAATTTCAATCTATTTTTAATTCCTTCCTTCAATGACCGAGTTTTATCGTTATTAACTATCGCTAAAAGTATTGGGTTGCGGTAACGGTGGAATATTTTAATGAAAATAATGAATTTTGTACCTTCACACGCAAAGTGATAAAAAACTGCGTTTAGGAGCTTCGAAGTATTTAAACAAACGACATGCGAT
The DNA here is from genome assembly GCA_943789525.1 of Agriphila geniculea. Classification (NCBI taxonomy): domain Eukaryota; kingdom Metazoa; phylum Arthropoda; class Insecta; order Lepidoptera; family Crambidae; genus Agriphila; species Agriphila geniculea. The sequence goes on from OX038881.1 coordinate 4,318,789, forward strand.
ACTATCTTCGGATACGGAATAGACAAATCGTATCTTGGACGAATTAACCACAATCGTATCTATTGCTAAAACGTACAGAAAAGATAGGAAACGTGATTTTATTTTTGTATTGATCATTACCTTAAAAATTCATTCTCTTATCTTTGTTTTTTGTAGGTAATCAATTTAGATTTATAGATTGTATATTTTTGGACAAATTAATCTTGGGTAAACAAACTCTTTGGAAGAAACATGTTATGCCAGATTAATTTAAATTGTATAGGTGTGGCATACCACAGTCGCAATATTTTTTCGAAATTAATATTATTAAAATTGCAATGCAATACATACAACGTGTTAGAAAATAACCCCTAATGCCGAATATGGTGGATAGCAGTGGCGAAGGGTCCATACATGTCGATTCCTATCGGCTACCCTTTTAGAAATCCAGCCCCAGCAATCCACCTTACAGTTAGGAGAATTTTTGACGAAATTATTGGTCCGGCTTACCTTTGCAATATTTTGACTCCTCGCCACTGGTGGATAGGGACCATCAAACTGAATAAATTTTACTAAGGGACCAACTCTGAAATCGCGAAAAAAAAATTAGCTGTTCCATACAAACAATTATAACGAAAACATCAAAATGTATGAAACAGATAATTTTTTTTCGCGATTTCAGAGTTGGTCCCATAGTAAAAGTTGTCTAGTTTGATGGTCCCTATCTACCATATTCGGCATTAGGGGTTATTTTGTAACATGTTGTGTATCCTTTATAACGGTACACACCATACTTTACTTTGAGATATAATCTTAAAGTTCGTTAAACCCGACAGACATACTAAAGTGTCTTTGAATATCGCCAAGTCTAATCTCACATCGTCTTGCAGCAATAATAATCTTGTTTAACTAACAGTACCAAGATCCCGTAACCATGGCTCGATCTCCCGTGAGAGGAAGCCAAAGCCATATCAAAACTGGTTAAGACACCGAGTCACTTGGTTCCGATCCAATAAGCTCGATGGCGGGAGATTTTAACACAGATAATTAATTAAAAAATAAAAGAAAAAAGCGCAAAGGAAATTGTTTATGGATCATATAATTTGTCATTTTTGCAGTTGTTTTCTTTTGTTTATTAACTTTACTTCGGTAATAACCAATTGATGCATTTATAAAGTGAAAAATCTATCTTTAACATTTACCCTACTTTAACGGTTACGGATTAGAATATCTAAAGTTGAATGGCCTAAGATCATATCACCCAAGGACGAAAGACCTAATATGAAAACACCTAATCGTCGTGAAACCACCATCTAATTTACCTAAAGTCTGTCCATCCTTACTTGTCTTATTTGGTAAACAATCTTCACCCAAATCTTTTTTGAAATAATCATTTAAAAAATACAACAAGTGGTTTTCCACATTACGAAATAAATTGTTAATTATTAATAACAATTTTCATAAAGTTACCAACATATTTTTAAATAACGATTTAATTATAAAAGACGTATGACAACTGTCAAAAACTGTTTACTTAATAGACAAGTAAGGATGGACAGACTTTAAAATGCCTCACGATGGAATAGCACTTCAGTTGAGGTTTCAATGATAACTTTATGTATGATTGACAGTATAAAATCACGCTTAATCAACTCTAAAAACATGATAAATTGATAATATATCGATAGAACAAGAAAGTTTTCCAATAAAAAATAATTGTTTATCTTATCTATTGTTTAGGTTGAAATGTGATTTCGATACGTCTCCCAAGTTCCACATTCAAAATGTTTTGTTTGTTTTACGATGTTTTTAGGGTTCCGTAGCCTAAATGGCAAAAAACGGAACCCTTATAGATTCGTCATGTCTGTCTGTCTGTCTGTCTATCTGTCTGTCTGTCTGTCTGTATGTCACAGCCACTTTATTCCGAAAGTATTAAGACTACACAGTTGAAACTTAGTAGGTAGATATATTAGTAGGTATATATTCTGTTAACCGCTTAACGAATTTAATACAAGTAAAAAATCTAAAAAATATATATGTTGTAGATATTAATGAACATTTTCAACGAAAATTGGTTTGAACGAGATATAGTAATTAGTTTTCGAGATATAGCACATTTTCGAAAACCGCAAATATAACTTTGTCATTCATACCAACACTGTGAAAAACAAAGTTATTTTTGCAGACGAAAAATGATAGGTGGTATTAAATATGGTATGGTATAAGGTAACTACGGAACCCTACGGCGCGTGGCCCGACACGCACTTGGCCGGTTTTTTTATTTTAGCTCTAGTTTTTACAAGAAGTTAACATGACGTTATGCGAGCAATTAAATACCACATACTTGTAATAACATACGTGGATCACGTATCAAGATCCAGTATATTGACGTAAGCTTATTTGGACTTTCTCTGTGCTAGATTATTTTGATTTGTTGATTGCTACCGTCACGAAACTCGGTTTGGGCGGGTCGCGAGTGTTATTATTTTGACGTTTGAGTCATCAAGACGATGTTCATGATGACAGCTGATTTTGAAGAAAGTTTTGACCATAAAGTGGCTCCAAAGGTCTTAAAAGTTTTATGTAACGAAAACATAGTAGTATTAGATGCTGTTGCTAATAAAACTTAAGCCTTTGTTACCAAGTTAAAATATACAAATATACAATTTTGTATTCACTGTCCAAATGGGTTTGAACCTCTTATCTTAGTATGAGAGGCTGGCTGTTTGTCTTTAGTTCCTCTATTATCGATGAACATAGGTTTTATCATGCGTCGCTCATTTAGAATTTTATTGTTTTTCCCCGTCAAAATCAAAATTTTTAGTTACCACTATGCCAAAATGTTCAAACTCTTTTTGAGGATGTGTTCAGTCCATGAAACTGAACAAATTTCTCTAAGGAACACATGGCCAAATATGAAAAAAAAAACGACTATCCATACAAATACAAAACAGAACACGTGATCAATTTAGTATGGGAATGAACCAAATTTTGTGGCGTAATTCGACACATGTTTCTTAGAGAAAGTTGTTTAGTTTCATGCTGGACTGGACACATCCTTGAAAGTTCAGAATGACCCGATATGTATCATTGACAATTCTTGAATTCTTTAAAGTCAATTCAACAAAAGTAATTGGTACTTGTACTATTAGTTATTCTGTGTGATCGGACAAACTAATACAAACGGTAACATTGACATTGTTTCAAAAAACTCGAATAAAAAATAAATGTTGAACTACATACTTTGTTTATTTATAATTGTGTGGAAATGCAAACAAAGCTCGCCTAATCCCAACTAAGGTAGAAAGCCGACACAAAAACCATAGATAATTAATTATACACCGTGTAGACTCTGCTTGTTGTTGGGTAACTGTCAATTGGCAGGTCCAATAACATTATTGAGTAATGCAACTTTTTTTAAGTTATGGAATGGAAGTAGGCTTATGACCTAAAAGTTTCTTTGATCGGAAAGAAGCGAAGGTTAGTTTATGTAAAAAAAGCGCGTAATTAGACCAATAATAACATTGTAAGATACCAATCAACGCAAATAGGGGGGCCGGTATTAGGTATTCTGATTAAGCTCTAATTAATTGCAAAAAAAAAGAAAATCGTTGAGATAAAATCAAGGTGGTGGAGCTTGTAGTAGACTATTAGAGGACAGTTAATTATCTATTCACAGACGCACATCAAACTAAACATAATTACAAAACCCTCTTTTGTTTAAATTAAGACGTATTAACTTATCCATTAAAATAAAATAAACTTACGTTACGTTTACGATCAATCCAATCTTTAATTTTCCTTATCATCACTTAAACAAAACACTATCTGCCACTATCACATTAGTAAAACACAACAATTCTGCATGAAGGTTTGTCACAAAATGTCGATTATTTTACTTTACAATGGAATTCTGACTCATAGATAAATGATTACGCATTGATTTCTGAACATCTATAGATTAAAATGATTTGTAATTGCCTAACTATAGGATGACACACGATATCAAGATCTGTAAATTGCTTTGTACCGATAAGTAGTACGTAGTAGTAAGTAGTACTTAGGTAATATTTTTACTTCAACCTTCTTTAAAAAAAAAATGTTTTCATGTAAATACTAGTGGCCGCCCGCGACTTCATCTGCTTGGAAAGTTTTATTGATATCCCTCGGGATTCATTATACCTTTCAAGGTATCCTATATCCTTGTCTGTACGGCTGTACTCCTGACAACGTGTATGTAAAATTCCATGATGATCGGTCAGTTAGTTAAGACGTGAAGGCGTAAAAAATAACAAAAACAAACGGGACTTTCGCATTTATATTCTTTGATAAAGATATTGTCAAATAAAATTATTATATTAATATTGTATAATCTAGATTACACATTTTCTCTGTATTTAACCCACATAGGTCTGTTATTTAGTCCATAATTGTATTACCCATAAGTGAAAACTTGTAAATGGCTCATATTTACATATTTTGTAATCACTCATATTCATATTGTATTTCACAGCTGTAAGTTTTCCCAACAAAATAAAATAAATAAATAAAAATAAATAAAATAATATTAGAAAGAAGTAAGGATGATTAAAAAAAAAACGAACTTAATGTGTACATGTAATACAAAACAGCAATTAAGTATGGTCATCATCACTACGTTTTATGTAAGTATAGGTAATGCGCGCAAGCATACATAATAATAGTGTTTTCAAACTTTTCTTGAAGAAAATGCAGTCTTTGGTTGGCCATTGTTATTTGCAAAAATAACGAACCTTAGGTACACATTTTTTTATTTTGTTTATGCGTAAGAGAGGGATTACACGATCATGCAGACTGACATCAGATCAGACGGAGACAGGGCTGCCATTTGTATGATTTATTCTTAAAAATTCTTAGAAAAAATAGTACAAATGGCAGCCCTGTATCAGTCTGGTGTCCGTCTGATGATCGTGTAATACGAGTACGAGTTTACGCCCGCCCGCCCTTAGAGTGGGCTCTAAGGGCGGGCGGGTGAAAACTCATAAACGTTTCACCGATTTTGCTGACTAAAAAAAAAGGTTTTTTTCTGATCTGAGAAAGATCTATAATACCAGCAAGTATTATTAAGAAAGTAAGTAACGAGGATATAAATAATAAATTTTCTAACGTAACAAACAGATCCTCAGTATATTTACTTTAACACAATAGCCGACATTCCCCTAATGTAGCTACTCAAGTATCAAAGTAGGGCTAATGTTCCCAAACTGTAGTGTTTATAAATAAACACGAAGTTCTCAAACTATTATTAACTGGAGTTACTGACCTTTCACATGCGTATGCGCACGGAAGTGGGTGCGCCAAGGAATTATTAAACATTATTTATTATTACTATTCCATTCAACTGTAACTTTAAATTATGACTTAATTAATTTATTGTTATATTTTAATGTTATAAGACTAAGTTGATTGGCCTGTAAATTAGTATCGTGTATTAACATTCGCTATAAAGTATTTGGCATTAATTACATAGGTAATTTCGCTTTATTGCTAATAAATGGCAACCAAGACGCTATTATGAAAGCATTTGATTTATACGGGTGAACGAAAATTTTCTGAACAAACAATTATCAACTAAACCGTTACGTCCCCTTCTTCCCCACGACACTACCAAGGCGCACTACTGCTACAGTTGTTATGTTATTAAAACAGTATCTAATAAAAATGTCAGGAATTTGTACTTTCCACCAAAGTGTTCTACAATGTGTACGCAAAATCGTATTTTAAACGGTAGTTTATCCTTGTGTCAATTTAGCTGGTAGTAATTATAAGTATCTACATAAATATAATTAGATGGGTGATGGGTTATCAACGTAATAAAATAATGAATAGTTATTTATTATTTGTTACAATTACAAATAAACATGAAAAGTTGATCTTTTAAGAACACGTTCTTGAACTTTGTGCAGTACAGTACAAAAGTCATCTTTCATTAATCATCAAATACATAAAAGTATTTGCATTTTAATCTTGAATTGCAATTCTTGCTTTAATTTTTTTAACTTTAATTGATTTTTTTTATTTTTTAACTACTTGTCTACTTATAAACTTAATCAATACAGTACTGTACCTACTAACATGAAGTATTGAATGGGAAATGTCTGAAAAAAATCAAATTGGCTGAAAATTTTTATAGGTCGGAATAATCTCCCTTATTAATAGAAAAAAGTTTCGTTATTTTTGGTTCCGTGAAAAAATTCTAAAAAAAATAAAATAACTTCGTCTTCGCAAAAGTACGGAAGTAATAACAGCAGAATGGAGAATATTCCTTAGCTACCACAACATATTATTAGGAAAAAAAAAGTTGACAAAATTTTGTCAATTTGTGTCGAAACTTTTTTTTAATACATTTTGTGGTTTCTTATTACTTCCTACCTATAAAAAAATCAGCCAATTCGATTTTTTTCAGATATTTCCCATTGTAACTAATGATATCATACTAGACTCTTTTAATTAATATTATTGGTCAATCTTGCAAGTGGATAAGTTATTTATTAAATTCTAAGTGTGTATAGATACTTATGTTATGATGTTCCATTAAAACAAGTTAAGTACCTACATCCTACTAAATTCGTTCCTCAATCACGCAAAAACTGCTGAACGGATTTGCTTGAAATTTGGCACACAGATAGTAGATAGTCTAGATTAAAACATAGGATACTTTTTATCCCGATATTCCCACGGGAACGGGTACCACGCGGGTGAAACCGCGGGCGGCCGCTAGTACTTTATATTTTCTTGTTTATTATACCGGATGTTCTCATGAACCTGTACATACTTAAACCGAAAACATCAGAATCGGAACTAGATAACTCCTATAACGGTTAAATAAAAAGTAAAATAACAACCGTTACAAAGGGAGTTTATGACTTTACTTTGACGTTTGTTTATAAAAACCGGCATTCAGTTGAAACATTTGTAGTTCAAAGTGTAGAATGAGTAGGGCAAGGCAAAGTTATAGACGTTTCCCGACTTCCTTAAGTATTTATAGATAAAACGAAACATTCTTAATAAAACAGGCATAAAGACCAAAATGCTCTGACGAACTTGATGAAAGAGAAAAAATTATACGTCTCATTTGAGATTTTAATTGACGCTTTACTGCACTCTTAATTGATATAAGTATATTTAATTAACAAGGTACATTGTATTACATACAGGAAATTATAGTAACCTGTACGTTTCCTTTTAAAACTTTCCATATTACTTTCACTTCATGTTAAATAGCGTGATATTAGGAAACCATCAAGTTTGAATAGCAATGTCTTTGAAATTGTGATGATATTTTGATGAGATGATAAGTAGATGGCTTACTAAACAGATACAGCAGTCATCTTCTTTTTAAAATGACGTAAATTTTGTGATTTTCGCCATTCCGCCAATGTCATCAAAGCAGTTAAGAAAATGCGAATTCGCATTAACAAAAATGACACTATACTTATTTACGTTTTTTTTTGCCATTTTACAAACAAGCTTAAACAAAATTAATCATCAAAATTATTGTTATTGCCCGCTAGTAATATGTAAAAGGAAAAGAATCGATACTTTATCGAACATTCTTATCCTAAAATAAACAGAGTAATGTCCGGTTTTAATGATAATAAGACCAGCGATGCACTTGTTTCTGCTCTATGACGTAATAAATAAACCACTTGTAACTAATCAAGTATTTTATTAAGAGTTTTGAGTTTCATAGATTATGCTGTAATCATGTAACGACTGCGTTTATAGGTCATAAACTTGGTACAATCGATACAGCCCCCCTACTCAAATGGCCACTTTTCTATTCGTTCGCTAACTTATAGCTTAAAAATAAGCAATTAAACGATCAAGTCACACGTCGCACGTTTATGTAATTCACAGACATTTTTGTATTGTATGGAATTGACAAGCCTACGACACGTAATTTTTCAGTTTATGGCTTATTTTTAATTTTTAAGTTAGCGTACGAAAAGAAAAGTGGCCATTTGAGTAGCCCCCCTGGTTATCAATCGAAAGATTTTTGCTTGTGGACATGCCCATATTATTATAGCTTCAAAAATAGATTAGTTAAGTTAGTATTTTTATATGTTAAGATATTCAGTTTGTTTTTCCTGTAGGTAAAATTCGTAAAGAGATTGTTTGCAAGTTTTTCTTATTCTCGTCTTTGGCTCAACTTTATTTATTAGAAATAATCTGAGTTCATTGGAAATAGCTTATCCAAGAAATTGTTACCCAAAAGAAATGTTAAAGTACTTACCCTTAAGTCCCATAATAACAAAATTATCTCTTCAAAAGGTTAGCGTTGACGTCAGAGAAAAATGCTGTGAAAAGTCTCAGTTTACGCCTTCTCCTTTCACTCGATATTTTATCAGATCAGTAATTTATTCATGTCTTTACGTTTCTGGTATTTACCGCCCACCAATTAGAAAATAACCCACCAAGCCGCGTTGGACTCGCGTAATGGGTTATTATGGTCCAAACTCCTTAGAGCCTCTTGTGCTTGTGTTGTGCCCCAGCAGTGGGGAAGATAAAAATGGCTGAGGTGCAAATTAGAAAATAAAATTTAGTTAGTTTTGTAAAGTTTTGTATTGAATTCTACTTAACATAATTGGAAAGTGAACTTGGAACCTTGGCTACGCGGACGATGAAAAATCATCTAAAGAGATTCAGCAATCAATAATTCTGCCATAAGGTTTTTTTTACATTACTTTCTAATATTGCATCTGTCAAGTCTATTTGATTCTAAGTCTGAATTATTATTCAAGTATAAAATGGAATTTGATTTAAATACCCAATATTTGTCGTGATCAGTCAATTAACTGTGTTATTAGAAATTAATCGAATCACTCAATTGGGAAATACAAAATAGCTTCGCGTCGTTACTCACTCAGAACTGTGACCAATATCAATTTAAAACTTTCTAATGCAAAATTAGGCTTAATGCACAAATTTCTGTAACTTTGACCATTATCAAAATGAAACCTACAGATTGTGTAAGGTGTTACCTAAAGTGTATTGTACCTAACCTACTCAATCATCTCCAACTTTAACAATGGACAACTTGGACAATACGAAAATTATGCTTTTAGAACTTTTAGAAGACCAGACATTTCTAACTAGCCTCCACGAATGTTCTGTAGGTAAAGTATTATCTTTAAAAGAGACGATAACAACGTCGATTTCAATGAAACTGACGTTGAACCACCTGCTACTCAGAATTATGCAACCAAACATGTTGTGTTCACTACAATAGCTCCATAAGAAATCATTACTAATTTTCTTCCTGCACTACTGAGTTATAAACACCCGATAATAAGTAGGCAGACGCAGTTAATAATTGGGTGATAGTAGGAAAACATGAGCTGGAAGTTGGTAGTGATTGGTTACCACGCTCGGGCTGGGAAGTGAAGGTTCGAATTGAACAGGATGTGGACACTCATAAATATTGGCTACTTAATGTGGATGTAAATATAGAGAAGGGTCTTGCGTTAAAAACTTAGAAACGTTTAATAAAATAAGGTATTACCCAAGAATAAAATGTACGTATGTATTTCAAATCTGCTATGTATGACTCCCTTTTTTGCTTCGCTGTAGTCGGTTGAATACTTTTGCATAGGTAGGTAATTAATTAGTAAACAAAAAATGTAAACAATGCACAACTAGGTATGCCTTTACAAGTTTTGGTGTTCAGTTGCTAATGTAGAAGTAATTGTCTTTTTATATTATAAATAATTAGGGTCTAATAATGCAGAGCAGATGGGTACATGATAAAGTTATGAATATTCAATTCCAATGGGAATAAATTGATATCGATATGCAAGACTGTTTCCGCATGAACAAAGAAAAAACTCAAGGCCAGAACACGGCTTAAATTTCAAGTGGATTTAAGTAGTACTAACATCAGATATACTTAAATTGAATTGAATGCAAAACAGAGAGAGATTTGTATATCTAACCTTATAGAAACAAAAGGTTTTTGTTTCTATTATGTTTATGAAACCTTCTATACAAAACCTAACTGTATTAAAGGAAAGAATTAATCTTATATGAGATCGCTCTATTGTTTGAAAGCATGAAATAAAGTTATTACTATAGAAGACGCAGGTGTCGCTCGAGATATAAACATAATTGAAGATGGTGACATCAGCTTAAGTGACTCTCAATATTCTAACACTGACGATAATGTAGAACAAATTGCACGATCCATTCGTGCTAATAAGAGAACTTACAGTTATGTGTGAAATTACATCGATCGAACAAACGGTACTAGCGCTTTAATCAACCGACATGATACCAGCTAAGAAAATAATCTAAACAATTTTCATGGGAACGACAATTCGGATTTCAGTCAAGCTTTAGAAATAAGTAATTTTAGACCACACGCTCTTAAAGACATTGTTGTGGTAAAACATGGCGTTGACAAAGACGTTATGTCCATTCATGTGAAATTCACTGGACTTGAACGTGTCAGTGACATGATTGATTATTCTACATATTAGGAGGTTATTCCCGTTATAAAGCGTCTAAAAGAGAATGTTGCTAAACATGTTCGCTCAGCTATGTTACATAAATAAATAAAAAATATTTTAGATCACTTTTTGCACTACCTAAAAATAAGACTCGTTACTAATATAGAACAATCAAAGATGTTACAACAATTCTGTCAATGAGAAACAAAAAGTTGTGTTTATATTATTAAAAGCTGATTAAAAGTATCATTGTGTTTATTACAATGGCAGTTTCCCGTGCGCCGGAAATACTCATAATTTTGAATGAAAGTATGAGACTACAACCGTACTTGAAAAATGAAACAGGATATCTATCACAATGTTAAAAATTCAACGATGCAATGGTTTCTTCTTACAAAAGTAAATTATTCATTTATAGTGCGTGGAATTTAAAAGTTCTTCAATCAAAGTATTGGCGTTTTATGTTGTTATTTTAATGATATTTGCATACTTTTGCATTATTGAATTATGTTAATCTATTCAATAAAAAGTAACAGGCGTCACGTTTTTAAACGATTTAATGCTAATATTATGTGCAACTGATGAAATACCTATCTCTTTATGTTCATCAGATACAGTTTTATCTAAAGTGAGTGTAAAATGACGTCGATCAGAAAACAATATTTTCACGTGATTAAAATGTCAGTCGACAAAGTTTATTGTTACCTAGTCGGCTTTCTTTAGTTTCACTAAAGTTTTTAAACTATCATGAATTCGCTAGTTTCTTTGGATATAAATAAAAGTGTAATAAAATAACTGACAAATCCCAAAAGTAACAAATAAATGCAATTTCTACCTGGTTTTACCTCATTGAAGTTTGAATTTCGAGTATCCCTTTTGAAGAAGCTCTCCGAAAGAATAATTTTCAACTTTCAGTCCAGTGAAAGTATCCTCGGATCTCCTTTAGAGTCAGTTGCACTCAACACACTAATCACAATGCACTGCGGAACCACTTCAATGAGCACAATTTTGGGTGAGACGTCAGTTATTGGATTATCGGTAAAATGAGGTATCGGGAGTAAAACTGCGGGTAAACGGGCGGCCGTTCGTCGCGCAGCCGGCGGGCCAGTGAGCGGCGCTGCGCCCGCGCAGGCAGGGCGCGGGTGCCGATGCCGACATAACGCTCGTTTGGAATGCAATCTCCCTCACTCTCTCGAACACGCAGCCGTTTTCTCCTATCCACCAGTTCGTCTCGTTTCCTCGCTCATGAATGGCTGCGGTTATGCTATGCAGTCGTGCCCAATAACTCCATAGTTGGTCTTTTTGTGGGCTTTTTTGCGCTCGACCCTTGGGGACCATTGTTGCTGTTAACCTTTTCACGCTGTTAGGGATAACATTTTATAACTTCGGTAACGATTTTTCCATTATCATTGTACTTTTTCCTTAGTACAGTTTTGTAAAGAGCTGTCTGTCAAACAAGAAGATAAACAACTTTATCTTAAAAACGAGTCACGTTTCTGATAGAACCCGTTACTACAGTTTGGAGACGATGTCAATGTTCTAAAGATTATTGAAGTTAGAAGAATCTGATATTTTATAGCTTCGGCTTAGGACATCTGTAGTCTGTGTTCAGTTATTAGAAACGAGTATTCGAAAACTAGTTTGGATCTTTAATCGATTTATTTCGAAGCCGTTTGGTAGGTAGGTAGGAATGAATTCGGACTGCAATTTAAACGTGCCTCAGACAAGAGATTGCGTTGCCATTATGTCATGTTATAAATTCGCATTCCTTTGGCAAGTGCTTGCTTGACAAAAACATCGGGACGCGATGCAATTTAGATCTTCCCAACAGGTACTCAAGTCAAGTCTGGAACATGGCTTGCGCTGAGCATTTTTTTTATCGTACATTTCATATTTTTATAAGAGAATAATAATAATAATAAACAAAAAAGAAACGTTTATAACATAAATACTTGAACATCCGACATCTTAAAGTAAAAACTACGTACACCTACTGACATATTAAGTTACAATATTTATTTACTAGCGGCCGCCCGCGGTTTCACCCGCGTGGTCCCCTTTCCCGTGGGAATATCGGGATAAAAAGTATTCTATGTTTTTATCTAGATGTACTATCTGTGTGCCAAATTTCAACCAAATCCGTTCAGCAGTTTTTGCGTGATTGAGGAACAAACATCCAAACATCCAAGCCCACAAACTTTCACATTTATAATATTAGTAGGATTACTTACAAGAAAAGATTTTATAATAATAACTGTCTATATATTATGCACCCAGCAAGTCTATGGCAATGTACAATATGTTTGGTTAGCGATGTCGGAGCTCTTAAAGGCAAATAATATGATCAATTGTATCAATAAAACCCCCACATGTTGGGGTCTATCCCCTCTCCTGTTGGACTGACCGGCATTTTAAATTTGACTTTTTAATTTCGAAGGCCTGCCGAAAAATAATAATTTCCCCGGGTTTAAAAAAAATATTTTTCGAAAGCTAATCAGTAGTATTTATGAGTTTTTAATTTTGACCATTTTCGCAAATTAAATTTAGTGCTTGTAAGGGTCATATTCAAACAACAATAACTCTCGAAATATGCAACTCAGAGCAATGACTTTGAATTTGATGTCGTTATGTAGGTAATATTTCTGTGTATAATAAAAATGTAAAAAAAAGTTCATATTAATGCCCTAGTGTTTGAGATCTGTGAGAAAAACTAAAATAAAGCACACTAAATTTGGATTAAACTTTATTTCAGTAATTTTTATGACGTATTAAAGTTAAAAGATTACATAAGTAATTTTTTTACCTATAGGCGATATTATTAACTTTCGAAAATTATTTTTTTTATAACTGTAGGACTTTTAAATCCGGAGATATTAATATTTTTCAGCAGGGCCATCTAAAATAAAAAGTCAAATTTAAAATGCCTGTCATTCCAACAGGAGAGGGGATAGACCCCAACATGTGGGGGGTTTTGTCGATAAAATTGATAATATTATCTGTCTTTAAAAACTCCGACATCACTAACCAAACATATTGTATATTTTTTTAAATAGGAAATCCAGTTTTCATCATGTGGGTAAATAAATATCGATGACTTTTATCGACAAAAAGTAGAATTGACAAAAGATTGAAAAATAAATAAAGGAAATACTTAATAAAAATTAAGTAAGTAAATAAGTAAGTATTGTTTCGAAAATGGGATGTGGTAAACGGTAAACAATGGATGAGTACATACAATGAATAGGCATTCTTATGGCATTGCTATGGTTGATGCTAATGAGCGATGATAATCTACCACATGTGATGTGTACCACAAACAACTCCGAAGGATGTTGCACATGTGCGCTGCGCAGGAGTTGCGAGTCTAACGAACTGTTTCCGTCTTTACGAACATTGCAGACTACTTCTGAAATTATTTTCAATTCAAACTCCGTAGAGATTAACAGGTATAAGTTTTAGGAACAGCATAAAATTATTTATCTTACAATCGCAATGATACCTTTACAGGTTAAGTTGAAAACAGTCGAAACAACTTAGTTTATGGGACCAACTTGATTAGACCAAAAAGTTGCAAAAACAAAGCAAAAAATCGAGAAGATATTCACGTTTTCTATGCAACAGCTGATAATTTTTTTGCGTTGACAACGTTGATCAGACACCACAAAAAAATAAAAAATCATCCTGTAGAAGTCTCGTCTCGTCTCGACACTTCAAAAGTGTCGAACATTGTCATAAGAGTGATTCGAGGAAAAGATACCATCTCAGTCGTGCTTGAAGTTCTAACTATCGACTTATTGTTTCGACGTCCTTCATTCGATTCTCTAATCGCACTAGTGTTTTGAACGTCACACACACATTGTTTGTATGGTACAGACATGTGAACGTTGTTTGTAAAAAAGAGGTCAAGTGATAGACTTTTGTGAAGATTTTTATTTGAGATTATAAGATACGCAAAAAAGAAGTCAGATCTACTTTATTGAAAATTAGAAGAATCATAATGAAATGCTCTGATGGAATGATACGTTTTGGGCTGCATGGAAATAAATGTCTTGACTATTATTTTATTGAATATCTTTACATAATTCAGTTTTAGAAATCTTATTATTATAAAATAACGAAGTGACATTGTTTGTTGCAAACCTGCGTACGTACGTGCAAGCAAACCTACGTAAAGTCACGTATAATAATAATGTATACAGTTTAGAACCTTGTCACTTTGTTGTAGATGTCATTTTGTCTTGATTTCTGCTAAAAAAAGTAACAAGGTTTAGAGTGACAAAGTTGTAAACTCTATACCATATTTATAGACGTGTACGTTGTCAGGGGTACACAATAGGACATTATGTTTTATGGAAATAAAAGTGCTATTCCCAAGGGATAGAAAATTACTGTCTTCGCAGACGAAGTCGCGGGCTACCGCTAGTAGGTTATATTTGTCTAAGAGCAGCTGGATTAGGTGGTTACTTACTCATAATGTAATTTCCTTCTTTATTGCATTCAATTTACTGTACATTTTTGTTTGAAGGAATTTGACACCTATATGGAGCTTTTTGGGTGAATTAAGTGAATGCCAACATGATTCTGACAATATTGTGATTGGATCGGGTTTCGCTCGATATTTGCACAGCTTTGAATATAGTGGTAAGTGAGAATTTGATACCAGTTGATAGATATGCACTTTAGTTTCAAATTCTAAAATAATTTCGTTTATTAATACTCATTAAGATTTTGTTAAATCCATCCCACGCTAGTATTGTTTCCGGTTTTTATAACTATTCAAAGCCTTTCCGACTATTTTCCTCTTAAATTCTAGTTTTATCTTTAGGCTCAAAATGTCTAAAGTAAAAATAATTTTTACCGAGTCGAGCTTAGTTCGTAAAATTTCGGATTCCATAATTAACCAATAAAGTAAGTTAAGGGTTAACCATCAATTTGTCACTGAGGGCCCTTCTATTAAATTGTTTAATTGGTGATGTGAATGTCCTCTTAATGGGGCTAAGCTCTATTGTAAGCTTGTTTTACTTGAACTTACAATATTCTAAAAGTCATGAAGTTAAGTTAGTATTAGTGTCTATATCTTTATACACGCTGAAATTTTAATCATTTGGTTCCCGCCGTGGGGTGGTTCCACTCATGATTTCAAGCAACTTTTACTATGAAGCCAACTCTCCTGCTCGCAAAAAAAAATCTGCTGTTCCATACATTAAGGTCGAGTAGGTACTGCACTTTTGTATGGAACAGCAGATTTTTTTGCGAGCAGGAGAGTTGGCCCCATAGTAAAAGTTGCTTGTAATCATGAGTGGAACCACTTGTCAAATCTTGTTAAATAAATTTTCACTTGTTCTTTAAAACTAGGTGAACTTGATTTAGTCAATGAATTGTCAAGTACCTATTTAGGTAATTCGGTACGCTAATTATGATTATGTCTTAAATCTTGAAACAAAAAGTATATAATATAATATTAGGTAAGTTACACTCTTGTCGTTTTCGGATCGTAGAGATTGATGCTTTAGGGTTGATGGTTACCTAGATTTTTGAAAATATTTTTTCTAAATGCTAAACGTCTTAATAGGTGTATTTTCGCCATTGTTCTTTGAGAATTTAGCATTCACAATGCAATTTTTTTTTTTTTTAAATGTACAATACAATGCTCTTATCCTTGGCTATAAACAAATTTCTCACTGTAATTTTATGAAATCGTTGTGACTCACAAAACTCACAGTGTAAATGATATAAAAGAAGTTCCGCCTGATTATCAATGAAATGATTTTGTTTGCAAGCAAAAAGTCAACATTTGAATTATAAAGTTATCAAACAGATTGGTCAAATCACCCGCTGGGATAGAAATCATGTCTTATCATCGCAGTTAGAATCATGATAGAGTGAATAACTAGATAGCCACGACGATGAAAAAAATGATTGTCTGTGGGTCGCACGACGTCACTTAATTTTTGGGCAAACATCACGTGCTTGTGTGGGCAAGTGGGTCGAAGACTCACGAACCGTTTAGACACGTTGCATCTCCAGTAATGTTTCGCTTTCGCAACACCTCTTTATTTACATTTGCGAAACGCCATCACAAATCACGACCCTCGGTGTTTGGATTGATATATCTTCCTTACAATCCCTCTGTTTGGGTTTTGTAAAACGTAGCAGAAGGCGTTGCTTAGTCATCATAAATCTGGCATAAGTTGTGGTAAGATTGCCACCCAACTTTTTCGACTAACAGATGTTCTTTTTATGCTCCTTCTATTTCAAAAACTTTGTTAATATTGCCAAACTATAATGTACTTAGGGCTTAAAATATAAGGCCTAGGCTATATAACAGTTTCCACGGACGCTAGTAGACAAAAAGTTACTTTGTCATCTGACAAACTTGCTAATTTTGGGCACTTAACTAATTTAGTTAGAATGTTGAAATTATTCTTTGAGCTAGCGGCAAATTATACCTTCAGCAGTGTCATGAACAATCTATAATTTATTTTTTATTAGATCGCTAACAACGAATAGAAGTAATGATTTTATTTCATCGCACAAAAACTTGAAGTAGGACAAAAAATGCCAAACGGTTCCATATGACTAGCAAAGTATCAAAGTAATATTGATATGACCGTGAATGCAAGGTTGTCAAATAAATGGATACAACCACAAGGAAATGACAAAATATTTAATTGAATTGCTGTAAAACTAATTCACTAGACGATATCCTTACATTGAAAGCATTCAATTGCAAAAATAAATGGAATCGTAGTGGTATAATTAAATGAAAAGTGCAAAATCGAATGTCCTTGTTAAAAGTCATTGACACGACATGAATCCGGGTTGAATACTGAATACTGGTGAAAACCTTATTGCATTTGTATTCGATTTTTACCCTTAGCACGAAAATTTAATGTCGATTGCGAATCGAATTCCTTTCGAGACTTTCGAGCAAGATGCATTTGTATTCAAGATCGAGTCATGCCTGTTTATCTCATACTTTATGGTTTTGGAAACAATATTTGTAAAAAAAACTTTACGCGTTTTTCATTAGGTATTGCTCTACAAATAAGTACGATCGGCAACTCACGTGCTCTACCACAACAAAAAAAAAACATAATGGTAAAGCGGAAGTGATGTCGATAGTACGCTAAGTTCAAACATTGTCTCCATAAGTTAGCTGATGTTTAATTATGTAATTTTACCTTATGGTAATTACGTTTGCATTCATAATGCGGTTTTACATTTAGTTTCACACACATTTTACCTTATTTTGCTCATATTCCGTATTTATAGTGCAGATATCGTCTTTCCAGTAAAAAAAGCAAAAAGACACAACAGACCGTCATAATACTGTGTGACTCAGACGCCATGTTACTTTGTAAATCGGTCAATGAGTCAAACACTTCGAAGCTTAATCACATTGAATTAGATGAAGCACACAAATCTAAGTGGCATTCGAAGAGATATTAACTCGCATAGGGGTGCCTCTATTGTTAACAAACAGTCGTTATCAATGCGGGATCGAATTTGAGATAATTAAACATCGCATCGCATTGTTATTCGTATGATTGTTTGATTGGTGTTTTTGAAAAAGAATTTCCTTGTTTTGCGATACATTTCCAAGAAAGTGTACAGTGAAGGTGTATCTTGGTATCTATGAAAAAAATATACCTAAATATTCACATTTTTATATATATTTTCCTTGCACGAATTAACCACATATTTTCGTATTACGGTATTGACAAAGCACGTTTTGGAGAGCATGATAGAGTATCACAAAATAAACCAGATTAATGTTAATAGTAAATGCCCACCATTTAACAAAATACTGTTTGCCAGCAACCGTAAAAATAGCAAAAGAGGTTAAATCCATTCAGATGGACTCTTAATTAGCGACAGCAATTGTTTTTTATACTTAATCATTAAGTACTAATGTGTTATTTTTTTCTGGCAGCCCTCGTTTCTAATAGTATGGCAATATCGGTCGTGGGGTCAATAGCCGCGGTATATTTAGTACTTAGCCCGTGAGTAACGGGAGTACGTTGCCCACTGTGCCAATATGTAGTACGAATAATCGGTTGATTAATAAATGATGATTTTTTCCCAACGGTAACATGGACGAGAAATGCCTTAAAATGTAGAGCGTAAGGTCTGATTTTACTTAATTCAATTTCAACAGGTGATTTTGATCATAGATCTCCAGAATGATTTCAATCAAATAAAATCGATATTACTATCTTCTACATTCATCTAAAATCACTTTTAAAGGTGCCCAGACCCAGGAAAACTAAAAAAGCACAAATTCCATAGGTAACGTTATAAGCGGTAGCATAGATAGCCAGATGTCTACTTAAAACACAATCATATGCGGAAGGAAAATTACGAAAACAGTATTCTACGTAACCAATTTTGTAATTGTATTCGATCTACTTTTTACAATTTATATAAAGTGTCCTTACTAAATATAAATTATTTACAACTAATCGAGCTTACGTAAACGAGGACTTTATTCATTGGTCAATCCGAATCGTGAGTCGTTTATGCAAACATGCTGAGTAACTTTCATTTCTGGGTGCTGTCAGTTGTGGGCGATTTTTCCGAGAACTCGTAAGCTTTTCCCACTGTGCCCGTCTGGTCAATGAATAAACCACTCCAGTGTTTTGGCACGTGTTCAGAACATCGTGATTCAACTGGTGACGTGTACGCAGGCCTTTACGTCATAGACAAAACACAGTGTATTTTTTTCGAATGTTATTTTTGTTTACGTTAATAAACTACCTACCTTTATCCTGATAGAGGTATGTTGTATTTTATTATTAGAAGAAAACTAAAAAAAATGATATAAGAAAATCTCAGAAAATTTACACCAATACCTTAGTTCGAAGTTAAAGTTGTTTTTTTTGTAAGAAAACCAAAAAATCATAAGAAAATCTCAGAAGATTTATACCAATAGGTATTTTATTTCGAAAATAACGCTAAACATGAAATAATATTTAATTCATTGTGAGTTTCGCTGCTAGGACTAACCGTTGAAACTATGTCCATAATAGAGTATTTTTCAAATTTTTGAAAACTGCTTATATTTAAAGATTGGGACGAACAATTTAACAGAAAAATAAAAATAAATTAAATAATGTCCCTTTTTTCCATGAAACCAATTAAAGTCAATTTCATTTTTAATGGTTTTGAATTTACCGCACAAACGCTTGGTTCGTTAATGTCTGCTGTGTGACAACTTTGTGTAAACAATTTAAACACCTTTGTAGTATGTGTGTGCTACAATTTACTCTATGATTTACACAAAGTTGACGTCACATAGTAGACGTCATCGAACCGAACCATCGAATTTTTGGCGGTAAATTCAAAACCATTAAAAATAAATTTGATTTTAATTGGTTTAATGGAGAAAAAGTCACAATAATTTATTTTATTTTTCTGTTGAATTGTTCATCTCTATCTTTGAATATAAGCAGTTTTTAAAAATTTGCCAAATACACTTTTATGAAAGTTCACTAAAAATATGCAATTAAATGACCATAATTCTCGAATGATTGATCGTGTTTCCATACCACGTCTGTAACCCAAAGATCTATCAATTCTTTTGATAAAATCTACTATTGAAAGCCTACTTTCACTGTATTACCATGAAAGAATAATAATACACATTCCTATTTGATATTCTAGATGTGAACTTCCGCATCGCGTGGCGAATTTAAAATTATTTCATTATGTTATGTAACAATTAGTTCTGGTGTAATCGATTTGAATGTTCGTCTGAGTTCGCAAAGAATTGACTACAATTCTCGTGACTACACGCGATCGTATGTTGATTCAAATTCTACGGCGAAATTTTGCTTTGTCTAAAATCTAAATTTTTATATCTTTAAAATTATGAATTTTGGAAGCCTGTTGGTTGAGTACTGGAAGCACAAAAATTAGCTTTTGACTTTTTGTTACACAGACTGCAGACCAAAACTTGTAAAGAAATTAAATATTTAGAATATTATAAAGTAATTAAGATTACATCATCTTGTTATTAGATTTTTTCACTAAAAATGATAATATCTAACCGCCATCGTATTAAACAATGTCATAACCTTTTATAAAAGGTATTAATATTAATATAAAAACTTCTCAATCACAAAATTGTTTAAAAAAACAAAAAACCGACTTCAAAAAACACACCTCTAAAATAATTTAAATAGAAATAATATTCGTAATAATAAAAACACGTCTATTGAAGTCGGGTGGGGCTGGAGTAGGTGGAGTACAAATTCCTTTTTAGGGTTCCGTAGCCTAAATGGCAAAAAACGGAACCCTTATAGATTCGTCATGTCTGTCTGTCTGTCTGTCTGTCCGTCCGTATGTCACAGCCACTTTATTCCGAAAGTATTAATATTACACAATTGAAACTTGGTAGGTAGATTCTATATTTTAACCGCTTAATGATTTTAACACAAAAATTAAAAAAAAAAACAAAAGATTAAGGGGGGCTCCCCATACATGGAACTGAAACTGATTTTTTTTTTCTTCAAACCATTATTGGTTAAAGCTAATATAATATCAACGAAAATTGGTTTGAACGAGATATAGTAATTAGTTTTCGAGATATAGCACATTTTCCATAACCGCAAATATAACTTTGTCATTAATACCAACACTGTGAGAAACAAAGTTATTTTTACAGACGAAAAATGATAGTGGCATTAAATATGGTATGGTATAAGGTAACTACGGAACCCTAGGGCGTGTGGCCCGACACGTACTTGGCCGGTTTTTTTTATTCTAAAAGCCACACCCAACTTCAATAGACGTGTTTTTATTATTACGAATATTATTTCTTGCTTTGTAGAGGTGGGTTTTTTGAAGTCGGTTTTTTTTTTTAAACAATTTTTATTTTTTTTAATTTTTAGTGTAGGTACCTTTTGTATTAGGTAGTGTAGGTATATTATTTAGGTAGAAAAATCGGCTCAGCCAAACGTGAGTTAATCGCGGAGAAACATACATACGTGCGGTCAAACTGAGAACCTCCTTTTTTAAGTCGGTTAAAGAACTACACTTAAGATATCCCTTTTCCAACAAAAAAATAATTATCTTATTCAGTTCATAAACAAAGAAGTTATACGATTGAACATCGAGGTAGTTCTCACAAAAAACCTCCGTCAAAAAACCTGAAACAAAAACAGCTTCAAAATTAAATACCTCTAAAAAAGCGAGAAATAATATTCAAATCATTAGTTACGCATAACATTATTAATAAAACACGTCTATTGAAGTCGGGTGGGGCTGGAAGACAAGTAA
Organism: Agriphila geniculea; assembly: GCA_943789525.1. Lineage (NCBI taxonomy): Eukaryota > Metazoa > Arthropoda > Insecta > Lepidoptera > Crambidae > Agriphila > Agriphila geniculea. Next base: position 4,340,538 of record OX038881.1, read on the forward strand.
TTTTTTTTATATTTCTGAAAGCCCCAGCTTTGAAGCTGTTTTTGTTTCAGGTTTTTTGAAGGAGGTTTTTCTTTTTTGTTAAAAAAGTTTTTTATTTTCAACTTTTTAGTGGCAGGTATGTAAGCATGTTAATATTTTTTAACTTTATAAAATATTTTCAATGGTAAAATGCCCACAACTCAAATTCCCAATTTACGCTGTTTGTTTTTGAGGAGTTCCATTGTGTCTTCGTAGTCCAAGTCTAGTCCAGAACCTTGCATTGCAGACCATGGTTTGGTTTGTTTTGGATTGTCATAAACCTACCAAAATCCAAATCACATTACATATACTATTTGAATTTGAGGAGTTCCCTTGTGTATCTTCGAAGTTCAAAGTCCAATAATAATATGTTTTATAGCAAATAAATATATTTCAATTTCAATTTCAAAATAAATAAAATATATTTCAATTTACCGATGAAATTAAAATGTGACCACTCTTGAAGTATACCCTTTCAAACAAAAAAATAATCATCTAAATCGGTACATAAACAAAGATGTTATGTTCGAAAATCCGTAAAAACACGTGTGATGGCAAGCTAAATAATTGACATTTTTCAGGATTATGAAAAAACTACCAGCCAGATCTGTGTAATTTTTTTATGGGACCACACACAAACTATGTTATTTAAGATAAAAAAAGAATTGTATAAATCGGTTAACAACTGACGAAGTTATGGTAAAACATACATAAAAAAAAACCGACGACTTGAGAACCTCCTCCTTTTTTTGAAGTCGGTTAAAAATTATACTATTTTCGGGCTTTTTTCAAGATTACTTGAAAAGTACTGACCCGATTTCAAAATTTAAAAAATTGGACCAATTTGGGAGTTTACCTAATGTAATAACGTTTGAATCATTTCAATCGGTTCAGCCGTCTTCGAGTAATCGGTGTACATACAAAAAACAAAAAAAGGGTCAAATTGAGTACCTCCCTCCTTTTGAAGTCGGTAAAAATATAATAAGGGATTGTTCTAAGTTTTCATTAACAGTTCATTAACAGTTCACATTAATAAGTGATAAAATATTTGCATGTCGATTAACTCAACAGGTCATACTGTACTTTGATTTAATTATGTAAAACCTGTATTCACCATGTCTTGGCAAATAAATTGATTGATTGATTTATTTATTGCAGCATTTTAATAATCTATGGAAGGTTTGATGAACCTTACATGTCTAAAAAATAAACTACCACACAAACAAAAAAATAAACGCCTAAAGAAATAACAAAATTATTATCATAATTTGGAACACATCCACTTAATGTTTTCTTCGGGTGACTAATATTTTTTTGCGTTCAACGGCACACAGGTTACCTACTTTCAAATTGGAATTGAAATTGGAGGCCGAGGTTACACAATGATACTTGATTGCCTTTTTATTGATTTTATCACAAACTCTTTAAATAATTACCAGTTTAATTGTATAACAAACAAGAAACATTTACGAGAAAACATTTCGTCCGGAAGCATTTTGCACCCGATTAAGTTTATGTAATTTTATTTATGATAAAAGTATTAGGTACGTTTCTTACGTTATGAGAGTATACGTTATGTTGTTTTGCTGAAATATTTTTTCCTTAAATAGCGATATTGGTATGAAATATTTGTAATTCATTTCATAATTATTACAATCATATTTGAGGTAAGTATGATAATTATTTTTATTAATTTATATTTTTTTTAGCCTTGAAAACCTTAACTTAAAATCTTACCATTTCCTAACCCCAGTTTTATATAATCTTCTCATGATCTAAGTTTACCACAAGGAAGTCGCATCAATGTAGGTCGATTAACTTACCTGTAACAAAAACGATTATTTATTAATCAAAATTAGTCTTTATAACTTTTTTAGATACATCCCAACAAGCAAAAACGTCATATAAGTTCTGACTTGTACGACTTTAAGTCGGATAGCAGTCTTATAATAGTAATAAGATGACTGCTAGGTCCTATAGACGTCTTAAATTTAACTTTTTAGTCGTGCGACAAATATGTCATAGTAAACTGGTCATATAATCCCACAATTCATTGTGGTTATTCTCATATCAAATTAGTTTCTTTGTGTTTGTATAAAAAAAACATTTATTCAATTAAATACTACTTAGGCCGTCTGAGAAAATACTTCAAGAATAACTGACGGCTTATCTTCAATTAAAATGCGTTAAAAAGATACGACAAACTGTATGAAATAAACAATTGACTTTCTTCTAACTGTTCCCATCAGCCGGCCTATTACAAATAAAACCGGTCAAGAGCGAGTCGGACTCGCGCACCGAGGGTTCCGTACCATCATAATTGCACCATTGAACCACACTGCAGAGTAGAATAATAAAATTAGTATTGCAGTTTTAGGTCAGCGCCATCTCTTGACCGATAGTGGAACTAATGTTAACTTTTTTAGGAATTTAATAATTTCTAAAAAAGTGTGCATTGAGACATCGTTTTATTTTTCCTGTAATCTTTATATAAACTGCTATCACATAGAATTATTTCAGATTTTTCTCTTTGCAAACTTCGGAGATAAGGGGGGGGGGGGGGGGGGGAACGGTATTTTTTTTACATTTTTCATCATAAGTCGAAAACTATGCGGTCTAGAAAAAAAAGAAAAAATGATTGAAAACGTGCAAACGGCGCTCTTTCATATGATACCCCACATGCCCTAGTAGCCCCACTTCAAATTTATAAGACCCCTTTTCAGGCCCTGTTGTAAAAAAGATATTTATTTTTTTATTTCTTTCTCATTTAAAAAAATAGGTGGGCAAATGTCATCTTAAACTATTCCAAATTTCAAGTTGATACCATTAGTAGTTCTCGAGATATCCAGCTGTGACAGACAGACAGACTGAGTCACACCATAAGGGTTCCTTTTTTACCATTTTGATACGGAACCCTAAAAAATCATCGCGATAAGCGTACGATGTTCGTCCCACTCCGTGGCACTATTGACTCACAAATAAGGTTCAATATCAAGTAAAAACGACAAATTGCGTCCGACTATCGTGATTCTTTTTTGTAATAGGCTCTCAGGTTTGTCATTAAAATGTTTAAGTTAGCCTTTATTACAAATGTATTGGACTGTTTTTTGTTCAGCAATATCTTTGAGAATTAACGTTCTCATGGTAATTCAATATTGTTATAATTGAGGATATTCTCATAACAAGTACGTTGGGTGTTTATGGTAGCTCTTATTTTGAGAGATTAAACGAGCTATAAAACGGTTGTGATGTGATACGGATATCGAAAGTTCAATTGAAAATTGTTATGGGATAATCATTTATTCGCGGAAAACACGAGAGAAACAGATTTTGTTTGAGCTTTTTGTCCAAATCGAATTATTAATTTTAATAAATGGATGGTATTGGGAGGGTGCGAAGGTATAATAATCGATCGCAGTGCTCATGGTGGCAAAAAGTAGAAATAAAGAAGGCTCTGTAATCTGCTTGAAAACGATATTTAATTTATTACTAGCGATACAGGAATAATTATATATGTTTATTATCACTTAGTAAAATTATTAAAATAGCTTTATCCTCTTGTTTTACAAAATCTACAACTAAAAAGAAGTAAACAAACCCTGATTTAACCAAAATAAAACACTCTTTTTGAATAGATCATACTTGCCATATTTAATTTAAATGACCAAAAATGATTTCACAACAATTTGTCAATCATAGTAATTTTGAAATTTACATTAATAACACAATATGTATGGTATTTTTTAACATTTTGTCACAATGCCGCCATTACATATCAAAACGTCAAAACGGTCAGGTCAGAACCAATAAAGTTGTGACACGATAGGTGGCGTTAAAAGCGTGCACGGAGCCAATCGGTGAAATCAATACTGGTTTTTGTCACACTGTCTAGCTTTTATTTTAGTTTTAAGACCTTTGTAATTAGGTCTTAATAAAAAAAATGTGATAAGTATGCGAAAGTCCGTTTATTTGTTACGCCTTTACGTCTTAACTACTGAACCAATCATCATGAAATTTTACCTACACATTGTCAGGTGTACAGAGAAGCGCATAGTGTGCCTTTCATCTCGAAAAAAAGTATTGTTCCCTAGGGATGGCAATAAAACTTTCCCCGCAGACGAAGTCGCGGGTGGCCGTTAGTTATAGAATAAAATGAACATCATCACGAGAACTTTCAAAATACCTACCCAAACCCGTTATACTGTCATTTTGATCATGTAGATATTTATTTATTATACAGACCAGTGAAATTCCTATCCACTGTGTTCATAAAAGTTTAAACAAAAGATAAGCAAGTCAGTTTATTCAAATTATCTGATAAATTATGCAAAGACCCGGATCCGCTATTCAATGCATATTCTCCAGAAGATGTGAACTAAAAGGGTGTTTGGTACAAGTGTAAGTGACAAGCGTTAACCATGGGCCAAACCCAATGCGTGTGCATTGCAACCTCCATACTCAAATGGCCACTTTTCTATTCGTTCGCTAACTTAAAGCTTAAAAATAAGCAATTAAACGATCAAGTCAGACGTCGCAAGTTTATGTAAATCACAGACATTGTTATATTGTATGGAATTGACAAGCCTACGATACGTTATTTTGGTGTTTATGGCTTATTTTTAATTTTTAAGTTAGCGAACGAAAAGAAAAGTGGTCATTTGAGTAGACCCCAGGAGTTGCAGCACAACGCGTTTCGTTGTGTAGTGTACAACACGACGTTGTAATGTATGAAATTCTATGGTACAAATATGTCGTGTATGGTGTGACATTATACTGCTATATATGAAAAAATGATTTTTTTTTCAGTTAATTCCATTACAAAAATTAACAAAAAATTTTTGTTACTCTTAACACTTTTAAGTTCTTTCTTTTCTATTTTGGAAATTACCAAATAGCACACGGTGGCTTTATAAAGTTTTGCTATTCGTTATTTCATAACACTTTTTTTATAAATGTTGAATAAACCAATAAGACGATTAGTGTCCTCACAGTGCAGGCGCCCTCATCTTAATTAAATTTATTGCTCATGATAAATTCATAATTAATTTTAAAATAATGTAAGCGCCACTGTGGGGCTCTAATCGCTTTTTGGTTATTAATATATTTTTTATTATTTAATATTTTCGGAAACCGCAAATATCTTATACCTTAATCTTAGTTCTCGCATTACATGTTACGAAACCTGCGTCTTCCTATGGTTTATAGTCCATTGAAGCAAGTTCACTGCCGGACAGGTCCCGGGTCGATGACCTCGCGATTATCAGCTGTCTTCTTTTTTTAATAACTTGTTTTTATAGAGTTAGGAAATTTAGAAAGCTAAGGGACGGTACGCCGTACGTATCAATTAGTTAATAACTTTGTTATTTTATTTTTAAAGTAAATGTTAATTAAATTTAATAATGTTAATTTTTAAAGTTAATGTTAATTTAATTTAATAATAAACAAAAAGTACGACAAGAATTATGTTTAATTTAAAGTTGTTTTGACCAAGGTACGACAATTCTGTCTTTTAGATTGACCTTCTCTTGCACGGAAAAATGCTATTTAGTCGTAGATTTAATTATTATAGATTAGCATTTTTCTTGAAAAGATAAATAAATATGGCTTCTAGTTATGTAATGTAAAGAAAAACAAAAGTAACTGTTCTTACTTATTATTAGATACGTAAAAAAAGCATTTTTTTCACGTTGTGTTAAATACAAAAATAAAGCTACTATTTTTCTTGGCTAACTTTGCACCGAAATATAAAGTTTATCTTTATTATGTTAAGTTTATAATATTTAAATGTATCAATTAATAATAATAACACAGTTTTTACATCAGCTGGGCACAAAACCATGGGCCGGATGATGCCGTGGGAGAGTCACTCAGATGGAATAGATTAGGGTTGACACTTATTTGTTCAAACTTATTTCTTATAAAATAATTAGAATTGAAAATGTAATTGCAACATCAATTGTTTTGTTTGGAAGAATTAAGAAAAAGTTTTCACTGTTGTATGTTTTTACAAAAACATGTAATGCATCATCTTTTCTGAATATCTTTAAGTGACTAACGGCCGGTTTCTGAATTGAGACATTGAAGTTGAGCACTACTTAAGTACAAATTTTGTATGGGTGAGTAAGATTTGAGCAGTGCTCAACTTAAATTTCTCAATTCAGAAACCGGCCGTTTCTAATTTATTATGTTATATGCATATAAGTAACAGAAGTTACTTATATGTATATATATATAACATAATTAATTAGTAACATGATTATTTAAGTGATTTAAATTCTGAAAGTTATTCGGAATGAAGAATTTAACCTATTTGGTAAGAAGTTCTTTTAATTAAACAACGTCTATTGCAAAACCATAATTGATTGGAGTTTTTGTAGCATTTCTTAAGCAGTTGATGGCCCTTATATCATGTCACGCCTGAGTTGCCTGAAGTCACTCCCGCCTTTTGAAAATTAACATAAGAAAGCCGAGTCACGGCGGCTCCCGTAAAAAAATACCAGGATCGGGACCGCGACAAAAAATATTAGAGACTGTCCTTTAAAATAGTATACAAAGTTGATTACAAACTTGGCAGTCTTTGACGGCTGATATTTAAAAGTACGTCTAAATATGTATTTACTAACACGACTGCCCAAAACAGAGGAGTGTATTGTATTGCCTTTGATAGATCCAACCAAAATCTATTTATTTTATACATTGCCAGTGGAACGACCAGCAGGTATTCTATACAATAACTAGGCATTGCACCTATTTGCATTACCTAAGTATGTAATGGACAATTATATTTATAGTATGTTTTTCATACTGCCTGGACACCCCGGGTATTGTAAACAATACCTGAATTACACAGATTGCCGGAACAGGGGCCGTACCGGCTAACGAATCGAGCTTCGAAAAGTCTGCCGGGTTTCAAATTAAAACAGATAAATCGAGCCCCAATTGGGCGAAAATGGCGAACCCCATTTCATGATGTCACACGAACATCGTTATCTTCCAAATTACGTCAACAGAAAGTACAAGACGAAATTCCTTACTTTGATTTTTCAGTTCTAAGTTGAAACCGATTCAGATTTTTCGATAATCGATTCGTTAGCCGGTACGGCCCCAGTTCACGGCCAATGCTTGATATCTTTAGATCGAGGTTCAAATCACCCTTCGTTGTGTCAAATAATATTGGACCTTATATTGTTGTAGTGAGGTTTCAATACTGTTATGTTAGTGATGCACTTGTTAAATAGTGCCGATCGAATTTTGATTCTGAAGTCGAAAATGAACCCTTAATATGACTTTAATAAAACCGGTCAAGAGCGAGTTGGACTCGCGCACCGAGGGTTCCTTACCATCATAATTGCACCATTAAACCACACTGCAGAGTAGAATAATAAAATTAGTATTGCAGTTCTTTTTTTACATTTTTCATTATAAATCGAAAACTATGCGGCCGAAAACAAAAAGAAAAAATGATTGAAAACGTGCAAACGGTGTTCTTTCATATGATGCCCCATATGCCCTAGTAGCTCCACTTCAAATTTTTAAGACCCCTTTTCAGTCCCTGTTGTAAAAAAGATATTTATTTTTTTATTTCTTATTTGCAAAATAGTTGGCAAATGTCATCTCAAACTATTCTAAATTTCAAGTTGATACCATTAGTAGTTCTCGAGATATCCAGCTGTGACAGACAGACAGACTGAGTCACACCATAAGGGTTCCTTTTTTGCCATTTTGGTACGGAACCCTAAAAAGCAATGGTATCGAATAATTTGTCAGTAAGTATTTTTCAAGAATTCCTTATACACTAGTAAGTATAGTATTATTTATTATCTGTGCTTATACTTACATTCAGAGCTGACAGGATAAAAACGTGTTAAAAGCATTTTTATTTACACGGAAACTAGACATCTAAAGTCCGTTCATCCTTACTTGTCTTATTTAGTAAACAGTTTTTGACAGTTGTCATACGTCTTTTAAACTTAAATCGTTACTTAAAAATATGTTAGTAAGTTTAAGAAATTATTGTTAATTTATTAACAATTTATTTTGTGATCTATGTGTGGAAAATCATTTGTTTTATTTTATAAATGATTATTTCAATAAAGAGTTGGGTGAAGATTGTTTACCATATAAGACAAGTAAGGATGGACAGACTTTATTTTTAATTACAAAGCTATTTTGAAATGCAACCTGAATCACTACAAAATGTGATGATGAAGTTATCACAAAATGCATTATTTGTTGCCTACATGACAACGACAATAAAGAAAAATAAATAAGCAATGTATAATAAATCTCTGAAATATACACTATGGTTGGTTTACAGACGTAGCCTTATATTTTCTCCTAATGGGGATGCAAACTGAGGAACTAATGGCGCCACAAGCGTTTGTACTAAAATCGTTTGATTGGTTGTTTCAAATATCAAATGTCATTTGTGACATATTTTAACCAATCAAAGTATTGATAGCGGTTAAATCGCCGCTGGCGCCATCTGTGATTAGCTTTGCGTTGCCAATCCCATTAGTAAAAGAAAATATGTAATCATTATTGACCGAGCGAGCGCGAAGCGTCTTCGTTTCAGCTTGGGCAAAAATGCTTTCGTATGTCTGTCCGGCTGTCTGTCTGTTCTCCTCTATAGGTCGCATTTTTCAACCGATTTTCGTTAAATTTTGTGAGCAGTTTCGATATTTGTATGTTTTTTGTCATATCATAACTCATCAGTTTTTCGAAATTTTTCGAAAAATTGGAAAAATGTTCATAAATGTCGCAAACGCGAGGTCTACAGCTCACTGAGCCACTAGTCTTCATTCATATTTACCCATTATACCTATTCTATCTATTGGGCGCCACGCCACATGGTAGAGAAAGATTCTGTACCAAATGTATTAGTTCTGGTACCAAAATACTTATTCTAAAACATATTCTTATTCTTAAACTTATTCTTAAATACTTATTCTTAAACTTACTAACATATTTTAAATTGCAGTTCAGAAACATAATCCTGCTTTGAAACACCAAACGGTATGAGAAAATGTCGTTGACAAAATGTCGTTGACATATTCATTGCTCTACACACGTTTAGCTTAGTCTTGTGTTTAAAATTAACTAAGTACTGCTTCTGTGCTGGCTTTGGCTAAATCGCCTGTTATCGCCTTTTAATTAAACAAATTACAAAATATTTACGTATCGTTTAAAAAAGAACCTCGTTTTTCATTCCTCTAGATATTCGTGTTCGTGTCAAAAAGTTATAAATCGGAAAGAATAGGATTTTTTATTTATTTTTAACACTGTGGATCAAAGGTCCCTTGTTTTGGTTCGTTAATGAGTTGCCAAGAATGTGACACCGTGACACATGTTTATGGAAATGCACTTTGTGTTCGGAAATTAACGATAACTTTTTGTATGTCCAAAACTGCATTAATTTGTTATAGAGTTAGAGAAAGAAAGAATTAATTAATCGGAACACAATAAAAATAAAATAATTGGATGTGAGAGTCAATGACGACAGTGATAACCTCAAAATTCTTCAATTTGTATCGTTTTATATTATAATCCTTCAAGCCCCGGAAAATGAGACACAATACATTTTCCATTGTAGTGCGGATAAAAGAAAATGCTTTTTGTTTTGGTTAATTAACCTACTTAATAAATACCGCCAATTGTACGTAAAACTACCAGTTAATTTCATAAACGAGTCGTTTCAAACACGTGATTTATCTCGATTGCTTCTATTTGTTTCTTCTTGAATTAACGCGACAGAGCGAGAAGTCACGATTCTTCAGCTTAACAGAAATAACTCTAATTTTTTTTCTTTTAACTGTCGGTTTTTACTGCACCCAAATCTCGAGTCGAGATGTTAGATTTTTTTTTCTATCTTAATTTATCAGTAAGGCAGCTGTTTCTTCGACTGTGATTGTAGTTTTCAACTTTTTTTGACTGGTATTTGTATTTTTACTTTAAACTTTTTTGATGGTAAAGATTTTAACGAATTTGATGCTGTTATATGACTTACAATGATTTTGATTTAAATAAAAAAAACCGGCCAAGTGCGTGTCGGGCCACGTGCCATAGGGTTCCGTAGTTACCTTACCATACCATATTAATTACCACCTATCATTTTTCGTTTGCAAAAACAACTTTGTTTTTCACAGTGTTGGTATGAATGACAAAGTTATATTTGCGGTTTTGGAAAATGTGCTATATCTCAAAAACTAATTACTATATCTCGTTGAAACCAATTTTGGTTGAAAGTGTTTATTCAGATCTACAGCATATATTTATTTTAGATTTTTCACTTTCTTATTTCAAAAGTTAAAGGGGGGGGGACACACATTTTACCACTTTGGCGGTGAATATCTTTCAAACGGTTGACTTTGAGAAAAAGTTGTCTTAGAAACCTTAATGTCATTTTTAAAGACCTATCTATAGACACCCAACACGTGTTGGTTTGGAGAAAAAAAAAAATTTCAGTTTCAGTTCCATGTATGGGGAGCACCCCCTTAATCTTTTATTTTTCTTATTTTTGTATTAAATTCAGTAAGCGGTTAACAGAATACATCTACCTACCAAGTTTCAACTGTGTAGTCTTAATACTTTCGGAATAAAGTGGCTGTGACATACGGACAGACAGACAGACAGACAGACAGACATGACGAATCTATAAGGGTTCCGTTTTTTGCCATTTAGGCTACGGAACCCTAAAAAAACAGGAATCTTGGATAAGATTAGATCCGAATACGTCACAAGTTTCTGTTAAGTTTCCAATTAACTTACTTGATAAAAATTCTGTTCTAACTTAAACCAAAAATGTACGGTGACTTGAACCTAGTGGCCCTCTAACTAAGCTAAAGGTGCTCCCTCACCGGGAGCATTCACGTGTAATGTAACGTTACAGATTTGAGCATTACATCAGTGAAGGAGGAGAACCGAGCATTACAATGCGCACCTTGTAATGATACAAAACGGGCATACATCAGTGAAGGAGGAGAAACACGCGAATGCTCGTCAGTCAGGGAGGTATTATTGTAATGTAATGCTCAAAGACGAATCTATAATGTTACAGTACATGTGAACGCTCCCGGTAAGGGAGCACCTTAAGAGGGCAAAATTAAGAAAATAAGCTTGAAAAATGCTTTATCCTGGAAATAATTAATAAGAATTATAAGAAGCAAGTAGTAACACCCTTTTTATGTAACAGCCACTGAGAATTCTTATCACAAATCTTAAATTGATTGTTCAACGTTAGTTGAAAAGTAAAACCTTAGCATTAGTATTTTCGTTTTCGTGTTGGTTATAAAAAATAAAGTATCCATTATGTCAGTTATTTAATAAACAGCAATAAAAAATTGTGTCGCTTACGCAAAAACTGTCTGAGACAAATTCTTTGACGGAAATCAGATTATAAGATTGGAACTTTTTCTGAAACAACTTTTGGTGATTTTTTATACATATATTTTTTCTTATTATTTTCACAATTGTCGGTTTTGATAGGTGTCATATTGACGATTTCTCTCTTTTTTTTAGTAGATTAGGTGATAAGTTAGTCGACCACACGCCTTTTCCTTTCACGGCATTTCATGACATATCACACAAACTGACAAGTCTTTATTTTTCGAAATGAATGAACCGACTTTAATGAAACTTCATACGCATTAACAAGATATAGGTCTAAAACGTTAGTTAAGAACATTATTGAAATGTTCTATTTTAAAAAGATAAAGCTGTTTCTATGGAAAATTTAAAATCGGTCTAATTAAGCTGTAACACTATTTATCTAAAATGGTTTCTATTAACTTTTTATATCAATGTACTCTGCGTATGTGTATAAAGTTTGATTAAAATCCGTTCATTCATTTCGTAAAATAAGGTCTTGAAAACTTGTATAAAATGCCGTGACGAATTTGTTACTTTTTTCTTTGATTTTATTTTGTCACATCGGTGATTTTTTCTCAAAATCTAAGTATTTTTAGTTTTTCCTATGTAAGTAAATATTATAATCATGTTAAAGTAAAAAATGGTAACAATCACTGCAGGTGGTCGCCAATAAAAATATATATTGAGAAAGACTATCTACCTAAGTATCTTATTTACAACCGGTACGTTTCATTTTCAACCACTTTAAGTTAGATAACTTGAAGACTTAAATAGTTAAAAACTTTTAAATAATTTAAATGAATCATTTATCAAAATAAAGACTAGATTGGGCATTCTGTTCATTATAACTTAAGTACTTACCCTTGAAGTAAAATGTGAAGGGTAGATAATACATTTAAGGGCTTTTTGTGGTAATCGTAACTTATCAAAGGAATTCGACCTCTGATCTCAGGATTTATATCTATACTTCCTCCGATAAGTTCTATTCATAAATAGGTTAGTTTTAAGAGGTGTGTACTTTTTTTAGGATTCTCTTTATGGGGATCGGTTGCTTGATATTGCTTATTGCTTAAATGATAATTAGAAGACTACTTAACTACTTTGAAATTATTCTATTGTCCTTGCTAACTTAGGGAAGTAACTAAGTACCTATTTATTATTGTTTTAGTAGACCATACTTTAAAGTAATAAAATTATAAGTAATATAATTTGGTTTATAACAAAGATTTAAATGGTTTATAATAATAATAACAACGGCATTATTCTAAGATATTAAGGTAATTGGGTTTTTTCTCTGCCGGGAAAATGCTATGTTGATTGTATTTTTCTCAATACCTTGTTAAAAAATACTTAATTATGAACCAACCTCTTCATAAAACCATATAGGGTCCGACAACCACAGACTACAAACGCAGGTAATTAAATTACTTGTATTGCTAATTGACAGTATTGTCACAGAGTACAATTCAGTGGGAACATTGGCTGAGTGGGCTAAGGAGTAGGCAAGGCTGTTGTAAAGGATGTCCTTTACAACAGCCTTGCCTACTCCTTAGCTCATTTCACAAAGTCGTTTAAGTTCAAATTAATTTACTTGACTTGAATTTTTAAATTAAGTATCATCAAAGTTAGTGCTTAGTAGCAGTAGGAACAAAATTTTACCACCGACCAACCAGTGGTAATTATTTTACTGCTGTTTTGGCCGACTCTACCTCTAATCTCTATAAGTATTTATTGTTTATTATTACTGTGATAAATTACTTATAGAGATTAGAGGTAGAGTCGGCCAAAACAGCAGTAAAATAATTACCACTGGTTGGTCGGTGGTAAAATTTTGTTCCTACTGCTACTAAGCACTAACTTTGATGATACTTAATTTAAAAATTCAAGTCAAGTAAATTAATTTGAACTTAAACGACTTTGTGAAATGAGCCCTTAGTATTTATTTATAATATTGTTTTTGTGTGTTGAAGAAACTTTATTGTCTTTTGAAACGCTGCCGCTGTTCAGTTATTTATTGACTCAGTATCTCTTTATGTGCTCATGTTTAACGAATTAACCGACAAACACTTTGGCGTTGACAAAATGTGTTCAAAGGAGGCTCATACCAATACATAACGCCACAAAGAAGGACCTATTAACAAACAAGAAACGGTATTTTTTTTTATCGCAAATTCTCACAGGTTGACGATTCGTGTCATTCTTGTATTGATAACAAGTGAGATAAGATGAAAAACTTTACGTGAGATCATAGTTATGCTAAGAAAGTCAACATCTACTATACATTTGATAATATCTCTTAATGTTAAGAAAATAAAGTTATATTTCTCTTTACTCTATCTTACCTGTAACGACGCATAAACTGCATTGTCTAATATGGTTAACGATAACCGAATCGATTTCTCGTGAATATGATCTTTATGAGAATGTAGTAAGGTCGTCTTAATACATCTATGTTACTGCTTTGTCTCTGTTATATTGTCAGTCACGTTTTTGCTTGGCTATATTACTTGTAAATTATAAACATCGATTTGTAAATGTGTTAAGGACAGCTAAACTATAATGCTTAACCTTAATAATAAAATAAGTCAGTACACGATAGTAACATTAGTGAACAGCAAAGTGAGAATATTTATGGTTTTGAGGACTAATATGGATGACATAAACAGAAGCGGTATGTGAACATGCTTCTTGACCATTCAATTAAAAGTTTAAGCCATTTAATAATGTCAGGGAACAAAAATAAATACTTAATCATTTAGATTAAGAAACATCATAAAACTTTAGTGAAAACATGTCTGGGGTTTTTTTTTGTTGCCGATCAAGGTATATTTCTTCTAACCTATCTATGTAGCTTGAATGTTTTTTAGTTTTATGTCGAAACAGATAAAACTGAAACTTACATGAATAGATACAGCCTAAAAAAATCAAGTGTTTGAAGATTGATACAAAATCTTTCGGTTTTCATTTGATAAGATTATATCATTTGTAAACTTTCTCTTATCGTCTTTAAAGGAAAACACTTGCGGAACAGACACAACACTTGACTTGAGTGTGTTGTTGAGTTTTCTAACATTTATTTACTAAAATAGAGAAATAAATTGAGGATTTCTTTGTTATCATATTTACGCGATTAGCCACCAAGAACACTCACAGCTCAAAGTTACGAGAGTATCAGAATGATTTTTGCATTTCCTTTAAAAGAAGAAAATATCGTTTTACTTAGTTTAATTTATCACAGTAACAGTTTTATGTTTAAGTATTCTGTATTTGAGGTTAAGTCAGTTTAAAATCACATCAACATTCTGTGCTAAAGTGCCCTTTACACGTTCCGCGACAAAATATTGTGTCGCCTCACGTTCTACGCTCTACAAAGGCGGTGATGAGCACGTAATGATCCAATGATCTACTTAGCGGACAAGTGTAAGGTTACGATGTATAATACAACGATACCGAACACTTCCGACGGCCTTGTCGTGCGAGCATTAGCTGAACCTTAGATTTATTCGCTTCCTTTGGTTAAAGTTAAATAACTGGTGTTATTATAAGACCGGATCACCGGATAATATTACCACATAACCTTTTGTGTGTTTCAATCTGTTGTTTCGCTGCGTTATTTAAAGAGTATGAAGATAGAATCCGGATCTATAGTTGATTCTTTAGCTCCTAGGCTCTCAGTATAGTTTTGGCACAGAATAGATAAAAGTACTACCGTACAGAAAGGACACTCTTCACCCCGCCCCAGAATCAATTACCTCACCCCATCCCGCGAGTTCGAATGCCGAATCGTATGCTCGTTTAGTCGTGTTTGTCAAATGTCAATTTATTTTGAAATTCAAACAATGCTTCGAAACTTTTTAGTCGTGTTTGTCAACTGTCAACTTATTTTGATATTCAAAGCAATGCCTCGTAACTTTATTTATAAATTGAACAAACTGCACGGTAGCCCTAGACATACATACACAGTTGCGCGTGTAGGTACAAAAACTTAATATGGCGTCATCTGTTTTTTTTGCGCGGTTTGTATGGAGTGTCCGCGGTGTGTTTTTGGGAAAATTTTACAGTAATTTACTTCAAACTACACAACCGATATACTAAAAGGTAGGTATGCTGTATTATATTATAATACAACTTATTATAGTTTAATTTTTGTCTTTCCTTTAAAGCTAGCGAATGAATTCTTGTTTTTTAATTGGTTACGCAAGAAGCTTAGCCGTCTAATTACACAGTATAAACATCATTACAGTCTACTTTTAGCCGCTGACCTTCATCGTAAGTTATGTGGCCTAGTATTCAAGATGTCACTGCACTGGCACCTACTGGCACACGCTGAATGGTGGAAGTGTGTCGGCTTTCTATGCGCCCGCGTACCGAACCACATCAATTACTTTATACTATAAACATACAGGGACGGAGTTTATATTGACAGCTTTATCTTATAAGTACCTTTCTTGTATATAATAATTTATTTCTGTGATCTCGGAAACGGCTCAAATGATTTCGATGAAATTTGGTATATGGGGGTTTTCGGGGGTAAACAATCGATCTAGATTAGTCTTATGTTTGGGAAAACGCGTGTTTTCGAGTTTTCATGCGTTTTTCTTTCTACGCAGAATATGGTCACTAATTTTGTCGCGGACCAGCGGGTTAAGACGCGGACGGCAAGAAACGCGTGTTACAGGTTCGAATCCCGCTCGGTGATTTACTTTTGATCGCCCAGATATGGCTTGTTTAACTGAGTATGTAGCTATCATAAAAAATATTTTATATTATAAAAGTTCAGCACCTGTTGCTGACGGGCGCTATTTAATAAAGTGGCAATGTAAATTGTCATGACAATTTGGTTATACTGTGGTGTAGATATGTATAAGTACTTTGTTCTATTTTCAAATTGGTTGACGCAACGGATATAAAATTGTCATGACAGGTAACAAATTGTCGCGTTTATTAAATAGGGCCCTGCTGCTCTGCTGCTGCCTAAAAGGCACAGCTTCGAATCCTGCCTTTAATATAACTTTATGATAAAACTAGCGGCCGCCCGCGACTTCGTCTGCGTGGAAAGGTTTTTTGCTATCCCTCGGGAACTATTCTTTTTTCGGGATGTAAGGTACCCTATGTCCTATGACTAAAACATAAAATACTTTTTATCCTGGTCAAATAGTTCCTAAGGTCCACGCGGACGCAGTCGCCGGATGGCCGCTAGTATTAATATTACATTTAAACTACATTACTGGATACGTCCCTGACAAACACGATATTGTGCCCCGTACACATAATTACACGACTAAACGCCATTAGTCGAGAATTCTAGCCTCGGGCACTGGCTTTATTACCTTGTACGGTGTGTTGCGGCTCTCAGTGAAAATATATGGAGCATAATTTAGTATAATTTGGATAAGTATAATCCTTTCAAATTATTACTTTTTAAACGTATAACTTGTTTGTAACAACCGTTCCCCTAATATTTTTAAATTATCGTCCTTGGACGTTTTGAGGAGAGTTAATAATAAACATAACCCCAGCTCTCCATTCATTTGAATATTTAAAGAAATGATCTTTTATGATGAAATGATGATGTTCAGTTAGCACTGAACATTTCAATGATCGAAGACTTAACACTTACTCTAATAATTTAAACTTAATCAAGATATTATGGCCATCAGTCATTTTTTTAATGTCCCCACTGTTGGGGACAGGCCTTCCTTATGGGTGGATAAGGAGGATGGGCCATAACCCACCACGCCGGCTCAATGCAGATTGGTGGGTGTTAATGACGCAAATGCACCCGGAACCAACGACTTAACGTGCCTTCGGAAGCACGGAGAAGCTCGAGATATTAAATTTTTGGTCACCCATCCCATGACCAACCCGTGCGAAAGTTGCTTCACATCACATCTGTAATCGCTTGGCCAGGCCCTAAACCACTGTGCCATCGAGCCCTTACAAAATATTATAGTTTTTTATCTTTATTTTTATTTTCAAATGAATGTTGGTAAGTAAGTACGTAGGCTTTCAAATCGCACTTTGAAATTTTATTTTCTTAACCTCCTAAATAAGTTGAAATTCCCACAATTTCTACCAGTATTGGGCACAGATAAGCGATATCCCACTTCCGTTGATCATTAGAACTGGTTGCGCAGGCGCAGTACCGTTGCACTCTTGGATTCTCAAGATGACCTACTTGCGGTTACCATACGTGAGATAAAGAATTTCGAATCTTAGCTAAGCAAAGAGATTCAATTCAAATCTCCCTTTTCAAAATAATAAAATATCATATTATAAAAATAAGATATAAAAGCATTAAAACATGAATTTCGTGAAAAACTTAACTTATAAGAATTATTTCAAGTATCTACCTAGTCCTAGCTATATTTGAAGCAGTTTTATGAGCTTACCATATAAAGTTTCTAGATTCTTATGTATTTAGGTTACTTGCTTGCCTAGACTAGATTTCTAGGTATTTTCAATAGTCAGCAGTAAAGAAGCTGGCATCTTGTCATACAAATTAAAATCGAAAAGATTGATATTTATCATTAAAACCTATCTATTAGTATATCTATTAGTAAAAAGAGCTTACCCAAAATACACACATATTATACGAACGACATAAATCGATCACTTACTTCTTCTTCTTCTCTCACTCTCAGAACAGCATGAAAAAAAAAAGATAAATTGCATCACTTTCTATAAAATCATCATCATACTATATTTTTGAAACTTAAAAAATATTTGATACGTACTACCTAATGTGTGTACATTCGTTCTGTAACAAATCAATTGTTTGTACCACTAACTAGATCTTCAACATTCGAGTTTACAATGATCATTTAATTTTGTTTGAGTACAATTTTATTTACTTACACATAATAAAATAAAATTAGATAAGTACTTCGTCTTGCTTATAGACGGCAATAACTCATAACATGTAACAATAACAAGTGAGTTTCGCAACATTCACTGAACGAATCCGATGCGCGCGCGCATTAAATATGACGAAAATATGCATAATTACGTTTCGCTTGCAAATGTTTATGTGTATGGTTTCTTACTGTACTTTCTAATGGATATTGTATAATTGAGAGAAATGATTGTCTGCTACCATTTTAAACCGTTTTCTCCGGCTACCATAACACAAGTGCTCAAGGTATTTGCTTTGTAATCAGAGCAATACATACTTAAGTGTTGTTTACTAATATTTATTAATTAGTTATGTAAACTTGCATCAACATTTCAGGGACTGACACAGATAGCTAGCTAGATCACGATTAATGACTCCAAATTGCAATATTATAGGATGAAACATAGTATAATCACATTTCTTTTTGATAACGACCGACTTTCCGTGAGAAAATGTCGCGGTAAAACTTCGGTATCTAAGGGGAATAGTAATATAACTTCACTGTTATTTTTCATAAAAACGTTTTTCAACACACTCAATATTTTTAAAAGTTCAACGCAAATACTTAAGTGAAAATTATATTCAAATTGCGTACATATGATATTGTTATTTTGTTTTACTATTAGTAACTTTCCTCTTATTTTTAAATTGTGTTATACACATCCCTAGATCAACACCAATTTCATAATTGACTACGCGATCTATGTAGGAATCAGTATTGCTTTCTTTGCTTTTTAGTTTTTTAGTAGGTACTACCTAGGTGTACTCTTGTTATCATAAGTGTGGGTTGACTTGTCTTTTTTTAATATGAGTAAACGATACTGATGTTGATAAAACAAAGATTGTTTGCTTGTAAAATGCATTGTTTGAAATTAATGTTTATATTCTGACTTGTAAGTTTGTTTTTACTACGGATACACAGTGTAGAATAATAGAGCACGCCTTGAGTCAATTTGAATCATCTCGTCGATTGGAATGGAGTATTAGACACGTACCATGGGCAACAGCGTCGCTTAACCACTGCTAAGGTTAAAATCGCTTGCACGCCGCGCCCGCTGTCGCATACATTTAGTTCGTGCAGGGGCGATACGCGCGCACGCGAATTTTGTTGAAAACTGGTTAAGCGACGCTATTGTCGTTATTAATAATTCATGGCGGAACTTGACACACTGATTGTACTCGATCACGTTTGTTAAGCAACGCTCGGTCCGGTCAGGTGTCGGATGGGTGACCGTTAAAGTGGTATTACAACTGAGCGCTTCCGTGCTTCGGAGGGCACGTTAAACCGTCGGTCCCGGCTGTTGTCATCTGATAACAATCGTTAAGCCAAGTTAGAGGCCTTACAGGCGGCTTGATAAACTAACCCCAGAGGTGGCCACTAATCCTTTATTCGATTAGAATAAGAAAGAATGCCAAAACAGTATGACAGAGAGTATTTTTTAAAAGCACAATGGGGTAGTGCTCGGCCTTTACCTCACCTGATGTTAAGTGACGATAAGGCCGAAGGTGGAAGCGCACTACACCCCGAATCCTCGTCACTGACGAACTGGTTATCTTACCTCTAACTGCAGGAACACAACAATTTTCAAATTGTTGTTATGAGGTCAGACTTAGGTAAGACTTGAAATAAGCTCTACCACCGACCAAACCGAGTACAAATTGTATCCCCCCTGGGAATCGGACCCGAAACCCCTGCGTCTTACACGGGTGGGCGACCCCACAGAGGCGGGCTCTGTGTTTGACAACTGCTTCTGTGGTTTGACCACCCATGTTAGATGAATGGTTCCCGAGTTCGAGTCCTAGGATAGCAGGCATGTTTGTACTCGGTTTGGTTGGTGTAGGGAATTTGTAAATAAGTTCAGACTTAGTTTTCTTTATGGTAAGTCAGATGGTAGTAGTACAGTCGAGATCAATGTTGGCACTTTTGACATTTGTGATAAAAGTACATTCTGTATAAACCGCTAACATATTAATGAGCTCGACTGTACCATCTTTCCTAAGTTACTATTATACATACAGGTTTATGTTGAACTTACTATCCAAATTTTGTTGTTTGTTGTTTTTGTTTTTCCGAAAAATCTTCGTGTCCGATTTACCGCAGTGTCTCAAGACGAAAGTCTATGACCAGTGTGTGTTGCCAGTGATGACTTACGGCAGTGAAACGTGGTCGCTAACTATGGGTCTCATAAGGAGGCTCAAGGTCACCCAGCGTGCAATGGAGAGAGCCATGCTCGGCGTTTCCCTGCGTGATCGAATCAGAACTGAGGAGATCCGCAGGCGAACTAAAGTAACCGACATCGCTCGAAGGATTGCTCAGCTGAAGTGGCAGTGGGCTGGACACATAGCGAGAAGAACCGATGGCCGTTGGGGCGGAAAGGTTCTTGAATGGCGACCGCGCACCGGACGACGCTCCGTGGGTAGGCCCCCGACAAGGTGGACCGACGATCTGGTGAAGGTTGCCGGAAGCCACTGGATGTGGGAAGCACAGGACCGATCGTCGTGGAAATCCTTGGGGGAGGCCTATACCCAGCAGTGGGTGTCGTGCGGCTGATATGATGATGATGATGATCCAAATTTTGAGGATGTGTTCCGTCCATGAAACTGAACAACTTTCTCTAAGGAACACATAGTCAAATATCTAAAATAAAAATTGACTTTCCATACAAATCAAAGAGATCACGTGATCAATTTAGTATGGGATGACCAAAATTTTATGGCGAAATTTGACACATGTTTCTTAGAGAAAGTTGTTTATTTTCATGGACTGGACACATCCTTAAAATTTGGATGGTAAGTTCAAAATGACCCGATAATTATATGCTGTGCCTAAGTCAAAGAAAACTAAGTTTGAACTAAGTCTTTGTAAACTCGCCTGGCTCTACACTACCAGCCTCCAGAAAGAACAATTTAAACATTGTTGTCTTCTGGCTGTTAGAGTAAGATAGTAAGTTCCTCAATATTTGAGGATTCCAGGTTCCAATTCCAGGCGCTTCCATTTGCGGCTGTTTTGTCACTACATTAGGGCCCTATTTAATAAACGTGACAATTTGTCACCGGTCCTGATAATTTTATATCAATTGCGTCAAACAATTTGAAAATAGATCAAACTACTAATAGCTTTAATATAATGTAAACCAAATTGTAATAACAATTGACAAATTGTCACGTTATTAAATAGGTCCCAGGTTAAGACCAAGTTACACATTGGGGGTAAAAATATTTTTAATTAGTATGGTAGACTATTATTAGACATCTTTTTATGATAATGGTGATCTCACTAGGTACTTGTTTGTGTACAGATTTAATTAATGACTTCGTGTGAAACTAAACAAGGAGCGGAAACCTGAAGGAAATCATTATTTACCTACTTTTAGTAAAAAACAAAGTCTGTGTTAGTTGAACTTGAAACTTAGCATGTTTATGGCATTTTAAACGAGATCGTTAGCTTATCTCTACAACACTAAAACAAACGTTGGCATAAATATAGTTCTCCTACTATAGTTTAAATTTTAATACACTACTGTTAGTTTTGTTTATTAAGATAGAGAGTTAAAATTATGGTTTCGATAAGTTTTGTGAGTAAATACTAAACTTAGTAGTATTAAGTACCTAGTTACTTTTAGTTGGGCCTTACCGGCTTACGAATCGAACTTCGGAAATTTTGCCGAGTTTCAAATAAAAAGAGATAAATCGAAGTAAGAAATTTCATATTGTACTATTTGTTGAAGTTATTTGGAAGATATTGAATTGATGTTTGAATGACCTCATGAATTAGGGTTCGCCATTTTGACCCAATTGGGGCTCGATTTATCTGTTTTAATTTGAAACCCGGCAGACATTTCGAAGTTCGATTTGTTAGCCGGTACGGCCCCAGAAGTAAACATGTGACTTACATAAAAAGGTGTATTGTCATTCTAACAGCAGCAAATCCAATACCGGAAAACACAATAACCCCTTCACAATAAAACAAAACACACCAAAATCAAAACTGTTTGTTTCAACAACCTTTGCTAAAAATTAAAAAGTTAAAAATTCCAAAATGGCCGTTACTGCACGTCCCGCGCAGACGGATCGCGATGGGACACTGAATTCAACAGGTTATGCGATGCCGCCGGCGAGATTGTTGCAGTGTAGTGTTGATGAACGCGTATGCATTGTGTTGTGCAAAGGTCACAGACTCACATTACCTTTTGAAGGATTGCGGTGTACCGTGAATGAATACAGAAAACTATGTAAGTATGGGAAAAATGAGTATCGAGATTCGAGAGTCAACTATTAACACCACTCTCCAACACCGAGCATCGTGTTGAGAAACTCAGAGCCCTCGCAAATTAGGTACCGATTTTCTATCGGCCGAGCCGATATAGTTTTGTCGGGCGTTTTACCAGTATGAATAAGTATGCAAGTGCGCACATTACAACGATTTGGTATCGGCCGATTCTTCATATTAAAAAACGTCCGACTCAACTATTGGCCGATAGAAAGTCTGTAGTTTGCGGGGCCTCTAAAGTTTATAAATTAATTAAAATACGATTTAGGATAGATGATCGCCCGGCGGGCTGATTATCTAATTAGAAACCACCTAGCGACCGGTCTCATTTGACAGATGAATGTGATACATTGCTACTTCTTTTTGGGGTAAAAAAAAACATACCAAAGAAAAGTAGCAATGTATATCAAATGAAACCGGTAGCTAAGTAGTTTCTATTTAGATAATCAGCCTACTGCTCTTTTAGAAAAACTGACGGAATTCTTCTTTAAAAACCTGCTGGAAGATTATATGGCGCGCATCCTGATAGCAGTATGAGTTTATATTAAATCTTCTGATATCCTTTACATTGGGACAAACAAACCAATACTTTAATAACCATGTAAATTTGGTGGTCCTTGAGCAAGACAGCAACGACAACAAAGGGTCACACACAATTTCATTATAATACATACACATTACAAAATTGTAAAGGGCCCTTTTGTAAGGAAAAGACACAGTATTTGAAACACACCGTTATATTTTACAGGTTGTACCGACTGCTGTGCATGATTCAATAACGTTTTAATATTAGTTTTATAAATTCAAGGCCAATAATAATACCTACATACTAAAAGTAAAAATACTTGAAAAATCGACTCACGAAGTGTTACGGGTGAGTCGATTTTCCTCGTATTTTTTCTAATATACTAATTAGGTATCTTAATATAAACATTGTGAATACCTACAATTTCAATAATGTATTCTAGTTCAATAGTAATAAAACTACCTATACATACATAAACTCTGTCATCGGATAAATTAAAATGTTTCAGAGAATTGTCTCAATATTGGTAAAGGTCAGGAATGTTTTTCCAGACTCATAAATTATACTGGGCTGGTGGTCCTTGGGTCAGCAAGTGTGAGAGGCAACAGGCTAGAAAATTAAATCAGGGCTATTATCTATTCGGTATCTACTAGGATACTGGTTGTATGATTGTTTTGTGTGCATCGGCGCGGGCGCGGCTAGCGACCGGCGGGCTGATTATCTAATTAGAAACCACCTAGCGACCGGTTGCAGTTCATAGACGATAGTGATCCATTGCTACTTCTTTTTGGATTAAAAAAAACATACCAAAGAAAAGTAGCAATGTATGTGGAATGAAACCGGTCGCTAAATAGTTTCTTTTTAGATAATCAGGGTGCCGGCTTGATGGCGGCGGTATAGTAACCCTGTCCATAGACCTAGTAAGATTAGAAAAGCCTTACTGGATTCAGGAGATTTTTTAAAAGATAGCCAAGCGCTTGACCGCTGTCACGCCTGGTGGTAGTGATGACGCGATCTACGATGAAACGCCCTCGTTTAGAATTAACCAGCCCCCTACTCAAATGGCCAACTTTCTATTCGTTTGAACGCTACGCTTACTTTTAAAGTTTAATATGAGCAATAGACGATTAAATCACATGTAAGAGAGTTGGCCAATTAAGTAGGGGCACTGTTCACTTGCGTTGCGACTTGAAAGCCGCAAGATTGTAAGTACCTATCAGAAGATCGGTAATTAACTTTTCTAAAGATGCAACAAACAGCCGCTCTTAGAGATGTCAATTATTTTAGATAATTATAATTATCTAAAATTAAGGTATTTAAAATAATACATGCCGAGTACTGCTAAAGATTAAAATTACAGTTAATCCAAATGTTTAATACTTTAATTACATAAAAGATTAAAAGCAAAGGGAAAACACTTTATTATTTGTTTCTGTTTACACTTGTCAATTCTAGTAGTTTGCTCGGTCTCTGCGCGTTAATTATTGACAGGTAGATACGTTCACTCCAATTCTTGCATAATGATATCCTTCTCGGTCACCTGCACTGACACCGATTTTATATTAACATCAAGAAATAAATAAATCGATTTGATAACATACATAACATTGTTACATTTCTTTACAATAGGTTGTTGATTGATATTAAATTATGAGGTCTTCGATAGCCCACAATGATTCACGAAAATATAAGACTTTTTGTAAGTATCAGAGTCACAAAATTAGACGGTGTAGTAAGCAAGGTAACAGCCACTCTTCGGAAAACTGAAAAGTATACAAATATTTTAATAAACATAGTGCTTTGTTCACTGTACACTTAATTAACACTCACACTAATTTATCAAAGTAGTTACTCAACTCCATTACTCGACTAACATATTTTGTACATCAATAGGTTAGGTAGGTAACATAAGTACAAAAAGCAAAAAAAATATTGAGAAATACGCCAAGCTAACACTCGGCAGGCAAAGCTACTATAATAAAGTAGTATCTATAAATTACTTACTATAATGTCATTTTATTGATCTGAATAGCTACGTTTGACTGAAGCTGGATCGACTTGACCTAATAAATTGTGAGATTCGTATCTTTGCTTATTTTAATGTGCGTCTATTATCAAAGAATCATAAAATCTAGACCATTAGTGCTTTATTTATCAGATGGTTTTAAGGATCAAGCTTTGTTTTTACTTAGTACCTATGTAATGTATATTGCTTTTATTTTGGTCTTATAAAAATAAATCGGGATAACATTTATATCTTCTGGTTTATAAACATAAAATGATTTTTTTTATGCAATCTGTCACATCTGATGACTGAAACATTTCCGGAATTTGTGAAAATAAAAATATATTAGGTAAGTATGCATCAGATACCTATTATAGGTACGGTCAACGGCACTCTCGGCTTCCACGACAGCGTAATGATATCCAATCAATTTTATACTTAAATTAAGTTAATTAATTTTATTAGTTAATTAATTTACAGCTAAGGTTTAAAATAAATTCCAGATTTTTGACAGTTTTGTATTAATTTCATGTGCTGCTCACTGTACATAAATACCAATCGGCTACCACAACCGGGCCTTATTTAATAATGTGACAATTTGTCAATTGTCATGACAAGCTTACATTGCGGTATAGCTATGAGAAGTTTGTTCTATTTTCTAATTGGTTGACGCAATTGATGACATAAAAATGAAATTGTCATGACAGGTGACAAATTGTCACGTTTATTAAATAGGGCCAAGACATGCGGCCTCGCATATGAAGGTAGAAATGTGAATATCTTTTATCAATCTTTCTCATATCAATTATTTTTAATGGAACAGATTATAGCGCCCTGAGTAATTCCTAGAAACATTATTGCATAATTAATGTGTGAGAAGACACAATCAGTGTTTCTTTCCGATGTTATGTACAAAGTATGTTACGTTGTTATGAGTTCCGTACAGTAATGTGTAGCAAGAACTATGAGATATTTGTAACGGAATTTAAATGCGGGATCAAAAGAAAAGACTTTTACTTGAATGAAATAAGTAACTGCGAAATCAGAAGTAAGTAATGTACAGCTGAAATAATAAATGCTTATTTCATCTGTACATTTGTCCATTAGATAACTGTACCTTCTTTGTAGAAATAAAGAAAGAAAATATTTAGTATATATGTTACGGCTAATACCCGAAGTGCGGCTAAACCTAGTTTTAGCCGGCTAAAACTAGGTGTAGCCGATAGCTGTTGGTTAAAACTAGGTGTAGCCGATTTGCTCGCGGCTAATACTAGGTGTAGCATGGGGTATTAAGAAAGTTATTTCTGTTGTCTGTTAAAAAAATAACCTCGAAATTTAAGGCTCACGCTACACTGCGCTTCGCGCTCGCCTTAAATTTCTAACCTATATTCGGGACCTACAGGAGTAAAGCAGATCGGTTCACCTAGTTTTAGCCAACAGCTATCGGCTACACCTAGTTTTAGCCGGCTAAAACTAGGTTTAGCCGCACTTCGGGTATTAGCCGTAACATATAAAAATAAGGATTAGGATGCAATATGTACAACTTAAATATAAAGAAAGATACATTTTTATTCCTAGCCCAATTGGTCTCCAACTTCTACATTCAAAATTCTCTTCAGATTCATTTTACACAATGTTTTTATATAAATAGACCTAAAAAGAAAAAACCTCACTAAATCCAATATGGATCTGTATTCTGTACAATATCTAAGATTTAAGGTCGCATTAGATCCATTTTTATCCAATATGGACTGGACGATGTATCTTCTGAGATTGAATGCTATTGTCACAGCCAAGAATCTTATATTCATATTCTATATAAGGTTCTTGGTCACAGCCAACGAGTGACGCTGATTTTCAGGTGGAGCCATTTTGTTTCGTTTTTTCATATAAATAGGTACAAAATATGGCTACTTTACTTAAACTTTATTAAAGGATATTATACCTCTCTCTAAGTACTCTAAACATATACACATCTTTTTTTATAAGTACCGTAGGTAATTATTAGTCTATTTAGGGTCAAACTCTAGGGGACAACTTTGGCCATGTATCATTTCTAATACAAACTGAGTAATTTAAATATTACCTAACTATAAAATATGCCTTCTAGTGTTGAAATAATAGATACAAATACTAATAATTCATATATTCTGTCCTAATTAAGTACGAATACTAATTTTTGGCACAGTTACATGATTATGTGTTAGTGGGTTGTCATTATATGACTTTTTATCAGTCAAATCTTTCCGCGAATGGCGAAACGTTAATGTATTTTAGGCGAGAATATTTATTACTTTAAAATAATAAAAAATCGGAAACGAAATTTCGACTACTTTGCTGTTTAACCATGTAATGGGATTATGCAATAATTTCCACCGACACAAAACTTGTCAATGACAAAAACATATTTATTTCTTACTTTCAAACGGCACTTTACACCCTCTTATTGCTTAGGAAATAAAGGTGGAAATTCTTGGACAATTTGTTGTGTACTTGGATGTAGAAAGTTGTTATTATAAGTATTGGTTGAAGTTTGTCGATGATGTGGTTTTGGGACAACACTTTTACTGATTACGAAAGAAAAGTGCTTTTATTACTCTTCAATATTACATGTTATGTACTTTTACAACTGGTTAATAAATACTCAAAAAGAAATACGAGCTGGAAAATTCCATAATATTTCCTAGTAGTCTATGAAGAAAGAATTCATTACAGATAGGTACATTGATGGATTTGTAACCGTTTACAGTTTGACAGTCGTAACAAAACTTGCTATGTTAATACCCACCCACCAAATATTCAATTCCCACTAGAGGATTTTTTAAAATTTGATCGAGACCCATTTTTTTAGTTCTAAAGCAAAGGAACAGGGTTATTTGTAAAACAACATTAACCTCGCAGGAGATGATTACCATCATTAACAAAAACATTTGTTCTACGACTTTTCGATGTTTTTGTCTGTTTTCGGAAAGTCGTAAAAAAACGTTGTTGTTTATGTTGTTAGTAATCTACTCCTGCGAGGTTGTTGGTGTTTTACA
This sequence comes from Agriphila geniculea, assembly GCA_943789525.1. Classification (NCBI taxonomy): domain Eukaryota; kingdom Metazoa; phylum Arthropoda; class Insecta; order Lepidoptera; family Crambidae; genus Agriphila; species Agriphila geniculea. The sequence goes on from OX038881.1 coordinate 4,368,657, forward strand.
AATAACCCTGTAGATTTCACTAACTACGCTACGGGTAGCAAAAAGGAAATTGTTTATATTAAATAACTCAATAAATGAAATGAACTCTTTTTCTCGTACTACAATTTTTTTAAACTCATAAAAAACAACGAGAAACAAAAACAATAAAAATGATTGTTTTTGTTTACACATTTTTTTCACTCACAGACCATACAACTAATACCTACTATGTGTTTTCACTAAACATAAACATTTTCACTATTCTGTGAGAGTACAATACCTATTTATTATTTAATGTACACTTACTCAATAATAATTTCAATAAAAATTACATAAAATTATTATACAAAATTATTATAAAATTGTCTACACCCATACTTTAAATCCTCTGTAAGAGGTTCTGAAACAGTTAGCTTACTGCCATCATTACAATATCCCGAGCGAGAGCTGGGCCTGCAGCGCCGTGCGCCCACGCGCGAGCAACGCATTATGAAATTCAGTACAACATTATAACACTCTTGCGGAAGACATAATGACGAGGAGGGAGAGGAAAGACAAAGTCAAAGTCAAAACCCACATTCGTGTTTTAATACCCCTCGTTATAGTACAGTTGCATAAATAACTATTATTCAAGGCATCAGGACTGTAAATCAAATTTGATTTGAATATTGAATTCAATATGCAAAAAGTGAAAACCTTTCTGTTTAACATAATGTAGCTTATAGTATTATTGTTGCTGTTGGTTTTCCAATAAAATAAACAAATAAACAAAAATAATAAAAACGTGTTAAAAATTAATTCAATTATTGTCATTCCGTCGTCCATCTTTTTTCTCTCCTTGCAAACGAGTTCAACGCGTCACCCCCCAGCGATCACCTTTTTTGTTTTTTCTTGTAATGCTTACTATTTGTATTCAAATAAATTGCACAACTGGTTTTCAATGTCAGCTTGGTAACCTGATATTGTAGTGTCTATTGCAAAATGTAACTTGCATTCACTTATATTGTGAACTTACTTATTTCGACAAATGTTTAGGTACTTTTGAGTTCTCTAAAAATTCATCCAATTGAAAAATAAAAGTGTACATAAATAATATTTAGTTTAATTTAATTTTAAGTAGTAAATTGTAATTATTTCAATAAAAAAATATGTAACAACAAATGACATGGAACAACATGGAAAAGTATAGTTTGTGTTATTGGCGGGTTATTGTAAACAATAATACGTATCTATCTACCTGTGACGAATTTACATTATACATTTTCTTCAAGAAATTGACATATTAGCTCCCTAAAATATAAGTCTAGATATATTATAGAAACCTCCTAGTACCTTTATAGTATATGGTACACATAGGGTTGGGTAAATTTCACGAAAAATTTCGGTCTGTGAAATATTTAGAATAAATTTCATTTTGGTTTGAAATATTTCAGTTTAGAGTGAAATTTATTTTTAAGTTTCATCTGACCTAAATAAAACAAAATTACATGCATTTTGTTAATATATCAACATAATTATAGAACAAAACAATAAACAAATAAGTTGGCTTAAATTACGAATAGCTTTGGCTATTTTACAACTTTTAATAACAAAATATTCAATGTCTGTTTCGAATAATGGAAAAATAATGGAACCTCTACTAAGCTCCGTTTGAGGGAACTGCGTGGCCACGAGGTCCTCCACGTTTCGACCGCACGGTCATGGTTAAACTTTTTGAATATTGAACCTACAAAGCGACTTTCATTGTTAGTTTTCTACATATTCCTTCGTAATGTTGACGTAATCGTTTTTCTTCTACGACACCGTGGCCGAGCAATCGAAACCCCTTTTTCCTCACTGCTCACGAGGTCTTTCACATAGTAAGTTAGATATATTATTTGGTTACGTGTTGTTTGGTATATTATTTGGTAACTATGCGCAGCTAGATGGCGTTTCTAATTTTAAATACTTATTTTTGGAAATGGGTGATATTTTTGATAAATTTCAACTAGCTCGACTTAAAAAATCTATAATATTATCGAACTGCTCGCAAAATTTCACGAGAATCGGTGGAGAAATGGGACCTGTAGAGGAGAACAGATAGCTAGAAAGTCAGACTAAAATATGTTTATGTATATATCTCCGCCATTTTGAAGAATTAAAAAAAACTGTCTCGACAGTAAAATTCTATATAATTTTCGAATCTGTCTACAAAATTTGACGAGAATCAGTTGATAAATGTGCCTGTAGAGGAGAACAAACAGTGCTGGAATGGCGGACTGAAATGTTTCTTTTTCATATCTCCGCCATGCAAAATTTCGAAAAACAGGCTCGACAATAAAATTCAATATAATTTTCGAACCTGCCCATAAAATTTCACGGGAATCGGTTGAGAAATGTGACTTGTAGAGGAGAACAAACAGCACCGGAAAACTGGACTAAAATATGTTTCTTTTACATATCTCCACCATTTAGAAAAAAATCGAAAAACAGGCTACAAAAAAAATGTTTATGTTATAGGCAAACGCCGAAGCTCAGGCACTCCTAGGTTTGTCTAGTCAAACCTTAGGTTTGACAAGAAGCCTTAGTCAAAGCCCAAAATAAAATCGTATTTCAGCTTAAAGCCCAAAATAAAATCGTGTATCGTCTTAATTCCTAACCTATCACGTGTCCTATAGGAGTAAAGCAGACTCTTTGACTAAACTTAACCTCAAGATTATGAAAAACATTCATTCATTTCCGATGTGATATTTAGACAAAGCTGCCTTACTCCTGTGAGTCACGTGATAGAATAGAAATTTAAGACAATCGCGAAGCGCAGCGGAGCGTTCATCTTAAATTTCGTGGTTATTTCCTTTTAAACAGACAACACAATTTTTTTGTTTACAGGAAGATTGTTAATTTAGTTAAATTTTTACTCTACAGAATGTGTTTTTCATAGTTGTACAAACAAAATATCAAATTCTGTGCCTAATTTAAGCGTGACTGGTCAAACCTCGATTTGATCGTATTGAGTTTCGGCTTTCGACTGACCAAGTTAGTCTCTCCTAGGTTTGGCCATAAATTCGATAGTCAAAGGCCGAAATATGCCATGGGTTTTGGACTTTGACTAAGCCTTCTTGTCAAACCTGAGATTTGACTAGGCAAACCTAGGAGCGCCGGGACTTCGGGGTTTGACTATAACATTTATATAATTTTCGACGTTGCTCACAAAATTTAACAAGAATCGGTTGAGAAATGCGACCTGAGGCCGTATTACAAGCTCTTAAATCCTGCCCGGTTTATAAATTGCTGTAGTGACATCTCTTTCTCGCTGTATAGCGAATAAAAGAGATAGATTGATAGCCAGTCAGAAAACAAACTGGAAATAAGAGGTCATAACATAATACAACCCTGTACAGGAGAACAACAGCGCCGGAAAGCCGGACTGAAATATGTTCTTTTACACATCTCCGCCATTTTGAAAAATTTCGAAAAACTGGCTCGGCCATAAAATTCTATATAATTTTCGAACCTGCTCACAAAATTTCACGAGAATCGGTTGAGAAATGCGACCTGTAACCACTAGAAGAGAACAAACGGACAGCAGGAAGGATATACGAAAGAATTGTTGCCCAAGCTGAAGCCAGACGGTTCGCTCGCGCTTCGCGCTCGCTCGGTCAATTACCTAAGCCTTTAAATTTCATTTAATACGTTAAAATAGTAAACTAATTCAGAAAATAAGGGATTTCTAGTACTGGAAATAAATTTCACTCAAAAGTGAAATATTTCAACCCGTTTTGAAAGATTTCATAAATTTCATATAAATTTAATTTTCATTTCATTGAAATTTTCACTGGACCCATCCCTAGGTACACATTTTGTCACATTTCGCTAGATGGCGTTGGTCATTAGGTCTGACTGATAACTCTATCTCTAGTATAATAATGTATAATAATGTACTCTATGGTAAAAGTTGCTTGTAATCATGAGTGGAACCACCCCACTGCGGATTAAAATTTCAGCGTACCTATATATTAAATTCAGCAACATGCTAGACGGCTAATAATTAGGTCACATAATTAAGTTAAAATATTGCTGAATGAAATATTTATTCATAATTTCATACTATCATAATTAAGATAAACCAAGTCAAAACTCTACGGAGATAATTAATTGGTGTGCGATAACACTTAACTTGTATAATAACATTAAACACGTAATCAATTTGTAGTTATCTAATAAAACGAAGTCCAGTATCGGTACAAAAAGCTGTTTGACCACGAGGTCCACGAGCCACCAAAAAGAGAAAATAAGTTGTCATAACATTACAGCAGAGCTCGTGATAATATGCGGTCCATTGTATCTTGGGGTGTAAGTTATAAGTTATAAGCGACGCACTAGATCATAATTCTGAAGAGTATACGCGCTGAAATTTTGATCATTTGGTTCCGGCAGAGGGGTGGTTCCACTCATGATTACAAGCAACTTTTACTATGGAGCAAATCTGATATCGTGAAAAAAAAAAACTGGCCAAGTGCGAGTCGGACTCGCGCACGAAAGGTTCCGTACCAACAAACGGCAAAAAATCACGTTTGTTGTATGGGGGCCCCCTTAAATATTTATTTTATTCTGTTTTTAGTAATTGTTGTTATAGCGGCAACAGAAATACATCATCTGTGAAAATTTCAACTGTCTAGCTATCACGGTTCATGAGATACAGCTTGGTGACAGACAGACAGACAGCGAAGTCTTAGTAATAGGGTCCCGTTTTTACCCTTTGGGTGCGGAACCCTAAAAACAGCTGTTCCATACATTAAGGTCGAGTAGGTATTGCGCTTTGTCATCCATCCCACTGCGTGAACCAAGTGATTAAAATTTCACACTGTATAGTAGAGCTTTTTATAGAGTACTAGCGGCCGCCCGCGACTTCGTCTGCGTGGAAAGGTTTTTTGTTATCCCTCGGAAACAATACTTTTTTCGGGATGAAAGGTACCCTATGTCCTTCTCTGTACTCCTGACAACGTGAATGCAAAATTTCATGATGATCGGTTTAGTAGTCAAGACGTGAAGGCGTAACAAACAAACAAACAAACAAACGGACTTTCGCATTTATAATATTAGTAAGGATAGTAGGTACAGCAAGTATACTTACTTACCTACACCGGTTTGATCGTCGAAAAATGGAAAGACTAACGTGGTCGACTTTGAAAATAAGTAGGTATTTTATTGTAACTACTTTTTGCTTCTACGTTATATGAATTTAATTCCCCTTTCAGTCATTCCAAAACGATAAAAAATGTGCTAGCATTTGAAGTGTCTTGTTAAGAAATTCCTTGGTTTTTCTAGCTCCGGCCGTTAGACCCCCGATGTTTTTGGAAATATTTGGCAATATAAATAATAATTAAACATCTTCAAAGAGTTATAAAATTCTATTCTTTTTATTTCATAATTATAAAATGTTTAATCAAAAGAAAATATATTTACAAAACTTAATACCTACCTAAGTACCTACAGCTTAAGGTTTTAGAATATTTCAATTCCTAAGGTAAGTAATGAATGTTGAGAAAAAAATTCCTGAATTAACAATATTTTTTTAATTTATGAAATAAAAAGAATGTATTAATAACTTTTCAAAGATTTGTGATTATTATTTATATTACTTACCAATTATTACAAAAAAGAATCGGGTGCCTAAAGGTCGAACCCCCAATTTTAGTGTTAATTTCAGACATGAGTGGCTTTTTTACTATTGTGAAGAAATTTATTGTTTAAAAAACGCTTTTTTCTACCAACTTAAACCAAAAAGCTATTATTGCATAAGCTGCCATCTTTCTCATAACCTTTCGACCGGAGTACGTGGAAGTACCTGTCACCTTATGAATGCCTATTCATAAACAGACGAAAATTAACATAATGCCCTTGACATAAGACTGAATTCACAGCGGAAGCATCTAAGCATAACTGTTTAGAGGCCATAATTTGACAGATAATATGTTTATTGTGAGAATTATGAAGAACTTTCGCGGTGAAAATGGTGACGATGAAAAAAAGGTCATTTTTAAAATAATAGCCTGTTAAAAGTTTTATTACTTATTTCGAAGGTCGTTATTCCGTGGGATGAATTAATTAAGAAAAAAGAATGAGTAAATAAAGTTTAAAGGAAGATGTAATAAAAATATATTGTTTGTTTGTTTGTGGTGTCAAAAAGGTTTGAAAATTTTTTTGTTAACTTGCTTTCTGTTGTAAATTTTGTAATGTACCTACGTTACTAATATACAAAATATACTTTATCTACTCTCATATCGTAAAATTCGAATTATGAATTTCAAAACGAATTTATATTGACATACTTTATACACGCAATACCGAAAAAAAATTAAAAAGTTATTTTATAACATACCTTCGCTATACTAAGCAATGTTATAAAATAACTTTTTTTCTCATTACGATACAGGGCAAATCCAAGAAGAAGGCAGTGCCGCGATATTGAAAAAAAAACAATGATATTCCCATATTCCCATATACTTCCCATGATTAAAACGTACTCTATGGTGATCGATGACTTAGCGTAACGATTAGTCTACTGGAATGCACTTATTTAATTATTTTTTTTCTAATAGAATACGCGCCATTTTTAGATTTTCATTTTTACTTTTGCTTAAAATATCATAGTAGTGAGTGTAGTGAGTGAAAATTTGACTCCACCCGATATTTTAGATGCGGTGACGGAAAAAACGTCTTACTTAACCTAGGTAAGTACTGCCGACCTACCGAACTCTTTTTTATCATTGATATTTTATTTTGTAGGTTCAATCGGTTCAATCACAAAATTGTATGAGAGTAGATAAAGTAGTGTATGAAACTGTACATAACTAGGTATTAAAACACTCGTGTGATACTATTAAAAACCTCGCCTACGGCTCGGTTTTTAAACACACACTCATGTTTTAATACCCTTCATTATGCATCAGTTTCATAAACTACTATTATGACATAATATTATTTTAACATAGCTAGTAATCCTATCATTTGGACTATTCCATTACATTTATGGCAGGAGTGAAAATTTCTTCCAATCACAAAATTAATAAAATGTATAATGTAAACAATAAAAGATTTCATACTTTACAATAAAACACCATTATGTGGTAGTCAAAGAAAAGAGACAAACGTATAATCACGTTGTCAGTTACTTAATTGCCACTAATTCATGTTAATAATAGGAGGATGTTAGGTGTACCTACACCTTGCTTCCACCCACTTATTCAAAATATGATGTCATATCAATTAAAATAAACTGCACATCTTGAAATAATGAGTAGGATAGCATGCAAAAAGGTCAACAAAATGCCATACGATCAATCAAGAAGACAAGTGACGCATGCGCAGGCGTTCACTAACGCCATCTGTTGGCGCCGCATGACGTCAACATCAAAGCTGAAGTCTAATTTACAACCTTAATTTGTTACAGTAGATCATTTAATCCCCTGGCACTATTAATGTAGTCCTTTTAAGGAGTATTTATAGCGCTAAAAGTTAATATCGACCTTGCTAGTATTGTAATTGAACAAGTTTTCCTTCGCAACGTCGATTATGTCCACCAATGCATCTTTAGTCAGTCAGAACATTAATTACACTTTTGGTCTTCTTTCAGGATGTGTGACATGGTCTGTATGTTTATTTTTTTTCTGGTCTTTTCCTGGCTACATTACTAAAAGTTCATTATCAAACTTTATTTTAGTACCTACCTAAGTGCTAGTGAGATATTAGTGATAGTGGATTCATGACGTCTAAAGGAATTTAGAGATATTGGGAGTTTGGATCAGTTCCCTTAGCTTGACTACCGAAATATATCGCGTGATAAAGCGTTTTATCGACACTCAACTGTCAAAATCCATTGTCTTTTGACCGTTGAATGTGATGAATATCGCGTTTTAATGGTAGGTACTGCTAGGGGGGTTAGGATCAGGCACCACGATAACCTTAATCGACAGAAATACACTAAATAATTATTTAGCTCCGTCTTTTAACAGTCTTCTATAAGTTCCTCCCTTGTTCCAGGAATTCAAAAGATCTGTGCCCCCTCTAAATGAGGGAGGAAATACTTGTCGTCGGTCTAGATGTGACACCAACTGCAATTTTGAGTATTTTTTGCTTTTGATGCATTAAGATTCACACGGTATTTCTGGTAGAAACTTGTAAGTGCATACTGCAAATTACATCTTTTAACGCCACATAAGATCCTTAGTGACATGATGATGATGAAGAGTATACCTACTCAAGCATGGAAGTTGTTTTTTGTCTCTTCTGTAAAGTTAGTCAATCTGCATATACGAGATGTCACATCTAGACCGACGCTGTGCTCTACCTCAGCAGAAAGGTTGTCTTTATCTTCTAGTTGAAGAGATATCTGCTATCACGTGGCGAGATAAGTATGTTTACGTCATCGCATGTCGTAACATTATCGAGCACAATAATACGTTAATAGTTATATCCGCTCGTCTCCGGAGGTCCACATACTTGTATGTGCATTGTCCATAAGGTCAGCGAAAGCGACAGTGGCTCTTGATAAAATGACCTGTCTGGGGTATTTATAGGAATTACGTCAACGTCTCTTCCTTTGATAAACGATAAATAGTTCTCTGTTTACGCAATATCATTTATAAAATTATCTGAACTCTGTCAGCATTTGCATTCTTCTGAAGATCAATAGGTGCTATGTTTTACCTCTATCACGAAACACATAGAAGAAGCATCAGACCAAACAATACCAAAGTACTACAAAGTACTTAGAATTTCTTACCTTGATGTCAAGAATCAAGAAAACCTATACAAAATATATCTATCCAAGCTTTTGCTAGTGTTTCTGTTGTTAAGTGAGGGATAAGTACTATAGTAAATTTTTTTATACATCTGCATGTTTCAGACAATATTGTAATTTAGGTAGTTGCTTGTTCCAGTTCATTTCTTTCTTCTATGAAGTTTTCTTCAATCCCTTAATAGTTTGTTAAATAATTTTCCATGTACGTCCACCGCTTGTAATATTGTATAACCTGTATGTTCTGCTTGTAATTCTTATGTCAGTAGCCACAAAGGTATGTCTTGTACAATATACGCTTTAATAATAGGTTGGAGGGCAACTGGCCGTCCCGGTCTGCTTCGCCGGCTAATGGCACGGAACCATTGTCGTTTGATAAGCCATAATAACTTATCATTCTGTGCTGATCGGCTGTTTGCGTAACATCATTTTGTTGTAATTAGTACTGGAGTTTGGATAACAATGACTGTGTTGCAAGGGTAGATGATGAACGAATTGAGTGTACCTGAAACTTAACTAACTAGATAACTTACAATTTAGCTAACTTTAACTTACAACTTAGCTAACTAATCTTAGCTAACCAAACTTAGCTAACTCTTAGATTGAGGGCTATGTACTGAAGTGTGAGAAGCTGTTGCCTGTAATGCTTCAATGCGAAGTGTCTTAAAAATTGTAATTATATTTTTTATTCAATCTAAGAACTATAGTTTTCGATTTGGTTCACCAACCAAGTTATCAACTACATTACCTATACTATACTACCTACATCGCTAAATAATATGCTCTGGTGTTCATGGATGTGGTTGATTGGTTGGATACTTATTTATTAACTTTAACAGCCTTAGATTGTTTCAGTGATGATTTATTTACAAATGGGGATACCAAATGTTCTAACTAAATAACAGTGAATGTGGTTAGTATAAACTAAGCCAATTACCAGCAAGTAATTTAACTCAAGGATACTTAAAAGATCACTATGTTTATGTGAACTTTGTTATTTAAAGAGACCTTGGGTGTTCTAAGCTTTATTTAACGTTTAAAATATTAGTGCTTCCAAAATGCTTGCTAAATAGCTTTTAAAACTGTCAAGTCAAGGAATTGATGAATACTGCTAATGTGTTACTAAATGACTCGGTGAGGTGACCTCGTCTTGTATGCAAGAATTTAAAGTGTTTTGACATAAACCGAAGTTTTAACTTCAGTTATGAATAAACAAAATGTTGGACTAGAGTTCCTTCGTATAACTTTTTATTTTGCATGGAGTAAAGAAGGTATTCTAAACGATTAACGTCCGTTTCTGTCGCAATTTATAAGATTAAAAGAACCTGAAAATATTAAAAATATCTACATAAGCTTAATAAAATAATTTTTAATTATAATTAACTGACTTTCAAACTCGTCGATTCAAAAACAACCTATACAATTCAATATACCTACATACAGGGTGAAATCTTTTCTTACTTTAGATTAGTTTCTTTTCTTTTATTGGAAATCTTTTAGGACTAAGAATCATAAAAAGTCACAAGTAAAAGATTCTATACTAAAAAGGCTGAGGTAAGTACTTACTTAAATATTTACATCAGTGCTAAAAACATGGAAGCAATGATATAGTGACGATGAGTAAAAAAAAATATGAAAAATATCGTTCCTTTCATGTTTTTTTGCATCATAGTACCTAATCTTTTATGACTTCTTGTGATTATTTCATGTTTATTTCACCCTGATTTTGATCACTTTGATTAAATAAATTTGTGTCCTAAAGTTATCAATATCGCGGTTAGATTCTTACTTCAAAAGATTGTCAATGACTTCGAATTCACCCTGTAAGTTTATTATTTTTAATAGCATGGGTTGGATTCACTGACATGATTTTTTTTTATTTGACTGGACTGGCTGTCTGTATGATTTCACAGCTAAGTTTTTGTGCCTATTTGAAACGCCACTAGCGTGCGTCTAAAGAACTAATTTTGACGTACAACATGAAAATGTTTGCTGTGAAGCTGTGATGGTTTCCCCTGGTCTCCCCAGACTTCAAACTTTAGTACCATGTCCCTCACGCTACGTCCTACAGCGCCAAAATGGCGGAAATCAAATAGGCACAAAAACAGTTTGACATAAGCCTGTCCAGTGTAATTATATGCAGGTCAGTGGTTGGATTGGTTACAAAAAAGTTTTCAAATCTAAATTGCAAGGAATTTATCTGTCGATAAGTGGTTTCAAACGGCAAAAAGTGTAGTTGCGAATGGTTGCGAGGTCGTGAACATTTTGCAACCACCCCACAATTAATGATATCAATGAAACTAGTTTGTTTTGCCAACTTTATCTTATTAACATTCCGATTGTACTTAATTGGTAATTGCATTATGCGTTTTTGTTGGTACAATTTCAGATTGCGCCAACTTTTGACAGTTCGATTGTAATCTACTTGGGTGTTTAAGGCGGTTGTATGACCGAAAGTGGCGCCCTCAGAGGTTTTTATTTAATAAATTATTAATAGAATAAGATTTCAATAATGTTTATCGTGGAGATTTTAGGGCCCATGGTCTAGTATTTTTAGAAGCTATCACTATATGCCCTCGTAGTCATTCGTAGAAGTAGATAGCAAATGTGTCAAAAACGGCCACTTTTAGCAGTTTTTCTATCTACTTCTAGCAGTGACTACTAGGGAATATAACGATACCGTCTAAAAATACTAGACTGTGGGCCCTAAAATCTCCACGATAAACATTATTAAAATTATGTATTAGAATTATAATATTAAATAAAATTCACCGCGGCGCCTCTTTCGCTCAGGGTACCACCTTAAAAAGAAATAATTATAAAGTTAGGCAGGAAACTTCTTGTTCCTGTGAGAAATTCGCACTTTCTAATTTTGTGATAAGTATAGCTTTATTTATTTAACAACGATCCAAATGAAGGGCACAAGGCTAGAATGATGAGGATCCAAAACCTCTGATTTATATATTTTATTGTCTATGGTAGTATTCCACGAGATTTATCTTTTTGTCAAAGAACCAATGTTTAAAAATGACAGTCATAAGTTTTTTGAAGAACAAACGTATTGCTAAATGCTGAGATTTTCAATTTTCAACATTTTTAATTCAGCTAATCTCAAAAACCGTAAAAATTTAACCACCTTAGAAATGCTATTGGCTATATTTTTGCTGTGTGATTTGATTTAATACATACCCATTTCCTTAGAGTCAGTATTAGTGTTTATTAGCACATTATTATTCGAATTCTTAAATTAAAAAGTTAATTAATTTACGAAAGCTACCAATCATTGAAGGCATCTTAATGAAAGACACGCATCATCAATACGTGTCGTGACCAAAATGAAAGTCTGGACTATAAAGCACAGTAAGTATGACGAATTATTTTATTCTAATGTGTTTACAATGTTCCAGCCAATAAAGCAAGTAGTCCGTAAGGAGCGTAACCGCTCGACTCCGCGGAAAGTGAAAGTGGCTCACCTCCAACTCGCCGCGCTCCTGCACCACCATTACCTTTTTGAAGAAAATTTGGGGCATAATGTCACCTCACTTCCAATCCAAATCCACAAAAAAAAGTATTCACTATGGTCTTTAAACTTTTTTCAAAAACGCGGGAAAACTTTTTGGTTGCGATTCACATCCGAAATAAGAGACTCGTTCTTTTTTCAAAAACACTGCGCGCGCTATTCAATGTCAAATTTTGTTCATTCACTATTACTTCCGACAAACGATTAAAGAACGGCTACTTAAAATAGCTGTTATGTTCTGCACAATGATCGTTTAATGTACTATACGATTTTAACACAAACCTTTCCCTTCTAACTCTATGTTTGCGACTAAGCAACACAACAAGTATAATGTTTATAAGTATGAAACGTTGACTCCGCTGTAGGACTGACTGTCGCAATTACTATGTTGACGGCTTTTTCGGGCCAACGCTTCTATTTTCTAGGACATACAGTTGAAATTGCCTTAGCTAATGTTTATAATATTCGCACAGTGTAAGTTGGCTGTGTAACGATGCAATACACCTTCCAGCAAGTAGAGATCTAATCTAGACAACTTGATACGTACTAGATTTACCTGTCCTGCGGTATTCCTATTACGGTTGTATGTACTCATATGCCTTTTTCCTATAAATGAAGTGTGTACCTAATGAGGGGTCCAAGTTCCAATAAAAAGTTCACTAAATATGATTTCTGTGTAAGTAAAGGTTCATCTACTTAGGTCAGTCTAGCTTTATTTTTTGAATGATAGATAATGCTTGTCCTTTTAACACAGACATGTTTTGCGAAAGAAATTCTTATCACTAATGAAAATATTAGGTATTTAGTTTCCTCAAATTCATAAAGAGCCTTTACCTTTCGCCCGCAATGGGGAATTGGCACCAATAACACATTGGTCAAGTATTTCTAGAAAAGTCAGTTGGCAAACTGACTTTTAACGGTAGACCATCGATACAATATCGATAAGCAACTCGATACCATCATTCATTTAGATAATGAAGCATGATAATCTGTGTTGCAACAGTAGCAGGGATCCGTGAGAGAATGTGCAACAATGCGGTTACAGTGTGGTCTGTGGTTTATTGGTTTATGGTCCATTTTTCAGACACTTACGGTACCTAATGTAACCTAGTTACCTACATATTGTGCCAGTAATGAGAGAATTGGTCAACATTTTTAAATAACTTGTCTGGTATTTCTTCAGGAGCTATTATTTTCTTATACCCAGACCAAAGTAAATGAGCGGTTTCATGTGCCCCTTTCTTTCTGAATCAAAATATTAGAGATATTTAAATATATATATCTGGCACTATTAACTCAAGTAAATTTCGGGACAATTTGCGTCCGAATATCGTGGTTCTTTTTGTAATAGGCCCTAGGCCCTCTGTCCTATTTTAGTTCTACCCACAGGTTCTTTATTTTATTTTTTGTGTTTTATTTTTTGTGATTTTACCTTTCCTTCTTCTAACTTTGTGTAATTATTGGTGACAATAAAAGTTTATTGTTATTATTATTATCTAAAATATCTGGGAGACCGAGCTTTGCTCAGTTATTACTATTTTTTGTAATATGGTGGTGGTAAAACGTAGTAAAAGTAGTTATAATTTCTTTTTTATTTTCCAAAAATATAAAGCTAATTGGTAATAGTCGGAGTATCGCCTGTCTGAAGTGCTGTGTAGGTACATATTATTCTGTGGTGCTACTTTACTACACAGCCTCTGCTTGCCGCATAGCATGCTAGCCAAGCACCTATTTCAAAAGTCTTTGCTAGATGGCGTTAGACTACACAAAAATATCCATATTCTGCGTCGAAAGAAAAACGCATGAAAACTCGAAAACACGCGTTTTCCCAAACATAAAACTAATCTGGATCTAAATTTTATCCCCAAAAACCCCCATATACCAAATTTCAGCGAAATCGTTAGAGCCGTTTCCGAGATCACAGAAATATGTGATAAATATACAAGAATTGCTCGTTTAAAGGTATAAGATCTATAAAAGGCTGATCTGATCTATGACTGATCTATCAAAGCACAGCTCAAACTATACTAGACGGATCGAGCTGAAGTTTGGCACACTAATAGATAGTCATTACCCAACTAGTAAAAAGATCGTTTAAGCAATTACTCTCACGACTATGGATCGTAAAACACTCGTATGAAAGATCCTATCATTTCAAAAAGCAGTATAAAAGCAGCTTTCTAGATCTTTCAGCAATATTATTTGCGATCCATTATTTACTAGAAATCTTGTGGCCCATGAAAATATTAAATACAAATGTAAGGATTATAGACGAAAAAATTAATTCCGCATATGAAAGTAAGACTTATGAGCTAACTTTAATAGCTTACCTTTATTGTCATTATGGCTGTAAAATCGTAAAGGGATACTTAGCATGGCCATAATATTGCAACATACATTTATTTTTATTTCCTTCGTTTACGCGAACACAACAGTGACAACACGCACTGTCTATGAGTGCTGCTTGGTTGCATTCACACGATCAAAGTGTCGAGTGATTGTAACCGCACTCCTATTATTACCACTAATAAGTCGAATGAAAGAGGTTCTACTGACTATTATAGCACCAGTAGCACTTGAGTTGCGATTACTCTACATTCTTTCAATTAAAACGCAATTCAGACGATAATCTTACGATATTTACAGCATTTAAAGCAGAGAGAAGTGCGCCCAAATCGCGTTGAGAGAACGTTCACAGATCGTTTACTCAACAATTTATAAATCCATCTCACTACTAATAGCTGAAATAGAAACGTGCTGCTGATTTTTTTACGACATATTTTGCTAGTTGGGTAGGTTGTAGACGTTCGCTAAGAAAGGATTTTGGAAAATTCAACTCCTAAGGGAGTACAATAGGGGATGAAAGTTTGTATGAAAACCTGTCAGTTTCGAAGTCAGGATCTTATGATTTCGTGTATTAGCTGACGATTGAAAATTAATATTTACCTGCCTCAACGTTTTTGATAATTCCACCCCCAAAGGGGGATTAAGTTGTAAATGGAAAGTAATTCATTTTCAAGTAAAACTTACTAAATTTTAATTAGGCTTTTGATTGGAAACTAGAAATAAAAACCGGCCAAGTGCGAGTCGGACTCGCGCATGAAGGGTTCCGTACCAATAAACGGCAAAAAATCACGTTTGTTGTATGGGAGCCCTCTCAAATAATTATTTTATACTGTTTTTAGTATTTGTTGTTATAGCGGCAAGAAAAATACATCATTTGTGAAAATTTTTACTGTCTACCTGTTGTCGTTATTAATATCGAGCAAAAAATTCACGTTTGTTGTATAGGAGCCCCCCTAAAATATTTATTTTATTCTGTTTTTAGTATTTGTTGTTGTAGCGGCAACAGAAGAACATCATCTGTGAAAATTTCAACTGTCTAACGGTTCATGAGATACTGCCTGGTGACAGACATACAGACAGCGGAGTCTTAGTAATAGGGTCCCGTTTTTACCCTTTGGGTACGGAACCCTAAAAAATAAACAAACACTTTTTTCGTAATTTCTGAATATCAATCTCATAAGGGGTTAACGGATTTTGATGAAATTAAAACATAGAATATTTTTATCCTGGTTAAAGGATAAAAATATTCTATGTTTTATCCTGGTTAAAGGATGAATTTTTTCGAATATCATTTTAAAACAACACTGAAGTTTTGTCTACACAAGCCACGCAATCGCTGTGGACGGCGTGTGTAGAGAAACATGTTTCTGAAACAAAGTGTTGTGTATGTGTTTTTGTTGAATGTTTTCCAAAAAACTTCGCTATGGACCCGCCATTATTCTTGCATTTTAAGACGGCATAAAATAGCTTAGCGTATATTTACAATTTTTTACACCTATCTAGGAATTTCCTACTTTAAGGATCATAGAGATATGAAGGTCGTGCTGGAAAGAATCACTTTATAGCACGACCAAGCTTAAACTATTATTAATTCAGGGATTTCAAAACGGTATAAAATAGTTTAGAATCATAGACTTATTATATTACTTTTAGAATATTTACTATTTTTTTTACACCCATTTTGTTGTCAAAAAAGTTGACTTCCGATCTCAACTTTGGTGACACAATCGAGTCGAAAGCTCAAACTGCGGCCAAAAAACTAGGCATCTTGAACAAGGTTAAGCGATATTTCACGCCGGGACAGCTTCTAACTCTTTACAAAGCGTAAGTCCGGTCGTGCATGGAATATTGCTGCCACCCGTGGAATGGGTCCGCAGAGTACCAGCTAGCCGTACTCGACTCGGTTGAACGCAGAGCCAGAAAACTCATAGGGAGTACGCTATTAAAAACCAAGCTTCACAGTCTTTCCCACCGCCGTGAAGTAGCTTGTCTGGCGGTGTTCTACAGACTATATTTCGGAGAGTGTGCTCTTGAGCTGCATGAGCTCATTCCGCCATCACCGTTCTACCACCGGACATCCAGACGCACGGCGGGGTTTCACCCCTATTTGGTTGACATTCCATGCATGCGCACGAAGCGTTTTTCATCTTCCTTCTTAATGCGCACAGCCAAGGAGTGGAATTCCCTGCCTGCGTCTGTATTCCCGAAAGAATATAACCCAGCCCATATTTAAGGCACGAGTGAATAGGCTTCTTCTGGGCAAGCTCGCTTCATCTTCGGCCTCTTCTTAGCCTTATAGTTCTCCAATGTAAGCAAGAGTAAGCCCATTAAATGTAAAAAGAAAAATATTTTGGAATTTCGTACTATCAAGATAATAAAACATGATACGATCAAGATACGATAGTGAATTTTTCCGGGGTCAAGTCTGCTAATGTTTTCGACAAAATCGTAGTTCAGTGGTGTTCTAATGGTAATGCTTTTTGACACAGTTCTTGTTCCTTAAACCAAAAATCAAGACACAATATGTTTCCCCTTTGGGTTTAAGAAACACAACGTGTTTCAGTTTTGGGTTTAAGAAACAAGAACTGTGTAAAAAGCATTACCATTCAAACACCATTGAACTACGATTTTTACGAAAACATTAGCAGACCATGTGTCTCTATGAACTTAATAGTACGAAATTCCAAAATGAGTGTACAAATTGGTAAAAACTTTAAGCTATATTATACCGTTTTAAAATCCCTGAATTAGATTGCTTTGCTGAACCTACAACCTACAAAGTGCTTCTTTTTAGCACGATTCGTATCTCTGTGATCCTTATAGTAGGAAATTAATAAATAGGTGTAAAAAATAGTAAATATTCTAAACTCTAATATATAGTTTTGAAAGGCATGAAATATTTACACGGAAGTCTACGTGGTCGTGTTAGGAAGCATTCTTTCCAGCACGACCAGTGTATCTCTTAGATTTAGTAGGTAAACAATTTTCAATACAGGGCTATAAATAGTAGAAAATCAAAGCTATTTTTTTTTACCGCCTAAAGATTTGAGAAAATCATCAATGGTCGTGGCAGGAAGTACAACACAATTTTTTTTACCCAAACTGAAAAAAAGACGCCCGTGAGCCCGCGACAGTATTGCCTGACTAAAAAAAACAAAAAAAAAATAAGTTTAAGGTATTCCGGCCATTTCAGAACTGACAGACTTATGTTTACTCTCTCTATGATTGAAAACTAAATGATGACACGGGTCTCTTACTGATGTCACATGACGTATATATAATCTTAAAATTTTGAGCGGAAGTGGAAGATTTTCTCAAGCTTCCGGCCAATTATATTTGCGATAATCTTCTGATCCTCGCACAGCACAACTTTTCCGACCGTGTGCCATGCATTTCATCGTGATGTCATATGACGTAGGCAATACTGTCGCGGGCTCACGGACTATAACCATAGACTTATTATATTTTACGCCTAGCTCATGCTTCGCGCTCACTCGGTCAATTACCAATTTGTTTAAACACTAACATTATTCTGATGATTCAGTTATATAATACTTATACCTATTAGGAAGAACATTGGTAGTCGTAAAAATCTATTGCTTTCATGTTAGCTGTGTAAGTATGCAAATGTGCCAAATAAGGAAGCTTTTACCGGCAGACACGATGCGAATTGCAAACGGATCCAAATTCAGACGGACTATAATGTATTATAGGTGAAAGTAGCAGCTAGTCTCGTGTGCGCATTTGCGTACACCATTGTCACTTAACTTACATAAAGATGACTAATAAACGAATGTTAAAGCTAGGCTGGCGAGTGGCAGTTTGCCATGTCATTGTAGTGATGTGCGGTTTGTGGCCGAAAGCCATTTTGTTACCTTTGCCTAGTCAGATAGAGCACAGAAAAAATGAAAACATAAGCTGTGGGGCTACCGCCCAAGTAGCGTCGACTTCGCCGTCGGCTTCATTTGACAGATGATTGTAATACATTGCTTTTTGTCTTTGCTAAGTTTTTATTTGTACCAAAAAGAAGTAGTAGGGGAGAGTTGGGTATTACCGAGCCCCTAAGGAAATTTAAATATAACTGACCTCAGGTTAGGTTAAAATAAAAACTAAATATGACTATAGCTGGAGAATTTATCTAGCTACGCTAACGAATCTTCAAAAACATCAAAATAAAACACAAAACAAAAATATGAGCAAATAACAAAAAAATGGGAAAACGTGATATTATCAAACTGGTCTGATAATATCGCGCCCCGAGGTCGATAATTTGGCGCTGGGTCTGATAAAACCGCGCCTCTAATTAAAATTGTCCATAAACTGATAACTATCACTACAGAGTATGGGAAAAATGAAAATCATGTAAATTTATTTCTTTTTATATTCATTAATCAACTAGGTCTCAAAATTATAAACTTATAAGTTTCCATATTAAACGATTTTTTTTCTTAGGAAGACCAACAGCCTACATTACATAAAATATGATTTTATGTAATGTAGGCTTTTGTTTGTTACAAAAGATGTCTTTCTACTTCGAAAACTGATTAAGTAATCTCAAAATAATTGTCCATTTTCAGGATTTTTTTACTTTAGTATGCAATTACTTCATAGGAGGATCAGCCAGATCCTTCGTTTTCGTCGCCTTGTGTAAAGAAAAATATTTGCCATAGATATTTTCATACTGTATAATTTCGCGCCCCGCGCGCGAAATTATCAAACAAGGTAATTTTAATTCGTAACCTCACAAACCAAAACAAACTTAAGGAATTAATTTAAAATAATTCTGCACACAAATTCTACATCATTTTTACGTTATAAATGTATGTATTGTTTTAAATTTTCATGGTTATTAACATTATTTAAATATACTGTATCGGGATTTTCACCATGTACCTTTTTATTTTGGTCAGGGAAGCGATTGAAATTACCAAATACAAAAATTTCAATCGTGATGATGGGTTTAAATTGTCGAGTGTCTGGAATCCAGTAGTCCGGCTGTGTCAAAACAACAAAAATAAAAAAGTGCCGTTCCGCGTAAAGATACAGTGAGTGTCGTGTGTCGAGAACAGATTCGAGTGAATAGTGAGTTTGCAGACAATGGTACCGGTACCGACCGTAATAAAAGAACCAGACGGAGGGTAGACCGATTCGTCTGCCAATAACATCTACCCGCACGTGACAACCGACAGTTCTTCCGTGATCATGGCGCATGCAACTGCGCCGAAATATCGGAGTCTCAAAAATAAAAAGGTACATGGTGAAAATCCCGATACAGTATATTTAAATAAATGTATGTAGTTTATTACTCATTAAGTAATATTGATTGACTCGCCTCTTATTAAAATATTAGAAAAAATTGGATCGTGTGCGTGGAAAAACTAAAAGCCTTCCGCTCTGGTTGTTCGACGGAAATTGACGGTATGCGGGTGAGGTTAGAGGTGCTTGGAGCTAAGATTTGACTGTTATTACAGGTACATAGAGTTAATAGTTTTCGAGAAACCAAGGGGCACGAAATTATCAACCGCGCGGTAATACCCTACTCTCCCCTAATGTATCTCATCCATCTGTCAAATGAAGCCGACGGCGAAGTCGACGACACTTGGGCGGTAGGGCCTCTGTACATCTTTTGAAAATAAACTCCGAAGTCGTGGCTGTATGGCGCTAATAAGCCTTTGCCTTTTCTGCTCGAAACATGGATTTAGTATCCCTTCTGTTTGGTCGAAACGGAAAAAATTGAACAAAAAAAATTTTGCGCTGAAAATCTTATTATTCACTTCTGAAGTATTTCAAAATCATAAACTCAATCCAGAGCAGCAGATTCTTATCTGCCTCTTTCATTGCAGAGAAGTGTGAATAAGGTCACAAGGTGTCGATAGACTCTTTAGTAAAGCAGCTCATTTTAAAAATATTTTTGTTCTATAAATAATATCTAATTATTATAACCCGTTAAAGATTATAAAATTATTGTAGGTATCCCGGAAGAAAACGTTTTCTCGCAACTCGTAATCTAGGTAGGTACGTCGCATAATTTTGTAGCGACAAATTGACTATTATTAAGTGGCGTAAGTGAGTGGTAGATAAGTAAGTGTAGGTAATTACTTAAATAAATTATTTTTCACCTCTCCAGCACGAAAAGGACGCTTTTAGTTTAGTGAGTAAAAACTGGCCGCAAACTTTTCCTCACGCTCGCAGCAAAAGCAATTTTACTGCGAGTTTTGATGCTGGTAGAGGTGAAAAGTTGTGGTCGTCAAATGGTTAGCATGTATTTTGTCATCGCCTTATCTGAAGTTTAGGGTTTGATACCCGATGTTTTCTAGAATTTGTATCTTAGGAGCAGCGAGCAACTTAATTTCATACAAAAGTTTATTTTTTTAGTACCTACCCAGCTACAATAATTTTGCACAGTGGGTAGGTGGGTATTACTAAGTACTACTACTGTAGTTCCACTAAATACTTAAGTACATAATACACACAAAATATCAAGTGATGGTACCTACTGCCTAGGTACTTACATTCAAATCATATCCACTGCTAATCCATGTATGTTTTTTCAGGATACCACCAACGTATTTTTTCCTCCACCTAGTTAACAATCCATCATTGTTTTTGTTCCGTATCGAACGTCGGTTCACTGTGTAACGTTCCATTTCACCCACTTAACAAAACGTCAATGTGCAACATCCACTTGTCACCGCGAAACTAAAATATAACACGATGAGTGCAGTCCGCGGACGTGTTAAAACTAAATCCGATTATAAAAACAAATTTTGACCAGAAGAGGCCATTAAAATATTATATAAATCGCAACGAAGCTGGCAGAATTAATTATACTTATTAAAGCGGTCATAATAACCAACGCATCTAACACAGTAAACTGGTGCCAGCCAGGTAAAATTAGAAAGTAAAATTAAAAACAAAAATATGCACCCAAAACAGTGAGCAACTGGAACGCAAATTAAAAAGAAATTTTTGAAAATGGAATATAGAAAAGTTTTAACGTTTTGGCGCGCTTAGCAAGGAGCGTTCGGAAACGTCGTCCCGTGCCGTACTTTGCCGAATAATAATATTGTTCGGTAGTCTTTATTGTCGCCTTATTCGTGTTACGGTATGTTGGAATCAATTCAGGAGCGTGCTTTGAATGCTAGGGCCGTAATTTTGATTATGGCCCATACAAACAGCACAATGGCTGTTTGATATGCGCCGGGGCGGGGCGTCCGTCCTCGATATCAGTGGTCAATTTTCCTTTCCTAAATACTGATCAAGGACGTATTTTGTGTGGGAAATAGGTGACACACAAAAGGAGGAGCAACCAATATAGAAATTTCGTTAGTGTACTAGGTACCTATTTAAGTTTGACTTGACTTTATTAGTTGATCATTATCTATCTATACTATTCTATACCTATAATAAAATCGTAAACCCAAAAAGTCTGTACTGAATGTATTCGATAAAAACCAACCAGGGCTACTTAAAATCATTAACTGAACATGTTAAAACAGTGAGTTTCTAAATTTCTTGTCTGTCTATCTTTATGTCTGTTCACTCATCACGCAAAAACCACTGAACGGATTTTGACGAAACCGTGACAAGTGACAGTGACAGTGTATATCCCAGGCTATTAACTAAAAAAATAAAATCTGGAAAAGTGGCTGAGAAATCGTAACTAGCAACATAAACCTTTGGTACAGTACAAAATCAGCATTTCAGAGATCCACCTAAACCAGCAAAGTTGGTCTTTGTCGCAGTATATTTTTCGTACCATACAGAGCTCAACGTATTTTAGGAAATCAGATTTCTATTAAACCAGCAGGGTTGATCTTTGTCGCAGTAAATTTTACATATCATAGATGGTTCAACGTATTTTTGTCAATATGGGTTGTCATTGTCATTATTCTTCAAAGTAATAAAAAAGTATTATATTTAGTACTAGCGGCCGCCTGCGACTTCGTCTGCGTGGAAAGGTTTTTTGCTATCCCTCGGGAACAATACTTTTTTTCGGGATGAAAGGTACTCTATGTCCTTCTCTATACCCCTGACAACGTGTATGTAAAATTTCATGATGATCGGTTCAGTAGTTAGGACGTGAAGGCGTAACAAACAAACAAACAAACAAACAAACGGACTTTCGCATTTATAACACTGGGGAACAGTGGTTTTGTTTTATGAAGTTTCATAGCTGATTCTAAATGATTTTGCCGAGCTGATTACAAATCTAAAGACCGTTTTTCAGTAGCAGCTCTACTTTTTGAGATATTGATAGTGGGAGATTTTAAGAAAAATGTATGAATTTCGGATCTAAATTATTTTATTAAGGAAAAGTAACACGAAAAAAATTTATTTTATAAGGGCTGAGACCACATTATTATTCTGAATGCTCCAGCAGTAATCAGCCTTCATATTAGCATTCCAACGACCTTGGTATCGTTCTTCTATTGTGCGAATGTCTTGATGGAAGCGTTTTCCCTGCTCTTCGCGTAAGTTGCCTGAATTTTCTGGAAAACAGTCTAAATGACTAAACAGAAAATGCAGCTTAATGCTCATGTTGCATCCGAGTCGCTGGAAGTGCATCATCAGCTGGGCAATGCATTCAGAGTAGTAAGGTAACTTTCTATTTCTTAAGAAATTTTTAACCACCCAATTTTTTAATTTTTCGGTTACTTTCATGGAGTTAATAAAGGTTTGGTCCTTTATTAACTGCCTGATCTGAAGACCATCAAAAAACACTGAAGTTGAAATTAGTATCCACAGTATCATCATTACCTTCTGAAAGTTCTTGAAATGTTAATTGGAGGTACTGGGTTCGGGCTGAGGTGCTGATTTATCGGTAGAAGTCAGAATCGGTCTAATTGCAGACTGCAAGTTAAGATAGACCCACTTGGAACGATTTTTGCGGTTTATTCCGTTAATATTCACAACACTGCAATAACAGTCGTCATGGTGATAAGATGGTTTACGCCAAACCATAGGACTTTGGTACTTGAAGTAGGGTCTTTTTTTGTTCGCCCATAAACGCAACGATGAAACACAGCTTCCTCATACAACATTTGGAATCCAGGGCTTACTGTTAACTTGTAATGGCTTTTCAAAGTAGTCCAATTAGGCTTGTTTCACAAAGTTGGACACACTTACACTACATTTTTTAAACATATACTCGCCACAAATAGTACAAAAAAATTGGGATCGTTTGCACATCTTCTTCTTAATTTTAGCATGTCAATAAATTTTAGAAATTTGCTTAATTACTTATCTGATTGGAATAAAATGCGAACTAAGTAGTGCGAAATAGGGGGGTACCTGTATTTCAAAAACTATAGCTGCTGTGTGAAAAATGAGGGTAGATCTGAAATCAGCGATGTCAAATTAGTGAGAAACCGTTCAAAAACCTGATAAAACAAAAAAAAAGTTTAATTTTGTTCCCCAGTGTAATATTAGTAAGGATTGTATAAAAAGTATCCGTTGAGAAAAGAGGATTTATTTATTGAGAAGATTCATAACGTCTGGTGATGTAGCCGGAAGAAGGCTGCTGGAACTCAGTATTTCAACCATGCAACCCCATCGAGTTTGGGCTCGTTTGAATCGTTTTGACGATAATCGGAGTATTCGTTAAAATTAATCAGATGAGTCCAAACTCGATGGGGTTGCATGGTTTTATTACAGAGTTCCTGTGGCCTTCTTCCGGCTCCATCATCAGATCCTTGGCACTATTTCCTAACAGAGTAGGGTTAGTGCACTGGTAGTTGACCAATTAAGGCAGATTTTGTCACATAACTATTAATTTATGA
This sequence comes from Agriphila geniculea, assembly GCA_943789525.1. Classification (NCBI taxonomy): domain Eukaryota; kingdom Metazoa; phylum Arthropoda; class Insecta; order Lepidoptera; family Crambidae; genus Agriphila; species Agriphila geniculea. Next base: position 4,393,063 of record OX038881.1, read on the forward strand.
AAAACTAGACGAAATTTTGAACTGATTATTTTTATGTTCATTCAAAATCATATATTTATCAACATAAATTAATAAAAAATTAATTTAGTAATACCACTATTTTATTATTAATTATTGAAATGAAATTCCTACTAATGTACCAGTAGTTGACCAAAAGGATTTAATAATCGACCACTTATAATCTAGTGGTTGACCAGTTGAATAAAAACTACAGAATCATTTTAATACAATGTTTAATTAAATTAAAGAGGCCACATTTGAATATCGAATAGGTACATAAGTCTTAAATCAGTCTTATTCTTTATAAAGGCACTTATTACCTAGTTCCCTAGTTCAAAATTAGGTAAGTATATAGATAAAATTCAACAGAAAGTACCCTCAAGAGTTCAAATTATAAAACAACATAGAGTCTATCTAAAAAGTCAGTTTACATGAGTATTATATAATCCTGTATATAATCAAGTATTTTTTTTACGTATCATCTTTTAATATAAATATTTTAATCCTTAAGTATCAGTACAAATAATGTAACTAGAATTATCTGATGTGTTGCTAGGGTTAGTATTAAAATTAAAAATTGTTTAAAAAAACAAAAAACCGACTTCAAAAAACCTACCTCTAAAAAGCAAGAAATAATATTCGTAATAATAAAACACGTCTATTGAAGTCGGGTGGGGCTGGAGTACAAATCCCTTTTTTATTCTAAAAACCCCACCCGACTTCAATAGACGTGTTTTATTATTACGAATATTATTTCTTGCTTTTTAGAGGTAGGTTTTTTGAAGTCGGTTTTTTGTTTTTTTAAACAATTTTTTATTTTTTTATTTTTAGTGTAGGTACCTTTTGAATTAGGTAGTGTAGGTATATTATTCAGGTAGAAATTAAAATCGGCTCAGCCAAACGTGAGTTAATCGCGGAGAAACATACATACATGCGGGTCAAACTGAGAACCTCCTTTTTTAAGTCGGTTAAAGAACTACACTTAAGATATCCCTTTTCCAACAAAAAAATAATTATCTTATTCAGTTCATAAACAAAGAAGTTATACGACTGATCATCGAGGTAGTTCACACAAAATCATACTATTTTCGTGCTTTTTTTCAAGATTACTTGAAAAGTACTGAACTGATTTCAAAATTTTAAAAAATGGGACCAACTTGGGAGTTTACCTAACGTAATAACGTTTGAATCATTTCAATCGGTCCAGCCGTCTTGGAGTAATCGGTGTACATACAAAAAACAAAAAAAAAAAAAAAAAAAAAACTGGTCGAATTGAGTACCTCCCTCCTTTTGAAGTCGGTAAAAATTAAATTACCCATGTAAACTAACTTTATAGACAGACTACACCTAGTTATAAACTTATGAGTAGGTACTTGAATATCAGTCAACAACTAAAAGTATCTTCTTAATATTAATAGTCTTGTCATGTTTGTTTTCTTCGTAATTTAATTTTATTTAATATTGTAGAATGAGGAATCCCATATTTTCTAGCTGTTTCTCGTATTTTAGCGCCGTTATTTATTTCTTGCAACGCGAGAAGTAAGCTTGCTTCGCTGTATTTAAAAAAATATTTTTTGGTGGTATTTTGCATATTTTATCTGAAATAAAAACCACGCTGGTCAAACACTAAAGCAATCAAAAACCATTCCAAGCGATCAGTAATTGACCACTGGTCAATTACTGATTAGAGAACATTATACAAAGTGTTATGTAAGCACCCAAGGAATACTACGGGAATGCAGACGGTTTTGGTAAAAATTATGTTCTTTTTGTAAAATTTTAGTAGTTGACCAAATTGGTCAATTACTAAAAAAATGTGTATTATTTGTATCTATAATTGACCACTACAATTTTCTAAATAAACATGTAAATAATTTTCAAAATAATTTGACCAAAACAATCTACACAAATTTAAAAGTATGAAAAACATTCATTTTGCACAAAAGGTACACAAAAAACCAGGATTTAAATAGATTTTTATAACTTACCTCGAGCAGCCTTTCTTACTACGCGATCGTAAAATGGCGACTAATTCTAAACCAATCTGAGAAATGTGTCAATAAAACTTAAACTACAGTAATGGCCGCTCTAATTTCTGATTGGTTGCAAGTCCGATTAGTTTTGACACAATAATTTGTAACCAATCAAAACATAAGTCAATTTGCAAGGTTAATATTGGCGTTCAAATTTGAAATTGGTCAACTACTAATGCATGGTCAACTACCAATGCACTGACCCTACTCGTCAAGACGATTCTAACGAGCCCAATCTCGATGGGGTTATATGGTTTTATCACAGAGTTCCTGTAGCTGTAGCCTTCTTCCGGTTTCATCATCAAATCAGGGGCCGTACCGGCTAACTTACATGGCTATCGTCAATGATATTAAAAGTAACTTTTAATATCATTGGCTATCATTGGCTATCGTAATCACTTTCATTTGACAGATGGATGTGACACATTGCTACTTCTTTTGGGCATAAATAAACCAAAGAAAAGTAGCAATGTATCACATCCGCCTATCAAATGAAAGCGATTACGATAGCCATGTATGTTAGCCGGTACGGCCCCTGCTCAACGACACCATAATATTGCATTGCCTCCCAGTTCTGACCTAAGGTATGTTTAAAATTTCAAGTCTCTAGCTCATCGGGAAGCTAATAAAATCGTTTGCAAACTTTGCGGACACACACAAACAAACAAGAAAGCAAATAAAAACATGTAAAAAAGAGAGAAAGAAGAGTCATTTTGTCAACTTTTTGTTGTTGCTTGACTTAACACGCACTTGGCCGGATTTTATCGATATCTCTTATCGTTTTGAAAAGTTTGAGATTCTTTGAAAAAAATCCTACAGAAATGGTCAAAACTCATAAACATTTATCAACATTTTTTTTTATAGTAGTATTATAGGCCTTTTAGGAGCGCATCTTTTGATGCTATTTACACAATGCGTCGGATCCTCGGAGGCCATTACTTATAGACTTCACATTATAGCGACTCGGATGATGTGACGTCACAGCCATCAGCCCCCTAATTACGTAAGTCTGTTGCTAACAATTCTCTTTAAGTAAGATAGTTGTTACATTGGTTCTAAAGCCCACCGGTAACGATCAATTGCGATTGTCAATTTTTCCGCAATTGACGCCCATTGAGGGAAAAATTGATCGTTTACGCGTGCAATTGAAGCGATTGTCAATTGCTCCAACAATGGCATTGACGGAAAAATTGACAATCGCAATTGATCGTTACCGGCGGGCTTTACTCTAAAGCAGCAATGTAACTGCGCTTTCAATCGATTTCAATCGAGAATTGTTAGCAACAGACTTACGTAATTCGGGGTCGGGCCGGTCCTTGCCTCCGACATGGACGAAATATATCGTCCATGCCTCCGATCAGCGAACCGCTAGCGTATTACGAAAGTCTGTTGCTAACAATTCTCGATTGAAATCGATTGAAATCACAGTTGCATTGCTGTCACATAAATTCTAACTAAAGCAGCAATGTAACTGCGATTTCTGTCAAAGTTGATTGCAACAAAATTAGATAATCAGGGGGGTAATTATCTAACTTTGTTGCAATCAACTCTGACAGAAATCGCAGTTACATTGCTGCTTTAGTTAAGGGAACGTACCCATACTACGTGACCCATATTTTACCATTTTTGACCCCCCTCCCCCCCCTCGGTGACCACCCGTAGTATATGCCAAGACCCCCCCCTCCCCCCTGGTTTTCACGTAGTATTTCATAGATAATGGTTTCACATCATTTTCAACAGAAATCTAAAAAAAATTTGCTCATTTTTGTCTTTTCATTAGTAAGGCGCTTGCCACGTAATGCCAAGAGTGTGTATTATAATTTTACATACAATTACAAGTGAAAAAATGTATCAAGAAGAAAAAAAATTTCGCTGCGTGCCATATTTGAATACAACTTGAAAAAAAAAAGAACCAGATTTCCATTGACAATATTGACTACGTGACAAAACATAGGCCCCCTCCCCCCCTGTGACCAAGCATGGTATTTTAAAGACCCCCCTCCCTCCCCCCCCTTAACGGGTCACGTAGTATGGGTACGTTCCCTAAGAACCAGTGTAACAACTATCTTACTTAAAGCAGCAATGTAACTGCGCTTTCAATCGATTTCAATCGAGAATAGGGAACATGCATCAATTTTTTTTTGTATCAAAATCAAAAGTATAATGCGTGAGAAAATCAACAGTAATATTAAAACTTTTCTCTTGTGTTTTTTTTTCGTGATATAGTTACTTGAAGTTAGCACGCAGCAGCACCCGGCGAAAACGCTCTATACAAAAAGGTCAACATTTGTGACGTCACACATGTCACGTTTCAGTGCATTAGTATGGAGTTATCCAAGAATTTTCACATATCTCCCTAAATATTGCGTTTAAGTACATATGTGTCATACAAAATAATATTTCTTATTTGATGTTCTATCCGACTGTTAAGTGCATTATATCCGAAAACGAAAAAAAAAAAATTCGTTATTTTCCCTTGTGTGATAAAACTAAAGTAATACATTTTATTTTTTATTTTTCTGTTCCATCATGTTTTTATACGTGTCCGCAGCGATCAAGCTCAAATTTATCAAAATCGGTGACTTATGCATGTTCCCTATTGTTAGCAACAGACTTACGTAATTCGGGGTCGGGCCGTTCCTTGCCTCCGATCCGATCAGCGAACCGCTAGCGTATTACGGTCTGTTGCTAACAATTGTCGATTGAAATCGATTGAAATCACAGTTGCATTGCTGTCACATTAGTTCTAACTAAAGCAGCAATGTAACTGCGATTTCTGTCAAAGTTGATTGCAACAAAATGAGATAATCAGGGGGGTAATTCTGCCGTCCTTTAACTAAAACCCCGTTAATCCTCAGATGGTCGATTTTGAGTTTTGAATGCAAAGTAGTACAGTTTAAATTTCTCTATCTTTCTGTTTAGGATCGGTAGCTCTATCATTTATAGTTTTGGAGATATTAAAACGTTGTGTCCCGTTAAATGGCAAAATATTTTACAAATCCTAAACTAAAAAATGACTACTCTACACTTCTTAGCTTAAAAAACGTTAAAGTACCTTTATCACTAAATTAACCGAATAATTATATAACATTTACTTAGCTTAAACTACGTGATTTGATTATACTTGATTACAAACACGTTAAGTGAGTATAACGTGTTTATAGTCAAGGACCAATTTTCATTAACATACAAAAAAGCAATGTAATAAACTATTTACACTGAAAAACTAATCTTATTTCTAGTTAAACTCCCTTAACGATAGTATAGTCAAGTATTCCATACTGCAGGTGTTGCTTCAAAATACTTTGCTAGAAAATCTAATCCATGTTTCTTAACTAGAAACACGTTATTCGTTCTACCAAAACAATGACCATTGGGAAAATACTCTGAGAGACGCATCGCTTCGCAATGTCCAGTACAACTGAGGGAGTTGTTTGTAGTCATACTTTTATTTTGTCAGCCATCGGAACCATTGGACACAGAATCAGACAGCAAAAGAGCCTAAGTGATTATGGATTACCTTTTCTAGTTCGTACAGAAAACAATGCTGCAAATACAATGACACATACTTAACTACAATTATAAAAATGATTTGACCGTTTAATCAATGAAAACCTGCCCAAATTAGTCCCAGATCAAGCACATGCCTTTGAGACTATAGTCGATAGCGTGAATAATAATAAAAAAGGAATTTTTTTTTTGATGCGCTAGGTGGCACTGGGAAGACGTTTCTTGCAAAAGAAAATGACCACTAATGATACCTTTTTAAGCTCCGTGCCTCAACAAAACAAAATCCAATAATATTATATTCTTTTTTCAGTTTTATATACATCATGTATCAAAAAACCCTGGGTGCGATTGCGTGAGGTAATCGTATTCATTTGACAATTCATATCGTATTCCATCGGCTGGAATTTGTATGGGATGACATATATTATGATACAATATGAACTGTCAAATGAATACGATTGACTTTACGCAATCACCTAGCCTGTCAGATCCTGAAAAAAGTGACAGTGTTGCTGAAACTGAACAACATTCTCCATGGAACATAGATCGAATAACGAAAATAATTTTCATACTCCCATACAAAATGTATTGGTTTTAGCAACACTATCACTTGTTTCAGGATCTGACAGGGTTTTTTGATACATGATGTATTGAAACTATTATTCGTTTTCTGAGAATAAGACAGTTTTATTGAGTAATTAATTGGTTTGATTTATCTCAGTCAATGTCCTTCATATTGTCAACAGTACTTTTCTTTTATTTAATGTGTTTTACGGCACTGTTTTATAATTTCTATTCTACACTTATTAATTATATATAATATGTTATGAATGCACCATGAGCCACAGAGCACATACAGAGGCCGTGGACAGAACCTTAAAAGATCTTAGAACTCTTCTGCTCTCATCAGTGGAATTACCTTTGCATTTGCTGGAGATTTCCGACAGTCTCTACTCGTCATTAACAGAGGTACGCGCGCAGATATCATCAAAGCATTCTTGAAATCTTTTCGATTGAAAATTGAAAATTACCGATGAATATGAGAGCGCATCTTCATGGAATTCCAGATAGTAATTTCGCACAACAACTGCTAGAACTTGAAGAAGGAATTTTTCCTACTCTAAAAAGTAGAAATTGTGAATTCTGGATGAGTCTCTAATAAAGACAAATAGAACCTACATGATTTAGAAATTTTAATAGATGCAGTATGCCCTGACATAGAGAATTTGCATCAAAAGGACTTTCATTGGTTGTGTTCTTGGGTATTAGTGTCACCTAGCTAGGAATGATACTAAATAAATAATCAAAAACATTGATTATTCCGTTGACCATTATTAGCGGGCCAACAACTGGTCAACTAGTTCATAACCAAGGATGCCGATAATCCCAACTGATCTGCCAATCCCATTTAAACAGCTTAAAGGAGTAGGTACATACCTGTGTGAGGAGAATTTTCAATGAAGAGGTGGGTCTTTTTTATGTCGTTTCCAAAAAACAGTTGATCTTATCCAAATAAGCAAAAAAAATTTTTAACAGCGTAAGTCTATCATGGGCAGTTTTTGAGATAGGTATTTAAGTTAAAAAAATTATATGTAAGTAGGTTTTTTTGGGCGGTGTCGCTTCCAAAAAACTGTTCCATCGCAAAGATCTTATCCCAATAAGCAAACTATTACTGAACAATTAAGTCTATTAGGGGCAATTTTTGAGATATTTAGGTTAAAAAAATAACCTCTGGGTTATTTTAATTTTTTTGCGATGTTGCTTCAAAAAACTTGTTTTATCTTAACTTTTCAATCAAATTTTATGTTTTCCTTATATTGCTTTCCCTTTAATTTCCTACTTTTTTGTAAGAAATGCTTGGCTATAAGGACGCTAATCAAAATCGAAGGAAGAGTTGCCTTCTTTTAGCTTAGTAAACGAGTGTATTTCTTAACAAATGTTTTTTGTTTTATCGGTAATACTTAGCTTAAAAGAGTTTAAGAAGCTTTAGCCTCTTTTAACTAAGGTAAATAATATGTGAATACGAACAAAATTTTCTGCTATAATACAGTTAAATGACTTAGTGAGTTTATAGTTAAGCATTTCAGAGTAAATTTATAAAACATTACTGACATCACAAATTTAATGAAAATACTTAACTAAAATGTCGCTAAGTGTAGGTTAGAGACCTTTTAGTACAGTATTCTTAGTCAAAAAATTACATTTTGTCTTCGCTAAACAATAAAAAGACGTTTTTTTAATAATTTACAGTAGATACCCGTGCAGTATAAATCATAAATGATGCATGGAAATACATGTTACCATTTTGCCTAACAGTCACTTATCTATCTATAATAGTTTCCAAGAAACAAAGATTCCCGCGTTTTTTGCGTTCTTTTCCGAAATTACTTTTTGGGTTTAGCGTGGTTTTAGTTAAAGGACGGCAGAATTATCTAACTTTGTTGCAATCAACTCTGACAGAAATCGCAGTTACATTGCTGCTTTAGTTAAGAACCAGTGTAACAACTATCTTACTTAACTGCGCTTTCAATCGATTTCAATCGAGAATTGTTAGCAACAGAATTACGTAATCAACTTTCGTCAATTTTTGTCGTGGAACAAAAATTTTTTCACTGTATGTTATGGAATTCTTAGCCCGAAAATCTGCATTCTCAACTAAAATCGATTGGGCACATCCACTGACCTGATTTTTGGGTTTTTGGCGCCATTTAGTCGAGTTCGGTTCGGTGACTATTTTGATCATTTGCAAATTGATTCATATTGGATATTGTGTCTTAAAATTGGTGCAGTTTTGTGGTAGGTACAAGTGTGTCTACGCAACTGAACAATAATGTGGGATAATTGATATAGGCGCGATCTTGGTTGTGTGACGCCGAGACTTTTACTGTAGTGGTGGCTACCTCGGCAAAACTTACCGAGTAAACTGTCTTGATATACTTACGGCCGGTTTCAATAACCTATCTATCCCTTACTGTCTGTTAAAATTTCTACCCCTGGTAGCTATCCGTCAAATTTTGTGTTTCAATAATCAAAGATAGATAGAATTTACTATCCAAAATTTTGATCTATCTTTGGGAGGGTCTATCTGTAACCACAGATAAGCAACTCCATAGAAAAACCAAATTTGACGTTTCAATAATGCTTTGTCAGCTTACTAACGATAGCCTACCTATCTATCGTTTTGGATTCCGCCTATCTCTCAAGTTTTGGGGATAATACGTTATCTACCGTCCGTTTTGTATTAGTTTTTAGAAAATTGATAAATTAAATTACAGTGTTGTTGAAATAAATGAGGCTGGTTATGTGATTCAGATTTGGACTCCGATTATAATTTGTAGGGGGGGGGGGGATATGTATTTTAGCATAAAGTTAGGTGGGGCGCATAGGGTAAAAAGTTGGGAGCCCGCCTGCCCTAGACGATGAAGCATTTATAAATTGTCAATCATTTACATTCCATTACACCAGCACTACCATTTGGGAGCGTGGCCTACTTTTGATTTTATCAATTCTGTGGTGCTTGTCAAGCAACGTTCGTGAATCTACGTTGTTTCTTACTGCATCATTGTCGTTACGTAAATTTTCAAAAATCTAATGCATCGCAATAAATTAATTCAAAATATGCAATTAAATACAATTTATTATTGTACTCTAATGTAAATGATGGCATATTTTTGATTTATTCCTTGTGATGCATTGGATTTTTAAAGATTTTCGAGTAACGACAATGACGCAGGAAGTAAGAAACAACGTAGATTCACCTCCTAGACATCAAAATGTGACGTGCCGATGCAATGTAAATGATTGACATGCAGTTTTGATCGTTTGGGTTTAGGGGATGCATTAATGTTCAATTTGATTAAAAATACCGGCACATAACTTGGCAAGACAAAGATGAGACAAAAGATGCACCGAGTTTAATATTTGTAGCTGCTGCGCTTCTTTTGTCTCATCTTTGTCTTGCCAAGTTATGTGCCGGCACCTATACTCTCCATGGTTAAAATTTACTCTATTTTATCTATTTCGAGACCGATGACTCAGCGATTAGTCTGTTGGAATGCACACAGTACATGCGTCAGCCAGCCGTCATGTCAGCTGTCATCAAGACAAAGCGTTTCGTTTACCACACTTATATTTTATTTATTGAAAGATTTACAATAAAATATTGAAATTATTTGAAAAAAATACGATGTTAAACAAGAGAACAACAAAATTATTAATAATTACTTATTTTCCGCCATTTTATCAATCTAATAACAATGGAAATAAATGCTAAGAAAATAAAATATTTCTATGAAATGCCGGAACGGAACATTTCGGAGGGACTCGCTGATGATTGGTCCATAGAGCCGCTACTAGAGGTTATGACTTTAAACTATCCCTAATCTGAGATAGACTCGACTGCATTTTTTTATTGAAACGCCGGTAACAGATAGATAGATGTTTACTGATGATCTCAGATAGCTATCTCCGATCGTCTGTAGATAGAATATTGAAACGCTCCAAGCAGCATTGGAATGCAGTGCACCCGCATTCTAATGTAAACTGAAACAATTTACCACTGAACAATTCAGCACTTGACTCTGGCAAAAATTACTTCCAAGAGGAATGATTGCCAAAACAAAAATAAGAAGAAGAAGACCTGATTTTTTTTATTTCATTTACTGGACTAGGTACACTGACGTCCATAATACAAAGTACACTGGACAGGCTAATGTCATGAAATGACAGCAATTTTTTGTGCCGATTTGAAAATCGCCATATTGGCGTAGAGAGCAGTAGATTCTAGACTATGGCAGTAGTGAGTGTACTAGGAACTAGTTCCAATTTACTCATGTGTTCGAGAGCCGAACGCAACTATGTCAAAAATCGAAAAAACCACGTAAATTTCGGGTTTTGGTGATTATAACCCTGAAGGACTAGTTTTTGATAGTACCTTATTAAAGCGTTTTTAAAGTAGACTAAATTTGTTACAATATGAGACTACAATTGTCTCTGTAGACCCAATAGTTTCAGAGATAAAGCTTTTCAAAATTTATAATGTTTTCGAACTTCGCAATTTTTTGCAATATTATAAACGACTTAGAAATCTTCATTAAAATCAGAGCTTTTGCTCTTCATCCATGCCTTTAGTGGTTGTGACTCTACATTCTGCTTCTTTGGCTTAGGGAAGAAGCAAAATGATGTCCATTGTCCTAAATAAACGTAACCGTTCACTTTTTAACAGACTTCAAAAATTTGAAAAGGAGGAGGTTATCAATTCGTCGCGTATATTTTTTTTATGTATGTACACCGATTACTCGAAGACGGCTGAACCGATTGAAATAATTCAAACGCTATAACATCAGGATTCTTCCCAAGTTGGTTCCATTTTTGAAATTTTGAAATCGGTTCCTTAGTTTTCAAGTAATCTTGAAAATACTGTCGTTTTCGATAGCATTTTATACGAATTCAGACAGATGTTCAACCATTACTTTTTAGTTTATCAACCGATTTAGATGATTCTTTTTTGTTTGAACCTTAGGGATTATACCATATTAATTTCATTGGTAATGGACTTTGGATTTTCAAGATACACAAGGGAACTCCTCAAAATCAAATAGGAACTGTACAGCGATTGAAATATTGGTAGGTTTATGACAAATCTATCGTCAAGGACGTTCTAGACTAAAGTTGAACTGCGAAGGCCCAACGAAATTAAGTTACGAGTTCCTAGTTTTATACCATTGAAATTGTGAAACATTAAAACACTTTATTTTATAAAATCATCGATTACATACGTACCACAAAAAAGTTTAAAATAAAAAGCTTTTAAAAAAAGCAAGACCTCCTTCAAAAATCTTAAAAAGCAGCTCTATAAAAAGCAAGAAATAATGTTCAAATCGGTTAATTAAAACACGTCTATTGAATAAGTCGGGTGGGGCTTTTAGAATATAAACAATACAATAAGTAAAAAAATTAATTCCAGCTCCACCCGACTTCAATAGATGTATTTTAATTAATCGATTTGAACATTATTTCTTGCTTTTTATAGAGCTGCTTTTTAAGATTTTTGAAGGAGGTCTTGCTTCTTTTAAAAAGCTTTTTTGTAGGGCGACTTTTTGTAGCTGCGATAATCGCGGCGCTAATCGCGGCGATAATCGCCCGCGAAATGATACGACAAAGGTTTTCCTTAGCCAGCGACAAAAAAGCGCCGCGATTAACGCCGCGTTTATCGCAGCTACAAAAAGTAGCTCGTGGGCGTTTACTTAATGAACTCCGTATGTTCTATTCTCACACGGCACGACAAAAAATCGCTCAGCGATTAATCGCCCGTCAGCGGGGACGCTAATCCAGACATCGAAAAGGAAGCTGCGATTTTTCTCGTCAGCAAGTCTACACCTGACGAGAAAGCAGCAGCAGGAGAGCGAGTCATACGACGATACGGATATATATACCAGATACGGACGAACCTCAACCGGGACCTTCCAAAATGGCTAAATTAACTTAATTTACTAACTAATAATATTGCAAAAAAATTCGAGGTTTGAAAAAATGATAAATTTTGAAAGGCTTCTCGGAAATTACAAGGTTTAAGTACAGAGACAATTTTAGTCTTATATTGTAGCAAATTTAGTCTACTTTAAAAACGCCTTGAGAAGGTACTATCAAAAACTAGTCCTTTATGGTTATAATCACCAAAAAGCCAAAATTTACGCGGTTCTTTTGATTTTTGACTTAGTTGCGTTCCTCGCTCGAGGTCACAAACTTGGATTATTCATCGGGTTAACATCATAAACAAGTCTGCAAAAAATCAGAACTACCGGATTTAATGCAAGGTCCGATGTATAATTTTACTGGGTTAGAGGTTATATGTTTATCCTGTTGTTTTCCCTCTTTTCCCTTAACCAAAATATTTACATGAGTAGCGGCATACATGTATTATTGTATTATATATTTGTACTCCAAAAAAGAGCTGTTCGCGCTATATACCTACAATCTTCGGCGAAGAGATAGCTTGAGAGAATTGTTTAAAGAAATAAATATCTTAACTTTGGCAGGCCAATACATATTTGAAAATTTAGTTTATGTAAGGAAACACTATGATTCATTTGCTAAAAACAGAAATATTCACCAGTTCTTAATTAAAGAAATAAAGATAAACTTGCCGTTCCAAGATTTAGGCTTGCAAAAACTAGAGGTTCATTTATGGGGAAAAGCATAGCCTTTATTAATAAAGTTCCGCAACAAGTGATTGATCTACCTTTGCATGAATTTAAAAACCATGTTAAAAAAACGCTCATGAGTAAAGGTTATTATAACGTAGATGATTATCTTAAAGATCAAAATTCGTGGAAATGATGTATCACATAACTTGCTACTATAAGTACTTTGTTGAATTAATATAATGTAATAAGTCTATGTTGTTGCCAATAATCCTGTCACCCTGTTGTAATTATTTGGTAACGATATATTCAAGTTTGTAAATATCGTTACTTATGGCTGTTACAGCTGATAAGTTTCTTGCGCCCGTTCTTCTTGTCAGCGTCAGCTAAAAAAGTCTGGAACGGGTGGTAGGAAAATATAGACGATTCAAAAGTACTTAATTATTAAGTTTATTTGAATAAAGCTTATTTGACTTTGACTTTGACTTTGACATGAACAAGTTATCTAGACGTATTGCTATAACACTTAACCGATTAAAAACACTGCATAAATTTTGCAGTTGCTTCATCTGTTTAGTAAAAAATATAGAGGCGCGTGCAAGAGAGAGAACGTTATTTAATTTTGGTAGAAGACCAAGCGAGAAAGTAGGTACATTTTATTTTGATTTAAGATACATCCAGAAATATTATGAGATGCATTCATTCATTCAATCTGTTTCGATTCGATACTAAGTGGTACTTCTTTTTCGATACCGAGTAAGTATCGCAAGATTGAATCGATACCAAAAGTACTTGGTATCGTAACAAAAGTATCGATTACTTACTCGGAAACGCCGCTAACGTGCGTCTATAGAACTAAGTTTGACGTAATAAAACCATTTTCATTTTACGTCAAACCGTGATACAGTGAAGTGTTGGTTTATTTTGAATCGTTGAAATTACCTATCGAGATTCTAGTGTTCTTTGAAGCATAGTAAAGATCCCAAAGATGAGGATGTGTGTTTATTGTAAGCGGCGCTACAAAAAAGACAGTGCAACATCATTCCACAGGTAGGCTTTGTTTTTATTCGAAATTGGTATTATATTTATACCTATTTAATCTTTAAAATGTAATCATCATTCCTTTTACTAGGTATTATCATATTTTCTACTTGTTGACATGAATAATTAAAGAATTGATTAAGAATAAGGTCAAAATAAAGACTTGTTTTATTTAGAATTTGACATTAGTGATGGAATATCGTCATATCGATAGTTTCATTTATCGATTGTTAAATTTTATTGTCACGTGTTTTCTTCGCGATATTAGTTTATTTTTGGCTTTGTAGTCGACTTATTTCTTCGTATACTTACAGTAGTGGTAGTAAGGAACTAAAATAAGTACCTATAGATGTAATATAATTTTCTTTTTTAGATTTCCAACTAACTTAACAGAGCAAAAAGATTGGCTACAGAATATGACAGCTTCCAACTGGACTCCCAAAAAATATGACTGTCTTTGTTCATTACATTTTGATACTGAATGTTTTGTAAAACATTTCAACAGAATTAAATTAAAACCGGGTAGTACTCCGACAATATTTGAAGGTTAGTTGGATTAACACAGAATCTGTTAGTGTTGTGTAGATAAATGGATATAATATTAATAATTTTCGAATATCTACTTTTCAGAAACGTCTACCACTCCGTGGTCGCCTTGTCCATCAACATCATCATCTATAAGTATGGGTACTTGTTCTGTCAAAAGGATTTTTTCTTGTGATGCAAGTGTTACAAAATGTACATATGAGTCGAAGAGCGATCAAGAACAGGCAATAGATCATGTTCATGAAGCCTCTTCATCTACAAAGAAGTATTCTTGTGATGCAAGTATTACAGTATTCAAACATGAGTCGAAGAGCGATGAAGAACAGGTAACAGATCATGTTTATGAAGCCTCTTCATCTATAAAGAAGTTTTCTTGTGATGCAAGTATTACAGAATTCAAACATGAGTCGAAGAGCGATCAAGAACAGGTAACAGATCATGTTTATGAAGACTCTTCATCTACAAAGAAGTTTTCTTGTGATGCAAGTATTACAGTATTCAAACATGAGTCGAAGAGCGATCAAGAACAGGTAACAGATCATGTTTATGAAGACTCTTCATCTACAAAGAAGTTTTCTTGTGATGCAAGTATTACAGTATTCAAACATGAGTCGAAGAGCGATCAAGAACAGGTAACAAATCATGTTTATGAAGCTTGTTCACCTCCAAAGAGATCAAGAATTGAAATTATTGGAATGTTACATGACCACCGTTATGACTATACATCAAGAGCAACAAGAAAAGTTGCTGAGCGAGCAAAAAGATCCTTAAAATTATCAAAAGCAAAAGTAAAAGTTTTAAGTCAACATGTTAAAAGGTTGAAAAGAAAAGTAGCCAAACTCAAAAATGTTATAAATGATTTAATTCAAAAATAAAGTGTCTGAAGAATACATTCAAATGTTAACTTTCAAATAAAATTAGTAATAAAGGGAACAAAAGTTCGTTACAACAAGGGAACAAAAAAAGGAGTTCTTTTAAACGCGAGGTCTACAGCTCACATAGCCACTAGTTTTTTGTATACATATTCCATAGAATAAGAATACATTTTTGTCAAGTTTGAATGGAAGTTTTTAGTTGTATAAAGAACTATTGATATAAGCACATCACTAGATTTAGTATTATGTACGCACACTACGTCTTACAGCGCCAAAATGGTGATAATCAAATAATCAAAATAGGTGTAGCGGCATCTACCTACGTCGCCGCACATACCAACACACGATTGCAACAAGATTCATACCCGTGTTACTAGATGGCGCTAGTGTCGAATAAACACAAAGATTAGTAAGGAATAGCACCTCGTAGTATGGATAATATATGGAGAAACCTACATCTCGCTGACGAAGTTTACTCAGCGTCGCAGCATATACAACTGCCAACCATTATCGGTTGAACCGCGGTCCCCGGGTAAATACCACCCAGCCCGGAGGAAGATCTTCCACTTTGGCCCTCCTACTAGTGGGTTTGGTACCTTTCTCCATACTACCAAACCTACAATTCCTACAAAAGGCACAAAAACAGTTTCTCAGCAGCCAGTCTAGTGTGAAATATATGGAGGTCTGTGGGCTCTATACGACTAGCCTACTATGTTACATTTATGTATGGTGATCGTCCGGCCCAGGGGCCGTACCGGCGAGCCTCAATCAGGCCAAAATGTCAAACCCCTTCATGATGTCACACGAACATCGATAATATCTTCCAAATTCGCCAAATAGTACAATACGAAATTGCTTACTTCGATTTATAGTAAGCAATTTCGTATTGTAATAAAGTCCCTTAGTAATAGAAAAATGTTTCAGAATTTTCGGTTGCATTAATTTAAACATTCGTATCCTAAAAGGTAAAACTGGTTATCTGCAAAAAACCAACTTTACAGTATCGCAATTTGAAAGTTTGAGGTTAGATTTAGGCATAAAGATACAGCTTGGCCATAAAGAGTTAAAATAAAATGGAACTAACATTTTCAGTACAAAATATTGTCAGTGTTGTCAAATTATTCGTGATTTTGACGTGTTTACATACAAAGTGGCGCCCTCAATTTTTGTCAACTCTTTATGGCCAAGCTGTAGTCTCTTCGACTTCACAAATGTACGAAAGTAACAGCAGAATGGAGATTATACCTTTGCCGCTTACTGCCAAAACCACAACACGTATTAAAAAAAAGGTTTTGACATTTTGTATTGAAACTTTTTTTTAATACCATGTTGTGGTTCCGGCAGGTGGTGGCAAAAGTATAATTTCCATTCTGCTGTTATTTTCGTACATTTATGAAGTCGAAGAGACTTTAAATTTTTTCACGCTACCGAAAATTCGGAAACTTTTTTCTATTGCTAAGGGATCTTATTCTTACCTACAAAATAATATTAAGCCAATTTGGTTTTTTTCGGACATTCCCATTACGCGTATGCAATCGTAAACGTGATTGTAAAGGACTATTCTGTTCCTTCGCCTTCCATACTAGGAGTATTTATTTATAAAATTAAGTCAAAAATTAGCTAGAGATGTTGAAAGTGATAAAAAATATATTCTTATGTATCGATATTTTTAAAAGTATCAATAACCAATTTGATCGGTTATAATATGGGTAATATTTAAATAGAAAATTGTCGTTTTATTGGTATTTTAGCTCAATAATGACACTATTTAAATACAATCATAGAGACTATTTCATAACTGAAACATGGATATTTATTATTAGTAAAAATATAAGGTACCTTGTAATTAGTGTCAAATAATTTCAGGGCTAAACATATAAGTCATATGGATCACATATAAAAAATATTTCGAAAATCTACACGCTAAAACTAGCGTGTAGATTTTCGAAATATTTTTTATTTTTATTTATTTTTTTTTTGTTTAAAAAATTGAATTCTAAACAGAATTCAATTTTTTAAACAAAAAAAAAAGCCCTTATTTTTATAAAATAAGCTCACCCTGTACATGTGCACTCACACCATCTTAGGACTACGCACGCATAGCATTCATTTCACACAATTACACAACTATCGTTGCTGTGTGAATGAACTTAAAGACACTCACCCACAGGCGCGTTTTTATCGGCCGATGCGATGATATCGGTCGGATGCGTCCTGCTGCCCCTGCACAGCACGTCCTGCACGAACACCGCGATACGATATGATGACACTGAACTGACACTGAACGACACTGAATGACACTGAACTTTCAAAATGCCATTTTATCTGACAATTAATGCACAATCTGTCAGTCAATGCACACAATAAAACTCACTTGGATTCCATGAACCTCAGTATCACGAAACAACCTACGGCTTCTGGTAGGCTGTAGATGGCGTTATGATTATTATTTAAAAGGGGGACGCCAGTGAAGCCGGACGGGTGATCAGTCACCTTGATCGGAACCATTTCTCCAAATCCCCTGAAAGTTGAGAGCGAGGGGTGACGTCATGATAGTACAACACCATGTTTAAATAATCCGCGTTATTATAGCGATAGTTCTGCATTTTGTGGCTTACGGCCTTACGCACACACGCACGACAATGCATGCACCCGACTGAACGAAAGAATTTCCTTAGCATCCTAGGTAGTCTGTGAATTTCCGCAACTGACGGACAAGCGCGGCGCGTGCACTGAACTGCACACTACGACATACTAGAGATGTGACATGACATGACGTACACATTACACAATTGATTAATTGATTCAACGACGATTAAATTAATTTATTTTATTTTTATCTTAAAGGGATGCCTCCCTTTGAGAAACTA
Source organism: Agriphila geniculea (assembly GCA_943789525.1). NCBI lineage: Eukaryota > Metazoa > Arthropoda > Insecta > Lepidoptera > Crambidae > Agriphila > Agriphila geniculea. The sequence continues at coordinate 4,411,080 of OX038881.1, forward strand.
ACATGCAAATAGAGTCACCTAATACTTACTAGGTATTCAGAATCACTGTCATCTTCTCTTTTTTTTTTATCAAATCAGCTAAATATCGATAATATTCATCGATACCTTATTGATTTTTTTTCTCAAGTGACACACCACTGCCCACTGCCCACACCACACCACAGACAAGACAACTAGAAGAATTATGTCAAAATCTAAAATAGATTCTGATGGTTTTCAAATCGTAAAATCAAAACATTCTTCAAGAAATATACATTCTAAGGTACCAAATAAGGAAGTGTTATACAAAAAACAAGAATCTGAAGTGAACGTTGAACAAACAAGTCGGTAAGTGAGTCTTTCGATTAAATTAAATAATGTAACGTTTTGAGGTTATGTGCTTATAGAGACTTTGTTATTTTCAGGCGTATAACTTCAGCTTTTGAAGATTTACAAGATTCCGAATATCTAAGAAACGTGATTAAATTAGTAAGTACTTCAATCACTGGTAGACAAATCAAGGAAATAGTGTGTTTTGGTCTTGGCCAAATATCAGAGTGTAACATTTCTAGGTACCAGTTAGCCTTTTTACTGTCTTTAAAATATCATTTCAGACCTCAAAAAGTTTACGTGCATGACCCAATATTTTTTAAAGGTGAATGTAAAATATTAAAACAATTTGGTTTTGAAGTTATAGAGCAGAATAATGAGGGAAATTATGTAATTACCGACAGTGGAATTACTTTAATGTATTTGCCACATTGTCCTAAGCAGTTAACCAATAACTTTATTTGGAGTAATTGGTCTACAAATCTTCAAAATTGTATAATTATTGGTAACAGTTTCAATTCATTGATCGAGAATAATCCAAGCAGGCTTCTACTTGACACTGTTCCGTATACCTATAAACTACATCCATACACTTGTGAGACTGTCTTAGAAAACAATTTCAAACACACAGATATATTTAATGATACTTCAATACACTCATTTCCAAAGGAAAACTTAGAAAAAGTTTCCATAGATTTTTGGAGTAAAGGTGATAAGCCGTCATACGACAATACGGAGGAGTTCATTACGTCTCTTATGGTGGAAAAGCTTTCAATTTAATTTGTTTGAAGGTCTGAATCATGGCTTCTATCACATCCAAACCAGCCCTTGTTACACTGAGGCAGCTATTGTCCGAACTGCGTCAACATAGTTCCAATAAGAAGCTGGCAGAAAATCAAATGGTTCAATACATCCTTAGTCAGTACAGAAAATACCAGAGCACGGATCAACAGCTATGTAAAGCGGCTGAAGAGATGCATTACAGGGCCAAGACGTACTTTACTTACCTCCATAATACTAGGAAATATAAAGAAATCAATGCGGACTTTAAAGGCATGGGGGAGAGATCAGTAATGGAAACAGCAAAAATGGTTGGATTCAAATTACCACATGACCCTAAACCTTAGAATGTTTAATTTCGGTAGAATTTGTTTTGTTTTGTGATAAAAATTACATGTAGTAAATGTAAATATCTTTAATAATGTATAATGCAGAACATTGTTTCTCAAACCAAAGCTTATGACCCCTAAGAGGTTAGCAATCTAATAATTGCGATATAAATATTTCACTATTTAAGTATTTTTAAAAATCAAGCCACAACATTTATGGATTTATTTAGGGGTTTATAGCAAAAAGTTTGAGAAACATTTAGAATGATGAAATAAAAATCCAAATATAATAAATTGTTTTTTTTTAGTAACAACAGGGTTGTAAAAGACCCAGTACAACTGAGTATAATAATGTCTTGATACAATTTTTTTTATAAAAATTTCATAATGGATTCTTTTATAACAATTTGATATATATTTTTAGTTTCTCAACATATTATTGATTGTATTCCTTCTCGAGGAGTTTTGCTATCGTTTGCAACTGCATATTACTTGTTCCTTCGTAAATTGTACCAATCTTGGCGTCTCTGAAGAACTTCTCTTGAGGGAAGTCACGGGTGAAACCAACTCCACCCATAAAGTCGATGCACTTTGAAGTTAGAGTCTGAGCGATTTCTGAAAAGAAAACCATATTACCCTGAGTACAATGTTTAATAGGCAGAAGGTAGAATTAGAAAACGTTACACTGATTGTTGTTTTCAGTATGGAGGTAGTTTTAATTAAAAAGTTTCTTTATCAGACTAAGAAGTAGACTTTAAGCACAGATAATCATTTAGCGAACCTTATCCTTTTTGCATACACTTTCTCAGGGGTGCAGAGAAAGACAGAGGGTACCTTTCATCCAGAAAAAAGTACTGTTCTCGAGGGATAGCAAAAAACTTTCCACGCAGACGAAGTCGTGGGCAGTCGCTAGTTAATTATAATAACATCCTCCTGCAGTGCAGTAAAAAATGGTCTGTCAAAATAAAAAGGAACAGGTACATAAAGGAGTTTCGTTACCTGAGGCGAAGTACTTGGCCATGGCAGCCTCCTTGACGAACTCTACGCCGTGCTCCTTGAGGCGCGCCGCGTTGTAGGTCAGCAGGCGCGCCGCCTCCAGCTGCGTCTGCAGGTGCGCGATCTGGTAGCTGATGCCCTGAGGACGAGTACGTGTATTGTATACAAAGTTATTTTTAGTTAATACAAAACCTCTCGTGGGGTTGATCAGACCATCAAACTGAACAACTTTCATTGGGTTATACTATACCCAAAGCTCCATGACTCTATTGTTCTTCATTTCCCACCGGAACCATGAAGGATGGGACCAACCTAGAAATCACGAAAAAGAACAGCTGTTCCATACAAAAGTACCTACAATACTACTCCATCGGAATGTATGAAACATCTTTTTTTTTTTCGCGATTTCACGGTTGGTCCCACTATGAAAGTTGTTCAGTTTGATGGACCTGATCAATCCCACGAGAGGTTTTGTATAAACTAAAAATAACCTTATATATGCAAGTGTGCCACAGTAGTCTGTAAACCAGGGATTCCCAAAGTGGTCGATTTCAATCCTCTAAGGTCGAAATCTGTTTCCCAGACCCCCTAGTACGGACCACCGAAACATGATATTATATCGCGTGATAATGGCGTTTTATCGACACTTAATTGTTAAAATCAAAAATTTGAAAAAACAAAAACTATTGTCTTTTAACAGTTAAACGTGATAAGATAAATCACTATTACCCCAGTCATCTTAAACATTCTAGGTCGCAAAAAATTGCAAGGTCCTGCATTTTTGGGATGTTGTTAAGATAGATACCAATAGTGTAAATCCAAATTTGCAACCCTGAAAGACCTGTGCTAACTTCGTAGTGCTCGAAAAACCTCGACGTTTTTCAGTTTTTGGCTCACAACTTCTAAAAAATGCATTTTACGGCAAAGTCGTCTATGACATCTTTAAAGAAGATAAAATTACCAACAAATTGAGTGCAATTTTAGCTCTGAGTGTCATATACATCTCGAGATACATACATCAAAAACGTGCCATTTTTGACTAAATTTGTAGTAAAGCTAGTCTTTCGAACAAAACAACGTCTAAAATACTCTTTCTACGAGGAAAGACGTAAGAAACAAAGTTGTAGAACAGCTATTTAGCTTCAATTTAGGATAAAGAAAACCTTTTTAGGACCAATAATTGTTCTCTTGTTATCAGATAAAAAAAATTTGGAAATCAGATTTTTCAAAAAAATGAATCCTGACGAGCTGTAGGACTCTTTTAAAGGATAAAAAAAGATGACAATCGGCGGAAAACTGTTTAACATGCAAAATAAAATTAAATACAATTAATGTTAACGTGTAATCACTTCACATTATAAAAAAAAGTTCTCCGCCGCATCTGTCTGTTTGTTCGCGATAAACTCAAAAACTACTGCACGGATTTTCATGCGGTTTTCATTAATAGATAAAGTGATTTATGAAGAAGGTTTAAGTATAACATTTATTTAGGTTTTATGTAAATTAGTTGAAATTAAACATTAGCCGAGCGATAACCCTCCTATAATTAACAGACTTTTGGCGCGAATGGAGGTGCCGACTGGAAGGTATTTGTTTTCTTTTTAGGGGTTATGGAAGGTGTAATTGGTAAAACAAGAGAAGAAATCAAAGCGTAGCCTGAGTAGGCTGCCAAATCTCAATAATGAAGTCACAGTGGCGAAATGATGGAGGAACCTCGAAATTTTTCGCCATCTTTCAGTTTTTGGCTTACAACTTCTAAAAAATGCATTCTACGGCAAAGTTTAAAATGACATTTTTTAAGAAAATAAAATTACCAACGATTTGAGTGTAATTTTAGCTCTGTATGTCATATATACCTATCTAGAGATACAACGCCTCAATTGGGTATTTTTTTCAAAAAAGTTTGATATTTATAGTGTGCTAGTGTTTTGATCAAAATACTGACTAAAATATTCATTCTACGAATAAGAATAAGAATGTTTATTTGCATAATACCATGTACAGACAGAGTTAGAGGGTATTGTCAATGTGGATCAATAGTATTATACCTTATGAATGTAGGCATGCAAATATTTTTAGTGCTAGTATTTATTACAAATTATCAAGAGCGCAAAATAACAATAAAAAATTAATTGATGTCAAATAAGTGATAAATAGTACGTACAAAATTAATAAAAACAATAATATGAATGTCATAGTTCTTTGGATTCTAGATACTCCTTGATTGAATAAAAGTTCTTATCAAGGAGCCAACGCAGTAAGTTATTCTTAAATTTATTTTTGTCTATTGGTAAATCTCTTATGTGTGAAGGTAGCTTATTATACAATTTTATTGCCATACAGTATGCATTTTCCCTGAAAAATGCCAGATTACTTTTTGGTATAACTATTTTGTTTTTTCTAGAATCCCGAGCATTTGTCTTAACTTGGCTGACCTTAGTGAAGTAGTCAGGGTGATTTTTTACAAATAAGCACATCTCCGCTATATATATACATGGTAGATTTGGGATTTTATGTTTTTGATATAGTGGTTTACATGACTCCCTGCTACTAATTCCACATAACGCCCTACGAGGAAAAACATAAAAAAAAAAGTTGTAGAACAGTTATTTAACTTTAATTCAAGACTAAGAAAAATGCTCTAGTACTAATAATAGTTCTCTTGTATCAGGTAAAAAAAAAAATAGAAAATTGGAAATTTCAAAAAAAGAAGCCTGATGAATTGTAGGACTCTTTTAAATGGTAAGAAAGACACCAATCAGCGTTAAATTGTTTATCCTATAAAATATAGTCGAACACAATTAATATGAATGTGTTATTTTTTAATAATGTCACAGTGGCGAAGTGATGGAGGGACCTCAGCTGACACCTGCGACAGAAACACGCAACACGTCAATTACCTACCATTTATTAATCAATTACAACAAAAAGGTGTATAAATCGATAATAAATTAACAATTTATAGATAACTGTGCAATATTGATAACAATTTACATTCAAAGCTCAATTGCTTGAAAAATCTGATTTTCTAATATTTTTCTTTTACTTGATGACAAGAAAATAATTGGTTCTTAAGCGTTTTTATTACTCTTAAAGTAAAGCTAAATAACTGTTCTACAACTTTATTTCTTGTCTTTCCTCGTAGAATGAGTATTTTAGACGATGTTTTGTTCGAAAGACTAGTTTTATTACAAGTTTATAACTTTTTGTCAAAAATGGCCCGTTTTTGAAGTGTGTATCTCAAGATATATATGACACTTAGAGCTGAATTTACACTCAAATTGTTGGTAATTTTATCTTCTTTAAAAGTGTCATAGACGTCTTTGCCGTAGAATGCATTTTTTAGAAGTTGTTGGCCAAAAACTGAAAAAAGTTGAGTTTTTTCGAGCACTACGAAGCTAGCACAGGTCTTTCAGGGTTGCAAATTTGTATTTGAACTATTCGTATGTATCCTAACAACATCCCAAAAACACACAACTTTGCAAATTTTTGCGACCTAACGCGATTTTTGTGTCTACGATGACTGGCGTATATATCATATCGCGTTTCGGTGGTCATGCTAGGGGGGGCTGGGATCGACATAAATAATAATTAATTACACTTGATATTTGATAGGATTTTTAAAGTAATTTGGCTTAATTTGGTCTTAGGTATCGGTTCATTTTGGAAAAGGGTTGTTTTGCCCAAAATAATTTAGGAATCCCTGTTGTAAACGCAGGACAAAATGTTGCTAGTGCATTTGCTATTAGTTAACACTTGTAAGCTACTGTGTGACAGGCTACTCTTAGAAGTGGAATCACGGCCTTAAAGCAGTTCAAAGGCAGTTGTAGCACAGAAGAGTAGGTAGGTACTAGTTGCTGTAAAGATACTTCTATGCCTATGTCAGAGGTGGCTAATTTTAGGGTCTGACTAACGGTAAGGTAGTCAATCACTGAAGCCTAAACTTCAAAATAAGGTTGTAGGTACGCGTTGCCGACCCTAAGGACTTAAATATAGAAAGCGGATTGGGTGCTGTGAAGTAAAATGTATGAAACTGTGACCGCACGCAACGCGTTGCATAATTTTGTTCTATTGTGGGTCACATTGTAAAAGTTTGTACTGAACTGAATTTTTGGAAAATAAATATAATTCTATTCTATTCATATTTCTATTTTGTCGCAGCGCCCGCATCCACGCATGCGGAAGCACAGAATATATATAATAGTAGTCTGGAGCACACTATATCTTATCAACTCGAATTCTGACTTCTCTTCCTTATCACCCAGCATCTTAAGATAGATTCTCTTCCCGAACTAATTTCTGTCCAAGTATAGACGTTCATGTACCTGGAACGAGTAGATGCTCTTCCCGAACTGCTTCCTCTCCAGGGTGTAAGGTATGGTGGCGTCCATGCAGCCCTGGCAGAGCCCGATCATCTGCGCCGCGATGCCGATACGGCCCTCGTTCAGGAAACCCGCCGCGTATTTGTAGCTAACGACAAAATTATCAAAACAATATTATTTACTCAGTGGATCACTTATACAAAAGAAGATTAAAGAGCACATTAACGGGCTATGTCAAAAATAAAGCGTAAAGCGAGATAGCAATGAGAAAACGACGCGCGCGGGAACGAGACCGATTCGGCAAATTTGGCGCAAAAATCATTTCATAGTAAATAAATGCTTCTACACGCGTCTGAATATTGACGATACAAATTATTTAAAGCAATTTCGACTTGAATATTTAATGTTGTTTCTAAATAATTTCGATTTTAAGAATTTTTAAGAGGTAAGTATTTTTGAAATTAAAAAGTATCGAGCCAAAATCACTGAATCGTGTTTCTAGTTCTGTACGTGTCTGGCTGGAGAAAGATATAAAGAAATATAATATCTTAATTTCAGGATCTTTCCGCGACCTATAGCATTACATCAAAAAGTATAAATTTTAGACGTATCCCTTTAATGCTTTCTGAGGCAAAAGTCAAGAACTCGGTTAGTTTAATAAAAATTAAGCGTGGCTTTGCTGCTTTGTATTTATATAACCAACAAAATCAATTTAAACATAGCAGTCGTATAAAAAAAAACCTTACCCCTTCCCGTATTCTCCAAGGATACTAGACTCGTGCACTCGGACGTTGTCGAAGTGCACCATGCAGGTGCCAGAGGCTCTAATGCCGAGCTTGTTCTCCGGTTTGGCGACGCTCAGGCCGGGAGTATCACGCTCTACTATGAAGCAGGTGATGCCTTTGTAGCCCTGTTGATAGATCGGGCTAATTAATGGCCGATTTTTAAGCAAACTGCTAGGTGATTGCGTAAAGTCAATCGTATTCATTTGACAGTTCATATTGTATCATAATACGTATATGTCATCCCATACAAATTGCCAGCCGATGGAATACGATATGGACCATAGACATAGAAAAATGTTCGCTGCGCTCAAGAAGACCAACAAAGCGTGGAAAAGAGAAGTTAACATCATATGGACACGGTCTATGTACAAAAGAGACAAAGGATCAAGTGATATGTGCCAACATTTTTTACAGTAAGAGCCCCTAGCGTCCCGCCTGGCAAATGAGCAATCACAGTTTGTTTAAAATATTTGTTAATCTTAATTATAATTTAAAATAAAGGTATCGTGGAGCCATGGTGTCTTGTGCTCTAAGTAATTGTGATGGCATAAAAATAAATAATCCAAGTAATCACACTTTTCACAGGTAAATAAGATATTGCCACACATTTCTTTAAAGCCAAATTTCTCTACATTTATTCGTTTATCGACGAAGAAAACATTATGGAACATAGTTTATTAATTTCCTTTGCCGTATATATGTAGTCATATTTTATTAATCTAAGTAATATTTTACGTATCTCATATAAAATGTATGCATTCGTTTTCGGATCACCTGTTTATTGACATTGTTGTTCTTTGACATTCTATTTCTATGATATGGACTGTCAAATGAACACGATTAACTTACGCAGTTGCACCCCTGTATTTTAACTAACCAACGCAAACAATAAAACAAACTAGAATTATTGCGATAGAAACTGTTGTTTACATAAAATTTAAATAAAATATAAATTCAATTATTTTCTATGAAAAAGCAGATCTTTTCTTGTCTGAAGTGTCTCGAGTTTTCAGCACCATATCTATATATACGGTCTCTATAACGCGAGACAAATTAGAAACAATTCACTGAATAAAAGACAAAAAATTTGATGAAAACTTTAAACAAATGTACAAAAAGATAAAGTGTTGGTAATCATTACCTTGGAGGGATCAGCATTAGCCATAACTAAGAAGACTCCTGCGACATCCGAGTTGGAGATCCACATCTTGGAGCCGTTGATGACGTAGTGGTCGCCATCTTTCTTGGCCACAGTCTTCAGAGCGAATGCGTCAGAGCCTGATGTGGGCTCTGTTAGGCAGAAGCTGCCAGCCTGCCAAGGATACAAAGATTATACTTGCTATGAGTATTATAAAATATTTTGTAAGTTGATAAACTTCTTTAGTTCATCACTCAGTTCCTCTTAATATCTGTTCCAACAAATGGTAACTATTTTATGATGTTATTATAAACCCCTTGGTCATTTGAATGTTTCTTATTTTGTATTACACAGCTACCGGGGATAGCCACAAAATATGAATTTCCAAAATGACTATTGACTTACGTATTCTGTGCACAGTTTGGTAAGGTATTTCTTCTTCTGCTCTTCCGTCCCCAGTTTCATGAATAGCGAGTTGACGAGTGTGTTGTGGATGTCGACGTAAGCTGCGACAGATGGGTCTACTCTGGACAGTTCTTCGACTACTAACATCATTGTGAGGAAACCGCAGCCAGAGCCACTGTATTCTTCTGGAGTTTCGATGCCCATCAGCTGAAATTAAAAGATTTGACTGAGGAAGGAGATACATTAGGTCAAATAGAAGATCAGTGAATAAGTTTATAAAAAGGTAGGTACAATTTATACTATTTGACTTTACAAGAACTCCAAGAAGCATAGCGGTTGTTTATGCTCAATTTTTTTTTGGGTTTGTTAGGTTTCAAACAACTTACGCCGTTGTCGAAAAGCAGCTGTCTGATTCCATCGTCGATGCGATGTTCGTCTTCCATTTTCTTGACTAGAGGTCCAATTTGTTCGGTAGCAAGTTTTCTGACTGAAAAAAATGATCGAACGTTAAAAGTTTTCAAGCAATCTTCAAGGTTCAAACTACAACTCTATAAGTACTCATTTCAATCACTAACAGTTTAATTTTCCTCTCGAATAAGCTTAATGTGATAATGCAAATTATTAGTCTGTAGTCCATGTCTTTTTTAAAGTCGTTTGTTATTTCGTGCCAAAAAAATAATAGCGAAAGAAAAATACTTTCAATTCAAGGATTAGGTACATTATTACTTTCTACCATCTTATAACGTTAGATTTTCGTCTATATATTTTTATCATCGCCGCCACCTAGTCAAAGGTACCTAATAGTCATAAATAAAAATAACTAGGTACGGGATTGATTTTTGTTATAAGTAGGTAAGACGTATAAGTAGGTATGTCTCAAATTATCTGTGATAGTGATAAGATGTGAGGTTAATATTTAAGTACTATTATAACAAACAATATAATGCTTGGCAACGCGATAAATGTCATAATGAACGTCCGATAAGAAATTCGAAAATAAAAGATAATAACAGCCTTTTCGGCGTTGTCATCTTATATAATAGTGCTTGTACTTATATAGGTATATACCGTTATTTTTATTGAATGTTAGGGTTAGAATAATATCCTTGTTAGTTTGAGTAAATAAAGTGTCACGAAACGGAATATAGGTAACTAGGTAGTCGTTAAGATTTGATTTTCGGCTTTGGACTGATTGAAATATAACTTGTTATAAAATTGTGTCTATCTACTTCATTTTTAACTTGTAAATAACAATCAAAAGAATAATAAAAGCAAGTATAACATTGCAACTTTGAAGTTATTGCTGTTTGGGGGTTGGAGGGGGTCACGACAGTAAAAAGTTTGGAAAGCTGTGTAGATTGTCTTTTTGACTTCTCAAGCAATTAAGGTACTTACCTACCTATTTTTTAAGATAAGAAGCTGTCCAATAAGGTCAACATTAACACAGTACCTACCTATTCAAAACTAGGTAGGTACCTATGCCATATTATTTTTGTATGTAGGTAGGTTAGGTACCTAGGTACATTACAATATTATATGTAGGTAATACGAGCAGCATTTTACAAAAACATACTTATATAAATATAGTGATAGAGTACCTAAAGGGTTAGATAGAGGTACCTACCTTACTATGTTGTTATGTTAACGTAACTTCACAGCCAAGTGAGTAGTTGGAATCTACCTACCTATTTAAATTGTATTTTGGGCACAAAATAAAGAGTTGGGGAAGTGAACATTATTTGAAAGCAAAAGAAGGTAACTAGGTAGGTACCTACCTACTCGTAAGTATTATAGTCAACAGCAGGTGAATTTACATAAAAACGTATAACCCTGTTGTAATATGTTCATTTGAAATACCTACTTAAGGGGCCGTTCATCGATGGAAGCCATTATTTCATAGTAAAAAACGCTATATGTTATTACTTAGGTATTAGGTATACCTACCTATTTATTCCGTAGTAGAAATTGTCGAAATTGTTGTCAATTTTATCGTTTTTAATTAAGAACTAGGAACTAAACTATTTCTTATTTTGGAAAACGGACAATCACAAAACTAGAGAGAAAGCGACATCAATTAATGAAAAACTACAAATAGGTAGTGTAGGAAATGAAGCGATCTTTTGTATGTAGATGTAGACCCCAAACATTAAATCCTCAGTCGATAAAGCTTTGCAGGGATGTAATATTACATATTGTACATGTATGAACCAAAAACTATGGACAAATATCCAAAAACCAAAAAAGAATCGATTTGGGTAATTTAAAAAATATGTTTAATTTATGATACTTTATCATAGGTACCTACTGTAAAGTTTCGTCTACTGAGGATTTACTGTGGGGGTCCACTACCTTCCTTTCCTTTTTTATTTATTTATTATAGTGAGGTAGATACATTAGAGACGACTGAGCAAGCATGATCGTCTCTCCAGACGGCGTGCACCGTGCAATGCCAACGACGGAAACGCTCTATCGCCGGCCGGTAACACTACGGAATGAGATGGTCTTATTGACGCCTTCTCCCCAACCGTCTGCGGCGGATGAGGGCCGCCCCAGCGTCCTCTTCACGCGCCCTTCTTCCGCTGTCTCCTTTTGGAGGATCACATCCTCGCAAAAAGAGACTGCCGCTTGCCAGCATCTGTCACTGTCTAGCACCCGGCCAACGATGCCAGGCAGCGAGAGATCCGGCCCTACCACCGCCACGAGGTCCCGACGCTGCGCCGACCACGCAGAACACACCTCTAGTGTGTGCTGTGCGGTGTCCAGCGCCTCGTCGCACTCGTGGCATTCCGGCGTTGCCTCCCGTTGGATTAGGTGCAGAAACTTACCGAAGCATCCGTGCCCAGTAAGAATCTGCACCAATCTGAACGTCAGCGTTCCATGACGCCGCTCCATCCACTCCGACAAGACCGTCCGCACGCCCGCCGGTGGAGTTTCCAACTGAAGGCGCCACTCCACCAGTAGCTGCTCCTTCGCCCGTCGTCTAATCGTAGCAACTTCGACCGCGGCCAACCGTGTCCCTTGCCTGGTTGCTTCCCTCTTGTCCAGGTACACCCTGCTGAGGACCCGTGCCTCCAGCTCCCACAGGGGTGTACCTGCAAGTAAACAGGCCGCCGTACCGGAGACCGTCTTATAGCCGCGTATAATGCGGGTGGCTATAGCCCGTTGCGGTCTTCTCAGGAGGCGGCAGTTCTCCGCGTTCTAGCGTCTGCCCACACTGATGCCCCGTACAGGGCCATGCTGCGAACCACCCCTGCAAATAGCTTACGACAGCTGACGTTCGGGCCGCCAATATTCGGCAAAACCCGCCCTAATGCCGTCGCCAATAGCTCTAGTCTGGGCGCCAGCTGACGGAAGTGTTCCGTAAAGCGCCAGCGCCCGTCCAGGATGAGCCCCAAGTATTTAATATGTGGCTTCAAAGCGATCCGCACCCCTCCCACCACAATATTGGCCCCTGCAGGAGGCCCTCTCCTGGGACCATAAAATATGATGGCCTCCGTCTTGTGGACCACCACCTCCAATCCTAGCCACTGGATCCTCTCCATGACCAGCTGGGTTGCCACGCCAGCCAGTCGCCTCGCATCCCAATAATCTTGCCCCCTCGCTATGACCAAGGTGTCGTCCGCATAGCAGAGGACACTCGTCTTCGGAAGCATCTCTCCGCGGAGGACTCAGTCGTACCCGAGGACCGATAAATCAAGTAAATACAGTGTGAAATCTTCAAAAATGTGTATTTGGCGTTGTACGACCCCTTAAGTAGTTTTGAGCTAATAGCATTTGTGATTAGTAAGATATTGTCACAGACAGGCACATTTAAAGCTATTTCTACGAGTAATCACACAAAAACAAGCAAGAAATACCTAACTGTTACGTAGATAATGCGATAACGAAGTCCACTGAAATATTTTCACATTGCAATGACGTTTTAATTTATCACATTAAGTAGGTATTTGACTAGGGTCAACAAAGGGGTGTGTGTAATTATTTCGTCATTTTAAAACATGAATTTAATAATTACTTAAGTAGGTACCTACAGACTTACTTAGAGGTATGTACATACCTAGTCATGTCGTTTCAGTATGGTTTGACTGATACTTATTGGTAGCCTAGTACCCCTAAACAGTGTGATATTAATCACATAATAGATATTAGTACTACATATCCTAATAAAGGATCCTATCTTCAATCTTGAAACTATAATAAAAAGAAAACCTAACTAGCTCTCTAGTTTTGTGATTGAAAGTTTTCAGAAATAAAAAACAGTTTAAATAGGTAGTAGGTAGTTATTATATTAATTAAAAATAATAAAATTGACAAGAATTTCGATATTTTTTACTACCTAGGTTAAGGTTACCTAGTTACCTATGAAAATTGCTTTCAGCGTTGTACAGCCCCTTAACTATCAAAAGTCATATTTTTGGCTTAGTTATTTCAGGCAGTTATTAATTGTAAACATTATGTCAAGCAAATGATAAGAACGGCGACTGACATAGTAGGTTAGGTAGGTGCTATAAGTATAATAATCAACCAACTTACATAAGTACGTACCTAGGTACAAGCAAGTACTCTGTACTTAACAGCTGTTGTTTTCGACGTATATGTCGACGCAATTATTAAATCGTATCTCCCATCGAATTATTATTAATAATTCGATGATATCTCCACATTCTCTACCTACAAAGCTGTCTACAGGACGACAAAATCGTTTATCCTATCTAGTAAAGTAAGAACCATTGAGTTGGTTAAAGTGGCTGTAATCTTCTGAAACGGATGAAGTTCAAAGTTCATTCACGAGAAAAATTACTTAAAAACTTTATCATATCAAGTTGGTAGGTACCTAATAACCTAGCTAAATCATTGTGGGTATCTGAGTACTGGGTAGACACAGCAGCACATCGGACAGGTTACCAAAAACATTATATTTTAATTGAACTTAAAATCCCAGAGTAAGGTTAAATGAAATCAATTAAAGGAATTGCAATTTTGAAAGAAGTAATGTTGTTGTGTGTAAGATAAATAATAAATATTCAATTACTTGTCTCCCTCATGGCTTGCTCATCATCAGTCAGCAGTGTCAGGGGACGAGGTGTGGCTACATCCGAGCTGTAGCTTCTCTGGGCTGTGGCACCAGCGATCGGAGCACGCCATTGCTCCAAAATCTGGAAAACCGCGGGAAAACTCAACGTGGTACAATGAAACTTTTTTAAATTCCGAAATGCAACACACCGAACGCACCTTGCTGCCAACGCGGCGTAATGGGAACATTGTTATGCGATTTCTATTTGAATACAAAACGCGCGTGTAATGCGTTCGTGCCGCGTCTGCGCCACAGCCGGTCTACTAAAGACTGGTTTTATTTGACATCGAATCATGAAGGCCATCGAATTCGTTATCTCACTCGCACTGAGATAAGGAACAACTGGTGTTGATTATGAATGCAAATGTTAATAATTATGTATGTGAATTGAATAATAATTGTTAGGTTATAAGATCTTGTTGTCAATTCATAATTATTTAAGTTTAATACTTAGCCTATTAGATTCCTAAAATTATTATTCTCCCTTTTGATAGCATTGGTTGTTAGTTAGTACCAAAGATTTAAATCTTTGGTTAGTGCCCCGTAAATAAAATAGGTAGATACCAGGTACATTTTCAAAAAAGAAACCGTAAACACAGCGTACATAACACCTTAAGCGTAATCTAGGAATCATACACTCTACTGATTCGCTTCTCATTAGCTTGCTACAAATTAGTAATCTGTGTTCGTCATACAAATGCACAGTCATGCCGTAAACAGGATTCGAACCTATTGAGCAAGGAGCATAGCAATTTGAGGCTATAACCGCCTCAAAGCAGGATTTGAGACTGGTAAAGTACTTAAATAGGTAATGTTAATTTCTCTGATCAATCGTTATAAAACTAATATTAGATTAATAAGAGTAAAGCTTAAAATGGGTTGTCTGGAACATGATGAAAAAAACCGATAGGTACCTATGAAGTAGATACCTAGGGACTCTTACCTACTTAAGTACCTCTACTTACCTAATCAAAAATGACTCTAGAATTAGAGATTTAATTTTAGTGGTCGTTGTAGGGACACAGTATGTTCCTACAGGTTCATATTACCGAACCAATTTTGTATTGTGTAACTAGGTGCCGCGCAGTCGTCGTCGCGCACCCAACTTGTTAACGCGCTTCTCAATATTATAAAAGTTTAATTTAAAATACTCTCTTTTACTGCCACTCGCGTGGTCCGCCTTGTTAGGATACATACATCCAACATTGGTGACCCCGAACGAACTTTAATTTGTAATACGCGTAAATAATTTGGACAATAAAATAAATAGTGGATAATTAATTAAGTATTTAATAAAATTTCGGACATTAAAATATAAAAAAGTGCAATTATGACGGGTACTGACAATCCAGAAACGCAGCAGCCTCCGACGCCAACACCATCGTTTACGCCTACAAGTCCTACAACTGACATCATGGCAATACAATTAGCGTCGCGAATCCCAGAATTTTGGGCGGATCAACCACGCGTATGGTTTATTAGAACCGAGGCAATTTTAGCGCCTCAAAAATTGAGTGACGACTCGCGTTTTGATATGGTGGTATCAAAATTACCAAAAGACATTATTACTCAGATTAGTGATTTTTTGTCAAATCCACCTGCGTCCAATAAATTCGTCGCAATTAAAATGAAATTGCTTTCGCTATTGGAAGATTCGAAAGCTAGACAAATAGAAAAATTAATAAGTGAAATGGAGCTTGGGGATCAAAAACCCTCTCAACTTCTGCGACGGATGCGAGATCTGGCCCGTGACAAAATCCCGGATGACACACTTCGCGTGCTCTGGCAAGGACATTTGCCAAGCACAGTCAAGGCAGTATTAGCCGTCACAGAAACAAAGGACTTAGACAACCTAGCCTCGGTCGCAGACAACGTAGCTGAGGCGACTCGCTCAAGTCAAGTGTCTGCAATAACGACAACCTCTAACACAACAACTGAAATTGCGCTGTTGCGAGCAGAAATAGCTAAACTAAATATTCGCGTGTTGAACGCGGAACGCTCTCGTCCAAGATACAGAAATTTAAATCAGTATCGCCGGTACTCATCCAGATCATCTAGCCGGCACAGAAATTACTCATCGCAACATCCACAACATTCAAGTCCTGGAAACCTTTGTTTTTACCATCACAAGTATAAAGAAAAGGCTCATAAATGCGTGCAACCTTGCGCATGGAACAATAAGGCCAACATGACAACGCCGCCGGAAAACTAGGAAGCAAGGCACAGTTGTCAGCGGAAATCTGTGCCGTATCACCTTGCGCCCGCTTACGTATTTTAGACATTAATAGTGGACTCCGATTTTTAGTAGATACTGGAGCAAACGTTTCCGTATTACCCCTCGTTCGTAATAAGTGTCGTTCACAATCGCAGTGTTCTGATTATAGACTATACGCAGCAAACGGAACTGAAATTAAAACCTACGGTGTAAAAACTATGGTGCTAAACTTTAAACTTCGCAGACCATATAGGTGGGACTTTATCGTTGCTGACGTAAAACAACCAATATTAGGTGCAGACTTTCTTACTTTTCATAAACTATTAGTGGACCTTAGTGCACGTAGGTTAAGAGACCAAGTGACCGACCTAAATGTAATCGCTTCAGTGGTAAGTGTTGCTGAACCTTCCATTAATACGATTAGTCATGGACATCCATATAGTGATTTACTATGTAAATATAAGGAGATTACGAAACCAATGTCATTCCAGGAAACTCAATCGCACGATATTTTTCATTATATTGAAACTTCCGGTCCTCCTGTGCATGCTCGTGTACGTCCGTTACCACCGGACAGATATAAAAAAGCTAAAGAAGAATTTCGTATAATGCAAGAAGCCGGAATATGTAGACCTTCTAAAAGCCCGTGGGCAAGTCCACTACACATAGTTCCAAAGAAAAACGGAGATATTAGACCTTGTGGAGATTATCGCCAATTAAATTCTATTACTAAACCCGATCGATATCCTATTCCCCATTTACGTGATTTCACTTATATATTGGCAGGAAAGAAAATATTTTCTAAATTAGATGTCAACAGAGCTTATCATTGCATAAAAGTAAACCCTGATGATATTGAAAAAACAGCTATTATTACCCCATTCGGTTTATTTGAATTCCCTAGAATGACCTTCGGTTTACGTAATGCAGCGCAAACTTTTCAACGCTTTATGAACCATGTATTGCAAGGCTTAGATTTTCATTATAATTATTTGGATGACGTCATCATTGCAAGCGATAACGAAGAACAACATAAAACTCATTTAGAGATTATATTTCAGCGTTTCAAAAAATTCGGTATTACGATTAACCTATCTAAATGTTCTTCATATTACCGAACCAATTTTGTATTGTGTAACTAGGTGCCGCGCAGTCGTCGTCGCGCACCCAACTTGTTAACGCGCTTCTCAATATTATAAAAGTTTAATTTAAAATACTCTCTTTTACTGCCACTCGCGTGGTCCGCCTTGTTAGGATACATACATCCAACAGTCGTCAACTCGTGACGTGGCAGACGAAGATGTCCTCTCTTAATGACTAGGATACGGCCATCGAAATATTAACTAGCGTAATACATTTCGATGAATACAGAATTCATCTTCAATTTGAGCAAATTATTTTCAGCTGGATAACACAAACAGGACTCCCAGACTCCGAATCGCACACTTAAGGGTCCATAATAGGATAACATGGTTTGCGCGGGCCATATTTTTATATAGAAAACGTAAAGTTGTAGGCACAAAAAAACATACGACAAGCTAAAGAGATTACCTAGTTGCTACAAGTATTAATTTGCGTATAAACCTCGTAGATGATTGTAAAAAAAAATCTGAATATCATCTAAAGCGCTTGTCGCGGGCCATATCTTTGGCGTAAATAATAGCGGAAACGGATTAAATTCTACATCAAAATATGCTTTAACGTACTGTGCAGTTGCTCCAATATTTTTTTTCAAGAAAGATAATTGTGCTAAAGATAATGATGAAAAAACAACGAAAAACATCGAAAAAGTGCAGAAATGAGGTTATTTTCCATACTCTTTACACGTAAAGAAAAAGACAGAGACAAATTATTTTGCATAACGGAGCCTTAAAAGCAATCTCTCGGTATGGTCACAGAATACATAATAGTGTATGGTCACGTAGTAATAGCATAGCTGTGAATGATAAAGTTTCTATACTACTACTAAAGTCTAATCAATCATTAATTCACTGTAGTAATCTGACGTTTATGGTTCTAACCATGAACGTGAATCTGTCAGTTTACTTTACTTCACAGCAGTGGCGTAACTATAGGGTGGCAGAGCGGGCAAAATGCCACGGGCCCCTGGCCCGAAGGGGCCCCCCGCCGGTTCGAGAGGCCGTGACCACAAGAGGAACCCTACCATTTTTTACAAAATTTAGCAAAAAAAACTGCCAATAGGGTTCATTATCCTAGTCAAACTGATACAAACGTAAAGCGGAAATAAGAATGCATGGGATGGGAAACAAAAGCTCTCTAATAAATACGTCTGAACAAAAAAGGACTAGTGGGCCTACCATGAGTTGAAGCAAACTGTTTACGTTACCGTAAACTATCGGATATACTGCTCACAGCCAATGCGAATGAAAGAGACAAAACGATAGTTTACTGTAACGTAAACAGTTTGCATCAACTCATGGTAGGGCCACAGGTTAGGTGCGGGACGTGCTGCGGCTCTTGAAAAGTTGAAACATGAAAGTGCACAGATGGTTGGTCAATGGTCAAATTCCTTTGTTAACATAATCGGTAGCTAAAATTTTTTTTTTTATAAATCTCTGTATCCAAAAAGGGTCCATTCATTACGCAACAGTCATAGTAAAGTAAGTTTCTTGTGAGAATTGGTTGTTTGTGACATTGTTTTTTGGTCGTCGTAGTTTTCGTTTTATATCGTTTAGGTATTTTAGTAGCTGAAAAAAGATATCAGTATGTTCTAGAAAGTATTTAAGTGCGAGCGAAAAACTAAAGAGGAGGAAAAAAAGAGTTGCCTAATATCAGTCGGTACTTGAATGAGGAAATTATTGACGATAAATCGAGTGAACAGTGCTCAGGAAATGAATAAAGGGGCGCTGAAAGTGCTAAAGTAGCAGAGCCCAACCCTAGTGAATATCCAGATCCTGAACAAGTAACTATTTTTTAAATTTATTACAAAAAACTTCAAAACTCTGAAAATAACAGCTTCAAAATTGACAAAAATTGCTTCAAAATTAAATACCTGTAAAAAGCAAGAAATTATATTCAAATCGCATACCTATCAATTTTAATAAAACACGTCTATCAGAGTTGGATAGGGCTGGAGCTGGAGGACAACTATTTTTTAAAATATTTCTATAAGCCACACCCAAATTCATTAGACGTGTTTTATTAAAATTTGATATGCGTTTTATGAAATTTTGAAGCTGTTTTGTTTTTACTTTCAGGTTTTTGAATGAGGTTTTTCTTTTTTATAGCTTTTCTACTTTTAACTTTTTTGTGGTAGGTATGTAAGAGTGTACCAACTTAAATATTTTTTAACTTTTAGTACTTATATAATATGTTCAATGGTACAATACCCATAACTCAATTTCCAAATTCAGGCTGTTTGTTTTTGAGGAATTCCGATGTGCCTTCGTAGTCCAAGTCTAGTCCAGAACGTCACAGACCGTTCGCTCGGTTTGTTTTGGATTGTCATAATTTAATTTACCAATATCTGAATCACTAAGCATATCCTATTTGTCCAAGGTCCAATTTACCAATAACCTCAAGAGATGTCATAATTCGAAAAGAATCAATCAATATTATAAATAGAATCATCGGTAAATCGTTCATAAACAAAGAAGTTATGCCTGAAAATCCGTAAAAACTCGTGCAATGATAAGCTCATGGGCGTACCAAGGGGGAGGGGGGGCAGCTGCCCCCCTGGATTTTATTTACCTCCAACTACTTTGGAGCAACACTATATGCTGTTGTCAATAACTTTTAAAAATCGTGCACCTGTTCTCAACTTTTTCTTGCAGTAAGCAGGCAGGATTACAAGGTTAGTGGATAAAACGGACTAACTATAAATGGCGCTGCGCGGCCGTTTTCTGTTTCTATAGACACTCCAGACAAAATTAATGGATGAAACTAAAAAAAATCGCGCTGCGCGGCCGATTCTTTGCTAATTATTTATTTCAGGCAGTAGTAGACAAAACTGAATAAAAAACGAGCTGCGCGGCCGTTTTCCTCTCTCAACAACAGCCCCAAAATCTATACAATTTCAAATTTTCTCCCACACTCGAGAATGTATGGAAAATAAAGCTTATTTAGAAATTACCTATTTGTGAGGAACTACACCTGACCTATGTTCTTTCAGATAACAAAGAATTATTAAAATCGGTTAACAACTGGCGAAGATATCGTAAAATATACATAAAAACCATTGATTTGAGAACCTCCTTCTTTTTTAAGTCGGTTAAAAATGATACTAAAACGTCACAATTTTTTACACGGGAGGGCCCACAGACCACATAAGAGAGGGCCCCGGTCGATGAATTTGTCACGGGCCTCAGATGGTATAGTTACGCCACTGCTTCACAGGTACTTAGACTTTACTTACTACTTTTTTACGTACGTACCTATGTAGGATACTACTATATTTGGGGTAGTATTTAATCGGGTAACAATATATTCCCATTTTGGGTATCAAAGATACTGAATACAGCGTACTGAAATACTAAATGGGCGACGGAGCGAGGGCGACTACAGATATTGAGTAACTAGTTATTCAGAACGGGTGACCAAATTACTATTTGAGCGACAACCAACCTTAGGGCACACAAAACATTTAAAATTTGGCATA
The DNA here is from genome assembly GCA_943789525.1 of Agriphila geniculea. NCBI lineage: Eukaryota > Metazoa > Arthropoda > Insecta > Lepidoptera > Crambidae > Agriphila > Agriphila geniculea. The sequence goes on from OX038881.1 coordinate 4,432,051, forward strand.
TATTTTATTTATAAAAAAAGGTGACTATTATCCTAATCGAGATGACAAAAAAACAAACAACAAGAAAGCAACAAACGTGTTAAAATACCATGTTGGGTACCTAGCTTAAATTAGTTATATAATTACCTACCTACTTGGTATAGTAGTTGCCCACTCAGTATTTTAGTCACCCATTTAGATTATGTGTCACCCACATGCAGTCGCGTTATTTTGTCGCCCAAAAAATAAATTGCTGTCCGGTATAGTGATTAAGTATCCCATTAACAGTTGTCTTTAATTATTTCCTACGAACAAAGATACTTCGTTGATTATTTCCAATCACCCAATTAATTATTCTATTACATACTTTGTAGGACATGTCCTTCAAGGTTTTTTTTTACTGTAAGGCGACCAGTCCATCAGTATTTAATCAGGGGCCTATTTCATAAGAGATTAGTTACTACAATAATTTACCATTAATTTGTTATTGGGGTAGAACTTGTAGAATTATGTTTCTTAATAATTATAAAACTTAATTCTACCCCAATAATCTACTATTATGGTAAATTACTGTGTTTTTTCATTTTTTTATGAAATAGGCCCCTGATTGAATACTGATGGATCACAGTATTTACCACGCGTGTAGCCATCGCCTAATTAGTTTTCTTAATTTAGTTGACAGGAACTTAGTGCACTTGCAAAAACCTTAGAGGGTTTTTGCAAAACATTTTATCAATAAATTCAAACGATTTTTTAATTTCTTACAAAGTTATTTAGAAATAACTTTGTAAGGAAGGAATTAAAAAATCGTTTGAATTTATTGATAAAATGTTTTATGCGAAATGGAACGTCTCTTTGACATTCAGATGTCAAATCCATCTGACAGTCTATAGAATGGATAACGGATGTTGTTCTGTTGGTAGCGCTGACTTGTTTCTAGAAACGTACAGAAACTACGAAAATGTTGCCAGTTAAGGAAAAGTCCCCTTAAATTAGGATTTTATTTATTTAATAATAAAAAGATGTCCCAAAAAATGTATTATGGAGTCTGGGTCGATTGTACAGTATACCAAAAAATCATAACACAGTGACAAGGACGGACAGTGCATTGACGTCATAAACTTTGGCAATTTGAAATCATTTTGAGTTAGGCAGTAGTATGCCTGCAAGGACGGACAGTGCATTGCTATCGCTATAGCTTTGAGTTAGGCGGTAGGGACCTTTTATTAAAAAGAAGTAAAATAGTGACATGACATGCATGACTGACCATCAGATTTTTTAATGTCTCCACAGCTGGGGCACAGGCCTTCCTTATGGTCAGTGGGTAATGAGGATGGGCCATAATCCACCACGCGGGCCCAATGTGGATTGGTGGTTGTTAACGACTGCAAATGCACCCGGCACCAACGGCTTAACGTGCCTTCTAAAGCACGGAGGACCTCAAAGACTCAAAGTAATACATTATTGGTCACCCATCCCATAACAGGCCCTTGCGAAAGTTGCTTAACCTCCGCAATCGCTGGGCTACGCGCTAAACCTTTCCGCCATCGAGTTCCTCCATGACATGACTGACATCACCCAAAAGTATACTTGTGGAAGCGTAATAAAAATATTGTTTTACTTGATTTGCGTGTTTACCGCGTAACTTTTTACAATGGAGATGAATTAGGTTCGTGCTTATTTTGATATTTTGCTGTCTATTTTTTTTGCAGATTATAGAAAGCAGAAAAATCACAAAAAACTATAAAACTTCCAATATGTCAAAATCCTTACTACTATTAAATTAATGCGAAAATAATTTTGTTTGTTTGTAACGCTTTCACGACTCAATAACTAGCTATTCAAACGATTATCATTGCATACATACATGTTGTTAGGGGAACTGAAAAATACAGACAGACATAGAATACTTTTCATCCGTAATGTTCCTGACCTGAAGGATAGAACAATAACGTCCGTCGAGCACTGAACAACTACTTTAAGATCTATAGAGCGTTCGTGTGCAGACAGACACCCGAAAAGCGGCGCGCGGATGGAATTTCCATCCAAGCGTGAAGCTCTTATGAGACGTGGAGTGCGTCGCACTGAACGTCTGTATATGCCTAATGCATTTTACTGTCCGTAGTGGATATTCTAAGGCTCGTATTATAGAATCAAACTCAAACTCAAATGTCTGCTTGAGTAGGTATAGTTAGAAAGGGATAGCGCTATAGTAATAGCCTCATCCCTTTCTAACTGTACTTAAGCAGAGATTTGAGTTTGAGTTTTTTTGTGAAGTGGACATTTCGAGAAAGGTACCTTTTGAAACCGGCACCCTGATTATCTAAAAAGAAACTATTTAGCGACCGGTTTCATTCCACATACATTGCTACTTTTCTTTGGTATGTTTTTTTTTAATCTAAAAAGAAGTAGCAATGGATCACTATCATCTGTGAACTGCAACCGGTCGCTAGGTGGTTTCTAATTAGATAATCAGCCCGCGGTGTACATTATGGGAAGTGTACATTTTGAACCTGGGGCTATTGTCTACTTTAAAAATCTATCGCAATCGCTTTCATTTGACAGATAGATGTGTGACATATTGGTGCATTTCTTTGGTACGTTTTTATTCGTGCCAAAAAGAAGCATCAACGTGCTACATCCTGAAAGCGATTGCGATAGATTTTGAAATTGCACAATAGAAAGGCAGAAGGGATTATCCTACGATATCTACAGAGCAAGTAATTTTTTGACAGCAGACACTTTGCTATCCAGAAAGCGAGTAGAATGTACAATGCGTTTCATCAAATGCTACCTTTGCCGTTATGTTGGCAGCAGGGATTGAAATACCGTTAAAAAAAATAACGATACAAAAAAAAATTAAAAATATCGTTAAAAATATTGTACTGGTAAAATTACCGTTAAATATAACGTTAAATTTTAGTACCGGTAAAATTATCGGTAAAAAAATAACGTTATTTTTTTGGAATAACGTTAATTTTAAAGTAACGGTAACAAAAAGTAAGAAATAACGTTAAAATTAACGTTATTTACTGAAATAACGTTAATTTCTTTAAAATAACGTTAAAATTAATGTTATTTATTGACATAACGTTTATGTTCAAATTAACGTTAAAAAAAAGTAAGAAATAACGTTACATATAAACATAAAGTTATCATTTCCTGGTTGGCAGTTCTCTCATTGTAATCTTATTGCGTTACAATAAGGTGCAAAATAAAATAGAATTTCAGAAAATCAACATAGCGGCACAATAACGGCAAGGAAATATCCGATGAAACGCACTCTATAAGGGTAATTAAAATTTGCAAGTGGCAATTCTGAACTGTCAATGTCAAATATGACAGACAATGCAGACGACAACGGCATGCATTGCTTAATTAATTTTCTTTCTTTCAGACTCAGTTTCACTTCATAGATAAATTTACGATTTCGATTGTGGTTCGAGGGTGACGTTTCTGGAAAAGTGAATTGATTTGTGAGAACTTCCATCTGCGAGTGATTTAAGTGAACTGTGACTTTCTACGATAGATTTTCTGTGTTCCGTTTTAGAGAAAAAAGTGGTTAAGTGCCAGACATTCCAACTTTTTGACGGACTGTGTCACACCTGCTGATTTCATCGTGGTCGTGATCTCAAGAACATGGCCAAATGGGGAGAAGGTGATCCTCGGTGGATTGTGGAAGAGCGGCCTGACGCTACCAACGTTAACAACTGGCATTGGACGGAGAAAAACGCAGGTCCTTGGTCGAAAGACCGACTGAAAGAACTTCTGACTAATTTTAAAATAGCTCAAAATGGTATTGACTGTAAGATTACTGAGGTGGAGAAGATCGACGGAGACGCTTCTGCCAACAATAGGAAAGGAAAGTTAATATTTTTCTATGAATGGGACATCAAGTTGAAGTGGGAAGGGCTTTTGGCAGGTTGTGCTGATAAAATCAAGGGAGAAGTGCAAATACCTAATTTATCTGAAGAGAATGACGTCAGTGAAGTTGATGTGAGTAGATTATAATTTGAAATGGTCTTATAAATATGTAATTTGTCACCCAATTCGACTCCTGTCTTATTTTTCGTGATAAGTGCAAAAGTTTTGAGTATACTGAGACCGACTATTAGAATTACAACTACTTGTTGGTTATTGTATCTACAAATTTAGTTTGAATATAAGTATTATATTAAAACCTGTTTAATTTTGTAAATAAAGAGATCATTAAAGAATATGAGTCAAGGAAATAATTATATGTAACATAGATTGTATACTTCTCTTACACCCGATTGCACTAAACTTAAGGATCGCCTAAGTCTGTTCCTAACTACAACACGACCAAATTAAAACGGTGTCAAACTTAGCGGCCATGTAGCTGTCATTCGCCTACTTAACTTGGTCGAGTTGTAGTTAAGAAAAGACTTAGGCGATTCTTAAGTTTAGTGCAATTGGGTGTTAGTGACATTATTTTTGTATCCAAATTCCAGATAACAGTGACGATCAGTGGCAGCGGCGATGAAGCCCAAAGAGTTAAAGCGTTCATGCATAATGTTGGGCGTAAAGAAATCCGGAAACAGCTAGAAGAATACCTCAGGAGTCTCAAAGAGGAATACTCGAAAGGTCTAATTTTACCCAAGAAGGGCGAGGCGTCGGTCAAACCGGATAACGTCTCGACAATTACTAGCGGATTTAATAAGAAAGTTAACATGGAACCTGTTGTTTCCCCTAAGAATAAACAGGCGGTTGGTTGCAAACTAGATACGAAAACTATTGAGCTATCGGAAAAGTTTCAGTGCAGAGCTCAAGAGTTTTACAATGCGATGACGAGGATAGAAATGGTGACGGCATTTACACAGGTATGTGTAAATGGATCAGTTGATCTAATAATTAGTTTCCAGGGTATACATCTAGAGTAGACAATACTTCCAACACTTATTGACCAAGCAAGGGCGAAGCGTCAGCTTGGGCAAAAATACTTTCATATGTACATCCAGCTGGCTGTTTGTTCTCCTCTACAGGTCGTATTTCGCAACTGATTCTTGTGAAATTTTGTGAGCAGGTTTAATAATTTAACAGGTTGTTTTGTTGATTTAATTTTTAGAAATTTTTCAAAATGGCGAAGATATATTAAAGTGATGTCTACAGCTCACAGAGCCACTAGGATAAATATACAAGTAACTTAGTAAGTTCTTAACCCATCTAGACCTGGAAAATGAGACAAAAGATTTTATATTGTTGGCCGGCCGCTTGGGTATTTATGTATTAAAAACAAAATTCTGTTATTTTACTTATATTTTGCTCAAGTAGTACTTATGATTTTACATTAAAATATAATGTGAATTGTTACTTTTGTGCCATATGATATAATTTATAGGAAACTCACATCTACTGTTTTGATTTTTTTCCAGGGACATGTAAAAATGGATGCAGAAAAAGGAGGGAAGTTCGTCCTTTTCGGAGGCAACATCTCGGGCGAGTTCCGGGAGCTGGTTCCCGGTAAAAAGATAGTCCAATATTGGCGGTATAAGCAATGGCCTGAACAACATTTCTCTGAAGTTACGTTCAATATTGAGGAAAAAGTGAGTGTTGTACTTTTTATGTTGAACTCATGTTGAACTCATTATGCCAAGATTTAGAGGACTTTTACATATATAAGCGTTTTAGTTGTGACTAAACCATGTACCTGTCATATGGGGCCATCCATAAATTACGTCACACGAATTTTATGATTTTTGACCCCATCCCCCGTCCTTGTCACAGCTGGTCACATTTGTGAGGACCCCCTCCCTAGTGTGACGTCACATATTTTACAATTTTACATCTAGAAATAATGATTTAATTAAAACAGTAGTTCAAAAAATTTTTTTACTTCAATTTAAATGATTTTAAAATGTGACGTCACAAAATTTAGGACCCCTCCCACCCCCTTGTCACACAATGTCACACTTCGTCGACCCCCTCCCTCCCCCTTGACGTGTGACGTAATTTATGGATGGCCCCTATCTATGGATATGACAGACGCACGGCTTAAGGCAAGACTGGAATGCAACATGAGAGCTCTTTATAAAGAATTGACATGACAGTTGAATGTCGTGATTAGACATGTGCGCCGATGGTCATTTGACCGGCGGCGGCGTCTGGTGTCTAAATTGTCGGCGGCGGCGGCGTCATCGGCGTAATCGGCGTGGATGTTCAAAATAAGTAGAATAAGAGACGTCTCCATCCATATTAAACTTTTTATTTATTTATTATAATCAACACTATATGCCATGCTTATTAGAGATAAAAAATAAATACTTTTTGCCCAATTTTATATTATGACAAGAATTATTTTTCTATAATAAATACGAACTGACGACGGTCGTCGCATCATTTCACCGAAACTTCATTCTGAGGCAGATCGAGAGTTTGTGTACGCAGTTATATTCTACACCTGTTAAAAGCAAGGCTAAAGACCCCAGAGCCAAGCTTACCCGACAGTCCGACACAATACCGAAGATATCCCGGACGTCAGCCTGTACGAGATTAGTATGGCTCTCAAACAGCTGAAAAACAACAAGGCGGCGGGTGACGATGGAATCACTACAGAACTTTTGAGAGCGGGCGGTAAACTGATACTTAAAGTCCTCCAGAAGCTTTTCAATTCTATCATCGTTGAGGGAAGAACGCCGAAGACATGGAACAGAAGTAAGGTGATTCTATTCTTAAAAGTTGGGACCTGGGTAGTGCTGCAGTCTCTTCAGATGTGCCAGGTGGACTACAGGTATATCGAATCGAGGTATTGAGTTATACGAAAATGCCACCATGCCGGTCCCAATACATAATGAGAGCACAAATCCCATCCAACTGCAGCGAGATGTGACACAGGACATTTTTAAGCTCTTGGATTCGAAAGGACTCGGTATCAATATTAATAACCAGTGTATAACACAACTTCGTTTTGCCGATGATATAGTAATTCTTATGGCTGAGAACATGAAAGATCTCCGTAGTGCCCCCAAAGAGTGGGGTTTAGAATTAACGTGGTTAAGACGAAAATGATGTCGAACGCCCATGCTGTACCCACTCCAGCTCATGTTGGGAACACTACCCTCGAAGTTGTTGACCCTTACGTATACCTAGAACAGATAGTCCAGTTAGGTTAGTCCAACTTCAAGAGTGAGATCTCTCGTCGAATCCAATTCGCATGGGTAGCATTCGGGAAGCTTCGCCAAATCTTCAGCTTCACGTCCAACTTACCTCAGTGCCTCAAGACAAAAATCTATGAACAATATGTGTTGCTACTGATGACTTAAGGTAGTGAAACGTGATCGCTAACTATGGGTCTCATAAGATGGTTCACCCAGCATGCAATGGAAAGAACCATGCTTGGCATTTCCCTGTGTGTTCAAGTCAGAAATGAGGAGATCCCTAGAAGAACTAAAGTAACCGACATCGCTTGGAGGATTGCTCGGACTGGATGACGCTTCATGGGTAGGCCGACGAGAGGGTGAAGGTCGCGGGAAGTCGTTGAACGCGGGCAGCGCAGGCCCGATCGTTGTGGAGATCATTGTGTTGGGGGAGGCCTATAATCACTAGTGGGTGTCGTACGGCTGATATGATAATGGTGACTAAATCGGTGCAATTATAAAACCAAAAAATGTCGATACCAAAATAAACTCTATGATGGCAACAACCAAACTATTACAAAAAAGAGAGAAAAGGAATAAAATTGTATGAGCAAGATGCAAGTTATTTTAGCTTTTGTACTTGCTTCTTACACATTTTACACTTGGATTTTGACGCCGATGACGCCGATTAAAAATCCGGCGGCGGCGGCGTGGCCAAAATGACCGGCGGCGTGCGCCACGCCGATCGGCGCACACGTCTAGTCGTGATCACTGCAGATATCACTATAGTAAGCACACATTCGGTGTGCACAGGATTATTTTTAGAGATATTGTTTTTATGAGGTGGTATAAGCACAAAATAGAGAGACTAACAGAAGTTTAGCTTAGTACTACGGGCGCTCGAGCATCGCACACACACAAAGACAGCTCTCGCCGCTGCGTCACGTACTCGAACTGTTTTGAGATTGCAGTTATACAGTGTCGGTGAGAGATGTCTATGTGTGCGTTGCTCGAGCGCGCAAGTGCTAAGCTCAACTACTGTAATCTCTCTATATTGTGGTATAAGTGGTATAGAAAACAGTTGTGGGTTGACTTTGTGATTTATTTAAGTACTTAAATTTGGCTTAAAAAATGTTTCTGGAAGAAGTATGATTCCAGAGCATGAGCATGATTTTGATGTCCACTGGTTAAATAAATAGGCAATGTATACTTATGAATGAAACTTAATATAGCTATATATACCGGCTCTATATTATTAAGTAAGTAATACATTGTTGTTATTAATAATAATCAGTGTATACGTTGATAGCGTCGCTAAAAAAGCTAACAAGGCTCTAGGATTTGTCCTTAGATCTAGTTCCAAGTTCAATAACATCAAAGTAATCAAGATACTCTACTGTTCATTCGTCCGCAGCGTGCTCGAGTATTGTTCGCAAGTCTGGAACCCGCAGTATGATTATGCAATCAAAAGACTTGAATCAGTCCAGCGCAGGTTCCTTAAGTTTTTGCAATATAAATGTAGAAGCACTGACCCGAGCTATGAAGATAGATGTCGTATGCACCATATCTTACCCTTGAAAATAAAGCGTAAAATTTCATATTTGAAAACCCTCTTGAATATTGCTCAAAATAAAATAGACTCATCAAAACTTCTCTCCAATATTCAGCTTCAAGTACCAGCAAGAACTACATTAAGACGACCGGCGTGTCTTGCCGTGCCGCGGTCCGCGACTAAATATCGCCGTAACTCTTTTTTCATTAGATCGGCTGTAGTTTTTTTTTTCAAATGTGTTTGCTAACATGCGATCGTTCTTTGGACCATAAGCAGTTGTTTTATTTTTAATTCAGGCATGGAGGCATGCCTTTCCACAGTCAGGCTGCCTTTATGTTTTGCTAACTGGTAAGGTTATTGTATGTTGTCTCAAGTATGCAGTCTCTTCAGACGTCTTGTCTGCAATGGTTCAATAAGACTTTGGGCCAGTTTGTTCTTATGATTACTAATTCGATCTTCATACGAACTAATGCTATCGGCTATTTGCTGCTTGACTGTTGGAATATTTAGATACTCATGGACTTCTTCCATTCTCGTGAACCATGGCGCATTAACTATTGTTTTGAGCGCACTGTTCTGAAATCTTTGCAGAATTTCTATATTCCACGTTTTTGCAGAACCCCACAGCTGTATGCCGTAAGTCCATATAGGTTTTAGTATGGCTTTAAATGTCAGGACCTTGTTGTAAACCGACAGTCGAGAGCCTCTACCCATAAGCCAATCCAGGGATCTTAGATTCGTGATGTTTTAGCTCATCACGCTTCTTCCGAATATGTGCTTTCCAGGTTTGCTTTCTGTTGAGGTAGAAACCAAGGTATTTAACGCATGCGTTATGCGGCAGGACCTCAGCTTAACAGGCGGGCAATCTTCTTTTCTCAAAGTGAATGTGATGTGATTTGACTTGGTGCCACTAGCCTTAATTCTCAAGGACTGCATCCAGGAATGGACATTATTCAAGTGTTTTTGAAGATTCCTTGATGCTACTTCGGGATCTGTGTCATGTGACAGTATAGCTGTGTCATCTGCAAAAGTGGCTGCAATGACATTATCCGACTCTGGAACATCAGTTGTGTAGATGAGATACAGTGAGGGGCCCAGCACAGATCCTTGAGGAACTCCTGCTTTTATGTCGTAAAAATCGGATGTAGTGTTATTGATTTTCTCATAGAAGATTCTACTGTCTAAATAGGACTTCAATAGGAGATACATGGTGTTCGGTAAAATTTTTTTGAATTTGTAAAGCAAGCCATTGTGCCAAACTTTATCAAAAGCCTGCTGAACGTCTAAGAACACTGCAGAACAGTACTTCTTATTTTCCAAGGTGTTTCTTATGTAATCGCACACCCTGTGAACTTGCTCAATGGTGCCTTCTTAATCCAAACTGGTGCTCCGGGATAATTGCATTGCAATTGCAGTAAAATTGTAGACTTTACTGATTTTGATGTATTTAATTCTAGCTCGTGAAGTATTCAAAATCTTATGGTGCAGAAGTGGTTCGATGGTTCTCTGACTGTCCGTTCTTAATTTGTACTTTGTATTGTATCTGCGCTTATGTTTAACTGACCTCAATTGCTTATTTGCTTTGTTATTGTTTAGTATTTAGTGTGTGTATGCATGTTTTTTCAAATCAATCAGCAAGCATTAGATGTTATATGCGAAAACTTATAATGGTGCTTATGCACCATTATATAGTTTTCACTTATGTTTTCCTGATTACAGGAAAACATAAGTGGCTTCATAGCTTTATAAATAAGCTATGAAGTCACTTCATGGTTTCCTATGAAATAAAATAAAATAAGATGGTAACTGAAACAGTTGTTAGTTTTACACTTTACAGTGTATTTTATTTAATTAATATTTAAAGTAACGGAAAAACCACACTTTTGTGGTTTCCGATATTTATCAGTTTTATCTTTACATTACTAAAGGGCAATGAAGTAGAGAGAGCACATATAATTTTAAATTAAATGAAATTGTCAAAGGTTTTGTATACAGGGTGTTAGGTGAACCAAAAATGGGAAAACTATTTCTTCAGACCTTCAAACTGAACAACTTTAAGTATACAACGAAATCATGAAAATGAAAGAAGAAAGCCGATTTAAACAAAAAATAATAACGAAAATGTCAAAATGTATTAAACTTTCGCGATTCCAGAATTAGATCATAGTAAAACAATTTTCACTCATTCATTATCAGGTTGCGTTGTCTAATAAAAAATTGACTTGAGTTACCTTTTACATTTTGTTGAATCCGTTATACTTGTCGTCGGGTCGGGCCGCAGGAAAATGAAAATATGTTAATTTGTCCAACAACAGGAGGACCACACGCTGGTGCGGCTGCGGCAGGAGCTAGTCCCAGCGGGCGAGGAGGAGCGCACGCGCGACAACTGGCGCCGCTACTACTTCGACAGCATCAAGCGCGCGTTCGGATTCGGTGCGTTTCTGTGATCGCGCCGCATACACACTAGGTACGCGTACACATTCATTCAGATTGTATGGAGTCGTTGGACGCTTTTTAGCATGTTTTCAATGAATAGTCGGTTAGAATACTATTTGAACAGCATCAAGCGCGCGTTCGCTCGGTGCGTTTCTGTGATCGCGCTGCATACATACTAGGTACGTGTACACATTCATTCATGTTGTATGGAGTCGTTGGACGCTTTTTAGCATGTTTTTAATGAATAATTGGTTAGAATAATAATTATCCAGCATCAAGAGCGTGTTCGGATTCGGTGCGTTTCTGTAATCGCGCCGCATACATACTAGGTACGCGTACACTATCATTCATGTTATATGGAGTCGTTGAACGCTTTTAGCATGTTTTCAATGAATAGTTGGTTAGAATACTATTTGAACAGCATCAAGCGCGCGTTCGGATTCGGTGCGTTTTTGTGATCGCGCCGCATACACACTAGGTACTCGTACACATTAATTCATATACCGTGGAGTCTTTCGACGCTTTTTAGCATGTTTTCAATAAATAGGTGGTAAGAATACTATTTGAACAGCATCAAAAGCGCGTTCGGATTCGGTGCGTATCTCTGATCGCACCGCATACTCATCATCTAGGTACACGTGCACATCATCCATGTTCTATGAAGTCGTTGGATTAGTGATGCAACATGAAAAAAAAAACAAATTGTTTTTATTCACAATGTTGAAAAACATGAAAAAATAAACACCGTTGTATTTTTTCTAAATTTGTTTTTTTTTTCAAGAACACAATCTTTGGAAAATAAATGTTTTATTTAATCAAATCAATGATTATATTAGATTTTTATTCTTCGTCAGTGTCTCCAGATATTAATTTAAATTTTTTCGGAGATCTCATTTTATTTTTCCCGAAAATGGTACATTTGTATGAAGAGAAGATTTTTTGTTCCCTAAAATGTTACGTTTTGTATGAAGAACAGGTTTTCTTTGTTCCCCAATAATTAAAATTTACTACACAATGGGGAAACCCTTCAAACTGGAGACACCGTTCTTCGTTCTAACTAAGTTCATAGGTACTTAAAAAAAAAAACATAAACCGATTGAAGATTTTACCGGACGCGTCTGTAAATGCTGCCAACTGTTGAAAACTTAGTACTATTCAAACAAAGAAGTAATGTAGATTCAAAAACCTTAATATGAACTCATAATTATTAATCTTTAACGGAAACTTCCTTAATAATTTTAATTTCCGTATTCTTGACAAAAAACGTGCTCCAAAAAAAACCAGGTTTTTTTCATGTTTTTTTCACTTTTTTTCACGTTAGAAAAAAAACTGTTTTTTTACAACACTACGGATGGATGCTTTCAATTCTGTGTCTTACGTTATTTATTAAATACCTCTAACGTAAAGACTTTTCTCGTGGCGGGGGGCTTTGCTAAATTGGGAGGGTGGTTTAGGGAGCCCCCTTCCCCTCCTCCTTCCCACCCCTAACCCTTCCTCTTTTGTTTGAAATGTTGCTGGCCAATTAGGGGCCATCCATAAATTACGTCACACGAATTTCATGATTTTTGACCCCCTCCCCCGTCCTTGTCACAACTGGTCACATTTGTGAGATCCCCCTCCCTAGTGTGCCGTCACATATTTTACAATTTTACACCTAGAAATAATTATTAAATTAAAACAGCAGTTCCGAAAGTTTAATTTCAATTTTAATGATTTTGAAATGTGACGTCACGAAATTCAGGACCTCTGGCACCCCTTTGTCACACAATGTCACACTTCGTCCACCCCCTCCCTCCCCCTTAACGTGTGACGTATGGATGGCCCCTTAGATATGTTTCTGACCAATTGGACATTTAGCTTAATTAATTTCTGACGATTTTAATTAAGATTTGCAGTTTGATTTTAATTTAATGTGTACCAAATATTTGTTTGCTGGCCAAATAATTAAATTGCTGATTATTTTTGCTAACCATTTAGATTAATGACAGATCAAACAAATACTTCCCAAATTAAAATGCCTTTTTAAATTTTTATCTGATTATAGAAGCTACTTCTTATATATTTAGGTACTGCACTAGCTCCTAACTGCTAATGCTAACCTATCATTTCCAAAATACACAAACAGATAATATGATTAACATAATAATTATACAACATCATCAGTTCATACATTTTAAATAAGGATCTAGTTGTTGGATGTGTAGAATATCGAATTTCATAGCAAAAATATGAAAGAATAGATCTTTCATATTTTTGCTATGAAATTTCTATATCTAAACCAAGGGTCTTCAACCTGCGGCCCGCGGACCGCATGCCGCCCGCGGTTGCTCCCTTGGCGGCCCGTCATTGTATTGACAAAATTAAATTCACATGTCTACAAATTTTTGTTGTGTTGCGGCCCACCAAACTAATATCAGAGTATTCACTTCTGAAGCTTCCGCGCTCACTAGACATGAAATAAAACAATTTTTAACGGATACTAGCGTTGTTTTATTGAATGTACTTTGGTAATTAGTTGGTATTTGGTTTAATTTTTGGTTTTCCCGACGTTTCGGCAACTTTGCAGCTGCCGTGGTCACGGGGGACTGAAGCTACCCGTGAGTCTACCCTCAAGCGATGAATTACTCAGTGTCAGCGTCAGTCAAAACTTACTTCAAGCCGCCGAAGAAGATCAACCAATTCTTACGACCTGTCAAGTGTAATATCCCCCTTCAAGCCGCAGGCGTCTACAAACTAGATTGTGACTGTGGGCTCTCCTACATCGGGCAAACAAAGAGAAGCATAGGGACCCGCGTCAAAGAGCATGTAGCTGACATGAAACATAGGCGCGATAATAAGTCTGCAGTGAGTGAACACGCCTTTGAGGGGCCCAACCATTATATTAGATTTGACAAACCCCAAATCCTTGCTAGGGAACGTAGATTTATTCCTAGAATGCTCCGCGAGGCTATCGAAATAAATAAATATCCTAATTTCAGTAGAGATGATGGTTGGAAAATTCCACCAGCTTGGGACCCCATCATTCACAAGTTTTAGCCCCTCACACACACTGTAAGATCTAATGATACGGTTAGTTCCTTTTGATAAATAAATTAATATAAAAGACAGAGGTCGGTTTTCCTCTCCAAGTTTTCTTTAGCCATTTCTTTCTTGGAGGGGCCTCCCAATTTTATGAAATGGTGGTAGTTTCATTAGATTCTCTCTCTCTTTAGTACTAAATAATTCATAAAATGAAATTATAAATCAACATAAAACAATTAAAATATTTGTTAAATTTTAATTTCTGAACGTCTAAAAAAATTCATCGCTTGAGGGTAGACTCACGGGTAGCTTCAGTCCCCCGTGACCACGGCAGCTGCAAAGTTGCCGAAACGTCGGGAAAACCAAATACCAACTAATTACCAAAGTACTTTCAATAAAACCGCGCTAGTATCCGTTAAAAATTGTTTTATTTCATTAATATCAGAGTAAACTAGGCCGTTGACTTCAAAAAGGTTGAAGACCCTTAATGTAAACTCTGCTGATAGCTGAGATATTACTCCATTTGAAATTTTTCCATTAGTTCATTTTGAATTTAAAGACATAAATTCAAAAAAAGATTAGAGACATCGAAGCGCTTATGGCGGAACTTGACAGACTGATCGTACTCGATCACGCTTGTTAAGCAACGCTCGATCCGGCCAGGTGTCGGATGGGTGACCGTTAAGTGGCATTACAACTGAGCGCTTCCGTGCTTCGGAGGGCACGTTAAATCGTCGGTCCCGGCTGTTGTCATCTGATAACAGTCGTTAAGCCAAGTTAGAGGCCTTACAGGCGGCTTGATAAACTCTTACACCACTATTCCTCATTCGATAAGAAGAAGAATTTAAAGACATTAAATAAATGAAACTGCTGATTTTTATTGCGCGATTACAGAATCAGTTTCATATTGAAAGTTGATAATTTGAATGTGTACTATTATAAAATACTTACTTACGGAAGTATAAAAAGAAATTGGTAATTAGTAATTACCAAACACCTTGTAATGGTATTGAGAAATATTGTTATTGAATAAAGTTGTCACAGCCTACTCAATTTGAACAGACCTTATATTCACTTAAATTGCGTTTGTTAAAGGTCAACTACACTACCGCAAAATGTATTATTAGATATTATCTTATCATTGCGCATAACATAAGGTCAATTTTTGTTTTGCATTGTTTTATAAGTGAGTGTGACCTGAGTGTTTTAGAAATTTTCCACATCTTTCTTTAATTACAATTGGGTAGTATTTAATCGGGTAACAATAAATTTCCATTTTGGGTATAAAAAATACTGAATTTAGCCAGGGCTCTGTCACTCCGCGCGTGAGTATGAAGCGCTCGGCGCGGGCGTCCTCCGAGAGGACAAATTTCATACGTCAGAAAAGATAAGACCTACGCGGTGAAGTAATGAGTTATTCAGAATGGGCGACCAAATTACTGAGTTTTTGGCGCCATTTTGTCGGGTTCGGTTTGGTGACTATTTTAATTATTCGCAAATTGATATTGTGTCTTAAAATTGGTGCAGTTTTGTGGTACAAGTGTCTACGCAACTGAACAATATGTGGGATAATTGAAATAGGCGCGAGTTATGTGAAGCTGAGACTTTTATTGTAGTGGTGGCTACCTCGGCTGACCTTACCGAGTAAACTGTCTTGATATACTTGGTACCAAATGCTCCAAGCAGCATTGGAATGCGATGCACCCGCATTTTAATGTAAACTGAAACAATCTACAACTGAACTATTCAAAACTTGACACTGGCAAATATTACTTCTAAGAGGAAAGTAGATTGCCAAAACAAAAATAAGAAGAAGAAGAAGACCAAATTACTATTTAGGCGACAAGCTTAGGACACACAAAAAATTTAAAATTTGGAATATATTTTATTTAAACAAGGTGACTATTAGCCTAATCGAGATGACAAAAATACCATGTTGGGCAGTTTAAATCGGTTATATACACTGGCCTGCAAAAGTAAGTACTACAGAGGCCTATTTTCATACAAACGAGGTAACTTTGATGCTTTGGTTCCGTCCAGGATTAAACGGGGTGTGATTTGATAATGGCCATTCAAAGAGTAAATGGAGGAGGCCCAGATCGCTAAAGAAACCCAACGGATTAGAAGAGTCGTGTACACCGGAGACCGAACGGACTTTTTAGTGTTACATTTTCCATACTTTTGATGTAATTTTAACTTGTTATTTTTTTAAGTTCAACGCTGACCTAAACGACTCTTCTAATCCGTTGGGTTTCTTTAGCGATCTGGGCCTCCTCCATTTACTCTTTGAATGGCCATTATCAAATCACACCCGTTTAATCCTGGACGGAGAACCAAAGCATCAAAGTTACCTCGAAAATAGGCCTCTGTAGTACTTACTTTTGCAGGCCAGTTTATTTACCTACTTGGCATAATAGTTGCCCAATCAATATTTTTGTCACTCATTTAGAATTTCATAATTTAATTTATTTATCTCCCATATGTAGTCCCCGTTTTACGTATTTTTTGTAATCCACAGTTAGTCGACAGTTTAGTTATTGTGTCGCCCAAAAAATAAACCACTTCCAGGTTTAGTATTTAAGAATCCCATTAACAGTCACCTTTAATTATTTCCCTTTTTTTAAAGGTCAAAATCAAATATCGCGTTAGTATGAGAATTGAAAGTGTTTTATTTAGTACTTCCTAGAGGAAGTACTTTAACTGTCGAAATATTGTTATGTGACATGGTTATAGTTAAGCAAAGCAAGAAAACTGAATTTATTTAAACATGTGTTTCAATAAATTCAGGTGAATTTATGCAAACTAATCTAAATTCCATTTCGTTTGTTACAGGTACAATTATATCATTGTTAAGAAGAATTATAACTTCCGGCCCTGTGCGTTTCGCAATTCTTATGTTTGTGAAAGTTTTGATAATTCTGTGATTTTACCACTTACTTAAAACAAAATATTTCAATGCACTAATTGTAAATCCGAAGAACAAATGATGTACTAATAGCCAAAATTCGCTTGGATTGGAATACTGTTTAATTTAGCTTGTTTTTTGTAAGATAGCTGAATTGTGTTAATTTTTATGGATTATTCTAATAAATTATGTTAATTTACAATGAGTATACCTTTTTTACCGACTCCTTCTGACTCCTTTAATTAAGTGCCACTCAACTTACAGAAATGAAATGGTTAGGAACAATGTTAGAGTAATAACAAATAAAACCGGTCAAGAGGGTGCCGTACCATCATAATTGCACCATTAAACCACACTGCAGAGAAGAATAATAAAATTAGTATTGCAGTTTTAGCTTTTAATATCATTGTAGATAGGTCAATGACTTTGCTTATTTTAAACAGTTAGTTCATAGCCTTTCTTCGATAAGAGTTTGTTTTAAAGTATTTTAGGGATCAGTGATATTTAGGTGTAGCTTTTGAACGAAGTCTAGATTTTCTTTAGTCGAGGTTAATTATTCTTGTTGTAGAACCGATGGTTATAGTGATAAGCCAACGGTTCTGCTTATTTATAAAAAGTTAGTTTTTAGTTTTCTTCGTTAAATACAATCTCCGCAGATACTATTTTAAAACTACCTTAACCCTACATGTGACCCATAGAAATAAAATGTTTCTATGTCTATGGTATCACCACAGTTTTACAATCCATAGAATAGATTGTGAATCCATAGATTGTAAAATTGTGGTATCACATTGTGAGATACCTTGTAAGTTGTCACTTTGGTGAACTCAGTATCTATAGGAGTTCAACTTTGACAACTTCCATTAGTCACAACAACGATCAATCAATCTTAGAGAGCAGTTGATATTACTCATTGCCCCTTTTCCTTTCCTCTTTCATTAGAGGCATGCCCTCGGGCTGGCAACGGGAGCGGCTGCCAGGGTCGCAACCCTCAGGGGGCGCACTCTACTGACCCATAAGCTAAAAATAAGTCTACAGGTGTTGTAAAAGCCTTATAAAGCCGAATATATGGTAGATAGGGACCATCAAAGTGAACAACTTTTACTATGGGACCAACTCTGAAATCGCAAGAAAAAAAATCTGCTGTTTCATACGTTTTGATATTTTCGTTATTAATTTTGGTATGAAACAGCTGTTTATATTTTTTTATCGATTTCAGAGTTGGTCCCATAGTACCAGGCTAGGCGCACTCCGCGCTTTAGGTACGAAGCTACAAGTAGCCGGCGGGTCCGTCCGGACGGACTAATTTCAGAGGGCTGCCGCGTGCCGGCTGGGACGCACGTTAGCAATTCGATTTCGATACTCACTCACACACTGCATTCGCGTATTGTCGCGTCGTTCGTTCGTACATTTATGATATTTAACCAAAATGAAGGCATATTGCATCGCAATGGGCTGCCTTAATAGTAATAAAAAGGATCCGAACCTCACGTTTTTCACACTTCCAAAAGTTCCAAACGACATCGTGCTTATCTACTACCGATATAGTTAGTATTTAGTATTCGTTTATTCTTAGGTACCTACTTACGTTTTATTTAGGTAGATACTTACTTATCTACTTTCGAAATAAACTTAATTATTAATGACAATTTGATTTCGTAAGAAAGCAAATTGCCTCAAACAGTATGTATAGTCTGATATGGCGTTGACTGTATCTAGCCTAGGGTTTTTTGAAACGTATTAAAGTACATATTTAATTTCTCAAACACAACTTGTAATAAAGTATTGTAAGCTATTATTTCATTATTATTTAAAAGAAGAAACCCTGAAGTCGTTAGAAGAGGTAAGAGCTACGCGATAGAAAGAGAGATAACTTCTAGGTGAATATAACTGTAGCGAAGAGAGCGGTGTCCGACCTGAATTGCACTTTATTGTGTCTAGGACAGAGTCGCTATTTATTTAAATCACTTTGAGGAGTGGATCTTCTGTACTTGTACTATTATGTATTCTGTGATAGTACGGTAGTACTTATATCTATTCTGTGCACATAGTAAAAGTTGTTCAGTTTGATGGTCCCTATCTACCATATTCGGCTTTATAAGGCTATTACCAAACACCCTGTATAAGCCTGGGGGCGCAAAATTCAAATGTTGCCAGGAGCGCTCATTATAAGAAATATGTCTTAGGCGCGAAATTTAAATCTTGCCAGGGGCGCTTATGAGTCTCATGACCCTAGCTCCGATGCTGTGCCCTGCTGTCTTTTCATTTTTGAGCTCTCCTTTTCAACTTTCTGTTATAATTTCTGACGTTTTTTGAGAAGATACGTTATTGCATGTTATGAGGCATGCAAGCCTCTTCTGTAAAAGAAAAACCGGTCAAGAGCGAGTCGGACTCGCGCACCGAGGGTTCCGTACCATCATAATTGCACCATCAAACCACACTGCAGAGTAGCATAATAAAATTAGTATTGCAATTTTAGGTCAGCGCCATCTCTTGACCGATAGTGGAACTGATGTTAAATTTTAAGAAATTTGATAATTTCTAAAAAAAGTGTGCTATATTGAGACATCGTTATCTTTATATAAACTGCTATCACATAGAATTATTTCAGATTTTTTTCTTTGCAAACTTCGGAGAAAAGGGGGGGGGGGGGGGACGGTCATTTTTTTTACATTTTTCATCATAAGTTGAAATATATGCGGCCTAAAACAAAAAGAAAAAATGGTTGAAAACGTGCAAACGGCGCTCTTTCATATGATACCCCACATGCCCTAGTAGCTCCATTTCAAATTTTTAAGACCCCTTTTCAGTCCCTGTTGTAAAAAAGACATTTATTTTTTTATTTATTTCTTATTTGCAAAATAGTTGGGAAATGTCATCTTAAACTATTCCAAATTTCAAGTTTATACCATTAGTAGTTCTCGAGATATACCATTAGTAGTTCTCGAGATATCCAGCTGTGACAGACAGACAGACTGAGTCACACCATAAGGGTTCCTTTTTTACCATTTTGGTACGGAACCCTAAAAAGGAAATGGGAAAGCGACTCGGTGAAGACTTAAGAGACACATCATAAGATCTGTGGTGGTCGTAACCTCGTAACACCTTGAGTTACCTGTTTTCACTAGGAGATTTTTTTGTTCTTGGAGGCTGGTTGCGGTTGGGGGGGTACTACTTAATTCTTATACAAGCTGAAATTTTTATCATTTGGTTCCCGCCGATTTTTTTACGCGATATCAGAGTTGGCCCCTTAGTAAAAGTTGCTTGTAATCATGATAGCGGAGACGCCAGGCCTTCAAAATTGAAATCCCGTCGGACAAGCGAGTGCTCTACCGACAACTGGTATCATTGTCTTCAGCATGATCTACTAAACAAGAATATAGCGGTTGTCGCATTATAAAGTGGTGGAGGGGGAAGGGAGGGGGGGGGGGGAGGTGCAAAACTCGGGTATGAGAGTTTTTAATAACCACTTGTTCGATTTAAACAAATAAACTGTCATATGGTAGGTAATATCCTTAACAAAAGATTTTATTAAACAATGGTTTTTGTAGATACTTTAGTTTATGAAATAATTAGAAAAAATACGAATTTCAAATAAATATTTTTTTGTTTTGTAGAATTGAAGCAGTTAATTAAAATAAACTACTATGTAATTAAAACTATGAAGATTTGCTCAAAAAAAAAATATCGGTGAATAGCCCAGTCATTCCCCTATATAGAGTAATAAACTTGTTAAACATTTTTGTCTAGTAATAGGCAAAAAACTTTTTTGTGTCGTGTGGCGAAATTTTCTTTTCCATTTTTTCTTAAATTCTCTACAGAATTAAAACTATGAAGATTTGCCCAAGAAAAAATATGGGTAAATAGCTCAGTTATCCCATTATATAGAATAATAAACTTATCAAACATCTTTGTCTAGTAACTATGTTAAAAAAATGTTTTTATTGCGTGGCAAATTTTAGTTATCTTTTATTTTTCGAAAATCCTCTACAGAATTAAGACTATGAAAATTTGCCCCATAAAAATATAGTAGTGAATAGCCCAGTTATTTCATTATATAGAATAATAAACTTATCAAATATTTTTTTCTGGGGAAAATCCTCATTTTTAATTCTGTAGAAGTTTTTCAAAAAAATGGTAGAAAAAATTTCGCCTCATGAAAAAATTAACATTTTTTTAACATAGTTACTAGACAAAAATGTTTAACATGTTTATTATTTTATATAGTAAAATAACTGGGCTATTCACCAGTATTTTTTTCCGAGGATAATCTTTATAGTTTTGATTCTGTAGAGCATTTTCGAAAAAATGGTAGAAAAAATTTCGCCACGCGACCCAAAAAAATTTTTTAGCATAGTTACTAGATAAAAATGTTTCACAAGTTTATTACTCCATATAGTGGGACAACTGTGCTATGTACAAATATTTTTTTTCTGGGACAAATCCTCACAGTTTTAATTTCATAGTACTTTCTTTTAATTTACTGCTTCAATTCTACAAAACTAAAAAAGCCTTTGTTTGAAATTCGTCTTTTTTCTATTTTTGTAATAAACTTTAGTATTTACAAAAACCATTGTTACGTAAAATTTGTTGTTACGGATATTATCTACCAGATGACACCTTATTTGTTTAAATCGGACAAGCGGTTACTGAGAAATTATCCAAACCCTGATACCCGATTTCTGCATCTTTTCCCTCCCCTCCCTCCCCCGGAGTCCCCCCTCAACCGCTTTATAATGCGACAACCGTTATATTTTTGTTCAAGAGATAATTCTGAAGACAATAATACCAGTTGTCGGTAGAAAACTCACCGGTCCGATGGGAATCGTCATTAGACGACTTTCGTTAAAGCAGTTTCTATATTATTCGGACAGTGACCTCCCGCACTATATCGATAATAATTTTGTTGTTTTCCAGCCCAAAACTAAAAAACAGACAGCAAGCCAATGACTGCGGAAATTTCACGTAGTATTTTATACGATATGTCCTTCTGTACTATATTTTAATTTACTGCTTCAAATCTACAAAACTAAAAATGCTTTTGTTTGAAATTCTACTTTTTTCTAATTATTTAAGAAACTATAGTACAAAAACCATTGTAAAATAAAATATGTTGTCAATGATATTACCTACCCTAAGACACCTTATTTGTTTAAATCGGACGAGTGGTTGTTGAGAAAATTAACCAATTTCCGATACTCGACTTCCGCATCTTTTCCCTCGCCCCTCCCCCCTCCACCACTTTATAATGCGACAACCGCTGTATTCTTGTTCAAGAGATCATGTTGAAGACAATGATACCGGTTGTCGGTGGAGCACTCCCTCTGTATTTTTGTTCAAGAGATCATGTTGAAGACAATGATACCGGTTGTCGGTGGAGCACTCTCTTGTCCAGCGGGAATCGTAAATAGACGACTTTCGTAAATGTGGCATCTAGACTATGAGTGAAACCACCCCACTGCGGGAACCATTTCACGATGTATAAAAGTGTCTAGGCACTGTTACACAAGTAGCATTCTTAAAATAGCAATAAATTATTTTATCAATTTACCTTACCCGTGGGTGAATCATATCGCTTTTTCAGACACTACAAATATTTATGTTTGGAAATAATTGAGATCAAGATTTCAATAGAGATTTCATTAGCTTTTCTCAATAATGGTATTGTGAGTGTTAATTGGTGACTTGTAATGTAAACAAAACCTTTTATCTGTCGAGGACTCGACCTCCGCTGTCTCGGGGTGTCAGTCAGTCCGCCTTTATCGTTCGTATTGACAACATGTGGTTACTCTCAGTTATTTTACTCCTGCAATCGGTAAGTAAAATGATAAATGATTTATTTTATTAATGCACATAACTAAGTAAGAACTTGCGTACTTATTAGTGGCTATAGCCTACGCACAAGATAGTTCTTATAGATACAACTGTTTATTCCAAATACGGTATGTTTTAATTACTTGGTTTCTGTTCTGATTGTGTACTTAAACAATAAATAAATATAAATTGTACTTAAGCCTAAATTAAAACATCTGTTTTATGTCATCATTTAGTGCATTTTAATGTTAATGTCCATTACACTTAATAATAATAAACTTAGAAATAGTTACTTTACTCACAATTAGTTAATAAATATTCCGTACTATTTCAACCAGGAAATGATAAAGTTATTTTTAAATGTAACGTTATTTCTTACTTTTTTACCGTTAATTTTAACATTAACGTTATGTCAATAAATAACGTTAATTTTAACGAAATTAACGCTATTTCAGTAAATAACGTTAATTTTAACGTTATTTCTTACTTTTTGTTACCGTTACTTTATAAAAATTAACGTTATTGCAATTAATAACGTTAATTTTTTACCGGTAATTTTACCGGTACAATATTTTAACGTTATTTTTACCGGTAAATTTACCGATAAAATATTTTAACGGTATTTTTAACGTTATTTTTTTGTATCGTTATTTTTTTAACGGTATTTCACTCCCTGATTTCAACTGTTAGGTATTTATTTATTGGTTGAAATTTATTGCTATATTTAGTTTGCATGGATTCTGCGTAGAAAAATAGGTATGTAAGTATATACAATAATGTAGGTATGTCGTAACTAGGATTGATATTTAATTTGCATGGATTCTACGTAGACAAATAGGTAAGTAAGTATGTCTAATGTAGGTATGTCGTAACTAGGATTGCCAACTTATTTTGCATCAAATATAGTATTTTCAAGATTATTACGTGTAAAAATATAGTAGTGTGATGATCGTAATAAATAAGTATCCTACCAACCAGATCCATGAACATCGGGTTGCCAACTTTTTTGCATCAAACATAGTAGTTTCAAGATTTTTAGTGTAAAAATATAGTAGATGACGAAAAAGTCCAAAAAATATAGTAGGTTGCGGCCGTTTTGTATGGAAGATTTTAAAGAAGTTGTATTTTCCATACTAACTAAACATTTTCATAATTTATTCAACAACCATACGTACACAAGAGTTTAAACACAAAAATTATTATACAATTACTTATGTGCATATTATTTATAGGTATTTTTGTTTATTGCTTTTGTTAAATTTTTTCACTTGAAAAAATATAGTTTTTTTTGCCTACTACTACTATACAGGGTTATTTGTAAAACACCAACGACCTCGTAGGAGTAGATTACTAAAATCATAAACAAAAACATTTGTTCTACGACTTTTCAGAAAACAGCCAAAAATAATGTCGACTGGTTATACAAAACATGTTCAGACATTTTGTATGGAAAGTTGATATTTGTTAGTCTGTTTTCGGAAAAGTCGTAGAACAAATGTTGTTGTTTATGATGTTAGTAATCTACTTTTGAGAGGTTGTTGGTGTTTTACAAATAACCTTGTATATTTTTTGAAAACATATCAAAGTCAAAGTCTAAAATAGCTTTATTCAAGTAAACTTAATTATTAAGTACTTTTGAATCGTCTATATTTTCCTACCACCCGTTCAAGACTTTTTTAACTGACGAGAAGAATATAGTAGGCGAGCCCGCAATATAGTAGGATACTATATTGTATAGTAGGGTTGGCAACCCTAGTAGTAACTCGCAACTGAACGTCATAAATAAATATACTAGCTGACACGTAAAATGCGGACGTGAAGTGTTTTAATAACATGCAAACTTATCAAAACATTATTGGCCTTCTGGGTATGGTAATCCAGCACAGCACGTAATATGAATTAGTTTTTTAATTAACTTAACTAAACGAACTTAAAAATCTGCCAAAATACTTATACGGTTTGTTCATTCACGATCACGACCCACTTTTTAGGGTTCCGTATCAAAATGGTAAAAAGAAACCCTTAATGTGTGACTCAGTCTGTCTATCTCAGCTGGATATCACGAAAACTACTAATGGTATCAACTTCAAATTTGGAATAGTTTAAGATGACATTTGCCCAACTATTTTGCAAATAAGAAAGAAATAAAAAAATATATTTTTTTACAACATTGACTGAAATGGGGGCTTTTAAAATTTGAAGTTGTGCGATTAGAGCATGTAATATGAAAGAGCGCTATTTGTACATTTAGAAACATTTTTTCCTTTTTTGTTAAGCCACATTGGTTTCGGTTACTAATATAGGTAACACACTTTTTTTTCTTCACTTCAGCGCCATCTGTTGACTACCAGTCAACAGATGGCGCTGACGTAAGAAAAATTAAATTAGTTCCACTATCGCTCAAGAGATGGCGCTGACCTAAGATAACAAAAAATAGTTCCACTATCGGTCAAGAGATGGCGCTGACCTAATACTGCAATAATAATTTTATTATTCTACTCTGCAGTGTATTTATTATGATGGTACGGAACCCTCGGTGCGCGAGTCTGACTCGCTCTTGACCAGTTTTCTTATTTGGGTCAGCTCGGGAGCGTATGTCCGAAAGAAAGAAATTGGCTGAAGATTTTTTTATAGGTAGGAATGAGCTACCTTAGGCGACGGCTACACGCATGGTAAATACTGTGATCCATCGCCATAGAGTACATTTTAACCATGGAAAGTAATTTGTATGGAATATTCAATATTTTACTTTCCATGGTTAAAATGTACTCTATGGCGATGGATCATAGTAGGTATTTACCATGCGTGTAGCCGTCGCCTTAGTAATAGGAAAAAGATTTATTTCGGTTGCGTTAAAATTAAAAAAAAATTGAAAGTCACTTTGAGTTCATTACAAATGTACGAAAGTAACAGCAGAATGGAGATAATACCTTTACCCCAACAACTGCCACAACCACAAGTATTAAAAAAAAATCGTGTTGCACTCCGGGAGTGCCGGCAGAAGTGAAAACTTGAATATTAACGTTGTGCATTTTTGATATTTTGGAATGGTTAGGGAATAATTTTGCACGAATTGCCGTCTTACGAATTTACTCTGCATTTGAATTTACGAATACAGAATAGTATTGTACGAAAGTCCAGTATCCATAGCTTGACAGAAAATCTAAAGTTTTGACATTATATTAAAAAATTAGCGCGTTGCTATGGTGACACAAGTGTTTACGTCTTGAAATGATGCGCCGCCATTTTCACCGCGCCCCGTAGAAAGAGAAGGGGGATACTTCCGCCGCCGGCTGTCTACTCTCCATCCGTCACATCCGTCTTACGAATTTTCGATCAGGGTCACGTGATTCTTATTGACGCGAGTTTAGCATTTTTTCCCCAGTACAAAAAGCGTACAAACTACAACGCCGCTAAAGTAGTTTTCACTTCAAAAAGTTTTGACATTTTTAACCGACTTCAAAATAGGAGGAGGTTCTCTGTTCGTCGGAATATGAATATAAGATTCTTGGTCGGTTTTTTTTTATTTATGTTACTCAATTTCTCCAAGACGGCTGGACCGATATGAAAAATTATTTTTTGTTTGAAAGTGTAACTTCCAAGTTGGTCCCATTGTTATAAGGTCAGTATCTGATGACTGATGATGGGATCTTAGAGAAATCAAGGGAACTATTCAAATATTATAGGCACAGTTTTTTCAGTTTTTAGACTTTTTTCAAAATGGCAGAGAACTTAAAAAAAACATTCTTCAGCTATTTTGAAAAATTTTCAAATTGACACAAATGCGAGGTCTACAGCCAGCACACAGAGCCACTAAAGTCTGTCTATCCTTAGAAATAAAACAATTTTTACGGATTACAGCGCGTATATTGGTTAATTCAGATGTTATTTAAGATTTTTTTCCATTTGATTTGTTGGTGTTTTGGGTCTATCCTTATAGTACAGTAGCCCGTAGAACATTTAAATCACGAAAAAGATTACAGTTTGCCGTTGTGATGTAGTTATTTATTACGAAATTATAGATACTTTAACCCAAAAAAAACTAATATCTTTGGCACGTATTCTTTCAATTCTATAGAGGGCTCCACACTCGCGCCGCGAACCGCGGCCGCGAATCACGGGCGCGATTTGCGCATGAAAACGGTGCGAAAAATATAGCCCTCCAGACTCGCGCGTGAACCGCGGCCGCGAATCACGGCAACAGTTCGGCACACAAGTATTTGACGCGGACCAAAAAACCGCCACCGGACGGGGAACGCCGCGAAGCGCGAACGCGAAGCCGCGAAGCCCATATGCGAAGCCGCGAAACCCTCCACACTCGCGGTTCGCGGCTTTCGCGGGCTTTCGCGGCGCGAGTGTGGAGCCCTCTTATGTCAAACGTCATAAGGTTATATTAAAAAAGTTTATATTGTCCAAAACATAGAATATGAATATAAGGTTCTTGGTCCAAAATAATCATTCTTATTCTTAAATTTTTTAAAGTCAAGGTTACAATAAAATAGTTTTTATGTCCAAAATAATTTTATATGGTGGTTAAGTATTTTTAAATTTTCTAATTCTCCGCGCAATTTTCTAAATTTTTTCTTTCACAACAACTATCTCCTGATAATAACAAACACAACAAAAAAGAATCAGCTAAATCGGTCCAGCCGTTCATGCGTGATGGCTTGACCACGCGAAATATGTGTAACAGAAAGGGGGTATCAACCCGAAAGGAGGTCAATGTACTCGTGAAACTGAACACCTTCCAACAGAAGAAAAAATAAATAAAAAAGAAAAAAAAAAGAATTGAACTCTCCATACAAAATGTTGGCGGCAAATTCAAATTTTGTATGGAGAGTCAAAATGTTTTTTTTACGATTTGTTTTTTTTTTCTGTTGGAAGGTGTTCAGGTTCACGAGTACATTGACCTTCTTCCGGGTTGATACCCCGTTTCTGTTACACGTTGTATATAGATTATGTTAGTAACTGTATGAAATAGTTATTAATATTAACAATTTATGTCGTAATCTATGTGTGGAAAACGATTTGCTGTATAAATGATTATTTCCAAAAAGAGTTGGGTGCAAAGATTGTTTACCAAATAAGACAATTAATAAACAGACTTTAGTTAGTTCGTTTTTTAACCGATTTCGATTTAGCTTAAGTATATTGCTTTAGTTAGTAAATTTTTTAACCGATTTCGATTTTAGCAGTACAAGTATATATCGGGTCATTTTGAACTTACCATCCAAATTTTAAGGATGTGTCCAGTCCATGAAAATAAACAACTTTCTCTAAGAAACATGTGTCAAATTTCGCCATAAAATATTGGTCATCCCATACTAAATTAATCACGTGATCTCTTTGATTTGTATGGAAAGTCAATTTTTATTTTACATATTTGACTATGTGTTCCTTAGAGAAAGTTGTTTAGTTTCATGGACTGAACACATCCTCAAAATTTGGATGGTAAGTTCAAAATGACCCTGTATAATAATCTACTTACATCAACTTTCAGGCATTCTACATAGAAGCTGAATTTGGTATGCCATATTTGAAAAATAATCGAATGGTGAGTGCTTTTGTCCTATTTTCCGAATGATGTCGATAAAACGTTTTTGTTGTTCATATTGTTTTATCGGACGGCGTCCAAGTTTTGTTTATGTTAACGGAGAGATGATAGCATTATTGTTATTTTTTCTGTCTATGTTTTTATAATCTATTGAATAACGTACCTTAAGACGCTTATACACGGTTAATTTTTAAGTATACTTATCTAAAAATGAAATGGGGTTTTCAAACCACGTAAATGCACAACTTTTACTATGGGGCCAACCACGAAATCGCAAAAAAAAATCAGCTGTTCCATACATTATAGTCGAGTCGATTTTGTACTTTTCTATGGAACAGCTGATTCTTTTTTCGCGATTTCGTGGTTGGCCCTATAGTAAAAGTTATTCGTTCACGTGGTCTGAAATCCCCTTTTCATTTTAAGATATACTTAAAAATTTACGGAGTACATATAGGTCAACTAGCGCTGCCAATACATTTATTTTTATTATACTCAACCAAGTAAATATTTAGAAAAAGGAAACACCCATGACCTCTTAAATGGGGAATGTCCGAAAAAAATCAAATTGGCTGAATATTTTTTTATAGGTAGGAATAAGCTCCCTTAGTTACAGAAAAAAGTTTCAGAATTTTCGGTTGCGTATAACTTAAAAAAAAAATAAAGTCTCTTCGACTTCACAAATGTACGAAAGTAACAGCAGAATGGAAATTATACCTTTGCCACCACCTGTCACAACAAAGTATTAAAAAAAAGTTTCGATACAAAATGTCTAAACTTTTTTTTTAAGTTATACGCAACCGAAAATTCTGAAACTTTATTTATTCCTACCTCAAAAAAAATATTCAGCCTATTTTATTTTTTTCGGACATTCCCTATTGTGTCTAATATTTTTTGAAGGTAGGTAGGTACTTTTCATTTCTTGTACTAGTTTTAAAAAGCATTTGAAACGACAGTGGCCACTTATGGTTTAAATGGTTTTAAAAATCCCTCATTCAAACACAAAAATAGTGTTTATAGATCTACTTTTTACCCGACTGCAAGAGGGTTATGTTTTTCGCGCGTATCTTGTTTGTATGTAATATTCTTTATTACCTCATATCTTTCAAACGGCTGAACAGATTTCCATGATTAACATATCGTTAGATTTGTCTCGTCAGCCCAAGTGTTCTTAAGAAGGTGGCGTTATAAAAAAACCAACATAGCGGCTGTACGGTGCTATTATACGTAGCGGAAAAATTTTTTTTTTTTTAGAATACTGCTCTATGGGTGTCAAATTAAAGGGTTTATTATAAGGATTTTAAAAAGGTATATCATATAAATAATAACTAAAAATAAATAAATAAAAAAATAAATTTAAAAAAATTAAAAACCCGCCTGCCTAAAAAGACAAGTCAACTGAAAAGATGGAAACAAGATTAAATATTAAAGGCAACATTATAACATGCAGTCGGAGGCATATAACTCAAATCAATAAATGTATCAAACCTCGTCACTTTCTTTATGGATGCCTCCGACTGCATGTTATAATGTTGCCTTTAATATTTAATCTTGTTTTTATTTACTGACTTCAGTGAATAAAATAAGCTTTTTATAGGGAGAATGGAAAGTATAAAAAATATTGTTTATCAGTGCAAAAAATGGGACTGCGTGGCTAAC
Organism: Agriphila geniculea; assembly: GCA_943789525.1. Lineage (NCBI taxonomy): Eukaryota > Metazoa > Arthropoda > Insecta > Lepidoptera > Crambidae > Agriphila > Agriphila geniculea. The sequence goes on from OX038881.1 coordinate 4,462,062, forward strand.
ACCCTCGTGCTACCAGACAAGCTGCCTCCGCAAGATGACTACGAGACCACCCTCAAGTCTTTACTTCCTCAAGAGTGGCACAGTGTAGCAGAGAAAGTAGTAGATACTTGCTATCACCATAGAAGTAGGGATTACATCAATACTTGTACTGGGCAAGCTTTGCTGCACTGTACAATGGACAATTTGATTGAGGTAAGTACTCATTTAGTATACAATTTCTGGCCGACCGAACTTTGCTCAGTTATCACTATTTATTGTAATATGGTGGTGTTTAGGTGATAATCTACATTGTTATCTCAAACATTAACTACATTCTTTTAAACTTGTCTAAAAACAATAAAAAAAACTTGAACATTTAAAAAAAACTAAAGTAAGTCACCGAGCGGGATTCGAACCCGTAACACTCGTTTCTTGCCATCCGCGTCTTAACCCGCTGGGCTGGACGGACAGTGGCCGGCCGGACGAAATTAGCAACCATATTCTGCGTCGAAAGAAAAACGCATGAAAACTCGAAAACACGCGTTTTCCCAAACATAAGACTAATCTAGATCGTTTACCCCCTGAAAACCACCATATAACAAATTTCAGCGAAATCGTTAGGGCCGTTTCCGAGATCACAGAAATATATTTACATATCTTCGATCATTTATCTGATTGAAGCAACAAATAAATAAATGAATATCTTCGCTCATACAAGAATTGTTCGTTTAAAGGTATCCTTCGCCGCGTCTGTCTGTTTGTTCGCGATAAATTTAAAAACTACTGCACGGATTTTAATGCGGTTTTCAACTTAAATACGTTAGTTAATTACCATAAGCATTTCATGCACATTATTATAATCTTTTACATCATATAATTTAAATTAATATCTTAGAAGCCATCGCAAAAAATTAACACCCGTGAAAATAAATTCAAGCGCGTTTCTCACACCACCGAAGACGAGAGTCTCGTCACGAGACTAGTACGGATCGGAAACACACTTTTGCATCGAATGGAGGTGACGACTGGGAGGCAGGTACCTATTTGTTTTCTTTTTGGGTGCTGTTGGAAGGTCTCAATTATGACAAAAAAGGAAACGAAGCGAAGCGAGAGCAGGTCGCTAGTATTTCTATAAATTTAGATGATTGAAACTTAAGAGCCATAGAGAATAACTTAATATTTGCATAGTGCATTCAACTGGACGAAGAAGATGAAAAAGTTAATGGAGTTAACTTTCTTTATTATTTTACAGAATTGTCCAGAGAATAGCACGAAGCGAAATGATGCTTGCAATCCAGTGGCTACTACGGCTGGCATGCCATATATGTTTATACAGAGGTAGGTACCTACAGTTTCCTTATTGTGCTAAAAAAATACCTACATTTCTGTAGCGACCGACGCAAAAAGGCATTTGTCACGTTCTTATTTTGACGGTCTCTGTAGCAGTAATGTTTAATTCCTAATTAATTTCAGCCGCTACAAAAATTTGGAGGAGAACTTGCCCAAAGAAAGTCGCCCTGCATGGTTCATGAGACAAGTTAGTACTTTACTTTATTTATCAACTAAAACAAACAAGGGTACTACCTGCCCTAGAAATATGTATGTATACAAGGTGCATTTGTAACCACTCTCCAAATAAGGATGTGTTCATTCCATGAAACTGAACTTTCTCCATGAAACATGTGTCGAAATACGCCAAAAAATTTTAGTCATCCCATACTAAACTGATCACGTGATCTTTTTGATTTGTATGATTTTTTTTTTTACATATTTGACCCTATGTTTCTTAGAGAACGTTGTTCAGTTTCATGGACTGAACACATTCTTAAAATTTGGAGAGTGGTTACAAATGCACAATGTATGTTAGGCTCAAAAACCTAAATCGCTCATTTAACGAAAAAACCGCTCACAACGCGTTGTGTTGTGGTCACTGGCAAATAGTCAGAAAGCGAAGTACTTGCTGTGGTAGGTGGCTGTAATCTTAACGCCCTTAAAAAACCACAAAGCTAATTTCGCGTTGCGTCGTGGTCATATCATACGCAACCATAACGCGACGCACGGACCGATGCCGCGGCACTACATAATTCACCAATGATTGGCACAATTCATCGTACGTTGCGGGTTTGGTAACAAATGCTTCAAAGACGTTCTTTCAAAGGCATCCATTTACGATAAATTGTGCCGATGCTTGGCGAATATGTAGTGCCGGCATTATATTTTGTGTTCAACAGTTCGTAGCTATATTATGTTGATAAAAAAAATCATAAAAACTTTAACCTAATAAAATTATTTTAAGGCTGTATATTTGCATTTCAACGAAATGCAAATATACAGCCTATAGTGTTTTTCCAATGAAGTTTCCTAAAGAATGAAAGCATTATTATTGATGTAAACTTTAGTTTTAGGAAGCAAAATTCTTAAATTAGTGCCGTATAGAGAGAAAAACATAATAAATTGTCAGGTATTTTAAAACGAAGACAATCTGTTCAAGTGGAATTTCAAATTTGCTTGTCAGAGGTATTTTTCAAAAACGTTTCAGCTGTAACAAATAAGAATACGAGCCATATTTATTTTTTCACTTATTGTTTGTATTGTCAAGGAGTTCCCTATAGAGAACAAAATTAAAAAAAATACTTTTAATCACAGAGAAATAAAATATAAAAAAATGCTCAAATTGGTACACTTTGACATCTTTTTTTACTGGTATTTACAGAATCTAAAGTATTTTTTAATTTTTCTTAGGAATAATGAGGTAAGTATTTGTCTAATGTATTACGTGTTTTGTATATACTTATATCTTTTTTAATAATTTAATAAGAATTTTCAAAGTTCGCCCTTATTACGGCTCGCGCAGAGTTGTTTTGATCATTTATATTGAAAATTTAAAAATGGAACGTGATGCGACTCTACAGCCTTAAGTAATTTGTAGTTTCCAATGACTAATAATTTGTGTTCATCATTTGATACTTAGTAGGTTGATTTTTTAAAATAAAGTAAAATTTTGAATTATTTTAAGTAAATTGTAGAATCATTTGCAAATCAACATAATAATACGAATTGTTGAACACAAAACACTAATCATCGAAACCCTACAAAATTACCTTTTCGTCGTGTTATGGTTGCACCAACTGGTGGTGCTCAGAACGCGTCATGGCTTTTCTTCATTGCCTTAACGCCTGGGACCGTACCGGCTAACGAATCGAGCTTCGGAAAATTTGCCGTGTTTCAAATTAAAAAAGATAAATTGAAGTAAGGAATTTCGTATTGTACTATTTGTTGAAGTTATTTGGAAGATATTTGATGTTTGTGTGACCTCATGAAGTCAATTGGGGTTCTATTTATCTGTTTTAATTTGAAACCCGGCAGACTTTTGAAAGTTCGATTCGTTAGCCGGTACGGCCCCTGGTGGTCGTTTGGTATGATGTCGAGCGAAAAAGTAAAAACGTAATAACGACTTTAACAAGACACTCAACGAAGCTGAAGTCCACGCATTCCGCCCATCGTCAGGATCATTTTGTCTTTTAGACTATACCTGGGAAACCAATAGCTACGAAGTTATTGAAGGTCAAAGTCTTTTTTTTTTTTTCAAATTTTTTATGAAAGCTTATTTTATTCGTTATTTCCTCATTGTTGTCTACAGAAACATTATCAAAATTTGATGTATTTCGTAACAAACAATGGCTTCAAAACGTCATCACTCAATGCATTTGACGAGCACACACATAAACCTTTCAACTTGGCCGCACGCAGCTGAGTAAGGGAGACGTACCAAATAGATACTGGATACTTTTTGAAAACCAGAAAAAAACCAACATATTTAATAAAAAAACATTTGTTTGTTACACTCATAGAGATAATTATCTAATCATCCTAGCATTACAAAAAGAAATAAACTTCTAGCTCCACTCAAAATCAGTAAAAAAGATTTTTTCCTTAAAAATGACAAAAATCAACAACTTAATTTTATGTATCCTATATTGGACAATCGGTATTTTTAATATTGGATATCCAATATTGGGTACATAACACTCAATATGGGATATCCAGTATAAGGAATACACAGATACACTACAAATAAAGTAAATTAACCCGTGGGACGTGTTCACAAACACAGTCTATTACATCTGGATCTAGCCCAGCACAAACTTCATAAGCCCATCGTTAAGTTGTAAGTAAAGTTCAATGTACAAATACATACTAATTTATATGTATCCCAATACTGGATAACCAGTATTAGGGGTAACACGGTATCCAGTATTGAGTTAAGTACCTACATTTACGAAAACTGTTCTCGAACTCTTTTAACTACAAAAATTATCAAGAAAAAGCGGTAATTACGTCGCAATAACTATGTGCCTAGTTAATACATGTCCCTATAACAAAAATAAATGCACTTGCCGTTGTTTAACACACTTTGCAACACTATATCAAAATTAGTTCGATAAACCAAAAACACACTTTGAATTTTGACAGCCGACTGGAGCTAGTTATGGTGCTGTTGTCGGAGAAAGCATTGAGATTAAACATTGAAGAAGTAGTTTTAGACTGTTACAATAGATGACAATGGTTACATTTCTAGAAATTGATGTATCCAGTATTGGGCACGTATCCAGTATTTGGTTCGCCTTCCTTAGCATTCAATTGCAGACGCTTTTTAACACCAAAAATGAAAATCGTTTCCCAGCAATAATTTTGAACAGAAATGGTCCTGATGATGGGCAGAATACGTAGACCACAGCTTCGTTGAGTGTCTTGCTTGTTACACCCGGTATAATTAGGCAGTTGTTCGCTCCCTGGTGTTTTGCACATAAAATAAACTTTTCCGACTTAAAATTACATAAAAAGTTGAAACTTGTAACCTACCTTTCAGTACTTCGACACGAAATGTTGCGCAGTGCCAGAAATAATCAACGCAACCGTTTTGACAGCTTGCGGTTTCCGCACGTTTCTGAAATACTACGAGAATGAACCTAAGGCGTACGATGTGGGGAAACATTATATGGTGAGTTTCATTGAACTTTGAAAATATAATAATTACAGTTCTTTGTTTGGAAAAAATGCTTAGGATGTTGTAACACAGAATAGTAGATATACGTACTACGTTGTAATTAAGCGTAACCGCTCACGGGCGACGTTTTGTAGCTGCGATAATCGCGGCAATAATCGTCTGCAAAATGACACGACAAAGGTTTTACTTAACCAGCGACAAAAAAGCGCTGAGATTATCGCCGCGTTTATCGCAGCCACAAAAAGTAGCTCGTGGGCGTTTACGTATAGAACTCAGTATGTTCTATTCTCAGCGACTAAAAAATCGCTCAGCGATTAATCGCCCGTCAGCGGGGACGCTAAAAGACATACGTAACGTAAGGCCTACTTAGTCACAGAATATAACTTATAAATATGTCACCGTAAGTGCGGAAATCAGTGAATCTGCAGATCAACTAGTTGTAATAAAGAAAATGTGTAATAACATAAAAGGAGTAGACACAAAAGCGGGGGGACGGAGGAGCGCAGCCCTCCCGCAAGGGGGTCTCGGGAGGCAAAGCCCCCCGCCATGGAAAAAGCCTTAAAGTGTTCATTAGGTTAGGTTAGTATTGCGACCAAAAACACGTGAGCCGAGCGAGCGGAGCGAGCGTGCCGCTGGAGCGGCCGGCGAAGCGCCAGAAACGAAGTTTTTGTAAAATAAACTTTCAATGTAGGTCTTTTACTTAAATTTCCTGAAGCCTTGACTATTTCACTCACTGTATCCCGCACTTAAACGGTGTAGCATCCGTTAATCTGCAGATTAACTAGTTAAAGTGCGGAAATCGTCTAATTTAAGAAAAATTCCGCACTTTGACTGACACGTCCAGTTAATCTGCAAACTCACTAGTTAATCTGCAGATTAACGGATTCCGTACTCTAACGGTAACACATACACTAATTCACCTCACACAATAGTGAAATAGATTTTATAGATTTTGGACAATTCTTATACGGCCTAATACTCAATACCATCGAAAGCGGGAAGTTAGCATTTACATTGTCGAGGATGGTTTGAAGCCCAAGCCGTAGGCGAGGGCTTTAATCATTCGAGGCAATGCAAAAAGCTTCTAGTACATGGCTTGTATAAGATGCTTTTCTCAAGAAATGAAAGGAAATAAAAATTTTAGTAAAATGTGATTTTTAAATTGATTCGTGGGACCATGTTAAATATGACCTGTCACGCAACCATAAAGTTTTATAAAAATAATGCTAGCTGAGTTCTACCGTTTTGAGTGCGGGAAGTAAATATTGAAATTAATTTCCACATTGAATTTCAAAGGTCAATGGGCAAATGGGCATTTTGATCGGACATAATAACCTACAGCGTACCTACACAAACGAAATAGGGCTAGGTATGCAAATAAATGTATCTGCTACGCAGTGGTATGGGTCGCACGCATTCTTGTAGGACATGTTTCATTTTTTATCATTAAGTATATCATAGTATTTCAATAATAAATAAATAAAGAAAATACAAACGTTTATTATGCTTGTACCATACATTTTCACAATGCTGAAAGTAAAAACTTCTGTTTTATCAATAAAAGTTTAATAACATTAAACATATACTCACACACATAATGTGAAATAACTTTTTTCTGCATTTTTCTGCCGGTCGGTACATATAAAAATAATACATATTTTGAAAAGTGGGATTGAATTCATCAATTTAAAACTGGTTTAGTTTCTGTACGCGAACTTTCATCAGGTCAAATATGACCAAAGACCTTTAGAATGTAATGATGATGATGAACCAAATCCCCACGGAAATGTGGAATGCCCGCATTCCTTTTTCAAATGGAATGATAACATTTCAAAGCATAAGTGAGAAAAATAACTTTTTCTATTACTCACAATAAAGGGTTAGTTTTTCTATTTAAATAAGAAATTATATTTTTTATTATTTATTTTAGATTGCTGCAAAACCAAAGTCTACAAGCAAGAAAGGCAAAAAGTTTGTTCCCATACAAAGTGCGGCAGGGGTATGTATTTCTTTGATTTTTTCACTTCTAAAAATGTCACATGCAAAATAAAAGCTTTTTTACCTACCGTACGTAAGGCGGCCATTACACACGTCAATCTGGTGTAATCTGACCAAAACAGCAGATTGATGGAATTTGATGCGGTTGGTTTGCGACGTTACACGGTCAATCCAGCGAGATCTGGATCGCAGTAGATCTTGGTAGATTGACAATCTACCACGATCCACGGTGGTCTTTGGTAGGGTTGCCAACTTTTTGCATTAATTTTCGCGTGATATCGATCGATGACCTGAGTGGTGCAGTATTCAACATGCCAGTCTACCACGCAAGAGATCCCGGGTTCGATTCCCGGACGTAATTGAAATGATGAATTTTAATTTCTGTGACGGTCTGCGTATAATAAGTACCTATCTATTTCGAAAAGTAAGTAAGTACCTAGTAAAATCTGTTGTCTAGCACCCATTTTATGCCTATGCCTCGTGGACATTCGAAAGATTTGACTGGTATTAATTGTTTTTTTTTATGAGATTTTTCGAATGTCTACGCAGATGTAGTCACGGGCGGAAGCTAGGTAGTTAAAAATAAATGTGGACTTATATTTTTTTATAAATTTATCAGAAGTAAGAAATACATACTACATATAAATTTCTATGTTTAAAAAAAATACCTAGGATACCTTTGACCGAGATAAAAATTATCCTATGTTTTAATCTTGGCTAATAAACTGTGCGCAAAATTTCATCTAAATCAATTCAGCTTTCAAAAAAAACATGTATCGGACAGCACAGCAGTAGATTGCGATAAACAGACTACAAGTTCTCTGTTCGTCTGTATGTTTGTTTTTTAGTGATTTTTCGAATGTCCAACCACGCGGATGAAGTCGCGGGCAGAAGCTAGTTAAAACTAAATGTGGACTACATTTTTATAAATATTCCAAAAGTAAGTACCTACATACTATAATTTTTAATGTTTTGAAAATAATACTATTACCTCGAAAAAAAAGGTGCCAACCCTAAGCCAGACCAAGCCAGATTGACGTAGATTGACAATCCAGCACAATCTGATCACGCCAGACCGCGCCAGATTGAAACAGATCACGAACAACGTTACACAATCAATCTCTGTCAATCTGGCGCCGTCTGGTGCGATCTGGCGTGATCAGCACGCGTAGCATGATCAACATCGAGATAGGCACCCATTACACACACAATCCAGACCGTGCCAGACTGACAAAGATTGACAAAGATTGACAGAGATTGATTGTGTAACGTTGTTCGCGATCTGTTTCAATCTGGCGCGGTCTGGCGTGATCAGTTTGTGCTGGATTGTCAATCTACGTCAATCTGGCTTGGTCTGGCTTAGGGTTGGCACCTTTTTTTCGAGGTAATAGTATTATTTTCAAAACAATTAAACATTATAGTAGGTACTAGTAGGTACTAGTAGGACTTTTGGGAAATTTATGAAAAAAAAGTCCTCATTAATTTTTGACTAGCTTCCTTTAAAAAATAAAAATAGGGTACACAGGGTAGGTACTTTCTAGGGTACCAAACTAACTGTATGCCAAATTTCATAATCTTTCACTGCGATCTAATTTTTTTAACCGACTTTAAAATGGAGGAGGTTCTCTGTTCATCTGTATATTTTTTGCTATATTTTTTGCAATGTTTTGAAAAATACTTTTTTCCTCGATACTATTATAGCTATAACAGGCTATAAACTATATATGTATGTGTGCCAAATTTCATCAAAATCAGTTCAGCCTTCTGAAGCTGAACTGATTTGGATGAAATTTGTCACTCATAGTTCATAGCTTGGTAATATAGTATTATAAATATCGATATTTGATTTTACACACACAGCGCCATCTAACCCTAAACTAACCAAGGCATAAAATGGGTGCTAGACAACTGTTTTTACTAGGTACTAACTTTTTGAAATAGATAGGTACTTATTATACGCAGACCCGTCACTCAGAAATTTTTCATTTCAATTTCGTCCGGGCGTCGAACCCGGGACCTCTTGCGTGGTAGACTGGCATGTTGAATATTGCACCACTGAGGTCATCGATCGATATCACGCGAAAATTAATGCAAAAAGTTGGCAACCCTACCAAAGACCACCGTGGATCGTGGTAGATTGTCAATCTACCAAGATCTACTGCGATCCAGATCTCGCTGGATTGACCGTGTAACGTCGCAAACCAACCGCATCAAATTCCATCAATCTGTGGTTTTGATCAGTTTGAAACCAGATTGACGTGTGTAATGGCTGCCATAAGATTCGACTCACAGAACAATGGCTTGTCTACACCGAAATGTCACTTTTGTCGGGTTGAGATCGAGATACTCATGCTCGCATTTACAACTAGTAGACTCGTATTGTTCTTTGTCGTGGCCTAATGTCAAAAGTCGACAAACACGAGCTTTTCTCTTCAACTGACATTAATTTGACAGTTGAATCAGAGAAACTTGTCTACCACCCTTCGAGTCATAGAAATAGAATGTCAAAGAACAACAATGTCAATTAACAGGTGATCCGAAAATAAATGCATACATTTTATATGAGATACGTAAAATATGACTTAGATACACAAAATATGACTATATATGGCAAAGGAAATTAATGAATTATGTTCCATACTGTTTTCTTCGTCGATAAACGAATAAATGTAGCGAAATTTGGTTTTAGAGAAATGTGTGGCAATATCTTATTTACCTTTGAAAAGTGTGATTATTTGGATTGTTTCATTTAGTCACATCACAATTACTTAGAGTACAAGACACCATAGCTCCACGATACCTTTATTTTAAATTCTAATTAAGATTAAAAAATATTTTAAGCAAACTGTGATTGCTCATTTGCTAAGCGGGACGCTAGGGGCTCTTACTGTAAAAAATGTTGGCACATGTCACTTGATCCTTTGTCTCTTTTTTACATAGACCGTGTCCGTATGATGTTAACGTCTCTTTTCCACGCTTTGTTGGTCTTCTTGAGCGCAGCGAAAATTTTTCTATGTCTATGCTTTGAGTAGTCGAGAAGGTCGAGAAAGAGTTCACAGACTAATAAGAAGATTCGAAATAGTTTTCTACGTATTTTATTTTATATGAATCTAAATTTCGCAATAAAAATAAATCTAAATTGACCGTGCTTATATTTTATTCCTCAAAAACTTAAAATTAAAATTATTTTCATACGTTGATTTCAATATTTCGTAATTTTCTCGTCATTTTACACATACTACTAAATTAACAATTTCGTTAGTAGTCTGTGTTATCTTTTCAAAATACTCTCAATAAAAGAAAGGCAAACGAATTTATATCCATACAGCTATATTTAATTAGTTTTAAGAGTTTAGCGTTGTGAAATCTATAGAAAGGAACGGTGCTTTATGAGAAATAAAGTAATTATTTTCTATTGGCAATATTCTTCTTCTCGAGCTCGAGAGAGCTTGTCTACGGAAGAGAACGCTATCTTGAGTGCCTCTTTATCTTAGAACTTATAAAAAAAATGAGAATCATGTTTAAACTAAATTATTTCAGATCATTTTAGATAATTTTGACGTTTATTGGTGTTGAAATAAATAGATTACCTTTAAAATTCACTTTTTTTTATTAAAAGACATTAAAAGGTTTCGAAATTCTGAGAACGAGTCCCACCTGTCTGTCAAACTGTGCTCAGCAATCGAGAAGGTCGAGACGACAAGTCTTCGTAGACAAGAGTCCCGTTTGCTCATGCTACGCGTGCAGATTGTGTGTGTAATGTGTGCCTAAGGGACAAATGAAAGGAAAGGAAAGGGGCATAATTTAATGTCTTTAATTTATAATGAGCTTCGATCATAAGATAGGTAATAAGTTATTCAATAACGGTTGGTGAGTGCATAAGTAATAAAATAATTGTTGTCAAAAAATTTAATTACCAATTGAGTATTTATGTTTTTATAAAAATAAGACTTCAATTTAACAAAATACCTTATCATAAATATTTTAGGAGATGATTGGCATGATGACTATTTTTTATTTTATGTTGCATAAATTACCTCTCAAAAAAAAGAAACATTGGTAAAAGAATTATTTCGTTAGCATGAAAACTGCCCGTAGTCCAATCAACGGGGCTTATGCAACCCGAATAATTCTTCCGTCTATGAAATTTGGCATGTGATGAAGTTAGGTAATACAGATTACAGATGAACAATAATCCAATAAATTTTGTAACGAGAAGTTAGGTATTTTTACCTAAACATGAAAATCGCTTATATCTCTCTGTGAATATTTCCTCGGGCTAAAATACTTTCTGTATACGTACTTGTGTATTAGTTAGAATTAGTATGTAAAAGAATCCAATATTTTTTCGATTTCGGAGATACTCCAAATTTAAATTTTAATATTTTTCAATTTATATTTTCTTGATAAAAATATCTGCTGATTATTATTTTTAATATGTTTTTATATCCTTAAATATATAGCTTTGTTCAGTAAGTCAATTAATTTTCTTCTTTAATCATATTTTTTTTATTTTTTGGTCTTAAGAGGTAATGTGAAAAATAGTCGGTCCATTTTCATACATTTATGTATAAATATGATTAAAGAAGAAAATTTGTTGGCCTACTGAACAAATCTATATATTAAGGGTATAAAAACATATTAAAAAATAATTATCAGCAGATATTTTTATCAAGAAAAGATATATTGAAAAATATTAAAATTTAAATTTGGTGTATCTCCGAAATCGAAAAAATATTGGATTCTTTTACATACTTATTCTAACTAATACACAAATACGTATACAGAAAGTATTTTAGCCCGAGGAAATATTCACAGAGAGATATAAGCGATTTTCATGTTTAGGTAAAAATACCTAACTTCCCGTAACAAATTTTATTGGCTTATTGTTCATCTGTAATCTGTGTTACCTAACTTCATCACATGCCAAATTTTATAGACGGGAGAATTTTTCGGAAGTCTCCATACAACAAATATGCTCATTGATTGGACTACCGAGATATCACAGTTTGAAATGCACACAAAAACACTCCATACTAACGGCTACTCAATTATGACGTCACACTTGAGTAGTTTGTATGCAACGCGTAGGAAATTTGTTCGGCAGCTATATTAAATATTGTGTTTATCAAACAAAATGGTTTCTTATACAAAGCTATAAATTTTATAGACTAATTAAAGGTATTATTTATTTTAATAAATTTTATGCTTTTTAAATGGACTTGTCTACCCAACTTTGAAGGGTCATAAAACAAATAATACGCAATATATTAAACCAAGAGGTTGATATACAAGCTACTCTATAAGTTTAATATGTTTACGATTTTTATTAGTATTTCGTTATTTTATTCATTAGTCATCATCCCAATTGTCATAAGTTTTTATTAAGCTTAAAAGACAGGTACTTCACAATTAATCGTACTACTCGTAATCTTTATTAGTAAGTAGGTATTTTTATCAAAAAACAAGCGAATGAACTGAATTTTGTTTTAATTATTTTTAGTTTGATAGAAATGAAAAGTAACTGATTATAGTAGATATGAACGTCTATACAAAAAAAGTTGGTAGTTACAAGAAGTGTGTTTGACCTATTAGTTAAACCTGGACAGTTATAATTTTTAAATGAAGGCCGGGAAAAGAGCGCCATTTAACCCGCCCGCCGCGCCGCCGCGCCGTATGGAGATGGTTTGTAAGGCTAGCGTGGCCCAGCCCCCTAATAACGTAACTATGTTGTTAACAATTCTCGATTGAAATCGACTGAAACCGCATTTGCATTGCTGATTGTAAGATAGTTGTCACAATGGTTCTCACTAAAGCAGCAATGTTAGCGTGCCCGCAGACTAAAGACTTTCTATCGGCCGACAGTTTAGTCGGGCACTCAATCAGTATGAAGGTGTATGCAAGTGCGCACACTAGAACGATTCGGTATCGGCCGATTCTTCATACAAAATCAACTATTGGCCAACTATCGGCCGTCTGTAGTCTGCGGGCACGCTTACTGCGATTTCTGTCAGTTACGTAATTAGGGGGAAGCTCAATATTAGTTAGGTACAGCCTACAGAACAGTTTCCATCATGTGGCCAAACTTATCACGACTTGAAACTCCCAACTTTTTTTGTATAGACGTTCATACCTACTAATTAGTTGAAAAAGGGATATTTAATAGGTTTAACGTCAATATCTTTTTATTTTGCAGCTATTTGAAGATCCATTTGAGTGTTGTGATTTGGAAGACTTCGTGTCCTCATCATGGATGTCTGAATGCGACTTCAAGCTGTCATGGGATACTTCTACGAGATTCACTATAGCCGATCAGAACGAGCGACAATCTACTATAGTGACTCCTGAATTGATTACTGGAGCTGTCAACCGAGATATTAGGGTTGTGCCTTTATCAGTAAGTACTTAGTTTAAAAAATACTTGTGTATACAGCGAACTAAAATCTATGGAAGTGTGATTGCAAACAAATACTGCTTAAAAAAATGGCACCACGAGGCCGAAAAAGGTACAACCCGCTCAGATTTAGTCGGGCCAGCCACGCACTCGGTGACTGACGTTAACGTTCTTTACAATAATTGCAGTATTGTAGAGAAAAGAGAGAAAGAGAAAGTTTCTTAGAAATGACGTCCTGTGTTAGTCAAATGGTGTAAAAGACGCAAAAAATATTCAGAAATAACGTACCTATTATTATGTTCACTATAGAAAATAACTATGAGTGTATATGTTACCGGCAATGTATGAAATGCAGGCATTGTATACAATGCCTAGGCATTGTATACAATGCCTGGCCCTTTTAGGCAATGTATGAAATATAATGAATATTGATATCTATTTCACACATTACCTAGGCAGTTTATACAATGACTAGGCATTGTATAGAATGCCTGCTGGTCCACCGGCAATGTGTATAATAAAAAGATTTTCGAGAATAGATTCGATCGAGGGGGGCTTGGGGAAAGCTCGAGGGGGGGCTTGAGGAAAGCTCGAGGGGGGGGCTCGGGGAAAGCTCGAGGAGGGTTCGATGGGGGGCTCGAGGGGGCTCGAGGGGGCTCGAGGGGGGCTCGAGGGGGGCTTGGGGGGGCTCGAGGGGGGCTCGAGGGGGCTCGGGGGGGCTCGAGGGGGGCTCGGGGGGGCTCGAGGGGGGCTCGAGAGGTGCTCGAGGGGGGCTCGAGGGGGCTCGGGGGGCATGAGGGGGGCTCGAGGGGGCTCGAGGGGGGCTCGAGGGGGGCTCTTTGGAATCGAACCTGTTTTACTCCTGTAGGTCCCGCGTATAGGTTAGAAATTTAAGGCGAGCGCGGAGCGCAGCGGAGCGTGAGCCTTAAATTTCGAGGTTATTTTTTTATAACAGACAACAGAAATTTGAGTTTGGAATCGAACCTGCTTCACTCCTGTAGGTCCCGCGTATAGGTTAGAAATTTAAGGCGAGCGCGAAGCGCAGCGGAGCGTGAGCCTTAAATTTCGAGGTTATTTTTTTATAACAGACAACAGAAATATACTTATTTTACACATTGCCGGTGGACCAGCAGGCATTGTATACAATGCCTAGGCAAAGTATAAAATGAATTATATTTCATACATTGCCTGATCGTTTTAGGCATTGTATACAATGCCTAGGCATTGTATACAATGCCGGATTATACACATTGCCGGTAACATATACAATGCCTGCTGGTCCACCGGCAATGTGTAAAATAGGTATATTTCTGTTGTCTGTTATAAAAAAATAACCTCGAAATTTAAGGCTCACGCTCCGCTGCGCTTCGCGCTCGCCTTAAATTTCTAACCTATACGCGGGACCTACAGGAGTGAAGCAGGTTCGATTCCAAACTCAAATTTCTGTTGTCTGTTATAAAAAAATAACCTCGAAATTTAAGGCTCACGCTCCGCTGCGCTCCGCGCTCGCCTTAAATTTCTAACCTATACGCGGGACCTACAGGAGTAAAACAGGTTCGATTCCAAAGAGCCCCCCTCGAGCCCCCCTCATGCCCCCCGAGCCCCCTCGAGCCCCCCTCGAGCACCTCTCGAGCCCCCTCGAGCCCCCCCGAGCCCCCCGAGCCCCCTCGAACCCCCCTCGAGCCCCCCCGAGCCCCCCTCGAGCCCCCTCGAGCCCCCCTCGAGCCCCCCATCGAACCCTCCTCGAGCTTTCCCCGAGCCCCCCCCTCGAGCTTTCCTCAAGCCCCCCCTCGAGCTTTCCCCAAGCCCCCCTCGATCCACCCTCGAATCTATTCTCGAAAATCTTTTTATTATACACATTGCCGGTGGACCAGCAGGCATTCTATACAATGCCTAGTCGTTGTATAAACTGCCTAGGTAATGTGTGAAATAGATATCAATATTCATTATATTTCATACATTGCCTAAAAGGGCCAGGCATTGTATACAATGCCTGCATTTCATACATTGCCGGTAACATATACAATGCCTAGGCAAAGTATAAAATGAATTATATTTCATACATTGCCTGATCGTTTTAGGCATTGTATACAATGCCTAGGCATTGTATACAATGCCGGATTATACACATTGCCGGTAACATATACAAATTATCGACGCTATAAGCAACCAGTACTCAGACGCTTTGTGCTGCATAATTAAATGCCAGCATTTTTAGCTCCATCCACTTAGTTGTACTTTTTTTTGTGGTGCCATTTTTTGGGCGCAATGCTTGTTCCATAGATTTTAGTTCGCTGTGTACTCAAATATATTAACAAATAATAGATCCTTTCATATCATAATAGGTTGTTTTGTTCCTATCCCAAAGTGGTAGCACGTGTTATGGACGCGGTTATCCGTATTATCCATAGGTATCTTAGAAAAAGTCGTTTTTCCATGTTGAATAAACCGGAAATCGAATCCGGAACCACAAACCTTATTAGAGATCCACATGATAGATAAATGGAACGTAAACTGTGTAGTGTGAAATAAAACTGCAAATACTTAATACTTATAGTAAAATTCTTTACGCATTTGCGTAGCGTAGCTAGCTACATCCGTGTGTTTCAAATTATTTTTTCTTCTTTCATAAATTAAAAGTGCCTAGGTAGATAATTATTATTTACCTATTTGATACAAAAAAAAATTGTTAATAACCCTCAATTAAACTTTTGCTCAAAAGGTAGTTCCAACCACATTGTACATGAAATTGCCGTTTTGTATGGATAATTTTAAAGAATTTGCATTTTCCATACTAACATTGTCTTAATTTATTTAACAACCATCAACGCTAATGTTTTAAAACTTTTATATACAAATGTTTAACACTCAGCTAACTAATGCCACAATTATTAAGTGAAAAGAATATTATCAGCTAATTGGTCATTTATGCTAACGAAAAACGTCACTTTTAAGATACTTACGTACCTACTATCATTTCATACGTTCAGGAAAAAAAAATTAGATTTTTTTATAGCTTATACTAGGCCGTTACGATCATAATAGGTACCTAGATCTTTAAACATCGTAGAAGATATGAGAGCCTCTGTGTGTGACAAAAAAAACGTCAATTCCATACTCCCTATTATTAAATTATGTTAATAAAATATACATTATTCTACAACTGGCCTGCAAAACTAGGTACTACAGAGGCCTATTTTCAGACAAACGAGGTAACTTTGAAGCTTTGGTTCGGATTTTAGTCCAAACTGTTTTAGATTTGATGATGGCCATTCAAAGAGTAAATAGAGGAGGCCCAGATTGCTAATACAACTCAATGGATTAGAAGAGTCGTTTACATTTACACCAGAGATCGTACGGATTTTTAGTGTTACATTTTCCATACTTCTGACGATGACTTTTAACTTGTTATTTTTTAAGTTCAACACTGACCTAAACGACTCTTCTATTCCGTTGGGTTTCTGTAGTGATCTGGGCCTCCTCCATTTACTCTTTGAATGGCCATTATCAAACCACACCCCGTTTAATCCTGGACGGAGAACCAAAGCATCAAAGTTACCTCGTTTGTATGAAAATAAACCTCTGTAGTACTTAGTTTTGCAGGCCAGTGTATTTTGGAGTGAAGTCAATATTTTTTTCCAGTGCTCGCAAGAAACATGCATCTTCCAAAAGCTGAACGTTATTTCGGAAGCGGGCGTAGTAGACCTAAATGCGTTTTCTCAAGTTTTGGACAACTTCACCACTTTACATCCCTCGTGGAGTAAAGCGAAGGCCAGGGTCATCACCCAGTGCTTGACCAAAAAAACCACCGATTACAGAGCGGAATGTAAAATTAATGAATTACTAGGCTGTGCTTTGGATGTGTTTTCTGAGGTAAGAATGCAGCTAATAGTAGATTGTACAAGCGGCGTTTTATGCACTTGTTGTAAAATCTACTATTAGGTACTCTACTTAACAAAAAATAAAAAATAAAATGTAATTTTGCATTGAGAAATGTTTTAGTCAGGAGTTCTTTATTTAATTCATGTATTTAATTATTTTTCAGAACTGTCCCCATAAAAGCAAGAATGATCATTGCAGGTACCTAAATAATATTAAATGATATCTCTGTAATTCATATGACAATTGTTTTTGTTAATTTAAAATTATGTTGTGCAGGCACTCTCGAAGGAATTACACAATTTGCCAGATATCTGCATCAAGATACAGGCCTGTAAGTTTTTACAATGAATTTGAATTTACAGTCAAGTCAAATCAAATTATCCTGGTAGTACTTACTTATCCTTACTTAGTGACAGATCACTAATCAGTCATCTTCATTGTCTACAGTTGTCATCTTTATTGTTTCTTAGCTAAAATCTTTAGTTGAGGTCTCCTTAATTTTAAGGATATGGTTTCTGTTAAAGGATATCCCATGTTTCATACATTTTTGGTCCAAATGTCAAAGTGCCAGCCAAAAGACAAAAGTGCTTTATTCTGATAGATTTTGTCCATCTAAGCATTTTTTATTATGGCACCGAAGCTGTAGCACCGTTTCACATTTGTGTTAAAATGTATGAAAATATAGACTGTTTTAACCATAGACATAGAAAAATTTTCGCTGCGCTCAAGAAGACCAACAAAGCGTGGAAAAGAGAAGTTAACATCATACGGACACGGTCTATGTAAAAAAGAGACAAAAGATCAAGTGACATGTGCCAACATTTTTTACAGTAAGAGCCCCTAGCGTCCCGCCTAGCAAACGAGCAATCACAGTTTGTTTAAAATATTTGTTAATCTTAATTATAATTTAAAATAAAGGTATCGTGGAGCCATGGTGTCTTGTGCTCTAAGTAATTGTGATGTGACAAAAAGAAATAATCGAAGTAATCACACTTTTCATAGGTAAATAAGATATTGCCACACATTTCTCTAAAACCAAATTTCTCTACATTTATTCGTTTATCGACGAAAAAAACAGTATGGAACATAGTTTATTAATTTCCTTTGCCGTATATAGTCATATTTTATGAATCTAAGTCATATTTTACGTATCTCATAAAAAATGTATGCATTCGTTTTCGGATCACCTGTTTATTGACATTGTTGTTCTTTGACATTCTATTTCTATGGTTTTAACTCAATTAAAATCAATTACAGCGGTGCTACAGCTTCGGTGCCATAATAAGAAATGCTTAGGCGGACAAGATCTATCAGAATTTGCTTTTTTTACACTTTTTTACATTTGTGCCAAAATGTATGAAAAGACAGATTTTTTGAACTTATTTAAAATCAAGTATAGCGGTGCCACAGAATATATCAGGTCATTTTGAACTTTCCATCCACACCACAAAATTTTGGTCATCCCATACTAAATTGATGAAAGTCGATTTTTATTTTACATATTTGACCATGTGTTCCTTAGAAAAAGTTGTTCAGTTTCATGGACTGAACACATCCACAAACTTTGGATGGTGAACACAAAATGACCTTGTCTTATAATACCTAGGTACTAACGTGCGGTGCTACAGCTTGTGCCATAATAAGAAATGCTTAGGCGGACAAAATCTATCAGAATAAAGTACTTTTGTCTTTTGGCCGGTACTTTCATATTTGGACCAAAATTGATGATGTCCTTTGACAACTTACCTAAGTATTTGAATTAAAGATGGCCGAAGGCTGCTTACATATTTGACCGAAGATACGTCGGGCGTATCATCAGTCAGTCGCGTGCGTCCGTGCGTCTATTTGGTCGAAGCGGTCGAGCGGGCGTATCGTCTTACGACAGATGAATAATCGGTTGCTTTTTAGAAATGTCTATCCGGCGTCACGCGTTCGATAATAATGCGCGCTGCATATGCTTCGGTAATAGCCCCTGGTAGCATGACCGTCTAAAAAGAAATAATGATAGAGCAATTTACCACGTTTATAACTGTCAGAAAACAATGGATTTTGTTTAGCATGATAGCCCTCCTAGCACGACCACTGGGTCGCGACATTAGAAATGCCTGTGGGGTACAGACACTACCTGCTCTGTACCGCTCTGGGTTTTTCTGATTAAATAACTCGAAAAAGCCTGTGTGTTTCAGAACATCGCTTGTTCTGTAGCGCGCGGGGTTTTCCGACTAAAAATGTAATAATATCACCCTAAAAAGCCTGTGGAACACAGACACCTTGCGCTGTGATTTCCTTAAAAAAAATTGAATTTTTTTTTTATTTGCAACAAAACATAATATAAATACCCCGAGCGATACACACACGTAAGGTACTAAGTATTGTGAAACTTGGGTATTTAAACTAAATTACTTATCAAAAGAACCTTTAACTTATTAAAAAAAAATATAAGAAGAAATTTTATTTTTGGTAACCCCCTTTTAGAAATAAATCCCCAAAGGACAGCTGTTGATAACAACTGATGATGAATGAATGATAACATAATTTGTAAAATTTCTCGGAAACAGCACAAGGTTTTTCATTAAGTTTTTAACTTTTTTACTTTTTGTGTTAAAGAAAGGACTTGAAAGTACCTATTAATAATTTTAATTGAGTTTTACACAATGAGTTATTTTTCTAAAAAAAAGTACTTAGTTTTTTTTTGATTTCGCAATTTTCGAGTACAACGACTGATTGTAACTAACAGACGAACGTTATTTCGTTTTTTTTTGTAATAATTTTACCTTCAGTTAATTAAAGGTACATCAGATTTAGACTATACTTGACCTTGTGACCGCTTTTATGCCATACGTAATAAAAACTGTTTTCGTAGTTCAAATGTTCAACTTGCTGTCTTATATACCTACATCAAAGAGTACTTTTGTAATATAAAAAATAAAGAATCTTGCTGGCTTTTTCTGTTAACAAGTTAGTAGGTCCATTTAACCAGAATTATAATCGCTAATAATGTGTTTTAACTTTTGTTTCTTAAATATACAGGGTTATTTGTAAAACACCAACAACCTCGCAGTAGTGGATTACTAACATCATAAACAACAACATTTGTTCTACGACTTTTCCGAAAACAGAAAAAAAATATTCGGCTTTCCATACAAATGTCCAAACAACTGATCAGTTTTTGTATGAAAAGTCGATTGTTTTTTGTCTGTTTTTGGAAAAGTAGTAGAACGAAATGTTGTTGTTCATGATGTTAGTAATCCACTCCTGCGAGGCCGTTAGCGTTTTACAAATAACCCTGTTTATGTTTTGTCTTTTTTCGTAATATTTTTATTTATAACATAGAGAGGTTGATGATAAAAGAATAATTCGAAATTAATAAAACACAAAAAAACAAATTTTAAAATATTAGTACTTATCACATTTATATTATTATAATGTCAGATTAGTGATACAATCCTTACTAATATTATAAATGCGAAAGTCCGTTTGTTTGTTTGTTTGTTTGTTACGCCTTCACGTCCTAACTACTGAACCGATCATCATGAAAATTTTCATACACGTTGTCAGGGGTACAGAGAAGGACATAGGGTACCTTTCATCCCGAAAAAAGTATTGTTCCCGAGGGATAGCAAAAAACCTTTCCACGCAGACGAAGTCGCGGGCGGCCGCTAGTAAAATATAAGTAGGTATTGTTTATCAATTATCCATGAAAATTTAAAATGCGCTTTATCAATATTATTATTATAGCCGCTAGCTTCCGCCCGAAACGATCTTAGGAAACAAAGTCTGCTATATTATAGTCCAAGTTAAAAAAACTATCTGTGTGCCAAATTTCATCCCAATCTATCCCATAGCATAGCCCGCCATTTTTATGGGATTGAGAGAAAAAAAACTTTCCCATTTACAATAAATTAATATTAATAGTAGGATAAACTCAAAAAATTACACCACTTTAGTAAAGAAATATTACTAGTTCAACTAGGTATAATCAATAATCTACGTAATTTATTAAAACACAAAGAAGGAATACTTTTTTATTTTTTTTTATTTTGTTTATTTAAGGACAACCAACAAGTACATTCACCTTACACAAGTCAACATGTATATATATAGCTATGGGTTACAATCTTAAGTGAAGACTTAATTAAAGGCTGCCACGGCATGCGTTATATGCAAAGAATTATAAAAAAAGAGAATTTATGATTCACAAAGCGTTAACCATGATGGATGATAAATTTATAAACTACTTAGGTATATACTACTATATAACAATACTACTAACTATGATTTTGTATTCCTACCTTTTTAGGAACTATAGATTTAATAAAAGTTCCATATCTACCAAATATGTCGACATTTGGATTTTTGGGTAGCTTATTATAACATGATTGCATGCGATTTAATGTTGAAAAATGTCCCAAATTACTATTGAAAGGCTTAGGTGTAAACAGTTTATATTTAGAAGGGCGTGGCAGTTTGTAAGGGGTATAGAATCTAATGTTCGTTAAAAGAAGGGGACAATCAAGCTGACCATTTACAAGCTTGTACAGAAACTTAAGATCAGCAATTTTTCTACGATCTTCTAGGCTATGAATTTTGAAATAGTCTAATCGTTGCTTGTACGAGACAAGATCTTTAGCCATGTGACATTGGAAAGTTAAATGCCATAAAAATCTCTTATTGACAGATTCAATCCTTTTCTTATAAATTTGATAGAAGGGTAACCAGACCGGACTGCAATACTCAAGTATGGATCTAACGAGGCAATTATACACACAAATTTTACTATGGGCAGATCTAAACTCCTTACAATTGCGCAACACAAATCCAAGAAGCTTAAAACTCCTGGAGACAATGCTGTCTATATGAATATTAAACATTAAGTTTTTATCAAAAATAACACCCAGGTCACGAACTGTATCAACCTCCTTTAGAACCTGGTTACATAATGAATAAGATGAAAAATGTGGCAGTTTCTTCCTTGAAAAATGGATAAAGAGACATTTATCAGGGTTCAGTTTTAACAAATTATCATTACACCAATTAGCAAATCGATCAAGATCATGTTGTAGCAACTGCACATCCGTTTTACTCTTGATAATCTTTACAATCTTGAGATCGTCTGCATATAAGTAGCATTGGGAATGTCGGAAGCAAGAAGGGATGTCATTGATGAATATGTTGAAAAATAGGGGTCCTAAATGTGAGCCTTGTGGGACTCCTGATGATGTCATATACACGTTAGATTCGTACCCATTTATAACTACTTTTGAACTTCGATTGGAAAGATAGGATTTACACCACAGTAACAACTCGCCCGATATTCCGAAGGTTGATAATTTTTTCGTCAGGATATTTATATCTACTAGATCAAAAGCTTTACTGAAATCCGTGTATATGACGTCAGCAGAAGCCCGAGAGTCTACAGCATCAACTATGTTTGAAACAAAGCTGACTAAATTGGTTGTAGTGGAACGAGCCTTCATGAAGCCATGCTGTTGGGGAATAATTAAATGTTTCACGTGCCAGTAAATTAGAGGACAAACCAAGGACTCGAACACTTTACCGAATATAAGCAGAATAGAAATGGGACGGAAATTTTCAATATTTGACTTGTCGCCGGATTTGTGAACTGGAACAATACGTGCCTCCTTCCAAAGTGAAGGAAAAATTCCAGATGATAAAGACTTATTGAATATTATGGAAAGAGGCAAAGCCAAAACGTCAGCACATTTTACAACGAATAGTGACGGTACATTGTCAGACCCAGCACCCTTTCTTGTGTCAAGATGTTTAAGTGCCCGCTTGATTTCATCAACAGTAAAAACAATCTTGCTAAGGTAATTTGATGTAAAATCAGTAGTTTCCACATTTCTGTTAGAGTTTGTAATAGGCACGTTATTAGAGGAGTATATAGACGAGAAATGTTGAGCAAAGAGATTGCACACATCAGGACCATTGGTTGAAGAAGAACTTCTATAATGCATGCTAGATGGGTAACTGTTAGAATTATTCTTTTTTTGCTTAATGAAGGACCAAAAAATTTTAGGGTTGCTTTTTAGGGTTGATTCAATAGCAGATAAATATTTTTTATAGCTATCGTTTATCATTTTTGTTAAACCTACGTTTATCATACCATGTACATCATGCAGCACTCTGGCCACTAATCACTGTATTTTATACTTTAAAATACCTGTCACTTTGACTCTAAAGAAATATAAGACTATCAGCCGATAAAATTTTCACAGGTTATGGGAATTTCGAAAATTATGCCTGAAAATAATGATACAGTCGTTCCCTCTGCCTCTGCCACCGCAACCACGCAAGGAAAAATAATGGTAACGTCTCAACCATCTTTTCCAGTCCAAAAACTAGAAGGTTCGGCAAACTACTCAACTTGGAGCTTTGCTATAAAAATGTCCCTCATTGATAGCGACCTCTGGGACTGCATAGAACGTCCTGAGGAATATCAAAAGGAGGTGTCCGACTTCAAACGTCAAGATCAAAAAGCAAGGTCAAAGCTATGCCTATCTGTAAAGGAACATATTTACCCTGTTATTATGTCTGCGACCTCAGCCGCTGATACTTGGAATAGACTCCGAGTGCAGTACGCTGACTGTGGGCTACTCAGAAGACTTGCACTTCTTAGAGAATTGTTTAGTGCCAAGCTCAATGTTCACCAAAGCATGGATAATTACGTGAATGGTATACGAAACACGTATCAGAAATTAATTCAAATTAACGAGAAGATTGAAGACGAATTCGTCGGCGTCATTATGCTGGCAGGTCTACCAGAGGAGTACAACCCAATGGTTATGGCTTTCGAGAACTCCGGCATGAAGGTATCGTCAGACTCCGTCGCTTCAATGCTGCTCAAAGAGGATCTAAGGCGCAAACCTACGACGTCTGCATCATCTGATAGTGCTCTTGTATCTACCCCGTCACCTAAAGTAATGAAGTGTACTTTTTGTAAAAAGAATGGTCATTTGTACAAAAATTGCCGTAAGCGTAAAGGGAAGAAACCTGCTCTTAGTGAGAATGTGCATGTAGGTACTCGTACTAATTATACATCTGACTCACTTTTATCATGTTTTAATGTTTCACCCTCAGATACATCTAGCCACTTCATCCTAGACTCTGGTGCTACTAAACATATGTGCAACAAAAGGAACTGGTTTACGAAGCTAACTCCACTTGTTAAGCCGATCACTGTTGCCAACAATGAGCAAGTCCTTAGTGAAGGTAAAGGCACTGTAAATATAAACATTCTCAACTCAAGTGTAAATAAAGTATCTGATGTATTATACGTTCCTAGGTTAGCTGTAAATCTCCTATCAGTTAGTAGTTTAGTCAATAAAGGTTACGTTGTTGTTTTTACGCCGAAAGGAGCATCAATTCTTCGTCAAGGGGAATGCGAAATCTCTGGTTCAAGTGTAGCTACCGCTTTCATACGTAACGGAATGTTTACACTTGACACGACAGAGAAGGCACTTTTGACAACAGTCAAAGAGTCATCATCTCTTTGGCACAGACGTTTGGGACATCTAAACGTCAAGTCTATGAAAATTCTTAAAAATAAAAAGTTAGGAATAAATTTCATAGACAAATTCAACGAAACCTGCATTCCTTGCATTCAAGGTAAATTGGCAAGAAAACCTTTCAAAAAGTCAGTAAGTAGGTCCGATTCCAAATTAGGTATTCTGTGTACGGATTTATGTGGTCCCATGAGCACACAATCCTGGGGCGGTGCCCTATACCTGCTTACATTTACGGATGACTTTAGCCGGAAAACGTTTGGGTATTTACTCAAAACGAAATCCGAAGTGTTTCAAAAGTTCGTAGAATTCAAACATTTGGTGGAAAACCAAACTGGATTAAAAATAAAAATTCTGCGTTCTGATAACAGTTGCGAATTTGTAAATAGTGCAATGTCTACTTTTCTTAAGGAGAACGGAATCGTTCACCAGACATCCGTCCCTTACACGCCGCAGCAAAACGGTGTTGCAGAAAGAGTTAATCGCACAATAATCGAGAAAGCTCGAGCCATACTTCAAGACTCAAAGCTTTCAAAGGCATATTGGGGTGAAGCAGTAAATACTGCGATTTATTTGAAAAATCACTCGCCCCCTCAAGCCTTAAATAACAGAATCCCAGAAGAACTGTGGACAGGCAAGCCCGTCAACCTCTCTCATTTAAAAGTATTTGGTTGTGAGGCGCATGTGCTTATCCCCAAGGAAAAGCGCAAAAAGCTTGACTCAAAAACACAAGTCTGCATCTTTGTAGGGTACTCTACGGAAAGCAAAGGCTATCGTGTTATTGATCCACAAAACCCGCGGAAAGTCATTATCGCGAGGGATGTTGTCTTCATAGAAGATAAACTTCCGGGATCCAGTAATTCTGATTGTACTACACAATCAACTGACGACAACAGTGCGTCAGAAGAACAAAATGTTGAAGCCCAAATAGAAATTAATGTCCTAACTGCTCCACCCGTTTCCAGTTCTCAGCCTGAGGAGACACATGATGAGGTTTCCGATGAACCTCCAGTAACGGCACCAGGAGAAGTCTTTACAGAAACTGAAGAAACGCCATCTGAACCTCCGCCAGACCTCTCCGAAGATCTACACCAGGAAACAGAGCAGCGATTTCCTCTACGAACTCGACGTGCACCAGTCAGGTATCCAGAGACAGCAAATCTTACTAGTACTGACTGCGAGCCTGAAACATATAAACAAGTTCTAGAGGACAGCCACAGAGCAGAATGGTTGGACGCCATGAAGGCTGAATACAACTCACTCCAGAAACATGGCACTTGGACATTAGTTGATAGACCTTCTGATCGAAAAACGATCAAGAGTAAATGGGTGTTCAAAATTAAAAGAAACACTAATGGGGAAATTGTAAAATACAAAGCTCGTCTAGTGGCAAAAGGTTTTACTCAAGTCCACGGTATTGACTATGGAGAAACGTTCTCTCCAGTCGCCAGACTATCCTCCATTAGGTTGTTAATGGCTTTTGCAGTGAAGCTGAACCTACACATCGAACACTTAGATGTAGAGACTGCATTTTTAAATGGTGATCTCGATGAAGAGATTTATATGGAGCAACCAGAAGGCTTCACCACTGACCCACGCAGTAAAGTTTGCTTATTGAAGAAGTCTCTCTATGGCCTTAAGCAAGCTCCGCGACAGTGGAACAAAAAGGTATGTGAGGCGATGACCAGCTTCTCGCTTACTCAAGCGGCTTCTGAACACTGTCTTTACTACAAACGAGACGGCAATAGCCTTTTAGTAGTGGCAGTATTCGTTGACGATTTTTTCATCCTCTGCAACGACCAAGCTGTGAAAAATCAGTTTAAAAGTGAACTGGGAAAAAAGTTCGTTGTAAAAGATCTTGGACCAGTTAAGGATTGCTTAGGTATGAGAGTAGTACAAAGCGATGGCAAAATCACTCTTGACCAAACGCAGTACATAGATAATCTCATCGAAAAGTTTGGCATGACTGACGCTATTCCAGTTTCAACCCCAATGGAACCTGGCATGAAACTCTTACTCCCTACCAAGGACGACGAGAAACCAGAGCTTCCATATCAGCAGCTTGTCGGCTCATTAATGTATATTGCAATAGGCACAAGACCAGATATTGCGTACACGGTCTCTTATCTTAGCCAATACAATACACATTACGGGGAGGCACACTGGAGAGCGGCCAAGCGCGTTCTAAGATATTTGAAAGCCACTAGAGATCTCGCCCTGACCTTTACTAGGGATCAAAGTGAACTCGTTGGATACGCTGATGCTGACTACGGCAGTAATGTAGTTGACAGGCGATCCTATACTGGCTACAGCTTTCAGCTAAGTGGAGCAGCTATTTCGTGGGAATCCCGCAAACAACGCACAGTTGCACTATCAACCACCGAAGCTGAGTACATGGCTCTTGGCGAAGCCTGCAAAGAAGCCATATACTTATCTTCCCTAGTGAAAGAAGTTTTCGGTACCAATCATTCCATCACCATTTTCACGGACAACCAAAGTGCATTAACACTTACAAAGAATAACACGTTTCATGCCCGCACTAAACATATCGACATTCGACATCATTTCATCCGGGATGCTTTGTCACAACACCATTTTGACCTAAAGTACATTCCCACCAAGAACATGACAGCGGATGTACTCACCAAACCCTTAGCTAGGCCTTCCCACTGTAAATGTGTACAGTCCTTAGGTTTAATTTAGGTCGGTTAGGTAGTTTCCCCTCTGTTGTTAATTTTAAGGGTTGTACAAATAGGTTAACTTATTTTTAAGGTGCATAGTGTTGTAAAGTTTGTTAAGGGTAGTGAGTAGTGTAACTTTGTTATGGTTTTGTTTGTCCTGTAAATAAGTGTAGAGCTCAAGCTCAGAGTGTGCATGGTGTTCATGTTACGGGGAGGTGTTAAACCTACGTTTATCATACCATGTACATCATGCAGCACTCTGGCCACTAATCACTGTATTTTATACTTTAAAATACCTGTCACTTTGACTCTAAAGAAATATAAGACTATCAGCCGATAAAATTTTCACAATTTTAATAGATCTCTCTTTAAGCGTTAGAAATGAAATTCGATCCATAGGATTTTTGAATTTGGAATAAAGAATTCTATATTTCAACTTTTCACCTAAAACATGTATAATAGCTTTGTTAAACCAAACCGGGTAGCGGCTAGATGAGCTAGGAGAAGATCTTGGTATATGCATCTTAATAGTGTTATGAATAATCATATAAAACTTTTCCACCATAGTGTCCACTGACGAACAGTCTCGAAACTCGTCCTCCCATTCAACAGAACCGAGGTGGTTAATTATTTTATCATAATCACCCTTATAAAACTTGTAAATAAGGTTAGTATTAGACTCCAAGCTAGAAGAACTAATAGAGCATTTTAATTTAAATTCCAAAGGAGGATGATACTGGTCGACTTTAATCAAAGGTGAAATGCAACACTGAACATTTTCCATAGGCAAATTAGACAAAATCAAATCAAGTATTTTGTTCTTATTATTTAAAACATGGTTATACTGTGCTAAATTATTGTAAGACAAAAAATCAACTAGTAGGTTATTGGAGCCGTTATTAATATCACATGTGGCGGTAAGTGGCAAGTTAGGAGTGCCGGACCAATTTATGCTACTCATATTAAAGTCACCCAGGATAAGTGAGTTGGTATTGTTATCCAAGATTTTGTTAGTATTAGTCAGAAAGTGATCTAAAATATGCATTTTCAAGGGCGATGGAAGGTATACCCCACATACTAAAAGCCGCGTAATTTTGTTATTCAAAATAATGTCAATACCCACCCAAACATCCTCGCATTTACTTTCATAATTTTGTAGCCTATATGATGTTAAGCGCTTGGACACAGCAATTAGTGCGCCACCTCCCGACTTGCCACTGTCAAAAGTATTCGATTCACGATCCCGTCTGTATACAGAATATCTACTATCAAACAATTCTGAATCTTTTATACTGTGAGTAATCCACGTTTCACATAAAACAATAACGTCGTAATCACTAGTTACAATATTGTGAAAAAAGTCTAATGTTTTCGTGTTTAATCCTCTAACATTTTGAAAATAGATATTTAAAGAATTATTGTTAGAAAGCATTTTAAAACAAAATCAACCATCTCATAAATAACCATAAAATATGCAAAAAAATTTTTTCAAACTAACTTTTTTAGTGATTCTGTGTTACGCACAAAAATTGCTTCAGTGGATTCTGACTTGCGTACGTACACCCGACTGCCACGTACCCACACAAACTTGTACTTTAATTCTTTAGCGCGGATCCGGGCAGCAGCGTGCAACGATTTATTCTCCTGAGTCAAGTTTTCGATGACATAAATAGGGGTTTTCTTGTCATCAATTCCTAGATCGCTGCTATTTAGTTTCTCCTCCTTATGATCTTTGTTGTGCTGGATTACCGCCGCCAATACACAATCTCGTATACGTGGGGTGATAAACTTGACTAGTATAGACCGTGGTCGTGTACTATTAGTTTTTTTTTTGCAATACGCGAACAAAATGCTACGTCATTCACGTTGATCGAGTATTTGACAGTATTACATAACTGTTTAATAATACTAAGTACGTTTTCCGATCTGTGCTCAGGCACGCATTGAATCTCGAGGTTGGAGGCTCTTGACATCTGGTCTAAATTGGTGAGGCGATTATTGAGGGTATTAACTTCCGAGCGAAGCTGTTCGTTCTCCTTCTTTAATGTTGCATTGGTTTGAGTGCAGGTTGAAATATCATGCTTAAGACTTTCAAACACTATGAACTGTAATTTTCTGGATTGTCTGTGCCCCACAGGCTTTTTAGGGTGATATTATTAAATTTTTAGTCGAAAAAATCCGCGTGCTACAGAACAAGCGATGCTCTGAAACACACATGCTTTTTCGAGTTATTTAATCAGAAAAACCCAGAGCGGTACAGAGCAGGTAGTGTCTGTACCGCACAGGCATTTCTAATATCGCCACCGGGTCATGCTAGGAGGGTAGATACAAGTAAGCACCTTAAGCTCGTCCGCTGCGTTAAGCGGTATCCCGCCGCGGGAATATTGGTTGCTGGTTTTCTGACGGACAGATGTTTGCAGCGCATGAGTAAGCTCTAATCTATGTCGCTCCGTGCCGGGATCCCTCTTAACGCAGCGGACGCCCTTAACTCTAAGAATCGTTTGATTATTTGGCCATATTTTGCTCATCCAGAAAAACCGGCGCGCCGTGTGCGGCCTGCCACACCTGGTAGATAGCGACGTACTGACCGAGTGCGGCGTCAACTCCGTCAGCCAGATAGAGTACGTTACAGAAACGGCCCCTAAGCGAAACAACACCTGGAATAATGATTATTCGGTAAGATATCTTTGCCACTATGTATACTAGCCCGGTTTCTTAGGGTGGTTTCTTATCGGTGGTTTATCTGAGGTTTAACTTTATCGGAGGGATAATGTGGACTAGAGATGAAACGGATATCCGGTAACTATCCGGAATCCGGCCTATCCGGCGGCCTTTATACTATCCGGCCGAATACCGGATACATGGTTGGCCGAATATCCGGTATCCGGTATCCGGCCAAACTGCTATCCGTTTCATCTCTAATGTGGACCCCTCCGATAAAGTTGAACCACCGATAAAGTACCTCAGAATCAGAAACCGGGGGAAGTGCTATGATAGCTTAACTTAAAATCTATGGGTCGCTTTGTTAGATCCAAGATCTGGCTTTCCTATTGAATTTGTCGATTATAGAAAAGGGGAAACATGAAACAAACCAAAATATCACTTGCGCTCTTCTCTGGTTTTAACATTGTTTCAGATGGATTTAGGGCGCATAGAAACATCTTTACTCATATCAAGAAAATCGATAAGTGCGCCTAATTATTGTATTGAATGAAGGTTTTTTCTTTCAGTGTCAAGACTCATCCCGTTCAACCCTATGCTTGATGAATAAAATGGGGGTACTAAACAAGTACGAATTCATGGACTATTTTAGGATGAAAGACCGAATAAGGTCATTCACTGCGAATGATCCAGAGTGGTCGGCGCTTTTAGAACTTTATGTGAACGTGTTCACAGCCTTACCTTTGTATGAGGGTTATTGCAACTCTCCTAAAAAGCTTCTAAACGTGATTGATGCTATGGTGATGGTAAGTTTTTGCTGTTTTCATTCTTTGCACCAAAACTAAAAAATATATAATACCTACAAATTACAATACAACGTGTACAAAAATCCCCTAAAGTGCGAAACACACCGGATGCGTAAGCGTATACGTAAGCGTGCACGTAGATGTACCATGACGTACTGTCTGAAGCTTTATGAGACATGGCACACCGCTTGCATAACGTGTAGACTGATGCGTAACCCTACGCATTGCAGCTAGTGACGTTGTACTCAATGGCATTTCCTATTGGACTTCACACCGAACACGCACGTATCTTTACGGTGCGTCACTCACTACGCGCTTGATCACACGCGTGGCTACGCATCCAGTGTGTCCAGGCCTTAAAGCCGAATATGGCATCACGTGACGTGACGATGCGCAATGTGTAGGTTTCTATGTTTTTTAGTTTCTGTTGTTTTTTGTTATACCTACCTAGTATAATTTTGTACCCCAAATAAATTTTGAGTTTTAAGTTGTGTCCCAAATAAATGTATTTTCTTTCTTTCTTTAATATTATGGTTGGTAGGGACCATCAAGCTGAACTACTTTTACTATGGGACCAACTCTGAAATCGCGTAAAAAACAGCTGTTTCATACATTTTGATAATTTTGTTATTACTCGTATTTTTAGGGTTCCGTACCTCAAAAGGAAAAAACGGAACCCTTATAGGATCACTTTGTTGTCCGTCTGTCTGTCTGTCCGTCCGTCCGTCTGTCTGTCAAGACCCTTTATCTCGAGAACGCGTGGAGGTATCGAGTTGAAATTTAAACTATATACTAAAGTCTACGGGCCCTTGAAGCTGTAAAAAAATCAAACTTCTAAATTAACGTGAAAAAAAGATACTGCCGTTTAGGGCGCAAAAAACGCATTTTCGATACTTTCAAAGGAATCAAAATTCATAGGGTACTTCCCGTTGACCTAGAACTATGAAATTTGGCAAGTAATAGCGTCATAGACTACACTTACAGGAAAAAATCTGAAAACTGTACATTTGTAATTAAATCATAAAAAATATAGTCATTAAAATACGTAATTTTATCATCAAGTGAAACAACGGTATGCGCGGTCATAGTTTAACTTCTTATTAACTTTTGTGATAATAGCGCCACTAATTATTTTTAAAATATAAATATTTATTATTTTTAATAAATTAGACCCTTTCAAATATTGTTACAGTTAATTACTTTTAAAAATAATTAAAAAGGAATAAAATTGGCTCTAAATATTTCCGCAACATGACGGTATGTCACTTGGTCACGCCGCTAGACAGTGAGCATGCGACTCTCCGTGCCACTGAATAATTCCATTCTAAAACTACCTAGAAGTAATGTACCGATGATATACGTTCTTATTTCAGATATCAAATCGATTGTACCGGCTTCCCGGCAGAATGATTGACAAAAGCATGTGGCACGGAGAGTCGCATGCTTTGAGGTTATGTTTTTTGTTAAATCGTCGAATTCCAGATCAATCGGAGCCTGTACCGGTGGGTTGATGTATTTGTAGCCGTTACATATTCATTGTAACAGCTACAAACACATTTGTTGCTCATGTAACGCAACAGGGACAAAGATATGGCGATCTAAAGTTTTAAAAGCATGCGACTCTCCGGCCCACACGCTTAAGTCTAAAATACTGGTGAAAATTGTATTAAGATTAAAAATAAGCAGGTTTTTGTAATCGTTTGATCACGATAAACGACCCGAAAACATATTTTCAGAATATCTTTACTCGTTTTAGAGAAATTTGCAAATTTATTTACTATGAACAATCACAGTGTAGGGTTACCATATCGTCGGTCGGTCAGAATCATTAGGCTGTTTCTAGAAAATAGACCGATCGGAATACGTTATTTTGAGGGTATACCTTCAAGAATTCTAAAGTTTATGAATTCTTGCCTGTCGATACATTGGCATATAATTAGTTTATTTTTGCGTTTTGTGTCACATCTAGCCGATGCATCTTGAGAAATTCGATTATTTGTGGTGGTTATAAATAATTGGACTCTTAAGGCGATTCTCCCACTGCCAACGCGCGCCGTCGTCGCGGGGCGCGGTTTGGCGTTTCACGCGCGCGGTGACGGCGCAGCGCAACGCCTGTTCGGGCGGTTTTCTCCGCGCCCCCGCGCCATTCGGCGTCTGACGCGTCCCCGCCGCTTGTTTTTTAGAGGCATTAAATTTTGAAGTTGTTTTGTTTTAATTTCCAGGTTTTTAGGGTTCCGTACCTCAAAAGGAAAAAAAACTGAACACATATAAAATCACTCATGAGATTAAAACGTCCAGACAAATAATTAAGATTTGCCATCTCGATATTAATGACGGAATTTTAATAACATACGAGTAGGTAGGTACGGTCAACGGCACGCTGGGCTTCCACGACAGCGTAATGATATTCAATCAAATAAATAACAGATTTTTTACAGTTTTGTATAACCTCATGTGCTGCATAATGTACCTACCAAATGGCACTAAAATGGGCGTATATCCAAGCCACGAAACATTTGAAAACCAGAGGAAATCCCGCCATCGTAACGAAACAATCATCGAAAACCAGCCGCGGGGCGCGTCGCAGTGTGTTGTACCCCGCGGTAACGCGCCTGCTGGCGCAAACTGGTGGTTTTTTGTTTTTTAAAATTTTTTATTTTATTTTTAAAACAATTTTTATTTTTTTGTTTTTAGTGTAAGTACCTTCTCTATTAGGTAGTGTAGTGTAAGTATATTATTTGGTAGAAAAATCGGCTCAGTCAAACGTGAGATATTCGCGGAGAAACATACATTCATACAGGTCAAACTGAAAGAGAACCTTCTTTTTTTTGAAGTCGGTTAAAAAGACTAAAAGTACCTCTTACCCAACAAAAAGAATCATCTTATTCGGTTCATAAATAACAAAATAGTCAAGTTAGTTGATGCAAAATCATAGTGTTTTCAGGATACCTTGAAAACTACTGAACCGATTTGAAAAAAAAATAAATGGGACCATTTCGCAAAAAAATTTAATCGAACAAAAAAAGAATGATCAAAATCGGTCCATAAATGTCGAAGATACGCGCGAACAACGATAAAAAAAAAACATACAATCAAGGAAGTAATAAAACAGATGCTTCGTTTGGAGTTATTTTATTAATAAAATACATGTAAAATAATTATTTTTTTTTCTTACAAAGAGGTTATAAGAAAACTGAATTTCTTAGTGCTCATCACGGTTAGTTCAGAGCCATCACGCCTTATTAGTAAGTTTGGATAGACTAACATACACGTTACTAACATAACAAGTGATGTATAGGTACTTGGTTATTTATAAAGCTGTTGGGTTTTAAAGTAAATGGGAACGGGAACGAGAACGAAAACGGAAACGGGAACGGTACTTACCTACTAATCTCTGAACTAAACTTTTCAATAATTTATACCAATTCGAATTTAATATTTATAACTAAGACAGGACAACGTCTGTCGAGTCAGCTAGTAAAATAAATATTTGAGGGGGCTCCCATACAACAAACGTGATTTTTTAGCCGTTTTTTGGTACGGAACCCTTTGTGTGCGAGTCCGACTCGCACTTGACCGGTTTTTATTTCCTTACCCTCAAAAAATATTTTGTTACAGTAGGTAGGTAATCCTTTCTTTTTAAACTTTGCAAGAGGTAGAGTACAAGAATGTTAATGATGTCATCTCATCAATGAGACTGTAATTGACAATAATAACACATGCCTAGTTCCAAATCACGCCAACAGCACTGTTAGCCTATAATCCATTAAATGAAGTAGGTACACAAATACCCTATCTGTGTAATATTTTGTGACTATTTAATTTGGTCGGATACGCGCTAACAGCGCTGTGAGCGTGATTCGGAACGCGGCCACAGTATCATCAAATGTATTTATATTCGTTCGTATACTTCTTACCTACCTACCTGCTCGTTACTTCAAATGTGTCACCGAACTTCAGTACCTATGCTTAGGCTTCACTAAGTCACTTACTTACTTTAAATTAGGCGAATTAATTTGAAGTGGGATATTGTGCTGGCTCAATACGAAATAGAGGCTACTTTTTACAAATTCTTTTACCCAAAGTCGCTCGAACGGCAAAATACGTAGCAGCGGTGCTCGAAGTACGCAGCAAACAGCGGTGCCCCGGCTCCCACCCCCCCCCCATTTTCTTTTGTGACTTTTACAGGGTGTTGAAAAGAAAAAAATAAAAAGCTGAAAATTCCATTGATGAATTTAGCACAAAACATTATGTACAACTAGGGAATGCAAACCGGTTTCATTGAAACCGAAAAAACCGGTTTTTCGGTCGATTTCACAAGCAAAATAAAACCGGTTTTTAAACGACAAAACCGGTTTTTCGGTTTTTTGTTTGATTCAAGTTTTATGCTCTGCAATACATATAAAGGTAGTTTTTGGGTGCCATTTTGTCGAAATCGGTTCGGTAACTAT
This sequence comes from Agriphila geniculea, assembly GCA_943789525.1. NCBI lineage: Eukaryota > Metazoa > Arthropoda > Insecta > Lepidoptera > Crambidae > Agriphila > Agriphila geniculea. The sequence goes on from OX038881.1 coordinate 4,497,448, forward strand.
TTTAATTATTTGAAAATTGATTCATAGTGGATATTGTGTCTTAAAATTGGTGCAGTTTTGTGGGATAAGTGTCTACGCAAGTGAACAATATGTGGGATAATTGAAATAGGTGCGATCTTATTTGTGGGAAGATGAGACTTTTATTGTAGTGGTGGCTACCTCGGCAGAACACAACGAGTAAACTGTCTTGATAGATCTTGATATGCGATGCACTCGCATTCTATCTAATGTAAACTGAAACAATACCTACCACTGAACTAAGTATTCAGCACTTGATACTGGCAAAAGTTAGCCCTGGATCATACTGAAAATATTAAGTATTTTCAAAATAAATCAAGCGTATGGTGACAATTTTTAAGATATTAATGATGATTATAGAGACCTCCTTGGCCAAATGTTGATTTACTAATAAGAATTTTATTTTTCGTTAGATTTTGAAAAAAAAAATAGATACTTCAGAAAGCAAATTGTTTAGTTATAAAAATACGTTAGTGCCAATAATAGAAGACTTGAAATATATTTTTTTTGTTATACTTATAAGAAAAATGAGCTCTTATTTAGAACGTTAAAACTTGTTAGCTAGAAGCATATTACGTTTACGTGATAATTAATAAAAAATAAAAATCATTTATTTCAGACCAAAGTTTGTCTATTTTTGTTAGTAACAAATGTACTTATTGTTATGTTAGTTTATAAACATTATTGAGAAAAGTATCTAAAATTGTTCATCGATAGGTTCATCGATGTGAACGTATTACGTGCAAATCAGTAAACCTACCGGAAACCGCAGAGTCCATCCTCTCTGTTATCATCCTTAGGAAACTGTTGGCGCTACCGCACAACCGCAGCATCATCGAGGCAGTCTTTTTGCGCATGATGGTATAAAAATCGTCTACAACCGCAAACATGCCCGATGCACTGCAATAGCGCGACAGCCCTACCAGCGCCCTAAAGATGTTATTATATTGAACTCTAAGCGCATTGTACGGCCTCTGTGTTAAATCGACCCATAGACCACTCGTGTAGAAGTTTTGACAAAGCCTTAAGTCTCTAAAAAGCGTGATCTTTACATTAAGTGTGAGTGAACAACGTAAAAATCTATGGATCAACATATTCCCACGAACAACCAATGCCCCTGCGCTCACGCTCAACGTCCAAATCATCTTTAAGATTTTCGTTTACAATATGACCTAAATATTTAAATTATATTGCACGTTTTAAAGGTGACCCATTCAGGAAAATAGGTGAGACCTGTTTTGGTTCTTTGTTTGCACTTTTGAATTACATAAATTCAGATTTTTTCTCATTGTATGTAAGACCATGATTTACAGCATATGTTTTAAATACCTATAACATCTTCCTTAGTCCACTAATCGATGTCTTTTATTTTATTTTTTGTATTTCAGTTTCACAAATTCTTTCCTAAGAGCCTGACCTGCGATGACTTCCTACGAAATGTATAGGAGTTTTTTGAGATTTCTGACTTTTTTTTGTCTCTCTCAAACCTGGGCTGGTCCCATATCATAAAAGTGTTTGATCATTATTAGAATCAGGATCGCTTGGCGATACAAAAAATTGTGTAAAATAGCCATTTTCTTGCTAACTGTACATTTTTTGATAAACTGTGAATGGGGATACTCTTAAGATTGTAAAAATGTCCATCAAATGATCAAAAATGTATTATTGCTCATGTTCCAATAATTTTCTTTAAAACCGGTTAAAAACCGGTTTTAAATTCAAAACCGGGAAAAAAACCGGTTTTGATTTCACTTCGGTTTTGCATTCCCTATGTACAACAGATACTATTGATCTAAAACATTTAACACTTATTTAACCAATTGTAATATTCTTTTGGAGTTACTAAGGTAACGCTTTAGGTAATAGTCAAGTAACAGTATTCCCGTGGACAAAGATGACACAAAAAGCTCAAGTACATCGGTTACAACTTCATAATCATCATGAAAGTAAAATTTTCAACTTTAATTTTCTTTTCGTCCGATAGCGTTAAAAAAGACAAAAACCTAAATTGTTACTTATGCATCAAACCAAAATGACACAATTTCATGTATTAGGCTAAGTGAATGGTGCAGAAACTATATACGAAAAAAACAAACTTTAATATTTTTAAAAGCTAAAAACTTATCCCGATCGGTCTAAAATGCAAGTTGAAGTGTTTTTAGATACCTATTTTGAAAGACTAATACTTCAAAAAACGAAGGAAGTTCTCAGTTCGGTTGCATTCAACCGAGACCTAAATTAATGGGTGACTGATACTGATGATGATGGGTGACTGGTACTGAGTGGGCAATTATTATACCAATTATGACGTTCACATTTTTAACACGTTTTTATAAGGTTACCTACTTTCTCATTTGTTTGTTTGTATTTTGTCATCTCGATTAGGATAAAAGTCACCTTTTTACGTCCCCTAAAAAATATTGCAATATTGCATAGTCAGTAACAGTATGATAGTAGGTACGATACGTACGAGTATGTAGGCAAATCAACCCTCAACATTATGTAGTTCAACTTGAATTTTATTAGAAACAGCCTAATGATTCCTACGGACCGACGATATGGTCACCCTACACACTGATTATTCATAATAAATCATAGTAAATAAATTTACTTATTTCTCTAAAACGAATGAAGATATAGTGAAAATATGTTTTCGGGCCGTTTATCGTGATCAAACGGTTACGTAAACTTGCTTATTTTTAATCTTAATACAATTTTCACCAGTATTTTAGACTTAAGCGTGTGGGCCGGAGAGTCGCATGCTTTTAAAACTTTAGATCGCCATATCTTTGTCCCTGTTGCGTTACATGAGCAACAAATGTGTTTGTAGCTGTTACAATGAATATGTAACGGCTACAAATACATCAACCCACCGGTACAGGCTCCGATTGATCTGGAATTCGACGATTTAACAAAAAACATAACCTCAAAGCATGCGACTCTCCGTGCCACATGCTTTTGTCAATCATTCTGCCGGGAAGCCGGTACAATCGATTTGATATCTGAAATAAGAACGTATATCATCGGTACATTACTTCTAGGTAGTTTTAGAATGGAATTATTCAGTGGCACGGAGAGTCGCATGCTCACGCTAGACAGGGGGGTCAAAGAGTATACAGAGTGCATTCCAGCAGACCAATCGTTAATCGATCACTTATGAGTAAATTTTAACCATCAGCGCGTTTTTCACACCGATGACGGGACTCGAACGGGATGGAAACAGACTTTCGGACCAAGGGAGGTGATGACTGGATGGCATTTGTTTTCTTTTCGGGTGTTGTTGGAAGGTTGAAATTGGCAAAAAAAAGGAAGGAACCGAAGCGAAGCGAAAGCGGTTCGCTAGTAATAAATTAAATCTAAACATATAAAACTCTAAATTGATTGATTGATTGATTGGTGATTGAATGGAGATTGATTGGTGATTGATTATTGGGATGTGCCTAGATAGTGCCTAGATAACGGCTGAAATTAAAGACACCGGAGGGTAGATACCTTTCATGGTGTAGGAAAGCACTAAGAAAGGATTTTGGAAATTTCACCTAAGGGGATGAAATAAGGGATGAAAGTTTGTATGGAAGTCTCTTAGTTTCAAAGGTAGGATGTTCAAATTTTGTGTTTAGGCTGACGGTTTCGGTGACGGTAAGTGTAAGTGGACGAGGAAGCGGAAGCTGAAGTGGAAGCGAAAGTCAAATGTACCATGGGCAACAGTGTCGCTTAACCACTGCTAAGGTTAAAATCGCTTGCACGCCACGCCCGCTGTCACATACTTTTAGTTCGTGCAGGCAGGGGTGATACGCGCCCAAACGAATTTTGTTGCAAACTGGTTAAGCGACGCTGTTGCCCATAGTACCTACATCAATGAATATAAACAGTTTGCAATGTGGAGTGTCAGCCACAAGTTTTTCAGTCACCACAAGCAGCTGTGGTTAAGATTTGTAAATTAACTGTCCGTCTATTTGCCCTTCCACCTACCTGTCCGCCTGGTCGCCCATCCACCTTTTTGCCTGTCCCCCGTCTATCCTACTTTTGAAAGACTGTTCTACAGTAACATATCCAAATATTTATATTTATGATGGTACGGAACCCTCGGTGCGCGAGTCCGACTCGCTCTTGACCGGTTTTTTTGTATGATGCAGCTGATTTTTTTCGCGATTCCTAAGTTGGTCCCATAGTAGTTGGCATATCTACCATATTCTGTTTTAGGGGTTTTAGTATGATAATAATATTTAAAAAATGTTTGTTGGTATTTATTTAAGGACAGCAGAATGACCAGCTGATTTCTATTGTTACCCACCTTTTTATTGATTCGATAGCCCACTTTACAGGGACCGGAAAACCCCTTTATTTGATTAATCCTATTGTTAGGGAAACCATATTAAAAGGCTGCCCAAATGATATGGCCTCGCAAATGAGAGGGTTTCCCTATCGAAAGTGTTTATTTGATTAAGCCTTTGGTAGGGAAACCGTATTAAAAGGCTTCCCAAATGATAGGGTTTCCTATTGATAGGGTTTCCCTATCAATAGGGTTTCCGTATCGATAGGGTTTCCCTATTGATAGTGTTTATTATATTGCCAATTGTTACGGAAAGCATATTAAAAGGCTTACCAAATGATTGGGTTTCCCTATCGATAGGTTTCCGTATCGATAGGGTTTCCGTATTGATACGGTTGCCGTATCGAATGGGTTTCTCTATCGATAGTGTTTATTTCATTAAGCCAATTGTTAGGGAAAGCGTATTAAAAAAACTTCCTAAATGATAGGGTTTCCCTATCAATAGTGTATTTTAATTAAGTCTATTGTAAGGGAAAGCGTTTTATAAGGCTTCCCAAATAATAGGGCTTCCCAAATAATAGGGCTTCCCAAATGATAGGGTTTTCCCGATATGGTTTTCGGATTCGGTAAGTGCTTACCCGAACTAACTGTATTAATATGGTTAGACTTTCGTTGGCGTAAGTCAACGATATGCTTACCGAATCGATAGGGTTTTTGAAAACAAGTCTATGAAATACCCAATCAAAAACCCCAAGTGTAAGCGGTTCCGGTCCTTGCTTAATAATAACATTTTTTATGGGTTTTTCATTGTTTATTTAAAATGTTAAATGAAAGAGTTATTTGATACCTCTTTAGGTGGGTAATAAACACATAGAGACATTATAATTAATTTTGACCAAATATTAAAGGAAAACTGAGTTGTCAAATGAAATTCTTACTTAATTCCAGACTTGTCCAATCTCCAAAAGGAAGAACAACCCACGATGCCAGAAACTCTTCGATGAAGTCATTACATCTCCACCCACGTTCCAGAACATGACCAAAGAGAAAATAGATGTAATCCTCCAAAACATTCGTGATACCTTTACACCTACAAACAATCCTTCGACAAATCTCACAAAAACATCTCCAACACCAGCAATACCTGTATTTGACTACGATATACCAGAACCTAAAGACGTAACAACATACGTAAAACGAGAAACTAACATTATTTTAGAAGAAAAGCCTTCATCAAAAGCACCTTTAGTTCTTCTACCAGTATATATGCGTATGAATTCAAATTTGCTTAACACTGCACAAGCGTTAGGGCCCAAAGACGGAATATTCCAAGCACCACCTTTTAAATTACACGGTAAAGTTAATTCTACGGAAAGACTAACATGGAAGTCATTTTTTATTGTCTAGGAGTGTGATGAATTTTTTTATGGAAGCTTGCGCTTTCTTTTTTTAGGGTTCCGTACCAAAATGGTAAAAAGGAACCCTTATGGTTTGACTCAGTCTGTCTGTCTGTCTGTCACAGCTGGATATCACGAAAACTATGGCATCAACTTCAAATTTGGAATAGTTTAAGATGACATTTGCCCAACTATTTTGCAAATAAGAACGAAATAAAAAAATAATATATTTTTTACAACAGGGACTGAAAAGGGGTCTTAAAAATTTTAAGTGGGATGACAAGGGCATGTGGGGTAGCATATGAAAGAGCGCTGTTTGCACATTTTAAAACATTGTTTTTCTTAGGCCGCATAGTTTTCGACTTATGATGAAAAATGTAAAAAAAAATGTCCCCCCCCCCCCCTTATCTCCGAAGTTTGCCAAGAGAAAAATCTGAAATAATTCTATGTGATAGTAGTTTATGTAAAGATTACAGGAAAAATAAAACGATGTCTCAATATAACACACTTTTTTAGAAATTCAAAAAACAAACAAAAATCTTTAGTTCCACTAGCAGTCAACAGATGGCACTGACTTAAGAAAAAAAATAGTTCCACTATCGGTCAAGAAATGGCGCTGGCCTAATACTACAATAATAATTGGTGGCTGGTTCTAATGTAATTACTACTATTTGCCATACGAATAAACGAAGAATAAGTTCCTACTTAGTAATATAAACAGTTTGCAATGTGGAGTGGCTGAAACGTTTTTCAGTCACCATGAGCAGCTGTGGTTAAGATTTGTAAATTAACTGTCCGCCTGTTCGCCCTTCCACCTGTCCGCCGTTTATCGTACTTTTTTAAAGACTGTACTAAAGTAACATATCCAAATCCAAATAAATTTATGATTGTACGGAACCCTCGGTGCGCGAGTCCGACTCGCTCTTGACAGGTTTTTTACGATTTAGCCCTCCGTTGGTAAGAGGCATTGGAGATAAAAAAAGTAGGTATGAAGTATAGAATGAAAAGGATTTTTTATAAAAAGAATTGTGAATAATATTTTTCTGGGATTTAAGAGAATTTATGCGCGAAAATCAAAGATCCAATATTTAGTGAGAATGGTGCTGTAAATCACGAAAGAGCAATCGAAGAAAAGTGTATTAATATAACATGAATGATTATTACTGTGTATAAAGTATAAATAGGTACTCGATGTCAGATGGAAATGTAATTTTTAACTATGTAAATAAAAATTTTAATTTAAATAAATTAGTACTATAAACATCTACTGCAGTATTATTGTACTTCGATCTTCACGAATCTACAAAATATTAGAACTTTTACATGAGATGAAACAATAGGATATTTTCCAAATTTGTGAAAACTGCTTATATTTAAAGATTGAGACGAACAATTTAACAGAAAAATAAAAATAAATTAAATAACGTGCTTTTTACTCCATTAAACCAGTTAAAGTCTTCTTCTTCTTCTTGTTTTGGCAATCTACTTTCCTCTTGGAAGTAATTTTTGCCAGTGTCAAGTGTTGAAAAGTTCAGTGGTAGATTGTTTCAGTTTACATTAAAATGCGGGTGCATCGCATTCAAATGCTGCTTGGAGCATTTGGCACCAAGTATAATCAAGACAGTTTACTCGGTAAGGTCAGCTGAGGTAGTCACCACTACAATAAAAGTCTCGGCTTCACACAACCAAGATCGCGCCTATTTCCATTAGCCCACATATTGTTCAATTGCGTAGACACTTGTACCACAAAACTGCACCAATTTTAAGACACAATATCCACTATGAATCAATTTGCGAATAATTAAAATAGTCACTGAACCGAACTCGACAAAATGGCGCCAAAATTTCATTTTTAATGGTTTTGAATTTACCGCCAAAACGCTTGGTTCGTTGATGTCTACTGTGTGACGTCAACTTTGTGTAAACAGTTTTAACACCTTTGTAGTCTGTGCTACAATTTACTCTATTGATGTACACAAAGTTGACGTCACACAGTAGATGTCATCGAACCGAGCGTTTTGGCGGTAAATACAAAACCATTAAAAATAAATTTGATGTTAATTGGTTTAATGGAGAAAAAAGGCATAAATTAATTTATTTTTATTTTTCTGTTTAATTGTTCGTCCCAATCTTTAAATATAAGTTTTAAAAAATTTGGAAAATTCCCCTTTTAAACAAGATCAAAGATCAAACTAAGTTTCACTTTGATCTCGACTTTGCCCTCGCCATTTGAATAAGCATATTAAAAATGTGAACTAAATGCCTCTATTTATTTATGTGATATCTCTATTATTTAAGAAAAGTATTATAATCACATATTTATTGTTCTAATAGGCATATGTATTGTTTTTGTCGAAACAGAAAAAGTAATTGAAAGAAAATTTGAAGCAATATGAAAATTTTATTCAGATATGTAATCATTATAATAATTATGTACTGTCATAATTAAACTGTAAACATTTTATAGTGTGATTTACTTATATAATTCACCAAATTAATCGTAATTTCAGTCTTCATAATATTAAAAGTTTAACACATTTTTTATTAGGGCAAAGATTTTAATTTAAACGACCCCACTTATGATATATTTTACTCCAAATAGTTCTAATTATTTCTTGGCTCGCCTTTATTTTATGATTAAAATTTATATTTTAATCAAAATATTATACAATAAATAGATCCATTACATAATAAAATTTGATAACATCACTCTGAATATCATAAGACACATTCAAACAAAATTCTACAAAAAAACCTGCCTTCAAAATTTCAATTAAAATATTTTACTTCATTATAATACGTATTCATACTTTTCAATAAATTAAAATTATAGCAAGGACATGGGCATATGAGTTTAACTCAAAATTTTCTTATAAATAACAACAAAAACTAGGTTAACTTAAATTGCGTTGTTTTCTATTACTTATTTGAATAAAAAGGCACCAATTATTATTTTTATGTTGCTGTAAAAGGTACAATTATAATTCAACAAAAGAATTTTAAATCATCCAAAAATATATAAATGGCAAGCACTATAAACAAAATAATAAAAAACATATTCGAGGCTAATTCTAAAATTCATACTGTACACTGTCAATTATTATATTCATAGTAATAACAGCGTTTTACTAACGTAACCTAACGCATACAGTGTCAAAAGCCTTATTTGAAACTAAACATATTTTGAGTTATTGAGTTATTACGAGTTTCAAACGTGTAATACATAGAAACTGCTGCTGAAATAGCAATTTTTCAGTTAGTTTTGACAATATACTTACCTTACCGTTTATGGTAAATTTATTCTGAAAGAGTTGTTTTAAAATTGGGAGAATGATTTTTTTATTTATTTGATAAATTACAACACTATTAATACATTTTTAATTTTCTTAAAACAGTGTCACAAAAGCCTATTTAGGTTTCACCGAATGGTTAATTGAATCAGAATGTAATCTATTGTAGCTGTCTCAGAATATGTTTAGGAAGCTTTCGGCTTTGGGATACAATAAAGGATTTCTAAATATTTACAAAGGTTCTGTTCATAATCATCATCATCACATTAAAGATATCACTATCTACAACAATAATTATTAAATATTTCCGTCAAGAAAATACCAAAAATTGTTTCAAAAGTCCGAAAAAAATTGACCTTTACTTTTTTTAGAGTCATTAGTTAATTAATCTTTCGTTCACTGCCACAATATGCATTGAGAAATAGTAATTATTAATATTTTATTTTTCCTCACTTTTTGGGAAGAATTACCAGTTATTACAAGTCATATTTTAACTGTTTATAGTGAACTTAATCAACTTTTTGTACATAACGATAAAGCTAATGTAACCGTTGCATCGATAACATAAAACTATTATGTAAGGCGGGTAAATAATATACATACAAGTAACAAGAGTATTCCTACTATTTATAATAAATCAAGGCATATTCAGGCTGATGGTATCAAAATTTCTCATGGATCTGTTGTCACCGTTTAAACTATGGGCCCCAACGTTGATCCTTGTGAGAATCTCTTGTTGTAGAGCTTTCAGTGTTCTAACGGCTGCTAGATCGGTGGTTGGAGCGAGGAGTAAAGCTCTCCTTGCGTGGGGGAGGGCTTCGGAGGGTTTATTGAGGGCGAGAATGGCTCGAGCCATTGCGTACGCGCATTCGAATGCGTTCGGCCGGAGTACAGACGCGCGGGCTGCTAAGTCTAATGCTTCTGATGGTTCCTGCAACAAAAAAGAGGAAATTCAATATGGAATAACCAAGTTTCTTTTTGTATACGGTAGTTAAGTTCACAGTTGTTATATTTTTTAATATTTAAGATGATTCTGTCATCGAACTAGGACCATTTTTGACACTAATTTGAATTTAATTCAGTTGCACACTATTAAATAATTTATTGTTTATAATTATATAAATTAAAAACTTACTTGCAGTTTCCTTTTACATCTTGATAAGTTGAGTAGCAGATGCGTCTTTAACTGCACGAACGCCGATATGTGTTCATGTGGCACTGGCTGACTGCCCGACGTGGTCAAGCCTTCGTCGCTGATGAGAGTATTGACCTTCTTCAGGGCGTACTGGTAGCGGTGGGCGGCCTCCGAAGGCCGATTCTTGCGGTAAAGCATGTTACCGTCTTCTAACAACTTGTTGAGTAGGATGAGCCTGAAAAGTTTCATCAAACTAGAGATCATGATCATTATCATCCATTTTTAAATGTCTTTAAATGACTGGAAAGGACTTTCGTACGGGTAGATAAGGAGGAAACTGGAGATCCACAACATTAAAAGCGATAATATTTGTGTTTATTTTTGAAAGTTACATTTGAAGTTACAGTTTTATAGTGCTCGAGTTTGATTCTAAATCTTACATAAATTCCGGTTTGCCTGATGCCATAACCCATGTCGTTGGGCCTAGCTTGGCTCCTTTTCTCAAGAAACAGTTGACGACCTGTAATCAAAAAAAAATCGACATTACGACACATTCGCTACACCTATAACATACATTTCTCTGACAAATACATGAGCAAAACTAAAACTTCAAGCCATATTTACTAAGGCTTTACCTATTTTTAACAAGAATATGAGATAGAAGTAAACTTACGTGAACATTTCGCTGTCCAATAGCCCTATCCAACGGTCTTAAGCCGCTATGGTCTACTTTCTCCAGAGAAGCTCCGCGTTCCAGTAGTATCTCTACCAAATCCGCTGGTCCGCCACACGCGAGTCCAAGCGGTGTTCTACCGCTTCGATCCGATTGGTCTGAAGCAGAAACATTAATATTAGGATTTTTGTGGCTACATATTTTATTCCACGCATTTTTTGAGTAATTTTAACGGAATAACGCTTTGCTTTTTAGAACCAAGTAAAATCTTAAATCAGTACAGACAGATTATGACTTTTTTTAATTGTTCGTAAACTTACCGACAGTAGCTCCTCTGTCCAACAACATCACCATCGTTGTAATTCTAGATCTTAAGCACGCCCAACCGAGAGCTGATATTCCATCGCTGTCCATAGCATCGGGGTCAGCACCTAAACAAAATACAATATTTCAAATCCCTGTTTATTATTTTACCATAATATATATCTTGCGTGTTTTATTTCATAACTACGCTTTTATAATCTAGCTCTTAGAAGTTCATTGTATTCAATTTAAAATATAATTAACTTACCATGATTCAAAAGTAGTTCTACAACATCAGCATGGCCTTCAGCAGAAGCTAGAATCAGGGGGTTCTTTCCTTCAGTTCCCATTACATCAGCTCCCGAATCCAGCAGTCTAAGAACTAAGGCAGTCCTTCCATTCTTCGCTGCTAAAGCTAGTGGAGACATTTGTCTGGCGTTCAAAGAGTATGGAGTAGCGCCACGGATGAGTAAAGCATCTGCAATGGCGGCGTTTCCGGAAGAACATGCTGCTGTTAACGCAGTCTCGCCTGTCACTGGACAGATACCATCAGGCTGGAAGAAAAGATGTATAGTTAATTAATATATTTTTGCATACTCGAATAAATATTTTAGTCTCCACATAAGAGCTTGTAATTTTTTTAATCAAGTTCACTGTATTCTTAATTGTTACGCAAATGCGTCTATAAAGAAACGCATTTGTGTGAAGTGTAAGTAAATAGTTTGTTATGGTTCTCATCTTGATTAAACGTGATGATGTGTGAGGCCTTTAAAAAAGTTATCTAGAATACTCACTATTAATTCAGCAGTATCCAAAAGATACTCCACGATGTCCAAATGACCATTTTGAGCGGCTGCTATCAACGCGTGCCTGGATCCCGGCACCACTTGTTCTATACTTCCATCGTCGATATCAAAGGAGTTCCTGTCATCCTTGCCAGTTTGACAACCAAGGAGGTATATAACTGTATCTCTGTGGCCATTCTTGGCTGCGTGCACAAGAGGTGTCTGTTCAGCTGTATCAGTGTGACTAAGAGATGCTCCTGAAAGAAATTAATTAAGTAGGTACTCGTGTGTAAAATAGATAAAATAGATTTCGGATATTGTTTAAAATGAAATCCAATTAGTGAGAATATTCAAGGAAATAACCTGCAGCAATCAGCCTCCTTGAAACGTCAGTGTGTCCCCTTTGGCATGCAAGAGATAAAGGCGTGCAGCCCTGCGAGTTCGTCATCTCAAGATCAGCTCCGAATTCAATCAGCAGTCCAACCATGGACAGGATTCCTTGGTAAGCGTACATACATAATAAAGGTGCACTTCCAAGGCACTCCGTTATTTGATTGGGTGACCCACCAGCTAATAGCATTAGTCTAGAAACTTTCACGTTGGGCGTATAAATATTTCTCAGATTAGCGATTGCTTCACCGACATTCATAGAGCTTGTCGCTACCATCATAGCTTGCAAGTCTCTAGGGCACAGACCAAGCTGCGCCGGACCGAGATTTCTATACATGTGAGCTTTTAAAATATGGTGCCCCAGTTCCATAGTCTTATCAGAGTCTAACGGAGCTTGCACTCTCGATAATCTGTATGCGATACCGCAATGACCTGACCTCAAATCACAAAGGAACTTTGGGCTTTCGTTGTCATCCCGCCTTATCAACCATTCCCTAAACGAAGGATGGAAGAACATATACGTGTTGTCGATTCTCTTCACCAAGAAATCAGAGAGGCTTTCGAATCTATCACAGAATTCGTCCCAAGGAAGGAATGTGTTCATTAATAAAGAGTTCACGGAGTAGTAAATCTCGACTAGTGTTAGTGGATAGAGAGCAGCTAAACACACACTCAAAATGTGTGTGATTTTCTCAAACGACTGTATCGTAGGGAATCTCAAATTGAACTGTAGCAAAAATATTTGAGCCAAAGATATTGGCACTACTTTGTAGTTTGTCGACTTCACAACAATGTGACTTTTCTCCAATAGATCTAATATTAATTTCAGGAACAAAAACGAGCCTTGGCTCAAATGTAGCACGTATTGTGCGAATTTTAACACGGAGTTGTGAACACCTTCTAATTTTCCCGTTGAGCATTTGATGTTTGTTTCTATGATAGGCGCAGCTTGTACTCTTGCATTGAAATATTCTAGTAAATCTTTATTAACATTATCAGATTCATCTAGATTTAGTCTCGAATAAGGTAATTGTTTTGTAAGTTCAATAAATTGTGTCCTGACTGTAGCCACGACTTTAAGCCAGGAAGGCATTTCAGGTACATGTCTTACTAAAAACGAAGCAATAGTGTAACCATGATCAGGTCTGTGGTATTCTGCTTCACAGAGGCCGTCGACAAGGATGATACTGTTTCCTGAATCTATGCTTCCATTTTTCCTCAATATATGTAAGGGTTCTATGATTCCTCTCATGAACGCTAAGTCTGGGTCTGCGATGCACTCTTTTAGAGACAAACACGCCAGTAGATGTGGTTCACTCAGTAAGTATTCTCTGTATGCTAGCAATCTAGGTGCTTGACAGAGTTGAGCAGCAAGAGAGTGGACAAATTCACCCACCAGACAAGTACTGTTGTTGTCAGCCTGAAAGAAAATTAAATGGTGAGTTATAAATCAAGAGAAATGAAAATAACCTTAAGTAAGTACTTAAAAAGTTACTGGTTAAATTACTAACAAAGAGGAAATATAAGAAACTATCACAAAAATGAGACTAGGTAGGTAGTTAAAATTAATAACGCAAAAAATACTCATGTCATCGTAACAAAGTAAAATAGCATAAAGTTTTTCAAGTAACCAACAATAACAAAAAGCTAATGATAATATTTAACTTACTTGGCAAAAATGGTATGCAACCACATGTGAGGCCAGATGGGTGAGCATTCCAGCCGTCAGTTCTTCAGGTAGTAGTTCCCTGATATCCGACTGTTCTCTCAGTTCCTCGTATTCGTAATTCCTCTTCCGACCGAAGCAAGAGTATTCTACTAGCTGCAGAATTAAAGCCGTTTTGCCGGTGCCGGGACAGCCTGAGATCAGGATACCTAAAAAAGTATTTTATACGTTAGAGTAAACCTATTAGAATTTGTGCCATTTGGAGGTGCGTGATTAGATTTCAGCCTACAAGTTTTAGGGCCCGTATTTATAAACCGCTCTCAATGTTGAGAGCTATTTTGGGATAATACTTGAGATGTTTTTCTTATAGAAACAGCATATCTTAAGATAGCTCTCAACGTTGAGAGTGATTTATAAATAAGGGCCTAAGTTAATGATCTTAAGCTTCTGATTAATAGTACATTATGAGACAAGTTAGCTTAGGTTGGTCATTGCACACAAGGCTGTGGGTTGCAGCCCGAGCCGCAGGCGAGGGCGTAACTCAGCCGAGTGTGCAATGAGTAAAAGTTCACGAGTTTCATACGACGTTTTTCAACACATTTGCGAGGAAAATACAAAGTAATTTACCACACAGCAACAAATACGACAAAAACAAAATATGTCAATTATGGGAAAAGGCGCGTAAGTTTTTTTTTTGTTTTTTTTTTTCACACGTTCAATGCAAGCTTAGAGCAGTTCTGTATGCTCTAAGTTCAAAACTATAATTTCAAGTAATAAAATGCAAATATTTTAATATTTTATAACAAAATATTATGAATTATGAATAATTTTACAATAATAAATATTTGTTTGACTTAATTAAAGACTTACTCATTTATTTATTTCAAAAATGAATATGAACTTTCAGCGGCATAAAAGACCCTTTGTTGTTATTAAAAAAAATAACTGTATAACCCAGTTAAATTGGGAATGCTCTGTTTACTCGCATAGAACTTGCAGTAAGGTACTAATTTAACTTTGTAGGGATAATTCTATAACAACCTAGTGTTTTATATATTATTGCACGCGTTTGTTATAGCTCGGTTTATGGCCCTAAAAGCGATGTATTAGGGCTCACTTTACGAGCAAGTGTGTTGAAAACTAAGTTTATGACTTACCAGGTGAACTGGATTCTAGCGCCTTCCCCATATCCCTCATAAGCCACTGTCGTCCAGAGAATAAGTTCTGCCCGTCAGAAGCTGGTACTTCGAAGAAGAGGGGCCGGAGAGTCAGTTGAGGTGATGGGTGCACTGGAAACAAAACTTTGTTTTAGTGCACAAAAAATAATTAGGTGAGAAATGTTTATTTGTAACAAACCATAGTCCGACATATTTTGCCGTATGTTTATACCGCAAAATAGATAAAGGTTGGTACATTATTTCCTTTACATCAGGAGAAAATAAACATAGCCACATAGTTGGTTGAACTGCGTAGACATTTTTTTTATCATTTAAGGATAATGTTAGAGCTACATTTAGTTATGTTTAATGTAATTGCAAAAACGGTTAACTAAATTTTTATTTCACAACTACCCAGATGTAATAATTATCACAGGATAAATTCATACAGGTCATTATTCTTGACACAAAACCGTCATGTAACTGCGCGACATTATACATTTCTTATAAACGGGGTCGTTTAAATTTTCGCAACACCAACTCACGCAAACAAGTTGAATTTACGCAAAATTATGCGGTATGCTAACTTGGTCCGTTACAATAATCTGATAAGGACGATGTCTAGCTGTAACTAGGCCTTGAGTTACTTCGAATTTGGTTAAAGGATCACTTGATACTTAGTAGTTTGGTTTTTGATGATGATATTTCTAAGAAACTAATGTGCGGCCGCGTGTGACTGCGACCGCGTTGACTCTGTTACTGATACCCATAAAAAATTGTCGCCTATTTTCCTCTGCTCGAAATTCATTTTCGTGACAAAAGGTACGTATCTTTCCCCATGGTCTAATCTATCTCTGGATGCTTAAAGTCATCAAAAATGGATAGTTGGTTTAGCGTTAACACAAAGTCAAATTGATTTATTGCAATCTGCATTATTGGCGACTGGCTGTCTGTTTGGTCTGAACGTTTATGATTAATTTTATGGGTCTGTAGGATACGACAAGAATTTATTTATGAGATCAAAGACTGGATACTCCATCATATTCTTTCCTTATTTTGGGCTTTTATTCATAGCCTACCTTTTTTTACTTCAGAAGAAGACGAAGATTGCTTGCTGCTAGCTCTTGCTGACCTCCTCGCAGCAGTTTTCCTGGTCTTGAAGAAACCACTTGACATCCGAGTAAGCTCTTCTGATTTGTTGCTTTGTAAAGCTGTAAACAGTATAATAAAAAATAAATATATGGGTACTTGGCCTTCAAGCTTTTTGCAAGAATCTAAATTGAGGTGCATTTTTAGTAGGTGGTAGTGTTGTTATTAATATACGTGCCAATTGCAATATAAACTGTGTGGTTAAAGGATTCTTTTGGCATTTTTGGGTAGTTTTTTTTGTAATAGATTACAAAAAAAACTACCCAATAATGCCTAGGTACTTAATATAATTTTTGTTATTAAAAATTCAGTGACCTCCTGCGGCTGTAAGAGAGTCAGTTTGCCAGTGAAGGATGCTTCCTTACAAAAAAATACAAGCTTTATGATTTAAACAGGTACAAATTGAGTGCGACATGAAGTGTGGTGAAGAGTCATGCAAAGCTGGGTGCAATATTCACCATTAACAGAATGTCTTCTACTACCAGGGCTGGAAGACGAGCAGTTGCTGGCTGCAGACAGCGACATCGAGGCCAGGGAGCCGAGGGAATCCCTTCCTAAAGGGGTGGCTACTTCCACCTCTGACGAACCCGTTAGTGTGGACACCTGTCAGAATAAAAAAGTAGATAAATATTGCTTGAATACAAACATTTCCAATATGTCAATTATGATCTTGATCTTGTTACTTTTTAAAACAGCTTAACAGTTTACAGCACAATGAATTTTCCTGCTTATTGGTACTACTATAGTTTAATTTTACGAAGAAGGTACTTCCATTTTAGTCATTTTAGTCTATCAACTACCTACTAATAAAGCAATAAAGACGAGATCTAATACAATCGACGACGTCAGTGGTCAAGGGACTTGCACATTGGTTTTCATGGTTTCGTCATCTCTCCTGGGTTCGATCCCTCGGTTCGAGTTTCTGTGTTAAAATGGCTTAATTGTATGATATAAAGTACTGACCGGGCTAGTATTATGCGAGGCGAGTGTGTGAGCATCAAGCGATGCAAGCGACGTGCAGCTGTCCCGAGCTTTATTTCTGCCACTCCTTCGTTCCCCAAGCAGAAGACCAAGACGCATGTATAAGTCATTCTGCCTTCGAGACTCATAACCTGGCTGTTTGATGTGACCTCCTTCGTCATCTGAAATAAAAAATATTAGAATAGAATTACGTTTGTTAGTGCTTCAAAACAAAAAAATGCGAATTGTCTTTTTTCAATATTGCACACAATTTAACATAGTAAACAGACAGCAAACAAAAATCGTTAGCATAAAAAGTGTATATACAAAAAAATAAACCACACATTTTTTTCATGCATAATCACAATCATGCTTCAATATAAAAATCTGTGCTTTGCTATTACCACTTTAATACAGCAAAACGAATCTTGTATCATAACAGTGTTTTCAAAAAATAATAAGAATAAAAATCAATCAAATATTTATTTTGATATACCGTTACCGTTGTTTCTTTTTTGTTTGATCAAATCAAATCCATAATCTTTATCAATTACAACTCTGTTCTTACCCGGAATAATGCTTTTTTAGAACTTCCCATTACGATCATCCTTATCCTCATGATTGCCATTATCATCGTATTTATCGATCGATACAATCATTTTCTAATTATCATTTAACCGTCAGTTAAATGGCAGATGCTTCCCACATTCGGTATGATGAAATCTCATACAAGACCAGTTTTTGTTAGATTTTTCATTGCAAGAAAGACGGGAAGCCAGTTAGATAGCTATCTCAGCATTGTTGAAAATGTGTGCAGAATTATGTATTAAAATTTCAAAAGACTGGAGTGGATTAATAAGGCTCATCTTTACCTTTCTTGGAAGTTTGTTTTTTATTTTCTGTCTGTTTTTTAAGAGTCTCTACAAAGTTTCAATGATTCGATAATTTTTATGAAAGTTATTGGTATTACAGAATGTATAGGTACAAAAATAGATGACAACTCAACGCGTAATAAAACTAAAGAAATTTTGAAATCATCGAAATATACCTAAACTATTTTGTTATGTTTCAGTATCTTTGCAGTTACATACACGTATACTAGAGAGCGTAACAGATTATCTCCAAGTAATTAAGTAGAAGTAATTCCTTATTATGAACGACTTCCAAGATACGTACGTCTCATCACACAGTTGACCTTCGCGAAGGTATCAAGTTGTGCGGAACCACAACCACTCGATACCTTTCTCACGGGATGCAGGTGTCCGGATGAGTTACACCGCAGGACATGAAGCCATGGACTTATATAACTGAGTTGTTGTGGCAAATGTACTGTCGTTATCTAGAAGATCAAGCTTGCGTGATGGAGAGAGGGATGAGGGAGAGACGACGACGATGAAAACATTGATATTGGAGGAAACATAGGACTTTGCAATATAGATTTAGCAGCTACACATCTCGATATAGGAGAACGTAATATTGTGTCAAAATGCTAATCTATTATATTTTATTTTTCCACTCATAAGTATTAAGGTGGCTACTTAATAGGCATTTAAGTAGCTAATAATGTAGTTTTGTCTTGCTTATTATCATCAAGTGAGATGTCGATTGAATTTTTGCTCGGTTATTGATGTTACAAAACCAAATATTGGTCATAATAATTTGCTTTTTGTTCCTATAACTTTTCTAGGACAAAGTTTATTGAAATTACTGAAGATTAAGATGAGCTCGTAAGCATATTTATACAGCAACCTGTAAGTTTCAAATATTAACCCCACCAGCATCTGTCACGGATGACATAAAAATGACCAAATGCTGGCGTGCCCTCAACAAGGGGTGTCCAATTTCGTTGATAAACGGCTGTTACCGGCGATGAGCGATGTATCAACATGTCAGCATTAATGGCTGGTTGGATTAGATGTGACAGGGTGCGTTCGCTATGGATTTATTAGATCGTTGCGCTTCCTTTGAGGAGCTTGAACCACTGGAAGAGACGAAAGCGGGAAAAGCATGATTGAAGCTGGATGAATGGTTAAGGAAAGAGAAATAATGGTAAAGATTTCATGAAGGGTGGATAGAAAGGTCTTCAAATTCCAGTATTGCATAGTATTGTTGTCTTTTGAATAGATACAAGTATTTTTCAGTAAAGCAATTTTGAAGTCCTAAACTTTTAAAATTTTAAATATATCATTATTCCTTATTAGCTTAATTAGGTATGTTTTATCATATCTAGTCAAATCAACTCTGTGCAGTCGAGACTCAGGACACAAAAACAATGCAAGTAATGCTTTCATCCCACGCTTAAAATGTTGTCCTGACAATTCCCGAGGACCTCCATATTCATTCATTTTAAATGGAACTTTTGTGTTACTTTATAATTTCATATCATAAGTACTTATAAAACTTAGTTGTTTACTACAAAAGTTTAGTTGTTACTGTAGTGCAAAAACTACCGTCTCCCACGCTCGTACTCAGAATCTAGTTTTCCCGGAGTCTCCATCCAGCCACAAGCAATTTAACCGCGCTAGAAAGTGGTGAGGCAGCCATGAAACCAACAATTTACAATTATCCATGTGGCGCCATTGCTAAACTCAGGTTTCTAGTTTTTGTTGTAATTAATGTAGAAAATCGATGGAAAATTGATGGAGGACATGTTGTTATTAAGAATGGAATAATTATTGTCTCTGCTAGTGGATCATATATTTTTCTGCTTCTATCTATATGGTCTGCCAGTCTGGCTATTCTGGTTATTGATCTAATAATATCGTTATTGTATGTAAGTATATTCTAAGCTAGTAGGATGATTTTTAGGGTTCCGTACCCAAAGTGTAAAAACGGGACCCTATTACTAAGACTCCACTGCCCGTCTGTCTGTCTGTCACCAGGCTGTATTTCATGAACCGTGATAGCTAGAAAGTTGAAATTTTCACAGATGATGTATTTCTGTTGCCGCTATAACAACAAATACTAAAAACAGAATAAAATTAATATTTAAGGGGGGCTCCCATACAACAAACGTATTTTTTTTGCCGTTTTTTGGTGCGGTACCCTTCGTGCGCGAGTCCGACTCGCACTTGGCCGGTTTTTAAGTAAGTTCCCATATGGCCATTATTAATCTGTGGTAATGTTGTTATAGTTAATAAGTTGCAATAGTTTTACTAATTACTTGATACAGTCATCAATTGATCATTGATCTAATTTTCTGACAAAACAATGTCTATGATATTCTCAATTAGAATGAAAGTCTCAGTTGTATCAATCAAGTTAACATAACCTGTTCTTTCACAAAGTGTACCGGTATAGGAAATACGGCCGTGACTGTGACATAATGTTTACGTTCTATTGTATTCAATGAATTGGAAATATCAATGCGGTTGCTTTCCTTTCCTGTGGATAAAGCTATTAGAATTTCAACTTTATTGTTTTAGTCATGTAGAACTTTTATTATAATAATTATATTACTTTCTGTGAAGCGCTCATGGCGGAGCCTGACAGACTGATCGTACTCGATCACGTTTGTTAATCAACGCTCGGTCCGGTCAGGTGTCGGATGGGTGGCCGTTAAGTGGCATTACAACTGAGCGCTTCCGTGCTTCGGAGGGCACGTTAAACCGTCGGTCCCGGCTGTTGTCATCTGATAACAGTCGTTAAGCCAAATCAGAGGCCTTGCAGGCGGCTTGATAAACTCTTAACACCAGAGGTGGCCTCTAATCCTCATATACGATAAGAAAGAAAGATTATTTTCTGTATCTAAATTGTGCGACAACTCATACCTAAGTACATTTTAATGGATGAACGCGTTTGATGCTTGTGTTGTGGTAAAGTAATTAAATCACTATAGGTAACATAGGTACATAATTACTTAGTTAAAAATTTAATTCACAACGTAAAGAAAATTATAAATGACTGTATTATCTGAAATTAATGACAAAAGTAATAAAGTTTTATTTAATGGTAAACTTACATCTTGATTGAATGATAAACATAGATTTTGATAATTACAAATAACTGTAACTTAACTCCCACGTTTGATGGAGTCCAGTAAAGAACGATTTGTGTGTGGGTGTTAATGCATCATTATCGTTTAAGATCGTGTGAAGATGTCAGTATGACGAGATCCCAAGTAGGAAGTACTTTAGACGAAATGTATTAAATTTTGAACCTGCTCATTTTGTGGAACATCAAAGGTAATGTAGAACCAATAAGCGCAAAATCTAGAAAATATCCAAATGATTTACGTTTATTATGGAGTATGAGCTCTAGCACAGAATAAATAATAATACAAGTGCTCTAGCTGTGATAAAATTGATTTTTAAGAAGCTATACGAGCTTTTCTTAAATAAATTTGTTCAAATGGTTATGTACAGGATATCTATGATGTGGTACAGGTACAGCACAATTTTTGATTTGATTCAACATTGAGTAGATAGTTTAAAGTTAAACTCGCTAGACGCTAGACTTTCTTGATCTAGCACTGTTAAGAATATTTTTAGCTAATTCTATCTACCTTTTAATGACTAAACAAAATGCATACAATATTTTAATGAGTCAATCATAAAGTAAAATAAGATATTAACTTGTTTGCATTCGTTAAAGACATTTAAATTCCATCATAGCTAAATATGTATCCCGCGCAGGCGTAGTGAGGGTGTAATCTCTTCGGTGACAGTCGGACAATGCGAAGGCGACAACCTTGAGTTATATAAGCAGGGCCTGATTCAGCCCGACCTTCCGACTCCCACATTGCAAGTAAGGCTTCGATAAGCTTGACTTACTTGATAATGCTGTGTCAACGAGACAATAGTGATTCATTTACAGATACTTTTAAATTACCTAGTCATCAAATCCAAAAGTTAGTTATAGGAAATCAACGGAAAGATTAGCATATTGGCAAACACGAATGTATAAACATTAAACAACAAAATAAATAAACCAAGACATAGCCATAACAGAATCAAACTATAATTTAACTTGGTTAATGTTTACACAAATTGGCACTCCAAACCATAACACAAAACAAGCTTAGCCTATAACGACATTTTTAATATCACTCCATCTTTCTTTTTCCATCGAACCAGCCCATCAATGGAACCTGTCAAAAGAATTAACATATACCATTCGGTGGGCTATCATTTGAGATTTTATCAGGCTCGTCCCCACAACTATCGCCTCTTTTATCAACAAAGATGATCGTTTTCGCCCACGGTAAGATATGTAATTTTTGTCGCCGATGCCCTATCTGGTCTTTCATATCGATTGTTAATATATCTTCATCCAAGTCTACAAAATGATGCGTCATGCATGCAACATTAGACGTTGATTCAAAGACCTCTGGCACATTCAGGCGTTTGACAGTATGATGGAAATTACAAGTCATTAGCTTTCGTAAGATCTGATAGAGACGACGTGTTAACGGTTGTTGAGCGTATAAAATGGCAATTTAACGATTTTGAATTGAAATTAAGATGTCCAAGCTTGTATACTTATACATAAACACAGATGCAGAAAAATCAAAAGGTGGGTGTTTAAAAAATATTATGGTATGCAAACAGGCATTAAATATGAAGTGCAAAACTCGAGCGACGACATTGTCATTTAATAACTGAAAGAATGTCAACTTTAAAATATACGATTTAAAAACATATTTTTAAGTAAGTATCCCTTTTACGAGTTGACATTCCTACAGTTAGTTAAAGGTATCTCCGTGCCTGTCAACTGGTTGAGTCCCTGTGGAACTGAAGAATGTGCAGACCAGAGCGATCTGATCTTATTGAACACCAAACTTGGCCACGCAGCTGTTCTCGGCCCTTCTTCTGGCAATCCTGTTGAGTACATTTTGTTGCTTCATGTCAATTCATGTACACACCTTTCCGATATCAAATCATTGATTAAACGAACTAATCCAATATTATAAATTCTGTGAGACAATATTATTGATTCAGACAGATAGAAACGTTATAACCAATCGACAGACTAATTACCCGCGAGGGGGCAAGGGCCGTTGCGAATTGGAACTAATAGATTATTAAGAAACCTACAGCTGTGAATGTACTGTATATTTCAAACCGCCATCGAAATAGAGCGGACTAGAATGATATAATTAATGGAAATGAAAACTGTAACAGATGCCAAGATAAAGTCCGCAGCCGGCCTGTCTGCGCGGGCTGAATTGCAAAAGTCTAGCGGGCCTATACCTAAACTAATAAATACACCAGTCAGACAACCGGTCCTTTAAGGAACCTACGTACATCCGGCGCGGGTGCGTGGGCGCCGTGTCGCAAGTGTCATTCACCATTATTTACGAGAAGGATTTTTGACGTTTACCAAAACACAAATGAAGCCTATCGGGAAAGTGAGAGGCTACGCTCACCGTGAATGAGATCCAACATTACCGTACAAGGCATCAATGAAGTATATTGCGTACCCGGAACGGGGCTTACGCAATGCTGATGCAAATCGGTGGCTACCACGCGCGAGCCTACAGATATGTAAATCGGAAATCAATAATGTTACTTACCAGACAGAGGCACGTGGTTCTCGTGAGAATGCCGGGAGGCGCGTTGTCCGAATGGGCTGCGCAATGACTTAGGGCTGAGAAAGAATCTTCTCCTCGTATGTGGGGGTGTGGGACAGCTCTGAGCTAAGCTGGAGGGTTGTTTCGGCGGTTTTGGAAGTCGCATAGGCGACTGCCAGTCCTGATCCTGTCGTTGCGGCGACGGCGTGTATCTGTCCATCACTTGTCTCCGTCCTTGGCTATTCCTCGCACATATAGGGCAGGCTTCGTTTCTGAACATGCAGGAGTAGCAACGTTCATGTCCACAAGTGTCGATCAGCTTTCTCTTTTTACCCTTATCAAAGGGCATGTTACAACTGGGACAGGTTGTGCCTCCCGTCTCGCTCTCCAGTAGTTGTCGTAGAGCAGCCAAGTCTGGAAAAATAATGAATGTTGTTAATATTGCCTTGATGACTATCCAACGGCTGGATGTTGTTGACACATTTAACGTTTAGTATGCAAACTGTGTAGTTGTCGCTCCATGCATAGCAATCGATTTACGTTCTAACGATCCTTGAAGTTATTCTAACGAAGGGTAATGATATAATTCATGTTACACGTTGGGAACATACTATTATAACTAATTACACCAACGAGGATGTGGAGATGGAATTTAAATGGGACTACATTACTGATGACGGTAATTTTTTTATGAATAAAAAGTAGTAACCTAATGTCATACATCTGAAAATGTTTTTCGACAGTGTAAATTGAATGTTAATCAAGTACGAGTTTGGTTTTGGAATTAAGAATGTTTGATTTATTAAGTGAGTTTCAGCATTTTATATGGCTTCTGGATTCCGGACTGCATCATCAAACCCAAATCAACACTTTTAAATTAAGCGTATAAATCAAGTGTCCGTAAAGAACTTCGAGACATTATGCGGTTACGGTAAGCGATATTTATGTTTTCTGTTTGTCGCAAGTTGTCGGTCTTTTTACTGCGACTGGATACAAGCAACATGAAAATTACCATCGCTGGCGTGTTTCTTTATAGGATTATTTTAAAGTTAATATTACTATAGTCTCTATTTTACTATTATAGATCACTTTGCTAAGAAACTAACGTACTGTAAAAAATTCAAAATCTGTGCTAATAAAAATTTACTTCCATTATGATCCCGGAGGTTATTATTATTTCGTAAAAAAAATGTTTAAAAAAACAAAAAACCGACTTCAAAAAACATACCTCTAAAAAGCAAGAAATAATATTCGTAATAATAAAAGACGTCTATTGAAGTCGGGTGGGGCTGGAGTACAAATCCCTTTTTTTTATTCTAAAAGCCCCACCCGACTTCAATAGACGTGTTTTATAATTACGAATATTATTTCTTGCTTTTTAGAGGTAGGTTTTTTGAAGTCGGTTTTTTGTTTTTTTAAACAATTTTTTATTTTTTTATTTTTAGTGTAGGTACTTTTTGTATTAGATAGTGTAGGTTAATTAAGGTAGAAATTAAAATCGGCTCAGCCAAACGTGAGTTAATCGCGGAGAAACATACATACATGCGAGTCAAACTGAGAACCTCCTTTTTTAAGTCGGTTAAAGAAGTAGACTTAAGATATCCCTTTTCTAACAAAAAAATAATTATCTTATTCAGTTCATAAACAAAGAAGTTATACGACTGATCATCGAGGTAGTTCACACAAAATCATACTATTTTCGTGCTTTTTTCAAGATTACTTGAAAAGTACTGAACCGATTTCAAAATTTTAAAAAATGGGACCAACTTGGAAGTTTACCAAATGTAATAACGTTTGAATCATTTCAATCGGTCCAGCCGTCTTCGAGTAATCGGTGCACATACAAAAAACAAAAAAAAAAAAAAAAACTGGTCGAATTGAGTACCTCCCTCCTTTTGAAGTCGGTAAAAAGTGTTAACCGAGAGTATACCTAATAAAATGGAAACGCCCGCGCGGCCCGCGCCACATTGCTTCAAAGAGGAAGTGCAGTATGTATTAGTAATTTTATTTGTATTATGTAATTATTTTTTGATAATACGGACGTATAAGATTATAAACAAGAAAAACAATACAATTCTTGATTTGATGTCAATAGATTTTCGTACTAAGGGTACAAAATTACAAAAAAAACTTGTAAATAAATGCATAGGTTTGGATACGTCAGTCATAAACACCCACAAAACTTATGGGCCCGTTTGTTAATTCTGTCTTTCTAACCGTTTCTTCCATACAGGAAGTTGTGGGAAGTTTATGGGCCCATGAAGGCAACGAACGACATCAAGAGTAGAACTTATCTTATCAGTGTGTTGTATTCTGGTGTAATAAGCAACTATTTCCTCAATAAACGACAACAACTCAAAATAGGATTCGTTAGTTCTTTAATCCTCTTTTACATTCTTAGTAACAACCGACACTTTATTTTGTAGAGGTTCCGGCAGTAGTCTTTTCTGTGCACAAGTTTAAATAAATATTTACACTAATATACAAATACAAAAAACTTGATTCGATTCCTTAATTTTGGGTAGGTTAATACAGATAATGAGTATATCTATGACAATAAAGAGAGCTTATGTTAGATAAATTATGACACCGAAAAGATCGCCATATTGCTGCCTGCAACGCTGATATTCTGTGGAACCATAGTAAATAAGAGCTCGGTACAATGGTATACATACAATGGTTAACAGCATAAGTTTATCCCAATGGGATTGTATGATCTATTGGAAACAATGAAGATATTTCAATTCCATATTCCCTGGATACTATAAAGAACTAATCAGGTAAAGGTTGCACGAAGCCACTGGATGCGGGCAACGCAGAACCGAACGTCGTGGAGACCCTTGGGGAAGGACTTTGCCCAGCAATGGGTATCGGCTGATATGACGATGATAATGACAGATTTGACTGAAGAATGGTTGGAATCCTTTCCAACATGGGACACATTTTAGTTAAAAAAGTTAAATAGATAGATAAAAAGTTTTATTCACTACGACACACACATACATTCATCAATACAAAATACAAAAATGTCTGAAAAAGAACGATAAAAAAATACATTTGCGATGAGAGAAAGAAAAAACAAAAAAAACTGGCCAAGTGCGTGTCGGGCCACGCGCCATAGGGTTCCGTCGATACCTTATACCATACCATATTTAATACCATCTATCATTTTTCGTTTCCAAAAATAACTTTGTTTTTCACAGTGTTGGTATGAATGACAAAGTTATATTTGCGGTTTTGGAAAATCTGCTATATCTCAAAAACTAATTATTATATCTCATCCAAATTAATTTTGATTGAAAGTGTTTATTAAGATCTACAGCATATATTTTTTTTAGATTTTTCAGTCTCTTATTTCAAAAGTTAAAGGGGGGGGGGGGACACACATTTTACCACTTTGGCGGTGAATATCTTTCAAACGGTTGACTTTGAGAAAAAGTTGTCTTAGAAACCTCAATGTCATTTTTAAAGACCTATCTATAAACACCCAACACGTGTTGGTTTGAAGAAAAAATTTTTTTCAGTTTCAGTTCCATGTATGGGGAGCCCCCCCTTAATCTTTTATTTTTCTTATTTTTGTATTAAATTCGTTAAGCGGTTAACAGAATACATCTACCTACCATGTTTTAACTGTGTAGTCTTAATACTTTCGGAATAAAGTGGCTGTGACATACGGACAGACAGACAGACAGACAGACAGACATGACGACTCTATAAGGGTTCCGTTTTTTGCCATTTAGGCTACGGAACCCTAAAAAAAAAGATGACAAAAAACAGTGAGAAGAGGGAATGCACGTGTGTGCAGCAGCAAGTAAGGTCTAGGCTCGGTGTATCACATTTGCCTGACAGCAAAAACACCGAAATCTTCAAGATAGCAAATGTTTGGAGATAATTTTGGGTTTAATTTACTTTCGCCTTTTAAAAAACTCTACTTAGTTTAAGTATATCCTTTTCATCTTCTGGTAAACAATGTACTACATTGTTGCGAAATGTTTACTTTAAATACGACCCCTCATTCCTGTTTTCATGTAAACAGTGTTTTACGTCAGATCGCAGGTTGCAATACCCGCCGGTCGGCGCCTGCGCTTTCCATATTTGACCTTTTCCAAAATACTCGTTTTAAGGCCTGCCTTGGTTTTGACTGAGCATAGTCGGTTAATGTGTTTTTTTTTAAATATAAATTGACGTTGTTTTTAAACGCTGATAACGGCCAGACATTATGCAAAAAGGTCGTGTACAAATTATTATTTTTATTTACAATACGATTAATAGAAGCGGCAACTTCACTCTAGAATGTATGGCAAGGAGTAAATTTAATTTTACAGATTAAAATACATCGTTTTGTACTGCAAGCGCTCTGAATTTAATAACTTGTGTTCTACATAATTAAATCGCATTGTAGGTAGGTATAGTAAGTGCTGACTTACAAAATAGGTCTGCTATTGTAACAGTAAGTGTTGTAATGTTGGTTGCAGAATATTTTTGTCATGGGGTTACGGTCGTTTATTCCTAATCAACATACGAATGGACTTTTCCTCTATCTAAGTAACTATTTACAGGAGAAAATATCATATCGGAACTTAAGTAGTTACGAATTATGTAGGTATTAGGTGGTACGATTCGGTGTGAATCACATTAGCGACCGCCCGCGACTTCGTCTGCTTGGAGTTTTTTGCCTTCCCTCGGGAACTGTATATTTTTCCTGGATAAAAGGTACTCTATGCCCTTTTTTGTGTATGCAAAATTTCATGATGAACGGTTCAGTAGTTAAGACGTGAAGGCGTAACAAACAAACAAATAACCGGACTGTCGCATTTATCATATTAATAAGGATTTATTTAAAGCTTTGTATACATAAACGCTCGAGCGACCGAAACGACAGATTCTAAATTAGGAGTTGGCGAATCAGGAGTTGGCGAATCAGGAATTGGCGAATCAGGAGCTGGCAAATCAGGAATTGGCGAATCAGGAGTTGGCGAAAAAGGAAGTTGGCGAATGTGGACACCCCCTGTTTTTCAATCAGTCATAGTACATTAAAATTTTCATTTAGTGTAAAAGCTTATTTTTTTTAACGAATTTATGTGTTAATACGGTACCTACCCATCATTGATAGCAATCATCATTTATGTTTCACGAATTACATGGCATTAACCAACTTTTATTGTGACTGTGCTATGTCAAAAATTTAAAATTGCCTGACCAAGCAATTTATCTTTACTTGCTGAATTTATTATGAAGTTTAAAGCCAAAATGATTTTATCGGATAAAGTACTTTTTATTGTATGTTTTGTGAATGAAAGTTATTTGATCATTACTTCGCATATCTTCTTCTTCTTCTTCGTATGAATATTTTTAATTTTTCCTGGTAATTAACACTGGTTTAATTTAAAACTTCAAACAAAAATTCAGAAACCGTGACACAAATACGGTCTAGGTCTATATTCCGAATTTTTGGCCATTATTAATTCGATGATTAAATTTCCAAACAACTCATTGTACCCACATAATGTTTTTAAATCATCATCAAGTTAATACTGACATTAGTGTAGCGTACGCAAATAACTAAGATGTGTCTGGCTGGACCTAAATTCATGGGCTGGACAGACGCTGACTCACACTAAATTTATTTAAGAAAAAAAAGCGCAGACGCATCGCATCGAAGCTATTTAGCCATACAGCCGACCGCAGCAAACGAAACGCTGATACAGCCACGGGAATTCGCGCCATAAAACCACAGACTAAAGAATAACCTAATTTAACGGCTGTCAAAATTATAGAGCGCCTGTGAGAGTTCGTTCGAGGAATTTTTAAAGTAATTTTCGGTAACAGAACTCATCAATACAGTGCCCGTTGGAGTTTTTTGTTTAACGCTATTAGGTACGGCTAGACGGTATCATTACTGTTTTGTTTTCATTTTTTGTCGGTTACAACCGGTTTTGTGATCTTGTACGGTTTTCCTTGTGGATGAAGATTTATTTCATAGTTAAGTATACGTGGTTATACTTTGTTTTATGTGTAGGTACTCCGTCTTTGTTAAAATTAACGATAGTAACATCGTTTATTTCAATAGTACGCAATACGAATTGAAAAAGAGCTCTGTCAAAATCTTCTTTTGGTTATATAGTTCTGCTATTTGAACATTAAGTATATTTTTTTAACTACTTATGAAAAAATTATACAACTAATGACGAGGCAGCATGGTCTTATGACCTTAGCCTGTTCTACGGAACGAAAATATTCAGTTCTTAAGTATGTTATGCCGGATAGATGGCGAATTTTGTAATAAGTATCAATCTAATTGCTGTTGTTTTTAAGGTAAGTAGTATAATAACAAACTGTGAGTCGTTACTCAATCATAAGTAGAAACAAACACTTTAAATTATATAGTACAGACAGACAAAATTACCGGCAAAGGTGAGGTGTTTACTAACGTATGTTCCTTAATTTGCTGCTCAATAACATGATTATAAAAACAATGGCAGCAACAAAAAAAGTTTCGAAAAATAATGACTTGTTTTTTAACATACTAATGTAATAAATAAAATATTAGCTAAATATTATGGTCTTCTTCTTCTTCTTTTTTGTTATGGCAATCTACTTTCCTCTTGGAAGTAATTTTTGCCAGTGTCATGTTTCGAACAGTTCAGTATTTTTAGATTTTCAAGTAGATTGTTTCAGTTTACATTAAAATGCGGGTGCATCACATTCCAATGCTGCTTGGAGCATTTGGCAGCAAGTATATCAAGACAGTTTACTCGGTAAGTTTTGCTGAGGTAGCGACCACTACAATAAAAGTCTCAGCTTCACACAACCAAGATCGCGCCTATTTCCATTATCCCACATATTGTTCAGTTGCGTAGACACTTGTACCACAAAACTGCACCAATTTTAAGACACAATATCCACTATGAATCAATTTGCGAATAATTAAAACAGTCACCGAACTGAACTAGACAAAATCCCGCCAAAAACTCCTATTATGGTCTTAGATGATTTACAACAATGCAACTTCATAAAATTTTACAATTAAATAAGACTTTGTCACCGAACCTTAGGTTTTAAAGTAGGGAACAAGTTTGTCAGGAAACGGCAGGTGGGACTTGTTACAAAGTTTCACTGCCAGTCTGTCATTTGAAGAATAGGGATGTTGACTTATGAATAAAATAACGAAATACTAATAAAAATCGTAAACATATCAAACTTTTGGAGTAGCTTGTATACCTCTTGGTTTTATATATTGCGTATTATTTGTTTTATGACCCTTCAAATTTTGGGTGGACAAGTCCATTTAAAAAGTATAAAATTTGAAATAAAACACTTTTTAACGGATACTAGCGCGGTTTTATTGAATTTACTTTGGTATTTAGTTGGTATTTGGTTTGATTTTTGGTTTTCCCGACGTTTCGGCACCTTTGCAGCTGCCGTGGTCAGTCCCCCGTGACCACGGCAGCTGCAAAGGTGCCGAAACGTCGGGAAAACCAAAAATCAAACCAAATACCAACTAAATACCAAAGTACATTCAATAAAACCGCGCTAGTATCCGTTAAAAAGTGTTTTATTTCATGTCTAGTGAGCGCGTAAGCTTGAGAAGTGAGTATAAAATTTGTTAAAATAAATAATATCTTTAATTAGTCCGTAAAATTTATAGCAAATTTGTCAAAGAAACCATTTTAATAAACACAATATTTAATATAGCTGCCGAACAAATTTCCTACGCGTTGCATACAACGTAGGAAGGCGTGACGTCATAACTTGGCAGCCGTTAGTATGGACACAGAATACATAATAGTACAAGTGTATGGAGCGTTTTCGGGTGAGTCCAATTTTGTGCATTTCAAACTGTGATATATCTCGGGCAGTTTTCATGCTAGCGTAATAATTCTTATACAAATGTTTTTATTAGGGGTAATTTATGTAATATAAAATAAAAAAAATTGTCAACATGCCTATTGAAAGAATATGAGTAAATTAAATAACAACGTACTTTATTTTAATGTATTTATTTATTAGGTAGGACCACTAGAGAAAATTACATTGATTTAGGTATAACATGGAGAATGAAAAAATCTTTTTGGATTTTATGATGGGCTCATTGTGCCCATGCCACGTACAAGATTTGAATAGCACAGTTATAGAAATACAACATCAGTTTTTATCGGAGCTTAATATTTGATTGAGTATGTGTATCTAAGTATAAAAATTTAAGTGTTGTTATTTCTATTTAATTTAAAAAGACTTAAATGTGTTACTTTGAAAGGGTTCGACAGTTATAATTAATTACCTTCGTAATAGGGTACCTATTTGACAACATTGAAAATATACTACAAATTGTGGTCATCCTAACAGATATTGGCGTAAAAAAACATATTTAACTATTATATAGACTAAATTAAGTCTATTAATTGATTAATTTCACCTAGAAAAATGCAATAATTTTTGAATTTTTTTCTGTGGCTGAAACGCTCTAAAATGACTGATGACGTCACTTGCCTGTAAATAAATATGGCTTCAGGCGTTTGACACGACCATAGACTAAGGATCTGCGATTGATGGCTGTCAAATAGCTAAGGATATTACAATGTTTACAGGCTAGTGACGTCAACAAGTCACGTGTCCAGCGCCATAGCGTTTTTGGCGCGGTTTTAAAATTTTAAACTTTAACACTGTTTTTTTAATGAAATACATTGATTTTTCCTGAAATATCAATGTGGTGAGCTTATTACGTAATAAGTAATAATTTAAAATGGTTTTCCAAAATTAGTCAAATAGCCTATTGTGTTTTTTTTCATAAATAATTTAATAACAATTAGCTGGATTCATTAAAACGAGAACGTGCAAATTGCAAGGAAGTCTTTATTAATTAGAGTTATATCATAAGCTCTGGAGTTAATTTCTTCTTGGAAGGGATTAATTGGTTTAAACTAACTATAATTGCATCAAATTAACATACAGTTAGCAGCATATAAAGTTGTATGAAACTATTTTTCTCCAATTGGTTCTAGACCTTAATGTGATGGATGTAAGTCGCAATTTCGATTTGGGGAATTGAGATTT
This sequence comes from Agriphila geniculea, assembly GCA_943789525.1. Taxonomy (NCBI): domain Eukaryota; kingdom Metazoa; phylum Arthropoda; class Insecta; order Lepidoptera; family Crambidae; genus Agriphila; species Agriphila geniculea. The sequence continues at coordinate 4,530,209 of OX038881.1, forward strand.
TTATTGTAATCTGATGAGCAGGTGAATGTACTTGTACATCTATATATATAAAAGCGTAAATCACTCACTGACTCATCACGAAATCTCAGAAACTACAAGTGCTAGGAGTCTCAAATTTTGCATGGGGGTCCCTTTTAGGGTGTAGGTGCTCACTAAGACGGGATTTTGCGAAATTCAATCCCTAAGAGGGTGAAACAGGGTGGCAAAGTTTGTATGGGAGAACGCGATTCCTTGGCCCGATTGACTTGAAATTTGGCATAGACATTCTTTTACAAAATTAATTGAACACGTGTTTCGTATTTTTTTGAAATGTATCCCTTAACAGGGTTGAAAAGGGGTAGAAAGCTATTTTTAGGGTGGTTGACTTCGATATCGGAATTAAAACTTCTTAGTGCATTTGAATGATTAAGAAAAATAAATGTCAGTTGTCACTGCACGGGCTGACGTTTAATCTCTAATTTTCCCGATTTTCAAGACAAGCTTTGATTCTTATAATGTTGTATAAGATTTTATTCCTATTTTCACTACTTTACGAAATATTAGTCAAATAAAACGGCAACATCTGGCAAATATCAGATAACGTGACAAGGAATGTGGTATTTAGAGAAGTGTTTCGATGGAGAGCCTGATAATAATGCACAACATTAGTTGCACCCGGCATAAATCTTTGCCCGGCATGCGTTGCAATGTCACGTTTTTTTTAGCCAGAAACCTTTTCAGTAGTAAGAAGAACAATTCACCAAACATTCACCAAAGTTTCATCATAATCGGATGTGGATGAATGGTTTAGGAGTGCAAAGGAAACAAATACACATACATCGATTTTTATTTATAAAGAAGATAACTGTTAAGCAAAGATATTAGAATTTTTAACTATAAGGTAAGTATTAAATGTAACATAATATTATTATACTTATTTTGTTAAATTACCTCTAATAAATTTTATTAAGTACCTACCTAACTAATACAGAATCGTTAAGGGCGTCGATTCTGTAACCAAACTCGAACCCCACTTCGAATCTCACTTCACTGAACGGGAATTTTGAATCATAAATAAGATAATGATAAGAAATTTTTTTTATCACAAAAGATTTTAGATAGCTACGCAGGCTACCTAAATTTTAAATAGCTCATTTAGTAAACAAATGTCTAATAACAAATTCACGCGAAGTGAAGTGAGATGCGAGTTTGGTTACAGAATCGACAGACTGCGCGGGTAAAACCGCGGGGTGCAGCTATTACCTATATAATCACAAAATTGTATAAATGTGAAAGTTTTGATGTTTGGATGTTGTTCTGTTCAATCATATCATACTCAATCACGTCTGAACGGGTGAACGGATTTAGGAGAAATTTGGCACAGATATATATTAAGTCTGGAATACTTAACACAGGCTTCTTTTCATCCCGATCATTGGTTTCCAAGGGAAGACTTACAACGATTACCGACTGCCACGCGGGCGGAGCCACGGGCAAAATCTATACATAGTATAAAACAAAGTCGCTTCCCGCCGTCTATACGCTTCTCTTAAACTATGCATAAAAACCTCATTAAAATCGATCCATAAGTTTGGGAGCTAGGTTGGTTGCCTCAGACAGACAGACACACACACACGTCAATTATACTATAACACCCCTTGCGTACGTCGTATAGGTATATGTCGTCTTCCTAGGTATATGTATCCTGTAGTATAATCTAATAACTTTACACTGACACCACATTAGCACAGTTTTACATTTAGTAACTACATTGCACCCGTGCGAAGCCGGGGCGGGCCGCTAGTTGTATATAAATGTGTTATGTGCGACTATTTTCATTACAACAAGGGATAAGTAATATGTTTTGAAAATTACTTTTAACTGTAACAAAAAAGAATTTTACGATAAAAATTGTAGACTGCTATGTTATAGTACAATATTTTTTATTATTAGCAATTTATTATTGATGGTGTATCAATTATTTTTCTTTGGCCAAAATCTTGAATAGATTTTGCGATCTACTTAGGAATATAAACATCCAATTTAGGATATAATTGGCATACTTTATGATGGGAAATGAATAAAACTGATAGTAAAGATTATACTATAGATTAGAGGTTATAAAATGGAATGGCCGTTGTTAAAAAGGTAATTTAATAGCATCACCAACCTCATTAGGTAAAGTTAGTTGATTTAAATATTCAAACTCACAAAATTAGCCGTTTCCTTTACGAAGTTGTACCTAATAACAGGAGAAAAATAAAATTTGTTAATAAAGTTAAATAAAAAATTTACAAAAGGCTTATAATTTTCTAAGAAACTCTATTCATAAAAAAGAATATAGAAACTTGTTGTTAAATATTGCTCCAAATCTAGAGATAAGAAAAACATCGATTAAAGGGCAGTGTGTTTTCTAACTTATTTGACAAATGATTATGTTTTTTTTAAATGAGATTTTAGTGTTCACAATGCTATATTTATAGAAACTAAATACTATACTAGAAAAAAATCGACACGCAACGATCCCATCCCGCCTGAGAATAATGATAATTTAAATTGAACCAGATGATACAGCAATGAAGAAAAAAAGAAAAACAATTAAGTATTTTCTTCTTAAAAAGGCGATGCAGTCAATAATTATACGGAGTAAGAAGCCTTTGACAGATGCAAATCGTCGGAGGCGAGCGTAGATCTCTCCTGTCTAAATGATCTATAGATCGGAGGAACGCGTACGAGATTTATTCGCGGGCAAGCGCTCGCGCCGCTCGCTACAATCGAGAATGGAAATCGATGCAATCCAATGCAGCGCACCTGGTAGTAGGTAGTAAGTACCTAGTTAATTCGATCTATATAATAGTCACCGTTATTTCTAAGGTATATCTAAAAATGAAAAGTGTTCAGACCACGTTAATGAACAACTTATACTATGGGGCCAACCACGAAATCGCGAAAAAAAAAACATCAGCTCTTCCATACATTATAGTCGAGTCGATGTTCTACTTTTCTATGGAACAGCTGTTTTTTTTTTGCGATTTTGTGGTAAAAGTAAAAGTTGTTCATTAACGTGGTCTAAACACCCGTTTTCATTTTTAGATATACCTTAAAAATAACGGTGTATAGAAGCGCTCATGGCGGAACTTGACAGACGATCGTACTCGATCACGTTTGTTAAGCAACGCTCGGTCCGGTCAGGTGTCGGATGGGTGACCCGCGCTTCGCGGAGGGCACGTTAAACCGTCGGTCCCGACTGTTGTCATCTGATAATGTAACGTTACTTAAGCCAAGTTAGAGTTAGAGACTTGTAACTTTTTCATTATCATTATCAGAGAATAATTAAAACCTGCTTACTGGCATTTTATGTAAAGGTCAATTCACTTACAAATAAATTCTCCAATATTTATCAGTTCCACAATTCCCAGATATTTATTATCTGATTTCGTATGTTTAATATGGTGCAACAATGATCTAGCAGTTACGATAATGCGCGTATTTTCGAACCTACAAGCACTGTTCAACTTGCAAATTATGACATTTAGTGTAAGGTCACTAGGGTCTTACAGACTGTTGACATTGCCAACACGATCTGTGAAACGGTAGGTTTCGAAATCTTAAAAGCTCCGAAATGGATTAAATTGTAAATTCCATAGTTTATACGTAAATTTCGAAATGGGACAAATGTTTTAGGTTTATTGTCCGCTGTTACAGTAAATTGTTATTAAAATTTAGTGACGCAATTGAATTTCAAGCACTTGGATTTGATGTGTCGCAAAATATTTACCTATTATCATAATATACTGTTTTATACTTGTCACAAACAACTGTTTCAAATTTTATCTGAAACTAAAAAAATATAAAACGTTAAACCATACGGGCTGGCTTATCCCACGGTATGAATCGCACAAGGACGCTTTTTGAATTCGCTGTTTCATACCATGCTATGAAAATAATATCAATGTTACCAAAAAAAATAAAGTAAATGCTGGCAAAATAACATTAAAAAAGTTGCTTGGTATGAAACAGCAAATTCAAAATGCGTCCGTGTGCGATTTATACCGTGGGATGAAACACTTATGGTATGAATTGACGAAAGACCCGTCTCGTCGTGCTTTTAATTTTCATGAAAAATGCATCATTGATTTTCATCGAATCGAATCGAAATGATTCATCTTTGAAAGATGAGTAAATACGAAAAAAAAATTAGGGAAGATTATTTAACCCATTATTAACAACTTGTCATTTCATCTGATTCTATTTTATACCTAGGTATGTAATTATTTTCTTAATGTAGGTTTTGAAATCATGACCTGTTTTAATTGAAGTTGAAGATGTTCGGTTCTCCAACTTAAATTAAAATACATGATTTCAAATTCAGTTTTGTTTTGTTTTCCATTTATTATTCTAAAAATAGCAGTTGGTTTACAGTTGATTTCTAAACAATACCTGAATAAAACCTATAAAGGTTTAAATTGACTTGGTTTTGTACCGTGATGGTATCCGTGGGAAAATAAGGTTCGTAGCGCCGTGTTACTAATTGCCTGAGATGTTTACACGGCTGATTGTCAAGACCGTGCCGTGGAGAATCGTCTGTAGTTATAGTTGTTGTCAATGCGCACTTTTGAATTATCTCGTTTACCGTTATGCGTGCTTTGCGTAAGAACTTATTACGGCAGAACTTAAACGGATCTCTCATCACGCTGCATCAGATGTGACTGCATATTTTAAAGTAGTATGTGCCAGCATATAACTTGGCAAGACAAAGATGAGACAAAACATGCGCCGAGTTTTGTGTTTCGTCTTTTTCATCTTTTGTTTCGTTTTTGTCTGGCCAAGTTACGTGCCGGGCGGTATATGTAAAGTACGGTTTGTGTAGAAATCCATTACGAGCAGCTTCAGTCCCCCGTGACCACGGCAGCTGCAAAGGTGCCGAAACGTCGGAAAAATAAAAAAAACTGGCCAAGTGCGAGTCCGACTCGCGCACGTAGGGTTCCGTACCAAAAAATGGCAAAAAAATCACGTTTGTTGTATGGGAGCCCCCCTTAAATATTTATTTTATACTGTTTTTAGTATTGTTGTTATAGCGGCAACAGAAATACATCATCTGTGAAAATTTCACATGTCTATCTGTTGTCGTTATTAATAACAAGCAACAAACGGTAAAAAATTCACGTTTGTTGTATGGGAGCCCCCATAAATATTAATTTTATTCTGTTTTTAGTATTTGTTGTTATAGCAGTAACATAAATACATCATCTGTGAAAATTTCACATGTCTATTTGTTGTCGTTATTAATATCAAGCAACAAAAGGCAAAAATTCACATTTGTTGTATGGGAGCCCCCCTTAAATATTAATTTTATTATGTTTTTAGTATTTGTTGTTATAGCAGCAACATAAATACATCATATGTGAAAAAAATTCTAGCTATCACGGTTCATGAGATACAGCCTGGTGACAGACAGACAGACAGACGGACAGCGGAGTCTTAGTAATAGGGTCCCGTTTTTACCCTTTGGGTACGGAACCCTAAAAATCAAACCAAATACAAACTAATTACCAAAGTACTTTAAATAAAACTGTGCTAGTATCCGTTAAAAAGTGTTTTATTTCATGTCTAGTACTTAGGTACTAGACTAGGCACGAGCTTGAAAGAAGAAATCCATCAACCAATCAACGTAATCGAGATTTTTGTGTTGCAATGTAATGTAATAACGGAGCTTATTTGGTACGGTGATTTTATAATCAGGGACTTCGAAATGTAGGTTACCTTTAATTTTTCTGCTCAGAACTTTATTTTTCTTATGTAAATTCAAGTTTGTTTATGAATTTTCACCGATAAGTTAGCTTTAACGCATATTCAATATTTAATCGATAAAATAATTTACAACACAAATTTCACACTTAATTTCACTGTTGAAACGTAAATAATACTGTCAAATGAAAACGTTAAAGAACGATAATCACATCGGAGATAGTGAAAGTGAAATAAACCTGACCAAAGATATAACTCCCGTTGTAAGTATAACAGTAACTTAGCGACGAGATCGTGACTTAGCTTCGGTCTAGAACTCACTAAGTCACTAACACACTGAAGTTATCTGTTCCGTTCTGTGGATAGGAAGTAGGGCAAAAACTTATAGAACGTATAAGTATTATAAATGCGAAAGTCGGTTTGTTTGGTACGCCTTCACGTCTTAGCTACTAAACCGATCATCATGAAATTTTGCATACACATTGTTAAGGGCACAGAGAAGGACATAAGGTTCATTCCGAAAGTATTGTTCCCGAGGGAAAGCAAAAAAACTTTCTACGAAGACGAAGTCGCGGGTAGCCGCTAGTTCTTAATAAATTGTAAATTTGATAAATAAAATATTCCATTTAGTATGACAACAGAATAATGACTGTTTTAATTATTGTATCTTAACCGATCTTTTGTGATTGGTAAACATTTTTTTTAAATCTAGGCCTCGTTTGCCCTGAATTTCCAGTGTTGAACCATCTTTCCCCAGATTTTTCTGAAAATTATTTTAAACTTAGGCTAATTGCAAGTATTTTAGATAATATCTGTAACAAATTGTTCCATTGCATTCAAAAGTTTTATCACACCCAATTGAAATGGGCTCAATGATTGAAGCATTAACTATGACAAAGAGGACAGACCAAGCAATTAATTATATTCAGAAAGTAAGCTTTATATTATCCCCGTCAATTGGTAATGCGATGGAACTTTGTCACATTAACATCCACGTTGACGTGATCCGCAACTAAAATGTTATGAAACAAGAAAATTCTAGTAATTAATTATTGAATTATTATTTTCAATAAGATAGGGTCTAGGTATATAAAAAAATTACGTTTTTCGTTTTTTTGAGGTTAAAATCATGGCCGCCAGGCGCATTACCAATTGACGGGGATAGAAACTTTCATTCAACTAGTCTTAACTTAGTCGCTGTCAAATAGGTGGGATTAGAGATGGGCAAAGGACCCGTTTTGACCCGAATGCTGGGTTTAAACCCAGTCAACGCCTATAGACCATTTTGTTGAACCTTCGACCTTCGAATATTTTTCTGTATTAGTTTAACAATAAATTATTTCCATAGCAACGTCACATTTGACTTATCAATAGAAATAAAAAAAAGCTGTAAAAAGTTTCTTTAACATACAATGTGGGTCTTTATTGGGTTTAAATCCAGTGGTCGGGTTTAAACCAGGTCTTTTGCCCATCTCTAGGTGGGATATGTTGTTTAGTTCTAAAATTCGTGTTTCTGAGCAAACGTGACAACGTGTACTGTGTTCGCACGCGCGCTTACAACATTGCTGTTGTCCTCGTGATAAACGACTGTTGAGTGGTGTTGAGCTTTAGATATATGTTGCGATTTAGATAATGTCATTATAAGTATAAAGACTCATTTGAGAAGAACTCTTCTTTATTACTGAGTTGAAGATAATTTAAAACTGTATTTCTTATTTATCAAGACAAATTATGGATCAGTAAAAAAAGCTTTTTGGCATGATCTTATCTGCACTTCGAAAGGTATAAAGCTTTTGGTCCTGTACGTATTTTGTGGTCATTTCACTTTTTTATATTTTTGTCCAAAAAACCATTGAATTTACGAAGTTAGTAGAGTACGAATAGACAGATATGATTCTCTTTAAGTGGGCAACTTGAATGGAACTAATCACAGTCCTTGATTGGAACTTAAGAGCCCTATCTATATGATACTTTACATATGTTTTAAGTAACTTGGAAAATTCTGCTAATTATTCCCGAGCACTCGAATCGTCTTTAATAAATGTCTTCAATTGCATCGATGGCGAATCAATACTAACCATCTTTACTTGCTAGCCGATGACGTACCTATTTATTGTGATGTCGTTATAATAAAACACGGAATGCATATTCTTGTTTAAAGATAAATAACCGCCTGGCCACGCGAACCAGCGACGACAATACCGACGCGACGCGCGAATTGTCTCCTGCAGTTAGGGTTCCCAACCCTCTCATAATGCCCGGGGGACCTCCGGTAATAATGGTTAACCTCCCGAGCTCCCGGAATTCAGTAATATCGCCGGTTTTTTCTAAAATGAACGTCTATCATAAATTAACAAAATCAAATCTGCCGCCTTAACTCTGCGCTGCGCCTTCTTCCTCGTCGTTCGCTCCGCACGCGCTCTATCACCATTCACCACGCTGCTGCTGCGCCAGTAGTAAGAGTTGGCAACCCTACCTGGGGCCGCACCGGCTAACGCATCGAACTTCGATAAGTCTGCCGAGCTTCAACTTAAAACAGATAAATCGAAATAAGGAATTTCGTATTTTACTATTTGCCGAAGTTATTTAGAAGATCATGAATTGGGGTTCGCCATTTTGGCCTGATTGAGGCTCGATTTATCTATTTTAATTTGAAGCTGGGCAGACTTATCGAAGTTCGATGCGTTAGCCGGTACGGCCACAGCACTATAAATGATTGAAGCCGGCACTATCTGAACTGCACTGCGCGCTTTCGCGGCATCAGTAGAAAAGTAACGAATTCGCGAGTCGCGTCGCTGGTCGCCGCTCCACGTGGCCATCTCGAGAGTTATCAGTTATTGCGATCTGTTATGAGCTTTGCTGTGTCTGTGTGGCCTGCGTGAGATTCTTTATAGGCATTTCTGGGAAAAAATGGCAGTTGCATATCGTAAAATTATGTGAGAGTCGTTATTATCATCTGATATAATAATGAACTAAACTCATGAAACATAAATAATGTTTTGTAGAGTCAGATACCTTTCGTTTTGACATATATTTATTGGAAAGGGAAGTACTTTCACGTATTTAAAAACTCAGTTTTTCTTTTTCACTAGGTATTATGATATGTTACAATTAATATAATGTTCTAATGTATTCTGTAGATTGAAAAAATATTATACTTAGATCTTGGAAAATCTAAGTTCTCGATAGATTTACGTGCTACGGGTGTTGATAAAAATAATAAACAAGTTGTTAAGTACATTACTTTTACCGGCTCTTACTAAACAAGTTCAAAAAAGTTAAAAGGTATTATTTACCTATCTGGGGCTGTACCGGCTAACGAATCGAGCTTCGAAAAATTTGCCGAGTTTCAAATTAAAAAAGATAAATTGAAGTAAGGAATTTCGTATTGTACTATTTGTTGATGTTATTTGGAAGATATGGATGTTTGTGTGACCTCATGAATTGGGGTTCGCCATTTTGGCCCAATTGGAGCTCGATTTATCTGTTTTAATTTGAAACCCGACAGACTTTTCGAAGCTCGATTCGTTAGCCGGTACGGCCCCTGGTGGCTCGATCTAATTAGACAATTGAACAGTGTCGTTTCCCGTTAGAAAAGCACGATGCCTTTTACTACGAGATCTCGAAAGATTCGGGAAAAAATGAAATTGGCAAGATCCCGTAGAGTTTTCAGTCGTGGCTAATGTCATATTTCTGTCGGCAGTAAAATAATATTAATACAGTTTGTAGGTAAGACCTCTAATCATGTTAGCTAGAATTTGCTCTACCTATTTACATTGTTGTTAATATTCGTAATATATATATTTATCAAGTTAATAAGTACCACAAACTTAATACCATAGCAAATGCCGAAATGGTTTACACATAATTTTCTCAAGGTTAAATAAAACCATGCCTTAAGGCGATCGGTTTAAAAGCGAGAACCTCTATTAAGAGCACCGGTTCACACGCTCAGACCCTTCAGTATAAAGCGATGCTCCTAAATGTCACATTCTCACTGGTAGAGTTTAGCGCTATAATTGTATCGGACAGTAACTACGTGTGATTGTAGAGAGTAAGAACGAAAAGTGTTTTTACAAACAACTAACTTAGTACCTAGTTAGAAAATCAATCGACGATAACCGACGAAATGTTGGCTCCAAACCTGTCACTGGGTACGATATCTTGGTGCCCAAATATTTACCTGCAAACAAAAGAAAAACAATTAAGTATTTGAGTTTTTAAGGTATCAACTGGAAAGCACGTGTCTTCGTTAGGTAGAGAAGAAGTAATTGGGGAATGCGTGTAAGGTTGGCTTTTTAATTAAAAAAAATTGATATGATTTTTAAATTTGAGATTTTTGCATTTACAATGCTATTTCACTAAGTAAGTGACTCGGTAGCTCAGCGGTCAGAGCATTGGACCGGATATCCAAAGGTCGCGGGTTCGATTCCCGTCTGAGTATTGATCTGGTGCGAGTCGTATTTTTTCTAGTATATTATTTAGTATTGTTTAAAAATTGATATGGATTATCATTAAATATCACGCTGAGTAACTAGTTATCTAGATAATACTAGGTCTTTCCTCTTTCATGGATGTATTACTCATATTTAAATGTTACCAAACCTATTTATATTGTTATCATTAAAAATATCTGCCCCCCTACTCTCGATTGACGGGATCGAGTTCACATCAGGATCTATTAAACGTCAGTACCGTTTTGAAGTTTACTCGATTCCAACTCGATATCGATAGGTATTCTCGATTGCGTCGGGAATAACCCTCCGATTTCCTACCCAGAATAAATACAATACTTAACGATTTAACTGTAATGTTGTTAAACCATAAACGATGTACCACAGATTAGATATAAAGCCACAGACCACCCCGTAAGACCGCCTCTCACAAGCACCGCTCATATTACTTCCCGTGTTTTGTCCTCACACCCGTTTCTATTTAAGTGCTTAGTAAGATCTGGTTCTATCTTTTGGAAACTAGAGTTAAAAAAGAACTGTGTTATAATCTCTTAAATAGTTAGATTTTTAGAGAGGAATTATGGAAAGTAGATTAACATATAAGTAAGCATCCAAGCAGAACTTTTGACTTTGAGAACTGCTATAGCTTTTCAGTCGTTTTCAATCATGCAAATCAGATATTTAAAGCTGAGTTTCAACGTTATTAATATCATTTCCGCCAAATAACTTAACCTCCACAACCACCACTAAACATCTGGGATCCAATTCTATTAAAGCTAGGGTTTCCTAGCTAGGATGACGGTGCCGTCATATTACGGCCGTAATTTAGCGTTGTAGAACGTTGTCTATGTAAACAATACCGCGCGGTTTCCTGGAGAACGGTGCTGGACACCGTAAAGTCAAATAGTCTTTTTACGTCCGTAAAATTACGGCAGCACCGCTTTCTTAGGAAACATTCTATTCTAACTTAAAATATTTTCACAACTAAAGATATATTTTCATTTGAATTTTCACGTATACGTCATCACTACTTCATGGATATTAAACGATTCAAATACTAGCAAGTGGAATTGCTAGTCCAAGTACTCGAAAGTGTTTGTTCAAATTTCTGCAAAGATCAAGAGTTAGTCGTAATTCAATGAGGCAACTCCGAACAGGAGCACATTAGCAGTATGATTATGCACGATTGTATTCACAGTGCACCGCATACATCATAGGAAACGTTCATTTGCTTAGAAAGTAATGATTTATTACCATTGCAGTGCAAGCTTTGCCTTTCAATACATAAAGCTTAACGATGACGTTGTGAGGTTCAGCCGTGGTCAATACAGCTAATAGAGTTTATTAAATTTGAGAAATATGTGTGGGCATTGACAACGTTGCTATACTAGAGAACTTAAGGAAAATACTTACATACAATTGGGATGTTGACAACTTTTTTTATTTTATATTACATAAATTACCTCTCAAAAAAAGAAACATTGGTAAAATAATTATTTTGCTAGCTTGAAAACTGCACGAGATATCACCGTGTGAAATGCACACAAATGGACTCGCCCAAAAACGCTCCATACTAACGGCTACTGAATTATGACGTCACGCCTCAGTAGTTTGTATGCAACGCGTAGGAATTTTGTTCGGCAGCTATATTAAATATTGTGTTTATCAAAATGGTTTCTTAGACAAATTTGCTATACATTTTACGAACTAATTAAAGTCATTTATTTTAATAAATTTTATACTTTTTAAATGGACTTGTCCACCCAAATTTGAAGGGTCATAAAACAAATAATATGCCATATATAAAACCAAGAGGTATACAAGCTACTCTAAAAGTTTAATATGTTTACGATTTTTATTAGTATTTCGTTATTTTATTCATTAGTCAACATCCCAATTATGAGAAGAATACTATTTACTAGAAGAATACATACTTTTCAAGAACCAGTCCGGGTTTTATTACTTTCATGCTTTTATTGCATAAATATTTTTTAAGAATATGTCCGGGTTTTGTTTCTTTTATGTTTTTTTGCATAAAATCTTTTTCAAGTAAGAGTCTGGATTTTGTAACTTTCATGTTTTTTGAACTTTTGTTCAAAAAGACATGAAAGTAACAAAATCCTTTTGAAATGAAATTAAAGTTAAAACATGTCTTTTTGAAATTTTGTTCAAAAAGACAAGTTACAAAATCCGGACGTGAATGTTTTCATTATCTTCATAATTTTGATAGACAAAGTATTCTGACTATTCAAGAGCCTATTTTTTTAGTTTTTCGAAAAAAAAAATTTTTTGTATTTTGTTGGTTAAAATAGAGCTTTAGGTTTATACATTTTTGATGAACATTTTCAATATGTAGAGTACTAACTAAAGCTTACATCGATTTTAAACCAATAGATTGATCATACATTCAATTGTCTATTTCTGATTTTAACACTGAATAAGCATGGCATAATCTGAATAATAAATACCCAATGGAGTTAAAATTAAAATGTCAAGCGTGCTAGAAGGCTCTGACAGCTAGGTCTCTATAAGGATCGGTTGTGCAAGGGCGCGGGTTCGATCCCGGCGGTGTTTTGTAACACTAATGCTGAGACGAATCGCGTATCGTGTTGAATTTGTTTAGTTCAGTTTATTTACGTGTTATTCCGGACCTACTTATTTTATTTGCCATCAGTTAAAATATCAATGTTTTCAAAATGTATAAAAATTTGTCACGGTTCCATTTTTAAATTGCTTTGGACCTTAAATTTTATGGTTTTAATTATTATCTTCAGTACAAAATGTCTGTGGTTAGTTCCTTTACCATTTTTTTGTTTTGATTAAGTACCAACAATCTACCAAGGAGTTGAAATCTTTACAAAAATGTATCATGCTGTTTGTATAATATTTAATATTATGTGGTATATTTCACATCGTTTGACTAACTAATTTATATGATACAAGGACAATATGGACAACGCAGTTAATTGTTTTTCTCATATTATTCCACGAAATAATAACTATAAGTCCTGAAATTAATTATCAAGTTAATGGTAATGTTATTAAAGCCAACCAGTTGGTTGTCATAGTGTGGTCGGCCATGGCCAGAAATGCGAAAACTTTGGTTCTGAATGTTAATTCAAAACGCAATTAAAACAAGCCTGTGTAGTCGGATAACAATTTTAGTTATTGTATTATATAAATAAATAATAAATAAATAATGTTTATTTTCCACCTTTTTACAAAATTTGTAGTACAATCTTATTTATCCTACTTATTCTAGTTACAGTAAATATAACAGCTGGTACATTATACTGGGAAAACCCGTGTCATAAGTACCAGCAACCTTCCATTTGCACTATTAGATTAGAATTTTTAAGATAAATTACACTGAAAACGTTAAAAAGAAAATAATTTAAGGTAAGGTAATGCTAAAAAATGCTATTGATAAATATGCTATTAATAAATGAATTAGTCGTTAATGGTCATGAATAAATTAAGTTGATACCAATAATTGGTTTTGTGGATTTCACTCTTACCGCTATCACCAGAAAGTTAGCAGTCAAACAATATATTACATTATATTAATATATATATATTAAATATGACACGCAAAATTCATGCTTCAAAAAGGCCGCAAACTTTTCCGACACCTATTGTTGGTTATGATGAAACGTAAAATACTTATTATTTACTAGCTGATGCCCGCGACTTCGTACGCGTGGACTTTATGACTCCGGCGTATGCATATAAATATGAAATAACTAGCGGCCGCCCGCGACTTCGTCTGCGTGGAATGATTTTTTGCTATCCCTCGGGAACAATTCTGTTTTTCGGGATGAAAAGTACCCTATGTCCTTCTCTGTACTCCTGACAACGTGTATGCAAAATTTCATGATGATTGGTTCAGTAGTTAAGACGTGAAGGCGTAACAAACAAACAAACAAACGGACTTTCGCATTTATAATATTAGTAAGGATGTAGTTACATAAGACAATACTTGTAGCAGTGTTAGAATGTTAAAAGTTAATTGTTTTAACTTTATTTTTTATATTTAATAATGAAAACATAGTTTAAAAAAAAACTTTATAAACTATGTTCGGAGTTTTTCTTTCGGGAGTCTATATGAAAAGACCTGAAGCTTTAATAACCCTGGAAAAAGCCACATAAAGTTGGCCATGCGAAAAACAACCAGTCCTTAGATTAGAGACACCAGCGGCTTTAAACGTCTGACCCGTATGTGCCTACATACGGGTCAGACGCTTAAAGCCGCTGGTGTCAATATCAGACAAAAATTAGGCCCAAACTATTACTGCCTTCACCACGTTGCTCTCACCACGTGGAGGTACTCCCAGCTTAGGTTATTATATTATGCTAAACATCTTTATAACCTGATCTCTTAGATTTCCACATCAGATGATCTTCGATTTTCAGTGAATACATGTTTATGCAATCCGTTCAGTATTTCCGGAGATTAGCGTGTACAAACAGACAAACAAACAGACAAACAGACACACTTTTTTTTCAAATTCTTACTCTATTACTATGTCTCCATCGCCCCAGACATATATTTTTTAAATATATGTAATGTACAGACACACTTTTTTTTACTGTTTTATTATATGTAAGGAAAGGATACACTTAGGTTTTAGGAAATAGTATAACTTTATAGTTGTTAGTATTAATTTGAAAAATATTGTATATATAATTTTCATTTTCAAAATAATTTAAAACAAATTAAGTTTGAAGTTGATGTTAAGCAACAATTATTCATATCGAGAATTAATACTAAGTTAAATGTTTATTATTTATCAGTTTTGATACAGCAGCAGAAATCCTTAGCTTACATTAAACAATCAAAGTAAACTTGTTCAAACGAAATATAAAAGAAACACACGTAAAATAAGATTGGAAAGTGAGTGATTTATAAAATCGTATATTTTCTCTTTAGCCGAGTTTCAGTAACCTGTCCCATACAACTCTATAAAAGGCTTACAATTTATCGTCTGATTCACCAGTAATTTTAGATTGCCAATTAACGGGTAATTTTATATTGTTAAATTGAATAAAAAATTGAGGTCTTTATAAAATTTAAGGGTGTAAAAACCAGGTATATTTTCCACAAAAGTAGGTATTATAACTGAAAAACAATTATGTAATTACAGGACAAGATGGGACCTTAGTACAAACAGACTCCACTCTCTCTCACACACGCACCAACCCACACACACACACACACACACACACACACACACACACACACACACACACACACACACACACGCACACACACACACACACACACACACACACACACACACACACACACACACGCACACACACACACACACACACGCACGCACGCACGCACGCACACACACACACACACTATTAGAATATATCGATTATATTTAAGTACTTACTATTATTTAATTTAGGCAAAATCTGTGTACTCTGGACTCTGGAGGTGGGCGCTAGTGTCTGCGACACAGTTTTTCAACTACTGCGGCCACTAACAATCACTACTGTTTTTGTCAAACTATGTTTTAGTTGCAAATAAAAATTTCTATTAAAAAAAAAAAAATCACTTATTAGTAATAATAAAAGAAGTATCGTGTTGTTAAATGAGATTAACTGTCATCAAAGCCGAGTATAACAACGAGTTAATCTGAGAAAAGTGAATTTCACCACATAAAAGTTAATAAAATTTGTAAGCGTGACACACTGTCTGCAAGCACGGTGAGCGTGCGATATGGTCAGTATCCCAATTATAGTGTTATACGCTCTCTTTTTTATGATGTGCTTTATGTGAACTTTCTTCTTCACGACGATTTTGGCAGAAATGTAGGTTATTAAAAGATTATCTGTAAATCCATTGGCTTTGGTCATTTGTTATGGTGTTTAATACTACTGCGGTTGTAAATTCAGCTCAATAATGTATAATAATGTATTGATAGCAAATTAAAGTTTTTAGTTAATTTTTCATAAAAAACTACAAGTAAACATGTAAAATCAACGTTGACCGTTTATTTTTTACACGACTGCCCAAAACAAAAAGAGTGTATATGTGTTCAGGGTTCATGTATGTTTGTGGGTATGTGAGTTTCTTTATTCCACCAAACTTCCAAATGGCTCAACGGATTTGGATGTATGGGGTATTGTTAGAATACTTACTTCATTCCGAGTGACATTGGCTATATTTTTTTGAAAAAAGTTAATATGGCGACTGTATGACGCCATTTTCAAATGTGAAAAAAAAATTTTTTTTCTTCAATTATTACAATATGGGCATCAAATGAAAGGCCTTAATGAGCAGAATTCAAAAATATATAATTTGTCACTAAAATGGGTGAAATAAAAATAAAGATTAAAAAAATATTAAAAACACGACTGCCCTGCTAAAAACAAACTAAAGAGTCTTCGATTAAAAATTGTTCCACAAAACGGTCCCCCGACTGCAATGACATTTGTTATTTAACTCTTTAGTTTGTTTTTACCAGGGCAGACGTGTTTTTGATATTTTTTTAATTATTTATTTTTTTGTTTGGTATTTTACGAGCAGTGTCGATACGACCCAGCTCTATTTATTTATTGTATAGCTTATTTTATTTTTTATTAAAAAAATAAAGGCAAAGAATGAAACTGAATTAAGGCCACTTACTTCCGTATCAGTATTTTTGTGATTTGAATTGCAACCAACTTGAAGTTGTCGATGCCAATATAAAGAGTTGTGCGCAACATCTAAAGCTACCCATCCATCACTGCAATGTGTCCTTTCGTCTGCTTTTCACCAATTATCAGCATCGTGGGCTTAAGATATTTATTTTGGTACATTTATTGGTTTTGCCCTTTTTGGCTGAGAGCAGGGCAAGCCTTCAGGGTTAACGCCCTAAATCGATTAAAAGCGACTCGGTACGTTAGTCGTCGGAGGTTTATCGAGTTGATTTATTACTGACAGTTTTATGTATTAAATCATTGATGTGGGTTACGGTTGTTTTAGAAAGTTTCCCTTTTTTTGGGAAAAATAGATAAAAGTTTCATTGGACAAATTGTATTAAATAGTGACAAGGTTTTATAAGCTCAGCATTTTTTTTTGCTCAAATAGAACTGACAGCTATTTGTGTTTACCTATGTACCTACGTCAAAAATAAGCAATGTAATCTATCATTTTAGTACTTGTACGTACAATTAATAAACGACCTGCCATCGTGGTCATAATGTTTTTATGAAAGCTTGTCAGAACAGCTATCGGCGTAGCTTAGATTCTATCAACTGCATTCCCACCCACGCTAATTATCGTACTATTTTATGCTATGTTGAAGTACGACAAGAGTCAGTATGAGTGACCTCTTTTGGTTTATACTGTCCTGGTACCAGGTATGATACAGCAAATAATTCACTAGATTTTACAAAACCCAGTGAATTATGTACTAGGCTCCGTGTGAGCTGGGGGCCTATTACGAAAATAACGTACGCAATTGCGTAACGCAGTCACTTGTCCACGATAATCGTCCGCAGTTCGTTGGTTGTAGTTATAACAAACATTTTGAATTTGGCTATCGTAGTTTATAGAAACGATGTCGGATACGCTAGAGAGAAACTGTCAAACTCACGCAATCTCTTCGCAATATCGCATACGAAAGTGATTTGTAATAGGAAACAATCAAAACGAAGCACGGACGCAGCTGCGTGTATCGCATATAACTTTTCGTAATAGACCCCCTGTAGACCTCGCGTCAAAAAGTAGCTCTGATTGTATGCATATTGTATTTACCTCTGTTACCAGAATAATATTAATATTCCAATCAGTAGGTAAGCAACGATGTCCTAATAGAAAAATCCAAAGTAAATCAAAACCAATTAATATACGCAGTCATAAGTTTTGTCACAACCTTATATTAAAATTTCGAATATTGGCCAGAAATGTTTAGCCCAAATACTAACCAAATTCAAATAACTTTGTCAGTTTTGACCCTAGACTTAGTACATTCTCCTAACATAAACTCTATGAAACTGACAGCTTCCATAAAGTTAAGGAGACCTCAACCAATGATTTTAGATTATATTACAATGTTTGTTTTCATCTAATACTTTAAAATCATACTATTATCTTTTGATTCTGTCGTCGTTTTAATTTAATTATTATGCTTGTAAATAAAATATTTTTTTTAGTGAAAAATAAGTTATAATTATAGTTGCATCTATAATAATAATTATGATAACTCAAGTTTTCTATAGTATGCTAATTATTTGTATAATTTAATGGAATTGATAAGGATTATTAAAAAAAACTTGAAGTAGCTTGCTAAACTCCTTGCAAAGTGAAAATCTTAAAAGGTAATATTTTTTTAATCTGACAAGCCTGTTAACAATTTCGGTGGCAAAAGCCATCCTGTTTGAAATATTATGTATCATTGTGGATATTAAGAAGATATTGATGAGCTGTTGTAGTAATTTTAATGTAATGATATTGGACGAGCTTTAATCGGCATTGACGAGAATCGGGGACATTACCAGCGTCCTCAAAATGGCCGAAACAATTACGCCGCCATTTTCGGAAAATGTTGCCATATTTTGAATGAATTGTTATTTTTGATAGTGACATTTACTTACATAGTTTGTTTATGGTAATTGGAAAAAATAACAGTACCTACGTAACTACTTTATTAATCTTATAATTAAAATATGAAAAATCATAAATATATCATTTGATGTCTTGAAATTGTCATTTATCAAAATACCGTTGCACTTTAAAATATTTATATTTATTTTTTCTTAAAAGTGTTAATATAATCGTTTGTTGCATCGTTGAAATGCAAAACAGAAGCTGTTTTCGATAAGATAGACGAATGATGGACCAAAATCGAATATTGCTACTCGATTTGCGAGTTGTGGTGTGAAAGAGAGCGAGTTATGTTATGTTATTGTTGTATTTGACTTTGTTTAATGAAGTGTCATTCAGAATACAGCATTAAGTAAAAGAAATATAAATTCAAATTTTGATTAGCCAGTATTATACAACAGTTATGAATTTATTATGTTTATGAAATGAATTTACATAATTAGTTCGGAATTAAAAATAAACGATTCTGTCCTACAATAAATACACACAACCGGTGTTATTACAAAAGTTTTTTAAACAACAAGTATACCTAATGCTGTCACTTTTTTGACAAAATTGTTTGAAAAATATAGCATCACATTTAAACAGTGTCTAGGTTAAACAGGAGTTTAAAAAACTTTTGTAATAAAACCGATTATTTTTTATTCTTTTTTTTATGTCCCCACTGCTGGAGCACACTTCCTTATGGGTGGATATGGAGGATGGTCCATAAATAACCCACCAAGCAGGCCCAATGCGGATTGGTGGCTTTTAACGATTGCATATGCAGCCGGATCAATGGCTTAACGTGTCTTCCGAAGCACGAAGGAACCCTAAATATTAAATTTTTGGTCACCCTTCCAATAACCAGCCCTTGCGAATGTTGCTTAACCTCCGCAATTGCAGGGCCAGGCGCTAAACCACTGCGCCACCAATTATTATTTAAATAGCTAAATTATTAGACTGATGAAGTAAATTAAAGTAAAAAATATTTATGTTTTGATGTTCCAATAACAAAAAAATATTCACTTCTTAAACTACTGTTTGAGTAACTTTACGTAGTCAAGGCGGTTGTATGACCGAAAGTGGTGCCGCGGTGAATTTTATTTAATATTGTATTGTAATAATAAAATTGTGTTATAGAATTCTATTACAGAATTTTATTGAAACAAACGTGGATTTTTTAGGGCCCATAGTGTTATTATTTTTAAACGGTATCATTACATTCCCTCGTAGTCACTGCTAGAAGTATCGTTTTCGTAAAAACGTAAAGCTAGAGTTTCCTAAGAAAGCGGTGCCGTCACATAGTGGCCGTAATTTTACGGACGTAAAAAGACTATTTGACTTTACCGTGTCCAGCACCGCTCTCTAGGAAACCGCGCCGTATTGTTTACATAGATAACGTTCTATGCCGCTAAATTACGGCCGTAATATGACGGCACCGTCATCCTAGGAAACCCTAGCTTAAGTATCTACCAACCAACACAATACATTAAATATGGGTATTATGATGGAAGGATCATATAAAAATACGCTTGCAAAAGGGCCATCGTCTCCACAAATAGTAGATTGTTATACAAGACGCTAAAATGACCCATTGCATACGAGGTAGTTTTATTCCCGAGCTTTAGCGAGGGAATAAATAGAAACCGAGTAAGAATGGGTTTTTAGTGTCGTGTGTTACACTCTACTTTTCACTACGATTGCGAGAAAATAAAATACAATAATAAGTACCTAGTTTATATTTCCGTAAACGAATCCACTCGTTTTTCTATCCTCCACTTCATAAACTTTTCATACAATATAATTTGTGCTTGACGGCAAAAAATTAATACTATTTCTTTCCTATTACAGTCACACAATTCAATCAGTTAGCAATTAGTGAAAAATTCAAAAGATTTCGCGCCATGCTTTTTTAATGTCTACTGTAGCAGCTAAGAAACACAATGCACGCATTCTACGATTTAAACTTAAAGTCACAGAGTATAAATTAGTATATGATTTCACCGAAGAGATTTAGTTCCATTTTTAAAAAGTCGAGCGAGTCTTTATTCGTAATTATTCTATCTATGAATAAAAACTTTTTCATTTTAGTAGGCTCATTGGTTAAATCATCAAACATTAAAAAAGAAAAAACTTTATCCCCTAGGGGTAATTATGCTATTTTATCTCGACTTTTGTACGTTACAATGACGGACTTTTTGAGCAAGAGGAGTGAAAAAAATATTGGAATAACGAATTCCAGTGCATATGAAACAATGAAACAATAAGACAATTAATGTGAAATTGCTACCCGCTATCAAACACGCCCACGCCTCTTCAGAACCTCATAACGCGTTTATGTCCAACAAAATTGCTAATTTGAAAGTGCGATATCCTGAGGTCAAGAAACCTAACTGACATTGCTTTTTAATAAGGTACCGAAAAATATTACGTACAGTAGGTATATTTTTGTAATAAATATTGCAAACAAGTTGTATTCATTTTTGTTATTTGTTTGAATTTTCATCAACAATAAGGCGATTTCATAAGGGTGTGTTTTAAAAATATCGACCGGAATAGCCTTTATGAACTAAAGTTTTGCTTATATATCAAGCTTGGCTTGCTATTTTAAGTATTGACACCGGATTTAATATAAATAAAAAGTTGATAGATTTAAAGCACGTAGTAAAAGCTGTCTTACGCAGTTTATTGATGTTTAAATTTAAATGAAAGAGATTAAACAGGTAATAAATATTTAGTTGGTAATTAATAATATTTAAGACTTTATTTTTAAGCGAATAAATTGATGTAAGTGTAACCAAAACACAGACCATATGACAAGTAAGTACTATGTATCAAAGTCTGTGAACCATAAATAAGGAGATTTTACTTCAGATTTCATGGGAATATGTGCTTTTATAATATTCTGCATAGAATGGCACAGCACTATAATACCATGGACGTCAGTGTCACCATCCTCTGATTTTTGATTTTCCTCAGACTCAAACCGGACGAGGAAAATCAATTACTATTTATTATTTCTATTCATGCTTGGAATGCTTCCATTGTTTGGGTTTTCAATTCCACCTGTTCAATGTTTTTTCTTAAAATCATACATACAAAAAATTTTCCCACACAAGAGCTTAACTTTTGCCCAAAATCGTGAAAAAACCTCCAATCTGGCAACTCTGGTGGACGCCAACTTCCACAATATCGTGCCATGCTATGCCGTGCAGAATTATAAAAGTGTAATTATAAGAAAATGGTTCAAAGAACCAATCCGACTAATTAGTAATTTGATGGCTGCACTACATATTCGCACATGATCGGCACAATTTATTGTACATTGATGCTTTTTAAAGAACCTCTTTGAAGCATTTGTTACAAAACCGGCAACGTACGATGAATTGTGCCCATCATGATCCAATATACAGGGTTATTTGTAAAATATCAACAACCTCGCAGGAGTAGATTACTACCATCATAAAAAACAACATTTGTTCTACGATTTTTCCGAAAACAGACAAATGGGATGTTGACAACTTTTTTTATTTTATATTACATAAATTACCTCTCAAAAAAAGAAACATTGGTAAAATAATTATTTTGCTAGCTTGAAAACTGCCCGAGATATCACAGTGTGAAATGCACACAAATGGACTCGCCCAAAAACGCTCCATACTAACGGCTACTGAATTATGACGTCACGCCTCAGTAGTTTGTATGCAACGCGTAGGAAATTTGTTCGGCAGCTATATTAAATATTGTGTTTATCAAAATGGTTTCTTAGACAAATTTGCTATACATTTTACGAACTAATCAAAGGTATCATTTATTTTAATAAATTTTATACCTTTTAAATGGACTTGTCCACCCAACTTTGAAGGGTCATAAGTCAACATCCCAATTGACTCTCCATACAAATGTCCGAACAGCTGATAGAGTTTTGTATGAAAAGTCGATATTTTTTGTCTGTTTTCGGGAAAGTCGTAGAACAAAATGTTGTTGTATATGATGTTTAGTAATCTACTCCTGCGAGGTTCTTGGTGTTTTATAAATAACCCTTTGTAAGTAATAAATATGTATTTTATTACTTATAAAGGAATAATTACTTATTTCTTTTGCTTCCAATATTAGCCGTCGATTCCCTAAAACTTTTAGTTGCTATTCACTGACACTTTTTCAATGACTGTCCCTTAATATTTCATTAGATTTCGAGCATTCGCCCTCAAAGTGGTCCTGCGTTATTCAGATAACGATATTTATTGGAAGTTAATCCTCCATAATGCCGTATGCATTTGCGTGGGCACATCCAAATTAATGTCACTCCATGAGGGATGGCACTTCGGCGTCCTTATTGCGTAAGGTAAAAGGTTCAAATTGGTGTGAAATTTGAAGTTATTGATAACGCAGAAGCAGATGTTGATATTGAGTACTGGGATACGACATTAATATATCCTTAGAGTAATTTATATGAACCTTGTGACCGTTATTTTTCTATCACTCGAACCGTAGATACTTTTCTGGATGAAAAGTATCCCTTTTCTGTACTCTGATAATGTGTATGTGTTACCGGCAATGTGTATAATCCGGCATTGTATACAATGCCTAGGCATTGTATACAATGCCTAAAACGATCAGGCAATGTATGAAATATAATTCATTTTATACTTTGCCTAGGCATTGTATACAATGCCTGCTGGTCCACCGGCAATGTGTAAAATAAGTATATTTCTGTTGTCTGTTATAAAAAAATAACCTCGAAATTTAAATTTCTAACCTATACGCGGGACCTACAGGAGTGAAGCAGGTTCGATTCCAAACTCAAATTTCTGTTGTCTGTTATAAAAAAATAACCTCGAAATTTAAGGCTCACGCTCCGCTGCGCTCCGCGCTCGCCTTAAATTTCTAACCTATACGCGGGACCTACAGGAGTAAAACAGGTTCGATTCCAAAGAGCCCCCCTCGAGCCCCCTCGAGCCCCCCTCGAGCACCCCTCGAGCCCCCTCGAGCCCCCCTCGAGCCCCCTCGAGCCCACCTCGAGCCCCCCTCGAGCCCCCTCGAGCCCCCCTCGAGCCCCTCTCGAGCCCCCCTCGAGCCCCCCATCGAACCCTCCTCGAGCTTTCCCCGAGCCCCCCCCTCGAGCTTTCCTCAAGCCCCCCCCCTCGAGCTTTCCCCAAGCCCCCCTCGATCCCCCCTCGAAACTATTATCGAAAATCTTTTTATTATACACATTGCCGGTGGACCAGCAGGCATTCTATACAATGCCTAGTCATTGTATACACTGCCTAGGTAATGTGTGAAATAGATATCAATATTCATTATATTTCATACATTGCCTAAAAGGGCCAGGCATTGTATACAATGCCTGCATTTCATACATTGCCGGTAACATATGCACAATTTCATGACGGTCGGTTGAGTGGTTAAGACGTGAAGGCGTGACAAACATACAAACAAATAAACAAACAAACTTACTTACGCAATTTTATAATATTAGTTAGGAATAGGATCTTAAATAGGATTTTATGTAAGAAAAAAAAAGTATTTCGGTTAGAGTTTAATTTGTCTTGATTATGATATGAATAAGAGAATCACGCAAGATTTAATGATATTAGTTTCGAAAAATTGAGCACTTTTTGAATTATTACACATTTAAAAGTATTTTTTTTGTCTTCTATTGTGAAAATATATTTTTTACACTTCAGTAGGTAGGTACGTTATTGTGTATTTTTAACACCCCACTAGTATCTACAAACAAAAATACTAATACACTGACTGAGAAAAGATACTTTTTCCTGTTTCAATATTTATTATGACTTAGTGCTATTAAAAAGAGATTTCATTGATTTGACATTTCAAAATCATTTAACGATACAAAAACAACACTTTCACAGGTAGAGGTATAAAGGTCATAATTACGAATTCAGTTTAATGCAATAAAAATTTAATTGACATTTGGTCTTAATGTCACATAGTAAACTGTTCCACGCTATGATTATGCTTAATTATTGACATTTAAGATTAATTAAGTGAAATAATAATCCTCAGTTTGATGCACAGCCATCTAATTTTTTATCATTTTTTTTCATCTAACAATCTGAAAGAGCCAAAAATATTTTGTTTATAACAAATCAGTTTCAACATTATAAACAGCAAATCCAAGGGATCCCTTGTTTTTGCATAATGGTTTTATACCTAATTTGATTTGGCATAACGGATTTGGCATAAAAGTAATGGCAGATTTCGATATCCAATAGACCGAAACTTGAAAGATCGATTATTAAATGACTGATAATTCGAAACCCTGAAAGTTAAAATGCAGATAGTTACAAATCCCGAAAGTCTGTTTAAGTCTATCAGGTGCGATGACGAGCGAGCGTAGCGAGCGAGGAGGAGGTAAGGTCCCATTGCGACCAACAGCGCACGAGCTGAGCGAGCGAAGCGAGCGCGCCGCGGCAGCGGCCGGCGAAGTGCCAAGACCGACCTGCTGGCATGTAACCCTCAATTAACCTTCGGGATTTTGTATTTTAGATAAAATGTTCTTTCGTGATTTTAAACGTCGTGATTTTTTGTTTATAAAAATATGCGTTAATAACATTATGAATTTTTAAATTTATGCTAAAGAATATTATGCTTAAACATGATTATGCTTAAAGTAGTTATGCTTAAAAAATTATGCATAAGCTGTTATGACTAAATAATATTATGCGTAAACATCATTCGGCGAAATAATATTATGCTATGACATATTATGCCTTAAAATTTTATGCAAATACATAGGGAACCCAAATCCAAACTAAATAATTCTAAAATAATACCTGAATTATTAATATACGCGCTCTAATCCATAAAAAGTGATTTCTTTCTAAAATAAATTTTACATGTAACTCGTAGTTATGTAAGAGTGCATCTGACTGGTTTGGAATTTAATTGATTAGTATTAGATTTTATTAAGGAAGGCAACACCTATTAAACAAATATACATTTTTTAAGGCTTTTGCATACACCAAATTCATGTACCGATTTCCTAACGAAAAGCTATAAAATGCTGTTTTCTTTTTTATCGTTTTAACTTTTAGGTATGTGTAGCCTACGTAAAGCCGTATTTGATGTTTGATGTGTAACATAAAACTATAAGAAACACGTAGAAACATACGAAATGTGAAATTTATTTATGAATCGCTATTTAAAGACAGCCATTAAAATGTTAATATTAAAAAAATGTGCCATCACTAATACTGAAATAAAAAAAAACCATAGACACTTATAAGTATTTATTCAAACAAACTTAACTCGTTCTAGCCACTTGTAGATCTAGTTCCAACAATAAATTAACTTTACCTATAATGGGGTATTTACACGGGTCGATTTTCTGGGCTACTTGCTAGGCGACTTATTTGAATAGGGCTTTATCGACAATCGGTTGTAAAATCAAATCACATACTTAATTTCAGTGCGGTGGCGATTCCATTTTACATACGATTGTCGACAAAAATCCCTAGTCGACTAAAGTCGGAAAATCAACCCGTGTAAATGTCTCTTAAGACTACATTATGCGGAATCATTTGTCTCTGTCTTTTTCTTTACGTGTAAAGAGTATGGAAAATAACCTCACTTCTGCACTTTTTCGATGTTTTTCGTTGTTTTTTCATCGTTATCTTTAGCACAAATTATCTTTATTGAAAAAAAGTTATTGGAGCAACTGCACAGTACGTTAAAGTGTATTTTGATGTAGAATTCAATACGTTTCTGCTATTATTTACGCCAAAAATATGGCCCGCGACAAGCGCTTTTGATGATATTCTGTTTTTTTACAATCATCTGTGAGGTTTATACTCAATTTAATACTTGTAGCTAATAGATAATCTCTTTGGCTTGTCGTATGTTTTTTTTGTGGCTACAACTTTACGTTTTCTATTTAAAAATATGGCCTGCGCAAACCATGTTTTCCTATTACGGGCCCTTAAGGTTATAATTCCGAATCTTGTTATAAACCATCAAAGTTATTAACATAGCGGTCAAGTGGGGATAAAACAGATATGGAGCGGTTGCATTAGGTATCTATTCTTGCTTCCCTTGGAATGCTCATAATGTTATTTACGAATGTATTGAACATGGAAGACCACACGTGGGCAGCGCTTCCCATGGCGTTAATTAGGAACTTGTATTAATTATTGTGATGGATGACGACGTTGAAATAAATGAGTCTGATACGAGCACGATAGACACGCGTTGTGTTTTGTTTATACTCAATACTGTAGATGTCAAATTAGTCGATTAGTTTGAGATTGAAGCTGTTAATGACTTTTGAGGATGACACGTTACAGTTGAGTAGGCAGGGTAGTTGAGATAGTCCACAGACCATACAACAAGTACAGATAGTCCCTATTTTACAAATCATTGAATTTCAATACTTACTTCTCGCACGAGTGCGAGAAGTAGTGCTCCAAATTCAAAACGGTAGAAATCATCAGCTAGCGTTATCCCTACTAATGTTATAAATGAGAAAGTCCGTTTGTTTTTTTGTTTGTTACGCCTTCACGTCTTAACTACTGAACCGATCATCATGAAATTTTACATTACTTAGTTACATATACATTAATTTGACATAGTAACTTTCATCCCGAAAAATAGTATGGAAGGGATAGCAAAAAACTGTCCACGCAGACGAAATCGCGGGAGGCCGCTAGTTATTTATTAAACTTTATGGCTGCATGACCGGTCGTTTTACATTGCCATGCGAACCAATTTAAAATATATGTTTTACTAAAAACAATTATTTCCTCGCATTTCTTGAGAAAAGCATTATACAAGTCTTGTGCGGCAAGCAATTTACATTGCCTTGAATGACTAAAGCTCTCGCCTGTGGCTCAGGCTTCAAACCATCCTCGATGTAAATGTAAATGCTACCTTCCCGCGCTTGCCTGTAATGTACTATTTACAGCATCATTATCATGGTGTTCTTCTTTGGAGTGCAGCATGTATTTTTTTTCCATGCATTTTTTATAATTTCCATAATCATAATTTTACAGATGGATGTAAAAAACATAAACTTTTTAATTACGAAGTATCTAACTCATTGTTTTAAAGAACGCAAATATTCCACTCATTGAGGGTTTGCAATTCCAAATCAATTACCATACAGATTGCACTTTAAAGTATGCTTCCTTGCATAATTACTTTTTTCCCATCCATCAAATAGTACTTGAATGGCTGATTCCTGCTCTTGCAAAGTGTGCTGTGCATATGATTTTGTTCAAGATAAATTATGTAATTAACAATCATGATCATTATGCACGGCTTTGTTGAAGTGATTTTAATTTGCAAGCTCTATTACGTCATTGAACTCTAGAGGTTTGATAAAATCGGTTACACAAAGCATACATTTCTATCTATATTTTATATACTAATTCCTATAAATTTCTAATGATGTTTAGAGAAACTAGAAATAATTGAGTTATTGCCTATTCTGCTAATAGGCAATAACTCAATTATTTCTAGTTTCTCTATGAAAACTTAGAAAATAAATTAAACAGGAAATTTAAGGCGTCAAATAAATTAAAAAAACCGGCCAAGTGCGTGTCGGGCCACGCGCCATAGGGTTCCGTAGTTACTTTATACCATACCATATTTATTACCACCTATCATTTTTCGTCTGCAAAAATAACTTTGTTTTTCACAGTGTTGGTATGAATGACAAAGTTATATTTGCGGTTTTGGAAAATGTGCTATATTTCGAAAACTAATTACTATATCTCGTTCAAACCAATTTTGGTTGAAAGCGTTTATTAAGATCTACAGCATATATTTTTTTTAGATTTTTCACTTTCTTATTTCAAAAGTTAAAGGGGGGGGGGGGACACACATTTTACCACTTTGGCGGCGAATATCTTTCAAACGGTTGACTTTGAGAAAAAGTTGTCTTAGAAACTTCAATGTCATTTTCAAAGACCTATCTATAGACATCCAACACGTGTTGGTTTGAAGTAAAAAAATTTTTTCAGTTTCAGTTCCATGTATGGAGAGCCCCCCTTTAATCTTTTATTTCTCTTATTTTTGTATTAAATTCGTTAAGCGGTTAACAGAATACATCTACTTACCAAGTTTCAACTGTGTAGTCTTAATACTTGCGGAATAAAGTGGCTGTGACATACGGACAGACAGACAGACAGACAGACATGACGAATCTATAAGGGTTCCGTTTTTTGCCATTTAGGCTACGGAACCCTAAAAACAATAAATTCTGTTGACGAATTAAGCATTTGAAAGTATCTATGAACGTTTGTAATGAATCGCTTAAATTTAGGCTAGCCTACCCATCTAGGTTATGACTAACAAAGCCTGGAACATGATCCCAAGGAATTAACTTCTGTAGACGTCGTAATAGAATACGAGGAGTGTGTCGTGACTCATGTTGCTCTGATTTCGTGACGTCTAGAATTACTTTAATTATCTCGTCAGCCTTCAATCTCTGCCTTCGAGCGATGTCACTCAAAATTGGCCTGTTAGTTTGTATTACATAATTGGATTTCGACTTAGGTAGGACTGTAATATGAAGTCGTTTTGCATTCAATCATCATGAATGTCCTTATTTTATTTTATTCAAACATTCAAATCGAACGATCATAAAAATAATGGTTTCAATCAAGGATTTCAAAGAACTTGTCTACACACGATTTACACTAACTGAGATATTAAAATATACTAATAAAATTGTCATAAAAAGTTACATTTATATAAAGGAAAAAGTTTCTTTAAGAACGGCTGTATCGTATATCTTATTTTGTTGTGTTCGGTAGTAAAATAAATATTAAAAGACAAACTTAATGTATAATTTAACGGAATTTTATTACTTTTGAAGTAGAGCATGCGGTCGTAAAAGTCAAAATAAACAGTGTAACTAAGAAGCTATGTAAATAGACATGAGAAGTGATGAATTTAGCACTTACACGCTAAAGTTACAAGCAAACATGGCTTTCTCACTTTTGGACATGAAAAGTTATAACGTTGACCTTATATTGATACTGTTAAATCAGCAAAATATAAAGGAATACAAAAAGGATAATACCTATTGAAACTTAGATAAGAATAAACAGATTAAAATAAAAAAAGCTAAAAGGAATAACTTTTTTAAGATTCCTTACAACCTCGCATATTAAATAGCCGACCGTCACGAGCCCAGAATCTACACTGGAATGGAACAATAATCGGGATACCACAGGGCACCGTCATGGGGCCACATGTCAATAACCTCATTTATTAAACACAGGCACACGGGCTTCGCACAGGATTGCATGCACGCACGTCGAAAAGGCAAATTTCTGAGATAATAAGAAGGGTATTGATGCCGTGGCAACAGTTGCGAGCTTTTGCATCATGGAGATTAAAAAAATGTGGATGTTGATTGTGAAAATGACTAGTGATATTATGAAAGGGCCTATAAATATGTCCTTAGGTTTTGTAATAATTCCTCTATACTTTTTCCGGTTTTTGTCTTAAGTCTATGAATATCTTTATAATAAAGTTTCTATATAAGGCTTCACTTGAGTACTCCGTATATATATCTTTCTTAATTATACGAGATAGGGGAAATACTGCTGGCTAATTATGTATTCTTATATGGAAACTTACCACCATATGGCGTATTGCAATTTATGTCGATTATCTTCAGTAAACATAACATTATCATACTTGTCTGAATAAGTGCGACTGCGTATGAAAACGATTTAGATTTAAATATGGCTGAATATTTAGCAGTATTTTAAATGATAGAAATTATAAAAAATTATTTGTTTTTTCCAAGTTTTCTTTACCGTATTTTTTTAAAATTTAATTTCTAAATTTAAATAAACTATGTTTGTCTTATCTTAAAGCACCTAATGTCTCTAAGGTCAGTTAAAAATACTTACATGCCATGGTGTGCTTTAAAAATCCTTCTCATTAAAAATGCATTCCTTGTTTTGTGTCCTGGAATGCCCGGGAAAATATTCCTGGATTGTTTAGGAGTCTCGATACGCGTGTACGCATCTCGCATTCAACCTTGTGAAGGCTTTTAAATCTCTTTTTGTTGCCAACCTTTCATTGTGCCTTTTATGTGAATCGAAAGTTAAATATTCAATTCAACTAAGACTGGAATTTTAAGAATGTGTATAATATTTACAATAGAAGATTCTTCAGCGCTGATAACAATTTTGAGCCTTGATTTGAATCACAGTAAACTATTTCCGATAGTAAAGAGTAGCAAACATAATTTTCCACAGTAGGTCAGCTCAATCATAACAGTTTTATAATGGAGGTAAAGAAGGGGCCCCAAACAGAGCCCTGGTGCAGTCCCCGTTAGGCAATAAACTGACATTACATCACGATTTGAATTGCAGAAAGCTAAGACAATCTCGTGCGGTACAGTGAACTCGACCGGTAGTACAAAAGCAGATATTTGATTTCATTTCAGTTCTAAATTGAGTTTGATTTCATTTGAGCTTTCTGCAAAGACAATGTTTACGTCGATGTATGCTACTTTATTGTTTAGTATAGTTTTAATATTCTCAAGCCATCCTGAGTCCAGTACAACATTAAAAGTGACTTTACTGCTTTCTAAGGTTTTTAAATGCCGATTGGAAACCTTCTCACTAGAGGTACCTTCGAAGTATTGTTAAAAAGGAACCGATAACCTATGGCAATTGATATTGTAATACTAACGTCTGCACTTTCGAAGCCGCGGGCTTTGCTCTTGTTGCACACCTAGTGACTTGCGTGCGTATGACTTTCTACATGTCATGGAGAATAACCGATGAGGCTTTTAGAGTGAAGACTCCAAAAGTCTTCAATATTATTATTTCCTTTAGTATCATAACTCACTAATTATTGTATGACGAACGTTGGATGTATCATCTTAAAAAATATTTATTTCTACTAGAATCGACATTCCATATGTGAATTTCTATAAATTCAATTCGTTGTTTTGCTCTATCAATAATTTATTCCTATACAGTGCTAGTATGTTTGATATTATTGTTGTGTTAATATTATTTTCACGGTCTATGAAGAGTTTCATAAATATGATCGGCTTATTGTGCGTGATAAAAGTACATACTCCGAAATGCCTCATTAAATCCCCTTCCATTATATAGAAGCAGTAAAATCATATTTTATGTTGGATAGATGCTTTTAACTAATGAATCGTTGCTCACAACTTTCCCATTTCTCAGCGTCACAGCTTCAACTTTTACAACTAATATAACGACATCTGTCGAGATTTAAGACCAATTGTTCACCGAATTGCCACTCTTATGAAGAGAAATTACTCCTCGACTCGATTTGCGGTTAACCAGCTTAGATTTAATCCGTGATCTTTTGCCCTTGAGTAGTAAAAAATCGTCTGATGTCACTACGATAAGTTATTTTGGCCTAGAAAAGATCTGGTTGAGACATTCTCTAAGATTTTTGATAAGTTTTATGACTCTAAACTGCACATGAAGAATATTTTTGAAAAAGACGGTTAATGTCTTCGAGCAACGAAAGCTTCGGCGAAGCGCGTCTTACTCTAAGGTTAATGTAATGTAAATTCTACTTTTTGTATTCTGTTTGTAACTAATCTAAGTAAAATATATCTTAGTTTTACGAATATTTTGTATTCTGTTTTATTTAATAATATTATCAGAATTGGTCAACAAATGGTACGAAGCATTGTAAAATATTCCATGTTCTTGTCACAAGAAAATATAAACTAACATTGTTAATAATTCAGTTAGTACGAAATATATTAATAATAACAAACTAGCATTGTTTTAAACAATGTAGCGTTAGTAAAATGTTGCAAGTTAACTTATTCTCGTTTACTGGAGCAAGAAAATATTCAGAAAATGGCACGTCATAAGTATTACCAATGATAAGATTTTATGTTATCCTAAGTATCACTACTTACTTTCTGTTGCGACTCAAGTGCGCGGAAATCCAATGAGCGTATAATAGGGTTCAACGTATCATGCGAGACAGCCCTCAGAATTAAATTTTCTGATCGGCGTATTCGTTCCCAAAAGGAGGCGATTCGCGAGCGTATAACCGCAAAGAAGTCCGGAATCCCCGCATCAGCCAATATGCCCGAGGCACTAACTTAAGAGTTGCCTTGTCTTTTCCTAACTACAAATTGGACCAAATTAAAACATTATCATTAACTTAGCTGTCATGCGCTTAATTATCTTGGTCGAGGAGGAGTGTCATTTCAAAAGGTCTTATTTTCACTTTTACCGATTTTTCAATAAATGAAAAATGACCTCTATGTTATTATGTTGCTTACATATTTTATTCCTTTCACCATAAAGAGACTCATATTTAGCTAATTCTGAGAGTAGCAAATAAAATTTAAAGTTTATTTATGACAGGAAAACATTAGGTACTTACTCAATAGTTTGGAAATAAGTCATTTTGTTTAGAACTACTATTACTACTGGATATAAGCATCTTTGTGAGGTACATAAAATACAAATATGTGAGCAAAATGAGGTGGAATGACTTATTTGTTTAGAGAATAAGTTGAATACGCAATTGAAAGCTAGGTTTAGACATGAATTAAGTCTTTCTGCTATAAATAATTTCGTAAAGAGGTGCAAACGAATACTAAAAATGCATTCACATCACTACTTTTTTTTTCCAAAAGTGGAAATAAGTCCTTTTGAAATGACGCTCCTCTTGTAGTTAAACAATTTGCTTAAACATATGATTCTGACGTAAGAAACTACACATTGTAAGTGTGAAATAAAGGAGACAGTTATATACATGTTCTGCCAAAAGCTCATATTGTGCTTACATAAAAATGGGACATGTTTAAAAACACAATATTTCTAAAAAGCTAAATATTCCGGTTCAACAGTTATGTTTGCTACTGTTGAATATTTTAGCGGTTGGTATCAAAGAAGCAAGGCCAACCAACATTGTGCAGGTTAACGATCTATGACGATGACATAACGCCTCATGAGTCAGTTTTTAAACCATAGACTTAAAATGGATAGACTGGACATAAATCATTTTCGATTTTTTTTTCCTTAACACCCGTATTCATACAAGTAAATACTATTTAGCTAGAAAATACGCTGTTCAAAATACGCTGTTTCATACAAAAAAATATAAGGAAAATATCAAAATGTATGAAACAGCAGATGTTTTTTCGCGCTTTCAGAGTCGGTCCCATGGTAATAGTTGTTTAGTTCTACATCTACCATATCCGGCATTAGGGGTTATTTTGTAACACGTTAAGTCGAATGATATCAAAATTTAATCGATTATTGGTATGTATATTAATAAATTTGATTCCTAAGGATTTGTAAGGGTGTCATGGGATGCTAGCGACCTTGCTTATCTCCTAAAAATTGGAGCAACAGAATAGCTTAAGCTTGATATAATATAACAGTTTTTTTAAGAAAGATTTAATTCTCTTGTAAAAGTCTGAAAACAAGCTCTGTCAAAGATTTTAATTTTTCACATTTATCTTGAAATGATATTGATATCAAATCAAACTCTCACATGAAATCGACGAACTCAATAAATTAAAGAAAAAACATTCTTATATCTATCATAGTTTTAACTCTCTGGTACTAACTAATCATTAGTGAACTTGATAGTAGAACTTGCGAAATTCAATACTGTCTATAATCGTCTTATAAAGGTCAAGTAGGTTGTTATAAGGACTTATTATAGAAAATTGCGTGGAAATAATTGCCTTCCAAGTTTAACATAACATGAGGTGTGTTTTAGAAATCAAGAACGTATGCAAATAGAGATGTAATGAATTGAGCAAAATCATCGGATCTATCATCGGATGTTTGGATGGGTGACCAAAATCTCGAGTTCTAAGGATGGAAAAGACTTACTATGACTCATAAAGCCTTTTATAAAGCCGCACGATTAGTCTACCTAGTCTATACCTTAAGCCTCGAGTCGCACAAAAGATACGTAGGCCCGTATTTATAAACCACTCTCAAAGTTGAGCCCTAACTTGAGATCATACCTGAGATGCTGTTCCTATAAGAGGAGCATCTCAGGTATGATCTCAAGATAGCTCTCAACGTTGAGAGCGGTTTATAAATACTAAGACTAAAATCTAGCCTTTAGAGTCCAGCCTTAAAATATTGTCCGCAGTCTTTTTCGTTTCTTTTTCCAGGCTGCAGATTGCTGTCAGTGGTGGGTTATTAGCTATCCCCCATCTATCGAAAAGAAAGTCCTTTGCAATGTTAAATGGGCATTGAAACGAGTTTCAGATTTAATTTGTTTCAAATTTTTTTAATGAAATTATGTTCGGTGTCTATTAGGTACTTATAGTATATTTACCTATGAAATTGCCGATTTGTATGGAGATTTGTAAGTTGCATTTTTCATACCAGCATTTTCTTTGTTCATTTAACAATCGTGAACACTCATGTAACAAAACTTTTAATTAAGTACTAATGTTTGAACACTATGCTAACTTATTTGATGTACGATAAGCGAAAAAAATAAGTTTTGGCTAAGTTACAACCGGAGAGGTTGTTACTTAACCAAAACTTCTTTTTGCTCACAATTAAAAAGTCACTTTATTTTTTTTATGTTAAGAAAGCTAAGATCAGGACTTTATTTTTACTGATAGTTGACTATCATTTTCATAATTCGACATAATATCAAGATATTGTTAAATATTTTAAATCATAGATTTATTATGGGTACGTATCAGAATGTATTTGATACATTTGATACTTTGAATTTCGCTATTTTGAAGTTAGACATAATGATTTTTGACATTTTAAACCATTTGAATTTTAATTTTTGACATTTTAACTTTGCCATTTTAAGTTTAGACATTCTAACTTTAGACATTCTGATACGTACCCGTTATTATTTTCTCTGTATACATGCGACAAACTATCGGCGAATTTATAGGTAAAGACCTAATATTAATATTATTATATGAAATTGCCGATATTTTGTCACATACAGAGAAAATAATAACTTCTATAATTTAAAATTTTAACAAAATCGTGAATATTACATCGAATTATGATCATGATAGTTAACTATCAGTAAAAATAAAGTCCATATTTTAGCTTTCGTGACATTAAAAAAAGATCTTGAAAGTGACTCTTTTTTTGTGAGCAAAAAAAAGGGTGACCGAAGGGGTTGTAACTTAACCAAAACTTATTTTTTCGCTTATCTTAAATGGAAATAAGTTAGCATAGTGTTCAAACATTAGTACATAAAAGTTTTGTTACATGAGTGTTCATGGTTGTTAAATGAACAAAGAAAATGCTATTATGAAAAATGCAACTTCTTGAAAAATCTCCATACAAATCGGCAATTTCATAGGTAAAGACCTATTATTTTTATTATTTCTTTGAATATTTAATTAAAATGACTTATCTGTAATATCTAATAATTAAGAAGTTGAAGTAACACTAACGACTATTGCTTTTAAGAATCCGCTTTCGATTTAGCTGGGGGCAAACAATTTTCTACGTTTAATGATAGCTTTTGATATCGCTGTTACAATAATTGTCTAGACACAATATTTATAATAGTTTTAATGATTAGAAACTTCATGTTTGTTATAAATTGTCTTTGGGCAGGATCTTAGTTCTCTATTTCTCGTAAAATTGCGATGAGAATTGAGATAAGAATTGAGATAAGTATTAATATATGCTGTACTAATATTAAAACCACAATATTTATTATTATGTCAATAAATTTACAGCTTAAAGTGGCGAGGGGTGAAATTATGGCGCAGGTAGACCGTTTTACAAAATTTTATGATCACAGACCTATCTTATTGTCTAATTTCAAAATGTATAGTAATCACTTTCAGGATGTGATGTCATGTACAAAACAGTTTCAATTTTCCCACATTTATATTGCTATATTATTGGGTTTCAGTTACAATAAGTTAACGTATGAAGGATATAAATTTGAAAACTAAGCCATTCTGGCTTGGTATTAGTTGCCTCACTTTGCATACGAGGACACGGCTTCTAGGTGTTATTATTCTAAGTACCTCGCATCGGTGAGGTGGGATTTTTAAAATATAAATCGATAGGAATAGACCCTTCGCCACAAGTATCTTATTCACACAGAGTAGTAAAGAAAATGGTCATACATAGTAATGTAAATTGGACATCAACTAGCTTTTGCTTGCAATTTCATGTCTTGCGTCGCGAGAAATTCAGGAATATAAATTAAAATCAGTGACTGTACAAGTTAATGGTTAATCCTTTTTTTTGCAAGATATTACAAAGTTAAAACTAACTTTGTAATATCTTGCGAAAAAAGGCAAGCGCGCAAGCGCGCGCGAGTAACACGAGTTTAACGGCAAGACATCACTAAGCGAAGCCTCTGCAAGGCTCCTATTCCATACAACCGGTCGCAATCCTACACCGGTAGTGATGTCACCTTATATCGATTATAATAATGGTAAACCAAATTGTTTATACCCATCACTCTTTAATTAATTACGAAAATGAATAACACAATTCTTAAACGACTCACTTCAAATTCAACTATAAGTCAACTGTTTTAAGAAGTTAAATTATAATATGTTATTTTTTTACTACAATGATGATTCTGAATAATATACCGTGAAAATGTGACGTCACATAATGGCAGAGATTGACATTTTGGGTAAAAACAAACATATGGAGCAAGCATGTTTCTCTTCTTGAGACATGGAATTACACCCAGGAGCAAAACAATACTTATTCCTAACGCCAAAATAACTCAAAAATTTGTTTCTATGGTATATTACAGCTGAATAGATATAGTTAAATAAACACAAAGTACCATTAACGTCAATACGTTATAAAGTAAAACCATCCAAGTGATTGTTTCGTGTTTAATTATTTCAAAGATCTTTTGAGGCACGACGGGTTTTCTCTTTAACGAGAGCGCTGTCAATCGGCTGTCGCTCGTTATCGAGCGATCGCGGACTATCGCTGTATCGATAAGTTATCCGGCACATCACTATCTGCCAGACGGGTATTATTAGGTCTTCCTGCTCTCCATTCGTGGGCAACACGACAATTTTGTGGTACTGTCTGATGTAGATTTTGTGCAGAGCAGTTTTTTAGGGATCCGTACCCAAAGGGTAAAATTGGAACCCTATTACTAAGACTCCACTGTCTGTCTGTCTGTCACCAGGCTGTATCTCATGAACCATGATAGCTAGACAGTTGAAATTTTTACAGATTATGTATTTCTGTTGCCGCTATAACAGCAAATACTAAAAATATAATAAAATAAATATTTAAGGGAGGCTCCCATACAACAAACGTGATTTTTTTTGCCGTTTTTTGCTTTATATTAATAACGACAACAGGTAGATAGTTGAAATTTTCACAGATAGTGTATTTCTGTTGCCGCTATAACAACAAATACTAAAAACAGAAAAAATATATTTAAGGGGGGCTCCCATACAACAAACGTGTTTTTTTTTGCCGTTTTTGGTAGGGAACCTTTTGTGCGCGAGTCCGACTCGCACTTGGTCGGTTTTTTTTACTTTATCATAAACTTATTCGTTTACTGATGCAAGTTGTTTCTAATAAACGAAATGAAGTTTTCAACTAAAAGACGTGTTGCGGCAACAACCGTTTCAATATCTACATTATTGTTCTTGTGAATATAACGATAAATACATGCATCAAACACTAAAGTAGCATTTTAAAATCGATAAAAAAGACAAACACACAAAAATTCCCGAAGGTACAGTTCGAATCACGAAATATGACTACAATTGGCGCCCATCTTCGCATCATAACTCATGAAGAAAAGACTTCAGACAAAATAATATTATTTTTTGAATATTATTTATTATGTTTTGTCTTAAGTCTTTTCTTCATGAGTTATGATGCGAGGATGGGCACCATTTGTGGTCATCTTTCGTGATTCGTACTATACCTACTACGACCATACTCTGATCTAAAATATTTTGTTGTTACCAAAACTTTTGTGTCTCAATGTGCTTTTATGCTTTTGCTTTTGCCAGAAGCCCAATCGCGCTAATTCTGAAGGATAAAACTATAGGTATATTTATAAAAATCTTTGTTTTAACCTTAGAATTCTTATAATTAATTGTAATGATTTAACTTTAGTTTTATCGTCGAAAATTAATGCGATTGGGCCCCTCTAAACAACAGTAACTAAGTATTAAGAGTTAATTTCAATCACTGTGAAAGCTTTGGTGTAAACTTTATTTTAATTAAACTAAAGTTATAATGAAAAGTGAAAGTACTAAGGAAATAGATCTAGACGTTCAGTCTGACAAACAAAAGACTTTCTCGTTTAGAACGCCTGCGCAGAATTATTGTCTAAGAAATGAAACTTGATATTGTTTCGATTGTTACGAAACTATTGGAAAACTTTTGATTAAGACGTTTCCATTGAATCTTGGACGGAAGAATAGAAAGAAGAAAAAAAGAAAAAGAAATAAACGACATTCAAGGAAAGAAAAGAGTAAAGAATGAAAAAAGAATACCTTTGAAACGATGTTTTGTACTGCAGTGCTAATGGGCCTTTTGTTTCAGCAAAAAACTTATGAGTCTTTCATTGATGGTCAGTATAACCCAGAAGCAATGGTTCTGAATGGGCCTAAAACAACCTTTTCACCTGTTAGACAGTTCGTCCATAAAAGCTAGGTACGTTTTCACTTGTAAATTGTTTACCTATTTTGGTATAGAGATTTGATACTTCTATTCAATGTGTGCATGCAAAGAAAGATCAATTCCTGTTCAACGTGTCCATTTTTTCACAACTTTTATAAACATAATTTCATACTATTGTCAAGTCGGCGTACAATTACAATATAATTTTAATGGCATATTGAAACAACTTTTAAAACTGCATGAGAAATTCTTTGGTGGTTCAAAGAATAAAAAAATATACTCGTATCTGCCCTTTTACGATTGCCCTAAAGATTTTTAATGTTAATCTGCTATAAACATACCATTAACAAACTAAAGTGATTCTCGATATCTAGTTTTATTACATGACCACGCCGCCTTATCTACAACGCTAGCATAAAATTAATTATGTCAAAATGATAAGTGCACTTTTAAGGCAAATCAAAGAAAAGTTGTGAAATCAACCTTTTATTTAGTGAAAATAAAAATGAAATGGAAAAATCGAGTGGTAAATTTTCCCGATAACTCATATCATAACTAAATGTAAATGTTACGTTGAATATAACGATTACAATAAGTTATAAGTACTTTATCAGCTAAATTGGTTAGATATAGTAAAACTAAACTAATTTTAGTAGATTTAGTATGGTAATTAAAAAGTTGAATCACTCTAACTTTACTAGTTTTTACTTTGTAAGTAATTACTAGAAGGTGATTCATAACACCAGCGGACTGAAATTGGTAATAAAGTGGAGTATTTTTTATGGGCATATCGCATATTGTAGGCAATATAAGGTGCAACAGAATTGAGTAAACTTTTTTGCTGTAACCAAGAACGGCATTAAAAATGTTAAGAGATATTGTTGATAAATAGTTCTTCGTTGTAAAATATGCAGTCGAGATTCCTTTGAGTATAAAGGCTCTGCACCGCTTTAAGAATCAGTTTATAGGGCTATCATCGCACGCATATACTTCTTTGTAATACATACACGTTTATGGACACACATACCTCCTAGTACTTTGTAATTATGTATATTTTTTATGTATATTCTACCACGAAAAAAAATGATTTTTTTCACACATTGAAAAAACAAATAATGTGTTATTAACTTTTTTTTGTTTTTGGTGGGTAATATTTTAGTTATCAAAACAAGTGGGAATATTGAAAATCAGGCTTATTACGTAATCATGTATTTATTTTATCATATCAAGTTTTTTTGCAATACTTTTTCTTATCAATAAATACAACAATTGTAGGTACCAATTTTTTATTTTACTTAACGTAGTATCGTTAACGATCCAATTTGTAAAACCGAGTTAAAGTATTTTATTGATAATGGATGAAGGTTATAAAACAGAAAGTACCTGATATTTTATTTGCTTTAAACTAAAACGGGAACCGCAGTTATTTAATTTTATGAGATCAATTAACTCATTAATAACACGTTAAAATTAAATTTCAAAATTGCTTCAGTAGGTATTCACCGTTACTCGACGTTTTTTATAATCAAAATAATACTTATACTGACCTTTTTATATTTGTTTTATTATTAAATATTGCTGACGTTACTTGACATTTTTTCTGTCATGTAAAACTGACCCATGGTTGCACAGTGTCATATCTCAGAAAAAACAAGAACAAGAAAAGATCGAGTTCAGAACGCGTGTCGAGCATAAGGTCACAATAAACAAAATCCACACGTACAAACTTATGTGTACACCTCGCGATGAGTCGTTTTTCCAGTATCGTATTACTCTACATCCTCGTCTTTCACCGGAGATTGTTTTTCACAATCACCACAAAAAGGTACGTACTTTATTAGTGCAAGGCATAACGTTTCTCGGAACACTTGCTTTATGTATTTATAACTGTGTCTTGGCGCGAATCCGCTTTACTACCTTGCGACAAGATCGTTGCCTGTCATTTGTTTTTTTGAATTTACGCCACTGTTCCACCGAATTTCGTTGTTGATTTTTAACAACAATTTGTTGATGATAACGATCTTAGTACATTTTCAGTTTTCAAATATTTTAAGGTTTAATTGGCCTAACTTATTATTTTTAATCAGATTTTTTTATAATGTAACACCAATAAGAAATCGTGCAGGCAAATACTCCAGTAGTTTATGCGATTAAAATGATACAAGTTTCCAATAATTATATCTAATTTTCAAATACACCATTATTATTGGTGTTATCGAGAGTAATTTATAAAATCAAACCGCTAGATCTGCAGTTCCTGCTATTTACCTGGCGGCCTACTTAGCTAGTTATCGAGTATCGATTACACTTATTAAGTCGATCGGGCACAACACTAGCCGTGGAGGCGGGGTTGACAAGTCTATGGCTGGCATTAGGGGCAAAACATCGGTTATTTACTGACGATATTCAGGTTACAACTTAGGTGTTCTTATACTTAAAGGTTTTTGAACGAGGCAAATATAAGTCTGTGGAGGCAAAGAAACTCAAATACATAATATGAAGTTGTATAACATAAGTTGTATAACACAACATAAATCCTCTGAAATTAACTTACTTTGATAAAAGATACATAAAAAAACTATTAATGTGAGCTTTAAGGATAATTGTTTAAAAAGATTACTTGTCCATCAGCCATTTTTGATGTCTCCACTGCTGGGGCACAGGCCTTCCTTATGGGTGGATAAGGAGGACGGGCCATAACCCACCACGCGGGCCCAATGCGGATTGGTGGGTATTAACGACTGCAAATGCAGCCGGGACCAAGGCTTAACGTGCCTTCCGAAGCACGGAGGAGTTCGCGATAGTAAATTTTTGGTCACCCATCTCATGATCGACCCTTGCGAACGTCGCTTAACTTACGCAATCGCTGGGCCAGGCGCTAAACCACTGCGCCACCGAGCTCCTCGATAACTACTACTTCTACTACTACTTTACTACTACGAAAAAAGATTACTACTACTTTTAAATTAACTTTATTTTACAAAATC
Source organism: Agriphila geniculea (assembly GCA_943789525.1). NCBI lineage: Eukaryota > Metazoa > Arthropoda > Insecta > Lepidoptera > Crambidae > Agriphila > Agriphila geniculea. Next base: position 4,572,555 of record OX038881.1, read on the forward strand.
TATCCGAGATTTCTTGTAATGGTGCATCTCTACGCAAATAATGCTCAACAAGCAAGTTTTATCTGAGCATGGCTACCATACAAAAATCAAAATACAAAAATCAAAATCATACAAAATAAGCCTTGGTCTACAACTTTACGCGATAAAAATAGCTCAATTAAGTAGTCCACAGAACAGTATTTTGTAGATAAGACCGTAAAAAACGAGCAACAAGCATTATAAAAGATTATAAAAGGTTTGAAATTGGGTTTTAATTTTAATTTGTCAATAAATTTAAAAAAACTACCTAATTATCAGTCGACTACAACAAATTTAATAATTAATATGAAATGACATTATTTAATTTAATCCTTGATAACATTAATATTTTCTGTTTAATGTTTGCATGCTACTTAAGTTGGCTATATAGGTTAAGCTTCTGATTCACCTACTTTTAAGATCTCCATTTGTACCCTATTTAAAGCAAATAAAGATATTTGTATTTGTATTTGTATTTGTAAGGATCTTACGTGTGGTAAGCAGTACCATAACTTTTTTTCTATAGATAAGATGAAGTATGCCTGTTGTATGGAGAAAGTTAAACATAGTTATTTTATAGATTTTTTATCAAGTAGGTATGTTCAGTTTTATGATGTTTTGGTAAATATTAGTTCTTACTCTGCCGCAATGAATTAAACCATAAACTACACTACAACCGTAAAAGTTAAGTAATTTCCTTACAGTCTATTTGAATTATAAAGACGGCGATTATTTTAAGTAAAGACTATCTTTATTTATATCAATTAAGGCTAAAGCTAACTTTATAACTTGGTTTATTCAGTATAATATCTACTCATAAAAATATAGTATTTTACTACTTACGTTGAACTACGAGTTAGTATAAAGAGTGTAGTTATGTCCTGTTAAAGGAGATAACTCATAAAATTATATTAATACTAGCTTTTGCCCGCGACTTCGTCCGCGTGGATATAAGAGAAAATCATTAGGGAACCTTCAACCAGGATCCGACCAGCCGTTTTTACGGGATCAGGCGGATCCCCACCAAGTGCGCTGCCTCGCGAGGCAAGACGTTTGCCGCGTGTGGCGGACCTCGCACGAGGCTGCTCGCTTGGTGGGGATCCGCCTGATCGCATAAAAACGGCTGGTCGGATCCTAGTTGAAGGATCCCTAATGATTTTCTTTAATATACACGCGGATGAAGTCGCGGGCAAAAGCTAGTTTATTACAATAATCAGTCCCTCTCCCTCTCCCGTCTCTGGCCCCTTAACAAAAGTTTGAACCCCTATTTCACCTTTTTAGAGGCTGAATCATGTGTCCACCATGTTGTACTCCAAAAGAATTGTCATTTTTGCAATCACCATCCGGATCCCCACCAACGTTTGCCAAGACGCAAGGCGTTTGTCGCACAAGTCTCGCTCGCTTGGTGGGGACCCGCCTATTCACGTAAAAACGACTGGTCGTTCCCGTTGCCGTTACCGTCCCGTCCTATTGCCGTCTCGTCCCGTTCCCGTTCCCGTTACCGCCCCGTCCCGTTCCTGTTCCCGTTCTCTTACGCCCCATCCAGTTCCCGTTCCCTTCTTTCTTCCCGTCCCCTGGGGCTGAATCATTCATGTTCACCGAGTTGGACTTCAAAAAGAACGTCATTTTCGCAATCACCATCCCATAAAACCTCAAGAACGACATCGATATATAGATTTTTATGATTACTTACCCCATTTACCACCTAAAGGGTTGATTTTCATAATCACAAAATAAATGTTTGCCTATTTATTTTTAGACGTGCTCCTACGAAGTTTAAAGTTATGTCTTTTTTATATTCTTTTCCCATACAATATTTGAACCCCATTTTCACCCTTTTAGGGGTTAAGTCACGTCGTGTTGGACTTTAAAATAAATGTCATTTTCGCAATCACCATCCTATAAAACCTCAAGAACGACATCCATATCAATTTTTATGTTTACTTACTCCATTTACCCCCTAAGGGGGTGATTTTCAAAACCACAAAATATATGTTTGCCTATATATTTTTAGACGTGCTCCTACGAAGTTCAGTTATAATTTCTATTTTATATTCTCTTTCCATACAAAATTTGAACCCCATTTTCACCCTTTCAGGGGTTAAACCATGTACATCGTATTGGACTTTAAAATAAATGTCATTTTCGCAATCACCATCCCATAAAATCTCAAGAATGACATCCATATCGATTTTTATGTTTACTTACCCCATTTACCCTCTAAGGGGTTGATTTTCAAAATCAAAAAATATATGTTTGCTTATTTATTTTTAGACGTGTTCCTACGAAGTTTAAAGTTGTAATGTCTATTTTATATTATTTTTCCATACAAAATTTGAACCCCATTTTCACCCCTTTAGGGGGTCGAGTCATGTCCACCATGTTGAACTTCAAAATAAATGTCATTTTCGCAATCGTCATACCAGAAAACCCCAATAACGACATCCATATCTATTTTTAGGTTTATTTACCCATTTCACCCCTATTTCATTGCCGTAGGGGTTGAAGTACTAACAATAACAATATCCGTTGCGTTAAATTTTCTTCCATAAGCCTATATTATAAATTAAGTGACTTTTACTTCGAAAATGAAAGATTTTTTTCTAAACACAAGTTCATACCCCTTTTCACCCCTTCGGGGGTAGAATTTTGGAAAACCTTGAGACTCGTATTTATTAATTTTTAATTATCAGCCTAAACACAAAATTTGAAGATCCTAGCTTCAAAACTGAGGGACTTTCATACAAACTTTTATCCCTTATTTCACCCCCTTAGGGATGGAATTTTCAAAAATCCTTCCTTAGTGGATGCCTACACTATACAATGTATCTGTGTGCAAAATTTCAAATCTCTAGGTCCAGTAGTTTGGGCTGTGCGTTGATAGATCAGTCAGTCAGTCAGTCAGTCAGTCATTCAGTCATTCAGTTTACGATTTTATATATTAAGATACGTTTTTCAAAGTACTAACATAAAAGTTAAAGCTCAAGTCCATAAGTAAGTGGAAAAAATGAGCATAATTTTATTGCAAAGCACATTACTATTCTAGATTTGAACTTGCAACAAGTTATTTATTACTATTAAGTTCTTATTGACAATTTATTATTTAAAAATAACGTATTTCTGATAGGAATAAGTTTTAAAATGACTACGTTAGCATATTTACGTTTGTAGCCAAAGAATTCCCATTCGGTTTTACTTCTTGTTTATTTGTGCCTGCAATTTGGTATCTTATGTTCCCTTGTTACGGAAATTGTTTGTATGTTTGCTTTATTTGCAGTAATGTTCCCACGTTCATTAAAATAAACGCACTCAGATTATTTAGTGAATTCTTTGTAATAAAGAATAAAATAATTATTTGTAATCACTGGTAATCTTATAAAAGTTAAAATGCCAGTAAAGAAAACTGTAAGATAAAATTGAATTTGACAAATACAGAGTGACCATTGTTGCAAATATCCTTAATATGACCTATATATTGATTCACTGTTTCACATTTTCCATAAAACCTCTTGTCGTATTGAGAGGAAAACCTAGGTGTACTTTTTAAGTACAAAATCAAATTCCTTACAGACAGTTTCTAAATGGGAAAATTGAAGATGAGCATTACTTTAGCACAATTTAGTATGCATGAGTAATTTAAGAAGTGTTTAACTTCAATTTCTCAATTCAGAAACCGGGTATAAATCTTTTTTTTTCTGCCCCCCCACTCAAATAGCCAACATTCTATGCGTTTGAACGCTACAATTACTTTTAAAACTTTAAAATAAGCAGTGAACTACAAAATTACGTGCCGTAAGTTTGTCAATTCCATACAATACACCAAAGTCTGGTATTTACACAAGTTTTCGACTTATGATTTAACGCCCGGAAACGAGACACAATAGATTTTCTATTGTTGTCCGGTCGCCGGAGACCGCTTGGGAATGAATTGTCGTCTTTTGCTCTTATTTACGTTTTAGTAGTAAGCGTAGCGTTCAAACGTATAGAATGTTGGCCATTTGAGTAGGGGGGCTATACTAGTCTGCCCCCCTAGCATGACCGATTTACACACATCAACTTTGTCTAGGGATACAGGTGTTCTTTTCATACAAACGAGGTAACTTTGAAGCCTTTGTTTCCTGCCAGGGATGTACTGTGCTGTGATCTGATGATGGTTATCCAGGGAGTGAATGGAGGAGATTCAGATCACTATTCACACCCAACTGATCTGACCAGCATTTTAAAAACGTAATGGACATGTTTAAAAAAACCGCGAAAATAGCATGAAAATGTATGGAAATCCTCAACTGAGAATTCTGACCCATTAATTTTTTAGAATGCTGATCAGATCAGTTGGGTGTGTATAGCGATCTGAGACTACTTTATTCACTCCTGGATGGCCATCATCAGATTACAGTACGGTACATCCGGTTTGTATGAAAATGACACCTGTATCTCTAGACAAAGTTGATGTGTATATATCGCGTGATATAGCATTTTATCGACACACAACTGTCAAACTCCTTTGTCTTTTTGACAGTTTAACGTGATAAAGTGCTATATCATGCGATATATATCATGTTATGCTGGTCATGCTAGGGGGGCTGAACTTTTCATTACATCTAAGGTCAAACGCACACGAACTATTTCTTCACACAGTTCTCCGGTGTCTGGCCCTAATAGCTTGGAATTATTCAATTATGCCACCATTTGTGATGCTGCCCCACAGTTTTTTGTTCTAGTTCACTTGACAGTTCTTTATTGTATAATTTGTCAATCAGTTTTTGTACTGATCAGCGTTGGATTATCCTTTTCCTGTTTTTTTTTTGTGGTTGTCACTCTTCATAATAATAAATTACAGAAAAAAAATGTCTGTATCTACTTAAAAAGTCAAAGATCAGTAACTTAAGTTTAATCCTTGTTAATCAATATTAAACATGGAGTAGAGAGAACATTTCCAAAAAAATCCCCACACGCCCTTCTTCTAAGAATCTTTTTGAAGATATTTAGACCGTAGCAATTAACATAGGTGATCGTATGTGAAAAATCACTTCTTACTATGCGACAATATTAATCATGCGCACTGAACACATATTATTTTTTCCACTTGGAAAAAAAAGATGGTTGATTTCAGGAATTCAATAATTTGCGGGGGCATTTATAATCTTATTCTAAGACCTTAATGCAATAAAAATTAAATAGCAAAAATTTAAATCCGGCAATGTTAATTACTACGGTAGATTTATTTACACAGAAATTAATGAATTCTTCATTTCCGTGCAAAAGTATAAAATATTTTCATTAAGTTCAATAGCTAGCCTAGCCAGCTAGCAAGATTAATCAATATCTACCTGATAAGGTGTTTGTCATATTCCAAGCAACCGTTATTATGTGTTTAGTGATGTGTATGTCACACTTGCCTCGTAAAAATAGAAAGTTAATTCTTCGGTATCTACTTACTAAACGCGTAGTAAAAAGGGTTAAAAATAAATTATTAGAGATTGGAGTAAATTTTTTAATTAGGTTGCTTAAATTAGTTTTGAGTCGAATGATATAATTAACTAACACCTGATTATAATGAAAGTTAAAAAATAACCTGAAAATATACACACTGAAATCTGTAAAAAGTGTTTTATTTCTAATGCGCGTTTCTAGTACGCGCGGAAGTTATAGAAGTGTTTAAGTTACATTCAAAACTCATAACCGGTCAAACCCACTTTTGAGTGTAAAAATCAGGCAAAAGTAGTTTTGACTGAGACTTTTAGTCAAAAACAGTTTTGACTGACATATAAAATAACTTAGATTTAGAGAAATGTAGGGCATTATTCGTCCATGTGGATCCTAGGGAACCTTTAACTAGGATAAAAAGCCTATATGTTAGTCCAAGTCCTATTCTGTATATCAACCAAATTTCGTTCAAATCCGTCCAGCCGTTTAGGCGTAAAAACGTAACAAACACAGACATAAGTACACACAAACATTTATTTGAATTTATAATATAAGTATGAAATTAGGAGATGATACCTTTGAACATACCTATGAAATTATGTCATGTACCTAGTGATAAATCACTACAAATATTTTGTAGTAAATACTCACTATTGATTAACGCAAAAGCAGTTCAAGGGTTAAAAATCCTTACTAATATTATAAATGTGAAAGTCCGTTTGTTTGTTTATTTGTTTGTTACGCCTTCACGTCTCAACTACTGAACCGATCATCATGAAATTTTGCATACACGTTGTCAGGGGTACAGAGAAGGACATAGGGTACCTTTTATCCCGAAAAAAAGTATTGTTCCCGAGGGATAGCAAAAAAAAACTTTCCACGCAGACGAAGTCGCGGGCGGCCGCTAGTTTATCATAAAAATATCAAATAACATGCTAATTTAGGCGAAGTTAAAGTTAACTGCTTGCCATTTTGCGTAATTATGTTAAAATAGCGAATGTCAAGTTAAGAGTAGCTTGTAAGTGGCGTGACTAATACTATAAATACATTGGTCGTTTACTTAAACTTAACTTTATTAGCTTAAGAAATGTGTGTTAATGATTTGCGTATAGGTGTCCTTTGAAAGAGCTGTGATATATTTTTGCTTAAGTTAAAAAATAATATTTGAAAAATGTGAAGATCAAGTAAAAAAATATTAAAGTAAAGGACAACTTTGAATAAGGGGTTGCTAAGGTTAATAATATTATTTCCAACAAAATAAAACATTAAAATTATATTTTGAATGCAGATTGATGTCCGATTTTTTTAATGTAGATAGGTAACGCTTGACCTCTATCTGGTGGTAAGCAATGATGCGACCTACGATGAAACGTGCTTGCCTAAAATTACATAACCTATTTGACTTGGAGGCCCCCAGATTGTACCTATTCAGGAAACACAGACTCAGGCAAGGAGTTCCACTCTAGTGGTACGGATGATAAAATTCGAAGCAAAACGCTTGGTGCAAGTCTTTGGAATATCCATCAAAGAACAGTGGCGCTAATTCGTACGTAAGTAATAAATAAATATAAATATTAAGTTGTTACAATTACAATTCGACGCTCTTATATGCGTTTTAATTGGTTGAAGGTAGATTTTAATAACAACTTTACAACAGCCTGAGAAGTATCCATTTAATAACGTAAGGTTACAAAATCATAGTATGATTCACCAATTTAAAATAACATCCTATGTGTTTTCAACTCTACATTGATGTAAGTTTTAATTGACTGGTGGAATTTGTTGTTATAATGTAGTTAAAAAAAAATTGTTTAAAAAAACAAAAAACCGACTTCAAAAAACCTACCTCTAAAAAGCAAGAAATAATATTCGTAATAATAAAACACGTCTATTGAAGTCGGGTGGGGCTTTTAGAATAAAAAAAAGGGATTTGTACTCCAGCCCCACCCGACTTCAATAGACGTGTTTTATTATTACGAATATTATTTCTTGCTTTTTAGAGGTAGGTTTTTTGAAGTCGGTTTTTTGTTTTTTTAAACAATTTTTTATTTTTTTATTTTTAGTGTAGGTAGCTTTTGTATTAGGTAGTGTAGGTATATTATTTAGGTAGAAATTAAAATCGGCTCAGCCAAACATGAGTTAATCGCGGAGAAACATACATACATGCGGGTCAAACTGAGAACCTCCTTTTTTAAGTCGGTTAAAGAACTACACTTAAGATATCCCTTTTCCAACAAAAAAATAATTATCTTATCATCGATCGATCATCGAGGTAGTTCACACAAAATCATACTATTTTCGTGTTTTTTTCAAGATTACTTGAAAAGTACTGAACCGATTTCAAAATTTAAAAAAATGGGACCAACTTGGGAGTTTACCTAATGTAATAACGTTTGAATCATTTCAATCGGTCCAGCCGTCTTCGAGTAATCGGTGTACATACAAAAAACAAAAAAATAAATAAAAACGGGCCGAATTGAGTACCTCCCTCCTTTTGAAGTCGGTAAAAACCACATAAGTTATCTATATTCTACAAGTAATGAGCAATAGTATTGTTGATTTGATATACTATTCGTTTTGTTGAGTCGGTGATATCTTTTACTAAGTATTTGGGTACAAAATGCATATTTCAATGTATCTTATGCCGAAAGTGATTTTATTGTACGAAATTGTAAAAAAGTAAATACGTGAAAGTGAAACACGTGTGAAATGTCTGCTATAGAACGCCATTAAACTTTTTAAAGAGCTTTATGAGCAATAAAGCGATGCTTGAGATATTTCCTATGTGAAAACAGTTAACAAAAGTGGTAAGTTAAGCATTCAATGAGAAATTAAGTACTAAGCGCATTTTATTTTGTTTTAATGAAAATTTTACTTTCAATTAAAGAAACATAGTATTAAGGGTTAAAGTATGAAATTGCCGTTTTGTATGGAGAATTTTAAAGGATTTGCATTTTCCATACTAACATTTTCTTGATTCATTTAACAACCATGAACGCTAATGTTTTAAAACTTTTATGCACAAATGTGTAAACACTCCGATAACTTATGCAATACGTGTGAAATAAAAAAGTATCGGCTAAGTTACAAAGAATTAAGTGATCATTTCTGCCAACGAAAAAAAAAGTAACATTTAAGATAATTTTTAAAAGTTCAGAAAAAAAAGATATATTTTTTTGGCTGATAGTGGGCTGTTATGACCATAATTTGAAATAATAATAAGTAACCGAAGCATTTTAAACATCATAGAAAATATGAGAGCCTCTGTATGTGAGAAAAGAATCGGTAATTTCATATTTTAACCCCTAGTATAAGTATTTACATACATCGAAATATAGGTTCTTGCAGAATAAGTCAGAAGAATCTTATCAGTTTCTAAGAAAAACCTTGATGGTTCATTAAAGCCAAGTTAAAACTAAGATGGGTTTAACGAAGTGTCAGATTAAATCTAGCTATTTAGTGCTTTTTGCATTTACACCTACTTAAGGCCAATGATAAAACGATTTGTTTAATTGCGAGAAAAAAATAGCTTCATAAACTTGAAAGAAACACAACAAGTTTTTGTCTCAACAAAGTTGAAGGATTCTGAAGTGAGCTTCTACCTTCTTTATCTTATCGACCATAACATCATTTCAGATGAAGGGAAAGTATTTACCTGATATGAAAAATACATTAAGAATAAATATCAACTCAAAATAATCCTTATAATTTAGTCACAAAAATATAAAATCATAGTAAAAATGCGAATCATAAAAACCATAAACCTCAAGTATTAAAGATTTGAACTAGATTATAAAGCATAGAGACATCATAAGCAAGACGGCCGTTGTAGTTTCCATTCAGTCTATACAATTAAACCTTGTTACGAAAATTGAAAATCACAAAAAACCTAACCCCAAGTATTACTAGGATTTAAACTAGATTGTAAAGCATAGAGACATCAAAGGCAAAACGGTCGTTACATTTTCCATTCAATCTTCAATGGTGAACCATTTTTGGTACACGCTTCTCCTTAACCAATCCCATACAAAGAGGTGTAGATAAGCTTATTTGAGCTCAATTCACCATAAACTCAATCGACAGTTTGCTTAAAGACGGCATTAAAGGTAAGTTTAAGTAGTAACTATAATAAATTGTTAAGTGTAGTTACATTGACGTGTGGCTCTGAAACCATTTTATGGTAACTTATTGAGAGGTTTATGGCAAAGTTCTCTTTTGAGTGATCATTCAAGTCCCATGTCTTTTTATCTATATTTTGACATATATGTTTTTTCCAATATTTACCCTGTATCCACTCGAAGAACTGCATAACATAAAAATTGTTAATTACCTGTAACGAAAAGAAAATTGTTAATAAAATTATCGCATGTTTAAGATAAAATAAAATAATTCCTTAGTGTAGGAAATGAAGCGATCTTTTGTATGGAGACCCCAACATGCCTAAATGATTGCCTAATGATAAAATAAATGCCTGATGATATATTTATTTACTCAAACTAACTTAAAATAATAGAATAATGTTTTACTAATATACTACTACTTATATCTGTTGTGACTTTTATATGGGACCATACACAATTCAAAACTATGTATTTTTTGAAATAGTAATTTGTAATTTGTTTTTTAATAAGACGTCCTCTCCTCCTTCAATTGCTATACCCTACTGGGTCCATAATGTTCTATTTCTTTATATCTACCACCTATGTGTTTACTTATGGTATGCAATAAAATATTGAATTGAATTGAATTGAACATTAAATCCTCAGTCGAAAAAACTTTGCAGGGATGTAATATAGTATGAACCAAAACCTATGTACAAATATTCAAAAACATAAAAAAAACGATTTGGAAAATTTAAAAAATATGTTTCATTTATGATACTTTATCATACTATAAAGTTTCCTCTACTGAGGATTTACTGTGGGGGTCCCATTACCTTTCTTACACTACCTGTGATTTTTGTTATGACAGAAATTAATGTCCAAATACTAAAGTAGAAAAAGACTATTAATTTATAATACTTGTTTTGTTTGTAATCGTATTCACACAACAAAATGTTAGTGTTTTTATAACTTTTATTGTTTATCTTGCGCACATCCGGTTATATCTCCTTTCTGGAACACATAATTCCAATGCACTAAACTTCATTACCATCATACCATGTCGGCCATTGATTGCTTTAAAATATTAAAACGGCTTCCATTCAGTCTGGTCATCGTTATTTTGATTTAGAGCATCTTTTATCGTATACTAACAAATCAGTTCAAAGAATTATTATTGTACCTGGGTTCTGTTAACATTCATAATTCATCTTTACAAAAATAAACATACGAATAAGGAAATTTGTATTTATATTTGGTGCTATTTCTGTAGTGACAAATATGGTTTATGAGAAGGTTGGTGCAGGGTGAAATATGATTCTTGCAATCGTACCTGGATCGTACAGTTTGTGAATGTAAATAAATGTTATGGAAGTTAAAAGATAATATTTTTATTTGTTTACTTTATGTTGCGTTGGGTAAAACAAGATTTCCTGCTTTTAACTTCTAAGGCCCAAAAATAATCTGACTTTAAGTCGAATTACCGATCCTTATCATCATTTATTGAAAAAAGTTAAAATATAATCAAAAAAGGCATAAAATTAAACGATTTGTAATAAGATTTCGTATAAGAAGATACAAGTACACCAATAAAATCGTAAACAAAAGAACACCGTCGTTAAAACTAACGTAAGTGAAAAATTAAGCTTTTCGTTCTGACACGTAGCATAGACTCACAAAAACTTGAGAATGATTCACAGAGTTGGCGATCACGTTTCTCAAGTAAGACAAACAGAGAGGCCATCCAAACGTATACAGCACCTGCGTAAATAGCGATCAGACAGACATTTTTTTACTTTTATGACTAACTAGATATAGTTCGTAACTTCTATCACCTGTTGTCTGAACGACTGCCTATTTCTTTATTAATAAAAAAGAAATGACAATGTATTCTTTTCTCGGATAGGATAATCATTATGCTATATTTGTTTTGGTAAAATCTTCTGAACAAAATGTTTCGCATTTTCAAATTTTCCTGAAATCTCAATTTTTTATAAAGATTAAGTATTAACTAAAGGGTTGAACAATATTATTTAACATAATTTGGAATTTTGAAACCTATTTACTCTTATTTTTACTCTATTCATAATTAAAACATGCAATAAGAATATTTACACGAAATTGATTGACAACTCCGGCATGACCAATCTATTATAATCTTGAAACCATTAGATTCGATTCGAAATGGAAGCTGTAACATTTCGTTTTCATATTTCACTTTGATTCATAAATTCTACCAAACAAGCAAAACGTACGGAACTACAAAAATACAGTAGATTTATGCAATTTCCATGCTCTCACAAACTTTCACATTTATGATACCAATTATTGGAATTAGTATTTAAATCAATTGTTTGTACGATAGACGGGCCAAAGGCAATCAATGAGAAAGCGAATTGCTTGATAGATGTTGCTAGTGGTTGAAAACAACATTTTGAGAAATAAGAGATTTATTTTATACATAAACGTAAACTAATTTTTGAGGGAAAGTTGCAGGATGTTAATTTAAAAGCTGTCGCCGTCAATTGAACTCATGCACTTTATGAGTTATTAAAATTCTAGGATTATTAGCTGACAATTATACATTAATGTCCGATGATGGCGATAATGATGATGAGATAGGTTTACGATATCCACTCATAATTTAAATCAAAATATTAAAAATGAACTGTTAAAACATTAATCGACGTTTAAAAGATTTAAAAACCCTGTTTAACATACAAATTATGATATTAGAACTCACATTATTCAAATTTTACAAATACACATTTTGCAAGTTACGATGTTTTAATATGGCACGGTCCTGTTATAGATATTGATCTACTAACTGTATTCCATGAATATTGATGATCGCCAATTTACGGATATAAACAAGTCAATCGGATTTAAAGTTTGTTATTTTGTAACCTTATATGTAGACATAAACACCACAACAGCTTTAAGTGTTCAACAACTTCGAGATCTTATACATACTGAGTTAAACCAATTTACTTGTTAATTAATTCAGACTTTAAAATATACTTTAGAACATTTTACTCGGGTCCCTTCTTGTTATCACATGGTAGGGTTGTCAAAATAGTGAGGAAATAGTGTGAAAACAAAAACGTAAAAGAATAAAACCGGTCAAGAGCGAGTCGGACTCGCGCACCGAGGGTTCCGTACCATCATAATTGCACCATTAAACCACACTGCAGAGTAGAATAATAAAATTAGTATCGCAGTTTTAGGTCAGCGCCATCTTTTGACCGATAGTGGAACTAATGTTAACTTTTTTAGAAATTTGATAATTTCTAAAAGAGTGTGCTATATTGAGACATCGTTATATTTTCCTGTAATCTTTATATAAACTGCTATCACATTGAATTATTTCAGATTTTTCTCTTTGCAAACTTCGGAGATAAGAAGGGGGGGGGGGGGGGGGGAACGGTCATTTTTTTACATTTTTCATCATAAGTCGAAAACTATGCGGTCAAGAAAAAAAGGAAAAATGATTAAAAACGTGCAAACGGCGTTCTTTCATATGATACCCCACATGCTCTAGTAGCCCCACTTCAAATTTTTAAGACCCTTTTTCACGCCCTGCTGTAAAAAAGATATTTATTTTTTAATTTATTTCTTATTTGCAAAATAGTTGGGCAAATGTCATCTTAAACTATTCAAAATTTCAAGTTGATACCATTAGTAGTTCAGACAGACAGACAGACAGACTGAGTCACACCATAAGGGTTCCTTTTTTACCATTTTGGTACGGAACCCTAAAAATCATTTAGAAACAGATAGGCAGCACGAATGAATAAATGAATAATATTCATCTTTAGGCTTTTATGAAGAATTTATTTATTTATTATGTTGTCATAAACGAGTGCAGTATACTGTAATGTAAGATAATAGATAATATCAAGACTACAACAAGACTACAATAATTTCATATATTATGAATACTGTTTATACAATACTAAATAATATACTAGAAAAAATACGACTCGCACCAGATCAATACTCAGACGGGAATCGAACCCGCGACCTTTGGATATCCGGTCCAATGCTCTGACCGCTGAGCTACCGAGTCACTAGTGACATCGTCGAATTTTTCCTAGTATATCCTAAACTCTTACGCTGTAAGCCAGCGTTATTTCACCAATGTGAGGAATTACCTCGACATTCAATTGAAATATCTTTCCAGATATTTTAACAATTGATTAAGATGAAATAGCTATATATTTTTTTTTTTAAATTTGAGATTTTTGCATTTACAATGCTATTTTTAAACAATACTAAATAATATACTAGAAAAAATACGACTCGCACCAGATCAATACTCAGACGGGAATCGCGGGTTCGATTCCCGTCTGAGTATTGATCTGGTGCGAGTCGTATTTTTTCTAGTATATTATTTAGTATTGTTTAAAAATAGCATTGTAAATGCAAAAATCTCAAATTTAAAAAAAAAAAAATACTGTTTATACTAAAATATTGTGTATACTAGTAAGACTTAAATTAGTAGATGCAAAACTTTGATACTAACTTAATGTAGAATCAGCCTATATCCGAAAATTGTCATGGTGACAACACAAAACGAACGGGAGGTTTTATCCAATACTCTTTCTCAATAAAAGTGAAAGTAACATGCACAAGAAGCCATGTAAGTAATTGACAAAGTTTTGTAAAAGGTAATCGAGGTGATTCACATTGTAAAAATAACTTTACACCTACGCAGAAGTCAAAATAAAGTGTGAATTGTAATTATATTTAAATGCATAGAAGGTCATCTCTTTGTTAATTGACCAGTTAAATATTGTGCGAGTAACATTATAAAGTGATTAGGATTATGTTTTATGTATTTAATTGGAGATAACCATTTTGAGAATATAAAATTACATATTCATTTCAATGTCATCGTGAAAATAACTTGGACTTATTCGTACTTTCAATTCTGCCAGAGAGAATTATTGTATGAAATTCGGTATAATTTTTGTTCTTTTATAATATTTTATATATTTTATTTATTTATTTATTATTAAAACATACAGTGCTATACAATTAGTTAAAAAACCCCAAATCAAATTGAACTTTATCGCGAAAAAAAATCTGCTGTTTCATACATTTTGATATTTTTACTATAAATTTATGTATGAAACAGATTTTTTTCGCGTTTCAGAGTAGGTCCCATAGTAAAAGTTGTGCAGTTTGATGGTCCCTATCTACCATATACGGCATTTGGGGTTATTTTGTAACTCGTTATATTAAAAAAAAGTGTGATCACATTTAGGGCTTATTTTTTAATCCTCAGATAACAGATATCAGTCAGTTAAATCATTAATAAAATAAAATAAATGGCGTTCAAAACATTTGACAGACAAGCGAATGACAAGCATTTTCAATTTGGCGGTTTAATATGTTATCAAGCGAATAAAATTTAGGCATTGAAAAAGCAGCCCTTAACTAGTCTACTACCTACTTGTTAAGTTCCTATGATTTTGAAAATATAAATACCTTGGATTTAATTCAGAAAAAATCTTATCCTGTAAATACGTGTTGTGCATGTGTAAAACACAAAATGTATAAAAAAAATGTGTTTTACACACGCACAACACGCTAAAGCCAAAGAGCCTGTGGCGGAGCAGTTTTTATAGAAATGATTACAAGTTAAAAATATCCATACAAGTATTTTTTGCGAATACTTGTCATGTTTGCGTGAGAGGTGCGAATAAAATCTAAAAAAGCGTTGACATATGTTATTATATTAGTATTTGACCAACATACTTATTTATAGCTTTTAATTAGATCTCACTATCCCATGGAGTTTAAGTACAAAAAATATTATTAAGGCTATGTTCCACAGCGACGCAGATATTTTACTAAGCTATCATTTATAGCACCTCCAAACGTCATTCTACGGATTTTCTTGTATGATAATATAAAGTATAGTGTACGAAATAATACACATAATGACTGGATTAGAGAAATATTATAAGAAAGAGACTTTGCATTTTGGATAGGTACATAGTAATATTTGTGACAAAGATCTTTGTCGTGTTTGGATTATGTGAAATATACATGGATTGGAATGGATTGAAAAAGTAACCAATCATTTTGTGATGGAAAATGAATACACGTTAATATTTTTATTTTTAATTAGCTAATTAAATATAGTAAAAAGGTCAATTTTATGAGTACGAGTAAATAAGTACGTTTGTCATTTTTGATTATTGATCTTCTGACATGTCTTCGCTGTATGGAACAGCACCTTAAATTAAATACGAACTTGTTTTTGGTACAACTTTTTGCTTCATAATCATTAAATTATCATTAATCATTTCGTAACGCGTGGATTATTTTTGTCATTTGATTGGTTAAGATGGAGAGTGACATTTAGATTGATTGCTTGCACTTAAAATGTCTTCGTTTTTATACGAATTAATAAATGAGAAAGTTATTTTTAACTTAAAATAAAAACAAAACTATTGATAAGTTGAATTACGAAAGGTGACAATATTGTTAGATACTTATTGCTTTTTCTTCAAGTGAATACTAATAGATATAAATACTCAGAATAAACTGTTATAACATATTTTTACTTAAGTACAAAATAAAAATGTTGCAAGAGTTATTTATTGACAATGTAATTAAAGTAAATTCGTTTCGGAAAATGTAGAGCTGTCGTGTGATACATTGATGTTAACCATCACATAAAACTTGTAAAGAATGTTACAAATACATAATACGAGGCTTCTCAGGTGATTCACTTTAATACCTGCACGCTTCTTGGTGATTCACACAAAAATGCAGGCGTTTATCGGAGAGAACGACCTACGACATAAACACTTTGACGGGCATTTTAATACTTAAGCTTCAATATACTAAAATAAGTACATGAAAAAATCCCTTCTGAACCATCTGACCACTAAATCTCATCACCAGAGGCCAGTTGAGAGGAAAAAATTCTCATCTGACCACTGGACGACTAGCCTATAGCATTTCAGACAGGGCGACGACGAAGTATGGGTAAGTCGATTTTTTTCTAGTATAATCTAAAAATTCAATAATACAGCTTCAGTGCAGATTATCTTAGTCCTTCTTGCCTTGAAAGAAACTGTGCGTAAATTTCAGTATTTTCATATACTTTACGAATTCAGAGTTGTTTCAGGGGTGCACGAAAATTTGCTCATAATCATCAACTCTACAAATGGTTTTCAGGTTTTGTGATGACAAAAAATATCGTTGTATAGGTTGGAACTAAATTATTTAACAATACTGAACAACTTTCTCTAAGGAACATAGGTGGTAGAAAAAAATTTTTTTTCGCCTTTCTATAGTAAATCGGTCAGCAGCTGTCTTTTCGACCTCTCGATCTGTTCCTTGGAGAAAGTTTTTCACTTTAAACTACACTATCACCTGTTTCAGTATTGTTAAACAATTTGGTTCCACCTTATATATTCCTGTTATTGTCCTGTTATAGTATAGTCCAGTTATAGTGCTCCTGCATCTTAAAATAAGCCTCGAATCAATAGAGATAATTATTTGGATTGGTAAAAACAATTTAGATTGGTACCCTTTATTTTTCCAATACGTGAATGGATACAACAGAATATATAAAAAGTGCTAAGTTTGTAAGCAACAATAGTCACTTGCCAATATTCTACAGTAAATTCACTAGATAACTATAAGATTTTAATTGATTTTAAAAATGAAAGCTAAAAGGTTGGACAAAAAGATCGAAAAGACACAGTATAACTAGAAGCAGTTTACCAAACCACACAACTGTTGTCGAACATACAATCTCTATCGACTCTATCTGGTACAATTTACGAGCAATCACCGCGCCCCGAGGCGGACCACCGGACAACCGCTAGCCTAGCTCTATTTAATAGGCAGTTTGAAAAAAATACTTGGGAGCTCCGAAAATTTAACATATTTTTTTTTTAGTTTAACAGTGTTCAGTCCATGAAACTAAACAACTTTCTCGAATAAACATGACACGTGTCGAAATTCGCCACAAAATGTTGGTCATCCCTTACTAAACTGATCATGTGATCTCTTTGATTTGTATGGATGGTAAATTTTTTTTAAATAGGTATTTGGCCATAAATTCCTTAGAGAAAGTTAAGATAATTAATATATTAGAAAAAAATAGTAGAAAAATCGACTCACCTGTACGTAGCCCGTCTGAGGCGTCTGAGCTGCTACAGGTAAGTCGTTTTTTCCTAGTATTTTTTCTAATATATTAATTATCCTAATATAAAATTGCATTATGAATTCCTAAAATCTAAACATTCAATAATTAGATAAAGTTTCATGGACTGAATCTGGACTGAACACAAATCCTTAAAATTTTAATAGCCAGGTCTATAATATACTGATATGTTGGTTGAGTACAGTGATGTCGCTTTTCAAATCTTTTATTTTATCAAAAGAAATTAGAAAGTTGTTGAGCACAAAGTCAAACCAATTTTATTATAATCGAAAAAAAAACTTGTCACAATCATTTATAAGTGATAGAAACTTCCTAAAGACGTATCATCATGATCACTGGCAACGTTGTTAACAAGCCAGCTACTTCATTTGAAATTCAGATTGGTCGTAGTAGCAAACGTAACGAAAGCAAGAGTAGTTTACAACTTTTTCGGTTCCCGCTTTATTTGGACACTATCTTGTTCCATTTTTGATCATAGACTGCGGAGGCGGTGGTCGAAACTTCTTTGTGAGCGAACAAGTTATTTTTTTATTTCTGTAGTTTTGTCACTGACCTGCATATACCTATATTTACACTGGACAGGCTTATGTCAAACTGTTTTTGTGCCTATTTGATTTCCGCCATTTTGGCGCTGTAGGACGTAGCGTGAGCATAGCGTGCGGGACATGGTACTAAAGTTTGAAGTCTGGAGAGACCATTACGGCAACCATTTTCATATTGTACGTCAAAATTATTTCTTTAGACGCACGCTAGTGGCGTTTCAAATAGGCACAAAAACTTAGCTGTCAAATCATACAGACAGCCAGTCCAGTTAAATGAAAAAAAAATTTTCATGTCAGTGAGCTTTGTCATATAAAAGACGTTTTGTGGTAGATAGATGGTCATCTTTTTCATTACATTATGGCAAATGAATTTCTGCTATAAGATGCAATTAATTTAACCATGTACAGTATGGCGAAGAGAAAATTTTACAGATTAATACGCCGTTTTGTAAGCAAGCGCTTAGAAGTTGGTTACTTCTGTTCATAGTTTATTTATTTATTTATTTATATTTATATTTATTAGATCACCAACAAGTTTACACTGACATTAAGATATAAATTAAACATAATTAGCTTAACAATGCTTAGCGGAAACTTAATTATAGGTGACAACTGCATGCTCAAGAAACAACAGCAACAATTAAAATAAAATTAATGCAATTAATGATAAATTAAAACTTATGCGATAAAGAATTTATAGAATTTATAGAAAAAATAATTACTACTTAGAAGAACCCAGACATGTGGATCTTAGTTAAATCAATCGCATTGTATGAAAACCACCATAGATACCTAAACCACAGAAAACACCTTTTTATGTGACGAAAACAGACGAACTAATCAATACAGAATAGTGGGTTATTTGTGAAACCAATTTCTGAAAATTAATAAATTTATATTTATTAAATTTTTAATGAAAACTATTAAGATATTACAGACATTTACACTGTGTCAACGTCTTTTACATTCACAAATATTATCCTCTTTTAACATATTCGCATTAAATCGATCACCTAACCCACTAACATGACACACACACTTGCTAAATCATTAGCATTTCCGCGCACGACTATTGTTCGATATCTAGCGACGTAGGCGCAAGGTTGTCTTGCCATAAAGCCTGCCAGGACCTACGTGATATCGTTATAGAAGGAGTTTGCGTAAAATTACGTCATTACTCAATGGAACACCAAGTTATTAATGAACGTCGAAATACTACGTGCCTATAAAGGCAAAACCAATTTGGTTCCAAAAGGAAATCACTATGGCATATTAAAAGTAGTCATATTAAAACTTGTAAACAAAGTACTGAGATAATGTTTAAAAAAGAAAAACGTAATTTTATTAGTCGATTACTTATGTAATTAGAAACTTTATTTTAATGAATCAAATTAAGGTTTTCAGGATCGCAATTCATTGTAATAAACGCACTTTTATTATGATCACGGGTTCTAAAATGAAACATGAAGATTCACTAGGAATACTAGACTGAGATTTTTTATTATCCGTACTACAAGAAAATGTTTGATAATCTTTTTATTCCTAATGGTTTAATATGGGAATTAATTAATTGGGTGACTGGAAATAATTAAAGGTGACCGTTAATGGGATACTTAAATACTTAAACCTGGCAGCGGTTTATTTATTGGGCGACAAAATTACTGAAACGGGCGACAAACAGTGGATTATAAAAAATACGTAAAACGAGCGACTGCATGATAAATAATTTAAATGAGTGACAAAAATACTGAGTGGGTGACTATAATACCAAGTAGGTAACTGATTTAAGCTGCCCAACATGGTAGCTTTGTCACCTCGATTAGGTTAATAGTCGCCTTTTTAAATAAAATATATGCCAAATATTAGACGTTTGTGTGCCCCAAGGTAGTCGCCCAAATAGAAATTTGGTCGCCCGTTCTGAATAACTAGTTACTCAATTTGTAATTTAAAGTCACCCATTTTCAATATTTGTAGTCACCCTCAGTCCTCATTTAGTATTTCAGTACGCTATATTCAGTATTTTGGATACCCAAAATGGGAATTTATTGTTACCCGATTAAATACTACCCGTTTAATATTAGAGATACTACTTTTATGCTGTCCAGTCGTTCTTGACATTGTCCGAGTTCTGCTTCAAAAGTGCAGAATTGTCATTAAGTTCTTAAGAAACTTCGTGTCACGTCGTGAGTCACACGTCGGCGTCACGGCGCGGGAGCACTGGCGCCGACATCCTGTGCTAAATTAACAGGTATTGCATAATCTGTCCAAGTCATGAAAAATGGGTATTGTACTACTTGATTTCATATGGATGAAACAAAATCTTTTTGTATTGTCTAGTGATTAAATTCAATAAACTAAAAGTTAACAATACAGAAAAATTCACGTCACTCACAAAATCACTATTTTTCGAAATGAATTGGTAAATGGTACTTATTTTGTGATCTGTCTCTTACCGTCTACTTAATCCATTAAGCGCAGGCGTAATGCTGTAAGCTCTTGTTAAGTTTTTTAATTTACAACGACTTTAAGATAGCTTCAAAGCTATAACCCATACTTACTCCTTTTGTCTATAGGATTAACATTGATTCATGATTGTTCACTATTTAAACTAAGTACTTCTCATCCTACATTGTCTTCTATTGGAAGTGCCAAATCAAATTTGATATAAGGTTCAAATATACAGTTAGGTGTCGTTACGTCCATAACAAGTAATGTTATGGGGTCCATATTTTCCGGTCACGGAGTTCTTTTAACGGACACATGCGAACTAACACTATCGTCATCTTTAGCTAATTGCGCTGTCGTGTCATTTTCGATCACTATGTTTTGAATTTCGTGAAAAGCCATTTTGATGTATCGACGAATAAACACGCACAGGCCCTTTTATGGGAACTTAAAAATATGTTAGACATTACAGATTCTATACGCCTTTAATTTCATTAGGTACTTTAAAACCGTGAAGTAAGCATACTTAAAGCTACTATCAAAATACTAAAGGTTATAAAGGTAGAAAATGATAAGTTACATTTGTAATATTTTGCGCGATTTCTACGTACCGAATGAGGTAACTAAAAACATGTCCAATATACCCACTTGCTTTATAACGTAACCCAAGCTTACAACCGTTTTTAAAATTAAACGGAGGAATAATTACTGGGCTGTAAATCAATGGTTTATTGGTTTTACTGAGGCAATTTTGTCCGGCCCTTGTGAAGCTATTACTAAGGAAGAATTTAATTGGTTCAGATTGAGCATCCGATTGAAGATCCTAACAATCCAGGAATATTAATAACATAATTCATAAGGAACGTGATCAAAGAAGCTTCGATAATGAAAGTTCAATTATAAAACAAATCCTATTTACATTTAGAAAGCTTTCAGATTTAGTATTAACCAGATAAATTGCTGACGATAATAATTTACGCCGTGAACAACTTCAAAGAATACAATCTGATCAATAGCAAGTTCCGTTTTAAAATATTTTTAATAATATCATTCAATATTTTAATCTATAGTACAATTATATTCTCGATGTCGATGAAAGCCAATGAAGAAAACTAAATTAACTATTGAATATATCTGACCCATCACATTTTTCAATAGTAAATAGATTTCAATATCTTTGTTACCCGATGACACGGCATCAGAAAAAGTTGGCGAATAATTGACAAACTGATTATTTTTTATAATAAAATCTTCAAGTCATGTTCTATGATGTCTATGATTTAGCTTTTAATATTCTTAACTATTTCATTAAACTTTTTTACTGTCGTGATTTACTTTCTCCAGACAGTTCAATTTCATAATTAGATCTTTCTCAGCCTCATTTAGAGCAATGGCTACTCTCTTATTATTAATTCTCTGTAATCTTATCAATTTTCAGTTTTTAAATTATGATTATTCATATAACATAGTTGACTATTTAGATTATTTATATGTCTAGATAGGGTGTTGCACTTTTGACATACTAAACAAAACAGGCCAACTGGTTGGTGTGCATTTTTAGCATCATCGCGTCCAAAGAGTATTGTAATAAAAACTATGGCCGGGTCATACAACTTACATCCACCGGTGGATCGAAGAGGAAAAAAAATATCTTTCGATCCACCGATGGAGCCTCGTCGGTGGATCGTAGAGGAATGAGGGACAATGTGTGCGTGTTTTGATCACCCAACTTTTGGGTGATATTTTTTCGACGCATTCGTAGCTTCGAATGCTATCTCTAGACATATAAATAATCAAAGGTTGACTATTAATTTGATATTTATAAAATTATCATCTATTCCTATAACTATATCCGTAAGTAGATCTGCTATAGATGTTATCTGACTTTTCTCCTCATTAACCGACAGTAGTAACATTAGAATTAACAGGAAGTGACTTCTTTTGAGATCATCATCAGAGACAGAGAGCTCGGCCATTATAAAGTCATTAAATACCTCACGTGAACAAAATACGCCAGTTGAAATGTTATGGCGTAATCATCGCCCATACAAAACTTTGATAAGTTGCCATAATTAAGTAGTAAGCTGGCAGTAAGGAATGCTCTTAATTGTTGAAGGGAATTTCTTTTCACATTGCACTTTAATTATGCTTTCATACTAGATAATCTTTGTTCGATTGCTTATTAGAAATTTTAAATTTTAATAGGGTATTTTATAAGCTTTGTAAAGTAGATGATTTAATTCTTTACCTTAATCTTTATTCAGAGATCATAAATTGTGCAATACTGCAATCTTCGAGCAACAAAGGTTTCGTTTGTCTGTAGAAGTCCGTCTTACTCTAAGACTGCAATGGGATTTTTACCAAAGTATAAAAAGTACCGGTGCTTTTACAAACTTCTTGTTCGTCACAGTTACTTTAATCGCTTCTATGGTCTAGTGTTTAGCCGACCCAGGCCGGCCTGTGTAAGACGCAGGGGTCCCGGGTTAAATTCACAGGAGGGGGGTACATTCGTACTGGGTTTGGTTGGTGGTAGGGCTTATTTCAAGTCCACCTGGCTAGCTACCACCATCTTACCTAAGTCTGACGCCATAACAACAATTTAAAATGGTTGTGTTCCGGCAGTTAGAGGTAAGATAGTGAGTTTCTCAGTGATGAGGATTCCGGGTGTAGTGCGCTTCCATCTACGGTCTTATCGTCACTTAATATCAGGTGGGGTGAATGCCAAGCACTATCCTATTTTGTGTTGTGCATAAAAAAATGCTTTTTAAAGGTATTATGATGAGATAAAAGTTCCCAGATTAAACTTCAGATTAAGATTTATTATCATCAACAATAATGTAAGATACTTATGTTTTAATTTTATCAACAAGTCTGACTCATGTCATGATACAGATAAATCAAAGCGAGTTGTTTCAAACCTTCACATTTATAACTTAAAAAAGAAAAAAAACGAAAGGGACGGGATTATGAACGATTGCACAATGAAACCCGCTCCATCTATCAGTGCATTCGTGATTGTGCATATCACCAGATGCATCAGATAGTGCATGTCGATTGCCGAACTCCAATTCTCCAACCGACGAGCTATTGCAATGCAATCAAACTACTTCGGTACTTAATAAATATAATTCAATGCAATCAAGCCAGGGGATTGATAAATTGCAATTCATTTTTGTTCATAAATTGACTAAAAACTGTTTTTAAACCTTCACTTGCATTCTTGTGTCTACTGTTTGTTTAATTATGTTTTCTAAATAATCGTTTTTTTTCACTTTTAGTTAATTCATTATTTTCCTTGCATCATTTATTACGATATTTACAGAACCCATTAATAATCGAAAATAAGAATAAGGAGCTTATTTATCTTTATAATTATGATCACACGCTGTAACGGTACTCACAATCAAAAGGATTAAAATGGACTAATCTGTAGATGATACGACATTAAACCCGTATGTTATAATAAAACTGATATCTACAAAACATAATATTGTGCATGTGGGCAATACAAGTTTCGCAATGTAAGGCACCAACGAGTGCAACGTGTAAGACTGTGATCGATCAACCGAATTGATCCATCAATCGAGACCAGATTCAATAAAATTACTTTCCAGATGACTAATGTTGGTCTGTTGCTTTTATGTTGACTTGTGCGAATGTGCAGAATATGTTATTTGTGCGTGAAAATAAACGTACCAGTAGCTGGGTAACAAATATCAGTATTGTACCTATTTGCGTTTTGACGTACTTCTACTACTGAGTAGTATCTACCAAGGTAGTCAATAAAAAAATACATAGTTGCTGTAAAGTACGTACTTTGACCATTCTTGGGAGTCTCTAGGAAGTACTATCGTACAAGGTCTTATCTGCTAGAAAAATCTGAGTAATTTTTATTTCCTTTAATACTTTCCTAATAAGTAACAATGGGAAGTTGTATTCTATAATATCAGCGTCATTTTTCTTTAGGTTGTTTAAATAAGACTACTATTCGGTAAGGGAGAAAAATTGAACTTACTTTTCAATATTATTGATAAAAGATTTTGCAATACCTTAATCCGAAGTTTAACTTTAATTAAAAAGTAAATTAAAGGTCAAGGCAACAATATCGGGGACATGCATCCAATCAGTTGCAATAGTCTACAAACCACCATTTATTTCTAAGAATCGATTCGTAAAACATCGATAGTAATTGGCGAAACGATTCGAATTGTGGACTCTAATTGAGCCTATTGACAAGACTTCACGCTTTTAACAGGATGAGAATGTTGGT
Organism: Agriphila geniculea; assembly: GCA_943789525.1. Taxonomy (NCBI): domain Eukaryota; kingdom Metazoa; phylum Arthropoda; class Insecta; order Lepidoptera; family Crambidae; genus Agriphila; species Agriphila geniculea. Next base: position 4,597,551 of record OX038881.1, read on the forward strand.
AAATGGTTTTATTGTCTAGTATCATCGCGTTGAAGTGATTGCGAAATTGATACCACCTTATTTGATGTCCATTTTTAAATTAGCAAAAGGCAGCTTGGCAGACAGACTGGTGATTAATGCAAACAATATTAGTGGTTGGAAAGATGATCATGTTTATTACTATCGTCATAGATATTGAGCTAAATAGAAAAGTATGAGCGTAATCTTATACCTTTAAACGAACAATTCTTGTATATTTATTTATATGAATATAAAATTTTTGTGATCTAGGAACGGCTCTAACGATTTCGCTGAAATTTGGTATATCGTCGATGAAGTGACAATACCTCCTATCTATGAACATGCTATTAGATTGTTAGGCACAAGATATTGCCATAAAAAATACGTAAATATTTAAATAAATATTTACGTATCTAGTGCACAAGTTGCACTTAGCAGCTATTTACACAAATTTTTAATAGCTATTTTAAAAGGAATTCACAGATAGAAGAAAACTTTGTTTACGCGAATTTTTTTAAGTCTATTACATTAATAAAAGTGGATTTCATATAATATGATAGTTAGGAGGTATTGTCACTTCATCGACGATATAGGGGTTTTCGGAGGTAAACATTCGGTCTAGATTAGTCTTATGTTTGGGAAAACGCGTGTTTTCGAGTTTTCATGCGGTTTTCATGCGTTTTTCTTTCGACGCAGAATATGGTCGCTAATTTCATCCGGACGGCCACTGTCCGTCTGGTCCAGCAGGTTAAGACGCGGATGGCAAGAAATGAGTGTTACGGGTTCGAATCCCGCTCGGTGACTTACTTTTGTGTTTTTTTATATGATCAAGTTTATATATTTTTTTAATTTTTATTGCTTTTAGACAAGTTAAAAAAAATGTAGTTAATGTTTGAGATAACAATACATAGTATTAACTGAGCAAAGCTCGGTTGCCCAGGTATTATAAGATTATAAGCAATCAATTGGAAGACTTGATGCTATATTCGGTTATAATAAAATAAATAGCTAAAAATAGTACTTAAGGTGTTCATTATCATTATAAAAGTATAAACATTATTTTAACGCAATGAGTGAAGTAATATACAAACTTCAACTCGTAGGAAAGAAAGTACAAATGTTTTTTTTTCAGATGCCAACACCGTCTTCATTTTAACCACGTTAAAGAAACCTGTCCGATGTAAACATTTGTCTCGTGCTATACAAACTACTTCCCTGTGCAAACATGTTAAAACTACATAGTGTGAAAGGGTACAAAGGAATCCTTACTTCGACATGCGCGCCCTCTATGTCGCTGTCAGACGTCAAACAACTTATAATCTACACGAACCTTAGAGCGAGCTTGGTACAGAACCTCTGTTATTCACTACTTGCTTTACGAAACTCAACCATAAGCACAAAATAGATATAAGTACTACCGTACAGAAAGGAAACTCTCCGCCCCGCCCCACAATCAATTACCTCACCCCACCGGCGCGGCGCCCACCGCGCGAGTTCCGTGTGTCGATCCGTGTGCTCATTCAATAGCTCGCACACAGTTACGCGCGTACAAAAACGTCACTGTGTAGCGTCTGTGTAATAGGTAGTTGAAACGCGACGTTTGTATGGAGTGCCCGGGGTGTGCCATAAGTAAAGACACTATTGACAAACATGGTATCAAAATACTTCTTGAAAAACAATTTGAAGAGAGCAGTTTATTTTAAGGGCAAAATTAAACTAATTGCAAGGAGTTTGAAATGAATGATTTGCTAGATTCTGATAAGACTGTTTTTGATCTCCCCTCGGCACAATAATAGCATAAAGTGCAAGGAAGGCCATTTTCATATTCATCTACGCAATTTGATTAATCTTAGTAACGCTTCTTGTAATAAAGACTAATGAATGTAAGTAAAAACGAATCGCTAAAGAAACCTAGGTACTTCGGTAGGGATAGTTAATAGAAAATAATAAATAATAATATAAAAATAATAAATAATAGAAAAGTTAATAGAAAACAATATTGATGCATGTAATGTATATTCCTTTAGAGCTACTTGGTACGATTAATATCATGGAAAATTATTCTTATATAATATGGCTCTCAAGCAGCATTCCGAAATAATGTTATTCATAGATCAAATCACTTTATTAGTGGTATAAATCTTACCCAAGCAACGGTAGCGGGGTTGGTATGCTTATTAAAGATTCGGTAATAAATAAATCATATCTTGAATTAAAAACATAGGATATTGCTTATAACGAGCATGTTCTGGTTATTGGAAAGTATTCCTTTAAAGTAAGTTTTGGAATTGGTTTTTTAAATTAGCTCCTTAGGAGTGTTATAAATGTTAATCTTAATTTTGTTCTTGGTGCGCCGAAATGATGATACAAATATTGACAAACTTGTAAGCCGTGGTTACGGCTAATGGCACATTCATTTATGCAAACGAAACTTATTTTACTCAAAAAAGCTTGTAATATGGTCATTATTTTGACAACCTTCTTTGAACAAAGTCGAGCTTGCCGGTGTTCTCCGATGGTGACGCAACAAAGTTGTATGGGATTTCATTATTGTCGAGTTTTAGCCACCAGCAATTTCCTTTGAGAATCCATTATTGTCGAGTTTTCTTTCAAACATAGTTAGGTGAAAAATACACTGTACAACCCGCGCAGATAAAGAATGGGATTAGAAATGGGGTCGTTCATATTCACTATCGCTCTCTCAGTCACACTCGTTGTGGTAAGCGCAGTGAGCCGCCATTTTGAATCCCATTCTATATCTGCGCGGGTGTTGTATTGTTGTACCTAGATGATGTTTTTGTACTTTTATATAAAATTAGTATGGAAAAATAGAAAAAACTCGCACTTGACCGTTTTTTGACCTTTCATTCAATACCTCTTATCTACTTCCGGCGTTACAAAGGGGATAAAAAAAAACCTTATTTTTTGGCTCCGACGCACCGTTTCTGAGATATTTGCATTTTTGTATTTTTTCGAAATTAGGTTATAAGTACCTACTATAGTAGGTATAGTAGGCAGTATTCGCATTTTTGAGTAAAGTACTATACAAGCCTTGGTCCACAATGACTGCACTGCTGGCCACGTTATGATAGCCTCGAGCTAAGCTTACCTACGCTCTCGGCCTTCAAGCTTGGTCAGCATTGCAGCCCTTGCTGTCCGCGCTATAAAGGCCTCGACCTCCGGTCTCGGCCTTTATTCTAGCTTGTCCATCAAGGGCTGCAATGCTGACCGCGCTGTGACGGCCTGGACTTGCGCTAAGCTCCGCTCTCGGCCATCATCATCGCTGCCAGCAACGCAGTCATTAGTGACCGCGGCAGTAATGTACTATTATTTTCTGTTTTTGTAATTAAGGTTCTAATAATAGTAAATGAACTAGATGATCCTACTAATACAAAAAAGTAGTATTTTGATCAAGGCTTAGAATGCAGCTATTATGATACTAAAAAGCCCATCTAAGTATTAATTCGAACTACATGGGCAATGGACACCATTAACCACGCTATTGTCGACATTCCCTTTATTCTAATAAAGATCAGAATCAGTTAGTATATACTTTTTACTAGTGTCCGATTCGATGTGGAATTCTATGCCGGCTTCTATATAGCTACAGTTAAGGGATTTTAAGTTTATTTCTTACAAGAAGGTGAATTCTTCAGCTGGTAAAGCCATAAAAAGGAAATTTATATGGTTAAAGGAATGCTATGATCTTTTTAATCATTTTGATCTTGAGGCGAATACAGAGTGATTATCAAGAAGGGAAATAAAGAAGCTTATAATTTTTTTTAATCGAATAGAGCTTTGTAGAGCCTCTTTCATTAGAGACACAAATATTTCCACCAATGTTTTTTAATAGTTTCATAATTTTCATTTAGAGAGTTCTTTATCAGGATGCATACATAATAGTTTGCTTAGATTAGAAAATACTACGCTTCAGCAAGTATATAAGTATGGGGAAATGGGTGAAATGGTTCCAATCAAGGTGACTGATCACCCGTCCGGCTTCGCTGGTGTCCCCCTTATAAATAATAATAATAATAAGTATATAAGAAATCAGAATCTGGTGGTAATGATTGTTTAAATAAATTCTAATGATTTGTAAATTGACAAAATCCTACTAATATCATGTGAAAGTTTGTGGGTTTGGATGTTTGGATGTTTGTTCCTTGAGGAACAAACATAACCGAACAACCAAATCCGTTCAGTAGTTTTTGCGTGATTGATCACGCAAAAACTACTGAACGGATTTGGTTGAAATTTGGCACACAGATAGAAGATAGCCTAGATTAAAACATAAAATACTTTTTATTCCGATTTTCCCACGGGAACGGGAACCACGCGGGTGAAACCGCGGGCGGCCGCTAGTTAATAATAATTCTCAGCAGACAAATCGTAGGACACTTGTGATTTGAATACCTACCACTAATTGTCTATTTATTTATTCCACTTAAATTAGCTTTATTATTTCAATTCGTAGTGTAATCTTAGTAAATCAACATTTAACATTACCATTTCACATCCAGGTGGTCAATCAAATCGATTGGCAATATGCCCGATTAAATCAGTTACCAATATTATCGATTATTATCTAGGATCGATACTTGTTCCTCGAGTTGTAACAGATATAACAGATTGCGATGTAGGCGTTATAGTTGTAGGTGCAAAGTAATCGATCGTGTACGCTAAAGTTTATATAATAATTAAATGTAAATTTTGACCCTTTTGACAGTAACGACGTTTTTGATGAAACATAATCTGCCCCTGAAACCTTAAATTCAGTTTTTTTCTCTAAAGTTAGGTAGTGGCTCAAGGGTGTCGTTTAAAGTAGTTTACTCACTTCGTTAGGGTTTGAATTAGAAACTTGAGTATACAAATTTTAATACTACAATTTGAATTTTTAGAATTAATATTATCGAAAACAATTTCATTTCAGCCTCGCAGTTCTAAGTTATGAACCCAATAGAGTGCCCGCTGACCTTTAGTTGGCTCGATACTGAAGTTCTAATACCGATAGCCTTTACCACGACGAGTAAATCTATGGTTTAATTGCCGATACATTACCAACTAATGGAGGTAGTCTTCAAAGAACGGTGTTTGTAGATAAAACTACTCGTAAATACGTCCGTGCTATCGTCGGTTGCCCTTATCAAGTATGTGAAAGTTTTCGGTACTGGCTTGAACTTTGGTCAACAGTTGCTTCTTTGTTGGTAGTTGCTCTTTCTGATGATGCAAATGGTAGTGGAGAAAATGATATACCTGTAGCCAATAGAAGTAGGCATATTGATAAAGCAACAATTGAGATAGGTAAGCATTGTTGTGGAGATCATTTTAGGAGATTTTGAACTTTGAAGGAAGAACTTATCAAAAAGAAACGTAATGATTTAACCGTCAAATACGTGATTATATTTCAGAAGCATTGTAAATTGTAATGAAATAGACTGGAATTAAGGTAAGCTTAAGTTATAGAGAGTTTACAGGAATAAGAATGTGATTAAGTAGTAGTGGAAACAAGAGGTATTTATCATTATACTTCATTGTGATTTACTTTACCTTAACATTAACGCCTACGCAGACAGTAAGGTAACTTATGTAGAACTAACAAAATACTAAATGTCATTCTTATAATTTATTATTTTGTAGTCGTTGATTTACAAACGATAGCTGAAATATTATCTTTCATTTAGATTCAGTACTCTAATCTAATTCAGCCCATAGACAATACTGGAGTGGAGTTGTTATCTATTAAATTATTGCTTATTATCATACCGACGCAGCCTTACTGTATCGGTCAACATGAAAGCTTATCATGTTGTATAGTGCACCTTGTTTGCTTTGGATCGGACAAACAGTAATTATGATTAGTATTTTAAATAAAATAAAATTTATTTCTACTCACAAAACAACAATTTGGTACAATTTAAATTTTGTTATTAATTGAACGTTTTGTTTTGTGGCCTTAGAGCAACGGCTTGTACGGAAGCTGCGTTGCTCTAAGTTTGTGGCATTATTTTTCAATCCTCAGCTAAGAAAAATCAGTCAGCTAAAATAAGTCATTCTAAAATGTGACAAAACAAATATATGATAAGCAATTTGGTGGTATAAGCCAACCGCTGACATTTGAAATCCCAATCCGAGCAAAGCTTTTCATGCTATCTATAGTATGTTAATCCCGTTTTAACTAATTAGGGCGTAAGCTAATTGAATCTTTCCTCATTTCACTGACCGCTAAGCGGATCTGAGAGGTGGACATCTCCTTTTATGTAGAGCAACGGTAAGCACATCGTCTTAGTTGATTTGTCGAGATGGAAAAAAAATATACCCATTGATTAAGGTTCTAAACGCGGTGGCAAATGACACTAAGGTTGACGACTTAACGCGTGAGAAAAGTACGCAAAGATTTGGTAGAAAGTATTAGATCGAAGACGATAATGGTTAATAATATGACGATAGCAATAAATCAAAAGGTTTTTAACCTATAATTGATAGTAAGATAATCGAAATTATAATGACAATCGTAAATAAACATTAGGCAACATAAGATAATATTGCAAAAATATGGAACAACGAGTTTACATCAATTACCCATATCTAAAACAATAGAGAAAAGTTCAGTATTACAGTATCGGTATTAAAATAGTTACAAAATGTTACAAGCTAGCTAACTATCGCTTTTAAATAAATACAACAAAATAAAAATACCGCTACAAGCGTCAAGAGTAATGTTAGTCATTTCTCAAAACAACTAAACGGCAATTAAGTAACGTTAGCACTAAAAATAAGCTAGGATTACAAGTGTTTGAACTGTATGTAAGTAAATGTGCAAAGGAAACGTTCCGTTAGACACAAACTTTTTGTCGAAATGACTTAATAAGCTATAGACAGACCGGTTTACATGACGATGTCAAAACTGAAATTATTATTAACAATAATAATATTTGTATCGTAATATCAATTTAAAGTAAATGCAACAATGTTCAAAATGTTAATTATTTATAAATTATAGAGTTGCTACTTTTAGTGCTTCTACATTCGCAATAATTGTAAACGATATTTGAACAAGCTTGTTATTTTCGTTTTTAGCTACAAAATTACTATTCTACATTTTATGGTGATTGCTACAAGTAGTATTATAAATAAATAGTACAAGTACTATTATAATTGCTTTTATAACGTGTGTGTTAATATTAAATTAATTTTCAAAAGCTTTTTCACTCCTTATTCCAAACTCATCTCAACACAAAATCAGCCTGGTTTCATTATTGTCTATGTTTTCTTTAACGAAAAATTAACAGCATTAATTTTACCACGTTTTAGTATAAGAAGTTTGGATTTACGTGCCCACTTATTTCGCCACGAGACAGGCTGTCCATAAGTGTCATAACAGACAGTTACGTCCACTCCATAAATCTCCGGGATGAATGAGTGTTTCACTTTCGTGACTCTGTTCCGTGAGGCTCGCTCTTAAAGAGCGCATGCGCAGTCCATCATTTTAAAATAATCCGTTGGGTCTTGAGTCTTACCATGGGTTTATGAACAGTACCAATGCGATTTTTGAAGTGAGACAGGGTACGCCGCTTTTATCTCTATCTTTTACATTGCTTTTGCATCGTGTTAATGGCTTGGTGAGACTGACTTGTGACGGAAATGCCTAATTTTGTTTTATGATGATATTTTTAATTTTATGCCTTTTAACTTCTTGTTTGAGGGGTACAGTTTGTAGTCTTTTTGATTTATTATTTATTGATTTGATTGGTTCATAAAAAATCAAATCGGTGTTACATTTAATCTTTTAAATTAAATCTTGTAGGTATACGGAGAAATTAAGATAACGCAACTCTGAACTTTGCTTAGAAAACCTTAAACGAATAAAGTTATAATATTTAATTAAGAAATATGTTAGGAATAGGAAACAGTTAAAATCCTTCTGATTCACAATCAAGTTGGAAAGCAGTTCAAAATTGCTAAAATGTACTGTTCCTATTCAGACTGTCGATTCGCAATATATTGTGCTTATCAATCATCAACAAGAGTAGATTTTGAGTCCCGCCCTATTATATCTCCAGAGGTTCCTACCACGAGCTCGCACTTTCACTCGACAATGCCGATAAACAATATCACAACAAGCGCCAACATGATTCCGCATAAATTCGCCTTCGAATGCGAAATGTTCGTCGTATCTGATCGTTGGTTGTCAATGCGAGAACGGCGGTGCACAAACAATCGCTGGGTAAATGTCATCAGACGCATCTGAAGGCGTGGCCGCTCCAGGCCTTGGAGAAATCGAAAAAGCGTACAGCCATTTTGTTGTACCGCAATGTATAATTTAGATATCAGTTTAACGGTCAATAGTGGAATAGTCACGTTTTGCGATCGAGACGCTTCTGCTATGTTTGCGTATGATTCAGGGCTGCCAATGGTAAGGGTATTTGTTGTAACTTGCTAAATTGAACATAAAATTCAGTAGCTTCTAAATTTTATCATCAAAGACGTCAAGCAAACACTCTCTTGACTTAACCTTAATTATGAGCACTTGTATGAAGATATAAAGGCACTAGGGAAGTTACAAGAGCAAGCCATTGATAAAATATAATCGCTATATGACTGTCTCTGCAGTTAGAAAGTTTCCTAAGATTTCAGATATTATATTTTTTTTTACAAAAAAACCTTTACTATGTTGAAAGCTTTTGATAACCCTAGGCAATCTAGGGCATAAAAAATAGCAACAAAAAGATTTAGAAGACGAGCTTCAACTTAGGATTGAAAATAATTTTTCAATGGAACTAGAATAGATAAAAATTATACCCCGCAGAGAATGAGACTTCATTCCAATGTTATGATGGTTATTATGATAGCTTACGACATATTAAGAAATCGTTTTGACTACTGTCTCTATCCTATTTCACAAGGTTCTTATGATGTTGTCAAATTGACTATTACCCCTATTTCGTACAATGAATATGCTTATGACACTAGTAGTTAGAGTGTTTAAATATATCCAGTTTCCTTGTTTTATGTTTACGGTTGAAATTACAATTTACTATATTAATTTGCAATACTTGTATATTAGTAGGTAATATAGAAATTACAGATTTCCTTCATATTTTCAACTTTATCAATGGAATTAAAAATAAGTTTGAAACCATTTTTGAGAAGATGATAGAGTAAATTTAGATTCCTTTAAAGATATTGACAGGCTAGATTAAAGCATTGAAATGCTTAGTTATACTTCCGATTCTAACAAGCAAATATGTGACATCATAATCACGAATACCAATCATGAACAATAAATAAGAATGGTACAAACTATAACTATAACCGTAAGGCTAGAATCAGAAGTAGCTGAACATTATAGTACCATGTCGCACCCATAAATTGCGTTGCGTATATGAACAAACGTTAAAATTTGCTGTGGCAAAGTATTATAGATACTTCTGAGGCTGGCTGTACATGTTCAGTTAAAACGTCGCTTTCAATTTCGTTCCTTAATTGATTTGTGTCGAGATAGACGTACCGACATGAAGAAAGCGAATTGTCTACTGAATGATTTATTGTCTAGGGTCAATAAACTTTCTATGCCAATAATTTGATTTGCCATACCCACCGTACGATGTGTGAAGAAGTAACGGCACTTAGATTTATTACTTACTGGCATATTTTCATTGGCCGTATTGAATCGATATTCCGGTAAGTGATTTGTGATTAACGATACTTAAAGTGTAATGTAATTAGTCAATTGCTAGTCATCGGATGAACACGTTCTCTTATCAGCAGATTACTGTAAACATGACATTGTAGCTTTGTAGTCTCCATTTATTATAAATTCTCCGGCTTCTTTTAAAAGAAATAAAATATCTATAATAACATCATCTTCTCTTACTTAAGCTATCTTTATAAAGATATGGAAGTCGTTATTAAAGAAATTCTTATGACGGTTTAATGGTTATAGTCCCACCGTCTTCAACTTGTCCATTAATACTAAAATTAGTTTCTCTATCTTTTTTAAAAGCATCCTTGGTGATTGATACATGATCTCTCTTAGTAAAAGTCATTAAAACGTAATTATGTGGCTGCAGTTAATACTCGGGGCTGTTGACGACGCCATTATAGTCACGAATTCTGTTAAACTCCTTTCGAAGTTAAATTTATTGTACTGCGTTTTCTCACTTTGCGGGATGCATGATTGTTAAGGGTGTAAGACTAGTTACATACAGTCGTCATTTTAAGCAATCGTGGTGGTTTATTATTATTTGTATGTTTCAAATAGTCAGCACGTGTCCTTATAACTAAACTTTATTTTTTTTAATTTCATCATGAAATAATTCTACTTGGTAAATTTGACTTAGGTATTTTTATTTAGATTTTTAATATTTTCAAAATGGAAAAAAAAAGTTTTTTCTGGATGTATTATCTTCTCAAATTGTTTTTTAATAAGTGTTCTCGATCATTCATTTATTAAGAAACAAATATAACTATGATTATAAATTTTCAGATATTATTTTAACTTTGTAGTGAAATCATGTGATACACTACTCTACGTCATTACGTTTAGCTAGATTTATAATGCTTTCTGATAGTAATGTAATACAGTGTGAACAAGGTTTTACAATACAATCGAGCTTAGATCGTGAAATAGTTAAATGAATTATTAATTTTGCAAGACACTCGGTTATTGAAGAAAGTCTATGATGAATGTTCTTACTCTATTCTATATGCAAAAAATGTGTAGAAGTGCTGCTTGTGCTTGTTTAATATAAATGACCAACGCTCTCTTACCAAATTGATTAACTTTTCTTTGACAGGTAATTTTAACTAAACACGTTTTAAACTGTTCTTTTGTTAGTACTTCTTCATCAGTAGATGTATTGACTTCTGAAGATGTGCTCACTATTAACACCCTTTCACCAATTGAATTGATGGATACTTAAAGTTGCTGATTTGATTGATTAATATCAAGAATGACATAAATAAATTATGCTTCTGCTTTGTATCTATACAATGATATATCTTTAATGTGCCAAGTAGCAAAACAATTTTAACGCTTCTAAGATCACGTCATTAAGAAAATTTGTAGTGTTAATCTATTAATTAACAAAGAAATACGTGCAATTTCAATAAAACTGAATATCTCATTCATAATTTTTTAATATTTTTTTTAAAGAATAGTATAATAAAGGATACTTTTTAAATGATGCGTCTAATTAACATTTGGATGATCATGAACGTTTCGTGAGTAGATTGTTATGGGAAACAAAATAACGTTATCAAAAGTAAATAACCTAAACACGACTTATTCACAAAACACTAATTCATTTTCACCTCTCCAGACTTATCTTATTCAATTTTAGACTGCAAATAGCTACCACAAAGTTCAAATTAGATCGTCAACATTTTCCAAAACGAGTGAGTGATAATGTAAGAAAACTAAACACAAGATTCGAGAATGCTTCGACGCGACTAATTCTAGAGTAAATACTAATAGTAGGCCCTTACAAGGTGTTTGGGCTCCAAAAACAGTTGTTTTAACCGACTTTCAAATGACAGTTGTGTAATGTTTGCTGTCTGATAGCAAAGAATGTCTACTAAAGTAAATGATTTTAAGGCAGACAGATAACAAAACTGTGTAGATTTTGATCGCTTGTTTTATATTATTCAATACTAGGTGAGGTGAGGTCAGGTAAAACTATTTTATGCGTGTAGGTCTACGTTCAAAGCAATTGATTACAATAACAAATCGATTAATAACTTACAAATCACTTATAAATAACTATGTTACCTCAAAATACCATTTCTTCTCTTAATCATCTGTTAACTTTTGTCTCTTCATTATGAATTCACTGTCTTAAACTTACTAACTATTATTGCAAGAAAATTTAAGATTCTTAATTAAATTTTTCTTTAAAGAGCTATTTTAAATTTTGCTTCTAAAAAATATAGCTCTTCAGAAACACTTAGATATTGAAAAAAAAGTTCTCATACGATAGCAAAAACATTTTCATGAAAGCATTACTAGGACAAGAAGTATTTAATGCTACAACTTTATTATTTATCAATCTTCAAAAAAATTCACGCTCGGTCACTTGAACCCTGGACCCTTGGATTTAAAGTCCAATGCTTTTAGACCTTTCATACTTACGATTCATTTTGCAATTTTTCGATGCACCTCACGAATATTCTTACCTGCAACAAAATGTTTAAATTTAGCCACTGCACATTTTAAACAAAGAATACATACAATAACATGGTAATTCAATCCTTTATTATGAAGCTGAGTCAAGCAATATCATGATTTCTTTAAAAGGGAATATGATACCAGTGTTAAATTGATCAAAATGTCGATTACGAAAAAATAAGTACAGACAAAGAACATTGAATATTTTGATAGACTTCTGCTATCAGTTTCAGATCCAAAGATTTAAGGTAGATTCCCTGATTCATTATGAGACATTTGTGTTTTGTTTGATTAGGGACAGCGCTTGTTTTATCCATCTAGGAAGCATCCATCAACATTCGCTAAAGATGCCATGCCGAAAATGTATTCAGATAGAGACAAGTTCCTCAATGAGTGAGGGTAAGGATCCCGGCTGACGTTGCGTGAACTTATCGATACTTAAAGCAGGGAGATGAAATAAAGCGCTGTGACTTAAAAGATTTCGAGTGAACAAATGCCAATATGCTTCCAGTTTTGCATATGTGAAGGTCAAGAGTATTTGTGAACTTCTTTTCGCTAAGATGCTATGGCGAAAATGTCCGATAGAGGTATGATAGCAAGCAAGTTCTTCAATAAGTGGGAATTCTGGCAGACGTTGCACCTTCGAACATATCGATAATGACAAACCAGTGAGATGGAATAAAGCGCTAGGTGACTTAAAAAGATTTCGAGTGAAAAAATGCCAATGTGCTTCCAGTTTTGCATATGCCGAGGTCAAGAGTATTTGCAAACTCATTGAATGATTCTCGCGAACTCGTATCTCCATTCAAGAATACAAAGTATTATGATATCAAATAATATTGTTTGTTTATGTGCGAGCACGTATTGCTGATTTTACAGTAATGGCATATACAAACAATCGTACAGAAATGGAGTTAATCCAATATCGCAAGAAAATTGTATTTCTTCACACATTGGTGTTAAACTTCTGTCCAAATGTCAATACAACATTATGTATTCGCAATAGGTACTTGCAATGTCATAGATAATAACAAATTGAAGTTACATTAGGAAATTAGTGTCATGAATAATGAAACTAATTTCATTAAACTTGTTGCAGTAGTTTAATGGAGTTGTTTTGCTAAAAGTGGCACTTTTCGCAAAAAAAACTCCATTAAACTAAACGACAGGCTAGAAAATATTGTTTAAGCGATAAAAAGTACCACAAATCTTCTTCAGAGTACACTACAGAGAGATACATATTTAATTCACAATTTCTTCTTTATTTAAGCATAAGGCGGTGCTAGTGTGCAGACTACGCTCTAAGTATCTATCCTACTGTTTTATCAAATAGTGTCAAACCAATTCAATCAAATGCAATTGCCTTTGCTTTGTTGTCGACTTATTTACGACTGCTAAATGTTTTTGCTTAGGAACTGAATCGTTTTACAGTGTAACCTCGTTCGTTAGCCGTTTGCTTACTGATAACAAAGTCTTTGTTTTATTAACATACTCCTTTATTAGGAATTCGTTTAAGTAAATATTTGTGGCGAAAATTGCAGACTATGCGGAAGTACGGCGCCTGCCCGTATTTCTAGCATTATTGTTTTGTAGAAACATTTCAAACTATAACAAAGTTAATAGTAACTTTAAAGCTCATACGTGCCCTAAAGAAAATCAAGCTAAAGTTAGTTACGAATGAACAAATGTATCAAAAATAAAAAAAGAATACACACGTCAAAAGGATTTAGGGACTAAAAGATGCAGAATAATACTGCTCTGAACAGAATAATATTATTTTGTTCTGTGCTGTTAGCTCCAATATTTAAAGCCAAGAATTACTTAGTTCTTGAGTTCAGCTTGATAGTAAAGTAAAGCCTTTTGTCTACTACAGACAACGTGTTAATGAATGAACCCAAATTGGGAAAACCGTTTTTTCGAACCATCATACTGAATAACTTTTACTATAGGACTAACTCTGAAATCGCGAAAAAAAATATTGTTGTTTTATACAAAAATAATAATGAAAATATCAAAATGTATGAAACAGCTTTTTTTGCAATTTCAGAGTTGGTCTCATAGGAAAAGTTGTTCAGTTTGATGGTCCGAGAAAACTGTTTTTCCATTTTTGGGTCATTCATTGATACGTTGCATAATTATGATGACCATGGCGTGCCACGGCGTTCTGTTATTATAAATTATACAACATGGTTTAGTTTTCTACCGTCCAGCCATCTTACCTACTAAAAATAACATACTGTGCTTATTTTCCTCAGGATTTCAAGTAACTGATCAATACTATACTTGTTATATTATTATATTATACTATACTTGTTGTATATTGAAGCGCTCATGGCGGAGCTTGACAGATTAATCGTACTCGATCACGTTTGTTAAGCAACGCTCGGTCCAGCCAGATGTCGGATGGGTGACCGTTAAGTGGCATTACAACTAAGCGCTTCCGTCCTTCAAAGGCCACGTTAAAACGTCGGTCCCGGCTGTTGCCATCTGATAACAGTCATTAAGCCAAGTCAGAGGCCTTACAGGCGGATTGATAAACTCTAACACCAGAAATGACCACTAATCCTTATACGATAAGAAGAAGACTATACTTATCAATAAAATAAAACGCATAGTACCTACATTTGCAGCAGAACATATGTTAGAGCGCCAGTAAGCGCTTGACATACCCTGCCCAAGCTATTTATGGTAAGGAATGTCTTAAGTAAACACACGATACAAAAACACTACCTTTACAATAACCGCAGTACGAATTTAAACCTTAAGTCATAAACAATAAAGAGTGAATTAATAATGCCATACACATCGTAATCTCAGACTTTACGGCTTCTTCTGTGCGTTTAAACTGTATTTTATTGTAATAAGAATAAGGGCTTTGCCTGGAGATAGACGTTCGTGTGATATTATAAAAATTAAAAAAACTGAAAAGCCCGCCTGCTTCAAAGACAAGCCAAATGAAAAGATGGATCGTAACTTACGAATTAATAAATTGTTAAACCAAATTATTAGTCATTAGAAACTACAATTACCTATCCGTCGTGTTATGGTTGCACCAACTAGTGCTCAGACAGAACGCGTCACGGTTTTTCTTAATTGCCACAACGCGTTGTGGTCGTTTGGTATGATGACCACGACGCGAATTTCGCTTTGTGACCACAACGCGCCATGGACATTTTTATAAAAGCCACAACATGAATTTCGCGTTGTGGATTTTTGGTAGAGACCACAACGCTATGTGAGCGGTTTTTTCGCTTAATTAGCGATTTCGGTCTTTGAGCCTAACATAATTTATAATACAGGAAAAAATAGATGTCATGGATAATATTAAGTGCTAATGAGACTCCCGTGTCGCTGTTAGTGCATCTGAGGCCCTACTCAAATGGCCAACATTTCATTCGTTTGAACGCTACGCTTACTTTTAAATCTTAAATATGAGCGATAGACGATTAAATCACACGTCGCAAACTTATGTAAATCATAAACTTTGATGTATTTATAGAATTGACAAGTTTACTGCACGTAATTTTAAAGTTTACTGCTTATTTTAAAGCTTTAATAGTAAGCGTAGCGTTCAAACGAATAGAATGTTGGCCATTTGAGTAGGGGGGCTGGTATGTTTTCGGAGGCGGGAGTCGATGGTTTTTCTACCATTATTCGAAAGCTTTGTGGATCTCTGTTAAACAGAGTAAGAAACAGCGACATGTTATCATCTTGAGGGCGTTGTTAGTCGAGCGTTGGGACTCTGTCTTTTTGAGAGAGTAAAAATTTAATGTATGAATTTTATTGTGTGAAATGTATGATCAAATTAATGTATTTTAATATTTTCATAAGTCTTAAAACAAAAGTAAGTAGTATTTTTAAACTACTTAGCATTAAATAAAGTTAAAATTTGAAAAACAGATTATTTCAATTATAATAAAGCGATAAATGAAAAATCCTAGGATAAACTCTTTAATATACATTTTTAACAGTAACTGATATCTAGTGTGCGATTTCATGCAAAAACGATGGTGCCGGAGATTTGCATGAGTGATTCAGATAAGAAGATTGTTGGGACAGGGGAAATAGTCCCAAAGCAGAAACCTATCCCGAATTTGTTTAAAAAATTAAAACTTTAAGGTATTGTTTACAATGTATAGAAACTAGCTTTTGATGTTATATTTTTGGTCATAAACATAAAAAAGCAGGAAAACATTGGGAAAAACTTATAAAGAAATAAAAAAAACTGATCACCCTATTTAGGTTAATAATAGCCACAACAGCTTGGAAAACAACGAAAGACTATAGAGACAATGGTGTCAATAACATAACAAGAATTATTACACGTTACAATGGTAGGTACTATACTATTTCGTAAAATAAAAGGCGCCACCTTGCCGATACAACTGATTCGTCGGCGATAAAAAACTGTTATCGACTGTAGTTATCGGTAATATTAATCATTTCTTTATATTTCCGATAACTTTATTGTTTAATATAACGGGTGGCGCAAAAGTAAAGACCCTATTTGGTTCAGCTATAACATTTTTTCTAAATTAGAAAACTAGATTTAGGTTTTTTTAAATGTATATTTGTGCCATTAAATTTCGTACCATTAGGATTTAAAGATGATGTCTTTTAAATGGTGACCTCCAGAGTTGATACACATTTGAGCCCTATTTATGACATTTTGCATAACTTGCCGTAACACTTCCTGCGATATGTTCGTTATTTCTTGACGAATGTTTTCTTTTAGAGCTGCGAGAGTCTGTGGCTTGTTCACATACACCCGAGATTTCAAAAAACCCCAAAGAAAGAAGTCTGGACTGGTCAGTCCTGCCGGACGGTGGGGAAATCGTCGACGAAATTCACGTTGTGTTCTTATCACTGATGAATTATTCCGTAAGAACATTGACACAATTATTCCACGTTCTTGGGGAGTAAAACGGTCCATGTTTATTTTCAGTGTATTTTATATTTGTTCACTACACAATTTTCAACAACAGAATGACAGAAAATGTCGTATAAAAAAAATAAAAGTATTTTCTTTAGTGCCAGTACTTTTGCGCCACCCGTTACTTTGAGATAAGGCCAAGTTATATAAATAGCACTAATTTAAATGTTTCAGTAAATATGAGGAATACGTTGTTATAATAATAATTAATGATAAAGATTTGAAAAATGATAGATTGCTGTGATTCTGATTACGAATGATTTAAATGTTTGTAACCAATAGGCATCGGAAAAATAATCAAATCAATATTATAGATGTCTCAGTATCATAAGACCTACCTAAGAATACTAGTTATGGATGAGTCAAATTTATAATCACAAGATTTTTGGAAAAATATCTTTATCCAAAATATTTCGTTAGTCAGCCTTGTGTAGAGTTATTTTACGTAAGGCTTTTTGATAAGGAATTTACTGATGCTATCATATCAATGTTATTGCTTCATAGAACAGACTGATAATCGTGACCTCGATTGATAAGAAGTGTAATGTATTGGATATTTTCCTTTTTGCCTCAATACTATTATTGACTCACAATTGTCTTTATTATAACCGATAAGGCATTAACTACTTAGAAATTGATAGGTATCAAAATGAACAGTGTCAGTAAAACTCAATCTTTAGTTTGAATAATTGTGAAAGATCATGTTTTTATCAACATTTTTTTTTACTGATCCGTAACGAGGATTTAACGAGCGACCACACAGTCGGTCACATTAACTTTGCAAGTTTCTGTACCAGACCAATCAATTTCCTCTCACAAAAATGCTATAACGAGCCTGATTTACCGAAGTGGTTATAAAAAAACCGTTTACTTAATGAATTAATGTAACATTGACTATCATTTAATTAATCTGTGTAGTGCGGAGAGCTATCAGCGCGAATGATATACGAAGGAAAACAAATTGCAATTACGTTGGCCTCTGTTTTTATGTCCTACTACATCACAACCTTATTACGTTTCATTAAAGTCTGCATTGATACTGTTCACATGAGTGCTATTATCAAGATTTCGGCCTTTCTTCGCATCGTTATCACAGCTTTCATGTAATTTAACACAGTTTATTGTTTTCATTGCAGACCTTTTCACTGCAAGTTATATTGCGGTACAGTTACAAATAACCAATACAAATATTTTATATCCACTAACTAAGAGAAAGTAAGGTAGAAAATTATTTACGTTACCCGTTTTCAATTCTAGATGTTTATTTAGATACTTTGTAGTAATAGGGTCAAAACGTTCCTTCATTCGTGCAGATACTATATCTGTATTGCCATCACTTAAAATTATCGTATTGATTCATAAATTAGTAACAGCATTCTTCAAATTGGCGCCTGTAATTAGACGTCATCTATCGTTATTATAGTACTGGTCCCGCAACTCTCGATAACATCTCATTGGCTGCTGTCCATTATCGACAATCTTCGGTTCCGAGGCGCAGCTGTTTATGTAAGTACAGAAATGTATTTAAGTGAGGCGTTTGATACGATTACCGGATGTGAAGACGGCGCCGTCCTTATCAAACCTGACACCTTGGCCAGCCGACCGATGCAATCGAATGTTTTATGGTATGAAGGAATTATTTTGCGTTGCCGTGACTTCTTGGAGGATTAATTCGTGACAGTTAAAAGAATCAATGGAGGCAATCTTTATGTTGAAAAAAGGAAAGTTTGAGAGAACATTAAACTGTGCGAGAGATAGTGAAAGAGGATTATTGGGAGCTAATGGTTTTGCTGTTGCTGCTAATAGAGATTCAAAAGCATTAGCTGTGAGCACAAGAGTGATAATAAAATCAATTCAAATCTAAATACAGCTGTTTGTGTTTGTCTTATCATTTGTCTCACTATTATCGTAGCGATATCAATGATGCTTGTTTTAAAACGTGTTGCAAAAATGAAATTGTAAAAGACTTTTGATGTTATTACAATAGTCCTTCTCTTTATTTAAATCAATAACCATTACCTATTTGGTGATAAATTTTCACAATGTTAACACGTAGGCATGTAAAATGTTAAGCAATGCAGTGTCTAACAAAAGCGTTTTTATTTCATTCATAGACTGCGTCTATATGAATATTTTATTCAAAGTTGTTATCATAAATTGCATCATCGAATGATATCATAGCACTGAGTTTGACTATTACGACAACTTGTATTGTAATGTATAAGACGTTATACTGCATTTTATTACTAAGTATTACATATTTGAATTCATTATTTTTGTTGGTTTATTTATCCTTAGTTAGAGATGATAATCATTTTCATTTTCTTACTTTTGTTGTCATTTTTTGTCTTTGATTGATTATAATATTCTTCCTACTAACTTCCTTATTTATTACGTTTAAATAATTATGATTTAATATTTTCCATTTCATAATGATCTCTCTTGCTGTGAATGACGCTACACTGACCAATGAATTTTATGAAAGGAAGTTGTAAATCACTGTTGGTATATATTTTTTCATTTCACGCTTTAAAATTTGCAATGACCACAATACTAAGGTGATTCATGAAAATTAAACACAAAAGTGGACATCCGAGCTAGACCATTGTGGACCAACAATACCACTTCCGGTCACGCGAAACAAGGCTAAATTAGAGACTAGACTTCATTATGTTCAAATTGTTAAATATTTAGTTAGGGCTTGATGTAAAGTTAGGACATTGTCATTTTTTTTTTCAAAAATTTGGGTAAGTGTATAAGAATCAGCTGTTTCATATATTTTGATATTTTCGATATTTTTTTTTTATAAAAGCAGTTGTTTTTTTTTGCAATTTCAGAGTTGGTAGTAGTAAAAGTTGTTCAGTTTGATGGTCCCTATCTACCATATTTGGCATTAGGGATTATTTTATAACACGTTGTAGAATAGAAGAGTAATTACTTCTGTATTTAAGATTAATTTATACTCTTAATTGAATGTGAATATAATATTAGAAGCATTGGAAATATATTTTTTTTACTAAGAGCTGATTTTTCAATGCCTAGATGTCTTTATCCGATTGATAGCGTATTTTACTGCCAAATTGAAAACGTTTGGTGGTTCATTTATCTGTCACATTTTTAGAATGATTTTTAAAATATTTAATTTGGACTGATATCAGCTGTCATCAACTGAGGATTGTAAAATCAGCCCTTAAACTAGTCATTACCTACTCGTCTATAGATACGGGTGTTAGAATACACAAGCCACTTTACTATTTATAAGTTTATTACTTTCTCAGATTTGATTCCTTATGGTAGTTTTGCATTCGCACATAATAATCATGACACAAGAGCTTTAACACTGCACTGACATTTCACGTTGCAGTATATTGTTATGTTACGTCATATCTTTACGACTTCAATGATTTAGTGCGCAGACGCAAGCTTGCAACTTGCAAGCGAAATTGATATTAATTGGCAGAAGATTAAGTATGTTTTTTAAAGGACTTTCGGTAAGATTTGCATAATGAGGGAGATAATGGATGGGCCCGTTTTTATAATAAGGTACGATGACCGAGGAATAAATTGATTGTGAACTCAACGATCTGTTTTGTACAGTTTTGGGATCGTTGTTGCGATGCAACCCGTTTTGCAGGTGCTTTTGGTTGGTATAAAAATTTACATTGTAATTTTTATTTGCCAAAATCTTAATAATAAGCAAGGAAAGTTTTCGTCGTTTTAGCATAAAATTAATATCAACTTGCGTTGTTTAATCATTACTGCCGTAAACATTTTTTTTATTATCATGCAGGGTTTATGGTTCTTATTTTTGTAACGAAATCGAAATCTACATCTTTTTCGACATCAAAAGCATTTTCAAAACTGTTTGAAGTATTAGGTTTGCTTACTCAGGATAAGCTGTTGCAAGCTTTATCTTTATTGATAAGATAAAATCGTTAGGGTCACGACGAAACCTTCAGACAAGCATTACGAAACTGAACTTTAAGTCATCGAAATAAGGACTGGTTAAAGTGGTTCTAATGCTGTATGCAAGAGAAAATATTGGCGTTTCAAAACCATTCGATTTCAGGGAAACGTAACCTTTTGGAAGTTGTAAACCTATCGGATTTCGCGTTGGGAATGGCGTTCAGTTTGCTGTCGATTTTGAGATAAGACACGAGAACAGGTGCGCCGAACATATTTTGAGTAATGCAATAGTCATATTCAACGTTATAAGTACTTACAACTTTCTAGAAACCTTGATCTAATATGTGTGATAGTGTCATGCTTAAAAATATATGAAAGTAATTATCCTTCAAATGAATGATCTACAGAATAAGTAGGTATTTTGTTCCTTTCTAGATTTCATTTTGATTCCATAGATAGAGATTGTCTTTAGCATGTGCCCCACGTTTTTAGATTAAAAACTTCTGTAGGTATAGGGTTATAATATAAATATTTATTACAGAAGAATTTATTTATATTTTTTAGTCTATTTTTACAAGTCCGTTTTTATGTTTTTAGTCCGTTTTTTTATTTTATAGTCTGATTTTTACACTCTTTATTCCGTTTCAAATTTTATTTTTTATAAATAAAGTTTTTTTTCAGTAAATTATTATTTTCTGTTTTTTAGTTACAAGCTAAATTAAAAATACGCCATCTCCTATCGGCCCATCATCAGATCAGCTCAGTGACACCATTATATTGCATTGTCTTCCAATTCTGACCTATGTTAAAAGTTTCAAGTCTCTAGCTTATCGGGGAGCTAGTATAAAATCCTTTGCAAAATTTGTGGACAAACAAACGCGAAAGCAACCTTTTAAAACCGTGTAATAAAACCGGCCAAGTGCGTGTCGGGCCACGCGCAGTAGGGTTCCGTAGGTACATTATACCATACCATATTTTAATACCGCTATCATTTTTCGTCTGAAAAAATAACTTTGTTTTTCACAGTGTTTGTATGAATGACGAAGTTATATTTGCGGTTTTGGAAAATGTACTATATCTCGAAAACTAATTACTGTATCTCGTTCAAAACAATTTTCGTTGAAAGTGTTTATTAAGATCTATAGTTTATATTTTTTTTAGATTTTTCACCCTCTTACCTTAAAAGTTAAAGGGGGGGGACACACATTTTACCACTTTGGCGGCATATATTTTTCAAACGGTTGACTTTAAAAAAAATAGTCTTAGGAACCTCAATGTCATTTTTAGAGACCTATCTATAGACACCCCACAAGTATTGGTTTGATGAAAAAAAAGTTTTTCAGTTTCAGTTCCATGTATGGGGAGCCCCCCCTTAATCTTTTATTTTTTTTATTTTTGTATAAAAATCGTAAAGCGGTTTACAGAATACACCTACCTACTAAGTTTCAACTATGTAGTCCTAATACTTTTGGAATAAAGTGGCTGTGACATACGGACGGACAGACATACAGACAGACAGACATGACGAATCTATAAGGGTTCCGTTTTTTGCCATTTTGGCTACGGAACCCTAATAAAAAAAGACGTGACTTGGTAGCGCTGACTATTTTACGTTGTCCAAAAGTGTCAAATGATTTAAGTAAATATAATTACCTACATCAAAAGGCGCCCGGTTGGCTCAAGTTACTATCCGAGAAATTAGAAAATAAGTGAGTACATATTAAATTGCATCATCGTAATTTTCTACATAAGTAACGTATATTAGTCTAAACATATACCTATATATTTACCTTGGAACCATTAGTTGTTAGATATGATGATATGGATAAGGTAATTTTCTTTTTCCTGTACGTTTCTATGTCTGTAACTATTTTAAAATACGAGTATTTGAAGTACGTGGTGGTAACGGTATTGGTAATTTTTGAAAATACAGCTTTTATACAAACGGTAGCTATTGGAAATTGTTTTACTGTCATATAAAATTGTAGCTTTAACCACCAATGTATGAATATATAATTATGATAAGTAACAGCTCTGTGAATAATATAGTTATCTTAACAGTTCTGTTATAGTCCAATACAGAAGGATGTTCTCTTATGCGTTTAGGGGAAATGTTGCCATAATCTCAGACGATTTGAAGTTCGCAATTTTGGACTGTTTTTGTAGGAAAATGCTGTTTGCTATTTTCTGGCGCATAGAGGTAGTATCCCTCTACTAAGTTATAAGTTGTCTTTTCTAACATTAGTGTAAAAGGTTGTTGGTGCTATTTTATACTGCATTAGGTACGCCCATAGACATAGAAAAATTTTCGCTGCGCTCAAGAAGACCAACAAAGCGTGGAAAAGAGACGTTAACATCATACGGACACGGTCTATGTAAAAAAGAGACAAAGGATCAAGTGACATGTGCCAACATTTTTTACAGTAAGAGCCCCTAGCGTCCCGCTTAGCAAATGAGCAATCACAGTTTGCTTAAAATATTTTTTAATCTTAATTAGAATTAAAAATAAAGGTATCGTGGAGCTATGGTGTCTTGTACTCTAAGTAATTGTGATGTGACTAAAAGAAACAATCCAAATAATCACACTTTTCAAAGGTAAATAAGATATTGCCACACATTTCTCTAAAACCAAATTTCGCTACATTTATTCGTTTATCGACGAAGAAAACAGTATGGAACATAATTTATTAATTTCCTTTGCCATATATAGTCATATTTTATGTATCTAAGTCATATTTTTACGTATCTCATATAAAATGTATGCATTTATTTTCGGATCACCTTTTTATTGACATTGTTGTTCTTTGACATTCTATTTCTATGGGTACGCCACAGGTTTTTTTTAAACAAATTCTAACAATAATTTCTTTTGGTTGTTTTGATGCTAAATGTTTCTTACGAATGGCGAACTAAGAAATTTACTATGTTTCGCACTTCACATTAACGTTATTTTCAATGTAACCGTAAACTTGACCTTTGGCGATGTTGCCAGTAATTTAATTTACAGATCCATCAAGCCTCAAGCGGCAACACAATGCGCGAGTATTCGCATTCAGCCGCACTCAATGTTGCCAGTGTAGGAAGCGGGATAAAACGGTCAAAATGGCTGTTCCTCACACCGAGGCGAACAGGACTCTAAAATGCAGTGGAACTTTGTTTTTTGGCGTATCTTCCTTTTGCAGTAACTGCGAAAACAGCTTTTCATAATTATATAGGGCATAAAGACGATCTCTACTCAAGATTGATATCTATAGTCTGAAGTGCCGTGGTCTGTAATGTACATATATGTTGTTACGCGGCTAATACCCGAAGTGCGGCTTCACCTAGTGTTAGCCGGCTAAAACTAGGTGTAGCCGACAGCTGTTGGTTAAACCTAGGTGTAGGCGATTTGCTCGCGGCTAATACTAGGTGTAGCCTTCATTGTGCTCTACTAAGAGGGAATAATTTATGGGGTATCAAGAAAGTTATTTCTGTTGTCTGTTAAAAAAATACCACGAAATTTAAATTTATAACTTATATTCGGTACTTACAGAAGTAAAACAGTATTGGCTACACCTAGTTTTGGCTGGCTAAAACTAAGTTGCTCTTCGGGTATCGGCTGTAACATTTTTACATATTATAATAACTTTTTCACATTGAGTCCTTTTAGCTACGCCACCATTTGGAACTGTCACAAATATTCGCCACATTTTTTATATTTTTCAATTCGTAAAGTTTGTTTGTTCTCTACGGTGTTAGTTCAGACCTTTTAATAGACGCTCCTTTGTTCTAACGCTACACCTAGGCTATCGAACTATGATTTGTGGGTTATAGGATTGCGCTGGCGCAGGGCGTGGAAGACGATTACTTGTTTCAGTACGAAACGAACAAATATTTTTATTAACTGCGAGTAAGTGTTAAAATTTCCTCCAAGGAAAGACTGTGGGACGTTAAAATGCCTGATGAAGATGAAGTTTTACATTGAAAAGAAAGATATTGGAGGTGGAAAAAAAATCAAAGTAAGTAAGGTAATAAATGTGCATACTAATTTTCAAAACCTACCTATAAAATTATGATTTACCATTTAAGAAGTGCTAATGCACTTCTTAAATAGAGGTAATCCTCTAGTTTAATAAAAAAAAATTGCAATGAAAAACCTTGTTTTATGTCTTTAAAGTGAGACTGACCGACACACACAGATCTGCGATAAGCTTTAGAGTTTAGGTCATGACGTCTGGTTTGGCAGTCTTAGACGATAATTTAATACAAAAACCCTTTTATGATAGCCTTGATAAAAAGTAGAGTGTTACCTACTTTTAATTTTGAAGTTTGAGCCCAAACCATATTATATGCATGTTGCTCTGTCACAGCTTATTTTTTTGCACATAGTAGCTAAAGCATTTGTGTTATGGAAATCAAAGACAAAGGTGATAGGTATAAAAACCTTCCGACCTGAGTCAATCCATAATTAATAATTATTTTATTAATAAGTATTAAAAATGCGAAAGTTGACGAAATTTTGTGGGACCTTGGGAAAGGACATAGGCTAACTTTTTATCCCTCTGCTGGGCATGGGTCCTCCCACGCCTGCACGATATCACCTGTAGTTAGGGTTGCCAACTTTTTTTACATCAAATATAGTAGTTTCAAGATTATTACGTGTAAATTATAGTAGATGGCGAAAAAGTCTAAAAAATATAGTAGGCTATCGTTTTGTATGGAGGATTTTAAAGAAGTTGCATTTTTCATACTAACATTTTCATAATTTATTCAACAACCATAAACACAAGTGTTTAACACAAGTATTTAAACCCAAAAATTACTATGCAATTACTTATGTGCATGAGTATAAGTACTTTTTTTGCTGCTTTTGTTTAATTTTTTCACATGAAAAAATATAGTAATATAGTATATTTTTTTTTTCAAAAAATATAGTAGGCGAGCCCTCAATATAGTAGGATACTATATTATATAGTAGGGTTGGCAACTCTACATGTAGTCCACGCGGGCGAAAAGCTAGTAAGACATTAGTCAATATAGAAAACCAGTGTACGAGCCACTAAACCACGGAGGTTGTCTAATTTAATAATTTAATCATAACTTCATAAATTAATGCTGGGAATTCAATTCTGTTTATTCTTTAACGTAAAATAATGAATATGAAATGAATGAACCCAGGTTATCACTATTCAATAGCATTAAAGAAACCATTCAAAGAGCACGCCTCGTTAGTAAAAAAACACCGCCAATCAAACACATGTTTGACGTGCCCAAATTAACACTTCCTTCCTGTCTCGCCACGTGGCCATGAGAGGGAAAGGGAAGTCGTTTTTTTCCAAATTCCAGCGAAGTACTTGTCTCGACTTGTTGGACAATTAATACCTTCATTGTGGGAATAATTAGTTACTGGAAATGGGCAGTAATGGTATTAAAGTGAAACCAGAGGTCACTTACAGTAAAGAGTGAACTCTATTTGGATTAAAAAAACTAATTTTTGTTTGATTTCCGGATATATCAGAGACGAATTTATATTTTTGAAAAATTAAAGAGATAAAAGAAATCTTCGCGGTACGAAATCAAAATAACTCCTCGCAAGTCATGTTGCCCTGGTACTTTTGACTGTATATTACATTCCACATGCCCTACCCTACCTACTTTAGTGGTGGATCGAAGTGGAATAAAAAATATTTGATTATATTTGAATCCATTTTTTCTCTGAAACGGTGGATCAGAGTGGAATAAGAAATGTATGATTATATTTAAATCCACTTTTTGCCGTCAACCGGTGGATCGAAGAGGAAAATAAATATCCTTTGATCCACTGGTGGAGCCTCGTCGGTGGATCGTAGAGGAACGAGGGAAAGAAGAGACTGATCTTTAAAAAAACAATTGAACATAAAAACTCTTTATGAGCATGCAATAGAAATTAAAGTGAGGAAAGATTTTTTTAATTAACTAACAAAAAAGTAGATTTGCTATAATAATTTCTTGTTTGTTGGGAATATAAGACAAAGAACTTAACAAATCTAGAAATGTGAGGATTTATTTCTCACAAATGTCTCTATTGTTCTGAATAACTAGAAAATGTCATAAATAAAATGCCGTTTGTCTTAAAATTATAAGCTACTAAGAACACAACTTTAAAGATTTATAACTGAAGCAAAAAAATACTTCTATATTCTGGGTAAGCCATAACCGTTTCCGCACATGTCGATTTTTTTCGATCCAACAAGGTTCAATGTTCCCAAAATTGCTTGCACAAGCGTACTGTCAACAGAAACAAGTGGTCGTTTCTATTTAGTTATTTGCGCATATGGTATATGGCTACCGTTTTTTTTTGTGTAACACATGACGAAATCGGACGTGAACATTGTCCCATCGCAAATGAGAGGACCTATATATTATCGTAGTTACATGAGAGTGCCGATTGATTACTGTTTCTGAATCACGTAAACGACAATTTTTAAAGTTATAATTATCAGGTAAAAAAATTACCAGAGCTTTATCGATTGTATCCAGGCAGTTAGTGTTACCTACTACAGAATAAACAATGTACTAGCATGTGTTAGGCAAAACTTGACCAATCGGTGAGACTGAAGTAATTCTGTGATAGTTAATGATTAGTCCTAGGATGAAATATATTAACATTTGGCACTCTTGATTTTATTATTATAAACTTTGAGAATACCATAAATTTTTTACAGTTGTTGATTTCTAGAATAACTTGGCTATAAAAAAAAGGACTAATAAACTATCACAAAATTACTGCGTACCCCCGATTAGCCAAGTTTTGCCCTACCCAGTAAACGTTTCAATAGAAGGAAAGTAACAGAATATTGAACTTGTATGTTGTAATCACATAAAGGTTTTAATACTTGTTAACATAAATCACTACATAGTATATACAACCGGTCAAGAGCGAGTTGGACTCCGTAACATCATAATAAATACACTGCAGAGTAAAATAATAAAATTATTATTGCATGTTTAGGTCGTCAGCGCCATCTCTTGACCAATAGTGGAACTAATGTTAACTTTTTTTAGAAATTTGATAATTTCTAAAAAAGTGTGCTATATTGAGACATCGTTTTATTTTTCCTGTGATCTTTATATAAACTGCTATCACATAGAATTATTTCAGATTTTTCTCTTTGCAAACTTCGGAGATAAGGGGGGGGAAAGGTATTTTTTTTACATTTTTCATCATAAGTCGAAAACTATGCGGCCTAAAACAAAAAAAAAAAGATTGAAAATGTGGAAACGCCGTTCTTTTATATGATACTCCACATACCCTAGTAGTCCCGAACTACCTACACCGAAGTGAAGCGAGGGCGGGTCGCTAGTTCATAATAATATCATCCACAAAAATCTCTTAGTATTTTTGAATCATACAAAGGAGATCTAGAATACAGTTACAATATCGCTATGTGCAGTGAATTTTTATTTTAGCCACTCTTTTTTAATTAAGATGACTCTTTACCTTGACAAGGTAACTTTAAAAAGTTTTATCACTATAGGCTATTTGACTAATTTTGGAAAACCATTTTGAATTATTCCTTATTACGTAATAAGCGCACTACATTGATATTTCTGGAGAAATCAATGTATTTTATTAAAAAATCTATATTAAAGTTTAAAATTTTAAAACCGCACCAAAAACGCTATGGCGCTGGAAACGTCACTTGTTGAAGTCACAAGCCTGTAAACATTGTAATATCCTTAGCCATTTGACAGCCATCAATCGCGGATCCTAAGTCTATGGTCGTGTCAAACGCCTGAAGCCATATTTATTTACAGGCAAGTGACGTCATCAGGAATCTTAGAGCGTTTTCGCCACAGAAAAAAATTCAAAAATTATTGAATTTTTCTAGGTGAAATTAATCAATCAATAGACTTAATTCAGTGTATATAATAGTTGAATATGTTTTTTACGCCATTATATATTAGGATGGCCACAACTTGCAGTATATTTTCAATGTTGTCAAATACCCTATTCCGGATAATGTCGAATCTGATTTTAAAAACCCACTCTTAAATTTTGACACTTCGATGAACTTTAACATTACGAAAGCTTTTACGACGATTTTATCACCCAAAAATAATACGAATGAGGTAAAAAATTTGCTGCGATCACTTGTACTGTCGAAAGCTTCATTAAAATCAATATTTTATGTCGTATGTCGAAATTTATATAAACTAGTACTTTTGTCTCTTTCATTCTCTTGACAAAATAATTAAAAAAGGAATCACATTCGACTAGCGGCCACCCGCGACTTCGTTTGCAAGTTTTTTTGCTATCCCTCGAGAACGATACTTTTTTTCGGGATGAAAGTTACCCTAGTCCTTTTTAGGGTTCCGTAGCCTAATGGTAAAAAACGGAACCATTATAGTTTCGTCATGTCTGTCTGTCTGTCCGTATGTCATAGCCACTTTATTCCGAAACTATTAATATTACACAGTTGAAACTTGGTAGGTAGATGTATTTTGTAAACTCTAAAGTTTTTACAGAAAAATAAAAAAAAATAAAAGATTAAGGGGGGCTCCCCCTACATGGAACTGAAACTGAAAAAAATGTTTCATCAAACCTATTCGTGCGGGTTGTCTATAGATAGGTCTTTAAAAATAACATTAAGGTTTTTAAAGATTATTTTTTCTCAAAGTCAACCGTTTGAAAGATATACACTGCGAAAGTGGTAAAATGAGTGTAACCCTATAACATTTAAAATAAGAGAGTGAAAAATCTAAAAAAATATATGCTGTAGACCCTAATAAATACTTTCAACGAAAATTGGTTTGAACGAGATATAGTAATAATTTTTAGAGATATATCACATTTTCCAAAACCGCAAATATAACTTTGTCATTCATACAAACACTATGAAAAACAAAGTTATTTTAGCAGACGAAAAATTATAGTGGTATTCAATATGGTATGGTATAAGAAATTCACGGAACCCTACTGCGCGTGGCTCGACATGCACTTGGCTGGTTTTTCTTCCTTCCTTCCCCTGACAACAAGTATGTAAAATTTCATGATCTTTTAAGTTATAGGTATGATATTCGACATTTCTTTATTCATCGTGATTTGGATTATGTTATTATTGTGATCACTTTTATTTTCTCACCTATTTTATTTTAAAACAGTCTTCTAATTTATAAGTAAGCTATACGACACTTCTTTTGTCATCTTGATTTGTATATCTTTTATTCTTTCTGTTGAACTGATATGATTGTTGATTCCATTCAATTTGTTGAAATGAATTATATACAATAAGTAAGGCATAAAAATAAACTAAATAGCCAATTTGTATCACTTGGGTTGCAATAGATTTCAACGAATATGATATTACGAGCATACACCTTGTTGCAGAATTAATAGCTAAGCCAGAATAATGATAGATAGGGATCATTAAACTGAAAAAAGAATTACTATGGCATCAAATCTGAAATCACGAAAAAAAAATCAGTTTTTTCATACGAAAATTAATGATAACGGATAAAATTATGAAAATGTATGTTTTATTTTCGCGATTTCAGCAATGGTTCCATAAAAATTGTTCAGTATGATGGTCTCTGTCTACCGTTTTCTGGTATAGCTATTAATTCTGTGTTTAAGCATGTGATCACTTCGTGATCGAAATGCATTGAAAAAATATATTCACGATGAAGCAAGAAGGAAATCTCGCGACACATTTTAAAAAGCGCACGCGACATATTAAAAACAAAAAGATATTACAACATAATCATATTTGTGGCCGATTCTCGATGCGGCGAGACCGTTACGACACAGTCATGTTTAAATGTCAATCGTTATTTAACGGCATGCGCTTGAGATTAAAAAAGTCACTTATGAATACCTCCTTCGTTACGAGAATATTGGTCCTTATTAAAAAGTTATTCTGCAATACTTTTGGTGGTTTAAATTTCGGTTTTAGGGTTCCGTACCAAAATGGTAAAAAAGGAACCCTTATGGTGTGACTCAGTCTGTCTGTCTGTCTGTCACAGCTGGATATCTCGAGAACTACTAATGGTATCAACTTGAAATTTGGAATAGTTTAAGATGACATTTGCCCAACTATTTTGCAAAAAAAATAAAAAATAAAAAAATATACCTTTTTTGCAACAGGGACTGAAATAGGGTCTTAAAAATTTGAAGTGGGGCTGCTAGAGCATGTGGGATATCATATGAAAGAGCGCCGTTTACCTTTTTTAATATTTTTTTATTTTTTTTATAGGCCACATAGTTTTCGATTTATAATGAAAAATGCAAAAAAAATACCGTTCCCCCTCCCCTTTATCTCCGAAGTTTGCAAAGAGAAAAATCTGAAATAATTCTATGTGATAGCAGTGTATATAAAGATTACAGGAAAAATAAAACGATGTCTCAATATAGCACACTTTTTTAAAAATTATCAAATTTCTAAAAAAAATTACATTAGTTCCACTATCGGTCAAGAGATGGCTATGACCTAAAACTGCAATACTAATTTTATTATTCTACTCTGCAGTGTGGTTTAATGGTGCAATTATGATGGTACGGAACCCTCGGTGCGCGAGTCCGACTCGCTCTTGACCGGTTTTATTTAATACCTAAGTGGGTTTCTTTAGGGGTTACTTAAATGTATTTATTTCAGAATCAATTTAATTTAAAAATGTATTAGTAGGTAGTGATTGCTTTTGGAAATTGCAGTTGTAAACATGTAACCTTTTACATTGGTATATTTTTGAAAGGAATTTTATGAGTGAACTAATAGGATTTTGAATTAAGTGATGTTATTTTCTGCTTTAACGTCAGTTTTTAGGGTTCCGTACCCAAAGGGTAAAAACGGGACCCTATTACTAAGCCTCTGCTGTCCGTCTGTCTGTCTGTCTGTCACCAGGCTGTATCTCATGAACCGTGATAGCTAGACAGCTGAAATTCTCACAAATGATCTATTTTTGTTGCCGCTACAACAATAAATACTAAAAACAGAATAAAATATATATTAAGGGGGGCTCCCATACAACAAACCTGTTTTTTTGCCGTTTTTTGCTCGATATTTATAACGTCAACAGGAAGACAGTTGAAATTTTCACAGACGATGTATTTCTGATGCCGCTATAACAATAAATACTAATATCAGAATAAAATAAATATTTAAGGGGGGCTCCCATACAACAAACGTGTTTTTTTTGCCGTTTTTTGGTACGGAACCCTTCGTGCGCGAGTCTGACTCGCACTTGGCTAGTTTTTTTTTTAATAATATTGATAATCATTGTAACAACCACTTAACAGGATAAATAAAATCTGTCTCCAATTACAACAATACAAATGGACACGTTGAAAGTTAAATCTATTCTATTGTTAAGGTATTGCACCTTCACCGTCCTATATTTGCCGACTGCGCCAAGGGACCGCTAGACAATGGGGCACCTAATAGAAATGTTCGTGACAGTTATTATCAGGTTTTTGGTCTCTTAATAATCCCACCGGAACGAAACGGTCTAACGGTATGAAATGGTGAAGTGAGGAATGTGTGAAGTAAAATTGTAGGGGCAGAGGTCGTGGTTGAGAAGGTTAGGCTTGTGGCAACACTGCCTCAAACAAAGTTACTTGCTAAGTTATTGCTTATACAAAAGATGTTGAAAATTATTATTGACTTGTTGACAAGAGAGAAATTACTAGAAATGTTGTTATTAATGTGAATGACGATAAAACAGTAAACATTTTAGTAATAACTTTTACTATTACTGTTTATTATTACAAACATTGGGGATATCAATTTTACAACTCATACTCGTATAGTAGGTAACAATTGATTGATGAATATAAATTATAAATACAATAATTCAAATGAAATCATCACAGTCTCACATTACAATATTACTCTCTTTAAGCGTTGTAAATAAAATAGATTTATTTTGAATAATTTGAAATGATACCTTTAGTTTACGTTTAGATGCGGGCTCTATTAAGACACCTTTATGGATTTTAACTTTCACTTGTTGACTATTGTTATTTAAAATGTTTTATGGTCTTCAATAAAGTTTCTACATTAATTCACCTAAACGTTTATATTTTCAGCTGTATTATACCAGTTGAAATAGGCATCAATATTTATCAGTTTCACATTAATGAGCAACTAACTATTAGTGACTCTTTTGATTGCTAGTGTGAGATACAATTTGATAATTTTTCCAGTGAGTGTTTTCCAAATATTCAATATGAGTACTAACGTGGTTTCGTCGATTGTATCGAATAAATATCTGGGTAAACTAATAAATCCTTTTTCTTTAATAATGACAACTATTTATTATACTTCTCGTTGCCCTAGATTTAAAAACTTTCTTTTTACAATTTCTCTGACTGTGCTCTGGAGTCAGGAAGTTATTATTAAAATATTATGGGTACTTTAACTGGTTTGTTGGCCTCTCATAGCTACTGATATTAATGAGACAAAAACCGCCAGGCATTTGACCGGTGATATCATTTGAACTAATAAAAAATGACAGCTCGGTACGACAGATTCAGAGTGGCCATACCAGAACCGGAATAGTATACTTACTATACTGGTTTCCTTATTATTTATCTCCTTATCAACGTAAAAGGGCGCTGTGCGACAAATCAAAACATGTTGGTCGAAAAAAGTTGACAACTCATGGACTCGTTTCTTGGGCCTGATGGACTGTGCAGTTTGAAGCCAATATTTATCACAAGGTAGCAATAACTTTAGCTTAATATTAGCATTTATTACGAAACCCATTAATTTCAGTATAAAGTGATTACATACTAGTGAATTGGTCGTCTTTGATAACTGATTTATTAAGTAATGATATCATCAACACTTTGTAGAACATCTTTGGTGTATTTTGTTAAACCAGCTGAATTGGTGTAAAAGGATGAAAAACTGAAGTCTATTGAGAATTTTATTTAGTGGAAAGCCAGATACCATGCTATCAAAGTTACAAGCAAAGCTAACTACGAATAGAAAGTAAAACGGCTAAATACTGATGCTAACCTACAATTTTGTTGGATTGTTTTTGAACTACATAATTTCAAATTCAATACGTATAATGGATAGTGATCTGATACGGCATTTATGTGCGTGCGACGCATTCGTACCAACCAAGTGACTTTGGTTGTTACTTGCATCGCCGATCGGTGTCCGTATCTCCGACCGCGATCACAATTAATTCATTCGTAATAGCGTCAAATGTCATTTTATTTATACCGCGTGGGTGATTAACCATGTCACATTTTAATGATGAAAACATAACGAGACTTTGAATGTCATTTATATCTTTGCTATCAAATGTTCTCAAACTTTCTTCTAATTATCTGTTAAGAATTCAATTTAATTCAATCTGTCCAACGATTATACATGCATAAATTAATGACACGTATACTTTTGGCGTTTGACGGGCATCGATGAATCAACATTCCAAATTACATTAGCAGTTCGCGTGTCAAAAATGAGTATTGTAAAGTTTGTTTGAACATCCCAACAAGATCTGCGTGTGTACAAAATTTATTAAGCACTTCCCGTGTTCAGTATAAAATTTACGGTAAAACAGAAATTTGTATTAATTAACGCGTATAATTTACTAGCGTGCGGTGCATTTAATCCGCACCGTTAGTCGCGTGGGTTCGCTTGCCCAATTCATGAATGGAATGAGCGAGTCGAGTCCGCCTACGGTGTTATTATCAATGAAAACTTGTGTAGAAATACAAGGGTCTGTCCGCGGACATGTTGCGACATTCCGCCATTGAAACTACTGTGTCGGACCGCTCCACTTTGTCCGATGTTTGCCAAAACTTTGCGTGGGCGCATTTCCTACTGCCTCAACAGCTGTTTCCGTTTCAATGGATTTGTAAGACATTACAGTATTGTTAACAGTAAAAGTAAATTGTGATAACGTAATATAGTAGGGTTGGCTGGCATGGTAATAATATCGTGTCTGATCAATATTTGATTTATTATAAACGACTATATCTCTCGGATTTAACACAGTCGATTTTGCTCCCACTCAAAGTAATGATAACATGTAAAATTTTACTTTTAATTGAATAGGATGGGAGCAAATAATATTTAATTTTCCTCAGCCTTCAGCTTAATTAAGGTATTCCAAATATTTTGTTAGTTAAGAAATAAAACATCAGATTGCTTAAATATATGGGCGTCGTATTTTTAAAAATTATGGATTTGGAGCTCCAAAATAGACATAGGCTATTTTAAACATTACCCAATTGATAGACAACATCAAATTTGAATTTCAAATTAGCATGTTGTATCTATTGTTGACGGTTGCAGAAACAATATGTGAGACATGTTTTTCGTTATTTAAGGACAAAAGTGAAAGTAAAGATTTCGAGATAAAAACAAACAGCGGTTCGGTAACAGGTGATACTAGCGATGATTTATCATTACGATTATTCAGCAAGCGAGTGATTTCTCAAACAAACAGGGCTTGTCTAGTTGCCCTGCAGACCTGTAGCTTTCACGCGCCAATTAAAATTTCAATTCAATTAAAAGCTTAAGACACTGTCAAATAGAACCGACCCGTATAACCCTGCTTTCTTAGTACAATTTAAGAGCTTATTTCCTCTTTATGTTCCTTGTGGGGAATGTGTTAATTATTTGCTGTTTGTTCCGGCTTATACTTTAAGATGGAAAGTATAACTATTTCATAAACAGACATAGGAAATACTGAACGAGAATCTACGCGGTTAGATGCCGGAGGATATCCGCGTAGAATCTGGTCAAGTTTTAATCAAAAATGAGAAGGGATAATCCGGTCAGTGTCCACTAGTTGTAAGTTATGCTTGACACTATAAAGAAAACAAACTCGAGTATTTTCTGGGTACTACACTGAATACTATACCAGGCTATGGATTTTAATGGGCTAAATAAAAAAAATGAAAATTTTGTCCCTGTAGCTTGTATGAAATAAAGGTAGAGCTGTAGGATACTTTTTTACGCGTACCTTCTAGTTAAAATATTTGATCATATACAGCTGTCCTTATAACGAACCCTGTCGTTATATTGACCGATTTTAGATTAATTGAGGCTTTATTAATTATTTTATCCGTTTGTCGTTTATCTCTTGCACAGTGCAGGTCCATTGCAGTCATTCGTGCTGTCCAATCAATGGTACTGATCAACGGTCTACTTAAGTGTTAATCATTTTACTAACGGTTTTAAAGCCGCTTCGCAAATTGAACCTTATTATCGTTGGATGTTTCATCGTGTTAATAATAAATTACTTGCCAGTATAACAGTATTTAACTACATTAATACTTATTTAAAAATAATAATGCATCAATTCCAGGTCAATTTAATGCTTAGAAACCTCTATTGGCACCTAACTAAGTCTTATGACTATGATAGTATCGGAATTAAATATAAATAATTCAGATTCAAGTTCTAAATAATTTGAATTAATAACCATAAAGCGAGGAGCCATAAATGTAACCATGCTTTGTATTTAGAATAACAAATAAACGCTTAATGCTTTACTGGCGTAAACTCCGATAGCTTCGCTGGTTAAATATTAGATTACCATTCTATTGCACTTGCTTCTAGCCGCTAAAGGACAACTGTTTGGAATACCAAGCGATCGCCACATTTCACATTCAAAAGCTGCTTACAACTAGATTTAGATACTAGACGTTAAGCTATAAATACATGAAACTAAAGAGTGCAACCATATTTGTAACTTTGATACACAGGACAAGTTGATATTTCAGATATACTTGCATTTACGACCGTTAATGTGACAGCTGATGAATTGTTAACTTCGATATAAGCATTTGATGAATTAGAAAATGTCTTTTATGATAAAACCTACGCATCGACGTTAACTGTTGGGAATCATAAAATGCAATTTCAACATCGATTACAAACGAAACGAAGATCTATATTCGTACAAATAAAATAAAACGATCTATTTAAAGGCTTGTGAATTGTTCCAAGTGACGCTCAATAAAAACTCTTATCAAGATGTCGTAACACTTTCGTTTGACGTATTGAGGGATTGAAGGGCCATTTCAAACGGTCGTCAAACTAACTGTAGCCGAATGCCAATGAGTACCTCTCTCCATTGTTAACATCTCCAATAGAAATCTCTTGCATGCATTGTATGGAGACTACGATATCGCGTTCATTTTCTTCAAAACACTTTTTTTGAGATAAACGTCAACTGCATTTGGTATGTTGGATAAAAAATTGGGCACTTTAAAACTTTCTTCCTCAATATTTTAACTCAAGTGAGCAAGTATTCAAAAAGGTTCACTCGTAAAGGGATCATGAATGTAATTCCCTTATTAAATTAAAATTTTGTCAAAATCCATAAGTTGTATATATTATAATGTAGGATTAAGTGTCGGGGGATTATCTTCATAAGCCACAGACGGTATATTATACATAATGAGATTATGAAAGCATAAAACTGACCAACCTTTCTGGTTTCTAAAATAAAATTACTGAAAACGTTACGGGATGTGCGAGTCCTCAAACAATTCATACCTGAAAACAAAGAAAAAATAAATGGTTAGATTTTCAACGTTACAATTTGGTATTTTACTACCAATTATCTCATTTCTTATAAAAATAAGCATACAGCATCAAAACTTCACGAATCTGGAACGCGGAAGGTCAAAGTTACGATAAACCATCTCAATGACCCCAATGACATTTCATTCATGAATATTCAAGATAATAGTCAACCACAATGCTGAAATATTATTTATAATAATACAGTTCAAATAAAAACAGAAGATATGGTGTACAAGTTTGTGTATATGAATATATAACAAATCTAGGTTAATGAAATTAATATTAACTTATAGTTCGCGCGTTAGCAAATAACAAATAACCAAGTATACCTATACAATAGTAGTTTATGAAACTGATGCATAATACCTAGTTATGTACAGTTTCATACACTACATTATCTACTCTTACACAATTTGTGATTGAACCTACAAAATAAAATATCAATAATAAAAAGAGTACCTAGTTTCAATGACTTGACTTTGAGAAAAAAAGTTATTTTATAGCATACTTTAATTTAGCGAATGTTATAAAATAACTTTTTTTTTTTTTTCAGTATTGCGTGTTAGTATCCCAATATAAATTCGTTTTGAAATTTATAATTCGAATTTTACGATTTGAGAGTAGATAAAATACCTATATTTTGAAAGTTATAAAAAACGAACATTTATCAACATTTGCAACAGAAATCAATGATCTATGTTAATAAGAACATTGATAGTCAAGTTTAATGTAAGATAACCAAGAATATTTGTACGATGACATCAGGTTATGAGAATGGATTGAGGCAATCGTGTTTCTATGCATTTGAAGGTGTAATAGCAACCATAAACGATTTGTATAGATCTATGCTCTAATAAAGATATTGATACAAATGTATTTGATTATTAAATAAACAGGATTGAATTTTTCAATGTTTTTTTATTAGGATATTGATGTTTTTTGTCATATATGTTCAAGAAATACATTATATTATGGTAAGGAATACAATTTCTATTTTATCAATAATCCCTACCTATACCTAACCAGTACCTTGCAAATATTTGTGAATAACAAATCTACATTTATAATCACGAATTCTCGCTGGAATTTACAGTCTCTCAAAAAGATAACATTGTAGATTGATAATGTTGTAAAGAAAAAGCACGGTGTCAGTCGTTTTTTAATGTTGTAACACTGTCTTAATTCGTATTATCCCGAGGTGTCATGTCAAGATTTCTGCCGCGATACTGCGGCACGTCAAATGAAATGCACGCCGGCTGTTATTGTTTCCATACAATAGGCCGTTTCTGTGAAATGTGAAAAGAAAACTAAGTGCTTCTATTTGTGTTTCTAAGTATTCCGTATCAAAATGATATACTTTCTACTTGGCATAGTCAACTGGGATAATTAAGGTTTAGAAACTTCGCATAAAACATTGTAATAAAGGGAATGAAACAATCGATCTCTTTCCTTTCTATTTGGTTAATTCATAACAATTAATGGATACTGTCGTAATAAATCTGAAATAATAAACTTAACTTACATCACAACATGCTATTGAAGTATGTAGTTATAAAATGTGAATTGTGTTTCCTTTGGGAAAGGTTGACAAATATGATGAATTAGAGCAATTAAATTAATCGTTTTCAGACATTACAACGCAGTGTAGTGTGTCAAATATCCTAGCAGTCGTAAGATATCGTAACGATTAAATCAATCAAAGAGACAATTATATTGACTCGAAAACATACCCAGGTGGGCGGCTTACAGATTTTTTTATTTTAATGAAATAAAACATGTGAATACTCTTAAATCAGTTATTTGACAAATTGAAATATCAATAGGTTTTGCAGCTACTTTTGCAATGATGTTAGTTGGTCATTTCGATTTTTTTTCCCAGATTTAATTTTTATTGATCAATAAAAACTTATTGATAAAAACAATAATATTATAACATTTGTTTATAGCTTCTTAGATATTTCTAATGCTTTGATCATTTCTAAAGTAATAGAAAGCGACAACTCTAATTAACAGTCGTCAACTAAGAAAATAGATAAAGGAACTGCTATTAGACCTTCACTTAGGCTTGATTCGAGACGTATACCAATGAGATAAGAAATATCATTAAATATGATGAATCGAAGAAAAGGTAACAGTTTGAGAAATTTATAAATGATTATCTCAAGTACACTCGTTGCTACATTTATCAAGATAAGTTTAGATTGGCTCATTTTATTTGATACCAGCTTCTGCTATATTAAAAGAAGCTTCATGAAACATTTCGAGCTATTCTCATTCAGTATCTCCTAAGTTGCATTTCTAAAGTTATTTGATATGGAAAAAACTTATATCGGTCAGCATGGGGTACCCTTAATGTAGAGTTGAATGTTGCTTATCATTTACAAACATTTTGATTCATATCTAAGCTCATAAATCTTGGATACGTTTCTTTACAAAAGAACTACTTTTTGCTATATCAACTTCTTAAATAGGATTTCTGATATTTTATCTAAAGCAGCTCAAAGAATTGTAAGAACTTTTTTGCTCTGAGCATTTTGAAGTGCATTCGCGTAGTTAGAAACTGGATCGAAGCAACGATTGTATCCGTTTTTGGTGATCGTCGGTAACATTTTCGGGATCACTTTCAAGCTAAGCCTTTTAAGGAATAGAATGCCTCATGAATTATACGAAACGGCAATGTACTTTTATGCTCACTTTTTATGTTCGAAAAGAGTTGGTACACGTTTGATTCAGGAACCGCTCATGATGAAGGTTCCTTTTGACAGCGCAGATGTGGAATAACAAGGATTGTTTTATTTTGAAAGTATATTTAAATGTATAACTTCAAATGGACTTTGTCTTGTTTGTGAAACATACATTCATTCTACAGAATTTACCTAAAAGGAGATAAACCTGTTTCCGATCTGTTTAAATAAAATATTCGTTTATTAGACCATAGATGATGTATTATAGATTTGAAATTAT
Organism: Agriphila geniculea; assembly: GCA_943789525.1. NCBI lineage: Eukaryota > Metazoa > Arthropoda > Insecta > Lepidoptera > Crambidae > Agriphila > Agriphila geniculea. The sequence goes on from OX038881.1 coordinate 4,638,034, forward strand.
TGATGCAAAGATTTATGGTCGTAAGTCACTAAATCAATTTAATAGAGACGGCGATAGCGATTTCCGTTAAAGATCGTTTAATTGAGCCAATGATTTAAAAGCAAATCCAATCTATCGATCTATGTGTAACAACTGTATTCCCACGGGCGATGCTATCTGCGCCTGGGCATTCAGCGTTTCAATCTAATTAACTCGCTCCACAATTAAATCTTGATGCCAATGATTTAAGGGCCAATTTTGTGATTCTATACTATAATGGAAAATTGCATGTTCGGCATTTGTGCTTCATCAATCACTGTTTTCTTAAGATGCGATAACATCTATTTTGATTATGGGCAGAATTTTTTAATCAATGTGTTGGTTTTGGGTTATCACATCATACTTGAATAATTTTATAGTTAATAAGCTAACAAAAAGAGTGAGGATTTTCGTTAAAGACGTTGACCTTTTCCACAAATAATACAATCGGCAATGTTTATATTTAAGGAAATCGCACATAATTTCTTAATGGAAATTTCGTGTAACATTTAATGCAAGCTGCAGTAATTGCACGGATTTTGTTCATAAAAATCAAGACACCCAGAGAACGCGAAAGTCAAAATTAGTGCAGTTGCAACATAAAGTAAGAAATAAGAATACACCAGTTAACAGAAGCAGTAAGCTACAAGAATCTTAAAAGGGATTCGTTTTAGCAATCCAAACAAGTGCACTGAGTCGGCATTAACATGACCCAAAAAGAGTAACAAACTTAAATGCATTGCAACAAATGTGCCTTATACGTTGAAGCATAAATATAAAAATAGAACTGAATAGTGTACCAAATATGATACGCTTCAATGTAAAGCAAAGATAGCACAGGAAATAAAACATCAAAGTAGAAGATAAGAGAACCTCCGAATGTTTGTAATGATGCCCTATTTGTAGATGACGGAACATAAATAAAGTAAGTTATATTTGATCGAGTTCTCAAATTATCTTTTACAAGTATTGTGAATGATACGTTCAACATAATATTAAATGTGATATTTATAGGTTTTCATTTTCATACACCGCACCGGTATGAAGAACTGTTTATACGTTTTGCCTTCATTTTAGCTGCTTTCAGTTTCATGACCGGAAAAAGGCTTTCGGCCACACGTTTAGCATAACGTCTAAAAAAATAAGAATTTTACTTTTGTCACAATCCCCTTATTGTTTGTTCTTTTATGCACTGCTTTTCTTCAAATCGTGTCTTAACGAATATTTAATGCTGTCCCCAGATAGCAATCGTTTCTCATGACCTCTTGCATGTTGTTTCCTGCAGTGGGAAGAATTATTTGCAGTGCTCTCATCATTTTTCTTCGTAGTATTTACAGGTAAAAAAAATTGAGGGCATCAACTAAAAGGTCATTGAAAAATGGAATTTGTGTCATGGTTGAAGACGTCCATTCCATAAGATTTGATAAATTATGAAAGTCATACGAAGAGGCTTTAAAAAAATTATACTTATGTGAGATTTAAAAGCATCAACAACAGATTTTAATGTAAAAAAGTATTAATAAAAGATTAAGTAGGAGTTAAAATAAGAACTGATGGAGTAAATGATAAAGTAGAGAATGATGAAAATATAAACAATAATGGAAAAGGAAACATATGTATGATCATTTAAAGCTGAAAGTCAATCTTCTAAGGAAGCAGATAACTATTCAGATAGGACTTTACGTAATAGGTAATTCAGTGAAAGCAAAGCGAAATTGAAGGGTTTGGTTATTTCGTACTTCATATTAGATTTCTCTAAAGGCTTATAATATGGGAATAAAATTATTGGCAAGCGTGTTCCATCGTACTTCAATTATTAGGATAATATAAAAGGTGCATACACTTAAAAGTAGGTTAAAATTAGTGTTCATTACGAAGTAAAGCTGAAAATAATGTAGGTCTTTTTAAAATAGGTAAAAATAAATGTAATGTTAAGTTTAAAACTTCAGTGGTAAAAAATAAGAAAAACATATAAGTCAGTCTATATTATAGACTGACTTATAAATATAATGGATTACGCACTTAGAATCAGCCAACTATTTTAACAATTTATGACTGGTTTTTTAATGAGATAATTAATTACTGTGTAAGTTTAAACAAAGGCCGTTTACCTAATGAACAAGGTATTTTTATGCATCGTTAATAATCTTACGGCGTATAAGACAATTGTTGAAAGCACATTAACACAGTCTCAGTGAATTCTGTGTAGGCTTGGGAATTGTTTAGAAAATTAAAAGTAATGATTTTGTTTCCAGAAGTGACAAACCTCTTTAAAAATATTTTCTAAAATTTTTGTTCGAATTTTATGCGTCAAAGATACATACTTAAGTTGAAATCACATAGATTTTTATTCTTTAGATATACATCTGAAGCATACGAGTGTGAGCATGTTTAAATAATTATAGACTAAGACAATTTTGCTACCATCAAATCTCAATACCTAGCGTTTAAGAAACAATAAAGTTGGCCCCTTAATCCTGATGTTTGGATGTTTGTTACTCAATCACGCGAAAACGGCTGATCTCATTTAGATGAAAATTTAGAACGATTTTTATACCGGTCAAAGGTTCCTTATGGATTTTTCAAATGTCCACGCGGACGAGTCGCGGTTGGAAGTTAATGCTATAATATTTTTTGTATTTAAATAATAAATATAGTTTAGCAAGACTTGCAGTAAATGCACAAACTCCTTTCTCTATTAACTTTAACGGTGCGTCTAGACGAGCATCAGCGACCAATTTATTATACTGCGGTATCGCCGCTCATCTCAATGCAGCACGTATTGATACAAATGGCTAGCGGGAAATGCCTTTAATTGTCGATTTCGATTTTAGATGCTCAGATGTTTATTTTAAAGGTAATGTCGCCTCTGACAGTGTCTCTGATGAACATAGCGTCGACCCTTTGTTGGAAATGAAGGAAATTGGGCCAAATAAGGGCGGCGATGTTAGTAAAATGGCAATTATATATGGAGGACTAATAGCGAATTCTGAAAATACTTACTAAGCATTTCAATTATAATTATCTAAATCAAAATAGTAGAGTGCTGTGAATATGAGTATACCATAATTTTAGGACAAACCATCCTGATATCCTGTTGGCTAGTATCTCCTTTTGAATTCATGAATTCTTAAACTTTAATATATAAAAGCTAGAAAAAGGTAAAATTAAGGTAATGATCTCTACCTGCTCTGTTCAAAGACATTACTGGCTTTAACAAGTTGAATTTAGGACGCAATTATATTGGTAATATACACAGCAAGGAAAAATATAGGTACAAGTTCGCTAACTACATTCTCATTATACACTTGCGAACAGACACTGATGTTATCTTTTCAACATGTTTGAGCTCGAAAAATACTTACTTAAGCGCTTGAGGTTAAGTCGTGATTGCAATGCCCAATAAACTCCAAGAAGGCTTGTTCTCAACAAATTTATTAACAGCAGCGGTGTGTGGAGATGAAATAATGGTGGAGAGCACGTATTTACAATACTTTATCCCGGAGCCACAATAAACCGTTTAGAATAACCTCTAGAATCTCGCGGCGCGTAATGAAGCACCATTGTACTGTACAGTCTATAATCGTCGTGATTTGAATGCACCGAGTGTTTCACAAAGATTTGTATATCTGGAAGTGAAATAGGACACGATGGAGATAAGTTAACACTACAAAAACAAATGTCTGGAATATTTACACTGCTTTCGCTTCTAGCTGTTATGTTCTTTGGTTTTGGTAAAAATATTGTTCACTTTTTGGTTTTGGTAATTCGTCTCTTGAAAGAAGTCTTATTTTTGAGACTGGTTTTGACTGGTCGTGATTTGCTTATTAAAGTATAGTTTTCACTACTAGCGAGGTTTTTTTTTATATCATGAGTTTTTTTTTAATCAAGAGGATGCTTTCATTGAGAAAAGTGATCATGTTAACACAGTTTCTATAAACCGATATTACTTTATTTCAATGTATATAACCAAGTAAACTATGGCATAGAATCGTGAGGAAGAACCAATTGAGCAAGCTCACTTAACGAGTTTGATAGTTTCCTGTAGTTAAAGTTTACGGTCAATATAAGCATTATTAGTCAGATTTTCAAATGATGCACGGACTAGGCTATAAAGTAAATTTGTTATAAAGGTAAAGAAATTGAAGCTTCACTATATAAATAGTAAACTCCCGGTTCATATCAAAGGATGAATTATAAATAAATATAAACTAGGACTAAGTTCGGATAGTAATTAAGAAGTAAGTAATTATCTTCCACTTTACCACATATTATAAAAAACAAAGTCCTTCCCCGCGTCTGTCTGTCTGACTCAAAAACTACTGAACGGATTTCGCCAAATGGTAGAGTGATTCCTGAGGAAGGTTTAGGTGTAATAAAACAAAAACCATTAGCGAGCTGTTTGAGTATTATTCTCTCTACATTTTCGAGTTTCATGTTTATTACTTATCCATCATCAGAAACCGTCAAGGCCAAACGCCTAATTGATTTTTTTATTTGTTTAAGTAAGAAAGGGTTTCTTACTTCGCAATAATCAACAATAGCAACGTCAATTACTCAACCAATTAAATCAAATGAAGCACTTATCACCGGAAAATTAAGTTCATTATCGAATGTAAAAAACTTCTTTCAACACCAACAGTGTGGTATTTATACCCTTTTCATTTACAACCTCCTTGCACAACGACATGCCCTTGCTGTTATCGATTTTTACTTAATGGAAATAAGAGCGTTAATTTGTTTTTTCTACTTGCAGATAATTAGTTTCCATCAGTTCTTGAAAAAAGTTATGTAAAAGCAAGGAGATGAATGGGATCAAGGCACTTGGTGATATGATCAAAAATCTGCATTCAGATATAGTTCTAATCTAAATCTGAAAGAAAAGATATGGCCAACAGTAACAGTATAAAATAAGTATAAAAAGCTGGCCAAATGCGAGTCAGACTTGCGCACGAAGGGTTCCGTACCAAAAAACGGCAAAAAAACACGTTTGTTGTATGGGAGCCCCACTTAAATACTTATTTTATTCTGTTTTTAGTACTTTTTGTTATAGCGGTAACAGAAACACATTATTGTGAAAATTTCAACTGTCTACCTGTTGTCGTTATTAATATCAAGCAAAAAACAGCAAAAAAACACGTTTGTTGTATGGGAGCCCGCCTTAAATATTTATTTTATTCTATTTTTAGTATTTGTTGTTATAGCGGCAACAGAAATACATCATTTGTGAAAATTTCAACTGTCTAGCTATTACAGTTCATGCGATACAGCTTGGTGACAGTCAGACAGACAGACAGACAGACAGACGGACAGCGGAGTCTTACTAAAAGGGTCCCGTTTTTACCCTTTGGGTACGCGACCCTAACAATGTGACAGATGTTTTCCTCAAATTTTGAAGAATGTTACGTAAAAGCAATGACAGATATGATCAAGAGGCTCTACATTAAAAAATGTGATTCTAATAGAAAAAAGACGCAGTAAAAATAATAATTTAACCCTTGAAAACTGTGACAGGTGAACTATGATAATTGGACAATTTCGAGATACCCAACTGGGCCCATTACCATCACCATATAAGCTACGGCTCCCAGCGGATGCAGCATCATAAAAGAATGATGCGGCGTTAGATCGAGCTATAATTGTCTCCTTAAAATCAAAGCGAAGAGGACCTCAATTATCATCTCGAGAATTACCTTGAGTACTTTTATTTCCCCACGAAACAGTTGTAGGGGTCTTTGAACAAGTGATATTTTTTGTGATATGTAAACTATTATATTGTAAGGCACAAGTTTACGTACAGCAATGCCAATTTATCTAGAAAAAGATTGACAAAACGACGATCGAGTTTTCGAAATACCAGTAAGTATGTTTAGTTAAAAATTCTTTTGGAAAACTGGCGTGAATTTTAGCGTTGTTACTATACATAATATAATGAGGTGGAGGAAATGCAGACTCGTATTATCTACCGTAGAAATGTTTTGACGCTAACAAACTGTACTGTAAATAGTTAATATTGGTATAATTTATTTAAATTATAGCATTTGTGCGGAACCATGATAGACCATTCTACCATTAACAGGTAACAAACCGACAGGAACGGTCTCGGCTTTCTTGTTAAAAAAACAGACATCTACCTCGTCCCATCTTTCATCTCTCTCTATTCCCAATGTGCGAATGGGAGAGACGACTAATTTCATACGCCCACGGGACCATGTTGAAACTCCTGCTGTTCCATAGATGATCTTGTTTCAATTAACGATATTATAAAGTGACCGACATCCTACGGCCACTTGTATTACAGATTGTTGAATAACTTTAAATATTTTTAATGTTAATTCCATCTAATATTGAAGTACGTGATGATACTTTATCAAACTAATGATTAATGGAAAATGCACTCTATCTAAGTAGCACAAAGTTTAATTTGGTCTTACTTGGAGATCTATTTTCATTCATTCCTTGATAGAAATCTAACGGTGAAGGGAAATCGGTTTGAGAACATAATGTTTTTTTAAATACTTAAGTACCTACCTTTCCTATGTTGTCTGAATAATCAATAGATATTTTTTTGTAAATTCCTAATCAATTTATAAGTCAAACAGCTTATTGTTGGAAATATCTAGTCACATTTATCTTTCGTTCCGATCTATGGAAAAGCAATTGAATATTACGACTAATTTGAATTACAAGTACTGAACTACTTATAACAACATGACATCATCAATGTAAGTTTAAAAGTACCGTCGTTAAAAGTCATACCCAGTTTAGACCACAAAATGTCCTGCCACACTTTCATTATGTAATTTTAAAAATCCGGTCGAAATTTTCTTTTTCACTAGAATGACGTAAACCTGACACACCTTCACAATAAATCGTGCTGACGCATGTAATATTCGTGATTGGTTGTCTTTGATGTCAGAAAATGCAACAATTGTCTGGAATACGAGGGTGGTTTGATAAGTCTGTGACTTTGTGAAGAAGAAAAATTTTTTTAAAGAATATTTTGTTTTATTTTTCTACATAATCTCCTTTCAGCTCTATACACTTCGACCAACGATGTTCCAACTTCTTCAACCCATCCAAAAAATTGTTTTTATCAAACCCTGAAAAATAGGCTCCTGTTTTAGCTATCACTTCTTCATTGGATGAAAATCTTTATCCACCAAGCCATTTCTTCATGTTTGGGAAGAGGGAAAAGTCACACGGGGCCAAATCTGGTGAAAACGGGGGGTGTGGCAATAGGTCGTATCGCAATTTCACAAGTTTTGATGTTGCGGTTGCCGACGAGTAGGCCGGAGCATTGTCGTGATGAAATAAAACTTTTTTCTTTGCTAGATGCAAAATTCAAAATTCAAAATTCAAATTAATTTATTCAGTCTAGGCTGTTACAAGCACTTGTGAATGTCATAGAAGCTACGCCATCGGTTCGCAAACCCTAAGCGGGAGACCTTGTAACGAGAAGAACCGGCAAGAAACTCGTCAAGGGCTGCTTTTTTCTCCCTGTATATTTCATACAGAGTCGTCAAGATTGAAAAATGAGCTCCACATTTAAAGTGAGGTCATTTTCCATCACAATAGTTATCAAAAGGTTACACACAATGGGTAGTTAGGTTAAAATTAAATATCTACTATATTCAGTTAGATAATCGTGAGAGTAAATAACTTTCAACTAGTTTAGAAATCACTCTGTCTGCTACTCTAACAAAAAAACACTTGATACAAGACATAAAAATAAAACGCAATTCTTACAATTCAATATGCGTTAAGATAGGTACTCAGAAGCAGACCCATTCCCACTGGCAGCACCCGTTCACGAGCATGACGCATGGACCAGCCATCGCTTCGCTCAACCATATTTGAGGGAACGTAACGACCCGCCCCACACGACACCACCGCAGAAATGATTAAAGAGAGCATGACATACTTAGGCTACCCATCCTAAGGCACCGAATTGAAAACTAATATCCAAAAGCTTTTCATAGGCCTTTACTTACAAAACTATAGACAAAAAAATACGAAAACATCGTGATAACGAAAGCCAAATAATCATTTTGGTCATTAGCAATAAAAAAGTGAGAAATCAAAACAAGGATTAGTTATTAATTCTATGTTTTGAGTAAGAAGTGCCATACTGATTGATAATATTAAACAGGAAAAAAAAAATATGCGACGCCCTTAGTACAAGCAGACAGAAGCAGACCCATTCCCACTGGCAGCACCCGTTCACGAGCATGACGCATGAACCAGCCATCGTTTCGCTCAACCATATTTGAGGGAACGTAACGACCCGCCTCACACGACACCACCGCAGAAATGTTTAAAGTGAGCATGACATACTAAAGCTACCCGCATTAAGGCGTCGAGTCAAAAAGCTTACAATACATTTTAAGTAGGTAGGACAATTCTCCCAATTTTCACATAGAATAGAAAAATCTACGACCAAGCTGTTTTATCAATTAAGTAATCTTTAACGGTATAGTATCCTTTTTTAAGAAGACAATTCTTTACATGAGTCTTAAAGTTTTCAAATGGTAAATCCAAAATATTACTTGGAATTTTATTATAAAACTTTATACCAAGACCTATGAAAGAACCACGGATTTTTTCTAATCTATACTGAGGCATTACAAGTTTGTCTTTATTTCTGGTGTTCCGATTGTGCCAATCACTATTTTTTGTATATAAGTTAATATTGCGACGCACAAAAAGTATGCAGTTTAATATAAATTGTGATGCTGCTGTCAATATACCAATTTCTTTGAATCTATCCCTAAGAGATGTTCTAGAACTTAGTTGATAAATAGCTCTTATTGCTCGTTTTTGTAAAACAAAAATAGTATTTATATCGGCTGCTATCCCCCACAAAAGAATACAGTATGACATGATGCTATGAAAATAGCTGAAATACACTAATCTAGCAGTTTCTACATCTGTTAACTGTCTAACTTTTCTAATAGCATAGGCAGCAGAGCTGAGCTTGCCAGCCAGAGCTGCGATATGCATATTCCATTGAAGTTTACTGTCAAGAGTAACACCCAAGAAAACTGTTGAATCGAGCAAATCTAATTTCTCATTATTGATTACAATTTCAGTGGGATACGCCTGTACATTAGGTAAAGTGAATTTAACACATTTGGTTTTCTTAGCATTAAGCTGGAGATTATTTACATTAAACCAAGTAAGAACCTGCGAGAGTGCCTTGTTCACATCGTCAAAATCAGTTTTATTCCTGTCAACTTTGAATATTAAAGAAGTATCATCTGCGAACAAAACAATATCACAGAACCTCTCTGCAAAAAAGGGTAGATCATTTATATATATTAAAAATAAAAAAGGGCCCAAAATGGAGCCTTGCGGAACGCCCATTTTTACATGAGAACCTGATGAACTTACTCCATTGATATTAACTGTTTGAGTCCTTGAACTGAGATACGACAGTATTAATTTTTGGGCATTATTTTTTACACCGTAATGATTTAGCTTCAACAGCAGCGTCCAGTGGTCCACGCAATCAAAAGCCTTGGACAGGTCGCAGAAAATGCCAAGGGCATTCTGAGACCCCTCCCAAGCCTCAAAGACATGCTTCAAAAGCGCAACCCCAGCATCAGTTGTGGAACGACCTTTAGTAAAGCCAAATTGTTTATTGTGCAGAAGTTTATTTACATTAAAATGACCTAATAATTGCTCAAGTATTATTTTTTCAAAAATCTTGCTTAGGGCAGGTAATATCGATATTGGTCTGTAATTGCTAGGGTCTTCTTTATCTCCTGATTTAAACAATGGTATTACCTTGCTAAACTTCATAAGATCAGGAAATATTCCTTGATCAATACACCGATTAAAAATGTCAGCAAGATAAGGGGCAATAGTATGCACAATATTATTAATAACCTTAACTGATATGCCCCATAAATCAGTGGAGCTTTTCATTTTTAGAGATTTGAAAGCTTTTATTATATCTAAAGCATTAATACATTTAAAATTAAACAATGAATCACTTTCAGCCACATGTCTCTTTAGCATAGATACAGCAGCCGCTGGTGAGGAATCCAAATTTGATGTAGTTTCTACTGGTATGTTTACAAAGAACTTATCAAAAATATTAGCAATTTCTTTATCTGATTTTATTAATTCATTATTAATATTAAGCGTTAGGCTATTTTCCCGTGCTTTAGTTTTACCAGTTTCACGATTAATGATATCCCAGGTTGTTTTAGTTTTGTTACTCGAGTTTTTAATTTGCTTTTTAATGCAGTTAGACTTTGCAACTGCACATAGCATTTTGAAAGTCTTCGAGTATTTTTTAACATGTTCTAAAAAACCTGGGCTTTGGTTAGTTTCTCTAAGCTTGTAAAGTTCATAAAGTCTGTTTCTACTTTTATAAATACCTTTCGTAGCCCAATCGCAGAACCGTAATTTCTGAGTACATTTAATAGTTTTGATTTTAAATGATTTATCAAACTCATTAGTAACTAAATGAAAGAGGTTCCCGTACAAAACATCAGGATTATCTGAAATCCATGGCAATAAAGAAATTTGTTCATCAATGTTGTTTTTAAAATTGTCCAATCCCTTTTTTGTGATAGGTCTGCATTCTACAGTCTTAGGTGTATCTATAACGTTCACAGCGTATGAAACTTTCAAACCGTAATGGTCGGATGAAATATTACTAAAAACGAATTTGTTTTCCGGATCACATTCTGAAAAAACATTATCTATGCAAGTGGCGGAGTGTTCAGTTACCCGAGTGGGTTCTAAAAATTTATTATGCAAATTAAAACTTTTAAATAATGCCAGAAAACGAGTGGTCGAAGAATTGCTCTCAAGAATATCAATATTAAAATCGCCACAAATTACTACTGGTTTATTTTTTAACCTTAACTTTTTTAGAACATCTTCCATGACAGATTCAAATATTTCATAGATACCCTTAGGGGGGCGGTATACAGACACAATAATCATGCTATCTAATTCTATACAAGACAACTCCACATGGCGCTCTGATGTAAGGTTCACAATATCCTTTCTTTCTTTATACTTTATATTATTATTCACAAAAATTACAGAACCGCCACGAATAGTTGTTTGCCTAACCATCGCACTTGCTAGTTGAAAATTATTTAGATTAAATGACATATCACCAGGCTTTAGCCAGTGTTTTGTAATGCAAATGATTTGAATATTATTACATTCAACAAATAATTCTAATTCTAGATCTTTGCCAGACAGGCCCTGAATATTTTGACTAATTATATTGATACAATTAGGCCTGGCTGTTGTCTTGTGCCTCAGTTTAAATCTGAGTTTGTCACTGTTTTATTTGAAACAATATGCCGAGTAGAAGTTGAAGTACTAATACTCGGTTTTATGGACTTAGTTACAGCTGTAACAGAGTCCTGTAAATTGTAAGCTAACAAATTAGCTATTTGCATCCTACATTTTTTCGGCAGATACATACTATCTGGAGTCAATGTAAAAGTGTTAATAAATTTATTAACGTCAAAGTATAAAATAACGTCACTGTGACGACTTATCAAATTATATATATATAAATTTAAATCAAAAATGCGCTTATTTTGATCCCAGTTAAAGTTACTTGCATAAGGGAAAGCGCTAATTATTATTTTACATCTTGTTACAGACTGTAATGTTAATAAAATATTAATATTTTTAAGAATGTCCCTTTTTGTAATATGGGAACTGTCCCCACATAATATTAGTACTGTTGTGGCTTCATCAATATGTGACTTATTAATATTTTGTACAATTTGGTTAAAAGATACACCAGGAGTACAAATATTAATAAGTTTTTTAGAGAGCTTATCTCTTAGAGCTAAACCTAATCCCTGACCTAGTTTGTCTGAAAACATAATTGTTTTTGCCTCCTTTGAGTTACATGATAATGCTGGTTTGAAAGTGCATTTACTATAGCTACTTTGCAATGTTTCTATGCAGGATGATGAATGGCAGGGGCTCTGTGTAGATTTGCTAATTTTATTTACATAAGAATCATTATTGTGAACAACTGAAGATTCAACAATAAGTTGACTATTTACTAATGAGTCATACCGGTCCGCATTGTAATTGCAGAGTTCCACTAACTCTGTGGCAGATTTGATGTGCTCATCAATTTGTTTCTGCGCAAGAGAGTACTTTTTTTGCACAAGTTCAAGTGACTCATGCAACTGTATGATTTTCAATTGCAATTTTTTAGTGTCCCGGTCATACATTTGCCTGCTTTCAGTTAATTTACTACTATAAATTTCCAAAGAATCCAAGAGGCTAATTCGTTCTTTTCTTAAAGCAATATTTTTAGAAAAACAATTATTTTTTCTAATTAGTTTTCCTGATTTTTTAATTAATTTACGTATTCTAATATATTTCTTTAGTTTCTTAGCACCTAAAATTTGAGGTCGAGGTGAAAAGTCACTGTCTTTGGTTATTAACTGTTCTGCTGACTGTACAGCAGGTGAAGACATCATGAGCTCCTCAAAAAGACTCTGTGTATGGTCCACTTCTTGCAGTTGCTGCTGCTCCTTGAAGTCTAATATGCGGTCTTTTCTTCAGCAGCTCTATATTGAATCTATCCAACAAAGCAACATGGTAAGCTCCGGTAATTGTCTTGCCTTTCTCCAAAAAATCGATGTAAATAACACCTTTGCTGTCCTAAAAGACAGTGGCCGTCTCTTTACCAGCCGAACAAACAGTTTTTGCCTTCTCCGTGGCACGTTCACCGGTAGAAGTCCACTGTTTTGACTGTTGCTTCGTCTTTGGCATATATGGTGGACCCACGTTTCGTCAAGTGTTACGTACCGACTCAAAAAAATCACTTGGATTGCGGTTATATAAACCTAGCATTGTTTAGAAGTTGTTACACGAGTTCGTTTTTGGCCGACTGTCAGCAAACGCGGCACCCATCTTGCAAAAAGGTTTTTCATGCCGAGAATATCGAGCAAAATATGAAAAATTCGTTCGGTAGAGATGTGAATAGCATCAGCTATCTCGCGTCTTGACGGTCTGCCATAACAATGTCGTGGATTTGCTAACAATATCTTCAGTGGTGACCTCAATCGGCCTTCCTGGGCCGTCGGCGACAGTTGTGGTGGTACGACCACAACAAAATTTAGTTAAACACTTATGAACCATTCCATGAGATGGAGCAGAGTCCCCATAATATTTTTTCAGTTTATCCTCCGTCTGCTTAATGGTTTTACCACGTAAAAAGTAGTATTTTATCAAAACACAAAATTCGTTTTTCTCCGTTATAAAAGAATATCCCGACCTCACTAGCATAAATCCTTCCATTTTTTTTAATTTCGCGCCAATTTCAATAATGCAACAGCATAAGCTCAGCAAAGAGTTCTAAATTAAGACAGGAAAATTGAATTATGAAAAAATATTGTATTCAACCTTAAAGTCACGGACATATCAAACTGCCCTCGTATGCCAACTTTTATCATTTCAGCATTTGAGTCTAATAAAGAAAACAAAACAGTAATCTTTTATTGTTAAGATTTAAGACGTATCTTTATTATTTACGTCGACTCCATTAAGATCAAAGATGCATCGAAGTATCAATTAACGATCTCATAGTTTTGTTCTAGGAACAATAAAAACCATCAGAACAATATTGATCGCATGTATTTTTGATGGGCTGTCAATTATTCACCTTGAAATACACCAGAAAAATCAACCTTATCTTCAAAGATTTAAGAAGTAGGTGGCATAAAGGGGTCTGCTATGAACTGTTGACTAATCTAAGTACAACGCACCCAACTCAAGATGCTAACATAAAAAGCAAATAGTGCAATCGCAGGTGGGTGCGATTATTCCTTTTTCGGTTCAACTGGACGATTTCATAGTGTTTATGTGGTCGGTGCACCATAAAATGGTGTTTGTGAAGCTTCAGGGCTCGTCGACGAGTAAGGGGAAGTTACCGTGAAATTGGTTTAGCATGGAGAATCGCCGATAGTAAAGATAGTATGCTCATATTTTTTAGTAGTGTTGTGCTTCATAAGAATGTTTTATTTTTTAAATAAAAAAAATAAAATTACATCATGCTTGTTGCTAAATGTAGTAGTTCTACAAAGTTGGCGCCAGTCGTTAGAGTAATAAATAATGTTCTCAACATATAAATCTTACTTAGACCTATACGGAGCTAATCTTTCATTAACTTTCTATTTGCGTTACTAGCAGATTTAAGGTCAACGTGAGACCTTTATGACTACTTGTCCTTCGGTAGGCCGTGGTACAGCCTATTCCCTGTCTTGCCATATATACAGATTATGGTGTTGCCTTGATAATAAGTAAACATTTGTCTAAATGCTCCTTGGTTTTAGAAATCTGATAATCTTATGATAAATATCGTCTGTGGTAAATATCTATGTACTTCAAGTCACTTTCCAACTTTCACTCTGACAAGTAATGCAAGATCGAACATTTGCTTCCAAAATACTCTGATTTACACATCTGGGGCCAACGGCTAACGCTCCGAACTTCGGCAAGTCTGCCGATATTCAAATTAAAACAGATAAATCAAGCCCCAATCAGGGGCCGTACCGGCTAACGCATCGAACTTCGAAAAGTCTGCCGGGTTTCAAATTAAAACGGATATATCGAGCCTCAATTGGTCCATAATAGCGAACCCCAATTTATGAGGTCTTACGAACATCGATATCTTCCAAATAACTTTGACAATACGTATAATACGAAATTCATTTCTTTGATTTCTCTATTTTAAGTTGAAGCTCGGCAGACCCGTCGAAGTTCGAAAAGTTAGCCGGTAGGGCCCCAGGCCAAAATGGCGAACCCCAATTCATGATGTCACACGAATATCGATATCTTCTAAATATCCAGGCAGACCCGCCGAAGTTGGAAGAGTTAGCCGGCCCTACCGAATTGAATTGTTAGAACTTTTAAAATTATCATTTCTTGGCTCTTAAATTGCTTAAAAGGCGTTGTTTATTAATTAAACACATTCAGAAAACATCTACTAATTGTCAAGTTTCCCAACTGTTTCTTGTTGTCTCACGACTCCGGCGCCGTCCCAACAATACCATGTTTAGGAGAATCAAACAAAAGGAGTAAAAGCTTAGTCAATATTAAAGAAGCAAATTAGTATGTACCGTTTCCAACACAGGGTTGTGGTTTGCTTAGGCTCCATTGTTTTAGTCCACCTGTTAGCACACCCATTACAGATGGGAAAATCGGAGAGAACAACAGGTTTTGGTGGGTAAGTTAAGACATTTGGGAGACAATAAGGCAAAAAATGGACAGGACTAAGACATAATTAGGATGTCTGATCATCCACACTGATAAGCAAGTGTTGAAATGAAAATATGTAACACGGAGTGTTAATGAACACAGAATACAGAAAACACAAAAAAGGTCTTTATTATTTTTGAACAGAGTTACAGTGAAAAAAGGTTAAAGTAACTGTGAAAAAAATAAATACTTTTTTAATAAAAGACACCAAAGGAAAGAAACTAAAAACACCAAAGGAAAGAAACTAAAAACTAAACTAAAGAAACTGCGAATGAAGATAAGATAAAAACGTGGAGTACTTCAAACGCTCCAGGAAGGTGTGAAAAGAGCACAATAGGCAGTAAACCGTCTGGTAATGTTCGTCCTTTGTTGTGAAGCAGTCGACCACACAAATGCCCACCTATTTGTGGAGATCCGTGAGTTGATTTTTATGTAGTGGAGAGGATCATTGGAGCAACTAGGATGATGACAGATGACTAGGAATATTGGGGTATGTGTTACAATGCCGAAGTAGAAAAGACCGTATTTTACAATACCTATGGACGAAATCCCGAAAATTAAAAGGCCGAATGGTTGTTTGGCCGTACGTTTAAAATCACGAAAAGACATTTTACCTAAAATACTAAATCCCGAAGCTTAAAATACCGAAGGTTAATATACCTAAGTTCTATACCCCGAACTATTTAATACCGAATTGACTGTGGAGATGTCTTTGGGCTTCGCCTGAAATGCTTTATAGTAAATTTAGCTGCCGAAAATTAGTCTTAACTAGTCTACTGGGACTTAGAAACCGTAGACCGTAGGTCACGACACGAAATAGGGGCAAGGAGCGTAGCGACGAGCATGTTAGGTTGACATAAACCCAGCGCGCGAGCCGAGCGAGCGAAGCGAGCGTGCCGCGGCAGCGGCCGGCGAAGCACCAGAAAAAAAACTATTTCAAACTCGATTGGTGGATTTTGTCAAAATAATGACCATTTTACAAGCCTTTTTGAGTAAAACAAATTAACCGCAACGCCTACCTTCATAAATGTATGTGTGTGTAGGTGAAGTAAGTTTCGACATTTTAACTGTCGGGATTTTGACCTTTCGGGATTTCGACCTTTCGGGATTTCGAACTTTCGGTCATTTGATAATCGATCTTTCAAGTTTCGGTCTATCGGATATCGATATTTAGAATGTTCGGTATTTTGAAAATAGGTGTTTTATGTGTCGATATTTCGGTCGTATGTATTATGAATTGTCGGCATTGTAATGCATACCCGAATATTGTGATTAGTAAAAATAGAATACCTTATTCGATGAATATATTGTATTATCTACATGTTACACATGGATGCAGTTTTTATACAGGGTTATTTGTAAAAAACCTACAACCTCGCAGGAGTAGATTACTATCATCATAAACAACAACATTTGTTCTACGACTTCCGAAAACAGACAAAAAAAAAATCGACTCTACATACAAATGATCGAGTTTTGTATGAAATGTCGTTTTTTTCTGTTTTTGCAAAAGTCGTAGAACAACTGTTGTTGTATGTTATTAATCTACTCCTGCGAGGTTGTTGGTGTTTTATATGTTACAAAATATACAAATAACCCTGTATATTTTGGAACGTTGTTGTCATAAATTCTTTCAAAGAAAGTAGTTTCCATGAATGGAACAATTATTGAAACAGATATAAAAGTTTCACAAACCATAAACGAGCTATCACTTTTGCTATAAAATGATTTAGAGCTATTACCATTAAGTTGTTCAGCGGTTAAATTTCTCTATTTTAAGTAAATTCTGTTTTACATCATTGGGTCGTTTAATCTAAGCTATTAGCCATATCATGACAGGCTTTTTGTAAAGTAACTACCATAGCTCCTCTTAAGCTGTATTTGAAAGGAGTGAAAGCTTATTTGAGTGGTTTAACCGAAGATAATTTCTTGAACGATAGCAATTTGCCTATATCTCGTTTGATAGACGTTTTCCAAGTATCATGTGAGTGAGTTGCATAAAAACTCAAACAAAAGATGTCAAATATATTTTCAATTATGACATCTAAGATAAAATAAATAAAAATATAGATTTTTAAAATAGCATGAATGAATAGTATACTAGAATATGTTGTCATCAAAAGTATCTATTGAAAGGTTAATGACCAATTAATTTGAAATCATCTTTATCTGATTAATTGTTCACTGATGTACAATCTGAAGATAAGAAGAATTAAAGAATCGTCAGTATATCATCGAGATGCAACAAATAAGACAGAGGCGCCGCGGGATAGAACATTGAAAGTCTTTAATAGTTTAACCACGTGGATATTGAAAATCTCGGCAATTAGTAAATTAATTACTGCTATTAGAACGAATCATCGTGAAAAGTAATAGAAAAAACTGGTTATTAATATGTTGAAAACGTCGCAAAAAGAGGCGCCGTTTTGGAACCGCTTATTGAATAAATTGTGGAAGAAGACATTAATAATTGAAAAAGACTCACATTTTAACGGAAACTGTTTCTTTATGCAAAACAACAGTTTAAGGTCATTGTCGATTAATGGAAGCATAAACAAGTAAACCTAGTTTCTTTATTTAATGTGACATTAAAATTCAGAGCAGATTTGAAATACGAATTTCCATACTTTAGTGAAATTGTAACAGTTATTTTTAATAACAACGAATGAACTGGTTTTAAGGATATAGTTAGTTTTGGACGTGGGTATTTTAATGTTTTGGAC
The DNA here is from genome assembly GCA_943789525.1 of Agriphila geniculea. Classification (NCBI taxonomy): domain Eukaryota; kingdom Metazoa; phylum Arthropoda; class Insecta; order Lepidoptera; family Crambidae; genus Agriphila; species Agriphila geniculea. Next base: position 4,656,039 of record OX038881.1, read on the forward strand.
ATTGATTGCCGTGGTGTAGCAATAAATGTTTTCATGTTATTGTTTTTATTTTCACTGAATACTTAAACGTTCTGTGATATAACATTTGGATTAGCTTTTGTTTGTTAGTAATTAAATCAAGTTTGTGTTCTCTAGTTTAAAAATTGAAATCACATTTGACTGTCGAGCACGCATCATGCTAACTTCAAGAAATAGATGTTCTCAACTTCCATCAAATTGTGTACTAAATAGATATCAACATACAAATGTAAGCGAAAGCCACATTATTGCTTTGAGACATAACTGGATTGATATCGACACCGAAGGATAATTGGTATTGAATTAGTCGTGATAACAGAAGTGTTTACATTAATAGTCGCTTTGGAATTTATCTTATCAATTCTATTAGTATCCCCACCATTATGTACTTAGATTATTGTTCCGATAGTCTCATTATAGTGTTGGGTTTCTTAGCTGCCTCAATTACTTCTTATCCATGATCATGTATAAATACAGTTGCTTAAAAGATATTATTTAGATTGATATTGGAGGCGTATTATCATTATCCAACTATACAGTCAATCATCAATTTAACGTAGAAGAGTATTTAGGATGATTTTGCTTATTTAATAATTACTCCTTCTGGGAATGGTAATAGGTTTAGTTAGAATATCTTCAGATTTTTATACAATATATAAGGCCAACTGCATTCGAAATGCGACCATGTATTATATCTTCATCAATAAATATTTAAATTGACGTTTAAGAATTTAACAAGGTTATGTTTTTAAGTGGGTGGTGTGCCGAAATTTCGCTTTGTCAATTGAGTCAGTGAAGGATATTCTCTTGCCTCATCTATGATTCCTCTGAGTCCAATTAGTCATCAATTACACCCCCACAGAAAAAAAGAAATATGGTGAAATGCAGATTTGCTGAGCTTACGCGAGTTTTCAACATTTCCAAGGATAAAATTATGCTTTTTTTTTGGATTCCATTAAATTTTGTAATAGGACCGACCGACGACTTGGTGGCATATAGATGCCTAGTACCTACTCCACGATAATTAATATGATTTTACTAATGCGAATCAACTTCATGTAATTTGGGAAGTATACAAAAGTTTATTTTATCTAGTTTGAACTGCTTTTAAGTTGTGTATTACTGACATTGATAAAAAAAAACAGTTTCTCAAATTCATAAGTATGTGCTTCTATAAAATAGAACCATTTGTTATGTAATAAATAAACAATGCCAGATAGTAATGTTCTTATTAATATCTGTCTCGGCCAGTCCTGTTTATCAACGACTCCTATACACGCACTTATTCTGACAACATTTATCAGTAGTAGGGCTATATTTTAATATAAAGTACTATACTACGTTATGTTTCAATTCATCTGTTTGTTTACGTTTATCAGATTATATTTACTAAAGTGGTATTTAGGTCCAGGAACTTACCTAGAAAACTGAGACTTTGTTTCCCATCCACAGAATCGTCATCGTCAAAGCATTCCAATTTTTTTGAATTCATGTTGTCATCACTTTATCGAGCAGTTTGAAAAAACTCCTTTTTGTTTCAACACGAAGGTCACATCCACTTGTCTCTACAATCTACATGCACAGCACACAATAAAAACAACAAAAACGTGGTCACACTTATTAAGAAATAAAAACTTTTTACATTGTTTTTTACACTGGCAAAGTAAACTAGTTTATTACAATTGGTTCTGTCACATTTTGAATTTGAATTTGGAACGTTAATTGACGCACGCGCGAAACACGACCGCCGCGCGACGTATCACCAACGCGAGTGAGTGAGTGACGCTATGCCCGCCCGCAGACATGTGCACCTAGATTCATGGCGGACGGAATGACCTGCATGCTGCTAATCAGATTAAAACAGACTGCTTTTGCTTGCCTTTGCTTAGTGTTTTGTTCTATTTCCTCGACTTCTGCATGCATGATTATGCAGTTGTTATTGAATTAGTTACTCGTGTAATGGCAAACTGTTCTTAATGGAGTTTATTTTTTTTAAGTTATTTCGTCATCAGAATCGTCATTGTATTGATTTTTTGTTTGCACAGTATTATTAACTTGGTTTTAATGTGAGCCACGTAAGCCGCCAACATTTAAAATGATCTCACAGCCCATGTGAAACGCAAATTATTATTGCAAAAGGGTTGATTCCCCACCCCATATTCCAAATTGTCGATTGTTCTACGCACGCGCTACAACTATACAAAACCAGCAACCCCTTTCGTTCTGTCATTTTAAATTTATCTGACCCTCTAAAATTGAGTTTAATTTTAGAACACCAAGGTTTTCTCTGATACAAATTCTTTTGTTTTGGAACGTTATGTGAAAGGTGTCTGAGTTTTATCTGCTTTAATTGATTGGAGTTAAAGCCATAAAATTATTAACAGCGATAATAAAAGTTCGATCATATTATCGGCCATGCTTCCTTTGATGAGCGATAAAAAACTTTCAAGAGGGTAACAGGCCTGTTCCCACAATATCTATGAGTTTTTTTTTGTGAGACACGGTTCACGGACCCATGATTCTTGGGCCAATTTTGAGAAGCATCCACCTTGTAATTTTGTGAGTCATTAATCTTCGGTTGAGACTAAAGAATGACAATTCAAACTAAAGAGAGTGAAAGTAAGAGCCGCAAGAATTAAGTGACGTCCAAAATTGAACTCTATGGAGAAAACTAAAGATTACCATTTTTTCTATTATTACAACAAATAGCTAATATAAAAAAGAGATAATAATGGAATCAAAACTGATTTAAAGCAATACTTATACCTCAAATAAAAATGAACACCATTATGAAGATGAAGCGTGAAATACTTGTTGAAATAGAAACGGTTATTAATGCTAGCCTTAACCTCAACTTAATAATTACTTTCCTCTCAATGCGCAATAATGTTTATGTTTGATATAAAGCATTTAACTATCGTAAAAGTTTGATTTAAAGTTTACGTTACAATGTTTTCTAAAGTGTCTAGAGACTTTATTGCACAAACAGTGAAAGACCTTTCACATTTTACTGTTGTTAATATTGAAGAAATACTAAAGCTTACTGAGTATTTCGTAAGCGCCAACAAAATAACATAATCACTGAGGTTTGTATTAATGGAGAGTAATTCAGACCACACCAAGACAGGACATGTAATGTTATGAGAAATATTAATAACGACCTACTTCGTTGGCAGGTGTGGTATTGTTTGTGAGGCAACACTGACACTAAGAGCTACAAGTTTAAATACTATAGAACCAAGGGTATTTAAAGAACCGATATTTGGGTTAAGTATGTCGCGTTAAGTAATTACATAACCGACGGTGAACCTTAAAATCTAGATCGAAGTTGAATAAAACGTAAAAGCTCACAGCTTTGAGGTTACATTGAACACTGTTATTACGCATCATTAGCATAATGTTAATTTTTTTTTTACTTGACACAATTTTAAGAGAAAAAACCGGCCAAGTGCGAGTCGGACTCGCGCACGAAAGGTTCCGTACCAAAAAATGGCAAAAAAAACACGTTTGTTGTATGGGAGCCCCACTTTAATATTTAAGTGCGGCAACAGAAATACATCATCTGTGAAAATTTCATCTGTCTACCTATCACGGTTCATGAGATACAGCCTGGTGACAGACAGACAGACAGACAGTGGAGTCTTAGTAATAGGGTCCTGTTTTTACCCTTTGGGTACAGAACCCTAAAATGCTGCAGTTAAGAGTCGACAAAATTCTGTATGTAAGTAGGCGTGAATTATCAAGGTAGATATGCGAGTGGATCGCGGTGATTTCATGTTATTTCAGCAATTATGTCTTTATGATATCCAAATTTGAGTAAGATATGATAAATGGTAACACTTAATATAATTATCGCGATATTTTCGCTTTTCACAACAGCTCAAAAATATGTGGTTTGTTTTTGGGAGTAATATCTCTTCATTTGGATTTTATATGGTCACCTGTGTTTCCGAATAGCAGTAAAATTATGAGGATGTGAATACGCACTTTGAAATAATGACATAATTAAATACAGAGCAATTTTGTTTGATATTTGATAGTCTTACGTAATCCGTAATACGGGATTTGGTCAGCGCAGGACCGATCGTCGTGGAGATCCTTAGGGGAGGCCTATACCCAGCAGTGGGTGTCGTGTGGCTGAGTTAGTTTTATTTTTGTACTCAGTTTGGTTGGTGGTAAGGCTTATTTAAAGTCCGCCCTGCTAGCTACCACCATCTTACCTAAATCTGACGCCATAACAACAATTTAAAAATTGTTGTGTTCCGAGAAGTGAGATAGCCAGTTCCTCAGTGATGAGGATTGCGGGTGTAGTGCGCGCGCTTCCACCTTCGAACTTATCGTCACTTAACATCAGACGAGAAAAAGGCCAAGCATACTATCCCGTTGTGCATAAAAAAAGTTGGAAGCTTAAAAACATCATCCAGCAAATAGGCCTAGTACCTACCAGGGATTAATAATAATAAATAATAAATAATGCTTGGACAATTTCACACAGCGCTATCATAGCCCCAAACTAAGCAAAGCTTGTAATATGGGTGCTAGACAACTGATATACTACTTATGTACTTTTTGAATATTATACTTTTTATACATAGTAACACCCAGACCCGTCACAGAAATTGAAATTCATCATTTCAATTTCGGCCCGACCGGGAATCGAACCCGGGACCTCTGCGTGGTAGACCGGCATGTTGACCACTGCACCACTCAGGTCGTCCAATTCCGACCGATTCCAAGACCCTTAAAGATATTCAATACTAAAAATATTCATTATAAATGATCGATAAAGTATCTAAAATACGTCGGGGTCACTTTCACGGTCACTAGCTTTGTATCTTTTTCATTCTAAGGTATCCCGACGGCCCTTAAAGGGAGCTGCTTAAAATTCCACTCCCGTAGGACGCAGGCGCGCTCCGAACATACTTAAGTGTCCGAACTTCGTGATCTTTTCCCAGGCATTTTTTTCTTCCCCAAAAATCCTTTTGTTGCACTTTTTTGTCATAAAGCATATATTTAACGCGAGTTTATTAAAATATTGATACGTTTTATGAAAAGAGCTTTGGCCTGCGATATTGTATGGTTTGTTGAATTTTGACGGTTTATTGAATGGTGAATGATGTAGAGTTTCTTTTATTTTGTCATTGATAAGTAGTATTATTTGAGTGTAGCGCCTATGTATATGTCGCACACAGTGAAACATTTCCGGATGCTCTGAATATTGAGTTTTGATGTTACTTTGATAATTATAGTTTGAGAAGATGCTCATATTCTTACTTATTTACATGGTTATTGGTTTCTACACTTAAAATAACTATGCGTCCATTACAAAGAAATTTCTGATCTGTCAAAATGTGGGTTTTATTAATTATCGTGTACAGATAAGTAATTATCTCACAAAATTGCATTTTTGTTATTATTTCTAAATTGCTAACTAAAATAAAAATTGGCAAGATAGCTAATAGAGGTAATAATAACAACTAGAAATGAATTCTAGCGTTCTACGGTCATTGAAACTATTTAAAAATAATAATGTTATCATTATGCAATACATCCACTTAAAAAGCTATTTGACAGGTCAACACTTGTATGGGAAGTGGTCATTATTTTTTTATAAAGTAAAAATAAATAGCTAAATACTAATCAACATCGGAGAAATCCATAGTCCTACTACCCTAATAATTCACTTTTTAAAGATCAGATCACCAGATTTTTATAATAACATCACTCAAGTCTGTCACACATTTTACGGTTCAACTCGGTCGAGATTAATTACTTTGATTGTGACACGATCGAATATGATCGGAATACGAAAACGTTTACTGTTAAAACGACCGTAAAAGGGAAACTCATACGATCCTATCGGATTACATGTTCGGATCGCTGTGGAGAATCGGTCGGACCCCAGAATTTAACGGTTACGACATTACGTCGAGATTAGTTTAAAAAATCTGGTGATTAGTGTGTTTTTATTGGTTCCAAAATAATCCGACTTGTTTTTTAGGGTTCCGTACCCAAAGGGTAAAAACGGGACCCTATTACTAAGACTCCGCTGTCCGTCTGTCTGTCTGTCTGTCTGTCTGTCTGTCACCAGGCTGTATCTCATGAACCACGATAGCTAGAAAGTTGAAATTTTCACAGATGATGTATTTCTGTTGCCGTTAAAACAACAAATACTAAAAACAGAATAAAATAAATATTTAAGGGGGGCTCCCATAGAACAAACGTGATTTTTTGGTACGGAACCCTTCGTGCGCGAGTCCGACTCGCACTTGGCTGGTTTTTAATAATCGTTTGGATGATAAGCAATGTTGTTTTTGTTTCATGTCGCAGGTAAAACCTATTTTAAACGAATAGTTCAAATAGTAAATTCTTACTTTATAGAAGATGTAGGCAATAAAAATCTTAAAATTCAATTTATCATCTTAATCGATTGTATGGAATCTGTAAGTTGCATTGGAATAACGACGGTAATTCCATGTAATTCTTCTCATTGATGAAATAACGCTGGCTTACAGCGAAATCGTAAAAAGTACTAGAATATTTCGCCGCTCCCACTAGCGACTCGGTAGCAAGATTGGTCAGTGCATTGGGCCGGAATCCCAAGGGTGCTGGTTTGAGTCCCGTCTGAGGTGCTATGGGTGAGTCGGTTTTTTTTGTATTTTTTCTAATATATTAATTATCTTAATATAAAAATAGCATTGTGAATGCCTAAAATCTAATTCAAGATGCAGGTACTTAAAGTTTCTTCCGAAGCATGGAAAAGCTCGCAATATAAGTACATTATGAGACAAGTTAACTTAGGTTGCTCATTGCACACAAGGCTGTGGGTTGCAGCCCGAGCCGCAGGCGAGGGCGTAACTCAGCCGAGTGTGCAATGAGCAAGAGCTCACGAGTTTCATACGACGTTTTTCAACACATTTGCGAGGAAAATACAAAGTAATTTATCACACAGCAACAAATACGATTTTCAGCCCCATAAAACCTCTTTGTTGTTACTAAAAAAAATAACTGTATTACCCGGTTAAATTGGGAATGCTCTGTTTACTCGCATAGAACTTGCAGTAAGGTACTAATTTAACTTTGTAGGGATAATTCTACAACAACCTAGTGTTATATATATTATTGCACGCGTTTGTTATAGCTCGGTTAATGGCCCTAAAAGCGATGTATTAGGGCTCACTTTACGAGCAAGTGTGTTGAAAATACATTTTGGTCACCGATCCCATGATCGACCCTAGTGATAGTAACTTAGCCTCCGAAATCACAGGCCAATCAATGTATAAAATAAAGTAGAATAGAATGCCTCATTTTTATACATAAAAAATCACACCATTTGCAACTTGATATCACAAAAGCACAACTAGTTCACACCTCAGTTTCTCTTCCGTTATTAAAATAATTATTTGCTAGAGACATACGCCAAGGGAAAACGCTTTTCCCGCTAACAAGCAAAAAATATGACGTGGCTATTAGTACTAATTTAATCCAAGCCTATAAATGTAGCGCTATTGGTGCAGATTAGGAAAAGATTCATTTAATTTTTTTTCTATCTTAGTTTTTAGGGTTCCGTACCAAAATGGTAAAAAAGGAACTCTCACTCAGTCTATCTGTCTGTCACAGCTGGATATCTCGAGAACTAATAAAGGTATCACCTTTATTAGTTCTCGAGATCAAGTTGATAAACTTGAAATTTGGAATAGTTTAAGATGACATTTGCCCAACTATTTTGCAAATAAGAAATAAATAATTTTTTTTTCTACAACAGGGCCTGAAAAGGGGTCTCAAAAATTTTAAGTGGGGCTACTAGGGCATATCATATGAAAGAGCGCCGTTTGCACGTTTCAATCACTTTTTCTTTTTTTCTAGCCCGCATAGTTTTCGACTTATGATGAAAAATGTAAAAAAAATACCGTCCCCCCCTTATCTCCGAAGTTTGCTAAGAGAAAAATCTGATATAATTCTATGTGATATCAGTTTATATAAAGATTACAGGAAAAATAAAGCGATGTCTCAATATAGCACACTTTTTTAGAAATTATCAAATTTCTAAAAAAGTTAACATTAGTTCCACTATCGGTCAAGAGATGGCGCTGACCTAAAACTGCAATAATATTATTATTATTCTACTCTGCAGTGTATTTATTATGATGGTACGGAACCCTCGATGCGCGAGTCCGTTTGTTTGTTTGTTACGACTTCACCTTTTAACTACTGAACCGATCATCATGAAATTTTGCATACATGTTATCAGGGGTACAGAAAGGATACGAAAAATCATCCAGAAAAACGTACAGTTCCCGAAGGATATCGAAACTGCCTTTCTATTGTCTAATTTCAAAATCTATCGCAATCGCTTTCAGGATGTAACACATTGATGCTTCTTTTTGGCACAAATAAAAACTTACCAAAGAAATGCAGCAATGTGTCACATCCATCTGTCAAATGAAAGCGATTGCGATAGATATTTAAATTAGACAATCAGCCCCCTGTTCACGCAGACGAAGTCGCGGGCGGTCGCTAGTTATTAATAAAAGTTAACGTCAGCAAAGACTTCTCTAGCATGAAGTTCTCAAGATAATAATGTTATTCTTTGCGAGGTAAATGCCATTCTCATGAAAAGAAACAAAAAAGATAGGAGTTACATCGTTTGGGTCGTGGATTGTCCAATACAAGTTGAGATTTCTATGAAAATCCTGGAATTTGTTATTTTGTAGACACATTTGCTTTAAACGACATTGTAGTATTTAAATGACTGTCAGCAAATACGTTTCTCACCTTAAATATATTTGGCTATATATTCTCAATCGTTGGCCTGGGGCCGTACCGGCTAACGCATCGAACTTCGAAAAGTCTGCCGAGTTTCAAATTAAAACAGATAAATCGAGCCCCAATTGGGCCAAAATGGTGAACCCTAATTCATGAGGTCACACAAACATCAATATCTTCCAAATAACTTCAACAAATAGTACAATAAGTAATTCCTTACTCCAATTTTTCTGTTTTAATTTGAAACTCGGCAAATTTTCCGAAGCTCGATTCGTTAGCCGGTACGGCCCCTGGACTAAGCTGACCTAAGACCCAAAATGTTCATACTATAAACAGCTGTTGTTTTAAGGTTCTATGGCTATAATCCGTATCAATACAACCTCCTCGCCTTGATGAAGGTTTCGGAAAAAAGTTTGCATGCAAAAAGTGAGTCAAAGCCGCGGCTCGATCCGAGCGTTGACTCTCTGACTCATCGGGCGCAAAAACTGGCTCAACAGCGCTAATATGGCACTTTTGCAACTAATTTTTTGCAAAGTCGCTATCGCAATATTACTTATAAAAACTGGTTTGATGAGCCATATCAAAATAATAGGGAAAAAAGTACTTGAGTTCTATCAACACATTGTAACTTAAATTAGTAAGCAATTTTACTTTGTCATTAAAAAAAATAGGTTAGGTACCTACCTATACAACGTGTTACAAAAATACCCCTAATGCCTAATATGGTAGATAGGGAGCATCAAACTGAACAACTTTTACTTTGGGACCAACTCTGAAGTCGCGAGAAAAAAATCAGCTGTTTCATTCAAAAATGAATAACGAAAATATAAAAATGTATGAAACAGCTGATTTGTTTTTCACGCTTTCAGAGTTGGTCCCATAGTAAAAGTTATTCAGTTTGGTGGCCCCTATCTACCTTAATCGGCATTAGAGGTTATTTTGTAACACGTTGTATAAGTAATGAGTAAAATAATTATAAAATATTCCTTATATACGTCAATTGATTAGGTAGTAGTTATGTTTTAATACAACAATACAATTAGTGCTAGACTGCAAACTCTAATACTGCGAAAATGGCAAAAAATAATGGAAGGTTACTAGAAAACGCAAACTTGAAAAAAGGGGTTTTTCAAGTCCATTTTTACTTTGCCTGTTTACCTAATATGACCGCTGAAACGCGATGATATAGCAATTTATCACGTTTAACTGTCAAAAGACTACGGATTTTGACAGTTGAGTGTCGATAAAACGCTATGTCACGCGATATAATTATATCTTGTTTTACCCCCTGCAATGACTGTCAAAAGTAATGTCGAAGCGATGTTGTGATTGAGATGGCGCTCTACGCGATGTATAGCTCTGTCTCTATCACAAGTATTACAACATCACTTTGTTACTGCTAGAGAGTACAGCCTCAGGGAGATGGCATGCAGCATTTTAGTGCCCAAAATTTTTCTCGTCGTCTAATAAGTAAATTGTTTGCTATAAACGGGCTGCAACCTGTTTCCATTGTTGTTCCCTCGGGAGTGAAAATTCATGTACCGCGCCCGCGCAAGAAACTGCCTTGATTTGTGGGAATGAATGCCTCATCTATGTGTCAAGCCAGACTTGAGAATGTATCTTTAACTTAAAAAGTAAAACTTAGTTGTGTAATATAATGCTAGCTACCACCATCTTACCTAAGTCTGTCGCCATGACGCCATAACAACAATTTAAAATTGTTTTCCGGCAGTAAGAGGTGAGATAGCCAGTTCCTTAGTGGTGAGGATTCCGAGTGTAGTGCGCTTACACTTTCGGCCTTATCGTCACTTAACATCAGGTAAGTTAAAGGCCAAGCACTATTCCGTTGTGGATTTAAAAAAAATCCTTTCATGAATAACAAAAACAATAAAAAGTTTAAAAAAAAAAATAAGTACCTATCGTTGCAGCCTCAATTAAATTCCTATAAACAGAAAAATGAGAAACACTTTGGAAACTATACTTCCTTAGTATTCGTAACTGAATTCCCATAATCTATACAAGGATTCAATACTATCCAACGGTAGGTATCCAACTTATAATATTATAAATGTGAAAGATGGATGTTTAGATGTTTGTTACTTAATCACGCAAAAACGGCTTAACAAATTTGGATGAAATTAGGCACACAGATAATTTTTAACAGTTAACTTGGATTAAAACAAAGACTACTCTTTATCCTGGTCAAAAATCCCCCAGGAATTTTACCAATTTCCACGCGGATGAATGATGAAATATAGGACAACTTTGTACTATCTAATTCAAAATAATCCAATAATTTTGTTCCACAACTAATCAATTAATTTATTAAAACTTACTTTAAGAAAAAATAAATGCACGAAAATACCTTCACGCTAACTAATTAGTTTCTGTTTATAATTAACGATAGTAGTACACTTCGCCATGGGAACTACACAGATGGAAAACTTTTTAGATTGGATCACTACAACCTCCTTGCGCAAAGGTTTAACGATATTATCTGTACGGATCGATGTTGCCAGCTTGTAATCCGATTGAAGTGTGGCCAGCTTGAGATGTGTCGATACGAGCCGGTGTGTTTATAGGTTGTTTTTGTATACCATGTTACGTCTACTCGGAAAGTGTCGCCCTCAGAGGTTTTTATTTAATAAGTTGTTAATAGAAAAGGAGTAGTAGTCTAGTATTTTTAGACGGTATCATTACATTCCCTCGTAGTCTAGTTATACTATCTACACTGCTAGAAGTAGATAACAAAACTGCTAAAAGTGTCCGTTTTTGACACATTTGCTATTTACATCTACGAATGACTGCTAGGGAATGTATGTAAATATGTACCTTTTAATAATACTAGACTATAGCCCTAAAATATCCCCGAAAAGTTTTATTAAAATCCTTTTCTAGAAGAAGTTTTCGAGAAGTCTTATTTAAATTGTCTATTGGATTTACAATATGAAATAAAACTCACCGCGGCGCCACTTTCGGTCAGGAAAGCACCTTAATCAAACTTTTGATCAAATGAAAATAGTAACCCTAAAGCTCTTTATTTATGGCAATCAGAAACAAAAAGGAACGACACTTAACAACTTTTTAAAGCTTTAGTGGAGACACTAAAAACATCAAAGGTATACGCAAATTTTAAAAATAAGAATTATAAAGATATTGTAATTAAGTAGAAAATCCTATCAATAAGCAGATATAATATTATTTAGGTATACATGGTTATTTTTAGATTATACAAAACCTCTTGTGTGGTTGATCAAACTATCAAACTGAACAACTTTCATTATGGGACCAACCTTGAAATCGCGAAAAAAAAATCTGCTGTTCCATACAAAAGTACAATCCAACTCCATCGAAATGTATGAAACATCAGATTTTTTTTCTTCAGTTTGATGGTCTGATCAACCCCACAAGAGGTTTTGTATAAACTAAAAATTACCTTGTATAGGTAGCAATGATAATAAAAACCAAAACTTCATACATAAAGGAAGTAATGAAAAAGGTACAAAAATAGAAACTTTTTTCCATTTCACTTGTAGAATTTCATTACGGAAGCGTAACTTCGATGTAAACATTTACAAGTCACTTCCTCATTCTAACGAACATCTGGTTGGCGTGAATTTTACCGGTTACATTGATATCAATAACAATCCGAATTTGGGCATCAAAGATAGACAACTATACACATCAACTTTGTCTAGGGATACAGGTGTTATTTTCATACAAACGAGGTAACTTTGAAGCCTTGGTTTTCTGCCAGGGATGCATCGTGCTGTAATCGGATGATGGCCATCCAAGGACTGAATGGAGTAGATTCAGATCGCTATACACACTCAACTGATCTGATCAGCATTCTAAAAGATTAATGGGTTAGAGTTCTCTGTTTGGGGATTTCCATACATTTTCATGCTATTTTCGCGATTTTTTTAAACATGTCCATTACGTTTTTAGAATGCTGGTCAGATCAGTTGGGTGTGTATAGCGATCTGAATCTCCCCCATTCACTCCCTGGATAGCCGTCATCAGATCACAGCACAGTACATCCCTGGCAGAAAACCAAGGCTTCAAAGTTACCTCGTTTGTATGAAAATAACACCTGGTATCCCTAGACAAAGTTGATGTGTGTATTTATGGTGCTTATTACATATTACATTCCGAGATGTATAAAAATTGAATCTGGTTGAATATAGAGGGTGTTTGGTAATAGCCTTATAAAGCCGAATATGGTAGATAGGGACCATCAAACTGAACAACTTTTACTAGGGGACCAACTCTGAAATAGCGAAAAAAAAATCAGCTTTCTCATATATTTTGATATTTTCGTTATTAGTTTTTGTATGAAACAGCTGATTTTTTTTCGCGATTTTAGTTTGTCCTATCGTAAAAGTCGTTAAGTTTGATGGTCCCTATCTACCATATTCGGCTTTATAAGGCTATTACCAAACACTCTGTATTTCTGGTTATCAATGATTGATTGTATATTCAATTAGGTGCATAACATACGCTATTAAAAATCCTAGAAATCAATAAAAAGTTTCTGTTTTATAAGGAGTTTTACGCGTTTACATTAAAAAAATCCTTCAAGTTACCTTTGACCCTTAGAATAATAACACCTAGAAACAGTGTCCTTGTATGCAAAGTGAGGCAACTAATACCAAGCCAGAATGGCTTAGTATTCAGATTTATATCCTTCATACGTTACCTAATCGTAATTAAAACCCAATAATATAGTAACTAATCTAATAAATAAAGGAAAATTGAAACTGTTTTGAACTTATTCGGTACAATAAGGTAATAATGGAGAATACAAATCTGAAAACGGGGCCATTTTGGCTGATTAAGTTGCCTCACTTTTGACAGTGCGCTTTGTAGGGAACTATCGTTCTAGGTATTATTATTCTAAGCTTTGACCAGGATAAAAAGTATCCTATATGATAGTCCAGGTTTTAAAATGTATGTCACAAACATGCAAATCCGTGCTATGGATATGACTTATGATGAGCTTGCAAAGTTACGTTTACTCGATAACCACTGTAGTTGCAATAATAAAATTTTATTTATTCAACCAACACAGGGTCATACAAAATTGATAAAATTATTAGATAAGAATGTACAAAATTATTAATAATTAAATTAAATTGAATATAACGCATACCGCTTTAATACAGTATACCGCTAAAAGTTTTCATACAATGTTAACTACAGTCGTTAACGAGTATAGTAACAGATTATATAATACATACATACATAATGTATTGCGTCGAAAAAAAACAATACGGTAAAGTTTATGACTTAAAGTAATCGGTTATGTTTATTTGTACTTGATTGCTAGTTGCTGATATTAAAGAATTTAATAATAAAAGTTTTAATTTTTCAGATACTGATTTCGTTTTATATTTACGTTGTTTAAAACCTGAGATAGTACTGACAAACAAAGGATGCGCGAAAGACGTCGCGAATTGTATGTAAATTGTATGTTTAGTCAGGTCTGTACTCGAGTATTGCAGTGTAGTATGGTCTCCTCAGTACGACGTTCACGCTAAACGCCTCGAAAGCGTTCAAAAAAGGTTTCTTTGGCACCTGTCTTTTCGGAAATTCCTAGCTAAGACTTTAAGATCTTATGAGAGTCGTCTCAAATACTTTAAGGTTGAAAGTCTTGGTGAGAGAAGGCTTCTTTCAGATAGTATGTTTTCATACAAATTGTTAAATGGCGAGCTGTTTTGCCCTAATTTGCTCGAACAAATTAGAATCAATACACCCAAAAAACTATCTCGCGTTAGCAGATTTAACATCTTCGTTCCTAAATCAGTTAAGAGTAATCTGGGTCGCCATTCTACATTAAACAGGACTCAGAAACGTTATAACACTCTTTCCCGACCTAATGAATCAGGTGATTTGGACATTTTTCACCAGAGTGCCAGAAAATATAAAGCTATGGTTAAACTCATTGGTAGTAAGAAAGCAACGTAAACCCCCGCTTATCTAAAGTTTTGCATAATTTTACAATTTTAGTTACCCTAAAAGTAATTTTTAGTTTTATAATTTAACTATATCTTTAATTGTCCACATCGCATGCCGTGGCTGTCTTTAATTAAAAACTGTACTTAAATTTAAGATCCATATTCTAAGCCTTTTATTGTATTAGTTAGTACATGTTTTTGTTGACTGCCCAATAAATAAAATAAAATAAAAAATAAATAAATAAATAAACATTAATTTGTATCACCTATACAGGTAATTGAGCTACAGTCTCAATTATAGAGGTAAACATCGAAAGTCTTAGAATTCAAATCTCATTTAACCAGGTTCAAAAAATCCCATTAAAAGAGGTAATTTAATGAAAAAGAACAGGGTCAGGCCTCCTTCACTCACTCAAGGTCGCGCGATAAGCACCTACCGCTAGCCGTTCGTTCGAACGAACAAGTGAGCAGCGGGCCGCCACACGCCCGCCTGCGTAGTCGCGCGGCATCTTATTCCCTGCGTAGATATTGCTTCTTTATAATAGTAACAATGTCGAATCAACATTACTGTGCCGTGTACGGATATCAAAATCCCAATAAACAATTGTCGTTTATCACATTATGATATATGCTACGCAGTTCATTTAAAATAAGACAACCCTAACGTTGCGTCGTCAGAAAAGGTAAGAGCACGCGATAGAAAGAGAGGCCACTACTAGGTGAACTACGCGACCTGAATTGCACTTTATAGTGTCGGAGATAAAGTCGCTATTTATTTAAATGACTTTGCCGAGTGCTGCTTCTGTACTTGTACTATTAGTTATTCTGTGACAGGGTCCTCATTGCAACTCTCAATACTATTATTGTGTTTTGGTTTCTCACTTATCCAGGTCCCAATTAACCAGGTTTCACTGTAGTACTAAACCTGTAAGCGTAAACTCATAATACGCCTACCTTTCAGTGAATTTTGGTTAATTGAATAAGAAACAGCCAAACATCCAAACTTTTACAGTAATTTATAATATTAGTAGGAACTTGAGTCACTTAAACAAATTTTATTATGTTATAATTGACATAAAGCTACTAGTAACTGATTTGTATAGCCAATTGCTACAGTAACAATAAAAAGATGCGTTTTATTATCAATATCAAAAGCAAGCTAACGTATCAACTGGAATGCGTTAAGTTTCATAATATTTTATGCTCTAAATGTTATTACGATACATTCTAATATAACAATAAAACCACTCGACGATCCAGATGAACAATCAAGTTGCGCAATGACAATTCATAGGTAATCAAATAAACGTGTGCACCGACCATAGAGGCTCGAGAATGGTTTGATATTGTGTTAGATGTACCATAACGTAACAAAGAAGAAAGAGAGAAAAAGATAAAGTCTACTAACAGAGAAATGGTAAAGTCTTTCCTTTATACTCTACTTCCTATCTTTATACCTTGAAGCATAGAATCCTCCTTCCTTTCTCTCTTAGTAGGGGTCCATATTCGGTTGCATAAAACAGAAAGGCATATTTTTGCACTGCATAACGTTTTTTGGCATACTCATCATTTCGCATAACGTTCATACAGAATAAAAAAAAACGCATACTTTTTTTCCGCATAACCTCTATTGTAATAATAATAAATCGGCACATTTCTTTTTTGCATAAATATTTTTGCTATACCGATTACTAATCATACCATTTATTGGCATATCAATCTTTATCATAAATATTCCAAGTCATATTTATCAAATATCATAATGTTAACGGGTAGAAATTATACTAACAAGTTAGTAACACCGTAAATAAAATTTATTTATGTTTTATAGTTGGAAACTTTGCTATAATTGAAGCATAGGCGTATACAGTTGACCATGACCATCAGGCATGCAACATGCAAGCAAACATGCAGCATGCAAGCAAGCATGCAGCAAGCAAGCAAGCATGCAGCATGCAAGCAAGCATGCAGCATGCAAGCAAGCATGCAGCATGCAAGCTAGCATGCAACATGCAAGCAAGCATGCAGCATGCAAGTAAGCATGCAGCATGCCAGCAAGCATGCAGCATGCAAGAAAGCATGCAGCATGAAAGAAAGCATGCAGCATGCATGCAAGCATGCAACATGCATGCAAGCATTGTGGAGCTCCGCTCGCTTCGCTCGCTCCGCTGCGAGTGGTCAAAACACTAACATAACCTAACCTACCTATAGTGCATTAAATTTTTTTCTTTATAGCGGGGGCCCTCAGGTCCCCCGACCCCCCCGAGCAGGGGGGCCAGCCCCCCTGCACCCCCCGGCAAGCATTTTGCAAGCAAGCACCCAACATGCAAGCATGCATGCATGCAAGTAAACAAGCAAGCAAGCACGCAACATGCATGCAAGTATTATTAAGCTCCACCCGTTTCACGCGCTCCGCTACGAGTGGTCAAAACACTAACCTAACCTAACCCACCAATGTCAAAGTCAAAGTTAAAGTCAAAATAAAAATACCTTTATTCAAATAAACTTAGTAACTAAGCGCTTTTACGTTTTGCTTCGTTTCAGACTTTTTTAACTGACAAGAAGGTAGCATTAAAAGTTTTTCTTCATTAATAATAATTACTTTTATATTATGCTTTAAAACATTAGTACCTACCTACTTATGTACATTTTTAATTACATAGTTAAGCAAAATTATACTAACCATAAAAAAGATAATTATTTACAATGTTACGTTACGTATTTATCTTATATTTTTTAGGTAATCTGAATTAAAATGATTCTTCCAAAAATCGTTTCTGACT
Source organism: Agriphila geniculea (assembly GCA_943789525.1). Lineage (NCBI taxonomy): Eukaryota > Metazoa > Arthropoda > Insecta > Lepidoptera > Crambidae > Agriphila > Agriphila geniculea. Next base: position 4,673,563 of record OX038881.1, read on the forward strand.
TGAATATTTATGGTTAAATCCATTATGCACTTCGTATTTTATGGTAAATCACCTTTAGACGTATAACAATTATGCCCTTTCCTTTTATGGTAACTAAAATTATGTTAAAGGAGATTAGAGTAAGTAAGAATTATGCCGATAAAACCTTTCTGTGTTCATAAAACTCTGCTTATCATAAATTATGCGAAAAGACTTTATGCCAAAACTGTTATGCCAAACGACATTATAACTAAAAAGATTATGCGACCGAAATGGCACCCCTTAGTAGGCTTTATCTACTCTCTTTCCTCTTTGTAACGTTACAGTTCTTACTTTAAACCTTATTAGTATAGGTATCATCCTTATCATTACTCCCTTACTAATATTATAAATGCGAAAGTCCGTTTGTTTGTTTGTTACGCCTACACGTGTTAAGTACTGAACCGATCATCTTTAAATTTTGCATACACGTTTTCAGAGAAGGATATAGGGTACCGTTCATCCCGAAAAAATGTACTGTTATATATAGAAAAATAACTGTTCAAGCAGACGAAGTCGCGTAATAAGATATAGAGACTTCAATACCAATGAAGTGAAAAAATACGATATATTTTGACAACTTAGACAAAGCAAAAATTATTATCAAGAATTAAATAATAAGAAACCAAAAGAGGTCTTTCACAAGTTTGCAACTGTAGTAGTTTCCGACTGTCACAACTTAGTACAAGTTTTATTTTACCTTAGCCCATATTATCCTAAGATGAAAGTTCTTCTTCATTCTTCATCACCTTTCATATGAAAGCAAACACTAATATGGGCCCAATGCGGATTAGGACCAGGGGCCGTACCGGCTAACGAATCGAGCTTCGAAAAGTCTGCCGGGTTTCAAATTAAAACAGATAAATCGAGCCCCAATTGGGCCAAAATGGCGAACCCTAATTCATGAGGTCACACCAACATCAATATGTTCCAAATAACTTCAACAAATAGTACATTAAGTAATTCCTTATTTTGATTTATCTGTTTTAATTTGAAACTCGGCAAATTTTCCGAAGCTCGATTCGTTAGCCGGTACGGCCCCAGACTATGAGTACTGGTTACCAAACGGAAAGCTTAAAGGCTTTCCGTTTCGTAACCAGTATATATCATCCATACAAATTCGTTTTTGGAGAGAAACTTCATCTTAGTTAAAAACAAACAGAACTAATTTTAAAAGTGAAAGGTGATCTTTCAATTTCCTGTGATAAAAAAATCAGCAAAACAAACCTAATTATGTTTGGTTTAATTAAAACACTGTGATTGATCAAGCTTTTTGTTTTGACCGACGACATCGATTCGTTTTTTATAGCTTTTGGATTAAAGTTTGGATATGGAAATTTATTAATGAGGTTAACACCTTAATTTAATTTAATTTATGCATTTTGTTAACCAAATTTAAGTTAGTTAAAAGCACCATTACGTTAATTGATATGTGAAGAAAAGTGATTAATAATTTGAGGAAATCAAAGATGTTGTTTATGGCCGAAATTTGATACAAGTTTATTTTTAATTATTATTAATACAAGGGCATGTTTTAGAGGTTCTACATAGCACTGTCTTTTCGTTTAATATTTGAAATGTCGCAGATTTCAAAATTATCTATCAAATCAAGGTGGTTAAAAGACTCTCGTCATAATTTCCATTTCAAAAATCATGTACTTAATCAACATATTTTAATTTATTTCTACTATAAGTGCGAATAGTAAAAAAACTTGTTTCCAGGCAAGAAAAAGAAGTGAAAGGCGACATTACGATTAAAAATAACTCTTTCAGCTATGTTGTTCGACTCGTTAATAGCTGGAGAGAGGCCCTAGGAATTCCTAGCCCTGGAAAGTTAATACGTTTGTTAAATGACACGCACCATGCGAATGTGAATTAATTATGGACAGCTACAGAAGGAAAGTATTGGTGTGTTGCAGTGGTACTGTGATTTGTTGATTTTGCTCATATCACCTACTAATCCGCACTAATCAGCTGAAGTGGCAGAGGACTGGACACATAGCCAGAAGAACCGATGGTCGTTGGGGCGGAAAGGTTCTGGAATGGCGACCGCGCACTGGACGACGCTCCGTTGGTAGCCCCCGATAAGGTGGACCGACGTGAGGGTGCGCGGTCGCGGTGCGCCGCTGGATGCGGGCAGCGCAGGACCGATCGTGGAGATTCTTAGGGGAGGCCTATACCCAGCAATGTGTGTCGTGCGGATAAGAATCATCAATTTTGTAGGAGCCTTTGCTCATATTATTATTACGATTTGTCAATATCTCGCACTAATGTGCCCATGTCCAGTTAGGTACTTTTATGCCGACTGTACTTTCGCTGCCGTACATCATGGACAATTTTATAGCAATATATTCAAGAGACACTAGCATAAGTTATTGCAATGTTACCGATATAGGAACTGTGTCGCAAATCCTGCCCAGATTTATTTAGAAATGGCATATGAGAAGAAAGTGCCAGTTTGCCGGCAAAGTACCCTGATGATTATCTAACCCAGTGGCGTAACTATAGGGTGGCAGAGCGGGCAAAATGCCACGGGCCCCTGGCCCGAAGGGGCCCCCCGCCCGGCTCGAGAGGTCGTGAACGACCACAAGAGGAACTCTATTTTTTACAAAATTTAGGAAAAAAACTGCCAATAGGGTTCATTATCCTAGCCAAGCTGATACAAACGTAAAGCGGAAATAAGAATGTATTGGATGGGAAACAAAAGCTATCTAATAAATACGTCTGAACAAAAAAGGTAAGTGCACAGATGGTCGGTCAATGGTCAAATTCCTTTGTTAACATAATGGGTACCTAGCTAAAATATTTTTTTCCAAATCTCTGTATCCAAAAAGGGTCCATTGATTACGCAACGCAACAGTCATAGTAAGTTTCTTGTGAGAATTGGTTGTTTGTGACATTGTTTTTTGGTCGTCGTAGTTTTCGTTTTATATCGTTTATTTTAGTAGTTGAAAAAAGATATCAGTGTTGTGTTCTAGAAAGTATTTAAGTGGGCGCGAAAAACGAAAGAGGAGGAAAAAAAATAGTTGCCGAAAATCAGTCGGTACTTGAATGAGGAATTTATTGACGATAAATCGAGTGAACAGTGCTCAGGAAATGAATAAAGGGGCGCTGAAAGTGCTAAAATAGCAGAGCCCGACTCTAGTGAATATCCAGATCCTGAACAAGTAACTATTTTTTAAATTTATTACAAAAAACTTCAAAACAGAAAATAACAGCTTCCAAATTGACAAAAACAGTTCCAAAATTAACTTTTTCGTGGTAGGTATGTAAGAGTGTACCTACTTAAATATTTTTTTAACTTTTAGTACTTACACGAAAATCTTTAAAAACTCGTACAATGGTAAGCTCATGGGCGTACCAAGGGGGGAGGAGGGAGGGGCAGCTGCCCCCCATGGATTTTGTTTACCTCCAACTACTATATGCTACGATAACTTTTAAAAATCGTGCACCTGTTCTCAACAGATAAAAAACCCGCAGCGCGGCCTATTTTTATTAAGGGCACGAGTACAAGATTAGTGGAAGAAATTGACAAAAAAATCGCGCGGCGCGGCCTTTTTCTTGCAATAAGCAGGCAGGATTACAGGGTTAGTGGATAAAACGGACTAACTATAAACCACGCTGCGCGGCCGTTTTCTTTTTCTATAGACAGCCCAGACAAGATTAATGGATGAAACTAAAAAAATCGCGCTGCGCGGCCGTTTTTTTGTAATAGACAGGCAACATTTTATTTATTTCAAGCATTAGTAGACAACTGAATTAAAAACGAGCTGCGCGGCCGTTTTCTTCCTCCCAACAACAGCCCCAAAATCCCGACAATTTCAAATTTTCTCCAGATATTCTGAACTTCTGATCTGGCAACCCTACTCGAGAATGAATAGGAAATAAAGCTCATTTAGAAATTAACTATTTTAATTTATGTTTATTTATTTAACTAGGTGCAAATGGAAAATCTGATTTGCCTCCCCGCTCAGAACCTGGGTACGCCCATGGGTAAGCTAAATAATTGTTATCTTTCAGACTTATGAAAAAGCTACTTGCTATATCTCTGTAAAAATTGTAAGGAACTACACCTGAACTATGTTCTTTCAGATAAAAAATAATTATTAAAATCGGTTAACAACTGGCGAAGTTATCGTAAAACATACATAAAAAACCACTGATTTGAGAACCTCCTCCTTTTTTTGAAGTCGGTTAAAAATGATACTAAAACGTCAATTTTTTTACATGGGAGGGCCCACAGACCACTTAAGAGAGGGCCCCGGTCGATGAATTTGCCACGGGCCTCAGATGGTATAGTTACGCCACTGATCTAACCCGTCCTGTTGTGGTGTTTAGATAATTGGAATTTATGTGTGTGGAGAAATGTACTGCAATTTGTTTACTTTACTAGTAAATTGTTAGTTATTATGCAAATATCCAGCTTCGTGGAAAAGTGATAAAGTGAATCAGAAATGAATAAGACACTACATTACATCTTTATCAATAGATGACAAATAAGAGATTGAACAGTATTAGATAATAACGATGAGAATTTAAATAATTTGTTAATATTAGATAATTAAAAACTATTTCTTAATTAAACTTTTCATACTATTCTATCGCTTAGAGTGAGACTAAAATTACCCAATGATATATAGCCCAAGTAATTTGTAATAGTCCTAGCCAATTTCTAAGTAAGGAATAAGCACTTAATCAAAGGGTTACTACAGAATTAGCGGTCCCGTTTTCTCCTCATTTGCATATATAGTATCGGTATATGTTGTTTTTAGCTGTTTTGGAATGGCACAAGTTGTACGCTGGAGCCTGGACATGTTTAGTATTCAGATGTATGGAAATAATATGCTTTGTGATTTCTGTGTTAAGTGGGCATGTTGTACGAGATCTACATCAACAAGGACATTTGAAATAACTGTTTTAGGTGCTTGGTTGATAATATCTCTAGCTGGTTTCCCGAATAAATATTATTACTTAATATACAGAGTCAGAGAGAATAACAAGTTTAATTTGGCTTCATTTTTGTCTAAAGTTTTACACCAGTCTGATTTTTTCCCATTTGACTAAACTTCATATGTGCTGTGTTGTGCTTTTCCAGATGATCCATCTTGTTCATCTTGTGAAGCAAAAAGGTTCTCGCTGTTCTCCAATGACTTACACTTTCTTAGTCAGCTTCCATCCTGTTCGTCTAGACACTCTAATAGCGTCACTGGCAACCTGACTAACTTGGCACATAACCTGACTGATGGAACAGTGGCCAACTTTACTATCACTAGCTACCATCAGCTTATCGAACATTTATTAACAAACCTAATACGCACTTAAGGAATTAATATGGTGCCAGTTGGCGCAATTATACTGGTTTCACATGTGTCACTTTTTAACAACACTTTCCGACTTGGCTTTCCTTTTATAAAACTGTGGGTATTTATAAGCAATCGAAATGAATGTAGGTTATTTTATTTTATTGATAAGTCTGAACGGATATCATCGTCAGTTATTTTGAATATCCTTACGCATTGGCCTTCCAATATCATGCTTTGGCCTTAATTGTTTTAAAAAATATGATGTCAATTTTATATCTCCCAATGAAAAAATGACACATTCAATAAAACCAAACGATATAAGCTTTAAAATACCGTAATTCTCAACATAAGCAAGATTAATTGATCGTTCTCTTAAAATGTCTTTAAAAGAGATTACGTAATGAACGAGCAAAGTTTAAAGCCAGCCTTATCGTGTAATTATCCTTTCTAGATGGAAGCTTGTCGGTTGCCTTAAGTGGTGTGACTGATATTTTTGACTCGATCGTGGACTTACGAGTAGATAATGATGACAAGGATGTTGGTAATGTTAGCAGTAATGCTAGATTTGAAATCAATCAAGTCCTTGTTAGCAAAGTTGCAAATGTTCGTTGATATGTTATGCAATCTATTTTAGATTTACAATATGCGTTTTTATCAGTTAAAAACACCATTTTGTAATTGAGAACCTTTCTCTAAGAAAACTTAATAATGATGACAAGGGTAATGAAGATGATAACAGTAATGCTAGATTTTAATTTAATCAGGGGGCTAATTGATTAATTTCAAAATCTATCGCAATCGCTTTCATTTGACAGATGGAGAGAACCATTGCTAGATATCTTTGGTAGGTTTTTATTTGTGCCAAAAATCTGTATCAATGTACATCCTGAAAGCAATTACGATAGATTTTGAAATTAGACAATAGATAGGCGTGTTACTGCTAGCAAAGTTGCAATACTTTAATTAAATGTTATGCATTTTCTTTCAGATTTGCAACCGTAGTTTGCAATGTGCGTTTTTCAGATGAAAAACGTTCAACTTGTGGCTGCATCTGTTTTTTTTTGTCGAATCGAATCAAACGATCAAATATGAGCAACTAAGTTATTAAAAAACAAAGTGAAGGATCCGTTTGATTAGATATGAATGTTATAAGTACTTATTTAGAAAGCTTTAGTTCATTTCAAACAATTATAAGTAAAATTAGGTATTTCTTTTACGTTAAAAAGATTTATGAGTAGATTAAGAGATTTAGTTCAAATAAGGCAGTTTATCCACATTTACTTTAATTTCTTTCGAACAAGGTTACTGGTCCGGAGTAGATTTTGTTTGATATAATAAATTATAATCTATGTTTCTTCTGACAATAATTACAATACAAATAAATTATAACTTTCATCCAAAGCAAATAAATAATGGAACGCAATAAAAATCATAACTAAAGTTTTAATTGTCCAGCTCGTAAACCAGCCGTTTACTGATAATTTATGTCACCTAGAACGGGGCAGTTAACGATTGACACTAGATTTCTATGTAAAAGCTGTTTGAAGCTACTAGGAGTTCTCGATATGCGTACAAAAAAATCAAAAAAAGAGTTTCAGAAATTAAACATTACTTACTTTACAACTTTACTTACAAAAATCAAACCAAATACCAACTAAATACCAAAGCACATTCAATAAAACCGCGCTAGTATCCGTTAAAAAGTGTTTTATTTCATTACTTACTTATTAAGTTTTCAAAAGTGTCAATAAACTTTACTTATTCCGAACACACCACAAATCCTAAGATCTTGTGTATTAGAGGTAAGTTTACCTAGCCTTTTTTGACGGACAATTATTTCTTTAAGTTTTATAGGTACAACATACTTACTTCTTCTTCATTCAATGAAATCATATTTGTGAAGAGTTGTCAGATGTTTTATTGTTAACTTTAAGAAAATAACAATAAATTTTGGGCAATTTTTACTCCATTTTCTCTAAAAAAAAACGAATTGGCAGTTTTTTAATAGGTACTACACAGGCCATAGACAATATAGGTCGACACAAAACGTCAAAATTGTAGCAAAACAATTTTTTTAAATAATAAGTTGTGGTTGTGGTAGGTGGTGCATGGTGGCTAAGGAATAATCTCCATTCTGCTTTTACTCCCGTACTTTTGCGTAGACGAAGTTATTTTTTTTTTACGTTTTTTACGCAACCAAATATTCTGAAACTTCTTTAAATTAATAATGAGCTTATTCCTACCTATATTTTTTTCTGTCAATTTGATTTTTTTAAGATATTCCCCATTTTTGAAGAATCATATTTTACTTAGGCATATCATACAGTTTTTAATTATTCGTCCAAGGTTTTTAAAGATGAAGAAGAGAAGCTTTTTTTATTTATTTTTTGATCTATCCGAGTTTAGAGATTTGTAGTCAGGTTTTACTAGTTCTACTATGTCTCATAGCGGCTCACTTATGCACATAATATATTACTTTGCCACACGCTTAGAGCATTTTTTTTAAAGGAATTACCTAGTTCAAGTTTTTCTTGAGCTTCTATCATTCAGACCTCATGCGGTCTTGTCACAGTATTTGTATTTATTATTTCTATTGAAACGTTCTTTGAATCTTAAGGTTGTTCCACACTTATAACATTTTTTCGAGACAGAACACCGTGTCTTTATCATACATCGTCTCTTTGATATAGTTTTACCACAGCGCACGCCCAACCAAACTAGCGATGTATGATAAAAATACGGTGTTTGAGACGCCAAAATGTTACAAGTGTGGACCAACCTTTATAGCGGTTGAGTTTTTATACAAATTCTTGATAGATTTTCTAGTTGATAATTTTATTTCTTGGTTGACTTAGGTTTGTATGACAGTGCTATGTAGGTCTGTATTTTTTTTTGTACCTAAGTGTTGGATGATACTCTGAAGGTATTCGTTCTATTCCAATAAATTGTTACCACAAAATAGAAAGATTACAGAAGTTAAGCTCACAGACACATAAACAACCCAACTAGCAAAATATGTCGTAAAAAAATCAGCAGCACGTTTCTATTTCAGCTATTAGTAGTGAGATGGATGTACAAAATGTTGAGTAAACGATCTGTGAACGTTCTCTCAACGCGATTTGGGCGCACTTCTCTCTGCTTTAAATGCTGTAAATATCGTAAGATTATCGTCTGAATTGCGTTTTAATTGAAAGAATGTAGAGTAATCGCAACTCAAGTGCTACTGGTGCTATAATAGTCAGTAGAACCTCTTTCATTCGACTTATTAGTGGTAATAATAGGAGTGCGGTTACAATCACTCGACACTTTGATCGTGTGAATGCAACCAAGCAGCACTCATAGACAGTGCGTGTTGTCACTGTTGTGTACGCGTAAACGAAGGAAATAAAAATAAATGTATGTTGCAATATTATGGCCATGCTAAGTATACCTTTACGATTTTACAGCCATAATGACAATAAAGGTAAGCTATTAAAGTTAGCTCATAAGTCTTACTTTCATATGCGGAATTAATTTTTTCTTAAATATACTGTATCGGGATTTTCACCATATACCTTTTTATTTTTGAGACTCCGATATTTCGGCGCAGTTGCATGCGCCATGATCACGGAAGAACTGTCGGTTGTCACGTGCGGGTAGATGTTATTGGCAGACGAATCGGTCTACCCTCCGTCTAGTTCTTTTATTACGGTCGGTACCGGTACCATTGTCTGCAAACTCACTATTCACTCGAATCTGTTCTCGACACACGACACTCACTGTATCTTTACGCGGAACGGCACTTTTTTTTATTTTTGTTGTTTTGACACAGCCGGACTACTGGATTCCAGACACTCGACAATTTAAACCCATCATCACGATTGAAATTTTTGTATTTGGTAATTTCAATCGCTTCCCTGACCATTCTTGATATGTAGTGGCGTTCTGTGGAGATGATCTGAGGGTTATGTAACTCGATCCAGTGATTTGTGTCCGAATGAATTAAATGTTCAGCGATGGCCGATTTTTGCGTATCGTTGTTTTTGACCGCTTTTATGTGTTCCTTTATCCGGCATGCTATTGTGCGTTTAGTTTGGCCGATATATGAACTACCACAACTGCAGTCGATCTTATAAACACCAGGTTTCTCCAGAGGAAAACTGTCTTTCGGGGACCGTAGACATTGCGATACCTTTTTTAAAGGAGTGAAAATAGTTTTTATGGCGTACTTTTGTAATATATTTGAGACCTTATCCGTCACTCCTTTTACATATGGCAAAAATACTGGCTGTCTATCTACTTCCTGCCTCTGTAACTGGTGCTTTTTCATGTGTCTAGGTGGAAGCTTTCCTGAATATCCATTGCTCTGCAGGACATGCCGCACGTGTTGTAACTCTTTGTCTAGGTGTTCATCATCACAAAGATCATATGCACGGTTTGTTAGTGATGCCACTACAGAGTTTAGATGCCTAGGATGATGATGCGAAGTAGCTTTGAGGTAACGATCTGTGTGTGTGGGTTTTCTGTATACAGAGTGGCTGAGTGTACCGTCAGCGCGCACCTTAATCTTGACATCTAGGAATGCTAAGCTTCTCTCTGCCTCTATCTCACAGGTTAGTTTAATTTTTGGATGAATGTTGTTTAAATATGCCAGATAACCTTCAACATCCTGTTTGTTTTCCTTCATTATGCAAAGAACATCATCAACGTACCTTTTCCATAGTTTGATCTCGGCAGGCGCAGTCGCGAGGGCTTGTTCTTCAAAATGTTCCATCCAGAGGTTGGCTACCACTGGAGCTACTGGACTGCCCATAGCCACTCCATCTACTTGAAGGTAGTACTGACCATTATAAATGAAGTAATTCTTCGACAAGCAGTGATCCAACAATCTGGCGTATTCCATCGGGATATCGTTGTTATGTAACTTGACCTTTATAATTTCGAGACACTCCGCCACCGGCACATTGGTGAAGAGCGATTCTACGTCAAAACTGACCATTAACTCATTCTCCTCGACCTTGTTATGCGACAGAATGTCAACGAGATGACGGGAGTCCTTAACGTATGACGACGTTTGTCCTGCTAACGGCTGTAGTACATTCGAGACATGTTTCGCCAATTCATACGTAGGTGAACCTATTTGACTCACAATAGGCCGTAATGGCACGTTTTGCTTATGTACTTTAGGCAAACCGTATAATTTAGGAGGCTGGACGTTCCTGGGGCATAACAGATGTTTGACAATATCATCGTCTATTGCGTGAGAGCATTCCATAATCAGCGTGCGTGTGCTTCGATCCGTTCTCGCTGTTGGGTTGTAATTTACCTTTTTGTATGTTTTGTCATCACTGAGTAGTTCTAGGATCTTATTGTCATACTCGGATGCGTTCAGTACTACGGTTGCATTCCCTTTGTCTGCTTTTAACACTATTATGGTTTGATCTCTCCGTAGTTCGTTAAGTGCAGACAACTCCGAAGCTGTAACGTTCGCCTGTGGTGGTTTTGCATGACGTAATGTCACGGCAATGTCTTGTCTCAGGGTGTCCGCATCAATTGATGGTATTTTGTTACGTCTGATACCTTCCTCGACCGATCCAATTACATCCTCGTAGGGAATGTGCCTAGGTGTGATGGCAAAGTTCATCCCTCTTTCGAGAACGGACAGTGCAGCGTCAGACAAGTCTACATTTGACATGTTTACCACCGTTCGAGTTTGGGGTGAGTTCTCATGGTAGGGGGTAACCAACTTCTGTTTTTGCTCAAGTAACTCGAATTTACGATGTTGTTTCACAGCACGTAGTTCTCTTATCCGCTGGGCTTGTAAATAGGTAACACGATCGCAAATGTCAAAGTCACTTGCCGAAAGAGACTCGGATGTTGAAGGTTATCTGGCATATTTAAACAACATTCATCCAAAAATTAAACTAACCTGTGAGATAGAGGCAGAGAGAAGCTTAGCATTCCTAGATGTCAAGATTAAGGTGCGCGCTGACGGTACACTCAGCCACTCTGTATACAGAAAACCCACACACACAGATCGTTACCTCAAAGCTACTTCGCATCATCATCCTAGGCATCTAAACTCTGTAGTGGCATCACTAACAAACCGTGCATATGATCTTTGTGATGATGAACACCTAGACAAAGAGTTACAACACGTGCGGCATGTCCTGCAGAGCAATGGATATTCAGGAAAGCTTCCACCTAGACACATGAAAAAGCACCAGTTACAGAGGCAGGAAGTAGATAGACAGCCAGTATTTTTGCCATATGTAAAAGGAGTGACGGATAAGGTCTCAAATATATTACAAAAGTACGCCATAAAAACTATTTTCACTCCTTTAAAAAAGGTATCGCAATGTCTACGGTCCCCGAAAGACAGTTTTCCTCTGGAGAAACCTGGTGTTTATAAGATCGACTGCAGTTGTGGTAGTTCATATATCGGCCAAACTAAACGCACAATAGCATGCCGGATAAAGGAACACATAAAAGCGGTCAAAAACAACGATACGCAAAAATCGGCCATCGCTGAACATTTAATTCATTCGGACACAAATCACTGGATCGAGTTACATAACCCTCAGATCATCTCCACAGAACGCCACTACATACCAAGAATGGTCAGGGAAGCGATTGAAATTACCAAATACAAAAATTTCAATCGTGATGATGGGTTTAAATTGTCGAGTGTCTGGAATCCAGTAGTCCGGCTGTGTCAAAACAACAAAAATAAAAAAGTGCCGTTCCGCGTAAAGATACAGTGAGTGTCGTGTGTCGAGAACAGATTCGAGTGAATAGTGAGTTTGCAGACAATGGTACCGGTACCGACCGTAATAAAAGAACTAGACGGAGGGTAGACCGATTCGTCTGCCAATAACATCTACCCGCACGTGACAACCGACAGTTCTTCCGTGATCATGGCGCATGCAACTGCGCCGAAATATCGGAGTCTCAAAAATAAAAAGGTATATGGTGAAAATCCCGATACAGTATATTTAAATAATGTTAATAACCATGGAAATTTAAAACAATATATTGTTAGCCGGTACGGGCCGGATATAGCAAAATTAATAAAAGACCTTGAACGTGTGCGGAAACAGTGTGAATGTTTAAAAGAATCACTAATCTTTCTAGTGAAGTGCCGTGACGCGGACGTTATTCCAGTGTGTGTAAGAATAAAGCCCCGCAGTGACATTTACGGTTCCGCGAACGTTTTACGAAGTGCGAGTGTAAAACTATTACGGAAAGTGATACGTAATTGCAGGTACCAACTGGATCAAGTTCAGAGTGAGTTGTATCGGATACATCTCGAGTGCAGTGAGTCTCTTTCGGCAAGTGACTTTGACATTTGCGATCGTGTTACCTATTTACAAGCCCAGCGGATAAGAGAACTACGTGCTGTGAAACAACATCGTAAATTCGAGTTACTTGAGCAAAAACAGAAGTTGGTTACCCCCTACCATGAGAACTCACCCCAAACTCGAACGGTGGTAAACATGTCAAATGTAGACTTGTCTGACGCTGCACTGTCCGTTCTCGAAAGAGGGATGAACTTTGCCATCACACCTAGGCACATTCCCTACGAGGATGTAATTGGATCGGTCGAGGAAGGTATCAGACGTAACAAAATACCATCAATTGATGCGGACACCCTGAGACAAGACATTGCCGTGACATTACGTCATGCAAAACCACCACAGGCGAACGTTACAGCTTCGGAGTTGTCTGCACTTAACGAACTACGGAGAGATCAAACCATAATAGTGTTAAAAGCAGACAAAGGGAATGCAACCGTAGTACTGAACGCATCCGAGTATGACAATAAGATCCTAGAACTACTCAGTGATGACAAAACATACAAAAAGGTAAATTACAACCCAACAGCGAGAACGGATCGAAGCACACGCACGCTGATTATGGAATGCTCTCACGCAATAGACGATGATATTGTCAAACATCTGTTATGCCCCAGGAACGTCCAGCCTCCTAAATTATACGGTTTGCCTAAAGTACATAAGCAAAACGTGCCATTACGGCCTATTGTGAGTCAAATAGGTTCACCTACGTATGAATTGGCGAAACATGTCTCGAATGTACTACAGCCGTTAGCAGGACAAACGTCGTCATACGTTAAGGACTCCCGTCATCTCGTTGACATTCTGTCGCATAACAAGGTCGAGGAGAATGAGTTAATGGTCAGTTTTGACGTAGAATCGCTCTTCACCAATGTGCCGGTGGCGGAGTGTCTCGAAATTATAAAGGTCAAGTTACATAACAACGATATCCCGATGGAATACGCCAGATTGTTGGATCACTGCTTGTCGAAGAATTACTTCATTTATAATGGTCAGTACTACCTTCAAGTAGATGGAGTGGCTATGGGCAGTCCAGTAGCTCCAGTGGTAGCCAACCTCTGGATGGAACATTTTGAAGAACAAGCCCTCGCGACTGCGCCTGCCGAGATCAAACTATGGAAAAGGTACGTTGATGATGTTCTTTGCATAATGAAGGAAAACAAACAGGATGTTGAAGGTTATCTGGCATATTTAAACAACATTCATCCAAAAATTAAACTAACCTGTGAGATAGAGGCAGAGAGAAGCTTAGCATTCCTAGATGTCAAGATTAAGGTGCGCGCTGACGGTACACTCAGCCACTCTGTATACAGAAAACCCACACACACAGATCGTTACCTCAAAGCTACTTCGCATCATCATCCTAGGCATCTAAACTCTGTAGTGGCATCACTAACAAACCGTGCATATGATCTTTGTGATGATGAACACCTAGACAAAGAGTTACAACACGTGCGGCATGTCCTGCAGAGCAATGGATATTCAGGAAAGCTTCCACCTAGACACATGAAAAAGCACCAGTTACAGAGGCAGGAAGTAGATAGACAGCCAGTATTTTTGCCATATGTAAAAGGAGTGACGGATAAGGTCTCAAATATATTACAAAAGTACGCCATAAAAACTATTTTCACTCCTTTAAAAAAGGTATCGCAATGTCTACGGTCCCCGAAAGACAGTTTTCCTCTGGAGAAACCTGGTGTTTATAAGATCGACTGCAGTTGTGGTAGTTCATATATCGGCCAAACTAAACGCACAATAGCATGCCGGATAAAGGAACACATAAAAGCGGTCAAAAACAACGATACGCAAAAATCGGCCATCGCTGAACATTTAATTCATTCGGACACAAATCACTGGATCGAGTTACATAACCCTCAGATCATCTCCACAGAACGCCACTACATACCAAGAATGGTCAGGGAAGCGATTGAAATTACCAAATACAAAAATTTCAATCGTGATGATGGGTTTAAATTGTCGAGTGTCTGGAATCCAGTAGTCCGGCTGTGTCAAAACAACAAAAATAAAAAAAGTGCCGTTCCGCGTAAAGATACAGTGAGTGTCGTGTGTCGAGAACAGATTCGAGTGAATAGTGAGTTTGCAGACAATGGTACCGGTACCGACCGTAATAAAAGAACTAGACGGAGGGTAGACCGATTCGTCTGCCAATAACATCTACCCGCACGTGACAACCGACAGTTCTTCCGTGATCATGGCGCATGCAACTGCGCCGAAATATCGGAGTCTCAAAAATAAAAAGGTATATGGTGAAAATCCCGATACAGTATATTTAAATAATGTTAATAACCATGGAAATTTAAAACAATATATTAATTTTTTCGTCTATAATCCTTACATTTGTATTTAATATTTTCATGGGCCACAAGATTTCTAGTAAATAATGGATGGCAATTAATATTAATATAATAGATAAAATAAATTCGCCATTAATAGCATTTCAATTATCATCACAAAGCATTCACTCAGCTCTTAGCCGAAAAATAGACATGAGGTTTCCATTTTACGACTTCTAAGAGCGCCATTGCAGTTAGTTTAGGGTTCCTTAGCGCAATGTTAAATCGTCAATCTATCATACGGTTTACAAACAATCTGTAGTAGCGTAATATTTCCTACTGAATCCGCACTAATATTAAGTATTTGTTCTTCATCCGTTGGTTGATGTTGATTGTTTCAATTGTTTCAACATCTTATTAACTTTCCGTCGGAACCCTCACTTCTTTTAAGTTTTTTTCCACCGATTATTGTCCATTTTCCACACTGCTGTAAAAGATTTTATTTAACTTTCATACCACTATTATGCTGCATGATGGCTTCCAAAATTATCTTTGTGCACTTTTGGACCTATAGTAGATCATTTGATAGCGTTTTCTCAACTTTAATAGTAAAGTCGAATTAAAGCCTTGCCAAAAGCTGTGATATGACATTAGATGCTGTAATAGTAACTGAGAAGCTATTTTGTTGAATGAACAGCTTTTACTCCACAATATTGCTGTAAAAATTAGGTGACGAAAGACGGTGCTATAAAAGCTAGTTTTACGACAAATTAGCAATTTGGTTGCTTTTAAAGACCTGTCATAAGACTAAAGGTTGTCTGAATGCGATTGAGAGATATCTTTATACAATTGTTGAGTAAATGCGATATGAATTCGTCGAGTCCACGTTTACTAGACATATTTATAGAGCCAAAAAGCATTGAATGCTGAAAGATCTAGAAAGCTGCTTTTATACTGCTTTTTGGAATGATAGGATCTTTCATATGAGTGTTTTACGATCCATAGTCGTGAGAGTAATTGCTTAAACGATCTTTTTGCTAGTTGGGAGTGGCCCTACCATGAGTTGATACAAACTGTTTACGTTACCGTAAACTATCGTTTTGTCTCTTTTACTCGCATTGACTGTGAGCAGTATATCCGATAGTTTACTGTAACGTAAACAGTTTGCTTCAACTCATGGTAGGGCCCCAGCTCTCATAGACGGTTGACACTACACCACGCACTCGAAATTGACGAAATGTTAGTTAGAATTCTAACACATTTCTTTTACAGAATAAAAACGCTTTGAATTTCTTAACAATTTCCAAACAAAATCACGCCGTACGTAAGTTTACCGCGCTTCTATTGTTTTTCTCGATATGATGGATGATAAATGATCCTAATGACCTTTACTTTCGTGGGTTCGAATCTTACCTAATAATTTTTTCGGTTAAATGCAAAAATCCTTGGTCGTGGCCATTTCGTGTTTGTTAGTGATGCTTGAATAGGGGCTAAAGAGATTCGTTTGATTGAGATTCCGGTTATACAGTTCAGTTTACGTTTATTTACTCATGTAATACAGTGTCGTCGGTGAGAGTTGTCTATGTGTGCGTTGCTCGAGCGCGCATAGTACTAAGCTTAACTACTGACTCTTTCTATATTGTGTTGTTACATATGTTTTATCTAACGAAGGCGGATAAGCCATACTTGTAGTTGTATTGCGTATGGACACGCGGTCTTGTGTGCATAACCACAGGTACCGTTAGCAAGTTCATCGCTATGAACAAATAATAAAGTTATTTGATTTTTGCTATGTATAGATAAGACAAGGTACAATAAAATACAAAGTTGTATATTCAATAAAGATTTATTTTAAAAATTATTTTAACACTGATTTAAATTAATAGTGACACTGATTTGAATATTTTTTATATTTTATTTAAATAAGTATTTCACGTAGAATCGTAACTAGTCTCTTCTTCAGAGTCAGTTTCGGTGTCATTGTCATCTCGTAAACTTAATATTAATTCAAAATCAGTGTCTAAATATTTCATATATTCAGTTTCTCTTTTAATTACATTATTGCAAGTATTACGCCATGTCTGACTCGTTATTTTCGTAAAACTCTCTTGAATAAATTTTTCTGTGTTGGTGATATTTTGGTCAACGTTTCTTAGAGTAATGTAGTTTTTTAGGATCACCCAGATGTTCTCAATAGCATTAAGTTCAGGGTGGTAGGGAGGCAGGCGTAATACTTCAAACCCTTTACTTTTTATGTAGTCATCTATTTTGTAGGCGATAAAATCATTTTTATGTTTTTTTATTATATCGTATAACTCAACGTTGCACAAATTTGAGTCGAATTTTATACCCTTAGAAGTGAGCCATTCTTGCATGTCTGATTTTTTTGAGGCTGTCGTCGGCAATTCCTCAGTACGTGTGTTGTGGTACAATGCGTTATCCAGTACTATTACGGAACGATCTGGCAAATTTGGCAGCAACTTCTCATTCAGCCATTTTACGTAATTTTGAAAACTCATGTTGGAGTGGTAGTCTCCAACTGTGGAATCAGCTTTGTAGATTAAGCAAGCATTCTCAATAAATCCGGCATCGGTTCCAGCGTGTACTAAAATAAAACGAGTACTTTTACGAGATGGTTTGTCTTTTTGGGCCGTGTTATTATTTTGAACATGTGTTATCATTACGTAACTTTCGTCAGTATAGACAATAGGCCGACCTTGAGAGCGGTATTCGGTTATTTTTTTTAAGTATTTTAATCTCCACATCTGGATATCATGCCTTTCAACTAAAACTTTCCTATTGGTATCGGTTGTGCGCCACTTGTAGCCCAATTTAAATAATAACTTACGTAGCGTTGGTAGAGATCCATCGAAACCAATTTTTTCATTTAAGACTGACTTTAGTTTTTCCAATGTTGGAATTTGTTTGTGTATCATTTGAAAATCTCGTATTGTGCTCCGAGCAACGTCAGCTGTCAATCCATCAATGTCTACTTTATTTTCTCGCTTTGTTCGGTTTTTCATCGGTGAAATAAAATTCGAAGATGTGCTTGGAAGATCTCTTTCTTCTTTTAATATTTTTTGCACTGTTCTTTCACCAACTCCCGTTGCTGCTGCAGTGCGTTTCATAATATTACGCAAATGTGATAAATCACAATTTGGTTCTCGATAAAGGTCCGTGAATTCATATTCTTTTTTGAGAAAATGATAAACACTTGCAATCATTTGGCGACCCTAAAATAAACAATACCTGCATTAATTAATTACATACATCATAAATTCACACCAAACATAAACATTAATTTGACTTACTTCACTGCGAATAACTTTTCTCCGTTTACTCGTACCTTCCATGCTGACGGTATTCGATAAAAAATTTTGACGCTAACCAAAAGCACAGCACCACTGACTTGGCCGGCGACTCGGCCAACACTGAGCGCTCCCGACATAGATCGTGCTTACGCACACAAAGGCAATGTACACACAAGTATGGCTCACCCGCTTTAAGATAAAACATCCGTGCCTGTATTATATTTACCAGTTGCACAGTTATGGGCCTTCCACATGCACAGGTAGCCGGAGAGGCCGAGAGAGACGGAGCAATACTAAGAAAAGGGAATGTTGTCAGTATGTCCCTTTTCTTTGTATTGCTCCGTCCTTTTCGGCCTCTACAGCCGCCTGTGCATGTGGAGGGACCAATAGATTACTCGATAGCGACTTTAGTAAGCAATTTTGTATGCAATTTGGCACAGCGCCTCTGGTGGTAAATATACTAAACTAAAAGTTGTCATACAAAATATCAACTACACTGTACTTCTTGCTTTCGCCTTTAAATCTCTAAACAGCTCTTCAGGTATAATTAATATAATAATGAGTAGTATAAGTAGCATTTAATCGGGTAACAATATATTCCCATTTTGGGTATCAAAAATACTGAATATAGCGTACTGAAATACTAAGTGGGCGACGGACCGAGGAGGCGAGGCGATTACAGATATTGAAAAATGGGTGACGTTAAAATACAAATTGAGTAACTACTTAGTTATTCAGAACGGGCGATCAAATTACTATTTGGGCGACAACCTTAGGGCACACAAAACATTTTAATATTTGGCATATATTTTATTTAAAAAAACTGACTATTATCCTAATCGAGATGGCAAAAATCAAACAAACAAACAAACGAGAAGGCAACCTACTAAAACGTGTTAAAAATACCATGTTGGGCTGCTTAAATCAGTTATAAGTTAAGTATAGTTACCTACTTGATATAATAGTTGCCCATTCAGTATTTTTGTCACCAATTTAGAGTTTTCACTGCTAACTTAAATTATTTATCACATTATCACCCACATGTAGTCGCCCATTTTAAGTATTTTTGTAATCCACTGTTTGTCGCCCGTTTAGTTATTTTGTCGCCCAAAAAATAAACCGCCGCCTGGTTTAGTATTTAAGTATCCCATTAACAGTCGCCTTTAATTATTTCCAGTCACCCAATTAATTAATTCCCATTAATAATTGGTAAACGGTATAATAGCTATCGTCTATTTCGTAATTTTACTCTCGTAAGCGTTTTACTTGAGCTGAAATAAGTTACTTTTAAATTTAAAATGAAGGAAAGTTAATTATGAACATTATTTTAACCTGCACTTCCTATTTCACAAAACTTTTTGTCTTAATTTAATCTTTAGCTTTACGACATATTTATATAACCGGCAATGTGTGAAATTCAGGTATTATAATACCTAGTTATTGTGAACTATGTTACCGCTAAAGTACGGAATACGTCAATGTGCGAATTAACTAGGTAATCAGTAAATTGCCGGGCAAGACCCGTTAAAGTGCGAAAATTTTCTTATATTAGCAGATTTCCGCACTCTACCTAATTAATCTGCATATTGACGGATGCTACCCCGTTAAAGTGTGGAAGACAGTGAGTGAAATAGCTAAGGCTATTTCAAATAATCGTACAAAAATGTCTTCCTGTTCTGATCTTTCTTTTGTTTAAAGTTTAAAGTCTCTAAGTCATGGTAACTAGTATAAAATCGTTTATAAAACTTGTGGACAATCAAATAAACAAACAAATGAATAAAAAAATTAAGAAAGCGCCGTTTTAAAATAAATACATGTAGTACTTGTAGTAGCGAGATACTAAGGTAAGTTTATTGTTTGGCGGGTCCATAGCGCGTGTTTTGCTCTTCACAATCAACAAAAAGAAAAGTATGAGGATTTTGTTTTGCGAAACCATGTTTTGTTGATTGTGTAGAGTAAAACACGCGATATGGACCCGGCCTTACATTCATCATCATTTTCATCCTGTTTTTACACACGTTACCGGAGGCTGCGCATTCGGTATTCTATAGAATATCTAGGTAAAGTATAAATATGGTAAAGTAGGTAACATGAATAATATTTCATTCATTACCTGAACGTTTTAGGTATTCTATACATTATCTAGGTATTGTATACAATATCGGATTATATACATTGCCGGTAACATATAGTTATTCTATTTTTACTAAACTACAAAGTACCTATGCGATAGAAAGCACCTTTTCCACAGTAGTTTCATTACTCGGTAGACTCTCAATTAATGGTTTTTCATCTTTGTCGGGCATCCATCAAGATAACATCAATGTAATAATGCGCGCGCGACGATGACTCGGCGATCCTTTGCTTTTATTGAAGTCCACTTGTGGAAAGATAGGAGCTTACCAAAGAAGTTAAAATAAGAATTTGTTAAAAAGAAGTATGACCATCAGCCATTTTTGATGTCCCCACTGCTGGGGCGCAGGCCTTCCTTATGGGTGGATAAGGA
Organism: Agriphila geniculea; assembly: GCA_943789525.1. Lineage (NCBI taxonomy): Eukaryota > Metazoa > Arthropoda > Insecta > Lepidoptera > Crambidae > Agriphila > Agriphila geniculea. Next base: position 4,694,329 of record OX038881.1, read on the forward strand.
GGACGGGCCATAACCCACCACTCGGGCCCAATGCGGATTGGTGGGTATTAACGACTGCAAATGCAGCCGGGACCAACGGCTTAACGTGCCTTCCGAAGCACGGAGGAGTTCGCGATAGTAAATTTTTGGTCACCCATCCCATGACCGACCCTTGCGAACGTTGCTTAACTTACGCAATCGCTAGGCCAGGCGCTAAACCACTGCGCCACCGAGCTCCTCGAAGAAGAGAAAAGAAGTATAAAGATATGTAAAGAGTAGGAAAAATGAGAAGAAAATTAAATTTTATTGTAAAAGATTTAATAATTTTTTTTTTTTCAGTATTTATAATAGGGTTGTACCTATTATAAAGAGACTTCCTAGTTTCTACAGCTTATTTTATTGATACTAATAATAAAGTTCTTCTGCTGGGCCAGAGGATGGGGACAGGAGAAAATCTATAATTTCAAATACGCAGAAATAATGAAATAGGTACAAAAATTCTTCAAAATAAACAATGTTGAATAAAAGCAGAGAATAATTAACAAAAGTATTCATGTTGAACTTTATCATCATTATTATCGTGAATAAATCACTATCAATACATTTCTGTTGGTTATTATACGCGTCCATAAAAGTATACAATTTGTAATCAAGGAGTAATTAAGAATGAGAGGACGAAACCGGCAGATAGATCGTTGCGTTTAATCAATTCTTGTGACCTCTTCATCAGGCAGAAAGATATCAAATCGCAAATAAAAGAAAAATTGGGATATTTCTTTTAAATATTTCAGTGCAGCATTAAGGTGCTTTCCCACGGTGCGCCTGTAGACGCACGAGAGCGCACCAGAGCAGACCGACACACCGTGGGAAACGACGCGTTCGGCGGTAACTTCAAAGGATCGGTGCGTGCTCGCCCTCGTGAGTTTTTTTTTATTTATTTATCCAAATAACATTACAATTATATTAACAATGGCTTTACACTTATAAACCTACGAGGTTTGTCAAAGTGTTGCACATTCGATTCGGACGATAGCATTGAAATAAATTATAATAATTACTATAATTAACAACATTGTTATTGTATACTATGCACACACAATAATGATAACAAATCGGTGAAAATAATGATAAAAATCAAAAAGGTTCGGGTGCGTGCTTGCCCTCGTGCGGCTCGGTGCGGTGCGTGGTAGCGCCGATCGTGGGAACGCGGCTTTACAATAAACTGTTGGTTCATTTATAGTTATTGGCATACAAGAATAGAACGATGATTCCCTACAAAGTGCACTGTCAAAAGTGAGGCAAATAAAACAGAGCCAAAATTACTCAGTTTTCAGATTTTTAACCTTTATGCGTTACCTAATTGTACCTAAAAGAATTGAAAAGTTTTAATTTTCCTACTTTTAGGAGATTTTACTATTTTATTAGATTTTAGTTACGATTAGGTATCGTATATCACTACTTAATATAAAACAAAGTCGCTTTCTCTGTCCCTATGGCACCCATTACACACACAATCTGATCACGCCAGATCGCGCCAGACCCCGCCAGATTGACAGAGATTGATTGTGTAACGTTGTTCGTGATGTGTTTCAATCTGGCGCGGTCTGGCGTGATCAGATTGTGCTGGATTGTCAATCTACGTCAATCTGGCGCGGTCTGTCTTAGGGTTGGCACCTTTTTCTCGAGATAATAGTATTATTTTCAAAACATTTAAACATTATTTTACTTACTTTTAGAATATTTATAAAAATGTAGTACCTACATATTTATTTTTAACTAGCTTCCGCCCGCGACTACATCCGCGTGGGTGGACATTCGAAAAATGATTAAAAAACAAACATACAAACGAATAGAGAACTTGCAGTCTGCTCATCGCAATCTACTTCTATCCGATACATGTTTTTTTTAAAGCTGAACTGATAAAGATGAAATTTAGGGCACAGTTTATTAGCCTTAAAACATAGGATATCTACTTTTTATCTCGGTCAAAGGTATCCTAGGTATTTTTAGTTTATTTTTAACATTGAAATTAATATGTAGTAAGTACTTACTTTCCAGAAAATTTATAAAAAAAATATAAGTCCACATTTATTTTTAACTACCTAGCCTTCTACTCGACTACATCTGCGTGGACATTTGAAAAAAAACAATTATAAAGACGAACAGAGAACCTCCTCCTTTTGTGAAGTCGGTTAAAATATCAGATCCCAGTAGATTGTTTGCATCGGATCGCGGTAGATTGTGGTAGATTGCCAATCTACCATGGTAGACTGACAATCTAGCACAATATACTGCGATCAAATATTTTTAACCAACTACAAAAAAGCAGGAGCTTGTTTCTCTGTTCGTCTGTATGTTAGTTTTTAAAGCTGAATGATTTGAATGAAGTTTGACACACAGTTTATAGCCTGGATTAAATTATAAGATACTTTTTATCCTGGTCAAAGGTACCCTAGGGTAAAATACTTTAGTAAGTACTTTTGAGAAATTTATAAAAAATATAGCTAACATTTATTTTTAACTAGCTCCCGCCCATGACTACATGCAAAAAAATATACAGATGAAGAGAACAGAACCCTCCTTCATTTTTTAAGTCGGTTAAAAAAATTGGATTGCAGTGAAAGATGATGAAATTTGGCGTACAGTTAGTTTGGTGCCCTAGGAAGTACCTACCCTATGTACCCTATTTTTATTTTTTAAAGGAAGCTAGTTAAAAATAAATGAGGACTTTATTTTTTCATAAATTTCCCAAAAGTCTACTTACTATATTTTTTGCAATGTTTTGAAAAAGACTTTTTTACCTCGATATTATTATTACTATACCAGGCTATAACTGTATATGTATGTGTGCCAAACTGATTTGGATGAAATTTGGCACTCAGATAGTTCTAGCTTGGTAAAATAGTATTATAAATATCGATATTTGATTTTACACACACAGCGCCATCTAACCCTAAACTAACCAAGGCATAAAATGGGTGCTTTTGGGTTTTTAATAGGTACTAACTTTTCGAAATAGATATGTACTTATTATACGCAAACCCGTCACTCAGAAATTAAAATTTATCATTTCGATTTCGTCCGGGGATCGAACCCGGGACCTCTTGCGTGGTAGACTGGCATGTTGAATACTGCACCACTGAGGTCATCGATCGATATCACGCGAAAATTAATGCAAAAAGTTGGCAACCCTACCAAAAACCACCGTGGATCGTGGTAGATTGTCAATCTACCAAGATCTACTGCGATCCAGATCTTACTGGATTGACCGTGTAACGTCGCAAACCAACCGCATCAAATTCCATCAATCTGCGGTTTTGATCAGATTGAAACCAGATTGACGTGTGTAATGGCTGCCTATATCCTTATTGTTGTCAGGCTACTAAATGACACAACCAAAGTTCCTGAAATATTATTTATTACTTACAATACCTCAATTATTTGCTTATAAGTATCTGAAATAAAACGACCGCTCGGTCCGATGACATTTCACCAATGGCCGCCTGCGCTCCCCACTCCCTGTCGCGTTCGACCGTCTATTCGAAATGTAAAAGAAAATAATAAAAGATAACGAATTAATAACTATTACATATTAGTATATGATTAAAAAAATATATATTTCTAGTATTTTGTATCGGTCGCTAACACTATGTATGCTTAAATCTTTAAAACTACGCAACGGATTTTGATGCGGTTTTTTTAATAGATAGAGTGATTCAAGAGGAAGGTTTATATGAATACATGGTGTCAAATTCCACACTACACCGAAGCGAAGCGAGGGCGGGTCGCTAGTGAAGGAAATCTTAAAACTGAGACATTTTGGGTCAGTTTTTTTTGCCTCACTTTACATACAAGGACTCTGCTTAAAGGTGTTATTATTCTAAGCATACAATCGAATAAAAAAACAAAGGTTTTCGATCTCTCCATGAACGGAAAGATAACCATCAACACCTAACTTTTTTAATGACTTCTTGTCTAGTGTAATCTCATTATATTCGATACTTGCGTATATTTTTGAAATAAAGAACGTTTGCTAAGGATTTTGGTGATTAAAAACAGATAACTATTAGGTAGAAATATTTCGCAAATCTAATGAAACAAATACAAAATGCTATACTTTCAGCTATTTTTGGATGGCCAAACTATTCATAAAGGTTTATATCTCACGTACTTATATGCGTATACCCTGCATCTGCAACTGGTAATTTTAGTCAAAAACCGGTCGCACATAAATAAAAATCTCCCACTGAATAACCTGTCCCCAATTTCATATCAAAACACTAACTAATGACTATATTTATCTCGGGCTCAATCCTGCCCTTTTTATTGATATTCTGATGGCAAACTGATGAGAGAGTTTTAAAACCGACCACCGTAAATGCGTACGGTAAAAACTGCGTGCAAAATTGTTAAATGATAGCCTACACAGTCTCGATTTTGTTGGTGGCGTTGAAGATCACACGGGGATACGTATTTCGGAACTGATCGAAATGTGTAATCTATATAATATAAATAAAAATGAATGCCTATTTCCCTAGGTCATGCATTCACGCGTGAACGGCTGGACCGATTTCGCTAATTCTTTATTTGTTGTGTTTGTTATTGTCAGGAAAAGGTTCTTATGAAAGAAAAAAAAATAAGAAAATTGCGAGGAAAATTAGATAATTTAAGAATACTTAATTATTTTGGACAATATAAACTTTTTTAATGTAACCTTATGACGTTTGACATAGAATTGACTAAAACGTAGTGATTATTTCCTCTATGGAATTGACAGGCAGGCAAGGGTAGACAGGACAACGTCTGTCGGGTCAGCTTGTGCAGAATAAAACTTAAAAAAATACAATAGGGAACATGCATCAATTTTTTTTGTATCAAAATCAAAAGTATAATGCGTGAGAAAATCAACTGTAATATTAAAACTTTTCTCTTGTGTTTTTTTCTCGTGATATAGTTACTTGAAGTTAGCACGCAGCAGCACCCGCCGAAAACGCTCTATACAAAAAGGTCAACATTTGTGACGTCACTCATGTCACGTTTCAGTGCATTAGTATGGAGTTAGCCAAGAATTTTCAAATATCTCCCTAAATATTGCGTTTAAGTACATATGTGTCATACAAAATATTATTTCTGATTTGATTGAGCATTATATCCGAAAACGAAAAAAAAAATATCGTTATTTTCCCTTGTGTGATAAAACTAAAGTAATACATTTTATTTTTCTGTTCCATCATGTTTTTATACGTGTCCGCAGCGATCAAGCTCAAATTTATCAAAATCGGTGACTTATGCATGTTCCCTATTGTTTTTCTAAAGAAAAAAATAATTTCTCCCATAAAGATTGATATCCCTACACAGAAGACTTTTAAACTTGAAAACGCCCATTTTGTAAGATTTATCATCAATTATTGTCTTTTGCATGCGCTCCACGTTTTTAGGTTAAGTAACCTAATAAAAACACGTTAAAAGTTTAGCAAATAGTCCGATTACTTAAACAACGTGTTACATAAAACCCCTATAACCAAATATGGTAGATAGGGACCATCAAACTGAACATCTTTTACTATAGTACCAACTCTGAAAACGCGAAAAAAAATCAGCAGTTTTATACAAAAAATTGATAACGGAAATATCTAAATGTATGAAACAATAACATCTGACTTTTTTCCGCGATTTCAGAGTTGGCCCCATAGTAAAAGTTGTTCACTTTGATGGTCCCTATCTACCATATCCGGTTTTAGGGATTTTTTTTGTAAAAAATCGTATAGACGCAGTCAGTATTTTGCATTAGATGGATGATTTTATAGACATTTTGATTTCATTGGGAACTTTTTACATTATAATTTAATTTTGTATCTGATAAATGCAGCTTCTTCTAGAATATCTTGCCAGGTCATAAAAAGCATTGTTCAACGATAAAACTACGAGTAATTAAAAGAATTTGATTGGTACATAATTATAGAAGAAAGGATAGAGTTTGTGTAGCAAAATCACGAGTAGGTCTTTTAATAAAATATTAGTAAGAATTGGTTTCAAAATTTTCTTAGTGCTATGTGATTTTCGAACGATTCAGAAATAGTTAACTTAGCGTGCGGTTAACCACCTAACTTAATGCGTTCCAAGTTATACGAAGTAAGTAACACGAAATTTAACATTGAATGGCTTTGAAAGTATTATTTCGATTATAGTTCGTGAAAACATTGAAAGTACGTCACCTTAAAAACTTTTTAAGATTTCACGTGCTTACCTGGGTACTATTAAAACTCAATCGAATTTATACTCAACGACAACGAAGAAAAAATATGCCCTAAGTAATGTACCAGATTTAAGTAAAAGGGAAATCTATACGTATAGAAGAAATCAAACTCGTGGAAATGTTAGGAAAAGCAACTCTAGTTGGTAGCTTTATTTCACAATTTAAAGCATGTTCGAAATGGTTTGAAAACTGTTCCAAAACTTCCAAAGTAAGGCTAGCTAGAGACGTCTCATCGTAGATCCCATCAGACGTGATAACAGTCAAGCGCTTGCCTATCTATCATAAAAAAGGTAGACAGGTTTTTTTTTTCAATTTTTAATTGATCGAGCGAGCGCGAAGTGTCTGTACTTCAGCTTGGGCAAAGATTCTTTCGTACCTATGTCCTTCCGGTGACCGTCTGTCCGTTTGTTCTCCTCTACAGGGGCCGTATTATGGACCTCTTATTTCCTGGCAGTTTTCTGACTGGTTATCAATCTATCTCTTTTATTTGCTATACAGCGAGAAAGAGATATAACTATAACAATTCATAAACCTGGCAAGTTTTAAGAGGTTGTAATACCCCCCTGGGGCCGTATTATGGCCTCTTATTTCCTGGCAGTTTTCTGACTGGCTATCAATCTATCTCTTTTATTTGCTATGCAGCGAGAAAGAGATGTAGCTATAGCAATTCATAAACCTGGCAAGTTTTAAAAGGTTGTAATACCCCCCCAGGTCGCATTTCTCAATCGATTCTCGTGAAATTTTGTTAGCTGGTTTGATAATTATAATAGAATTTTTCAGTCGAGCCAGTATTGCGTTTTTTTTTCAAAATGGCGGAGATATATAAAAAACATCATATTTCAGCTGTTTTGAAAAATGATCAAAATAAAACAAACTTTTTTTGTTAGTGATGATAAACAAATTTTGTTTTTTTTATCAATTTCTGACAAATAAAAAAAAATTGAAAATAATAAGGTTTGTGACAAAACCTTAGACTGAACTTATGACTGCGTTTATATTATTTATTTGTTTTTAAACAACCTACAGTTTGAGCTACTTTTTAACGCGAGGTCTACTGCTCACGGAGCCACTAGTAAATAATGTATTTTGACTCTAGGTATATTGTTTTAAGTTTGCTCTTCTCAAACATAAATTATTAAGGCGTGCTTAGATGCCAGATCTATACGACAGACAAACCAATTGATCCTTAATGATTTTATAATGTCAGTTACAGATAATTTCACTCGTTTGATTTGTTGTGATGGCTACGATCCTGTGACGTGGGCGGTGATTATGTAAGCCGATCGATGCCAAAGAACAGAAGTTATCAATTAATAGAGGGGTAGTTAGAAACTAGATTGATCGATAAATCGAAGTGGATATGATCTAACTTATCATTTTACGAATTTTAAAATGATAACAAAAATTCAAAATGCTACTACCTACAACTACAAGAGTATTATAGTACCTACTTAATTTTATTAATTAAGTTATAAAAATACATACTATTTCACAAAATAAATCATTTATCTAATTAATGATCATACCGTATCATTGAATTTCAGTTGAATTATCATTATTTTTTTAATTAAATGTTTATAATCTTCTTACGATTTTCCCGGCAAATTTAGTGATGCTGTACCAAAATTGGTTTTCCGTATGGACATTTACTGCTCTTGATTTCTTCATTTGAAAATGTTAGCATTTGACTGCTTTCTCAAATATTTATCTGGGTTTTTATACAAGTTTTAGGTTATAGTATTACCTTTCGATAAAGTTCGTGGGTATGCTGTGTTACAAAGGATTGAACTTACTAATTTAAAAAATAAAACAAATCTTAGAATTATTTCAAAAACAAATCTTAACAAAAATGGAACTGATGACTGAACTAAATACTATTTAATAGTAAGTACTTTTTTATTTTTAATGTTTATTTTCAATTTACAAACAGCAACACTCTTAATTATACACATTTTTAGGGTTCCGTAGCCTAAATGGCAAAAAACGGAACCCTTATAGATTCGTCATGTCTGTCTGTCTGTCTGTCTGTCTGTCTGTCCGTATGTCACAGCCATTTTATTCCGAAAGTATTAAGACTACACAGTTGAAACTTGGTAGGTAGATGTATTCTGTTAACCGCTTAACGAATTTATTACAAAAATAAGAAAAATAAAAGATTAAGGGGGGGCTCCCCATACATGGAACTGAAACAGAAAACATTTTTTTTCTTCAAACCAACACGTGTTGGGTGTTTATAGATAGGTCTTTAAAAATGACATTGAGGTTTCTAAGACAACTTTTTCTCAAAGTCAACCGTTTGAAAGATATATACCGCCTAAGTGGTAAAATGTGTGTCCCCCCCCTTTAACTTTTGAAATAAGAGAGTGAAAAATCTAAAAAAAATATATGCTGTAGATCTTAATAAACACTTTCAACCAAAATTGGTTTGAACGAGATATAGTGATTAGTTTTTGAGATATAGAACATTTTCCAAAACCGCAAATATAACTTTGTCATTTATACCAACACTGTGAAAAACAAAGTTATTTTTGCAGACGAAAAATGATAGGTGGTATTAAATATGGTATGGTATAAGGTGACTACGGAACCCTACGGCGTGTGACCCGAAACGCACTTGGCCGGTTTTTTTTTTCTTACATATCGCAGGCTCTGATAGTTGCGTTGAACTGAAATCTGTAAATTGTAACTGTGGAGTTTCAATTTTACAACCATTTTATCTTTGGAGACGTTGATCATAGATCACTGATGATCTACGGGGAGTCATCGCGCTGCGCTTGCGTCGATCGTAGTGTAGCGTTTGCTCACGTTTTCGTTTGGACGGAAACAGACTTTTGCAGCGAATGGAGGTGACGACTGGAAGGTATTTGTTTTCTTTTTGAGTGTTGTTGGAAGGTCGAAATTATCAAAAATAGGAAGTAGGTAACCGAAGCAAAGCGAGGGCAGGTCGCTAGTAGTATAATTATGAATTAGTACGGGTTGCGTTGAGCGTGAAATCTGTAAATTATATAGGTGCTTGCATATAATTTGGCAAGACAAAGATGAGACAAAACATGCACCGAGTTTAGTGTTTGTAGCTACTGCACATCTTTTGTCTCCTTTTTATCTTGCCAAGTTACGTGACGGGCGGTATAACTGTTAGTTTCAGTTTTACAACCTGCATTATCTTTGGACACGTTGATCATAGATCACTGATGATCTACTGGGGGTCATCGCGCTGCGCTTGCATCGATAAAGTGCAGCGTTCGCTCACGTTTTCATTTGGAAGGAAACATACTTTTGCAGCGAAAAGAGGTGACGACTGGAAGGTATTTGTTTTCTTTTTGAGTGTTGTTGGAAGGTCGAAATTGGCAAAAAAAGGAAGGAACCGAAGCGAAGCGAGGGCGAGTCGCTAGTAGTATAATAATGAATTAGTACGGGTTGCGTTGAGCGTAAAATCTGTAAATTATATAGGTGCTTGCATAAAACTTGGCAAGACAAAGATGAGACAAAACATGCGCCGTGTTTAGTGTTTGTAGCTACTGCGTATCTTTTGTCTTGTTTTTATCTTGCCAAGTTAGGTACGTGCCGGGCGGTATAACTGTATGGAGTTTCAGTTTTTCAACCTGCATTATCTTTGGAGTCGTTGATCATAGATCACTGACACAGAAAAATATTGAGTACAGGTTGCGTTGAGTGTGAAATCTGTAAATTATATAGGTGCTTACATATAACTTGGCAAGACAAAGATGAGACAAAACATGCGCCGAGTTTAGTGTTTGTAGCTACTGCGTATCTTTTGTCTCGTTTTTGTCTTGTCAAGCGTACTGTATGGAGTTTCAGTTTTACAACCTGCTTTATCTTTGGAGACGTAGATCATAGATCACTGATGATCTACGGGGGGTCATCGCGCTGCGCTTGCGCCGATAAAGTGCAGCGTTCGCTCACGTTTTCATTTGCATACAAATGAAAATACTCTCGTTTATGTAACGGGTAGTTATTTTGCGATTGTTTCTCAATAGTTTTGATTGGTTACCCTAAGTTTATGTAAGAACGAGAAATAGTGCTTACAAATTACAAAATTAATTTATTACAGGTAAATGTGTTTTCCTATGGAAGGTAATATTTTAGATTTAATCATTGCTTTTACCACGATTAGCTTGTATTTAATAAGAACCTACCTACTCGTCACATTATAAGAATAAAATTTTCAACACACTTGCTCGTAAAGTGAGCCCTAATACATCGCTTTTAGGGCCATAAACCGAGCTATAACAAACGCGTGCAATAATATATAAAACACTAGTTTGTTATAGAATTATCCCTACAAAGTTAAATTAGTACCTTACTGCAAGTTCTATGCGAGTAAACACAGCATTTCCGATTTAACCGTGTAATACAGTTATTTTTTTAGTAACAACAAAAAGGTTTTATGCCGCTGAAAATTCATATACATTTTTGGAATAAATAAATATGTAAGTCGCTAATTAAGTCAAACAAATATTTATTATTATTAAATTAATAATTATTTACAATATTTTGTTATAAAATATTAAAATATTTGCATTTTATCACTTAAAATTACAATTTTGAAGTAGGCTGTATGTTCACCTAACCCCTTTGTTCGCAAAATATTCTTGCATTGGGCGTGTGAAAAAAACAAAAAAAAAAAAACCTGCGCGCCTTTTCCCATAATTTTCATATTTTGTTTATGTCGTATTTGTTGCTGTGTGGTAAATTATTTTATTTTTTCCTCGCAAATGTGTTGAAAAACGTCGTATGAAACTCGTGAGCTCTTGCTTATTGCACACTCAGCTGAGTTACGCCCTCGCCTGCGGCTCGGGCTGCAACCCACAGCCTTGTGTGCAATGAGCAACTTAAGCTAACTTGTCTCATAATGTACTATTGTCACACCAGTTATAAACCCGCTAATAGAAGGATCTCACGATGAGTAGGTAGGTATACAGATTTTAAAAAGAAATCGAGCATAGATTAGTCTTAGCACTATCTATTTGATGGTGCATAGGTGATGTGTAACAATTTTTTATTTTAATTTAGTTTATAATCTAATTGATACAGATGCCGGCATATAAATTGGCAAGAGAAAGATAAGATAAAAGATGCGCAGTATAGTAGCCGTAAACACAAAGTTTATGGCTACTGCGCATCTTTTGTCTCATCTTTTTTTTGTCAATATAAATGCCGGGCAGTATAACAGTTTTTTAATAAAAACCAAACTACTGACCTTCATTCCAAGCTGTCGTGATGTTCTCATGGTAGAAATACTCGTTCTCCTCTTCATCAGACCACAGAACCCCTTCTATACTGGATGACGTCACACCTTGGCAGTCAACACCTTCGATCATTGACCTCCTCGACAGCTGATCATAACTCGGCGGTCGAGACAGAGAACAGGTCGAAATATCAGCCAGGGATGACCGAAAGTTCTTGACACTTCTACTATCTATCGGTCTATAGTACCTAAGCCTTGTGTCTTCAGATTTTACAGAACGCAAGGATCGACAATCATAGTTAGCGTCGTTGATTGTCGAAATGTCATTTAAGGAAACTTTAAAGTTGTTTGAAGAAATGTCACCCAAAGGTACTTCGCATGACCGTCTTTTCATGCTGGTTTTTTGACTAGGTGCCTCCCCTGTGGCTTGCATGTGTCGGCTGACGCCGGCACTGTGCAGAAACTCATTGGAATTATACATTTTTTATTGTTATTTTTTTCTATATTAATCCTAGTTTAGGAACTTTCATTTGACTATTTTGTTTTGGAATTATTCTTTGTGCGTTGTGCCTGCGGGGATGTGTGAGATCTGAAACAAAAGAAAAATGATTCATTACAAAAAGGAAAACAACATAAATACTAAGTACCTACTTGACAATAATAATAACTATTGTGATCCAAATTCTATATAACACACGTGTCATAAAATTTTAACAAACTTAATTTACAATACACCGCCATCTATACACGGAGTTGTAAACTACCTGACAGAGCTTAACGCTTCGAAAGCAAACGCTGTTTCGTTTGCCTTGAAAGCAATGAATGACTTTGCTTTTGTTCGTAGAGAGAGCTTTCAGTTTATATTGACAGATAGCACTGCTTTAGCAATTTATGCTTGGACGAATCAACAATTTGTGTCTTCGGTAAATTGATATCAATAAAAATTCTCAGATCTCGTGCTCTACACGACTTCAAAGGGCATTGAAAATGAATCTTCCTACATGTTTTACATTATTATAAAAACAACTTATTTGAAACCCGTCGAATTAAATTTTCAGTAAGAACGCATAATTTTTCGGTCGAAAATTTGAACTTTTTTCCAAAACATTTTTATTTTTTAAAACCAACTTTTCCAAAATATTTTTACATCTTCTTAAAATTTCTTCAAATTCCGCGTCTTTTGAGCCCTCATTCGTCTTCGAGGCCCTAAACCTCGACTTTCTCGGGCGAGTCGCACTTTCAGCGAAAATGGGGGCCTATATACTGGAGCGAACGAAAAAACTTTTTCAATGTTAAAAAAATATCAATGAAATCTTTGTCGACTGACACGATTTTATATTAGCTTTCTTATTTTGCAGTGATGATAAAAGTGCTGATCATGATTCTGTCATAAGATGCATATTAATTAAGTACCTTCTTTTTCAGAAAAAAATTAAATAAATGAAAAATGTTTTCAAAGATAAGTAAGCGGGAAAAACCTAATGGAGAGTTGCCTCATTTCTATTGAGGTGTGAACAAAAGGTACTCTATGAGTCCAAACAACCCTGATAGAGGAGAAAAATACCCTCATTTTCGCGATAAAAAAGACTCGAACGAGGCTCCACTTGTTGAATTTTGAGTCGGGCACCATTTGTCCGGTCGTGCGTTGTATAAATAAAGCCATTTCTGTCTTTTGTTCCGCGTTCTAAGTATTCAGGCGAGTTGCTCAGCTGTTTATATTTAGTTCTAGTTCCTAGTTCATGAGACTAAAGCACAGAATAAATAATAAGTGCCAGGCTAACGTAAAAGTAAATTGTTAATGAAGTTTTGTTTGAGAGGTACGTTGTTCTAATATTAATTAATAAAAGTTGTTAAGTTATGTAAGAATGGTCAAATCAAAGGTCTGTCAAATTACCTGCGTAAGTAATGTCTACGCATGGCCTAATGTAATTATTTACTAACAATCTTTTAATTTCATCTAAGCTAACAATGCAACATAAAAACTGCGTATTTGAATCACGCAGTCTTAATAGGTACTGTGACAATGGTCAATGTGTGTATTAAAACAAAATACAAAACATTTTTGTTATAATTAGTTAGGCTGCACCACAGATTACATAATACTATAGTACTGCCAATATGTAAAAAAAAATATAAGTATTTTTAATAGGTACAGTTGCTATTAACAGCAGACGAAAAATCTCCATCCATCAATTCCTTCCACAATTTCCCTTTTTTGTTTGAATCTAATTATTTATAATATTACCTATAGTGTTATTCCATCATCTAAAACAGGAAATCAGTGAACATTCAGCAGACTAGCTTCTGCCCGCGACTTCGTATGCGAGGACAATCGTAAAATCCCTAAAGAACTTTGACTGGTATTAAAAGTAGATACCCATCAAATGTTTTAAACCAGGCTATAAACTATTTGTTTGTCAAATTTCATTCAAATCGGTCAAACCGTTTTTGCGTGATTGAGTAATAACCAACCAAACTTTCACATCCTTAAAATCAGTTTGTTTGTTTGTTCCGTCTTCACGTCTAAACTACTCAACCGATCATCATGAAATTCTGCATACATGTTGTCAAGGCTACAGAGAAGGACATAGGGTACTTTTCAACCCGATAAAATGTTTCATTCCCGAAGGATATCATAAAAACTTTCCACACAAACGAAGTCGCGGGCGGTCGCTAATTTACAATATTAGTAAGATAACTAGACATCCCAAATAAAGGTTTCTACTACCCACTACACCGTGCCATTCCATGACCATGCTAGGAACGTATCAGACACTAAAAGCAACACGATACGCTCTATTTTGCCCACTGAAACGGATCGACGGCATTCTGTGTTCGTTTGCGACCCGTATGATGCCCGTATGCAACCAGTATGGTGCCCGTATGCAACCAGTATGGTACCCGTCGTATGCAACATCCAAAACCGATAGGAATCCGTTTAATTTTGCTTTTATAACGGTCATCACACGCGGTTACAATACAACCCGCTCGGCAACACGTCGCGTGTCATGCACAGAGCGTGTCAGCTCCGGCAATCCGTGCATGGCACGCTACGAGCATGGCCGGTGACGGAACGGTCTAGTGGGAATAGTGTCATCTTTTCAATACAAGGTATATTTTTTGTCTGACACGTCCTAGCATAAAAGTGGGTAAAGACCTTAAGGCTCGAAGAATCGGTATCCCTTTGCCAGTATGTCTAACGCAAATAACCCTGGTACCGCAAATATGGAATAAATTGTCTCAAAGGTATTGCCTTCATGTTTGTTATTAAGAGTGGTTTGCCTCCAGCCGTTTCATTTCCTCCGAGCCTTTTTTCGCATCTGAATTTTTTTTCACGCACCGTGGATTCCGTCGATGGGTTTCATCGGCATTTTAATTTCCTGTCTCGTCCCGTTTTTTTATTATTATTAAAATGGAATTAGTTGCGGTTCTGATTGGGTTTTCTGTTAGGAAACAATTTTAGACAGTTCCCTGAGTCCATATTAAGCTTTATTTTGTTTTACGGATGGTGGATTTTTATTGAGTTCGGACAAAAATATGTTGAGCTGCTATAAGTTCTTAGAATGGATTTTCATAGATAATGGCAGTCATAATGTGAAAATGTAGTCTAATAGTATAGTTTTTTATTGACCGAGCAAGCACAAAATGCGAGCGAAGCGTCTCTGCCAGCTTGGGCAAAAATTCTCGAGCACCTACAGGTCGCATTTCTCAACCGATTCTCGTGAAATTTTGTGAACAGGTTCGAAAATTATATAAAACTTTTTCGTCGAGCCAGTTTTTCGATTTTTTTCAAATGGTGGAGATATATGTAAAAACATTATATTTTAGTCCGACGTTCCAGCTCTGCCTGTTCTCCTCTACAGGTCGCATTTCTCAACCGATTCTCGTGAAATTTTGTAAGCAGGTTTGAAAATGATGTAGATTGTTTTTGTCAAGCCGGAGATATGTTAAAAAAACCTTTTCAGTCCGGCTTTCCAGCACTGTATGTTCTCCTCTACAGGTCGCATTTCTCAACTGATTCTGGTGAAATTTTGTGAGCAGGTTCGATAATGATATATAATTTTTAAGTCAAGCCAGTTTTTCCAAATTTATTCAAAAAAACATTCACTCATTTCGAAAAATGATCAAATTTAGAAGTACCATCTAACTGCGAATACTCACTTACTGTGAAAAACTTCATGGCGACCAACATTTTATTTTTGTACAATTTGAGCAAGCAAGCTGATTAATAAATGATTATGTAGTCTCTTAACTTGTGAACACAGCAAAGAACTGTAAATATGTATACTATGTAACAATTCAAAAAAGAAGAACTTAAGTAAAATTTCTTAAAAAAGTTAATTAAAATTTTTCGAACGAATTTTGAGACTACTGCCTTAATTAAGTAGTAGATATACGTTAGCTGAATTCGATGTAATTAAACATTATTCATTGATCCTTGAAGAGCAAAATCGTGTCTAAGTATTAAATATGAAATTGCGTATCTGTATCTACATTTTAAGTAACTGTGTCAGACAAAATGTGTCTTATTTATTATTGGAAAATCACAGTTCACTCATGATACTTAGATGTGTGATGTTTTCAGAGATCAAAATATTTCAAGGTTTTTTTCATCAATAAGGTGGAGAGTGGAGGGAGAGGTACACATGACATCACGTCAGGTAATTCAGTTAAACTGCGAAAACAGTTTTTATTCCAAAAGGCACAAAGGCGCTCTCTAGGTCAAGATGTATAGTCGGAGGTGCTGTTGTGTGTACATACTTTAAAAATCATACCTCACAATATAATATAAATAAATAACTTAAGTAAACGTTACATAATAAAATTATACATACTTAAACTTAATTTATAGTTAAGCTAGATCATAAAATCCTCCTATCCTACTGTTACTACTACTACGCAAGTTAAAAACTGTTTATAAATGAGAAATATTATATTTTAAAAAGTCCATTTGTCAGTTAGCTTCTTCCATGTGCTATTCTCACCAGAAAAACATTTCCCAACTTTAAACTCACTTTGGTCACAAAATATAATGTCTGTGTTAAATTGGTCTGGCATAGAGTAAAATAGGTTAGTACATTTTACCGACGGCTGCTCTAAGCAAGCTAGTCTTTTTTATTTAGTACAATTATAAATAGTTATTATCACAGTATGTTGTCTTATCACATTGAAATGTGAGTACGAAAACCTCTGTTTCCGAGTTGGACATTAGTTCAAGAATTTTTCCATCAAAATCGAAAACAGATGTTTGAAAGTGACTCACTAACAGTCCGTTATTTCTTCGTTACTTTGAATGCATTTCGCACGTTAATCCTTATCACTATCGAGATAGTATAATATTTCGATGATCCTTACTAATATTATAAAAGCGACATTTTGTTTGCTGTTACAGCTTCACGTCTTAAATACTCGACCAATCATCATTAAATTTTCCATATATACAGTGCCTTTGGTCTTGAACTAGCGATAATTTAAAGGCGTAAAATGCACCTGATTTTATCGACAAAAACACCCACATGTTAGGGTCTATCCCCACTCCTGTTGGAATGGCCGCCATTTTAAATTTGACTTTTTATTTTAGATATTCCTGCGGAAAAATATTAATTTCTCCGGATTTAAAAGTCCTACAGTTATAACAAAAATATTGTTCATAAGCTAATAATATCTTCTATCAATTTGACAAATAAAACGTGTAAATTTAAGGTTTAAATACGCCATAAAAAATTACTGAAATAAAATTTTAAACGAAAATTGCGAGATTTTTTTGAGTTTTTATAACATTTCTCAGAAACTAGGACATTAATGCCCACTTTTTTTGCATTATTCAAATACACAGGGATATTATCTATAGAACGATTTTTAATTTATTGTTCTATGTTGCATATTTTGAGAGTTATTTTTGTTTGAACTATAACCGAAACGATGGCTGGTTCATGCGTCATGCTTGTGAACGGTGCTGCCAGTGGGAATGGGTCTGCTTCTGTCTGCTTGTATTAAGAGCATCGTACAAATAAAAAATCTGTTTTATATTGTCTGTATGTAAGTATGGCACTTCTTACTACTCAAAACATATAATTCATAACTTACCTTGTTTTGATTTATTTGATTGCAATCTTTTTACTTTCTAGTCAGTCGTTTTGTAAAAGGCCTATGAAGAGCTTTTGGATATTAGTTATCAATTCAATATCTTAACATGGGTAGCCTTAGCATGTCATACTCTCCTCTTTTATCATTTCTGCGGTGGTGTCTTGTGAGGCGGGTCGTTCCCTCAAATATGCTTGAGCGAAGCGATGGCTGGTTTATGCATCATGCTCGTGAACGGGTGCTGCCAGTGGGAATGGGTCTGCTTCTGACTACCTATCTTAACGCATATTGAATTGTATGTTTTTTTTTGACAGCCTAAACTGAATAATAACTTTAAACTTTGAATTAAGCTAGATCCCTGTAAATTGATTAAGAAATTTGAAATTAATTAAGAAATGAGCTATTTCAATAATGTTATTTATTTGTTAATCTTTGTTGATATAAAGAATAATAAGGAAAATATATGGAATCGATATACATATTTGTAAATATAAATATCGTTCCATCTGATAAAGCTGAGAAGTTTTTTGCGCCTATTTTTCTTGTCAGCTAAAAGACGTCATAATGGGTGGTAGGGTAAAAGAATTGGCGATTTAAAATGCTTATTATGTGAGCTTATTTAAATACAGGTTTATTTCATTCATTCACCTTTCATCCAGAAAAAGTACACTGTTCTCGAGGGTCGTAAGAAACTTTCCACGCAGACGAAGTCGCGGGCGGCCGCTAGTACATCAATATATCAATACCACAATTACGAAATTACGATTGAATTTCATGTCAGAAGTAATAGTACATTACTGCCGCGGTCTATAATGACATGGCTCTCGGCCATCATAATCGCTAAAACACACAGCCTTCAGAGATTGAATGTGATGCGTGATTTTGGTGTCATCCACGACTCCAAACTCATGTTTGACTCACACGTTAATGCAATTATCACTAAAGCCTCTAAGTCACTTCGATTTATAATGCGCATTTCGAAGTGCTTCACGCAACTTAAACATTAAAAATCTTATACTGTACATACGTACGAAGCCAACTTGAAATATGCCTCCCAGATCTGGAATCCATGATACAAAATTTACGTAGATAGAGTTGAAGGAGTCCAAAAAAAGTTTATGAAATTTTTATGCTTTAAAATGAGGACACCTTACAATTCAGCCGAATACTATAGAGTCTCTAGTATAGACTTTGCAAAAATCAGCATTATTTTACCTTTATAAACGCATAGAAAATTAGCCGATATTATGTACATTCGCAAAATAATAAATATCGACTGTCCCGACCTTTTAGCAAGTGTATCGTTTTCTGTGCCGTCAAGGTCTATGAGGCATTACTGGCCCATTGCAGTTCCATTGGCGTCGACGCAGTAAGGTGCCGCGCGACTTCACACCAGGCGGGCGTGTGGCGGCCCTCTGCTCACTTGTTCGTTCGAACGAACGGCTAGCGGTAGGTGCTTATAGCGCGACCTTCAGCAAGTGATGAAGGCCTGACACAGACTCATGTACTCTCTCCATAAAATATTAGCTTGTACGTAGGTAAAACTACAGACAGAACAGTTTTATTCCCAGGTCTACCAAAAGCCTAAACGCGCTGTTGGGTGGGCGTGAGCTTGATATCGATGTTAGATTCTTTTAAACGAAGACTTATTGAATATCTATTTATTTAATATGAGCTCATGCTGGCATGGTATGCATCGCACCCACATAGAATTAAGTACTTTTATTTGTTTATATAAAAATTATGTCTATTATAATTTTTAATTATTACTTTAAGTTTCTATATTGTCACTATAAGTGGAAACCTATAATTAGTTTACTGTTTTCTTCGATTTTTCTACACTCATTTGTACAGCTGCTGGTTTTCCATGTATTAAATAAAATAAAATAAATAAAAGCTGTTTTCACAGTTTAACTGTATATAACCTGCTGTCATGTGCACAATTTACAATTTTTCGTCTAACTAAGTTTGAAACAAAACTCGACAATGGATTCTCAAAGGAAATTCGAGGAGCTTGGTGGCGCAGTGGTTTAGCGCCTGGCCCAGCCCAGGTTAAGCAACTTTTGCAAGGGTCGGTCATGGGATGGGTGACCAAAAATTTATTATCTCGTGCTCCTCCGTGCTTCGGAAGGCATGTTGAGCCGTTGGTCCCTGCTGCATTTGCAGTCGTTAATACCCATCAATCCGCATTGGGCCCGCGTGGTGGGTTATGGCCCGTCCTTCTTAAGGTATGATTCCGATGTCGGCAGCACTGCTGCGCAGCAGACATCGGAATCATACCTTTAAGGTATACCTTTAAGGTATGATTCCGATGTCTGCAGCACTGCTGCGCGACACTGCTGCGCAGCAGTGCTGCGTAGCACTGCTGCCGAGCTCGGAATGTAGTCTCATATAAACCTATAGAGAATGTATGGGGACCAGTGGTCTTGCGGCAGCAGTGCCGCGCAGTACTGCTGCGCAGTAGTGTCACGCAGCAGTGTTGCGCAGCAGTGTCGCGACGCTTTTCCGCTCACTTCAAATTGAGCCTTTCAAACGTAACATTACGATTCAATTTGGAGCACACAGCGCTGCTGCGCAGCACTGCTGCGCAGCAGTGCTGCCGACATTTGAATCATACCTTTATCCACCCATAATGAAGGCCTGTGTCCCAGCAGTGGGGACATTAAAAAATGGCTGATGGACAATAGTAGATTGTACAACAAGTGCATAAAATGGGTTTTATGTACGAGTTATACACTCTGCTTTTCACTTCGATTGTGAGAAAATTAAACAACAATAATGTAAAAATAAAAAATAAAACTTTTTATTTTTATTTTAGTGACAAAATATATATTTTGGGTTGTCCTCATCAAGGCCTTTCATTTGGTACCCATATTCAAAAATTGAAAAAAAAAATTTTTTTTCTGAATTTTTTGTGACAAAATATATATTTTTGGAATGTGCTCATCAAGGCCTTTCATTTGATACCCATATTCAAAAATTGAAAAAAAAAAACTAATTTTTTTATAAAAAAAAATATAATTTTGGAATGTGGTCATCAAGGCCTTTCATTTGATACCCATATTCAAAAATTGAAAAAAAATCATTATTTTTATAAAAAAAATATAATTTTGGAATCTGCTCATCAAGGCCTTTCATTTGATACCCATATTAAAAAATTGAAATTTTTTTTTTATTTATCAAGGCCTTAATAAAATAGATACCCATTTTCAAAATTAAAAAAAGTATTAGAACACAACTAAAAATGAAGAGACAGAATGAAATAACAAGTTAATTCAACGAAGTTAAATTGCGTGTGTGGCTGTTTACCTGACGACCTTTGTCTTAAAGTCTGAGACTTAGACGAAGATTTTACTTTATGCACTAGAGCATAAAAAGCGATTTTATGCAGCCTATACCCAACATAAAGAAGAACTTTACGAGCATGAGAAGTGAAAAGGAAATTGCTGGTGGCAAAAACTCGACAATAATGAAATCCCATACAACTTTGCTGCGCCACCATCCGAGGAGCGCGACAAATTCGACTTTGCTCAAAGAATGTTATCAAAATTTACCATGTTATAAACACTTTTGAATAAAACACTTAACTCTCGCACTGAAACGATTTCCACAATGGCGCAGCTAAAACATTCTTCACTGCGCAATTATTGCGAAGTTAACTTCGTGATTTATGCAGTTTACTCTGAGAAAGTTTGTCTGGTGAAAAATACTAGGGCCGTTTTTACAAGCGCTAGAAATTATGAACGTTTACAAAAAAGCTGTTGGTTCTCCATTCGACGGCAATTTTGTGTACCTTTCCGCTACAGCTTTGCCAAGTGTAAACATAAACAACAACTTATACTACTTATATAAGTTTTCATTTATGTATTTTTAATAGTTTCTTGGTTTATCCATATAATTTTAGGGCAGGGAATAAGAAAAAATAACAATAAATACTTCGTTATAGATTCAAGTATACTGATAAATTGTAAATAAGGTTTGGTTTTAGAAAATTGCAATGTTTTAATTTTAATTTTTTCTTAAGGCTGCGCAGTCTGCACACTAGCGCCGCCATTAGAAAAAAAATCATAGTGCTTAAAGAAAGACAAATTTGTAAATTATCTCTCTGGAGTGCACTCCGAACATGCTTTGCGGTACTTTTAATCACTTATGCAATATTGTCTAGCCTGTTGTTTAGTTTAATTGACTTTTATTGTTAAAAGTGGCCACTTTTCGCAATAAAAGTCCATATAACTAAACAACAGGCTAGAAAATATTGCTTAAATGATAAAAAGTACCGCAAAGCTTGTTCGGAGTGCACTCCAGAGAGATAATTCATAATTTCTTTTTTATTTAAGCACTATGATTTTATTTCCAATGGCGGCGCTAGTGTGCAGACTGCACGCTCTTAACACTAATAATAGCATCTTAACATCTTAGTATAAGCAGCGTTTAAATAAAAAAAACACTATTATGTTTGAAATACGGTAGAAATAAAAAGTGTCAGTTTTACAGGAACTTTGTAGCACAGATAATAATACCATACGTTTATAGTAAGGTATTAACTTGAGTTTCCGTTCATTTTAAGCATAAAAAATTTTGACTAAATTGCTTGAAAAACTTCACAGATGACTTATTTTATTACGACGAGTTGTTGATTAAACCATCTTTAAATTAAACTTTTGCCTACAATACGGCTTTCGGATTGCCGAGGTGTGAAATCAAAAACTTTTTTATATGTTAGTTTAAGCACCAAAGTTTTTAACTACCCGACAAAGATTGAGTTTACGGCAGCAGAAAATATGTAATTCACAAAGTTTCTCCTATTGCGGTGAAACTGTATGTTCTATTTCCATAAAATGTAAAAAGTTTTCATTTCTTGCATTTATAATTTCTAAGACTAGCATCTTTGTTCCAAAAGGAATTTACGAAAAAACTATTTAAACTGCTGTACAAATAAATGAAGAATAATTTTATACTTAGAATAACCTAATTGTTTAGGAATATGACGCTTTGAGACTTTAAACGTAAGGAGTACCTAATATTGCTAAGTAATATTTTTGATTAAACGTTCGTTTAATTTTGATTAAATCTTCAGACATGCATGACTATGCCGCGTGATATGAGTGTGAGATCCTTTTAGAAAACAAATTAACAACCGTATAACGGTTGTTAATAAAGGATGTTGTTGATATTAACCCATGTTTTTACTAATCTAGTTAATGCTAGGAGTATGGCCACGGATAAATATGAAGCTCCAATGTTATCAGGCTGACGGCGACGGCAACCAATCAACCGCGAGCCGTAACTTTGTCCAGGGATGACCGGATTATAAGAGGTAGCGATTTAATCACAGGCGGAGCGGGAGTGGATAGATCGGATTAGTTTCGTTAAAACACTATAGATAACAGAAAGTAAAAGTGTATAGACTTGCATTGTAAATAGAACAAATCTTTTTATACTTGCCTTATCCAGAAAACAAAAAAATGATAATTTCTAAGCATGAGTTTTGTAATATCAATCAATTATTTTCAGCGCAGATATTTTATGAACAAACATTATAACATTAATGACTTTGTGAGCTGTGGACCTCGCTTTTGTCACATTTATTATCATTTTTCAAAATTGCTGAAATATGTTTTTTTACGTTTCCAACTCTCAAATATCCGCAATTTTGAAAAATTTCGAAATTGACAATAAAATTACACATAATTATCAAATCTGCTCACAAAATTTCACGAGAATCGGTTGAGAAATGCATCTATAGAGAAGAACAGCCGAACATACGATAGCATTTTTGGCCAAGCTGAAACAAAGACGCTACACTCAAAAATACCTTACTTCGTGACAACCATTATTTTCAATCTAGTATTGAATTCTACTTAATATGAAGTGCCTTGTTTTTTCGATCTTCCAAGACCGCCGCAAAATCGATGCACTGGAGATGTGGTATTGGAGACGACTGCTAAAAATACCCTGGACAGCGTTCCGCAACCAACTCATCCATCCACAACTTCACATACGTGATAGGTTATCATCGATTGTGCAGTTGCGTTTGCTCAAGTTCTTAAGGCATATCTCCAGAAATGAGGAATCGATGGAGAGGCTCGTAGTATAAAGCCACACAGAGGGGAAGAGACCACGGGGCCGCTCTCCGATTCGTTGGATCAGATAATCAATAAGAAAGAAAACTACGCAGTCGACAGCACTACAGTGTTTTCGCCCTTTAGACACATAATACCACAAACGCAAAGCTGAAAATCAAAATCGGCAAAAATGTAGAGATATCGCACGTCGGAGTCGGCACAAAGGAGTTATTTATAGTGGTCTAACCAACCACACAAATTCTAAACTAAAGCATTGAACACTCAAACCATACCTTTACAGAAATTAACATCTTCGAAGTTCAGATACAATTTTCATTACACGTGCAATACCCAATTTGTTGATCTCTTCTATCAGACGATAGAAAGTTATTAGTTTGACGGACACGAGCGGCCAATCAAGCGCCAGTCGTAACTTAGTAAAGTATCGTGACCCAGGATTACACAGGGAGAGAGGTTTTATTAAGAAAGCGATAGCGGATTTTTTTTTTCGGAAGAATAAATTCCAAACCTAGAAATAATTATATAAGCACATGCAATTGGTCTGTTCCGTTGATATTATCCTAAGATTCCTAAGTATATTCTGTTTAAAAAATCTTGAAACATCTATTGATTTGGTTGAATTTGGTGACTATCAGATCAGCCTTTTTAAGCCCGCCGGTAACGATCAATTGCGATTGTCAATTTTTCCGCAATTGACGCCCATTGACGGAAAAATTGATCGTTTACGTGTGCAATTGAAGCGATTGTCAATTGCTCCAACAATGGAATTGACGGAAAAATTGACAATCGCAATTGATCGTTACCGGCGGGCTTTAGAATGGACTAAAGTATAAAATTAAATATACTTTTGATTTTAGGTATATGTTTTTTTAATCTATTATAGCTTTAACTGACTTATCATATTTTAGCTTTATGATAGGTACTCTGTCTGTAATGCTTTTATATTAATTTTGTTTATGGTTGTAACAATATATTAAACATTTTAATAAACATTAAAATTATTAAGAAATGGGTTTTTTTAGGGTTCCGTAAAAAAAGGAACCCTTATGGTGTGACTCAGTCTGTCTGTCTGTCTGTCAGTCACAGATGGATATCTCGAGAACTACTAATGGTATCAACTTGAAATTTGGAATAGTTTAAGATGACAGTTGCCCAACTATTTTGCAAATAAGAAATAAATAAAAAAAAATTTACGACAGGGACTGAAAAGGGGTCCTAATAATTTTAAGTGAGGTGACTAGGGCATGTGGGGTATCATATGAAAGAGCGCTGTTTGCATATTTTAAAACATTTTTTTCTTTTTTCTTAGGCCGCATAGTTTTCGACTCATGATGAAAAATGTAAAAAAAATACCGTTCCCCCCCTTATCTCCGAAGTTTGCAAAAAGAAAAATCTGAATTAATTCTATGTGATAGTAGTCTATGTAAAGATTACAGGAAAAATAAAACGATGTCTCAATATAACACACTTTTTTAGAAATTCAAAAAACAAACAAAAATTCTTTAGTTTCACTACCAGTCAACAGATGGCGCTAACCTAAGAATGCTGACCTAAGAAAAAAATAGTTCCACTATCGGTCAAGAGACGGCGCAACCTAAACTACAATAATAATTGGTGGCTGGTTTTAATATAATTACCTACTATTTGCCGTACGAATAAACGAAGAATTAGTTCCTACTTAGTAATATAAACAGTTTGCAATGTGGAGTGGCTGAAACGTTTTTCAGTCACCATGAGCAGCTGTGGTTAAGATTTGTAAATTAACTGTCCGCCTGTTCGCCCTTCCACCTGTCTGCCGTTTATCCTACTTTTTTAAAGACAATTTTATGTACTAAAGTAACATATCCAAATATATTTATGATTATGCTTCAGGATTCTTCCTCAATATTAGTATATTAACACACGTAGTATCGCTTGCATGTATCACCACTTAGCACGTTATTTTAGAGTAATAACCTAAAAAACCCAAAAAAGAGAAGGTATTTGATTTAGAATTGACAGATATTTTGACATTTCCGGCTCGAATTCTCCCCGCCGTCTCCGGCGCCAACTATTTCATTCGCTTTTCGTGCTTCGCCACGGACGCACGCATACAATCTCAAAGTGAGAATTCTTCAGAATTATATTTTATACAGTGAAAATTTAATTATACTTAGTTAAAATGCTTCGTGCAGAAAGGAAAAAAGTTTTCAAGACGGAAGAGGACAAGAAGAATAATACAAGATGGAGAAACACTATTAAATGCGTAACTGCCATTTTGGGCTTTTACCGTTTACTTGGCTTGAACGCGTAACTGCCAGACTGGGCTTTTACCGTTTACTTGGCTTTTTTGCTTCCCTTTATGAATGCGTAACTGCCATACTGGGCTTTTACCATATTTATTTATTTTACTTTAATGTACATGAGTACAAAAAGAGCGGACTTAATGCTAATAGCATTCCCTCCCAGACAACATTGTTTGCTGAGATTTAAAAATGCGTAACTGCTACCCTGGGCTTTTACCATTTATTTATTTAATTTTGTCTGACACGAACTTACCATACTGGGTACTTTCTGTCATAAGGCATGTGTCTAATAAGGCATGAACCAAATATCTATTGCACTCGAAATAGTCACACTGGACTATTTCACCGCATAGATAGGTCAGACAACGCAACTGCAACAAGTGCAGCAACTCAAAGTGACCCTGATGACGCGACAGGATAAAAAGCAAGCTGCCCTCAAAGGTTACCACGTTGGAACCGTTGCCGAGCACCAATCGGGTGACTCCGCCGTCCGCCGAATTCGCCGCCATCCGCCTTCCAGCCAGGCGGCTGCTCTGCTGGAGCTGCAACAGCAGCCCTGACAACAGCTTAGTTCATCAGGTATGAATTTCGATATCATAGATATCCCTGGTGTTGAGTTGATCCCAACGGAATAATAGAGTGCCATCGGTACTGAGATAAATTTCTGGCTTGCAAAATTTATATAATATAATTATGTATGATTTTATTATACACATTGTTGCAACTGTAACGAAAAACTGCCAGTATAACGTTCATAAGCAGAGCTATAAATAAATGCTAAAATTTATCTACTTCATGGAACCAGATAATAAGTTATGCAGCAACTAGCTGATACCTGATATTTCACAATTTTTATGTGAAATAGCTTCTATTAATATAGGTACGCCTAACATGGGCCTGCTGATAGAAATTTCAATAAGAAATTGAATAATAGAATCCTTACATTTTGTTATTCATAAATGCAAAGTGTTTATTACTGTGTACCACAGTTTTAATAAGTAAAAACTTTAAACATTTGCCTTAACTAGGAGATCCTATGTTTCAGGCTTATTATTTATGTTTAATCACTAACTAATTAGTATGTTTATTTCTAAGCTATGCCCTTGTAAAATGTACATATGTACAAATTACCTGTCTATTAATTTTCAAATTGAATTTGTGTGTGTAAAACATAAATTGATTGATCTTAATGATAATGATTCTGATGTGCAGAGGTTGTTAGCCAAGTAGATATATTATAGTAATAATGAAGCTTAAGGAGCAGCTTTCCAATATAGAACATCTTTTTTATGACAGTAATTTAAGACGGTGTTTTGCACTTTTTACATTATACAATGGGGCATTGCAACATTTATTTGTTGTGCACAACATACATTTTATTATAAACAGTAGGTATATGGTCAACTCAAGTGTAATTGATGCTGTTCACTTAAAAGGCCACCAACAGTTGAGTCGAAAATGAATGATGCAATTGCTACAGGCCTGAGGTTAACGATATTGATTAACGAAAAAACTGTAAGTAAACCGGGCGCAGTGCTTAAATAAAACATAACTTTTGGGGCTGATTTATATATTTATTTGCTGGTACATTTTGTTTCAAAACAATTTAAACTTGAAAACAACAAACGAAACATGCAGCCAGGTATACCATATGCTTAGTTCCGACGGCAAACGAATATCGAGACGCGGCGACGAGGCCCCATCAACGATTTCTTTCGTCGATAGCAGCAGACCCGCAGGCGGCCGTTACGGTCCATCGAAACGGTTGCCGAGGATACATTCGTCAACATTCACATTCGATCATCGTACGCGGGGTAAGGATACTCGTAAGGATCTAGTGCAGCATTTATCTGTATTCGGCGAGTGCAGGCAGTGGTCGCCAACTGTAGGCACATAGGCGTCCACATAGTTGTTTGGTCTAAATTCGACATGTGTGAAAATACTATTTTCACTGCGCTAGGAGGGCACCAAGATTATTATTATTTTCTTTTATACTCACTCGTACTCACTTGTGCCATCTCCAGAGATATATATTAAATTCTAACATTAATTTGACTAAATTTCGGGCGAAATGCATAACAGCCACATAATACGTTTGTGTTTTGGTGACAGACAATAATTTGTCAACTACACATTAAGATGAAGGTTCAACATCTCTGTTCGAGAAAAAATGTTTTATCAGGTTGTCATATCAGGTTTAGTAAAAATCTAACAGAAGTCATATTATTATAAACTGTAAAAACGTTATCCTATAAAATGCTTATTGTTTATAACAAAACACATTCTAGAAATCCCAGAAGTCGCATTATTATAAACAGTATAAAAGTTTAACCTACATTAAAAATAAAAAATGGTTATTGTTTGTAAGAAAACAAGTAATTATTCTAAGAATACAACATAGAAGTCTTTGCATTTTAGAAATCCCATCAACTTTATGGTTTTAATATTGATATGAAAAGTAATAGAAATATACGAATTTAAATTTTTAACTTTTAGGTATTGTAGTGCCCGTATTTTTACAAAATTACTGCCGCCGCCTACGACATCTTAGACAACATTATCTCCCTGTTATATTGGACATAATATTTACTCTAACAATGTGTCTCTGAACATTTTTTAAAGAATTGAGATACACAATAAATTTAAATACAATTTTTTTATACAGCTACCTTCACAATTTTCTAGCTACCTTCACAAGGTCTTTCACAAGAAAAACATTCACAAAACTGCAAAATAAATTATGACTATTTTATGAATGGATTAAACCTGTAGATACCGGTATAATATTATATTTTACTTTATATAGTTGAATGTCATCGATAGTTACACCGAATTAAAAATGACATAGTTGTGGACTATTTTCTCTGGTACCTCTCAACAACGGGGTAGACTGGGGGCACTTGTGGCCAGGAATCAAAACATTGAAAAAGAATTGCATATAAATTATCAAGCTAGAATATGTAGCTTATTATATTTTCATTGCCTTTCTTATTATTGTATTCGGTGTAAAGTATTGTAGACGTTATAACTCGATTCACTTATTCAAAAAATTATTACCAGTTTTGGTATTTTCGGATTGAAATTGAGTAAATTCGAATGCAAGTCGAATAAGGTAGTAGAAATAAAATATAACAGAAATATTTTTCTTGATTCCTAGCATTTGGATCCCAAAGACGATTATTTTTTTAATTTTAGATTTTCGCATTCACAATGCTATTTTTGTTTAGTGCCTATTTTATTTAAAAAGACAATTCTGTCACTGTCAATCGGACAAGCTATTATTTTTATTCTTTTGTAACAGTTTCTTATTGTTACAATTCTGCCATCATGATCGTCATAATTTTAAGCCTTGATACCCATTGTTTACATGTAATATAGTGTCTATTAAAGTACTAACATCCTTTAACTTCCAATTCCAGGGACGGAAATTCATCGCACAAATAGACTGGTTTGTACAACATTATCAAGGTGATATTATTTTACAGGTATATTACTATGTTATTTAAGCTTGGATATTTGCTGATACTATCAGAAAGTACAGAGCTTGGTAATAAAAATGGTTCGATTATTCACCAAATAACAATATAGACAGAATAAACACAGAAGTGTGTAACACAATTATTAGTATTATTTAATATTGGATTCATTATTGATTGCACAATATGAGCTAATCTCAAGGTTTGGTATTGAATTTAACTACGCCTTGGCGTAGACTTACATTGCTCAAATACAATGGATATCTTAGATTTCTTATTACTATTTCTTAAATATTTTCCAATTAGTTTCTTTTCTAACTTAAAAAAAAAAAAAAAAAAAGTTTCTTATTGAGGTACCTTGCCTATTGCACATAGAATGAAAACAATATAATCAATTAATTATTTGTTTAGTTCAAGTATGAAACATGAATTCTTCTTACTTTGACACAAACCATTCTATAATGACCTTCTTTTTTGAGAATGCTATTATTATAATAAACATTTCATAATCACTTCTTTTTATTTATAAATAAAAAATAAAAATAGCAATACAGACTAAAAAAAAAAAAATAAAAAAAATAAAAAAAAAAAAAAAAAATCTTATATGTAGAGTAGATAGAGGATTGCTGAAATGTAAAATTCAATGGTAGTAGAGTAGACTCAAGTCCATAGTAACCAGTTTTAGCACTCGACGTACGCCGATACCTATATAGGTATGTTATGGCTATATAGCCATAACATTTATTTTTATTATAGAAATTCCACGTAACACGGTGGAATGGTAGATGATTTCACTATCTTTGCAAGATATCATCGATTAATCATAATTAAACTGAATTTTCCTAACGAATCTTGCTTATTTTTTTCTTGGTACCAACCATCTGTAGGTACCGTCTTTGCTACCAAAACATTAAGAATTATGTTAAATGTGACTGATTTTCTATTTTAAATTTAAAAGACTAATTACACAAGAGATGATATTTCCATTTTCTTACATAATGCTTTAAACATCTACATGTGTTAATATACTAATATTGAGGAAGAATCCTGAAGCATAATTAATGATTAAACGAACTTACCTGTAAGTGAAGTTCTATCATAATTATGCGAAGGATTCTTCCGAAGATATTAGTATAGAGTCCCACCCTCCCTACTGCTTATTGTTAATTACAATAAGTGTTCACCCACTGAAGAAAATAAGGAAATATCATACGATTTGGACTTTAAACTAAATGAAATAGTTGGCGCCGGAGACGGCGGGGAGAATTCGAGCCGGAAATGTCAAAATATCTGTCAATTCTAAATCAAATACCTTCTCTTTTTAGGTTTTTTAGGTTATTACTCTAAAATAACGTGCTAAGTGGTGATACATGCAAGCGATACTACGTGTGTTAATATACTAATATCTTCGGAAGAATCCTTCGCATAATTATGATAGAACTTCACTTACAGGTAAGTTCGTTTAATCATTAATTGTACGGAACACTCGGTGCGCGAGTCCGACTCGCTCTTGACCGGTTTTTTTTAATTATCAGACCGCTCAGTTAACACCAACATATTCAGAACTTGTGACACTGGCCCTAAATCAAGATAAGAATGGTTGGTGGTAGGGCTTATTTCAAGTCCACCTGGCTAGCTACCACCATCTTACCTAAGTTTGACGCCAAACAACAATTTAAAAATTATTATGTTCCAGCAGTTAGAGGTAAGATAGCCAATTCCTCAGCGATGAGGAACTGATTCCGGTAGTGCGCTTCCACCTTCGGCCTTATCGTCACTTAACATCAGGTGAGGTGAAGTCCAATCACTATCCCGTTGTGCATAAAAACAAATTATAAACCGCTCCGCTCATCACTGTGTCCCTGACTGAAGGGTCAACGCGAGTTCATTTTATACTCTGCGAACAGTTAGCGCTCTCTTGATAAAGTTTACTGTTGCCTGACCACGCTCACTAATAAACTGTGTATAATTAGCAGAGTACTATAATCGGGAGTGGAACAGGATATCAACTGGAGCAGTACCCTCTGTTTCTTGGCCCACGGTTTGGATGCGCTAATTCGAAAACGAAGGTTCAAGTTTATCGAATGAAGAAATCGAACACCGAATTTCATCTGACTATCGTAAACTTGTTTTCGATTGCGAACGTTTGCAATCGAATTAAGTTAAGATCGCCATGCGAACGTTCGCATCGAATCAAGTTTAGATCGAAACAAGTTAACGATAATCAGACAAAATTCGGTGTTCGGCGAAAACAAAGGTCCAAGTTTATCGAACAAAGAAATCGAATGACAAATATCTTCCGATTTATCGTAAACTTACTTGATTCGATTGCGAAGTTAATTTTCACTATTGCAAATATCTCGGAGCTCGGTGGCGCAGTGGTTTAGCGCCTGGCCCAGCGATTGCGTAAGTTAAGCAACGTTCGCAAGGGTCGGTCATGGGATGGGTGACCAAAAATTTACTATCGCGAACTCCTCCGTGCTTCGGAAGGCACGTTAAGCCGTTGGTCCCGGCTGCATTTGCAGTCGTTAATACCCACCAATCCGCATTGGGCCCGCGTGGTGGGTTATGGCCCGTCCTCCTTATCCACCCATAAGGAAGGCCTGTGCCCCAGCAGTGGGGACATCAAAAATGGTTGATGGACATTGCAAATATAACATTCTGGCTACTGGGCAAGCAAGGTGCAAAATTAAGCTTATCGAACGATGAATAATAATAATAATAATAATAATAAAAATGTTTATTTCTCTCTCATAACAATCTTACATGTTACATTTTCAACTTAAGACTAAGAACAATATTATTAACATATTATGAAGATTGAGAGAGACTGGCGCCTAAACTAAGCCGGAGCCTGTATCTCAGGTCACCAGTACTCTCCTCCTCGCAAGGTGGCTACACGGGATTTACAGTGATAAGGGGTTTACACAATTTTAAGAGAAATACATTTTCATACACTGCAAATATAATCAAAAGTGACGATGGTTATATTATAAGTGATTTTAAATTACAATGAGGTGGCCCAAAATTACAATAACTACAGTGTGTGCAGTGTGTAATAGAAACTAACAGTGGTAATAAAGTAAAATACGAATAATCAATTTAAAAGATAGGTATAGAAGGCTTAATGGTTATGGAAAATTTACATCAGCGGAAGTATGAGTTTTTCAGTATCGTCATAATTAAAATTTTGCAAATAGGACGTTACAAAAGATTTGCATTGGTACCTCGTAAGGGAGACGATGTTTATTTCTTTGTGGAGACGATTATATAGGAGTGGCCCTAGGTAGCAGAAAAATCTGTGTGAGTAAGAGGTTCTAAAGGACGACGATATTGCTACTAAATTATTGCGACGGGAGTGAGCAATGTAGCGAGATTGGTCAATATGTTGATGTTGCTTTAAAATGGTGTACAAGATAAAGAGTTGACGGACAGATAATAATTGACAGTATTGGAAAAGGTCATACGTCGGGAAACGATACGGAAGGAAGGTGCAAACCTTGAGGAGAGCTCTTTGGGCTCTTTCCAGTCTGATCAGATGGGTTTTCGCAGCACCTCCCCAAGACGTGATACAATATATAATGAGGGACTGGCAAAGCGCAATATAAGTTGATTTAGTTATACTAGGATCAGCAACATGCCGGAGGCTTTTAAACACATACATTAGTTTTCGAATTCTGCCCGAAGTGAGATTTATATGAGCCTGGAAAGACAGCCTATCATCAATAAGAACGCCCAGGTATTTAGCTGAGTCAGTTTTAACCAGACAAGGGCACGTGCAAGGATTAGGGGATGAGGA
Source organism: Agriphila geniculea (assembly GCA_943789525.1). Lineage (NCBI taxonomy): Eukaryota > Metazoa > Arthropoda > Insecta > Lepidoptera > Crambidae > Agriphila > Agriphila geniculea. The sequence continues at coordinate 4,727,503 of OX038881.1, forward strand.
TGAATTAGAATGAGAGTGTGCTACAATCGACAAGTTATTAGGAGCTGAAGAGTTGGAGTGATTTATCGAAAACGTCATGTACTGGGTCTTTTTAACATTAAGGGTTAGAAGGTTAGCACGGAGCCAGCTGGTAACAAGATCAAACCCGACTTGTGCTTGAAGAAAGGTATCCTCCCATTTGTTGCCAGTGAATAATAGTGCAGTATCGTCTGCAAAAGAGATGACATTGCAGTTTGGTAGGTTAAGTGAGCAGAGTTCGTTTATATATACTAAAAATAGGGTGGGACCTAAGATACTGCCCTGTGGAACTCCGTAATCGATGGGAAGGTCAGAACTAGCTGTACCATCAATTATTACCCTCTGAGTGCGTCCTGTGAGGTAACTTTTGAAAAACTGAAGTTGGTTTCCTCTAACTCCGGTGTTTTCCAATTTCTTCAAAAGCAGGGGGATCGAGACCGTATCGAACGCCTTTGCTAGGTCAAGAAGGACAGCCAAGCACTTTTGTCCAGAATCCATGGCTTTTACCACAGTATCAGTGAATTCATGGACCGCATCAGCTGTCGATCTTCCAGAACGAAAACCATACTGATTAGGCGAGAGCGCAGATGTTGTTTCAAGGAAGTTTTTTAAACGTAGGTTGAGAATTCGTTCCAAGACCTTGGATAGGGCAGATAGAATTGATATTGGCCGGTAGTTATTTGCATTGGCTCGATCCCCAGACTTGAAGATCGGATGAACAATTGCCCTTTTGAAGGCAGAAGGAAAGACACCATTTCGTATACTAATGTTGCATATGTGGGTGATTGCAGGCACTAATTCAACTCTGTATCGTTTCAATATGGCAGTGGGTATGTCATCCCATCCCGAATATCGTAATTTTTCGCCCCGGGCGGTAACTATTCAGTATACATAATTATTTTTTCTACACGTGCAAAGAAAATATTAAACACAGACAGACCAACACAAGTGTGTGTCACTGCGTTACTGAACTCTGAGTAGTGTGTAAACACATTCAGAAAGTTACATATTTACAGTACCCACCAACGCACACCAACTTGTGCCGAGAAAAAAAAAACCGGTCAAGAGCGAGTCGGACTCGCGCCCCGAGGGTTCCGTACCATCATAATTGCACCATAAAACCACACTGCAGAGTAGAATAATAAAATTAGTATTGCAGTTTTTGGTCAGCGCCATCTCTTGATCGATAGTGGAACTAATGTTAACTTTTTTAGAAATTTGATAATTTCTAAAAAAGTGTGCTATATTGAGACATCGGGACCACGGGACCTTCAAATAAAACCGGTCAAGAGCGAGTCGGGCTCGCGCACCGAGGGTTCCGTACCATTGTCCTATATTGAGACATCGTTTTATTTTTCCTGTAATCTTTATATAAACTGCTATCACGTAGAATTATTTCAGATTTTTCTCTTTGCAAACTTCGGAGATAAGGGGGGGGGGAACGGTATATTTTTTTACATTTTTCATCATAAGTCGAAAACTGTGTGGCCTAAAACAAAAATAATAATAATTAAAAACGTGCAAACGGCGCTCTTTCATATGATACCCCACATGTCCTAGTAGCCCCACTTCAGATTTTTAAGACCCCTTTTCAGTCCCTGTTGTAAAAAAGATATTAATTTTTTTATTTCTTTCTTATTTGCAAAATAGTTGGGCAACTATCATCTTAAACTATTCCAAATTTCAAGTTGATACCATTAGTAGTTCTTGAGATATTCAGCTGTGCTGTGACAGACAGACAGACTGAGTCACACCATAAGGGTTCCTTTTTGACCATTTTGGTACGGATCCCTAATAAGGGTTCCTAAAAACGAGAGTAAAAGTACTCGATAGAGTAATTATCTATGGAAAATTTCACTTTGCTTTTTGGCGGTAGATAGCGCAGTACTAATTTCCTATACAAAATTACACTATTGATTTGTTTACGCGCGTTTTTAGGGTTCCGTAGCCAAATTGGCAAAAAACGGAACCCTTAAAGATTCGTCATGTCTGTCTGTCTGTCCGTCAGTATGTCACATCCACTTTATTCCAAAAGTATAAGGACTACATAGTTGAAACTTGGTAGGTAGGTTTATTCTGTGAACCGCTTTACGATTTTTACACAAAAATAAAAAAATAAAAGATTAAGGGGGGGCTCCCCATACATGGAACTGAAACTGAAAATTTTTTTTTTCATCAAACCAATACTTGTGGGATGTCTATATATAGGTCTTTAAAAATGACATTGAGATTTCTAAGACTATTTTTTTCAAAGTCAACCGTTTGAAAGATATATGCCGCCAAAGTGGTAAAATGTATGTCCCCCCCCCCCCCCTTTAACTTTTAAAGTAAGAGGGTGAAAATTCTAAAAAAATATAAGCTATAGATCTTAATAAACACTTTCAACGAAAATTGGTTTGAACGAGATACAGTAATTAGTTTTCAAGATATAGTACATTTTCAAAAACCGCAAATATTACTTTGTCATTCATACAAACACTGTAAAAAACAAAGTTATTTTTTCAGACGAAAAATGATAGCGGTATTAAAATATGGTATGGTATAATGTACCTACGGAACCCTACTGCGCGTGGCCCGACACGCACTTGGCCGGTTTTTTTCGCAATAGATGTTCGTGGTACGGGTACAGATAATAAAATTAATAATTGCATTAGGGTATACTGTATTTTCCAAGTCAATAAGTGCCTGTAAAAGTTCAATATAAATTGGCTGTGATCCTACTTCTTTATTATATAACAAACCCTTTCAAAAATATTTGGTGGTTTTATACGAGGGAAAATTTCACTATTTCCCCGCCTAAGTTAGAATTGCCAGCACCAAGGGCAAAACTTTAATTGAGTGTCACTACAAAACAATAGTTTTACGACGCCGTTACGTTTCAGTTTGCGTTTCGTGATTGGTTTTATTTTAAGTGTGGCTGTAAAATTTATTCCACCACAACACTATTTAGTTCAGTTTATTGTACCTTTTATACTCTTTTGACCCTTAAAACTTTCATGAATATAGTAGCATACCCTTTGGCCTTATTAAAAACGAAAAGCTTACACTCGGTTTAACCAAAAATATTGCTTAGCAATTTACTCCTTCTGTGTCTGAAAGCCTTAAATTAGGTGTAAACTTATTCTTTGTTTATTAATAAGAGGTAGGTTTTGTTTTTCAACGATAGTAAAAAACTGTATTTATGCTTTATTTTATAATTTCTTACAGCTATAATGGTATAATGGTTTTCATAGAGCTACTAGTAACCGTAGGTTCCGTGCTTCCAAAAGGGCCATATTTTCCGGCAATTTGTGATCATAGAATGAATTTAATGTTCTTGGTAGGAAACCTAAAAGGTAAATGACTAAACTGATAATAGTTACCTATTTGTTATACAAGTGACCAAAATCAATTTCTCCTGCGAGTGCCAACTGTTAAATCACGAACTAGCGAAGTAGTCTGGAATTGAATCACGAGAGTAGCGAGTGATTCTAATATAGACTACTGAGCACAGCGAGTAATTTAAAGTCACGAGGCTGAACAAATTTGGTCTCGTGTAAAACATACAACTTTTCACCTCTACCAGCGAGAAAGTTTTACGTGAGTTTCTTGGTAAAATCTAAATTTCAGCATTAGAAACTTGTTCACTCAATTCTTTTGGAGTTAGAAAACTATCTTCATCGTTGGACGCACTCATTTTTTGTAATTTATCACAACAGTAGTTTGATCTAATCTATGCTGAAAATTTTTATTCATTAAGTAGATTCCCGCCGTTTTGTTTCACATTACGTTGTGCTTTTGTCTTATTCATTAATATCCCATTTTATTTATTTATTTATAATAATAAAACACTAATTTGTTAATAAATTTCATTAATTTTTCTTATTTTATATGTATTTCATACATGCGACTTCATTTCGTCCATACTCTTTATTTCGAATTATCAACCTTCTTTTTTAACAATCCTTATTTTAAAGTCCTTGGTATATCCGTGCATTTTATTTTTTTACTTTTTAATCCATCTATGACACCATAAAGCACAATATCTATCCTTTTCTCACATCAATTTTACAAGTCTCATCCTTGTCACTTAATTTCTTTTTTCTATATTATTTTAAAAGTTGGTATTAGAAATTAAAAAACCGGCCAAGTGCGTGTCGGGCCACGCGCCATAGGGTTCCGTAGTTACCTTATACCATACCATATTTAATACCACCTATCATTTTTCGTCTGCAAAAATAACTTTGTTTTTCACAGTGTTGGTATGAATGACAAAGTTATATTTGCGGTTTTGGAAAATGTGCTATATCTCGAAAACTAATTACTATATCTCGTTCAAACCAATTTTGGTTGAAAGTGTTTATTGAGATCTACAGCATATATTTTTTTTAGATTTTTCACTCTCTTATTTCAAAAGTTCAAGGGGGGGGACACACATTTTACCACTTTGGCGGTGAATATCTTTCAAACGGTCGACTTTGAGAAAAAGTTGTCTTAGAAACCTCAATGTCATTTTTAAAGACCTATCTATAGACACCCAACACGTGTTGGTTTGAAGAAAAAAATTTTTTTCAGTTTCAGTTCCATGTATGGGGAGCCCCCCCTTAATGTTTTATTTTTCTTATTTTTGTATTAAATTCGTTAAGCGGTTAACAGAATACATCTACCTACCAAGTTTTAACTGTGTAGTATTAATACTTTCGGAATAAAGTGGCTGTGACATACGGACAGACAGACAGACAGACAGACAGACATGACGAATCTATAAGGGTTCCGTTTTTTGCCATTTTGGCTACGGAACCCTAAAAAGCACTTTGCCTCACGCTCGCAGCAAAAGTCGATTTTGCTGCGAGTTTTTACGCGCCAAAAGCGCCCTTTTCGTGCTGGAGAGGTGAAAAAAAAATGTTGATCTCTTGCATGCTACGTTTTATCGATAAAGTCAGAAACATGAGGTGTGCGCTTCAACGTGATATGACCTCTTAATATGAGACACGTGGACAGTATTATACAAACATGAGTGGGAATTTCTATTAATACCAGGTTCATTAAATATCTCAGAACCAAAGACTTCTATGTTATCTCAGAACCAATATTGAACAAAGAGTTGACGATGATGTTGCCAAGGATGCTAGCCCTAAGGAGCAAAAGCTTTTTGCGAGATTTTTATTTGCAGACAAAATTTAACTTTATGTCATAATAAAAATTAATATTGAGGACTACCTTCTTGATTGAAGACTACTTATAGTAAGATACATTATCTGCGTATGACATTGACTGGAGTAAAGTTGAGAAAGCAACTATTTTAAGAATATGGGTGTTATAATAGTGCTCCGTCTACGTAGGACTGTGCTGCTGACTGTACATTCGAGCTTTTCACTATTTGTGAAATGTCATTAGTGCTTTTTAGGGTTCCGTACCAAAATGGTAAAAAAGGAACCCTTATGGTGTGACTCAGTCTGTCTGTCTCTCACAGCTGGATATCTCGAGAACTACTAATGCTATCAATCAACCTGAAATTTGGAACAGTTTAAGATGACATTTGCCCAACTATTTTGCAAATAAGAAATAAATAAAAAAATAAATGTCTTTTTTACAACAGGGCCTAAAAAGGGGTCTTAAAAATTTAAACTGGGGCTACTAGGGCATGTGGGGTATTATATGAAAGAGCGCTGTTTGCACGTTTTCAATCATTTTTTATTTTTTTTCTAGATTGCATAGTTTTCGACTTATGATGAAAAATGTACAAAAATACCATCCCCCCCCCCCCCCCCCCCCCCTTATCTCCGAAGTTTGCAAAGAGAAAAATCTGAAATAATTCTATGTGATAGCAGTTTATATAAAGATTACAGGAAAAATAAAACGGTGTCTCAATATCGCACCCTTTTAGAAATTATCAAATTTCTAAAAAAGTTAACATTAGTTCCACTATCGGTCAAGAGATGGCGCTGACCTAAAACTGCAATACTAATTTTATTATTCTACTCTGCAGTGTGGTACGGAACCCTCTGAGCGCGAGTCCGACTCGCTCTTGACCGGTTTTATTTATAATAGATAGGCAAGCGCTTGACCGCTATCACGCCTGATGGTAAGCGATGATGCGATCTCGATGAAACGCGCTTGCCTAGAAGATATCTTATCGTGACATAAAGGCCCCCGTACATATCGGGAAACAGCCTCAGTTAAGGAGTTCCACTCTAATACTACTTAAATAATTCACAAACAAGAAAGTACTCAATTTAATGCTAAAGTGACTTTTAAGAATGAATACAGCCAACTTCAACAGTTCAAGTGTTTCACTTTGATGTCAAAACTGGATGTGCTCAATTGGGATGATGACTAATGAATAAAATAACGAAATACTAATAAAAATCATAAACATATTAAACTTTTAGAGTAGCTTGTATACCCTTTGGTTCCGTATTATTATGTTATTGTTATTATTATGTCCGCAGTATTATATTGCGTATTATTTGTTTTATGACCCTTCAAAGTTGGGTGGACAAGTCCATTTTAAAAGTATTAAATTTATTGAAATAAATAATACCTTTCATTAGTCCGTAAAATGTATAGCAAATTTGTCTAAGAAACCATTTTGATACACACAATATTTAATATAGCTGCCGAACAAATTTCCTATCCGTTGCATACAAACTACTCAAGCGTGCGTGATGTCATAATTGAGTAGCCGTTAGTATGGAGCGTTTTTGGGTGAGTCCATTTGTGTGCATTTGAAACTGTGTTATCTCGGGCAGTTTTCATGCTAGCGAAATAATTATTTTACCAATGTTTCTTTTTTATGAGAGATAATTTATTTAACATAAAATAAAAAAAATGTCATCATGCCAATTATGCGACAATTTCCAAATTACTCACTAACCTTTGACGATTAATACCAATTTGGTGGCTATTAGTGGGTGGTCGGAATTTTTGATAGATAATTGTAATTGAATTGTCAAAGGGGAGGTTAAAAATACGAGTACTTATTCATAACTAACCATACATTCATGTTAATGTTTATTGAAGATTTTTGACGCCAAAGTATAAATATAAGGCGTAACAAACAAATTTACTTTCGCATGTATAATATTACTAAGGATTAACGCTAAAGCTAAACTGTTGTGGTAGGTATACTTTCAAACTCTTCACTACAGAATAGAAAATATAGTAAGTACTATCAACACTATAGCACAGTATTACCACAAAATACATAAATGGTAATTGTCGTTGTCTATCATACCCACAAAACATAAAAGCTTTTAAAACCTCCTTAGAAAACCTTAAAAAACTGCTCTATAAAAAGCAAGAAAAAATGTTCAAATCGATTAATTAAAACACGTCTATTGAAGTCGGGTGGAGCTGAAAGTAATTTTTTTACATATTGTGTTGTTTATATTCTAAAAGTCCCACCCGACTTCAATAGACATAAATATAAAAAAACGCGAGGAATAGATAACCTCCTCCTTTTCAAATTTTTGAAGACGGTTAAAAACTAAAAGATTCCTATTAAATTCCATTATACAACTGAAACATAAAATTGTTTAAGAATCCTTTAATTAATGTAGCACTAACGAAATATGAAATTTAGAAAGAAACTGTAAAAGAAGCTCCAATGATAATAGTTTTTCAGCACTCGGGCGGTCATAACTTTAGACCATAACTCCACTTAATGTGCGTTTTAAAAATCTGAACCAAGTTTATGATGCAATATTTTAAATCTAAGTGAGAGAGGAAATTGCCTTTTTAGCAAAAAACAGTGAGATCGAAGATTTAATTTTAAAAATGTTTTTCACTTATAGTTAAATGTTAAAACATTTAAATAAAAATACTAGGTTTTGCCTGCAAGTTCGTCTGTGATAAATAATACAACTGGTATAAAAAGTACCTATCTTAGTTAATCAAATATCTGTTCGTAATAATATCAACAAAACACGATAAACAGATTCTGCGTAAAGAAGTGAAAAACATTATAAACTTTCATATTTATTGATTCTGCCGGACAGGTTATTACGTTATTTTATAGATTTTTCAAAAAGATCAAATAATTAACCCTGCCGATTACTCTCGCATCAAAATAAAGGTAGGTACCTCTATATAAGTATGTTGGCAATAACCTTTAAATTGGAAACGTCTATAAATTAAAAGCAACCAAGCCAAATAATGAAGTAGGTGCCCAAAAGTTGGGTACGTCTGACTTATAGTCGAACATAAATTAAGGTAAGTTTTGACAATAAATTTTGCCGAGTCGATCTTCGGATCGAAAACATCTGGAAACGGCGAAAATATGGTTTTCATTTTAAATGTACCAACCGGTTTGCCATTGTGTTGAAGTTAATGTAAAAAGCAACGTTTTAAATCTATGGTAAAAAGGAGTCCGTAATGGAAATAAAACCGGTCAAGAGCAAGTCGGACTCGCGCACCGAGGCGCAAAGGGTTTCATACCATCATAATAGGCAAGACGAATATTTTTTTTATTTTATGTTACTTAAATTACCTCTCAAAAAAAGAAACATTGGTAAAATAATTATTTCGCTAGCATAAATGCTGCTCGAGATATTACAGTTTGAAATGCACACAAACTGGACTCACCCAAAAACGCTCCATACTAACGCCTACCTAGCTATGACGTCACGCGTAGGAAAGTTTGTATGCAATGCGTAGGAAATTTGTTCGGCAGCTATATTAAATATTGTGTTTATCAAAATGGTTTCTTAGACAAATTTGCTATACATTTTACGGACTAATTAAAGGTATTATTTATTTTAATAAATTGTATACTTTTTAAATGGACTTTTCCACCCAACTTTGAAGGATCATATAACAAATAACACAAATATACCAAGAGGTATACAAACTACTCTAAAAGTTTAATATGTTAACGATTTTTATTAGTATTTCGTTATTTTATTCATTAGTCGTCATCCCTATTACACCATTAAACTACGCTGCAGAGTAGAATAATAAAATTAGTATTGCAGTTTTAGGTCAGTGCCATCTCTTGACCGATAGTGGAACTAATGTTAACTTTTTTAGAAATTTGATAATTTCTAAAGAAGTGTGCTATATTGAGACATCGTTTTATTTTTCCTGTAATCTTTATATAAACTGCTATCACATAGAATTATTTCAGATTTTTCTCTTTACAAACTTCGGAGATAAGGGGGGGGGGGATGGTATTTTTTTTACATTTTTCATCATAAGTCGAAAACTATGCAGTCTAGAAAAAGATTGAAAACGTGCAAACGGCGCTCTTTCATATGATACCCTACATGCCCTAGTAGCCCTACTACAAATTTTGAAGACAGGCCCTTTTGTAAAAAATATATTTTTTTTATTTATTTCTTATTTGCAAAATAGTTGGGCAAATGTCATCTTAAACTATTCCAAATTTCAAGTTAATACCATTAGTAGTTCCCGAGTTATCCAGCTGTGACAGACAGACAGACTGAGTCACAACATAAGGGTTCCTTTTTTACCATTTTGGTACGGAACCCTAAAAAGGGTCTGAACATTATGGATTTTCTTAAAGCTCAAGTATGTATTATTTGGTTAATCATAATAAATCTTCAAGGTAACAGTAACTACACTGGCGCAATTAATCTTAGACTACAGAAGTTAGAGTTTTGAAATACAAAAACGTTTAATTCAAGAAGGTATACTGCCCGGCATATAAATTGGCAAGACAAAGAAAGAGACAAAAGATGCGCAGCAGCCATAATTTTAGTGTTTATGGCTACTGCGCATCTTTTGTCTCTTTCTTTCTCTTGCCAATATATATGCCGGCATCTGTATGAAGTTATTATTTTAAAAATTGAATTCATTTCCTAATAATTTTTATTACGAAAATATATCTTGTGTATTTGAAAAGTTATTGCAATTTTAAAAGTGTGGTACCTACTAAGTTTTGAATGCCAGTGTATACTCTTTATTGACTCATTATCCCGAAAATAAAGAATTAAAAAAAAAATCTTATTGTGTACTAAATAAAACAACAAAGTTCAGTCTACGTATAGTTAAAGAGCTATTGAGAGAAAAAGAACGAACTGAAAATGACAATGACAACCGAAGTCGCGGGCAGAAGCTTTATGCGAATGTTTTGCTACCATTTCCAGTAGTATTTATTAATCCTTTTCAACATCCAGGTAAAGAACAACAATTGGGACCGTCAGAGTGCGTATGCCGAGGGACTTATTAAACTTTCGATGCAAAATGTTTTGCTTATTGTAATTTAACCTTCGAAGTTTAGCCTTTGTAATGAATCAATGGCTAAGTACAAATATCTGGGAATTATTTAAAACTTTTCTCATTACAAAAGCGATGGCTGTTGGAAATTTGGATTAAGTATCTTGTATTTGGAAAGTAACTGCGCTTTAAATAAAATTTGGAGGCAAAATACAAAGGAATTTAATGGTTGAGTTAGGAAGTGGCATCGGCATCTCATACACGATGATCTACTTTGGTACAGTAGCCGGCAATCATCTTGAAATCGGGTAGGGATTGCGCAGAACGCGTATTTTGGGTATGTGTAGCGGTGAGGCAAGGGGGCAGCGGGAGGGGGGCGAGCGCTATTGGTCGCTCACAAGTGCACATTCGAGAACTTATCCCCACTTCGTTGAAAGAACGTCAAGATTTTTGCCGGAATCTGTACCCAGTCAAACAGATGTCGGCATATATATTGGCAAGAGAAAGAAAGAGACAAAAGATGCGCAGTAGCCATAAACACTAAGTTTATGGCTACTGCGCATCTTTTGTCTCTTTCATTCTCTTGCCAATATATATGCCGGGCAGTATACTAAAGGCAGATTTCAATAGTCCAAGAGTATCATCGGCGATATCGCAGACGCGTGCGACCGATTCAAGGCACATCAGGCGGTATGTGCTCATCGTCATCCGTATATTCACGCACCGTGACTGCAGAAACACGCACCATAGGAATCCACCTTAGCAATTGATCGGCGTTCATATGCTAGGGGTTGTAACAGAACAGCTGCTTCCTAAGCCGACTGTCACAATGCTGAAGACCATTGTGGTCTTTTCGTCTTTATGTCATCAGCCATTTTTAATATCTCCACTAGGACACAGGGCTTCCTTATAATTATAAAAAGGATGGGCCATAACCAACCACGCGGGCTCAATGCGAATCGGTGGGTGGAAGCAGACCACATAATTGGTGCCAAATACCTATTTTTTATAGAGTTATATTAATCCTGAACTCCACAGTTTGTTAAACTGTGATAACTCTCTAGAAAGTCGTATTCTAATGCGAACCGAACTGAACGAACACTAATGACTGTTTTATAAAATGAAGAAAACACAGGAACAATATTTAAGTATTCAAAGAAGGAAGTGAAATGCTTCATAAATAAAGAATAACTTTTTCAATTATGAAAAGTGCTTAAAAATTAATGAACCTGTACTAACGCTGAATATTGTAATTAAGTTCAGTAAAGGTTGAGTTTCCCTAAAGGGTCGTTTCTCGTTTCTTATCGTCATTGCAAAGTTATCGTCTTGGCAATGTCTTTTATTATGGATCATAAGAGCGTGTGGCAGCGACAGTTTGTTTAAATATTTTTTAAAACAACTAGTTTAGATCCGTCATATTCCGTGGTTTGAATTATGTGTACATACAAAGCCATTTAAGTGGCCAGAAACAATATAGAAAAATCTGTTTTGAAAACCTACAGAAGTTTTAAACCTAAAAATTTGTTTAAAAAAGCAAAAAACCGACTTCAAAAAACCTACCTCTTAAAAGCAAGAAATAATATTCGTAATAATTAAAACACGTCTATTGAAGTCGGGTGGAGCTGGATAAAACGTAGTGATTATTTCCTCTATGGGGCTGGAGTACAAATTCCTTTTTTTTTATTCTAAAAGCCACACCCGACTTCAATAGACGTGTTTTTATTATTACGAATATTATTTCTTGCTTTTAAGAGGTAGGTTTTTTGAAGTCGGTTTTTTGTTTTTTTAAACAAATTTTATTTTTTTTAATTTTTAGTGTAGGTATACCTTTTGTATTAGGTAATGTAGGTATATTATTTAGGTAGAAAAATTGGCTCAGCCAAACGTGAGTTAATCGCGGAGAAACATACATACATGCGGGTCAAACTGAGAACCTCCTTTTTTAAGTCGGTTAAAGAACTACACTAAAGATATCCTTTTTCCAACAATAAAATAATTATCTTATTCAGTTCATAAACAAAGAAGTTATACGACTAATCATCGAGGTAGTTCACACAAAAGCATACTATTTTCGTGCTTTTTTTCAAGATTACTTGAAAAGTACTGAACCGATATCAAAATTTTAAAAAATGGGACCAACCTGGCCGTTTACCTAATGTAATAACGTTTGAATCATTTCAATCGGTTCAGCCGTCTCCGAGTAATCGATGTACATACAAAAAACAAAAAAACGGGTCGAATTGAGTACCTCCCTCCTTTTGAAGTCGGTAAAAACATGAGGCGGATTTTGTAAATCATTAATATTGTCTTTAGCATGTGATGCGCCTCACGTTTTTGGGTTCAAAACTTCTGTAGGTATATGGTTATGAATGTTAGTATAGTAGGTTATAAATATTTACAGAAGAATTTTTTTTTAAGTCTATTTTTACTAGTTAGTTAATGTTTTTGGTCCGATTTTTTGTAATAATTTAATCCGTTTTAAAATCGTGTTATTAAAAAGTTTTTTTCAGTAAATTATTATTTTCTGCTTTTTAGTTAACGAGCTAAGATTAAAAAAAAAATATACCATCTCCTATCGGAGCACTCGTCAAACGAGCTCAAACTCGATGGGGTTGCATGGTTTTATTAAAGAGTTCCAGTGGCATTCTTCCGGCTCTATCATCAGACCTTGGCAACTATTTCCCAACAAAGTACTCGTCAAGACGATTCAAACGAGCCCAAACTCGATGGGGTAGCGTAGTTTTATTAAAGAGTTCCTGTGTCCTTCATCCGGCTCCATCATAAGACCCTGGAAACTATTTCCTAACAAAGTACTCGTCAAGACATTTAAAATAAGTCCCAATTCGATGGGGTAACATGGTTTTATTAAAGAGTTCCTGTGTCCTTCTTCCGGCTCCATCATCAGACCCTGGACACTATTTCCCAACAAAGTACTCGTGAAGACTATTCAAACGAGTCCAAACTCGATGGGGTTGCATGGTTTTATTATAGAGTTCTTATGGCTTCTTCCGGCTCCATCATCAGACCTTGGGCACTATTATTCAACCAAGTACTTGTCAAGACGATTCAAACGAATCCAATCTCGATGGGGTAGCGTGGTTTTATTAAAGAGTTACTGAGTCCTTCCAGCTCCATCGTCAGACCCTGGAAACTATTTTCCAACAAAGTACTCGTCAAGACGATTCAAACGAGCCCAAACTCGATGGGGTTGCACGGTGTCAATATTGAGTTCCTATTGCATTCTAGCTTCAACATCAGACCCTGGACTTCATCTCCTATTAGAGTACTCATCAAGACAATTCTAACAAGCCACGATGGGGTTGTATGGTTCCATCATAGAGTTAATGTGGCCTTCTTCCGACTTCATCATCAAGTCAGCTCAATTACACCATAATATTGTATTGCCTTTCAGTTCTGATCTATGTTGAAAGTTTCAAGTCTCTAGCTTATCGGGAAGATCGTTCGCAAACTTTGTGGAGAATCAAAAAACGTGTTAATAAAAAAAATACCTGTCCTTGACATTGAACCCAGGATTGGTGACGTCATACTTAGTGTCTGACCATTCCAACATACTGGCATAGAGGTTTGAACGATCTATCCATCGCACTTCAAAACCACGCAAAACAGTTTGTACTGAAAATGGAGAAGGCAGTAAACAAGTGACAAGAGGCGCTGTATAGATATGGTTCCCTAAATAAATATTTGTTGCGGATACCCCAAACTGGGGTTCAGTTACAAAACAACGATAAGCGAAGCCCAAAGTTGAATACAGAAACCGCTCGATTTTATCTTACTTAAACTTTCGAAATTCTCAGTCTCGCTCTGTCAAAGACTTTATCAAAAAAAAATGATGTCTGTGTTTTTTTTCATTGTATTTGATGAATAATAAATTGTGTGAAGCACGTAGGTATAATTTCCAAAAAAATCTCCGAGTAGTCCACATTTATTTTTAATTTTTTTTGTTTTAGTAGTTTTATGTTAAGATGCATCCCGTACCGAAAGTGTCGCCCTCAGAGGTTTTAAATATTACATATTAAATAAAAATTTAATACGTTGTTAATAGAAAATGTCTTCGCGCGGTCTGTGGGGTTGAACCGTGGGCTTCATGCAGACCACTGTGGGGTTGAACTGTGGGCTTCATGCAGACCACTGTTCAGAAAATTAAAAGTTCTGACACTGACATCTCTTTACATATTAGAAATAGGATTATTTGTAAAAAAGAATCCCGGATTTTTTGTAAAAAACAGTGATCACAGCAAATATACAAGTCGTGACCCTACTAAACTTACAGTCCCCCTGTGTAGAAGCGCACTCCACCACAAAAACTGCTACTTTATGGTTATTATAGTATTCAACCACATTCCTCAACCTTTACGAGAGCTACCCTTAAGATTTTTTAAAAAGAAACTGAAGGCTTGGCTTCTTGAAAAAAGTTTTTATTCACTTAATGAATTCTTTCAGTGCAAAAATTAAATATTTTTTTTATTGTGTGACTTGCAAACTATTATATGTTGTATAGTTAAGTAGCGGTTTATACATTAATTAACTAAATTAGCTAATATTATTATGACATTTTTTTTCAAATACTTATTCTAACTGACATTTCATGATCTGGGGCCGTACCGGCTAACGAATCGATTATCGAAAAGTCTGTCGGGTTTCAAATTAAAACAGATAAATCGAGGCCCAATTGGGCCAAAATGGAAAACCCCAATTCATGATGTCACACGAACATCGATATCTTCCAAATTATGTCAACAGAAAGTACAAGACGAAGTTCCTTACTTTGATTTTTCTGTTTTAAGTTGAAACTCGGCAGACTTTTCGATAATCGATGCGTTAGCCGGTACGGCCCCTGACTCCTATTTCATTTATTTTAATATTAATGTGTTAATTGTACTTCTTTTGACATTTACATGCTCTTCCAAGGGCGGGACATATTGATATATACTTTGTATTACCATCCTTAACAAACTATGTTCCAAGTAAATAAACGATTTCAATTTCAATTTCAATGATTTTAGTAAAACTTTACGTGGAATTTTTTAGACTAAATATTTTTAAGAAGTTATCACCACATTCCCTCGTAATCATTCGTAAAAGTAGATAGCAAATGTGTCAAAAACGGAAACTTTTAGCAGTTCTGCTATCGACTTATAGAAATGACTACGAGGCAATGTAATGATACGTTCTAAAAATATAGACTATGGGTCTTAAAAAATCCCCGTTTTGATTTAAATTATGTTTTATAATATTCACCGCGGCGCCACTTCCGGTTATGGATCCGTTTTTCCGTCTTAAAATATATTGACACTGATTGAGCACATAAGAATATTATTAGTGATAAAAATTTTTCTTTCTATAATGACCCTGTTAGTGGAAAAGTTTTCGAGCGTTTCCATTCTAAACCAGTCAGGACTACCGGAACTATGTACTGATTCCAGATTGCTATTAGTGAGTCGGGCTTCAAACTCACTCATTTACTGGAGAATGTTTCCCAGGAGATGTATGGGGCACGGCCATTACTAACGTTAGCTTTTTCCAAGTATTTCAAGTAACAAATGGGAGGGCATTTGAATATCGGAATTTCGTATGTGCTAAATGAGAATAACTTTTCGAAAGCGGTCGGTGTTACTACAAAAGATTTTTAAACACCTGCTTAACTGACAGTTATGCTGTCACTTTTTGACAATATAGTTTGAAAGAGAGCATCGCATTTAAACAGTGTCTAAGTTAATCAGGTGTTTTAAAATCCTTTGTAATAACACCGTCTATGTTAAACCAAAAATTTTTTAGAAAGACACTTTTATTTAAAAAAAGACTGTGATAACTTAAATATTTTCGCTTCGTGGTTGTATTAAACTTTTATTTCTTTGTTTCAGCCTTTTTTAAGCTATTTATTTTCGCATATATTTTAGTGTAGATTACTGTATTCTCTACATCAGTGGTTCCCAATTAGTTATTTTAAGTACCATTCAAAGATCGACCTCAAACTCACGTACCCCTTATTGCAGGAATGTTAAATAAAAAAAATCAAATGTGTGTTATCTTAGTTAAGAGATTGGTACGCACCCTTGATGCAACCTCGCATACCCCTGGGGGTACGAGCACCACTAATTGGGAAATACTGCTCAACATAATTATATTGTGCAGACACTTAAGTGTTGTATGAACATTAAATCAACGCAAAAACCTCAAGCAAAATAAACATCAACGATTTAACCGTAAAATGTTTAAAATCGCCACAAACTAATAAGCAATAAGCCAGCAGCCACAGCTTAACTAACACAGATAGAGTGTTGAAATGGGAAAAGAAAATGCCAGAGCTTTTGCCAGCCAATGACAAATTGAACTGAGCCAACTGCATAGCGCGGTATTACCATCCGCTGGAAAAGATTTTACGAAAACCAATGCACGTATCGGTAAATGTAGACTTATTTACTTGTAGAATTGACGTCAAAACTACACATTTGATGATCAAAAAAATTTGAATTCACATTCATGCCGCAGCATTTTTGTAAATAAGTTGATAATAAGTTGATGAATAGGTACCCTCTAATTACTATAGAACTTAAATATTATGATACAGAAATCATGAACAAACATAAAATTGTAGCACATTTTTCAGTAACTAGATATTATTCTAAGAGACTAAGAAAGAAGATTAATATCGTTATTCATTATCTAAAACCAAAATAAAACACCACTTACTACCGGTTGTACCGGTACAATTTGTAAAGAAATACAACTGAATGCGTAGTCACGCGCGTGGTGACGCGCGTAGTAACGCGCAGCAAAGATACCTGCGTGTTCGAATTTGTTCGGTGTGATGTCCAATAGGGAATGGCATTGAGTACAACGTCATCAATGCGTTCCGCTCTGCGTAGGTACGCAGCATGTTTGTCTCATGGGAGCTGCAATGTGTAGGGTGACGCATCGGTCTACGGCGTACGTTACGCAAGCGGTGTGCCATGTCTCATAAAGTTTCAGACATCACAACGTCATGGTACGTATCTGGTGTGTTCCTTGCAATAATTGCTCTTTTGTTTTTAATTTAAATAAAAACTACTTGGGCATCTATCCTTATCACAAAGGATAGTGGCCCTAATTTTTAGACGTATAGGTGCCCCTAGGGGCATCTATCTCTTCATACACCATATATGCCCGTATAGGGTGTCATTGTTCATTAATATTTTTTTTATCTGTTTTGTTATATTTTTTATATATTTACATATATTTATATTTGGACTCTTTACTGATTAAAGCTTCAAGTTATAGGTGCCCTTAGGATCATCTATCCCTCTGTTCGGGACTCTTTTCGAGGTGTTTATGGTTTAAGTTAAAGAAGAAAATATGGTTTACTTACGTTTGGATTTTGTCTTGTCAAAAGTGACTTTAGAAGGAAATTACACATTTTATTTCGTTGAACTTTATATTTCATTTTAAGGGTTTTGGCACCGCTTACTTTACGCTACCGTGTCTACATTTCGCCCCAAACAAGGTAAAGGTGGCGACCTTAAAAGAATTAAAAAAGAGCCGAAAAGTTTGTCGCCTTTCATTCACATTAGCGACAAGGAAAGTCCAAGAGGCTATACGGTTAGAAGCAGATGATCTGAGAAGACTCTTTCAGACGCTTAAAAATAAAGCTGAACAGCTATTTGAGGTTGACGAAGCCTTAAAATCTGCCGTCTTGACAGAAGATGACATGTCGGAGGAGGACATGTTCCAAGTTCTAGATGTTGAAGAGACTACGGAACGTGAAAACTAATACAACATTATGAGATTTAAATGTGAGTCTATTTTACAACACAATTTAGAAAATGAGGAAAATGATGTTGACAGTGTCAAAACTGTTGTCGAAACGCATAACGCAAAAAGGAAGTTTCAGCTGAAAGCTGAAACTTCCTTTTTGCTGAGCTCATGCAATTTGATGGGAGAGTCGAGAACTGGATCGGGTTTTGGGGTCAATTTCGAAAGATTCACGAAGATAAAGAAATAGATGCAGTTGATAAGTTCCAGTACCTTTTAAGAGCTACCGAGCCAGGTACGCCTGCCAGATCCCTAGTCGAGAGTTTTCCTCCAAGTGGGGATAACTATTTTAAGGCGATTGAAAATCTAAAAGCCAGATTTGCAAAAGACGAGCTAATTATCCAATATTACGTGAGAAAACTCTTAGAGCTTGTACTCTACCAGAACAATAACAGAAATTTAGATTTACGTTCACTTTATGATAAACTGAACACTCAGCTTAGAGGGCTTGAAACACTTGGCGTGACCAGCGACAAATATGCTGCCATGCTGCGCCTTTTAACCGAGTCAACCTTGCCAGAGGACACGCGTATAATTTGGGAGAGTTCGGCAAAAGATTCAAACAAATATGAGTTACAACAGCTGATGAACTTTCTGAAGACTGAAGTAGAATGTGGAGAAAAGGTGCAGTTAGCCAGAAATAGTTTTAACGAAGGGAATACTACTGCTTCCACGTTTTCGCTACAAAATATAAGTTTAGTTACAATTAATTCTAATATTATAGCTCAACTGTGGGACTTGGAGTCCATTGGGATAAGAGATCCAGCACAGACTAAACGAAGTGAAGTACTGCAGAAAGAGATTATGGGATGTTTTCGCGATACTATCCAAATCAATCAAGAAGGTCGGTATGAAGTCAATTTACCTTGGAAGGAAGACGTTAACTTGTTAAATAATAGAGGTTTGGCTTTAAAACGTCTTCATTCAACGACAAGGAGGTTAGTTGCCACAGCTCACAAAATATTTGATCCGGGAGGGTACACCGCACCAGTAGCTCTTCTCTCCTAGATCACCTTGGTGGGGAGGGTGGTAGTACGTGGCCACTGTTAAGACAACCACCGGCGAACTTATTAGGAGTGTGAGGAAATTACACCTGCTTGAGTGTTGTTAAACAATGGCTGCACTTAAGGTTTAATAAGTTTCGACTTACGTATTTATTTGTTACTTAAGATAATTGATTTTATTTCTTTTTTTTGTCCCTCGGGAAGATGTTCGGGACTCTTTTTGAGGTGTTTATGGTTTAAGTTAAAGAAGAAAATATGGTTTACTTACGTTTGGATTTTGTCTTGTCAAAAGTGACTTTAGAAGGAAATTACACATTTTATTTCGTTGAACTTCATATATTTTCATTTTAAGGGTTTTTTGGCACTGCTTTAATTACATTGCGGTGCCTACAATTCGTCCCAGACACCCTCCATACACCATATAATAAGCATATATGGTGTCAGTGTATATTTTTAAATTATTTTTATTGTTATGTTATATTTTTATATTCATATTGCTGTTTTAGGAGTAGAAAGGCCTCATAAAATTTGATTGGGTTTTCGTTTTCTATGAAAAGTTAAATTCTGCAAAATCTGTAATTGATAGATCAAAAATAAATAATTATGATTCAACATAAATGATTAGCTAGCCTACATTAATAGAAATTACTCATATTAATGATTTTTTTTTAAATAAGGAGGCCATTTCAAAAAGTAGCGCATCTATCCCGGTTTTACCCTATGCTCTGATCCCATAGATAAGTTGTTTAATTTGACGGTCTAAGCCACACCACAAAATTTTTCGCGTGTTCAAGAAAACACTCTGAAGATGACCATATCGACATTTTTTAAATGACTCCTATCGAACATCTTATAATGTTGATGAAAGGATGTAGAAGAAGCTTAACATAAAATAAAAAAACATCATAATCTTTCCTAGAGTTCATGGCATTTTATAAAGGTAAAAAACAATATTTTATGGAACGGAAAGTTTGACGTTTAACAAATTAATGATAATTCATCATTATAATAAATATAAATTTGTTTTTTTTTAATAGCTTACTCCCTTATTAATAGAAAAAAGTTTCGTTGCGTACCTATTTTTTTTTCTTATTTAAAGTCTCTTCGACTTCATTAATATATGAATGTAAGGCCGGGTTTCCACCTGCAAGAACTTCTGCGAGAACTTACACTGACAGCCTGTCAGACAGTAGCTTACGAGTGTTAACTAATAGCAAATGCATTGGCGACAGTTTGTCACGCGTTCACAAGCTACCTGTGTGACAGGCTGTCAGTGTAAGTTCTCGCAGAAGTTCTTGCAGGTGTATTCGCGGCCTAACAGCAGAACGGAGATTATACATATTTACCTTTGCAACCACCTGCCACAACCACAACATGGTAGGTATTCAAAAAAAAGTTTCAACAAAATGAGTTTTTTAATACTTGCTGTGTGAAGAGATTTTTTTTATAATTAATCACGCAACCAAAATTTTCCAGAATTTTCGGTTTTCCGTCAAATTGATTTTTTTGGATATTCCCCATTGACGACTTCCGTTTTTATGTAAGTATTTTGTTGTTTATCCTATTGTTACAATATTTTAGCACTATGGTACAATTACAAGGTGCGAAAAACGTCATTGCATTGCACAAAGCTCCGTGTGAACGCTTTTCAAAGCTTTTTCGTCCTCGTTGAATGTGGTTTACATGTACTTATATTGAATTTCAGTTGGTTACCAAATGGTAAAGCGCGAGAGCGTAAAAATCTTTTTAGGTTTTTTGTAAGGGTTCCGTACCCCAAGGGTAAAAACGGGACCCTATTACTAAGACTCCGATGTCCGTCTGTCTGTCTGTCTATCACCAGTCTGTCTATCACCAGGCTGTATCACCTATGAAAAACTTTTGGATATTAGTTTTCAATTCGATGCCTTAACATGGGTAGCCTTAGTATGTCATGCTCTCTTTAATCATTTCTGCGGTGGTGTCGTGTGAGGCGGGTCGTTACGTTCCCTCAAATATGGTTGAGCGAAGCGATGGCTGGTTCATGCGTCATGCTCGTGAACGGGTGCTGCCAGTGGGAATGAGCCTGCTTCTGACTACTTATCTTAACGCATATTGAATTGTAAAGTTTTTTTTTCTTATAACAGCCTAGACTGAATAAAAACTTCAAACTTTGAATTTGGCTTGAACCCTGTAAATTGATTAAGAAATTTGTAATTCATTAAGTAATAATCTAATTAACAATTATATTTTTCTGTTAATCTTTGTTCATAAAGTCTGGAAACGATATACTGACTACTTATCTTAACGCATATTGAATTGTGAAGTTTTTTTTTCTTATAACAACCTAGACTGAATAAAAACTTCAAACTTTGAATTTGGCTTGAACCCTGTAAATTGATTAAGAAATTTGTAATTCATTAAGTAATAATCTAATTAACAATTATATTTATTTGTTAATCTTTGTTCATAAAAAGTCTGGAAACGATATACATATTTGTAAATATCGTTCTATTTGATAAAGCTGATAAGTTTTTTGCGCCCATTTTTCTTGTCAGCTAAAAGACGTAATAATGGGTTGTAGAGTAAAAAAAATAAATTGACGATTTAAAAACTGTCATTATGTGAGCTTATTTGAATAAAGAATTTTTCATTTCATTTCATTTTATAGAAAATAAAATAACAAGCATTAAAATTCATTTAAATAAGATCAACATATAAAAACAAACCTACTAGTTACATTAAAAACCTAAAAAATAACAATTTACAATTTTACAATCAGTCGCTGATACGTAGTGAAGAAAGCTATAGATTCTATTGTCATCAAGGTTATCTCTTCGCTGTTTTTAGTTTTAATAATATTTTTTCAGTATCATTCATCGTCTGTAAAAGTAAAATTTTATGGTCTGTGATCTATACTACAGGCTATGTCCAAACTACTGTTCCCAGTGTTTTTATACAGCAGCGCCTTAACTTTGAAGAAATCCGTAAAGCATTTGAAACGTTTTTTTGAGGAAAATGCTGCGGATTCCCTGGACACCAACACATCCAGGAGCTGGAGATAATAAGAAACTGTCCACTATCTATAAAGTAGGGTAACTAGATATTAAATTTTTAACCGACGAGGATGTTATATTTTTCAGGTATTTCGTCTAGTATTAAACAGTTTGTCTACAACGAATGGACCTATTCAGTGTTATTTCAAAAGATTATTAAACACCTGTTTAACTCAAACACTGTTTAAGTGTTATGCTGTCTTTTTCAAATAATATTGTCAAAAAGTGACAGCATCACAAACATTATCACGTGTCTATGTTAAATAGGTGTTTAAATTTTTTTTTGTAATAACGCCTCAAATCTTTTGTAATAGGACATAAAAGTCTCTTTCTTATCTTTCGTAGCATTGTACTGTTATTGACATATAAATCTAACCGTCTTCTTCTTCTTATCGAATGAGGATTAGTCGCTGGTGTTAGAGTTTATCAAGCCGTCTGTAAGGCTCTAACTTGGCTTAACGACTGTTATCAGATGACAACAGCTGGGACCGATGGTTTAACGTGCCCTCCGAAGCACGAAAGCGCTTAGTTGTATTGGCACTTAACGGTCACTCATCCGACACCTGGCTGGACCGAGCGTTGCTTAACAAACGTGATCGAGTACGATCAGTCTGTCAAGTTCCGCCATGAGCGTTTCGAATCTAACCTTAATTAGATGTGATGTGGGCGTTTCTATAAAAAAACCGGCCAAGTGCGTGTCGGGCCACGCGCCATAGGGTTCCGTAGTTACCTTATGCCATACCATATTTAATACCACCTATCATTTTTCGTCTGCAAAAATAACTTTGTTTTTCACAGTGTTGGTATGAATGACAAAGTTATATTTGTGGTTTTAGAAAATGTGCTATATCTCAAAAATTAATTACTACATCTCGTTCAAACTAATTTTGGTTGAAAGTGTTTATTAAGATCTACAGCATATATTTTTTTTTAGATTTTTCACTCTCTTATTTAAAAAGTTAAAGGGGGGGGGGGGGGACACACACATTTTACCACTTTGGCGGTGAATATCTTTCAAACGGTTGACTTTGAGAAAAAGTTGTCTTAAAAACCTTAATGTCATTTTTAAAGACCTATCTATAAAAACCCAACACGTGTTGGTTTGAAGAAAAAATTTTTTTTCAGTTTCAGTTCCATGTATGGAGAGCCCCCCCTTAATCTTTTATTTTTCTTATTTTTGTATTAAATTCGTTAAGCGGTTAACAGAATACATCTACCTACCAAGTTTCAACTGTGTAGTCTTAATACTTTCGGAATAAAGTGGCTGTGACATACGGACAGACAGACAGACAGACATGACGAATCTATAAGGGTTCCGTTTTTTGCCATTTAGGCTACGGAATCCTAAAAATGGGTGCGATCCTTTCTTTGTACAATATTTGTATATATTGCATTTGTACAATATTGTGTAAAATCGTATAAAATATAGCTTATTCTTTGATTGTGCAACCTTAAAAACAGTCATAAACAACACTAATATTTAAATTTATATTATAATGAAATATACAGTTAAGACATGAAAATAATTAGACTGTCCTTAATTACCATCGCTAATGAGAGGACATACTGTTCCCGAAGCAACAAACACGCCAAGACCCTCAAAATTATGTTGTACTAATTACAACGCTCTTATTAACAGTTAAACAGACCTTAAATACATTACTTGTCTAACATAAACCTAAGGGTAAAAACCTACAAGTTAAATAACGACTATTTTTAGTGCTTCTGTGGGCTAGAAGTTCGCCTATCCATGTAAGACGCAGGGGTCCCGGGTTCGGTTTCCAGCATTCCTAAATATAGTGATTTTGACTTGAGACCCTTTTGAATTAGCAGAATATCTTAAATAAAACTTAAAATTTAGAAATTAAACCTTTTTAAGGATATACTAGTTAAATATTAAGACCTTTTTAAGAGGTAAACGTTCCAAAATATTAGTGATTTTGAGACACCTTTGAATGAGCAGAATATCTTAAATGAGTTAGGTTGAAATCGCTCTTACATTTTACGATTTGAAGAAAAATCGGTTCTTTTGAGGATTGCAAAATTTTAAAACTTCAATGTTAAAGTTCAGTAAGATACGATGACGCTTCTTTTTTTTTATAAAATTAAATCTCACCTGATGGTAAGCAATATTCATTGCCCATGAACGCTCTTGATTATAAAAGTCGGCAAGAGTTTTGGGTAATAAAAGGATCTTACATATTATAATATTATCAAATACCTATCTAAGTTTTTTAAATTTGAGATTTTTGCATTTACAATGCTATTTTTAAACAATACTAAATAATATACTAGAAAAAATACGACTCGCACCAGATCAATACTCGGACGGGAATCGAACCCGCGACCTTTGGATATCCGGTCCAATGCTCTGACCGCTGAGCTACCGAGTCACTAGTGACATCGTCGAATTTTTCCTAGTATATCCTAAACTCTTACGCTGTAAGCCAGCGTTATTTCACCAATGTGAGGAATTACCTCGACATTCAATTGAAATATCTTTCCAGATATTTTAACAATTGATTAAGATTAAATAGCTATATAATTTTTAAATTTGAGATTTTTGCATTTACAATGCTATTTTTAAACAATACTAAATAATATACTAGAAAAAATACGACTCGCACCAGATCAATACTCAGACGGGAATCGAACCCGCGACCTTTGGATATCCGGTCCAATGCTCTGACCGCTGAGCTACCGAGTCACTAGTGACATCGTCGAATTTTTCCTAGTATATCCTAAATTCTTACGCTGTAAGCCAGCGTTATTTCACCAATGTGAGGAATTACCTCGACATTCAATTGAAATATCTTTCCAGATATTTTAACAATTGATTAAGATGAAATAGCTATATAATTTTTAAATTTGAGATTTTTGCATTTACAATGCTATTTTTAAACAATACTAAATAATATACTAGTAAAAATACGACTCGCACCAGATCAATACTCAGACGGGAATCGAACCCGCGACCTTTGGATATCCGGTCCAATGCTCTGACCGCTGAGCTACCGAGTCACTAGTGACATCGTCGAATTTTTCCTAGTATATCCTAAACTCTTACGCTGTAAGCCAGCGTTATTTCACCAATGTGAGGAATCACCTCGACATTCAATTGAAATATCTTTCCAGATATTTTAACAATTGATTAAGATGAAATAGCTATATAATTTTTAAATTTGAGATTTTTGCATTTACAATGCTATTTTTAAACAATACTAAATAATATACTAGAAAAAATACGACTCGCACCAGATCAATACTCAGACGGGAATCGAACCCGCGACCTTTGGATATCCGGTCCAATGCTCTGACCGCTGAGCTACCGAGTCACTAGTGACATCGTCGAATTTTTCCTAGTATATCCTAAACTCTTACGCTGTAAGCCAGCGTTATTTCACCAATGTGAGGAATCACCTCGACATTCAATTGAAATATCTTTCCAGATATTTTAACAATTGATTAAGATGAAATAGCTATATAATTTTTAAATTTGAGATTTTTGCATTTACAATGCTATTTTTAAACAATACTAAATAATATACTAGAAAAAATACGACTCGCACCAAATCAATACTCAGACGGGAATCGAACCCGCGACCTTTGGATATCCGGTCCAATGCTCTGACCGCTGAGCTACCGAGTCACTAGTGACATCGTCGAATTTTTCCTAGTATATCCTAAACTCTTACGCTGTAAGCCAGCGTTATTTCACCAATGTGAGGAATTACCTCGACATTCAATTGAAATATCTTTCCAGATATTTTAACAATTGATTAAGATGAAATAGCTATATAATTTTTAAATTTGAGATTTTTGCATTTACAATGCTATTTTTAAACAATACTAAATAATATACTAGAAAAAATACGACTCGCACCAGATCAATACTCAGACGGGAATCGAACCCGCGACCTTTGGATATCCGGTCCAATGCTCTGACCGCTGAGCTACCGAGTCACTAGTGACATCGTCGAATTTTTCCTAGTATATCCTAAACTCTTACGCTGTAAGCCAGCGTTATTTCACCAATGTGAGGTGTTGCAGCCTAAAATCAATACCTCATCCTTTTGTCCTCCCACTACCAATTTCCGATGTACCTCTGACGTCGGCTGTCACGTCACGTGGCTATCACATGGACTTGTGTGAGTCGAATGTAAAAACCGAGCTGTAACGTGCGCGCGCGCCGCTGTGTTTATCAAAAAATCTAAATTCAGTGAAAATCAGGCAGCCAGCTTCCCAGTGAGTACCTATCCTTTGGTTTTAAAAGTTGTGTCATCGACCCTTGCTGAAAAAGCGACGTAAGGTGGGCGATACTTTATAAATCCAAACATCCCCTCATACCATCGTGGTTTAGCGTCCTCAAAGCAATTGCAACCTCTAACATAAATTCTGGTCCAATCGAGTCGGATTCCAACCCGTGGAATCACAAAATAGCAAATATCAGGTTCAATTTCATAGTAAAACTCTGATATTTCACCTTTTCAAATCTTCAAATCATTACCTTTGCAATTGCTTTGGACCGCCATTTTGTCTTTTGAATTCATGCCTGTTCGATATTTTATACCTACTTAGTTAAACCTGCGATGTGCATATAATTTACTTACAAAACATTATCTTAAAAAACAAATCGTAATCTACACAGTTTAAACATACATTTATCATAAAATAATTATTTAAATTTCAACTTTGTAAAATTACCTATTTCAATTTCGTAGAAAATACTTTAGAATAAAGTGGTCGTTCAATAAAAATAACAATGAGTGAAGCAAAAATAAAGATACTTATTTCACGTCGCGAATATTTATATCGTTCAATGCAAATATTGTACGATATCTCGCTAGAACTTGTCCATGATCGTAGCAAGATACCCTCTTTTCGCTCGAGATTTTCGCGCATAGAAAATGTAAAATCGGAATTTTATGAAATCGACAAAGAAATAAGTACATTAGAATTAGCTCTAAAGCCCGATAGTCAAATAAGTACGGCGAAATTAGAAGCCTTTGATCAACTTTATTACGAAGTTTTGCGAGTCGATGATTCTTTGCAACCTACTACGAAAAAGTTAACCCTGCAGTCGCCAGGCGGCGAACCGTCGTCAGGTGCCGCTTTCGTTGGTGCATCTCATTCCGATCAGTAGCACTACCATGAGTTTACAAAAACCATTCTCGATATCGACCGCGTTAGCAATTTGTATGGGAAATTGAAGCAGAGCCTCTAGCGGATACGCGAAGAACTAAAATCTATAGTAAATGTGCTCACCATCCACGAGTTTACTATCCTCGCTAATGTGACTCGATACGGGGTAAATGTCCCATATTTCGGCATGTTAAGACTCGTAATGACTTCAAGATTTTAAAATTGAAATATTTTATGTTTTCATGATCGAGTATAGTGCCCCGATTTATGAAATTGTGTCATTTGCCTGTAGTATCGCAGATATGATAGATATACGGATGGGCTATCATGTGAAAATGTACGTCTGACGGAGTGCTTTAAAGTGCAATTTTGATTCCCAAAATCTGTCGGTAACTTTTTGATATTTTCTAAAATATATTAAAATTTCAAAATCTTTTCGCCGACTTGGATCGAGAATTTCCCAATAACTTTTTTTGAAGTGAAAACTTCTTTAGCGGCGTTGTACGCTTTTTTGTAATGGGGAAAAAATGCTAAACTCGCGTCAGTAAGAATCACGTGGCTGATCGAAAATGCGTAAGACGGATGAGACGGATGGAGAGTAGACAGCTGACGGTGGAAGTATCCCCCTCTCTTTCTACGGGGCGCGTTGAAAATGGCGGCGCGTCATTTTAAGACGTAAACACTTGTGTCACCAGCAACGCGCTAATTTAAAAAAAATGGAACTAATAGCAGTGATCTCTTCGGTGAAATCATAGACTTATTTATACTCTGTGACTATAAGTTTAAATCGTAGAATGCGTGCATGTAGAAATTTCTCTATTTACAAATTGATTGAATTGTGTGACTGTATAGTAATAGGAAAGAAATAATTTTAATCCTTTGCCGCTAATTTCAAAATATCAAAAATGCACAACGTTAATATTCAAGTTTTCACTTCTGCCGGCACTCCCGGAGTGCAACCCGATTTTTTTTAACTCGGTATTCAGGATGGAGGAGGAGCTCGGTGGCGCAGTGGCATAGCGCCTGGCCCAGCGATTGCGGAGCACATTTTCAATGCCTTTGATAGTTACGCGTAATGTGAGATCTTAATTTTTTTTAAAATTACTAAACGTGATACCTGTTTGAAAGCTTTTGTGTGATGAGTATTGGTATTTTGACAGTACCTAATCAAATACATGAATTATGTAGTTTAGTTCTAATTGATTTCAATGTTAATTTATTTGTGGACCTTTTGTTTGAATTGAATACTATTTCATGATAGACTACTTCGTAATTTCGGGCCCCTATTTGGGATAAAGATTTTTATAGTGAATTTATGATAGTTAATTGTTAATAAAAACATATACATTTAAAAGGTTTCATACTAAAAACCAAATGTCGATATTTTAGTATTAAAAATTCTGAATGTTTTTTTGGAAAATCGAAATTGGCGGAAAAAAACGCCGAAAATTCATACCAGATGAAATAAGGATAAGGAGTAAGAATAGAAAGCTGCGTAATCAGCGAGAAATATAGGCTACTAGCGGCCACCCGCGACTTCGTCTGCGTGGAAAGATTTTTTGCTATCTCTCGGGAACAGTACTTTTTTTCGGGATGAAAGGTACCCTATGTCCTTCTCTGTACCCCTGAAAGATTTTAATGTAGTCTTCTTTAAATTATTCTAATCGGACGTTTCGTTTGGAAGTTACTACGAGTATATGGGATCATTTTACTATTTAACTATTTAAAGTTTTATTCAAATTGACTTTCTGTTAGCTTAAGAAGTAGTTACATACGAGCGTTAATCTTCTGGTGGTGTCAAGGAATACACGCCATAAAGCTGTCTGTGCCGACGACTGAGAGTTTTGAACGTCGCATTGCCCTCAGTCACGGCAATAAATAGGTACCGTAACCGTGTCTCAGTTCAGTCACCAAAATGTTGGTACTTGATTTTTAGACTGTTTATGTGGTATATATTTTGTACTAATGTAGGTGTAATAATTAATAATTTACGACAGAAAAAAAAACTAAACAAAATAACGTACTAACACGAAATATTGGTCGTTTACCTTAGTTGGTGTAATTTGCAATTATAATCCGATTAAGTAAAAAATCACTAGTTAGTGCGTGTATACCAAATGTAAGTGAATTTTGAATTTATGTTGCTTACTTTTACATTCCTCTATGGTTACTATTTATGTCAAATCGAAGGTGTCAAATGAAATTTTCACGTTTTAATAATTATTTATTTTGTGTTTTCTTTGCGTATTTTGTTGTGTAAAAGCTAGCTTGTTAAGATTGATAACAATAAAATTAGAAGCAGTCGATTAGAGGAGTTTATGGAAAGGTGAATAAAAGGTTGGTACTTGATACAAATCCCTGGACGATTCGTCCAAGTACAAATCATTAGAAAACTCAGATAAACCTAAATCCAACCAGGAAAATACTTTCATGAAAGATTTTATAAAAACTTACGCTATTTTAGTTTATGCTTCTCTTAATAATGGTTTCTTAATATTTATGATTAGCTATCCATGACCTTGATTTGTTTTTACTATTGGCTATAGATGCATTAATTGCAATTTTTTAAAGACGACCTGCCCCCATGCTCCAATTGCCAACCTTACTTTTAAAGCTTAAAATATGAGCAATAGACGATTAAATAACGTGTCGCAAGCTTATGTAAATCTCAGACTTTGATATTGTGTGACAAGCTTACGGCACGTAATAACGTAGCGTTCAAACGCATAGAATGTTGGCCATTTGAGTAGGGGGACAGAGCGTGATTACGATAATAGCTTTGGTCTTATTTCAACACGGTAGAGCTTAATGAGAATCCCGCAACTTATACAACTTATGGTTTACTTATTTCATTACAGATAATGTGTGTATCATCCAACAATCGACAAAATATCCAATTTTCCTTCCAAATCAATAAAAAAGTACAAATTTAACGAAATACAACCTGGCAGAGCAACATGCGGCAGATACCTACGTTTTTTTGTGCCTTATTCAAATATGATATTAAATAAACAAATAAGGCCCAAAATTATACAAATCTATGAGTTAAAGTGAGATCTTTTTTTTAGAATATATTATAACATGAATCTTTACTTTGTGATAATAAATATTCAAATTTATTGTTAAGATGTTTTTATTTAATATGGTTTCATATTTAACCTCAATTTAACATAAAAAAGTTATAGGCCTTAATTTAATAAGTGTAATCGATTTATTACGGCCAAAGTCAAGTTGTCGGAAAATTACATTTAGTTAGAACTGTTTTCTTATATTCCTACTGTTAAATAATAAATTAAATTATATTTAAAGACTTAAAATTAAATAGGCCTTATTTGTATCAAGTACTTATTACCTTGATACGGACGGAATTAACATATTTGCAACTAAGTAGATTATTATTTAGATTTAACACAATATTTTCTAATTTTGCAATATGCTTGATAGGAAAGTACTTAATTAAACTTTTTTTATATTAGTTTCAAAGTGGAGGAATGCATTACGTTACGGCGTATTTGAATGGTGACCTTAGTAAGCCCACTGAATGGAGGGCCCACCTAGAAGGGCCACTATTCAGCGTTGGGCACAACCTGACCCACCCCGTGACTAGAGGATTTCTAACACGGGTTTTCATATTTATCGGTTTATAATTTGCCCTTGATTTCGTCGCATTATGCAGCTGTGGCGCACATATTTTATGCTAAATAAGCTCTGAAAGACATTATTTAGACTATTTTAGACACAAAAAATACTAAATTAAATTAAAATAGAAGTATTCACGCCAATGACTATGTTGTACCGCGGTTTGATTACATTCTCTTTTGTTGTACCTATTTTTCACTTTCCTCTATGCCATAGAGGATAGTAAAAGGTATACTCATTGATCTCACGCGTCAAAACGCAAGTGAGTAACTTTACTACTATCGTTATGGTATTTCTCGATACCATCTGTCAATTAGTAACTCATGGTACCGAATTGCTATGAAAAAGGCCAAAACGTTACTCGATGCTCGCTAGCGAGTATAGTAAACTATTGTAGTTTACTATACCAACTCATGGTAGAGCTACAGATTCGTGCTCGATTACCGAAGTTAGATTTACCGAAATTCGACAACCATATCGAAAATTGGCAAACGTTTTATGACACATTTGTTACCTTAATTCATGAAAACAATTCAATTAGTACCATCGAAAAATTTCATTATCTTATTTCATGTTTGAACGGGTCTGCTTTGGCTATCGCCAAGGGAGTACCACTTACTTCTGATAATTATCAAACAGTGTTTGATGCTTTATTAGAAAGATATCATAATAAACGTATTTTAGCGGTAACTTGAGAAAATCTGCAATTATCCGCCTATTAAAGCTAACAATTATAACGATTTACAATATTTTACAAATGTGTTATACGAATCTTTTAACGCCCTAAATACATTAAACGTTGAACATTTAAGCGAATTTATATTATTCCATTTAGCTTCCCGTGCCTTAGACGCGGACACTAGAAAGCGTTTTGAAATACAAAACCAAAATAAAATACCGGTATTGCAAGACCTCATCGAATTTCTACAAAATTATGTCAAAGTTTTGGAGTCTAGTAATTTATCTCATCTTAACCCTCCACGGACGGCGAACGCGAATCTACCTCAGACACGATCACACTCTTATCAAAACAATACACCACAAAATCGATCGCAATCTTATCAAAACAATAAAAATAATTATCCACGAAAACAAAATACGTTTAACCCTAATCAACAACGGTCTTTTGTAACATCTCAAGCAGTTAATTCGAACCCTAAAGCAATTAATTGTTTATTATGTAACTTAGAACATAATATTTATAAATGTCCTACTTTTTTATCTTATAATATTTCGAAACGAATTGAATTTGTTAAAAATAAAAATCTATGCTTGAATTGTTTACGTTCAAATCATTCTATAACCAACTGTTTCTCTAAAATGAGTTGTCAAACTTGTGACTCGCGCCATCATACATTGCTTCATGCGAGTGAAACTGCTCCCGCTGGCTCAAGCCCGCCGCGTAATGAAGGCGCCGGCGCCGGCGGCAGTCATAACAATACGAGCGCTCATGTCGGTCATAGTCACGAGAATTCGGTTGTGTTATTAGGCACGGCAACTGTGTGCGTGTGCGATGCATTTGGTAGTAAACATTACTTGCGCGCTTTAATTGATAGTGGCTCGCAGGATTGTTTTATCACTTCGGCCAGTTTTAAAAAACTCGGCTTGCCTTTCCGTCGTTGCAATCTTACGGTAGCCGGACTCGGCGAAAACACGGTACAACAAGTACAAGGCACCACACAATGTACTATACAACCTCGCGAATGTGATGAGCCAACTTTTCATATCTCACCGATTATCTTAGATAGTATTACCTCTAAAATGCCTACTGCAATAATACCTAACTCGGTTCGCGAACAGTTTAAGCATTTAGTACTCGCAGATTGCGATTTCGATAAACTTTCAAATATTGACTTGTTGCTCGGAGCAGAGTTATTTCATAAAATATATGACGGTCAGCGCCTTCAGCCACGTCCTAATTTACCTGCTGCCTTGCATAGTGTTTTCGGATGGGTGATTACTGGCGCTGTTGATATGCCCAGTTGCACACCTCCGAATGTTATCTCCAGTCTCATCGCTTCCACTCATACCCTTGATGAAGTGGTCAAGCAATTTTGGGAAGTCGAGGAGCCACCTCGCACCCCTATCGTAAATCCTAATGACCTTGAATGTGAGCGTATTTACAGTACTCGCATGTACAGAGAGGACAACGGCCGATATGTTGTTCCTTTGCTTTTAAAAGAACCTCACGGTGTTTTAGGTGATTCTTTTAACAAATCATTATCTCGATTATTTAACATTGAGCGTAAGTTGAACCGGGACGCACAACTTTCGGCTGAATATTCTAACTTTATGACGGAATATCATGACCTCGGTCATATGAACTTAGTCAATACTTCACAACAAAATAGCAAGTATATTATTCCACATCACTGTGTTATCCGTCCTGAGAGCGATACCACAAAGCTTCGCGTCGTATTTGATGCGAGCAGTAAGTCATCAAACGGTTTATCTTTAAATGATCTAGTGTATCCCGGGCCTAAGCTTCAAGCTGACGTAATCGACATCATTACTAACTTTCGTTTACACGCAATTGTTTTTACCTGTGACATATCGAAAATGTACAGGCAAATCAATATCTTACCTGAGGAACGAGTCTATCAGCACATTCTCTGGCGTGAATCACCATCTAAAGAGGTGGACGTCTATGAACTCCAAACGGTCACCTATGGAGTAAGTAGCTCGCCTTATCTCGCCATCAGAACCTTGCATCAGCTAGCTCGCGACCACGGTGCACAGTGCCCGCGCGCGACAGATTTACTTTTAAATAGAACTTTTATGGATGATATTAACGGTGGGGCGTCTTCTGTAGAAGAGGCGCTTGAACTGAAAAATGAACTTATCCAACTTTTGAGTTTCGGTCAATTTCAACTTCGCAAATGGAGTAGTAATAGCCTCACATTTTTAGAAAACTTACCTTCTGATCATTGTCAAAAACCTAAAGTATTCTCAACTGAAAACAATAAACTTATGTTAAGGATTTTAGGAGTTCAGTGGGATCCAAATGGTGATTATTTCACTTATAACGTATCTCAAATTGAATCAAATTGCACTAAACGTTGTATCTTAAGCAACGTCGCTCGTATCTTTGACCCCGTTGGGTGGTTAGCCCCTTTTATCCTCTTAGCAAAGCTGATCCTTCAAAATCTTTGGCGACAACAGTTATCTTGGGACGAAATAGTTCCTGAATCAATCGAAAAGGACTGGAAGGACTTTACCTCCGAACTTTCAAATCTTAACTCCATAAACATTCCACGTCTAATAATTCCTTTAGACACTGTCCAAACTCAACTAATCGGGTTTTGTGATGGTTCAACAAAAGCCTACGGTTGTTGTATTTACATCCGAACGGTAACTTGCAGTGGTCAAATCCATGTATCTCTTCTAATCGCGAAATCCAAGGTAGCACCTCTGAAGCCCTTGACCGTGAATAGAATCGAATTATGCGGTGCAGTGTTATTAGCACGTCTTATGTCACACATGCAGGCACTACTCAGTAGACAACTCAACATAAATCAAATCCTATCTTTTACCGATAGCTCTACGGTATTGTCATGGTTAAATACGGCACCGCACAACTTAAAAACATTTGTAGCTCATCGTGTAGTACAAATAACCGAATCTTTACCTCCATCTCAGTGGCGGCACGTATCTACTCAGGATAATCCCGCGGATCTTTGTAGCCGTGGTCTCACATGCTCACAACTAGCAGCATGTGAAACCTGGTGGACTGGGCCTCAGTGGCTTCGCCAAGGTGTGTCTGAGTGGCCAGATAGCGTTCCTCAGCCTCCTTCGGAACCCTTGCCAGAACTTAAACCTATCTCATCATCTCATGTCGTCCAAGAGGTCGACATAAACCATCCTATACCGGCCCTTGCCAAACGTACCTCATCTTTGACAAAACTCCAACGAATCTTAGCTTGGTGTTTTCGTTTTATCTTTAACATAAAACTACCTCAAAACAAAAGAAAGCAAGGTTTTTTAACTTCAGAAGATCTTGAAAATTCTCTTTATTATCTCATACGGTACGAACAGTTAATTCATTTTGAATGCGATATTAGTAATCTAAAACATAACAAACCTTTACCAAAACATTTACAAAAATTAAGTCCCTTTTTAGATTCAACTGGATTATTGCGAGTGGGGGGACGCCTTCAAAATGCTGATTTACCAAATGAGGTAAAACATCCGTTGTTATTACCAAAAAATTCATTTTTATCAAAATTAATTATAGATAACTTTCACATAAAATATCTTCATTGCGGACCTCGCACCTTACACTCTTTAATACAGCGTAGATTTTGGATCTTAGGAGGTCGTAACTTAATTCGTTCACGTTTATCTAAATGCATAACATGTTTCAAATTTAATCCTTCTAGAAGGCAACCTCATATGGGTGATTTACCTAAAAGTCGATTAACTGAAGGTCAAAGTTTTCGAAATGTCGGAATTGATTTCGGTGGACCTTTTTACGTTAAAGAAAGTAGACGTCGTAACGCAAAAGGTTATAGGGTTTATATTTGCCTTTTTGTATGCTTCTCGGTAAAAGCGGTTCATCTAGAACTCGTAACAGAGTTGTCGACAGAAGCCTTTATAGCAGCACTCGATCGATTTGTCGCTCGTCGCGGTTTGTGTGAGCAAATCGTAACCGATTGCGGTACGAATTTTGTAGGTGCCAAACGTTATCTTTGTGAAGTTAGTAAAATGTTATCCGAAGAACATTTAAATATTTCAGACAAACTAGCTTCTCGTAATATCAATTGGAAATTAAACCCTCCATCAGCACCTCATTTTGGAGGTATCTTTGAGAGTGGTATCAAATCCACTAAATATCTTCTCAAGCGTGTTGTAGGATCGCAACTACTTACCTTTGAGGAGTTTTACACAATATTGACAAAGGTCGAAGCGATGCTAAATTCCCGGCCTCTTTGCGCAATATCTTCAGATCCTAACGAAGTCGATGTCCTTACGGCTGGGCACTTCCTTATCGGACGTCCTTTGGTTGCTGTACCAGAGCCACCTCTTAACGATGAAATGCACCCACGATCCCGTTGGCAGTTGCTACAAAAGTTATCTCAGAGCTTTTGGCGTAGGTGGCAAAGAGATTATCTTCATACTCTTCAACAAAGAACTAAATGGTCGCAAAACAAAGGTCGTGAAATCTCTGTGGGTGATATTGTTACAATCATGGAACCTAACTTAGCACCAAATGAATGGCGGCTTGGAAGAGTAATACAAGTTCATCCAGGCCAAGACCAAACTGTCCGGGTTGTAACAGTAAAAACTAACAGAGGGACACTAGTTCGACCCGTAGTCAAACTTTGTCCCTTGCCCCTTGAAAATTAATCTTAAAATCACATCTTATCTCATTAACACAACAAACAAAACAATCTTATCTTAAATTTAAACGATCTTATCCTAATCAAAACAATGACTAACTTTAAGCAAAAAAAATTTTTTTTTTTTAACTCATAATCAAACTTGCCTAGTTATAAGTTAAACTTAAGCTTAGTGTACATTGTATGCACATCTATAGGTTTTATTTTATTTTTATTCAATCTTATCCTCTAGCAGGCATATTTAAAGGCAACTGTTTGGGGATTTTGGTTTATGTATGTATAGCTTATCCTGTGAAATCCGAGCTATTTCAAGTGGGGGGAAATGTTGCAGCCTAAAATCAATACCTCATCCTTTTGTCCTCCCACTACCAATTTCCGATGTACCTCTGACGTCGGCTGTCACGTCACGTGGCTATCACATGGACTTGTGTGAGTCGAATGTAAAAACCGAGCTGTAACGTGCGCGCGCGCCGCTGTGTTTATCAAAAAATCTAAATTCAGTGAAAATCAGGCAGCCAGCTTCCCAGTGAGTACCTATCCTTTGGTTTTAAAAGTTGTGTCATCGACCCTTGCTGAAAAAGCGACGTAAGGTGGGCGATACTTTATAAATCCAAACATCCCCTCATACCATCGTGGTTTAGCGTCCTCAAAGCAATTGCAACCTCTAACATGAGGAATTACCTCGACATTCAATTGAAATATCTTTCCAGATATTTTAACAATTGATTAAGATGAAATAGCTATATAATTTTTAAATTTGAGATTTTTGCATTTACAATGCTATTTTTAAACAATACTAAATAATATACTAGAAAAAATACGACTCGCACCAGATCAATACTCAGACGGGAATCGAACCCGCGACCTTTGGATATCCGGTCCAATGCTCTGACCGCTGAGCTACCGAGTCACTAGTGACATCGTCGAATTTTTCCTAGTATATCCTAAACTCTTACGCTGTAAGCCAGCGTTATTTCACCAATGTGAGGAATTACCTCGACATTCAATTGAAATATCTTTCCAGATATTTTAACAATTGATTAAGATGAAATAGCTATATAATTTTTAAATTTGAGATTTTTGCATTTACAATGCTATTTTTAAACAATACTAAATAATATACTAGAAAAAATACGACTCGCACCAGATCAATACTCAGACGGGAATCGAACCCGCGACCTTTGGATATCCGGTCCAATGCTCTGACCGCTGAGCTACCGAGTCACTAGTGACATCGTCAAATTTTTCCTAGTATATCCTAAACTCTTACGCTGTAAGCCAGCGTTATTTCACCAATGTGAGGAATTACCTCAAAGGATATTTCAATTGAATGTGAGGAATTACCTCAAAGGATATTTCAATTGAATGTCGAGGTAATTCCTCACATTGGTGAAATAACGCTGGCTTACAGCGTAAGAGTTTAGGATATACTAGGAAAAATTCGACGATGTCACTAGTGACTCGGTAGCTCAGCGGTCAGAGCATTGGACCGGATATCCAAAGGTCGCGGGTTCGATTCCCGTCTGAGTATTGATTTGGTGCGAGTCGTATTTTTTCTAGTATATTATTTAGTATTGTTTAAAAATAGCATTGTAAATGCAAAAATCTCAAATTTAAAAATTATATAGCTATTTCATCTTAATCAATTGTTAAAATATCTGGAAAGATATTTCAATTGAATGTCGAGGTAATTCCTCACATTGGTGAAATAACGCTGGCTTACAGCGTAAGAGTTTAGGATATACTAGGAAAAATTCGACGATGTCACTAGTGACTCGGTAGCTCAGCGGTCAGAGCATTGGACCGGATATCCAAAGGTCGCGGGTTCGATTCCCGTCTGAGTATTGATCTGGTGCGAGTCGTATTTTTTCTAGTATATTATTTAGTATTGTTTAAAAATAGCATTGTAAATGCAAAAATCTCAAATTTAAAAATTATATAGCTATTTCATCTTAATCAATTGTTAAAATATCTGGAAAGATATTTCAATTGAATGTCGAGGTAATTCCTCACATTGGTGAAATAACGCTGGCTTACAGCGTAAGAGTTTAGGATATACTAGGAAAAATTCGACGATGTCACTAGTGACTCGGTAGCTCAGCGGTCAGAGCATTGGACCGGATATCCAAAGGTCGCGGGTTCGATTCCCGTCTGAGTATTGATCTGGTGCGAGTCGTATTTTTTCTAGTATATTATTTAGTACCTATCTAAGTTGGTAATACTACGTAGGTTAGGTTGCTGTTGAGTGATACCTACATATGGTACACTACAAAGGAGAAACACTCTCAGATAACTTTTATTTTATAGTAGTTGATAAGCTGTGGATACTATAAAGTTATTTTTCACACCACATGCTCGACAATGCCGAATTAAATGTCATGTAAACCTTACCGAAAGCAAGACATTATATCTCTTGGCTTTAGCCGGGTTATAATGTAATATTATAACCAGCTGGTCAATAATGTGATTTTCACTTTCATAATTCTTATTGCTATGTCTATAAAGTCTAATTTCACTAAACAGAATGTGTCCTCAACTCCTCAGCGGGCGCGGCCAACTCGATTTTCGAAGACCGAGGCCGTGGCCCACTAGATTCGCTCTGAGACGAACTTCATTTGTTTGTCAAATCGAGTAGGCCACGCCAGCTGAAAGAAGTTGCTATAGCCGTAGCCAGTAGTACTACTAGCTTTAGAAGATTCTAACTATCTACTAAGCCTGGTTTTTTATTGTCTCGCATAAAGTGAGAAAAGTAGAGTATACACCACCGGGATAAAGCTGTTTTATTCTTGGGCGCTTGAATCCCTCACTGCACTCAGGACTCAATCTTAATTCCCTCGCTTTGCTCGGGAATTAACTTATAACACCCTCGCTGCGCTCGGGAGTTAAATTTGGAGTCCTTCGTTACGTTCAGGATTCAATGTAGCGCCCGTGACATAAAACAGTGCTTTATCCCCTTGGTGTATAATCTACTATTCCTAAAGACAGAAGTCATAATCTATGACGTTGAAAAATATGCACTGAAAAAGTTTAACGTCAACTTTTCATCCTGGCCGAAAGTGGCGCCGCGGTGAGTTTTATCAATTTTAATAAAACTTTACGTAGATTTTTTAGGCATTTTTAAACGGTATCATTACATTTCCTCGTAGTCACTGCCAGAAGTAGATAGCAAAACTGTTAAAAGTGGCCGTTTTCATTTCTATCTACTTCTACGAATGACTATGAAGGAATGTATTGATACCTTCTAAAATATTAGACTATGAGCCCTAAAATTTACACGTAAAGCTTTAGGAATCCTTTTCTATTAAAAACTTATTAAATAAAAACCTCTGAGGGCGCCACTTTCAATGGGCTATCCACCTTAAAACGTCGTTAATGTCGTGTAGTGTAAAAGTCTTTCCAACCACAGTCATCCGAGGGGGGAAGTGGACCGCAATTAAGGAAGACCTACAGTAAATTTCTCCAGAGCTAGGCAGCTCGATAAACAGGCCAGGATTTAGTGGTAATTTCACCAGCACTTGGTATTAAACTCGGTAGCACCTTTACACAAACAGATTCCGTTATGAGGTGGAATAGTTTGAGTGTTCGCTAATTAATTTCTGTTTGTGTTGTATTGATGTAATTTCATTGGATAATGCGGTTGTTTGGTATACACAATAACTTTTGACAACCTCTATGATCGAGTGGTTTTCATTGAAGTCTCAGGTTCAATCTCTAGTAGGGTCAATTTTTCTATATGATGACGAATTGTTCTATATTGGCTCAGGTCTGGGTGACCGTTGTGTCTGATATCTGTGCTGTTGAGTGTGCTTACCTGGTGATGGAAAAGCTGTGTTTAAGTGAAATAAATGGAAAATAATGGGAAATATGGACAATCACTACATATTATAAAATTAAATCCCTCGCCGCGTCTGTCATCTGTCTGTTCGCGATAAACTCAAAAACGACTGAATTGGTTTTTTTTTGGGTGTTGTTGGAAGGTTGCAATTGGCAAAAAAAAAGGAAGGTCCAAAGCAAAGCGAGGGCGGGTCGCTGTTAACGAAATAAAAACCGCAGTGACAGAGTTTTGTATTAGCTAGATATATATTTCAACTTCAAAAACAAAAAATAATTATAAAAAATACCACAAAGGTTGCTATAAAACACAACAAGTGCTTTAGCTACCTACTTTAGAAAAGGAAAAATAAAAAATTGATTCTCAGTTGTCAGCTATACCTTGTGAAAAAAAAGTGGAGGATCATAGTCATGTTTTGCAGTTGACAACAAGAAAAATGCTTGGGAAATCGTATCGACGTGAAAAACGAAGCGAGCGAGCAAATCGCGCGAAATGGCGTACCCCTTTCCGAGAGGAATTAGCTTCACTTTGATCTCGCTTTTCAGCTTGGTGGCGCAGTGGTTTAACGCCTGGTGCTGCCATTACGGAGGTTTAAGCAACTTTCGCAAGGGTCGGTCATGGGATGGGTGACCAACATTTATAATCTCGAGTTCCTCCGTGTTTTGGAAGGCACGTTAAGCCGTTGGTCTCGGCTCAACACCCACCAATCCGAATTGAGCCCATGTGGTGGGCTATGGCCCATCGTCCTTATCCACCCATAAGAAAGGTCTGTACCCCAGCAGTGGGGATATTTAAAATGGCTGATGACGATCACATTTTTTAAATAAAAATATATTAAAAATATCTATAATCTATAACTGTGTCTGAAAGGATGATTCAAAAGAACATCAAATTTTTTTTGTTTTAGCTGGATATTGAAATTCAGCGTAAAGATTGATAAACTAACAAATTGAGATAATTTCCTATCTTTAAATGATTAGAAAGAAAATTAAAGTATGTATAATTGAAATACGTATACAAGGTGTATTTGTAACTACTCTCCAAATTATAAGGATGTGTTCACCATGAAACTGAACAATTTTTCCATGAAACATGTGTCGAAATACGCCAAAAAATTTTGGTCATCCCATACTAAACTGATCACGTGATCTCTTTAATTTGTATAAAAAGTCATTTTTTTTACATATTTAACCCTATGTTTCGTAGAGAAAGTTGTTCAAATTCATGGACTGAACACATCTTTAAAATTTGGAGAGTTGTTATTGACTGGAGTAATTTAAATAAAAGCACATAAGACAGATGGATTTCATTAGATAAGTCAACCTAAAATCATCATTAATATTAGTTTCTATAGTGCACTTAGTCTTTGATAAATGTTCATCATGACTAAAGTACGAAAATCTCCCTGATGACATGTTAGATGCATTGCATCATATGTTAGTAAGTGATGAATTAGCATATTATATGCATGTCGTAATGCACATGCAATCATCGAAGTGTCAAAGGTAATGCAAGCAAATGTATTATCATGGGTTTATTCCTCTAAGATACACTTTCCTAGATGTGCACGTTACGTGTATGTGTTACCGGCAATGTGTATAATCCGGCATTGTATACAATGCCTAGGCATGAATTAGCATATTATATGCATGTCGTAATGCACATGCAATCATCGAAGTGTCAAAGGTAATGCAAGCAAATGTATTATCATGGGTTTATTCCTCTAAGATACACTTTCCTAGATGTGCACGTTACGTGTATGTGTTACCGGCAATGTGTATAATCCGGCATTGTATACAATGCCTAGGCATTGTATACAATGCCTGAAACGATCAGGCAATGTATGAAATGATATTCATTTTATACATTGCCTAGGCATTGTATACAATGCCTGCTGGTCCACCGGCAATGTGTAAAATAAGTATATTTCTGTTGACTGTTATACAAAAATAACCTCGAAATTTAAGGCTCACGCTCCGCTGCGCTTCGCGCTCGCCTTAAATTTCTAACCTAACCCGGGACCTACAGGAGTACGAGGGTGGTTTGATAAGTCCGTGACTTTGTGAAGAAGAAAAAATTTTTTAAAGAATATTTTGTTTTATTTTTCTACATAATCTCCTTTCAGCTCTATACACTTCGACCAACGATGTTCCAACTTCTTCAACCCATCCAAAAATAGTTTTTATCAAACCCTGAAAAATAGGCTCCTGTTTTAGCTATCACTTCTTCATTGGATGAAAATCTTTATCCACCAAGCCATTTCTTCATGTTTGGGAAGAGGAAAAAGTCACACGGGGCCAAATCTGGTGAAAACGGGGGGTGTGGCAATAGGTCGTATCGCATTTCCACAAGTTTTGATGTTGCGGTTGCCGACGAGTAGGCCAGAGCATTGTCGTGATGAAATAAAACTTTTTTCTTTGCTAGATGCGGTCTTTTCTTCAGCAGCTCTATATTGAATCTATCCAACAAAGCAACATGGTAAGCTCCGGTAATTGTCTTGCCTTTCTCCAAAAAATCGATGTAAATAACACCTTTGCTGTCCTAAAAGACAGTGGCCGTCTCTTTACCAGCCGAACAAACAGTTTTTGCCTTCTCCGTGGCACGTTCACCGGTAGAAGTCCACTGTTTTGACTGTTGCTTCGTCTTTGGCGTATATGGTGGACCCACGTTTCGTCAAGTGTTACGTACCGACGAAAAAAATCACTTGGATTGCAGTTATACAAACCTAGCATTGTTTAGAAGTTGTTACACGAGTTCGTTTTTAGCCGACTGTCAGCAAACGCGGCACCCATCTTGCAAAAAGGTTTTTCATGCCGAGAATATCGAGCAAAATATGAAAAATTCGTTGGGTAGAGATGTGAATAGCATCAGCTATCTCGCGTATCTTCACTTGTCGGTCTGCCATAACAATGTCGTGGATTTGCTAACAATATCTTCAGTGGTGAC
Organism: Agriphila geniculea; assembly: GCA_943789525.1. Lineage (NCBI taxonomy): Eukaryota > Metazoa > Arthropoda > Insecta > Lepidoptera > Crambidae > Agriphila > Agriphila geniculea. The sequence continues at coordinate 4,770,422 of OX038881.1, forward strand.
CTCAATCGGCCTTCCTGGGCCGTCGGCGACAGTTGTGGTGGTACGACCACAACGAAATTCAGTAAACCACTTATGAACCATTCCATGAGATGGAGCAGAGTCCCCATAATATTTTTTCAGTTTATCCTCCTATAAAGGAATTAAGGAGGAGGGGGGGAGAGGGAGGGGGGAGATTAAGGGATAGGGGGACGGTAGAGTGAGGGGAAGTCAAGTACAAGGTCAAATACAAGGTCTAATACAAGTTTAAAGTCAAATACAAAGCCAAGGTCAAATATAAGGTCAGATACAAGGTAAGCCAAAAAGTCAGATACAAGGTCAGATACAAGGTAAGCCAAAATTAAGTAAGCTAAAACAGACCTTGTGTATGACCTTGTATCTGACCTTGTATCTTACCTTGTATCTGACCTTGTATCTGACGTTGTATTTGACCTTGTATCTGACCTTGTATTCGATTTTGACCTTGAATTTGACTAACCTTTTATTTGACCTTAACCTTGTACTTGACCTCCCCTCACTCACCCCTCCCCTTATCCCTTAATCATGGGATGGGTGACCAAAAATTTATTATCCCGAGCTCCTCCGTGCTTCGGAAGGCACGTTAAGCCGTTGGTCCCGGCTGCATTTGCAGTCGTTAACACCCACCAATCCGCATTGGGCCCGCGTGGTGGGTTAATGGCCCGTCCTCCTTATCCACCCATAAGGAAGGCCTGTGCCCCAGCAGTGGGGACATTAAAATGGCTGATGATGATGAATATATTTTGTTGAATATTATCATAAGGTAAGATTACTGTTTCTATGAAAATGTTGATCATGCATGATTCTGTATATTAATAATAATAATAATAATAATAAATCTTTATTGATATAATCTTAGTACATATAAATTTACAACTAGTCTAAAAATTAGTACTTACAGGGCAAGGGAATACAATGTGCCTGAACTAGGTTTGACCTGTGTTTCAGGCTAATTAGAACTTACATAACTCTTACAAAATTATTAACCAATAAATACAATTAAATAAATAATGAAATAAATAATAACAATACATTCAGAAAAGTGGCTTATAAATTAAAATATTACATGTAGGTAGCGAAAAATCGTAAGTCGTACTTGATGACAAACATAGTGTCAGCGTCATCAAAAATCGAAACTAGGTCAAAGTCAACTTTAGTTACAATTTTATTATTAATATATTATTTCTTTTATTTTACGTGCGCGTTAGAACTGTTAGTTGAGGTAAATTACTATTGCTAGGTTAGTAGAAGTGCACTTTGACCGGTAATGTAATTGTTTACATTATGTTGAGGGAAAGAAAATATTTAATGTCTACCTAACCTAGTTAAAACAGACTAATATTGATAAAATAAAATAAAAATCATTAAAAATTATGCATTTATAACGAAAAGTAAAACAAAGTAGGTACAATACTGGCGTTCTTAGGCACCACCATAATCTATAGAGTTAATGTATCTTTTTTCTGCCATTATTTTCGCTGGGCAATCTGCAGAACCTGTGCCATGATTATTTGGTTTTTTAAATCGTAAGCAAGTAGCGCACTTAGCTTCATTTGATTTTTTAGAGCAGTCTTGGATAGAATGACCTTGGTCAGCGCAATGGCCACAGGTGTGATCTGATTCCCTACAGGATTTAGCCGCATGACCATATTGCTGGCACTTATAGCATCTTGTAACTAAGGTAAAGTCTCGGACTGGGCAAAATGACCAGTTTACAAAAACTCTTTCACTGGAAATCAAGACTTTACGAATTAGTGGTGATACTTCTATGATGTAATTGCAGGTCTCAGCATCTTTCTTTCCCAACTTGTGGCTTAATTTAATTGAGCTCACAAAGGATTCGAGGTCAGAATTAGTAAGTTTGTCAGCCAGATTTTGATTATATAAACAGGTAAAAACTTCTTTTTCCTGCATAGATGTGGGCACGCCAATCACCACTACTCTAGGTTTTCGCTTGTAGGGCTCGTCGACGGTGAGGCCAGAATTAGTTAGTACTGCCGATTCTTTTAATTTTAAGATGTCATCTTTGGTGTCTGTGCTTATTATGACACCGCCGTTTCTTGTTTTACGTAGGCCTCTAACGTGAAGTTTCATCTGTTCAGGGCAGATAATCTTCTGAACAAGAGATTTGGTGTCCTCGCTTGACTTCTGTTTGTCGTTGGGATAAATGGCTACTGAGCTGACATTTACGGGCTTAATATAGTTGTTTCCTTTTCTAACCATATCGGCGAAGGACGTTCGCGTGTCCGTTTTAGCAGATTCTTTAATTCTTTCCTTAAGATCACGGAGTTGTTGCGATAGATCTTGTTGGTCTTGAAGATTTTTTATAGAGCGGTGGGCTTGGACTGTTTTCAGCTTAAGGGACTGATACTGTACAGCCATCTGTGCTGAGCCATGGCTAACTTTCCTGCACAAGTTATGTATCCGCATTTTCTGTTCCGAGTTTAGTTTTCCTTCCGAGGCTATGTGGCAAACCTCATTCAAACACTGCTCGATCGACGACATCCAGGTCTGGATCTCTGGGGTAGAGATAACGTCAGAGTGGCCCCCTTCATCTTCCTGACTGTGCGGTCTTGATGGTGTAGATCCCGGTGGAGGCGTTGGTGGTGGAGAGCGGGGGGTCATGGCACTTCTATTAAATGGACTTGTCATTATACCTATTGTAAATTGTCTTGAAAACACTTATACACTCATTTTTCACTACTATTGACACATTTTATTTTACTACCGGCTATTGCCGAAACGAGGTCACGATTTTAGTTTATCGATTAATTATTTTGTTTAATTAATTTCTGACACGTCCGATCTTTACGCTAGTGCGTGAGAATTATGGCCCGTATATTGGTGTTAATATTCTTACTTTTTTCAAACTGCACTCTTCTATAAGATAATGAGCTATTGTAAGCAATTCATTAATTAACATGATTATTTTACTAACTGTTATACAGGGTCACTGGAAATATGACGTATTCCTGCTAAGGGGTTATAGATGAGGTCAAAACAAATATTTTTTGTCTTATAATTTTTTCTCAAAAATTACTAGTTTTTGAGTTAATAGAAATTAAGTATTTTTTTACCAAAAGTACGTTTTCAGACACAAAAATTTAAAATAAAAAATAACTACTCGTTCGAATCCGGATTTTTTATCATTTTGGGATAGAAAACAATCTGAGTGTTGATAATGAATAAAAAAAATTTCATAAAATACAGGTATTTATAAAAAAATCAATCCCTAAAAGCATATTTCATTTTTATTTTTTTCAGATTTTTTTGAAATAGCATCAAATATCTTTAAAAAAATCCTAGTAACTAAGCGTGCATAATATTTTAAAAACATCACCATCTATTCAGCTTTCAGTTAAGGTATAAAACTTAATAATAACTTAAATAAAAAATGAGAAATTAAGACTTAACTAAATAGCAGTCCCATTTCATGTAGAAAAATTTCCTACTTCAAGCGCTTCGGAGGTGGCCGTATTTACATAAATTTGAAACCTACTTATTACATAAATTTGAAAGTGTGCTTGTTTGGATGATTGTTAATCAATCACGCAAAACGGCTGAATGAATTTGGATGAAATTTGGCACACATATACTTTATAAACCGGATTAAAACATAGGAGGATACTATTATCTTGGTTAAAGGTTCCCTAGGGATTTTCTCGAATGTAAATGCGGATAAAGTCGCGGGCGGAAGCTAGTTTGCCATAAATGGTCGTACTTACTAAAAATACTTTCGTCAAAGTGAGTTTAAGACATGATTATTTTCCGCCGATGAGTCAAAATTTTATACAAACTGTATCACAAATAACCATGCATATCAGCCAGGCTTTCCTTTTGGCTTGTGGATGGATAAAGCGGACGGGCCATACCCACCACGTGGGCCCAATGTGGATTGGTCAGTGTTAACGACTGTAAATGCAGCCAGAACCAAGGGCTCAATGTAAGGTACATTGAGTTAACACCGACCGCCCGATCCGCATTGGGCCCACGTGGTGAGTTATGGCCCATCCGCTTTATCCCAAAAGGAAAGGAAGGCTTGTTCCCCAGCAGCGGGTCATTAAAAATGGCTGATATGCATGGTTATTTTTGATGCTGTCTGTATAAAATTTTGACTCATCAGCGGAAAATAATCCTGTTTCAAACTCACTCGGACGAAAGTATTTTTAGTAAGCATGAAAGCATGATCATTTATGGCAAACTAGCTTCCGCCCGCGACTTCATCCGCATTTACATTCGAGAAAATCCCTAGGGAACCTTTAACCAAGATAATAGTATCCTCCTATGTTTTAATCCGGCTTATAAAGTATATGTGTGCCAAATTTCATCCAAATCCGTTCAGCCGTTTTGCGTGATTGATTAACAATCATCCAAACAAGCAAACTTTCAAATTTATGTAATAAGTAGGATAATACGGCCACCTCTGAAGCGCTGGAAGTAGGAAATTTTGCTACATGAAATGGGACTGCTATTTAGTTAAGTCTTAATTTCTCATTTTTTATTTAAGTTATTATTAAGTTTTATACCTTAACTGAAAGCTGAATAGATGATGATGTTTTTAAAATATTATGCACGCTTAGTTACTAGGATTTTTTTAAAGATATTTGATGCTATTTCAAAAAAATCTAAAAAAAATAAAAATAAAATATGCTTTTAAGGATTGAATTTTTTATAAATACCTGTATTTTATGAAATGTTTTTTATTCATTATCAACACTCAGATTGTTTTCTATCCCAAAATGATAAAAAATCCGGAATCGAATGAGTAGTTATTTTTTATTTTAAATTTTTGTGTCTGAAAACGTACTTTTTGTAAAAAAATACTTAATTTCAATTAACTCAAAAACTAGTAATTTTTTGAGAAAAAATTATATGACAAAAAATATTTGTTTTGACCTCATCTATAACCCCTTCGCAGGAATACGTCATATTTCCAGTGACCCTGTATATGTCGTAGGATAATTATACAAACAAGATTTTTACAAAAATCCTCGTATGATTGAAAAATACCGGATGATTATAATCTGAGATTATAATTAAATTTTGCAATCATCCGAGTAATGTTTAGGATTTTTACTAAAATCCAGCGTATCTTAGGTAAATCGCGAATCACCATCTTTTTGCGCGCGCAGATTGACTGACGTCATCGTTATTGACTGACGGATGCTCTGATTGGTTATTTATTTGTTATTGTTGTGATTATTGTCAATTATTTCTCTAGTGTTTTGTATGAATTTTAGGTTTTTATTAAAAAAAATTTAAGTGTTCACATTAATCAAGAGACATTGAAGTACGATGAGTGAAGTGAGTGAATTGGATGTTATACAAGTGCCGGGCTCGATCAGTGCAGACAATTTAGAAGTTATATCTTAAAAACAACTTTTATACACAGAGCTTAGAAAGTTCTACAGCACTTATCAATATTGTTGTGCAAAACCTAAAAGGACTTTCGAGTTAATTAATGCTCTTAAAACTTCAATTGAAGAATTTAATTCGGCAAAATTACGAAACAACCCCAAAACCCAACAGCGATATGTTCTGACCAATCAGACTGAAGTTGTTATAAATCGTCTCTTAGATTATCCAATCAGCATTCAAGTTTACGATTTTCCGAAACAAATTAGGATTTTTACAAAGATCCTAAAAATTGCTCGGACGATTGTGAAAATTTATCTTAGATTTCAATTATCCGGTTCTTTACAATCGTCCTAGGATTTATGTAAAGATCCGGTTTATACAATTATCCTACGACATATATATTTATATTAAGAGCTGTAAGCAGTAAAATTACAAGCTCCGTATTCAGTTTGAGTATGCATTTGGGACCATGTGAACTCCAAAACACAATAAATTAGGCTTTCCTGCTTTATGTGGTGGAGCTAAATTTATCGAAACCGATGCACTGCGATCTTGTTGCGAAAAGGCTGAATTATATTGTTGTTGGCGGGAAACAACGGATTTTTTGTTGGGTGAGATGTTGGTGTTTTCGTGGAACTAATAACGTGGAACGGAACGCTTACGTTACGCAAAGGCAAACTTTTGTGGAGAAGGATGTTTCTATTTTCGTTGTTGCGTCTTTGTTACTGTGATATAGTAAGGCAATGCGTTTACGCCTGGGGACTACAGACGGTACAGTACAATATGTTTCTTTAGTATCATGCACACGCCACATGGATCTCTCGCCGCAGTAAACAACATGAGGCTAAGCTATGTATCACTGAACTGACCATAAAACTATAAGATTTGCAGTAAACCGCAATTCTTGAGCAGTAAACTGCTATCTATCGTTTTTCACTTTTATATACTGAACAAAGGACAGAGACAGCATTTAGTTTAAGTACACATTATAGAATAAATGAGTACTTACTCTCATGCCACTTCACCCACCCAACCAATCTATTTTACGGGTTGTCCATCCTCCTTAGAAGGTCCTCAGCAGTGGGGAAAATCATTTTTCTTCTTAGCGTATAAAGATTAGTGGCTACCTTTGATGTTAGAGTTTATCAAGTCGCCTGTAGGGCCTCTAACTTGGCTTAATGATTGTTATCAGATGACAACAGCAACCTCTGAAGCACGGAAGCGTTTTATAGTGCCACTTAACGGTCACCTATCCGCCACCTGGCTAGGCCGAGCGTTGCTTAACAAATGTGATCGAGTACGATTAGTCTGTCAAGGTCCGCCACGAGCCAAAATGAAGTTGGGACAATAAAAATGGCTAATATTGATATAATTTTATTTAAAAAAGGTGATTATTATCCTAATCGAGATGTCAAAAATACCATGTTGGGCAGCTTAAATCAGTTATATAGTTACCTACTTGGCATAATAGTTGCCTACTCAGCATTTTTGTCACTCATTTTGAATTTTCACTGCTAACTTAAATTATTTATCTGCCACATGTAGAGTTTGTCGCCCGTTTAGTTATTCTGTCGTCCAAAAAATAAACCGCTGCCAGGTTTAGTATTTAAGTATCTCATTAACGGTCACCTTTCATTATTTCCAGACACCCAATTAATTAATTCCCATAAATAAAACACTAGTGAATTTATAACAATCACTTTGAAAGCTTAAATAAAGTGTAAAACTATCGAACTGCCTATCTTCATAAATATTTATCAGAATTCAGAGTACAAAGCCTCTTTATTGGGGTGCAAATCTCCAATTACAGTACACGAATACATCAAAGTGATTTATTTCTTTGTTGGGCCCTCTTTAGCGTTTTAGAAAAGCAATTATTTAAATTTAATGTTTGTAAACTGTTAAACCCGTACGTGCCTTCCGCCATTTTGAAAATAGAGATTATAAAATGGCGGCAATTTGTCGCATCTTCTTTGATAGAAGCGCACAAAAATAACCTGTGAATAAATTCTAAGAAATAACAGTGGATTAATATTAAATTAATGATGAAATATAAGAAAGTAAGTATAGAACTTATTTTCTAGAAATGTGATTTAAAGTAAGTGATCTAAAATTTGATAGCTCATTACTTTGATATTTGAGATTTACAGTATACAGGTTAGCGAAAAAGAAAAAACTGAATATCTGATTTCACTACCATCATTATGCCGAAATAAAAATTTTACTCATTAGGCACTTATAATGAAAAAAGCAATATCGGTGAGTAAATATACTTATTGAAAATGGAATTTTTCATAACAAGTATATTCCAAACAAGGTTCTACGTGTAATATTGATTTTTGAAAAATATTTGCAATCTTTCTTATACTTGACGTGGCTGAAACCAAAACGTAATCCTAACTCTACAAATTATCTTGTCTCTATTGAAATAATTTCCATTAACCAGTTTCCATTAGGCTTTCTTCGCATGCATATTCAAATCTCTTGCATAATAAAAGCACATTTGTATTGTAACACCCAGTTGCAAAGAAACTAATGGTGTGAAGACGATGACATAGTGTATTTGTTGGTAGTAGGTTAGTAAGTTTACCACATTGAATCTAAAATGGCGGCAACTATCGTGCCATCTCACGTGGCTTTGATTGAATCATTAATATTTAGTTGTATGGCTGAGACAGCAGGATCTTCTTCTTCTTATCGAATGAGGATTAGTGGCCACCTCTGGTGTTAGAGTTTATCAAGCCGTAAGGCCTCTAACTTGACTTAACGACTGTTGTCAGATGACAAAAGCTGGGACAGACGGTTTAACGTGCCCTCCGAAGCACGAAAGCGCTCAGTTGTAATGATGCCACCTTAACGGTTACCCATCCGACACCTGACCGGACCGAGCTTGCTTAACAAACGTGATAGAGTACAATCAGTCTGTCAAGTTCCTACGATGATAGCACGATAACTGTTGCCCTATATTGCCGCCATATTAGATTCCTTTATTTAATGGCACGAGTTATACTAACAAAAAATTAAAGCGAGACTCAAACATATTTTCTTCATTTGTTTTGTTGCGCTAAGTTCCTACATCGCTTGGTTCTACCCCCTACTCTCCACTGGAATTAACGAGATCGAATGATCGAATAAACGTCAAAAATATGTTATTTAACATTGGAAACGGTTTTCATGGTTTTCCATAGTGTCGTTTTGACGTTTACTTGATTCGAACTCAAACTCGACTGCGTCGGGAGTAACCCCCCGGTTTGGCCTGTGGTTGCCTGTACGTAAAGAACTAGTATAGTATTATATTATCTGTAGTAAAGATTAAGTATGTGTGCGTGTGCGCTCGGAAAACCGCGATTGTTCATGATCATACGTATGGGCTCTTTTGATATCAATTATTTAAGAATAATAATTATCAGTAACTATTTTTGTATTCCCACGGCTGTGGCCTCATCAGAGGCTAATCGATAGAAATTTATTCTACTGATCCGTGTTTTACTGTGGATTTTCATGGTATATATGAGCGGTAGCATCACTGAATAGTAATGAGGCACTTAACATCTTCGTGGATGTGTCTCTCGTATTTTAATCGAATACGCTCTATAGGAGATGCCGAATAAATCTGTGGTACGCGAACGAAATGCTAGTGGATCTATACCAGAGTACTAAAACTTAGGACAGAGACTTAACAATGGACAATCATCCCACTCTTATATAACTTTTTAGTATAACAAGGAAAAATCTACTTATTAAGAGCCCGTAGCAATTTTGCCGCTGACACCGTTCTCTCGCTCGCACATTTCATGTTTTCTTAAGATTTCTTAAATCTGAGTGCGTAATTGAAAAATGTGTCTCGGCCACTTATCGCAATATAAGATGACATTTCAACATAGTTATCGTATTTGCCATTTCAAATAACTGTTAGAAACGACAATTTTTTGTACGTTAGCAACAAAAACTGAAATATGTTTTAAAATGTTTATAATCTTATATTGTGATAAGTGGCTGAGACACTTTTTACAATTACGCACTCAGTTTTAAAAAATCTTGGGATAACATGAAATGAGCGAAGGAGAGAGTTTTTGTCAGCGGCAAAATCGCTACTGTACAGCCTCAGAAAAAAAGATTAGCAACGTTTCAGTATTTTAGAGTACAAAATTTTTATAATTATTAATAGATAATTAATTACATAAGACTGAAAACCAATTGTTTCTTTTGATAACGTTATTTTAGAAGGGATATAGGATAAATCATGTTCAATAATTATAACTGAGCCTGTAATTTTGCTAACAGCTCAACTACAACTTTTTCGTTTACAACTATTCTTAATAAGGTTTACACATGGTGATATCAGAACTGATATATGATCTAGAGCCCTATTTTTGATAGGCGGCGAGCGATCTTCACAACTCATTTTCATCGCATGCGGTGTAATGTCACATTTGACAACACGCACTCGAACAGCACAAAATTATCTGACTCGGTGACAGCAACGCTGTCGTCTATGTAGTCGACGACATAACACAGTTCCAGTTTTGGCCACCGGGTCAGACAACTCGGGTCAAATAATATCAACTATTGACTAAAGAGCGATTCAAAAATAAGGATTTTGCTATGCCAAATAAAAATATGTAGTAAAGAGGGATCCTGAACATGGTGCTATAAAATGTTGTCTCTGTTCGGTTACATAGCCCTGTGTCTAGGGAGCAAGAAAATGTCTGAGTAATTCTTTAAGATTACTTTTTGTTTTTCCGTTGAAATCTAAATATAAAAAGTGTTATAATGGAGTCTGTATTTGTTGAAATTTTTTAAGACCCCTGTCATGTGGCTCCTAGTTTTCTAGTATGTACAACTAGTTTCCAGATTTTTTAGGGTTCCGTAGCCAAAATGGCAAAAAACGGAACCCTTATAGATTCGTCATGTCTGTCTGTCTGTCTGTCTGTCTGTCTGTCCGTCCGTATGTCACAGCCACTTTATTCCAAAAGTATTAAGACTACATAGATGAAACTTGGTAGGTAGATGTATTCTGTAAACCGCTTTACGATTTTTACACAAAAATAAAAAAAATAAAAGATTAAGGGGGGGCTCTCCATACATGGAACTGAAACTGAAAATATTTTTTTTTCATCAAACCAATACTTGTGGGGTGTCTATAGATAGGTCTCTAAAAATGACATTGAGGTTCTTAAGACTATTTTTTTTCAAAGTCAACCGTTTGAAAGATATATGCCGCCAAAGTGGTAAAATGTGTGTCCCCCCCCCTTTAACTTTTAAAGTAAGAGGGTGAAAAATCTAAAAAAAATATAAGCTATAGATCTTAATAAACACTTTCAACGAAAATTGGTTTGAACGAGATATAGTAATTAGTTTTCAAGATATAGTACATTTTCCAAAATATAACTTTGTCGTTCCATACAAACACTGTGAAAAACAAAGTTATTTTTTCAGACGAAAAATGATAGCGGTATTAAAATATGGTATGGTATAATGTACCTACGGAACCCTACTGCGCGTGGCCCGACACGCACTTGGCCGGTTTTTTTAAATAAAAATAGTTAACATCAGCCTATCTATTATCTGATTTCAAAATCTATCGCAATCTCTTTCAGGATGTCATACATTGATACTTCTTTTTGTTACAAATAAAAACTTACCAAAGAAATGAAGCAATGTGTCATATTCATACGTCAAATAAAAGCGATTGCAATAGATTTTGAAATCGGACAATAAGCCCCCCGTTAACATAGAAGTTACAATCAGAACCATCTGATACATAGGGGCCATCCATAAATTACGTCACACGAATTTCATTATTTTTTAACCTCTACCCCGTCCTTGTCACAGCTGGTCACTTTTGTGAGACCCCCCCTCTCTAGTGTGACGTCATATATTTTACAATTTTACATCTAGAAATAATTATTCAATTAAAACAGCAGTTCCGAAATTTGTTTTATTTCAATTTAAATGATTTGGAATGTGGCGTCACGAAATTTAGGACCCCTACCACCCTCTTGTCACACAATGTCACACTTTGTCGACCCCCTCCCTCCCCCTTAACGTGTGACGTAATTTATGGATGGCCCCATACCAACTAATGTATCACAACATAGCGTAATGGTCTCTGACTATCAGCCTGCCTAGCATGACCGATTTATATCGCGTGATATAGCGTTTTATCACGTTTAAATGTCAAAAAGACAAAGGAATTTGACAGTTGAGTGTCGATAAAATGCTATATCACGCGATATAGATCGGTCATGCTAGGCAGGCAGGTAAAAAGTAATAAATGTATAAATGTACAATATCATGTATATAAAAGTAAATAAATGTACATATAATATCGAATAAGTAGGTATCTTTAGGGACCATCCATAAATTACGTCACACGTTAAGGGGGAGGGAGGGGGTCAACGAAGTGTGACATTGTGTGACAAGGGGGAGGGAGGGGGCCTAAATTTGGTGACGTCACACTTGAAATTCATTAAAATTGAAATAAAACAAATTTCGGAACTGCTGTAATTATTTCTGGATGTAAATTGTAAAATATGTGATGTCACACTAGGGAGGGGAGAAAAAATCATGAAATTCGTTTGACGTAATTTATGGATGGCCCCTTATTAAATATTTAACAATTGTCTAGCGAAAGAAATGTAGGTAAATTAAGTGACATACGCGTGACAACCCTAAAACAGTGCTTAGCGGCCATCTTGAGAATTTCTTATTATTTATTCCACACGGTGTGCTTTTAGTGCGCCAATATAAATCAGGGTTTAAAGCAAAGTGCTATTACTACAACAACTGTCGACATTTTTCTTAATATTCATACTTACGGAGGTTGTAAAGATATATCGTATGTGCTTGAATGTGTTTACATGTTCCAGTGAGCTGAAATGCCCAGTTTTTGCACTTAAGAGCGTTGATTCGTCAAAGCATTTCATACACCTTATTTATGAACCGATTTTAATGAAACTTTATACGCATAAGCAAGATACATAGGTCTAAAAAGTTAGTGAAGAACATTTTTTAAATGTCCTATTTTGAAAAAGAGAATTGTAAATTTCTGTTTATATCAAAATTTTTAAATTTGTTTAATTTACTTTAATTTAGATCAATGTTTTCAATTAATATTTTAGACAAATGTATTTTACTTATGTGTATGAAGTTTCATTAAAATCGGTTCATTCATTTCAAAAAGGAAATGAAAGTTTGTTTGAAATGCCGTGACGAATCAACGATCCTAATAGATTTTTAAATGCTCATCACATTACTACTGTATTTAACATACTTACTAAAATCATCTTTCGATATTAATATCAGCCACTTTTAATGTCCCCACTGCTGGGGCCTAGGCCTTACTGGGTGGATAAGGAGGATAGGCCATAACCAACCCCGCGGGCCCAATGGTTGTTAATGACTACAAATGCAGCCAACGGCTAGTGCCCTCCGAAATACGGGTGAGCTCAAGAAAAATCATTTTTGGTCACCCATCTCACGATCCACCCTTGCGGAAGTTGCTTAACCTCCGCAATCGCAGGGCCTGGCGCTAAACACAGCTCAGACCACTAGATGGATCGGGATGAACCTGCCTGGCTTCTGGCATTGGAAATTAGTTGTCCAACCGGACGAAGCAGCGGGCGACCGCTAGTATTGAAATAATATAAGAATCATGAATCAAGAAATTTTCTCAAAATAGTACAGTAAAATGTGTCATTAATACATATATGACTAGTTTTCAAATAAGTTCTGTTAATAGCCGAGTTGGTAAATACGCGGTAGAATAAAAAACCGGCCAAGTGCGAGTCGGACTCGCGCACGAAGGGTTCCGTACCAAAAAACGGCAAAAAAAATCACGTTTGTTGTATGGGAGCCCCCCTTAAATATTTATTTTATTCTGATTTTAGTATTTATTATTATAGCGGCATCAGAAATACATCATCTGTAAAAATTTCAACTGCCTACCTTTTGTCATTATTAATATCGAGCAAAAAACGGCAAAAAAAACACGTTTGTTGTATGGGAGCCCCCCTTAAATATTTATTTTATTCTGTTTTCAGTATTTGTTGTTGTAGCGGCAACAGAAATACATCATCTGTGAAAATTTCAGATGTCTAGCTATCACGGTTCATGAGATACAGCCTGGTGACAGACAGACAGACAGACAGACGGACAGCGGAGGCTTAGTAATAGGGTCCTATTTTTACCCTTTGGGTACGGAACCCTAAAAAAGGGGATGGATTTTTCTTTGACGGTATTTTAGATTAGATTTTATTTTACATACTTAGGTATTACTTAAAACAAACTAGACAAAGTACACTGAAACTCCAGGCTTACAAAATGTTTATTAGCAAAGCTCTAAAAGCTTCGTATTTACATATATCGATGTTCCAAATATAATTTTCTGACTCACGAATGGAACAAAAGTATTCCAGGGCTGTCAGTTAGCTTTAAAGCGAGTTTTATTTAAATTTCACATCCTCGGCCGTGTAACAACAATTCAAAGATTTTCAGACGCACGAGAGTGTGCTGGCATTTTGCTTGTGTTTCTTAACTAGGGGTGGTGCTTAAGAGATAAGTTTATTTTAAAGTTATTTTATGTAAATTATATATTTATCGAGGAGCTCGGTGGCGCAGTGGTTTAGCGCTTGGCCCAGCGATTGCGGAGGTTAAGCAACGTTCGCAAGGGTCGGTCATGGGATGGGTGACCAACAATTTATTATCTCGGGCTCCTCCGTGCTTCGGAAGGCACGTTAAGCCGTTGGTCCCGGCTGCATTTGCAGTTGTTAACACCCACCAATCTGCATTGGGCCCGCGTGGTGGGTTATGGCCCGTCCTCCTTATCTACCCATAAGGAAGGCCTGTGCCCAAGCAGTGGGGACATTAAAATGGCTGATGGACACATTTTTATCGCTATTTGTTTTTGGCATTGTATAATGAGTGATTAGTAATCAATTCACGTGAAAGAATTTACTAAAGGCAGATTGATATTAACTCTTCATGAGAAGTTAATTGATTTAAAAAAAAATCTTTGGTAGGTGTAAGATGAAATTAGTTTTAGCTTGTTTTGTAGTATTATTTACATAATTATCAAACTGATGAAAACATACCTTTTCAACATTTACAGATTCAAAATGTATAGGTTAATTATGTTATTTTTAATTTCGTAAGTTAAAGGAAAACATATTTTACTTGGTTGGCAGCCCTATCTACTGGAGACACACCCGTCTTATATTCTGTTTAGAATTCCCAAGTGAAATTCCAATGGTATGTAGGTGCTTACAATATTTTGGAGCAGCCACGGAGTTGGAATAAGTAATCTTATGTATTTCGTTAATGTCCCAAATATAGTACACCTTAATTATTTTGACAAACGCTAATTCTGCATTATTTTCCTTCTCAAATAAAAAATACACATACAGGGTGTTTTTTTTAACAGCGCATTAATTTTGTGGTGTAGCTTAGATCGTCAAAAAACTGAACAACTTTGTTTAATCACCAACGTAATCAGAGCAAAAAAACTTTCAGCAGTTTCATACATTTTGGTAGAGTAGATATTGACGTTTTCTATGGCACAGCTGATTATTTTTTGCTCTGATAAAGTTGGTCATATAGATAAAGCTGATCAGTTAGACGGTCTAAGCGACACTAAAAAAATTGTGACTGTTCAAAAAATCATCCTGTATGATGGTATAATTCGTAGGCATGAACGAGAAAATTCATCATCAATTTGATAATGATAAAATTTTTGAAGTCGGGTAAAAAAATACGTACTTATATGAGACTTGTTAAGTTGCTTTTATACAACCTTAGAATGATAATAATAATATATAAATTCAACATAAAAATTATGTTGGACAAGCGATGGATCCATATCCACTGGCCAGTATGCATGTAATGTACAAAAAAATTAAGTATGTGGTATTTACACGGGTCGACTTGGCTGGTCATTTGCTAATCGATTTTAGTCAGCTAGCGCTTTTTATTACAATCGTTTTTAAAATTGAATCGCCACCGCATTAAAATTAGATTTTACAAGAAGAAGTTGAACTGGCTATCTTACCTCTAACTGCCGGAACACAACATTTTTTTGAATTACGATAGATATAATAGATGTATTCCCAGAATGCTACGCGAGGCTATTGAAATTAACAAAATATCCAAATTTCAATAGAGAAGATGGTTGGAGAGTACCACTAGCTTTGGACCTCATAATTCATCAACTAAAATCCCATCCCAAATCTCACACTGCAGGATCTAAAGATATAGTTAGTTCGTTTTGTAGATAGGGATCAAAAGGGAGGTCGACACAACACTCTGAGTTTTCTTCGCCAGTCCTTTCTCGGAGAGGCCTCCCAGTTTGTGAACTGGTGGTAGATTTAGTAGCTAGATCGTGTTTTCTAATTAATTTTAATCAATTTAATTCAATAATAATTATTAAAATCAGAACGCAGCTATAAAATAATTTATTAAACTTGAATGCATTTTTATAAAGTTCGGAGCTGGTTATTTCGTAAAAATATGAGCAGCGTTTTACTTCAGTCGTCACGGACCACTGGAAAGGTGTGAAAACGTCGGGAAAAAAAACCAACAAATCAAAACTAAATAATTCAAAAATAACATCTGAATTAACCAATATATGCGCTGTAATCCGTGTTTTATTTCTAATTTTTAAATTGTTGGTATGGCGTCAGACAGGTAATATGGTGGTAGCTAGCTAGGCGGACTTGAAATAAGCCCTACCACCGACCAAATCGAGTACAAATTGAACCGCCCCTGGGAATCGAACCCGGGACCCCTGCGTCTTACACGTGTGGGCGAACCACTAGGCCAGAGAGGCGTGTAATTACCACATCGCAAATGTAAGCAGAATTAAAAGCGTCATCAGCAGAAAGCTTGTGTACAACAGAATGTAAAATTAAATGACCCGTATGTTCCCGAAGATTGATGATTACGATAAATATTCAAACCGAGGCACATGTTGTTTATGTCATTTCATTTCACTACGCCCGTCCATTATCAATATTTACAGCAACTGTTTAAAACAAGTTAATTAGGCCGAGAAAAAAATAATTCTTTGTTCTGTGGCCGAGAGAGTCATGCCACAGGGTTAAAAAAAATGTCTTGCTAATGAAATTAAACACTTTTACAGATAGATACATAAGCAATTTCAGACATTTTTATCAAGTTTTATGTCCGAATAAGTCTAATTATTTAGGGTTCCGTACCAAAAAGGTAAAAACGGGACCCTTTTACTAACACTGACTGTCTCCGGGCTGTATCTTATGAACCGTGATAGCTAGACAGTCGAAATTTTCACAGCTGATCCATTTCTGTTGCCGCTCTAAAAGCAGAATAAAATAAATATTTAAGAGGAGTTCCCATACATCAAACGTGATTTTTTTGCCGTTTTAGTGCGCGAGTCCGACTCGCACTTGACCGGTTTTTTAATCTTAAATTACCGAATCCATTAATCAGAATCACGTTGAAATTTACACTAATGCCAAATTTGCGAGCTCGTAACAAAAAAATATTGACATCGAGGTTGACTGAAATAGGTGATTAGTGATCATTTAACGTAGAATTCATATATGATTTACCTAACATTCTGTAGGAAATATCAAAAGGAGATACGAGGACACAAAGTATGCAAGATTTACTTATGATAAAAGTTACAATGAATACAGGAAACTTAAATAGCTTTCAAAAATACATTAATCACGAGAAAATAAAGATCGACAGTTTTTCAATCAAATTACATCTGTACTCTAATATTCATAACAAAACTCCAAAATTTTCCGTTACAAAATCAAACAGGATTTATTCGGCAAACAAGAAAACTCCATCAATCTTATTAAATTAAAAAAAATCTTATATTTCAAACCAATCCCTCGACATTCGGTCAGAGTCTCAGCGGGATTCTGCGCGATGTTTATTTAAGAAAATTGGAATGTTGGCTTAGTGTGTGCCTGTAATAGGAAATTATTTGTGCTGATAACTCGTGGCTTCTGACGTTACCCGTACTAACGGTTCTCGATTCTAATTCACTTTAAAATAATTGTTTTTAAGTTGGTGTCACTTGAATATAATGGTTACAACATGATCCTGAATGGGTGTTCAGGAATTGTAGGAAAAAAAACTTGATGATTTAAAGTACGTTTTAGTGAGTCTTTTTAAATAATATTTTCACTTTCATTTTCACTAAATTATCGGCGCCTAATACATAAGAATTTTCTCCTAATAGAATAGTAAGTTAAAGTTAAGCGAGTTTTCGTCTATTACGACCTGTTATAAAATGGTTTCTCAATGCGTGCTTTTCCAGATTACGATTTTGATTTCGATAGTTTTATATTAAACAATAACAAGGCTTTGAAGGCTTCTAATAAAGAGTTTAAAGCCAATAAATGTTAAACTTCTGAAAATTGAAGATTTTTTGGTACAATCTGTGGTACAAGGAAACGCATCTTAACGAAAGAACAATTATATTAGCACATATTAAGTAGAGGTAGGAGCTCGGTGGCGCAGTGGTTTAGCGTCTCGCCCTGCGATTGCGGAGGCAACTTACGCAAGGATCGGTAATGGGATGGATGTCCGAAAATTCATTATCTCGAGCTCCTTCGTGCTTTGGAAGACACGTTAAGCCGTTGGTCCCGGCTGCATTTGCAGTCGTTAACACCAACCAATCCGCATTGGGCCCGCGTTGTGGGTTATGGCCCATCCTCCTTATCCACCTATAGGGAAGGCCTGTGCTCCAGCAGTGGGGACATTACAAAAGGCTGATGTCAAGTAGAGGAAGGTTATTTTATTTTAGTTTATTTGAGAAACAAACAATTCCATAGTACAAATAATATAAAACAATGATTAGCAAAGTTTCCACTAATAATTAGAACATACAAAATAATCGTTAGTTCATCGTCGTTGGTTTTCTGCCTTTTTCCAATTTCTTATCACTTTCTTAAAATCAAAACATCCAATGGTAGGGGCTTTGAAATTGATTCGGCATAGTAATGCCTCTGACAGTCTCTCCATCACGCTCGTCGTCCCTCCGCATAATTTCCTTGGCTGTTCAGCGAATAAATAACATTAAAAATCAACTTTCGCTTCACCACAAAATAAGGTTCATTTTAATGCTCAAATTAAGTTGATTTTGCGGGATTAGATTCGAATGAAATTTGAACAGAATTGTATATTATTTATCAATTCAATTTGTGAATGTAAATCTTGTTTTTTCAACCGTCTTATTTTGAAAATATTATTTTAAATAATGAGTTGATGTATGCAGTATGCTGAAAAATTTGTGGGTAGTTTTAATTTTAGATTGATGCTTATTGCAAAGATTTAATTTTATTCCTTTAGGCACGTTAGGTCCTTTTACCGGAATGTCCAGTCGGGTCATTAGGTCTATTTCACGGAACGTCCTATTCCCTGAACGTCCAATTACCGGAACGTCCATTCCCTGAACGTTCATTTACCCGAATGTCCTTTTCCCTGAATGTCCACTTCCCTGAACGTCCACTTCCCTGAAGGTCCACTTCCCTGAACGTCCACTAAAATGTGGTGAGACCTCTCGCTCCAACTGAACCGAATATTTTTGTCTACTAAGCTGTCACGTCTACCTTTTATTGCGAAATAAGAGTTTAAGGGGTAGATATAGGGGATGAAAGTTTGTATGAAAGTTCCTCGATTTCGAAGACGTAAAGCGGTGTTATGGCACAGTATACACTAGTTACCTATTTCAAATAATATAAATTCTGTGGTTGTGGCCTGCCCGTTATTTATTGCGTATTAACCTCTTTTTATCACGTACTTCCAATTATGAATAATTAAATCATATTAAAATGACATCAAATAATACGATTTTACTTTGTTTTCACCCATATATAAATTTTCACTTCACTGAATTCACTGAATTATATTTTAGATTGTAGTATAGGACCTAAAATACTTACCTGCCGCCGTATTACAACCTCTTAAAACTTGCCAGTTTTCTGAATGCCTATCAATGCGTGCCTTTTATTTGCTATACAGTGGGAAAGATAGGTAACTAGCAATTTAAAAACCTGGCAATTGCAATACCTCCCCTGTTTGTTTTACTTACCTGTGACCCCTAGCTACAGTAAGGTTCGTGACCCTGGGGGTCGCGACTAGAGCATGCAGAACTGGGTCCGGTGCCAGGATTTGATAGCCGGTTCTTGTAGACAAAACCGGGGGAAACGGTTCCCTCGGTTAAGGCCGATTTTTTTTCTTTTTTCATGGAAATGTTAAATCGTAGAGAATTTGACTTTATAGGCATAGAGAATTATAAATATACAGGGTGTCCCAAAACTGCCACATGGAGGGAAAGTACCTTAAATATTGAAGATAGGAAATTTTACTGAAAAAGACTTCATTTTGTTTTTAAAAAGAAATAATTCTATTCTAATGCAACTTTTAGTAACAGAAATTAGACCCTAAGGCATGTCTAGTGAGCGCGTAAGCCAGAGATTTGATATTTATCGACCAAATTCGTTTGTAATAAACGACGTTTGGGGAAGTGGACTTTCGGAGAATTGACGTTCAGGGAAAAGGACATTCGGGTAAATGGACGTTCGGGGAATGGACGTTCAGGTAAGTGGACGTTCAGGGAAGAGGACGTTCAGGTAAGTGGACATTTGGGGAATGGACGTTCCGTGAAATAGACCTAATGACCCGACTGGACATTCCGGTAAAAGGACCTAACGTGCCTATTGTCTAATTTAACTTTATTGTCTTTATTGACTAAGGCTGAATATATTTTTTTACTATTCGAATATTATCTCTTTTATTCTAATGGATTGAAGGTGGATCCTACACTTTGCGAATTACGTTGTCAAAATTCTGTTCCGAAGTCCCGTAAAAGTTGAAAAGGTACCTAGCTGAATTTCAGTTAAGAAAAAATATTAATAATGAAAAAAGTACCTCCATTGAGCACGAATGTTCACAGTCTTCAAAATGTTTATAAAACCATTGCGTTTCACGGCAGCGTGAGACAGAAAATGACAAACTGAAACAATTTAACATTTGAATCCGCTTGTCTCGTACTGTTACAAAGAGATTATTAGAAGGATGTTTCTATTAAGTATCATCATTACAGTCTAGTTTAGTTGACAAACAATCTGTTTCAAGCGCATTATACAACTCGGTCCAGTTAACAGCACCTGAAGCGTGATAGTCCCCCTTCGTTTTCTCCTTTTCTCACGCCACCGTCGTCAATTTTTTTAAAGTTTTCGGTAGATTATCGTTAAATTATCGCTAACAAATGTACTTACGCTACTGGCATGGCGACAGTGGCGTGAGGTAAGGAGAAAACGAAGGGGGTCTATCGCGCTTCAGGTGCCGAGTTAACTCGACCGGGTTGCATATAAGCAAAATCTAACTCCTGAGTTTTGATAGTGATCTCTGATTGGTCAAAAAAAAACCTCAGTAGTTAGATTTTGCGCGCAAACTCTAACTACCGAGTTTTTTGACTACTTTACTTTTTTGAAACATTCCTTTATTTTTAAAAATACTTTAGGAAAACTGCATTCAACGATTTTTGATAAATAGCTTCTCTCGCTTGGGAATCGAATGGGCTAAAGTCCATAAAAATATCATTCTGTACTTTTACTCGAGTCGGCCTTTAATTTAAGATACTATGTTATTTTTTATCATTGTCCTTTCGATTAGTATCGTAAAAATACGGAATGTTATTTTTTTGGTTTGTGTGCGTTCGATTCCCGGCTGGAGTGATTTATCGAAAATTTTCGAATACAGTTTTATTTATATTAAAAAAAAAGGAATGTTTTCTTTTGGTAAAATTTGCCATCATCAATATTTAGGGTACTTTACCTTCAACTACCGTCTTTTATTTCCACCCTGTATAACATTGTATAATATATAGCATAGCGTTTATATTCTAATTACGTTTCCGATTGCAAATTATATCATCGTAAGCTCAGTTGACAGCTACCTGTCAGTGTGCACATAATGGATTTGATACTTGTAAGTCTTGAAAGCTCATCAAGCGATGATGATAATGCTTTATTTGATTTAAGCTTGGCATTGCTGCTTCAGAAGCAGTAAAATACCAGACTTTGGATATCATCAAATCATATAAAGTTCAGAGGAGAACGTGGTAACTTCAGACTTTTTGCCCAAGTTTTGAAGTTTCTACACTGCCAGTTTAATATAAAATATAGCATATCCTATTGTTGATCATTCTTGCTCTTGCTCGTCGATCAGTTGTCGAGTAAAAAAAATACAATTTTTCCTATGTCGAATAAGAAATCGGTAGAAATCGAGCGCTCGTGCTCGAAAAATCGGTAGAATACGATTTCGTGGGGTCCTAAATGTTAATACCGGCTTGAAGCGACGTGTGTACTATGTTTCATTAAAATCAGCACAGCCGATTTCGGTTGACTAAGTTATCAAATAAATAAACTTGCAAACACACAAACATTCACATTAGAATGGGTTACAATCTTAAATAGTTTACTACATTACAATAGTGTAATACTGTTAAAACTGTGATGTGACACGTGATTTGTTTATGGTTTAGTTGATAGGTGTACCGAAAGAAGATTCCTAGACATTGAACATTGAACAAGGCTATCAATAGGCGGATGTGTATAGGAATCTTCTTTGCGCTTTGATATTCAGGGCGTAAGTACATAGTTTTTGAAAAATATCTTAAAACTTCAGAAATATTTACACGTGTTTGCAATAATCTTTGTTGAATCCTAATAATATACTCGTATCATGTGATTATTCCGACAACTGTAACATTTGATTTCCAAGTACTATTTAAATATTCCTATTTATCAATTTCCATGAAACGTAATACAATTCCTTTCACAATACAGCTTAGTGCCAGACAGTCAGCTTACGACTCTCTTAGTTATTTGCTGTGACATTCGTTCACTTGTGATTATTTCTTCCATAATCCAGTTGTGTTAAAAAGTTATTGTTTATTTAATAAGGATGGCATTAATCAAGTAATTTTTCCGAAAACAGACATAAAAATAATGACTTTTCATACAAAACTCGATCAGCTGTTCGGACATTTTGTATGGAAAGTCAAATTATTTTTGTCTGTTTTCGGAAAAGTCGTAGAGCAAAACGTTGATGTTTATGGTGTTAGTAATCTACTCCTGCGAGGTTGTTTGTGTTTTACAAATAACTCTTATATTGTTTTATATCTCTTTAACAGTTTTCATTCTTTCTGTAAGTTTTAAAATCAATTTAAACCAAAACTCTCCACCGTTGTTTCGATTCCATTTTAATACTACTTCGTACAAAGAATGAAAAATGTTGAAGACTTATTAAAAAAATATTAGAGACAATTTGGGAGGGCGTGGTTATTTCCTTTTTTTAATAAACTTGGTTTACGTGTAATAAAAAAAATGAATTGGCGGCGCTAGTGGACCGTTATAAGCGCCTCAAAGCATGGATTTTTTGTAAGTAGGATAAAGGAATATATTTAAGCACAAAGAATGTGCGTTTCTGTGATAATAATTTTGAGATTCAAACAACCGCTCAGAATTCGAAACATATTTGTCGAAGCTTAAAACTTTGCGATAATACCTACGTTGGATTGGATTCCATTTTACATCTTTACGTCTGTAAGTAACTGAAAGTATCGGAGACTTTTCAGATTACGCAAATAAGTTGTGGCGCCTGAATATTTACGAGATGGATGTATTCCGTATTTTACACAAGTGTGTTGCTTATGTATTTTACACAAGTGTGTAAAATACATAAGCAAGTGCTTATAATAATATTCCATCTTATAATTCCGTTTCTACCTAAATTCTAAAGGAATTCCGTTTCAATCCCACAAATCTTTTAAGAAATATAATAATTTAGTGTATCGAAGGCAGAAAACAAAACATTTTTTGGTAAAAAACGGAATCGAAATATTCGTAATACGGAATACCTACATACACTTATCGATTTTGATGTTTTAAACGAAAGATTTTGTATATTGTTATGGTTATAATAGTAATGGTACCAATTTTTTATTTATTTGAGTGGCACAGAAGTTTAAGGAAGATCAGTGCTATTTCAATTAATCGCATGTTTCAAAAAGGCTCTGTATAGTTTTGTTTAAAGCTCAAAAGTGTATAAGAAGCTGGTCAAAACTTATTACTTGCATTCATTATGAAATTTTATAAACTAATTATACGAGAAAAAAATATTTTTTATCTGAAGATATTAGGTATAGATATTATATTCACTTCTCAAGCTTACGCGCTCACTAGACATGAAATAAACAATTTTTAACGGATACTAGCGCGGTTTTATTGAAGGTACTTTGGTAATTAGTTGGTATTTGGTTTGATTTTTGGTTTTCCCGACGTTTCGTTTTCCGCAAGTTTCCGCAATTTTGCAGCTGCAGTGGTCACGGGGGACTGAAGATTTATGTTAGAGAAGCGTAGCTTTTACCTAATATTAAACTTAATTAAAACTTGATGAAACGAAACGCATCTCAT
Source organism: Agriphila geniculea (assembly GCA_943789525.1). NCBI lineage: Eukaryota > Metazoa > Arthropoda > Insecta > Lepidoptera > Crambidae > Agriphila > Agriphila geniculea. The sequence goes on from OX038881.1 coordinate 4,794,268, forward strand.
CTAACCACTCTACCTAGTAAACTAAACGCGGGCTCAACGTTCTCGGACCCCCTGCAAACGGATACCGAGTTGGTTGTTTCCGTTCCAAAAATATCCGAACGCAAATAGACACTGCTGATGGACCGCATTAGTGATGGGAAAAGCCCATAGATTAGTAAATGGTTGTAACTAAGAACTAATTCTGGTTAACTTATTAATTTGTACTGCAAAATAACAATGAAGATTTAGTGTTTTCAAAATCAAAGCTAAGATAATTAATATACTAAAAAAAATAGCTTTGTGAATACCTAAAATCTAAAAATTTAATCAAAGCTAAGCTTTAGGATGGTTATTTAAACGATACCAAAACGCAACCTAGGCAATTTTTATTTAATGTATTGTTTGAAATAGAAAAATTCTAACATACCTATACGAAACAGTTAAGAACCGTTTCACAGTTCCGGATTTATTTCACGAATTTTAAATTTAAACCAAAAGGTTGCTTTGAGGACTTCCAGTTTCACAGGGAACTGGCCTTATTCACATAGTAAAGTAGCTCTGATTTTTTTTTTTTTGGATAAAATAGGAATGATTTTATTAACGATAAATAGCACATGAAACTAAGTGTTAATACCGTTCGGAGTTTAACAAATTCATTTAAACATTTTAATCACATCTTATACATTTAAGAGCGATACACACTGGATGCGTAAGTGTATGCGTAAGCGTGCACGTAGACGTACCATGACATTGTAATGCCTGAAACTTCATGAGACATGGCACACCGCTTGCGTAACGTACGCGTGCACGTAGACCAATGCGTAACCCTACGCATTGCAGCTGCCATGAGACAAACAGGCTGCGTACCTACGCAGAGCGAAACGCATTGATGGCGTTGTAGTCAATGGCATTCCCTATTGGACGTTACACCGAACAAATTCGGACACGCACGTATCTTTGCTGCGCGTCACCACGCGCGTAACCACGCGCGTGACTACGTATTCAGTTGTATTTGTTTACATATAGTACCAGTACTACCGGTAGTAAGTGGTGTTTTTTTTTTTTAAATAATGAATAACGATATTATAGAAAAACTAATTTAATTAGTGCGAAAAAATTTGTCCATTTACTCAATCTTTGTCTGAAATCGCGCACTAGAGTCGCAAAGATGGCTGCCGCAGCGGCTGGGTACGCAAGGGACAGGTTGCGTTGCGTGCCGCGTAGACGTATTCGTAACCCGGTGTGTCAGGGGGTTACGTGCGTAACTACGTGCGTGTCTATGCGCGCGTGACCACGCGCGTGTCTACGCAGCCGGTGTGCCCTAGCCTTTAATTTATTATTATAAACATTTACTTTAATATAGCATTTACTAAAATTTGTATAAGTATAAAGTATTAAAATGGAATACATCACTTGCCAACATCCCTAGTTTTATTGTTCGCGCTAACTGACGGTCCTAAATTGATGGTTAGCGATAGTGGTGATTCATAACCTCCAGATATTGTCCCGGCATGGCTTAAAATAAAGTGTCTAGTGTCGTTTATAAAAAAGTTAAGGCATTAAAAAGTGGCACGCGACGTCCATGTGTTTGGTTATGAACTGAAAAGTTTGAATTTGGAACGAGAAAGAAGGACAAAAGTTTTTTATTCAATTCTATTTGTAGCCAGCTTGTGTAGCAACCCTTTTATGTAGGTAATTTGTTTCGTTGTGCTAGCAAGGAAGGTTTTAAACTCCACGGCCTGGTTTAAAAATGTCACAATCTGTGTTTTAAAACGATTCGTAAAAATGCTTAATGATTTTTCTTATAATAATAAATTGGTAAACCATTAGGTAATAAGTACTTAACCTGTAAAGTCGTTTAAAGCTGAGCGAAAATTGAAAATGAAATTTCCGCCCACTTGATTTACGTTTTAAAGCATCCCATTCATATTTCTTCACAATTTGCAATCATCATATTTCATTAAATAAATCTACCGCCATTAATTTATGAAGTCAAAATATATTACTAAAGACGCGCCCTTTAGCGATACGGAAATAGAGCCTTTTGCTCGTCAAAATGACGTCATTTCCGAATAGAATTCATTTCCGTCGCCCGCCGCGTTTCTCAATTTAAATTTGCAACTGTCAAAATGGTGGTAGGATGACAAACAGCTGTCAGTTAACGAGCGTTATTGTCAGAAATAAATGGACGCGCATATTTCAACACGGGTCGAAGTTGTTTATCATTATGATATGAGTACATTGTTGTTCCTGATTAACTAGTAAGATTCGCTATGAAATTGAACACCAATGATCAATTTTGTTTTAGTTTTATTGACACTAAAACTTCGATCAATCTGATAGAAGCACTAAAATAAAAACTTAAACCTATATCATCTCATTAAGGGCCTGTTTCATAATGTAAAAGTAAGTTCTGAGTAGCTTACAGATGATTTGACATATTTTTCATATCACAACCGTCAAATATTTTTTTTATAGCAAGTAGTCTCTACATTTAATTTTACTTTGTAGATTATACAAACTCTATTTAATTTGTTTTTCAACTACACCAAAACAAGCCAAGATGCAGGCAGCCGTTATTCAATTCGCGACCAATCCGAGTGCCGATCGAGTTTGCGCGAGAGCCCGCCGGAAGCGTGGCGCATCCCGCATCCGGCGGCGCTTCCCGTGACGTCAGACTGCATTCAAATTTGGAATTCAAGCTTACGTTTGTAATGTTTATGGGGATCAAAGAACATGAGTGTATATTGTTTATTGTATTGTTTGGTTTTGAGATTATGTGTTTGCTTAATAAAATCTTTATTGCACATTAATGTACGGTAAATATTTGGACATTTTAAGGTTTTATCATCATCATCATATCAGCCGCACGACACTCACTGCTGGATATGGGCCTCCCCCAAGCGGATATCCACAACGAGCGGTTTCTCGCGACCTTCACCAGATCGTCGGTCCATCTTGTCGGGGGCCTGCCCACGAAGCGTCGTCCGGTGCGCGGTCGCCATTCAAGAACCTTTCCGCCCCAACGGCCATCGGTTCTTCTCGCAATATGTCCCGCCCACTGCCCCTACAGCTGAGCAATCCTTCGAGCGATGTTGATTACTTTAGTTCTCCTCCATATCTCCTCATTTCTGATTCGATCACGTAGGGTAACGCCTAGCATGGCTCTCTCCAAGGTTTTATAGACAATCAAATTTTTTAAATTAAACGTCAAAACAATACGAAAATACTAAATCAACATTAATCTCAATTCTAACGGAACCTCACTCGATTATGCGCCAAAACGATCAAATCACAATACACCCCCAAAAACGGGGACTAACAATTAGTCCTCAGAACAATGCCCATCCAAAGCGGGAATAATACCGCAATCTGAATATCAAATGCGACTTTTTAATAAGAACCATTTGCACAACAAAGAAATTACAGAGCTGACGGATTTTAATTTTCTATTCGGCCTCGACGATTATGTCCACTTTTCACGGTATCAGATAAAAAGGGATTTCGGTGTTATCTCGTTTTACAATCAGGATTTCAGGAATTCGGCTGACTGAGATTCACCCGAGGCTCGGATCGACGCATCAGTTTACTTAAGCGAAGATATCTGGTGACAACGCAAATTTAATTTGAAGAGCGCTGTCAAGGCTTTTTTTTATTAATTTGGGCGCAGTATTTCCGTCAGTTATTGAGGATTTGCTGATGTTGGGGATTTAGTTGGAGAGATTCGACTTATCCTATGGATTTGAAAATATACAAAACTGAAAGCTTTTATATTGACATATAGTATTTAATGTTGAGTATTGACAAAAAAATAAATTTTACCAACTAAACTAAAAATTGGAAACTCACATTTTTTAAAGTCAGCCCACGGGTAATCTGAAACAAAGTAATACAAATTTTAATTTACTCAATAGGATACTTACTTCCTGTTGACCTAGAACTAGAACTATGAAAGTTCATTGGGCATAATTATTTGATCTGTTTGATGAAAGTTCGCGTACAAAGACCAAACCAGTTTTGAATTGAAGAATTCAATCCCATTTTTCAAAATATGTATTATTTTTTTATGTACCGACCAGCAAAAAAGTTATTTCACATTATATGTGTTAGTATATGTTTGATGTTATTAAACTTTTGTTAATAAAGCGGAAGTTTTTACTTTCTGCATTGTGAAAATGTGTGGTACAAGCATAATAAAAGTTTGTATTGTATTTATTTATTTATTTTCTTTTATTTATTATTGAAATGCCATTACATAATGATAAAAAATGAAATAAGTTCTACAAAAATGTGACCCACTGAGTAGCAAATACTTTTATGTACAATATCTAGCTCTATTTCGTTTGTGTACGCCGTAGGTCAAATTTCCGAACAAAATGCCCAATGACCTTTGGCTAGGTAATATCGTCTTATACTACAAGTACAGGTAAAAGTCTGAAAACTATACATTTGTTATTATATCATAAAACTATAGTCTTTATTTAAGTATCTACAAATTTGTACGGAGCTCTCGGTGGGTGAGTCCGACTCACACTTGTCCGGTTTTCTTATCCAATCTCATTGGTTTATATTTTACGTATGTAAACCATTAGTGAAAAAATCGGCACGCTCTTTCACCATTTCAGTATAAATAGAGCTTACGCGTGCGTAACGACAGGAACGAACCAAGCACGGCTCTTAAGTGGAATGCGCGCTGTACGACGGATGACGATTAGGAACGATGAAACGTGATACGGCGGCCTTAAAATCGTTCCCGTGTAATAAAATTGTGTAAAACGACGTAAAATATGGTATTGATCCGAATTCTTTGAAAAATAACACTTAGACCGTAAAATAAGATAGAGAGTAGCCGCGGATCCACGTGCTCGGAGGCGTGCACTTGGAGAAGTCTATGTATGTTCAGCAGTGGACGATGATATAGGCTGATGATGCCCATAAAATAAGCCAAAAAAATTGGTCTCAGTTTTCAGATTTATATCCTTCGTATTTGTTGTATGGTCTGTGTATCCATCATACGTTACCTGAACTAAACTGAGCCATTTTGGCTCAGTTTTAATTGCCTCATTTTGACAGTGCGCTTTGTAGGGAACTATCGTTCTAGGTTGTTATTATTGTAATTCCAACGTCTACATTGATGACTTCGTTTTATTAAAAAAAAAAAGATTTATTTTACCGACAAACATACTACACTTAAGTGTGTTTTCAAATAATAGCTAATAATAACTTAACATATTGATTCTTCGTGTAAATTTTCAAATATGTACTTATCTCTCAATGCTTGCTAAATTTGCCTATTTTTAATATTTTCTAGAAATATTTACCTATCGTTAAAAAAACTATAAATTATGTCTTAACTTTGTAGCCCGAATCATCTATGACGTCAGTACTATACTAATTCTGTGTCTATGATTAGTGGTTTCGCATTTTGAATCTCATATGTATGCTAAAAGCTCTTCCATGTTATTCCTAATCTAGATTGTTTTCAACAAAGCCATCACAATAACCGTTCTAAACTTGCGAAAGCTTACCCATTTCCATGACAGTGAGTCAGAAAAAGCGTGGGTTTATCAGTGGAAATACGATCGGCACGTGTGTGCTATGATCAGGACAACGCGAGTGCTCTTTAGGGTTGTCGTTGGCAACACCTGGAAATGCTGGCAGCATAATATCAGTCGATAAAATACTACTCGTCGTTATGAGCAACGTCTTCACTGAAACTGTGTTATCAAATGAATTTTGAATAAAATGAATACTTTTTCTGTCGATTGTGCATTTAAGGCTGTAAATTCCAATCACGTTCCATTTTTAAAATTTCAATACAAATGATCGAAACAACACTGCGCGAGCGTGCGCTTATGAAGGCAAACTTTGAAAGTTCCTATTAAATTATTAAAAAGATTTATGGATATGTTGTAGTCAAACCCCAAAGTCCAGGCGCTCCTAGGTTTGCCTAGTCAAACTTCAGGTTTGACAAGAAGGCTTAGTCAAAGTCCAAAACTAATAGCGTATTTCGGACTTTGACTAACGCATTTATAGCCAAACATAGGAGAGACTAACTTGGACAGTCAAACATCGAAACGCAATTCGATCAAATCGGGGTTTGACCAGTCAGACTTAAATTAGGTACAGAATATGTTTTTTGTATTTAAAAGTATGAAAAAACATTATTTATAGTGATAATTTAATTAAATTAACAATCTTCCTGTGAAACAAAGATTTCTGTTGTCTGTTAAAAAAAAATAACCACGAAAATTTCTAACCTATCACGTGACCTACAGGAGTAAGGAAGCTTTGACTAAATCAAACATCGGAAATGAATGCTGTACTCCTGTAGGTCACGTGATAGGTTATTATAGGAAAATAACATATTCTGTCCCTAATTTAACTCTGACTGGGCAAACTCCGATTTGATCGTATTGAGTTTCGGGTTTTGACTTTTCAAGTTGGTCTCACCTAGGTTTGGCCATAAATTTGTTAGTCAAAGCCCGAAACACGCTTTAGTTTTGGACTTTGACTAAGACTTTTTGTCAAACCTGAGGTTTGACTAGGCAAACCTAGGAGCGCCTGGACTTCGGGGTTTGACTATAACAGATATACAAAACACGCAATACATTAGACAAATAATACCTCATAATTTTTCTTTAAAAAGTAAACAAATACTTTAGAATCTTTAAAAACTAGTAAAAAACATGTTGAAGTGTGCGGATTTCTGCATTTTTTATATTTTATTTTCTCTGTGATTAAGGCTCCGTTATGCGAAATCATTTGTCTCTGTCTTTTTCTTTACGTGTAAAGAGTATGGAAAATAACCTCACTTTTGCACTTTTTCGATGTTTTTCATTGTTTTTTCATCATTATCTTTAGCACAATTATATTTCTTGAAAAAAAGTTATTGCAGCAACTGCACACTTACGTTAAAGTGTTTTGTGATGTAGAATTCAATACGTTTACGATAGCGTAAAAAAAACTGAATATCATCAAAAGCGCTTGTCGCGGGCCATATTTTTGGCGTAAATAATAGTATTTACGCCAAAAATATGGCCCGCGACAAGCGCTTTTGATGATATTCAGTTTTTTTTACAATCATCTGTGAGGTTTATACGCAATTTAATGTTTGTAGCAACTAGATAAACTCTTTAGCTTGTCGTATGATTTTTTTGGTGGCTACCCGTTTACGTTTTCTATATAAAGATATGGCCCACGCAAACCATGTTTTCCTATTACCGCCCCTTAAAACATTTTTTTTATTTTCCTCTATAGTGCCCTCCTTGACAATACATACAATAAGTGAAAAAATAAATAATGAGTCGTATTCTTATTTGTTACAGCTAAAACTTTTGTGAAAAATACCTCTGACAAGCGAAATTCCATTTGAACAGAATGTCTTCCTTTCAAAAAACCTGATAATATATTATGTTTTTCTCTCTATAAGGCACCAATTTAATATTATTTTGCTTCCTAAAACTAAAGTCTACATCAATAGTAATGCTTGCCAATACATACAATAAGTGAAAAAATAAATAATGAGTCGTATTCTTATTTGTTACAGCTAAAACTTTTGTGAAAAATACCTCTGACAAGCGAAATTCCATTTGAACAGAATGTCTTCCTTTCAAAAAACCTGATAATATATTATGTTTTTCTCTCTATAAGGCACCAATTTAATATTATTTTGCTTCCTAAAACTAAAGTCTACATCAATAGTAATGCTTGCATCCTTTAGATAACTTCTTTGGAAAAACGCTAATTTCTTGCAAATGGGAATATTACAGCCTTAAAAGCGAATTGAATATTAACATAGTTGGCTATCTTCATCGTTATAATATCACCACTGCTTATATAATATGATAACAGGCAGCATAATTTCTTTATTTTATTTGTATAAGTAACGTAAACATGAGCTATTGTGCTTATTTTCTTAAGATCGATTGTTCTATCTATAGGAATTAATACACATACAGAAATGTTATTGCTCTAGTGACAATGTTGAGCGAGACATCCTTTAGAAAGGGTAATTACTAATTAATATCATGGAAATAAAAGTATAGGTTTTTAATACAAAATTAAGTAAGTACTAATATTATTTGTCTTTATTAAGGCCACCTCCTTAAGTAGGTGTATTTATATTTAGAGGAGCTCGATAGCGTAGTGCTTTAGCGCCTGGCCCTGCGATTGCGGAGGTTAAGCCACTTTTGCAAGGGTCGGTCATGGGATGGGTGACCAAAAAATTATTGGTCAGTAATTATTAAGTTAAACTGTCTGTCCCGGCTGTTGTCATCTGATAACAGTCGTTAAGCCAAGCTAGAGGCCTTACAGGCGGCTTGATAAACTGTAACACCAGAGGTGGCCACTAATCCTCATTCAATAAGATGAAGAAGAACCCATAAGGAAGGCCTGTGCCCCAGCAGTGTGTACATTTAAAATGGCTGATGTCTATTCAAATATTTCAGGGGTAAAAGTCCCCACTTAAATCGAAGATGGCAACCTTATTCCAGGTGGTTTTATCTTGATTGGGATCAAGTGAAAACGCGTAAATTCGAAACGTGCGCTCCGCACTGTTGTACTTTTTAATACAAATCGTTTGTATCGAACGGGAACGTAGTGCAAAGAAAAACAAATTAACGGGCATTGGTCGTGGAATTTCCATTATCCGACTATATTGTTGGAAATTGGATGGAAATTAAATAGGTACTAAAATAGATTATCGTTTTGATTCGTGATGAGTTAGGGATGTATTGACGGATAATAAGAATCGATTTCCTATTTAAATTACTTCGATTTAGTAGATAGATCTATTTGAATTCTAATAAAGTTTTCATAATAATTTCAAATCGGATTTAATCTAAAAGATAAAGAGATTTTGTATAGGTAATACTTTTTCAAAGGACCGACCAAAGAGAATGTAAAAATATAGCGTTCTAAGAGACGGGAGTGTCATACAAAAAAGCGTGAGTATGAAACGGAGGCGAATTCAACGAAAACAAACAAAAGAGAAACGTCAAACGGCATTGACGGTAAAACGGTCAAAGATGATAGATACTCTTTGATGGGGCGAACTATAATACGGCTTAATTCAAATGTTGTCAATTATCTACTGCTTTGTGGATTGTCAGTCAACTTTCTTTAAAAACTTATACAAGTTAAAAATTCGCCTCCGTTTCATAGATCGTTTTTTACTGAGAGAGTTGCGCCAGGCTGGGACCGACAACCAATTACAACCCAAAAGCGAAATGGAATATCCCCGAACATTTTTAATCTTTACTAACATCCCCTAAGAGGGCAAAATGGCACCATATCGCGATTACCATAACTTGGTCGTATGAATAATGCATGCGACTTTTGTAACTCCTAATATTGTCACTAGGGCTCGACCCGATCGCAGTTCCGAATACGTAATCGGTTTCGATGACTCGAGAAAGATATCGACTACCGATTATATTGCTCACTAATTATGTACATAGCTCTGCGGCCTTTGCAGCACAACTTTTGAATGCTGAAAGCTTAAATACAGGTTTTTGCCTAGTTCGGCAATTTTAGAGGGTTATAAAATCTGTTTAGTTCTTTTTATTATTATAATTATGTATGTAGATTAGAATAATTTCTAGATTGGATGACCTAAGTAATTGGTTTTTAGGTTTCCGTACCCAAAGGGTAAGAACTGGACCCTATTACTAAGACTCCACTGGTCCGTCTGTCTGTCTATTACTAGGCTATATTTCATGAACCGTGATAGCTAGGCAATTGAAGTTTTCACAGATGATGTATTTCTCGAGTCCAACTCGCACTTGGCCGTTTTTTTAAATGGTGTCTATTTTACTGCCTCTACAACTAACATCTTTATAATTCACAAATAAATTACCTCTACTTACTTTACATTTACTCTAGGTCTCTACTTAAGGTGGTACCCAGAGCGAAAGTGGCGCCGCATTGAATTTTATTTAATATTATAATTTTAATAGACAATTTTATTAATGTTTATCGTGGAGATTTTAGGGCCCACAGTCTAGTATTTTTAGACGGTATCGTTAAATTCCCTAGTAGTCACTGCTAGAAGTAGATAGAAAAACTGCTAAAAGTGGCCGTTTTTGACACATTTGCTATCTACTCCTACGAATGACTACGAAGGCAAGTAGTGATACCTTCTAAAAATACTAGACCATGGGCCCTAAAATCTCCACGATAAACATTATTAAAATCTTTTGCTATTAATAACTTATTAAATAAAAACCTCTGAGGGCGCCACTTTCGGTCGTACAACCGCCTTAAGTATTAATAGCTTATAATTTAACAAATCGATTAAAATCGGTTTGAATCCGATTAATCTTTAACGGATCCTCACTAATATCGCCACAAGAGTTCATTGAGCAGTAATTACATCAAAGATTAAGATTGTTCAGAATTTTGTTTGATAGCTATTTAATTTTATATTTAATCATAACCTGCAGTATTACCGGAATAACTTTATTTATTGATATCTTGTCTGGAAGGTCTAATGAGTTTGTGTAGTACGTAATTCTTTTATAGATTTGATATTATTGTTGCCCATTAAATTGGTTAGTTTCCTAGGTGGAGAGAAATTATATATGACTAGCGGCCGCCCGCGACTTCGTCTGCGTGGAAAGGTTTTTTGCTATCCCTCGAGAACAATACTTTTTTTCGGGATGAAAGGTACTCTATGTCCGTCTCTGTACCCCTGACAACGTGTATGCAAAATTTCATGATGATCGGTTTAGTAGTTAGGACGTGAAGGCGTAACAAACAAACAAACAAACAAACAAACGGACTTTCGCATTTATAATATTAGTAAGGACTAGTAAGGATAAATTAACAACTATTGCAAGTTTGCGAGCGACCGCTGATCAATTCGCGATATTTACAAAGTTATATTTAAAATTTTATTGATCGTGAAACTGTATGTAGGTATTTACTATAAATGTTTTTTAGATAACAGCCAATCTCACCCCGGGTATTTTTTAAATAGTTGTTAATTACAATTCAGATTAATATCTCCAAACTTTTAATCAAAATACAGAGACAACTATTCAAAATTATCTTAATTTAAGTCTGACGTCATAACAAAAAAATGTGTTCCAGCAGTTAGGGGCAATATAGCTAGTTCGTCAGTGGATGAGGATTCCGGTTATAGTTCTACCTTCGGCCTTAATCCACTCCACTAAATCCAATACAATCCACAGCTTCAATGGACTGTAGACCTAAGTATATGGTTTTAATTTCAACTCGATACCTCCACGCGTTCCCGATAAAGGGTCTTTACAGACAGACAGACAGCCGGACAACAATGTAATCATTTAAAGGTTACTTTTTCTCCTTTTGAGGAACGGAACCCTAAAAAGATGTCAGAATTGTTGAAGATCTTTTTATATAAAACTAAATTGTGATTACCAAAATTTTAAAATACTTAAATAAAACCGGTCAAGAGCGACTCGGACTCGAGCACCGAGGGTTTCGTACCATCATATTTGGACCATCAAACCACACTGCAGAGTATCATAATTAAATCAGTATTGCAGTTTTAGGTCAGCGCCATCTCTTGACCGATAGTGGAACTAATGTTAACTTTTTTAGAAATTTGATTATTTTCAAAAAAGTGTGCTATATTGAGACATCGTTTTATTTTTCCTGTAATCTTTATATAAACTGCTATCACATAGAATTATTTCAGATTTTTCTCTTTGCAAACTTCGGAGATAAGGGGGGGAAGTTGACACCATTAATAGTTCTCGAGATATCCAGCTGTGACAGACAGACAGGCAGACTGAGCCACACCATAAGGGTTCCTTTTTTACCATTTTGGTACGGAACCCTAAAAAGAACATCTTTTTCCTGATTTTTACTATAGCCTACTAAACTAGTTTAGTTTAGTAAAAAGCTTACATCAACTAAGCTCAGAATTGGGCAACGAAAGCTGACGAGTTTCTGAGCTACACGGCTCAGAGAAAGTTTTATAACACACATAATGGGAGCGGTCGTTATCCAAACGTAACTTTTTCCGAGTCAAAGTAAAATCCGACTGTTCAATGTAAAGGTAATGTGAACGAAATGGCTTATTAATTTTATGACTCAAAGTTGAACGTACGATATGCTTTTGGGTTTTTAGGTATGTTAGCGCTATTGGTACCTACTTGTGAACTGGAAAGAAAAAAAGGTACGAACAACAGTTTCCTACCTACGTAAGTAGAAGAAATTAATGTAACTTTAGAAATAAATTGTAGAGTACAAGTACCATTCTATTTATATAGTACGTAGGTCCCAAAAATTTTCCACACGGAGGGAAAGTACCATAAATATTGAAGATAAGGAATTTATTGACTTCATTTTTAAAAAATCGCATACGATACGATACAATAAGCAAGTAGTTTTTTATTTATTTAATAATTACAAGGAAGCACAACATAATTTAGACTGTTCAGTGTTACAAAAATCAGCATAAAAACCGTCTATATCTTAATTAAAGTTGTTCGTTGAAAATTACCATATTTTTTTTTATTCACTGAAAAGAAAGTAAAAGAAAGAAATAAAATTTAGTCTTCCATTTTTTAGGATGCTGTGTTATTCCAGAAAAACAATTCTAATGAGTTACCCTTTCGATCGGTATCTTAAATATTTATTTATATTTTTTTTATAGTCTTCTTCCAGTTAAATATTCTACCTTCAGTATTTAAGGTACATATCCCGCCGTGTGACAAAGTTTTGGGACACCCGGTACCTACATTCCACTAGCTAAAACTATTCATTATAAATATAGAATTTACTATTATTAAAAACATTTATCAATCTATCTTCAAGTAAATAATATTGCTATTACTTGAAATAAGCGCGATTAAGCTTTAAAAATTAAGGCTCATATATATCTCAAAGCATGAATATCCACCTTTTTTAAATGCGTTTTTCTGCATCAATATTACAGATATGGCTTTCAAAAAAATATATGTAAAACTACATTATATATCAGAGGGCACTATTGTTTTACATTACAATAACAAATAACAGCAATAACAAACAATTACTAAATATATTTTTTATTCTATTTTCAAGTAACAGTTGCCATTATTTGGAATATGCTTTTAACTTTAAAAGTTAATCGCAATAAAAACTAATTGTAATGACGATTGTAATAAAGGGTAGGACGCTCGAGTCTGCAAAATAAAATAAACAACCGTTTATCGTAGTTGATGACATTGCAGTATATTAAGATTTCCCGTATTTTATTTTGCTCGCGGCACGTCACAGTCATTCCCAGCGTCCTGTAAAAAGTACAGGAGCCAGGAAGTTTATCTCCTTTCCCGCCGCCGTTTGCCGCGCTCATTTCCTATATTAGGGAAGACGTCGTTTACTTGGAGCTACCAATAAATCTTATTGCACCGAAGTATTGGTGAATTTGTGGCACATTTGGAACTTTAAATCGGACAGTTCTGTGAAATGGCAAGAAACTGGCCAAATTAACGTGCCAAAAGTGGTGCAAATCAAATTGTATAAAGCTTTTGAGTCTAAGGCGTGAAATACACAGAAGCGACGCGGCGCGGATACGGTGCAGATGTGAGACTTTCGGATGCTTTCGGCCAATCAAATACACGTATCGCCGGCATCGCCGCCGTATCTGCGCCTTATCTCCGCCGCATTTATTCTGTGTATTTCACGCCTTATACACAGAGTGTTTAGTAATAGCCTTATAAAGCCGAATAAGGCAGATAGGTACCATCAAACTGTACATCTTTTACTATGGGACCAATTCTTAAATCGCGAATAAATTCTGCTGTTTCTTACAAAAATTTATAACGAAAATATCAAAATGTTTGAAACAGCTGATTATTTTTTCACGATTTTATAGTTGGTCCCATAGTAAAAGTTGTTCAGTTTGATGGTCCTTGCCTACCATATTCGGTTTTATAAGGCTATTACTAACAACCCTGTAATTTTTAGAATATTGTTCTCTACTCTACATAAAGTAGAGAACATACAAGAATGTACATAGATTACATCCTTTGTGTCTATGCTCATTAATAGGAATAGATTTGTGTATCTAAGATCTTGTATTAATAATAGTGTCTGTTATTAATACAAGACCTCAGCTTTAGAATGGAAAGGGATAACATCACTGTATAAACACACTGTTATTTAGATACATGTTTAATTTTAGCCACTGACTTCGGGAATATAATACGGTTCATATTAACACATATGTTCGTTTGTTTTTCTTAAATAATGCGTAGGGTTTGTTCAGAAGTCGTTACTTGACATGAAAGTCAGTATAATTTACTAACCTATTTCGATTTAACTACGAGGTTATTGTGAGACTCGACATTGTATTAAATCTGGCATCTACATGTGAAAAAATTTAAATCATAATTTTTCAAGAAAGGAAAGATATTTATAACTATTTGACCCGACATATGTTATCCTGTTACTTTCCTTTGAATATAAGGGGAAAGATGTCTGGCAGTTTTTTTGGACCTCAAAAAAGCATTTGATACCGTTTCTCTCCCCACCCTTTTACAAAAGCTGGAATATTATGGAGTTAGAGGTATACCACTTAATTTGTTGAAAGACTATCTATTTGGGCGAACTCAAAAAGTTAAAATCGATGGTTTTGTCAGTAAGGATGCAGCAATATCTGTTGGTGTTCCTCAGGGGAGTGTTTTGGGCCCAACCCTCTTCCTTATATACATAAACGAGCTCTGCAACATCAGGATCAATGGTGGTCATTTAGTCTCGTACGCTGATGACACTGCAATAATCTTGAAGGGCACCTCATGGGACTCTGTGTTCAAACTTGCTCACACAGAACTTTCCAAAGTTTTTAACTGGCTTCAAGTAAATTTACTCACCCTTAATACCAACAAAACTAATTATATATGTTTTTCAAATAGTAAAAGAACCCAACCTTTTCGAAATTGTAAATTACAAATACATAAATGTAATAACGTACATTCCAATGATTGTGACTGTCCTGAAATCGGTAAAGTCTCCAGCACAAAGTATTTGGGAATTATAATTGATGAAAGACTGTCCTGGCATCCTCATATAGAATACATTAGCAACAGAATACGTAAGTTAATTTGGATTTTTAAATCATTAAGACATGTTACGTCGAAACCTCTTATCAACCAGATTTATGTTGTACTGGTTCAATCGGTTATAGCATATTGTATCCACATATGGGGGGGTGCAACTAAAGTAAAATTTCTAGAAGTGGAAAGGGCCCAACGATGTTTACTGAAGGTCATGTATCACAAGCCATATAGATTTCCTACTAAAGAACTTTATGAATATAGTGAACTATTGTCTGTCAGAAAATTATTTGTTCTACATTCTATTCTGAAATTACATAAGAATTTACCATTTGATGCTAACTGTTTAAATAAAAGGAAAAACAAAAATGTTATTGTAACTAGAACAACCAACACAAAGTCGGCCAAACGTCAGTATAAAGTTCTATCTGTCCACTTATATAATGAAATAAATAAAAGAATTGAATTGTACTCTTTAAAGTTAAAAGACTGTAAGAAAGCTCTAAATAACTGGCTACAACCACTAACATATAATGAAGTGGAAGATTTACTACAGTATCTATCTTAAAAATTAAATGTTACTGTAAACTAACTACACAGACACTTACCTGCCTAATTTTGTTATGTTTTAGTTAAAAAGTATCTAGTTATTACTACAATATATGCAATAATGTGTAAGGTTTCAACGAAGGAGTGGAGTTGCCTGCCACAAGTATATCATTATGCTTACTGGGTGGCTCCAATAGTACAATGTATCAATGTATTGTGTAATTGTTGAAATAAACATTTTTCATTTTTCATTTTCATTTTCAATATAATAGACTTTTCACTTTGTAAACGAAAACGACATTTCCTACAAACTTTCAAGTTTTTATTTTTCGATACAAATGTACTGATTTTATTGAAACTTTATTCACATAATCAAAATACATAGGTTTTAAAAGTAAATTAAGAACATTTTTGAAATGTCTTATTTTAAGAAAGAAAATTGGATGTTTCTATGGTAAATTGAAAATCGGATAAATTTAGCCGTAACACTATTAAGACCAAGGTTTTTAATTAGTATGTGTTAAAGTTTCATTAGAATCATTCATTCATTTTGAAAGTAAGGACTTAAAAATATGTAGGAAATGCGTATTTCGTGAACACTCTTAATAAATTATTTCCTTTAGTAAATGATTAATGTTTTCACAAAAAATATTGTTATATCCCAATCGTTTTCCATGGCTATATTTTTATGCTCATCTTTTATTTGCTGTATTAAGTAATTATATGCGCCGTCAGTCTTTTATCGAGAGTCACAACTTGCCATTTATAACATCCATCAGTCATTTCATTACTCCACTACGTAACATGGCAGCTGAGTTATTAAATCAGTAAAGCGCAAACTACCGCGAACATCGGATGAAAACGCTGGGAGCTGCCGTGGAAAATTAATTAGTGGTAATGAAGTAGAAATGACAGCGTACTCTGGTGGATAGATTGAGGATTTGTTATACTATAACACATTAGCGGCCTTATTGATAAACGAAGAGTAAGTTTACACCTGGTTTAACCAAAAATTCGGTTAAGCAATAGTAATATTAAAAAACCGGTCGAGAGCGAGTCTGACTCGCGCACCGACGGTTCCGTACCATCATAATAAATACACTGCAGAGTAAAATAATAATATAATTATTACAGTATTAGGTCAGCGCCATCTCTTGACCGATAGTGGAACTAATTTTTTCTTAGGTCAGCGCCATCTGTTGACTGGTAGTGGAACTAATGTTTTTTTTATGAATTTCTAAAAAGTGTGTTATATTGAGACATCGTTTTATTTTTCCTGTAATCTTTACATAAACTACTATCACATAGAATTATTTCAGATTTTTCTCTTTGCAAACTTCGGAGATAAGGGGGGGGGGGACGGTATTTTTTTTTACATTTTTCATCATAAGTCGAAATGCTGCCTAAGAAAAAAGAAAAAAATATTATAAAATGTGCAAACAGCGCTCTTTCATATAACACCCCATGTCCTAGTCGCCTCACTTCAAAATTTTAAGACTCCTTTTCGGACCGAAAAGGGGTCTTAAAATTTTGAAGTTGTAAAAAATATATTTATTTTTTTATTTATTTCTTATTTTCAAAATAGTTGGGCAAACGTCATGTTAAACTATTCTTAATTTCAAGTTGATACCATTAGTATTTCTCTAGATATCCGGCTGTGACAGACAGACAGACTGAGTCACACCATAAGGGTTCCTTTTTACCATTTTGGTACGCAACCCTAAAAAGCAGTAATCCTTTTTATCATCCGTACCACTAGAGAGTGGAACTCCTTGCCTGAGTCTGTGTTTCCCGATAGGTACAGTCAGCAATGAAAGTCGCTTAACGCTTTGGTACTTTGTCACAGCACCTTTTTTGAATGTTATCTCACGGTTTGAAACATTTGTCAAAAAGTAACTATGACAAAATACTAAAGTGTTAAATAACTTTCGTTGCTGACCGAATAATCTGGGAGCCTTCAAGTCGCAAGTGAATAGGTCTTCTAGGCAAGTACGTTTCATCTTAGATCGCATCATCGCTTACCATCGATAGCGGGCCCTTGCCTATTTAATATAAAAAAACTCCTTCTGAAAGCGTCATGTTCCAAAAAAACTTTACGGTTAAACTAAGTGTAAACTTAATCTTCGTTTATTATTATGGGGAAGGTGATTTCTTAAAAGATACCGCCTCTGTGGTCTAGTGGTTCGCCCACCCGTGTAAGACGCAGAGGTCCCGGGTTCGATTCCCAGGGAGGGTACAATTTGTACTCTGTTTGGTTGGTGCTCGGCTTATTTCAAGTCCGCCTGGCTAGCTACCACCATCTTACCTAAGTCTGACGCCATAATAACAATTAAAAAATTGTTGTGTTCCGGCAGTTAGAGGTAAGATAGCCAGTATTCCGGGTGTAGTGCCCTTCCACCTTCGGCCTTATCGTCATTTAACATCAGGTGAGATGAAGGCCAAGCACTATCCCATTGTGTATAAAAAAAAAATAACAAACACACTGTCATCATATTAAGTAAAGTATTAAAGTAAGAAGGTATGTCGTGATCATAGGCTCAAAAAGTCGTTTCTAATAAAGACCGTAAGTTTATTAATACTCAAGGTAGACTTTGAAGTAGTTAAGCTTAGTTAGGAAAATCTAAAACCACGACTATCATGAATGCCTTTTTAATAGTAAATATCGCTGAATATTTAAATGGACGAACATTTAAGTGAATTTTAATAATATGTAATGTGTATCTATCTGTGGAACTTGTAATTAGCCCTTAAGTACCTATGTTTATTTTCATAAGTTAATTGTAAATGATGCTGTAAGCTCCCCAAAGAAAAAAGAAATAAGTAAATAAATGTTACAGAATCATCACAATCTTTTAACTACTTAAATCGTGATATTGTGTGAAATCGACAATGACGCCTGCAAATAACAGTTTGCTTAAATTTTATGTAATAATATTTCAAACAGTTCTAGATAATATAAAACTGATACTTTAACTATATAAACTCAGTTTCCCACTTGATTCTTCTATTTGATCCGCATATTATCATGCTCGTGTTCGATCTACGGATTTTGATACAAATCTGTGATAAGTTTGTAGGTTTGGACGAGTGCCATCTTCTTGTTCTCCTCGTTGCATGTATTTTTCACGCAAAAAATTCAGAAAAAAGGTAGGTTAATATTGCTGTCCTCGGCAACATATTATGGTGATATAGCAACTTTCTTTGCCTATACATATTATGAGTTTTCACGGTTACGTTTAACGACTGAAGTAAGCAATTTTGTATCCTTTGGCGGTAACTATACTACGTCATTTTTACCGACTTCAAAAGGAGGGAGGTACTCAATTCGACCCGTTTTTTTTTGTATGTACACCGATTACTCGAAGATGGCTGAACCGATTGAAATGATCCAAATTAGTACATTAGGTAAAAATTCAAGTTGGTCCCATTTTTTAAAATTTTGAAATAGGTTCAGTACTTTTCAAGTAATCTTGAAAAAAGCACGAAAATAGTGTGATTTTGTGTGAACTACCTCGATGATCAGTCGTATAACTTCTTTGTTTATGAACTGAATAAGATAATTATTTTTTTGTTGGAAAAGGGATATCTTATGTGTAGTTCTTTAACCGACTTAAAAAAAGGAGGTTCTCAGTTTGACCCGCATGTATGTATGTTTCTCCGCGATTAACTCACGTTTGGCTGACCCGAGTTTTCTACCTAAATAATATACCTACACTACCTAATACAAAAGGTACCTACACTAAAAATAAAAAAATAAAAAATTGTTTAAAAAAACAAAAAACCGACTTCAAAAAACCTACCTCTAAAAAGCAAGAAATAATATTCGGAATAATAAAAACACGTCTATTGAAGTCAAAAAACCGACCGTCGGAATGATGTAACACGTAACTTGCTACTATATAAGTACTTTGTTGAAGTAATATAACAATAAGTCTATGTTGTTGCCAATAATCCTGTCACCCTGTTGTAATTATCTGGTAACGATATATTAAAGTTTGTAAATATCGTTACTTATGGCTGTTACAGCTGATAGCTTGTCAGCTAAAAAAGTCTGGAACGGGTGGTAGGAAAATATAGACGATTCAAAAGTACTTAATAATTAAGTTTATTTGAATAAAGCTTATTTGACTTTGACTTTGACTTTAAGTGGCAGAATTTGGGTCATGAATTTTTTTTCGCTATCCTCTGTGCTTTGGAAGGTCATTCATCCCAGCTACTGCAGCTGCAACTAAAACACATGCGAATATGTTTTCAGTGTGTTTAAATTGGACAAACTTTAACGTGCGACACAGTTAGCGTAACCGCTCACGGGCGGCTTTTTGTAGCTGCGATAAGCGCAGCGTTAATCGCGGCGATAATCGCCCACGAAATGACACGACAAAGGTTTTACTTAGCCAGCAACAAAAAAGCGCCGCGATTATCGCCGCGATTAACGCCGCGTTTATCGCAGCTACAAAAAGTAGCTCGTGGGCGTTTACGTATAGAGAAATCCGTATGTTCTATTCTCAGCGACAAAAATCGCTCAGCGATTAATCGCCCGTCAGCGGGGATGCTTACAAAGAAAACAATTAGCTTAGTATACCTAGGTACTGAGATCATTTAAGTAAAACGAAATTGTCTGATTTAAGACCGAATTGTAGGTAAATAGGCTCTCTGGTTACAGGAGTAATTGCCATCAGAAGTAAGTAGTCATTCTTTTAACTCTAGCGGTCGCCATCTCTTATTCTATCGTAGTAATGTGGGATTTACACGGGTAGATTTTGCGGGCGACGGTTTTACAAGGGTCGATTTCCCAGGCGACAGGCTGGTCGTTTAAAGTAGAATAGCGCTTTTTATCGGCAATCGCTTGTAAAATTATTCGCAAACCTAATTTTATAAGCGATTGCCGATTTTTCATCGGTCAACTAAAATTAACCAGCAAGTCGCCTGGAAAAGCGACCCGCGTAAATCCCACATAACTTGCATTTTAAATCCTGTCTGTCAAAGCCGATATTTTTTAATGTTCTTTTTAGATACCATTAATTATACTTTTGAAAGGATTAAAGCTAACAGTTAACTAATTGATTAATGTCCACACACTATAAATAAAGCAGAGTAATAGCATTTTAACTAACCAGATGTGTCCATCTTCAAACACCTTTTCTTAACTAAACACGTTAACTGCTTGGGGTGGGAAAGGTTAAAAATAGTTAAAAGCTTTTATAATTAAACATGTTAAACTATTTCAGGTGCACTTTTGAAAATTAATTACATTGCGGTTTGTAACTTTAAACAGAAAGTTCATGCCTTACTTACTCTTAGAAAGCTCATAGGTAATGAGAAATCATCGTCATTTGGTATCTCCTTCTTATTGATAAATATTCTCGATTATTATATGTTTATTATAATTGTATAATTATTTATATATTATACAGGATGTTAGTATATTTAAAAAATAAAGTATATATAAAAATTAACTAAAAGCTCGCAAGACTAACTTATTTGAGCATTGCAAACTTCTAACCGTATACTATAAATTTAAGTCAGCCATCTTAATAGATGAACATTGTAATTGTCATAAAATTGTCTCCTATTCACGTCCATTAATTTGAGAAAATTAAATCACCAAAAATTTATAGTAGGTATTTAAATATAAAAATCTTTGCGGCAAAAGAAATTGGAAATGTTCGCTACCGGAACTACTAAACGAAATTAGTGACGATTTCGTCCGAAACTACATAGATAAGAAAAACTTTAAAGCAATTGTAAAGAAATATTTTTTAGAAAACATAAGTTCGTAAGATTACTACACTAAATTATGTAATCCCTTAAATTAAGACCTTTGTTCACATTATGCTTTAATGGCAGCATGTTTTGCTATTTATTTTTGTTAAGAAATCACTAATTTTCAATAATTCACTTAAATGAACCCCTCCGCCACAGTTAAAGCCGAAACGGCTTTTGTAGCGGTGTTTATTTTTATGTATATCTAACATTGTATTAATTTAAACAATAAACTAAAAAAAGTAGCACCCTTGCGAAAAATTTAGGGGATGATTCCCTAGAAATAAGTAACTTTCTCTATGGAACCACTTGTCGCAAATGCATAGCTGTCGAGATTTTGATTTTTCGTAGAGAAGCAATGTACGCGTAACAACTCTATAATATCGCGAGTAAATAGTTGTGCGTACATTGCGGGTAAACATGTTGAAATTTTAATGGTTTTTCTGTAAATTTAGGTTCTATGCAACTAAGACAGACTTTGAGCGATAGAAAAAAAAAATAACACTAAATTTTTCATTAATTTTGCGTTAGAAAATTTCATTTCAGATAGACTCAGAATCATGAGTCGAATATGCCCTAAAAGTTTTCGCTAGGGTGCTACTGACACCTATATGTATTAAATTATACACGCTGAAATTTTAATCATTTGGTTCCCGCCGTGGGGTGGTTCCACTCATGATTACAAGCAACTTTTACTATGGAGCCAACTCTCCTGCTCGCAAAAAAAATCAGCTGTTCCATACAAAAGTGCAGTACCTACTCGACCTTAATGTATGGAACAGCTGTATTTTTTATTTAAATTTTATATTTATTTAAAAATAAATAAAATAACGTTCATTGATATACCGGCTATTATGGTTCGAATCCCACGAAGAAAATATTTACGTGATGATCATCTGCTTATTGTATTTTTATAAGTTTAAACTTAAGTTATTTTTAATTTAGCTTAATCACCTAAAATTGACAAAAAAAAGATTGATTGGTGTTAAACGACTGGAAGTGCATCCGGAATTCCTTCCAAGGTACGGAGGAGCACACAGTAATACATTTTTGGTCACCCATCCCATGAAGTGTAGTATCATATATTTATTGAGGATGCTCTATGTACCATGGGCAACAGCGTCGCTTAACCACTGCTAAGGTTAAAATCGCTTGCACGCCGCGCCCGCTGTCACATACGTTTAGTTCGTGCAGGGGCGATACGCGCGCACACGAATTTTGTTGCAAACTGGTTAAGCGGCGCTGTTGCCCATAGTACCTATCACGAAATCAAATACAATTAATTACACATTAATTTCTTTTGAACAAGGTCGTTGTCTGAGTATTAACTTAAGTTTTTAAAACTATCAGTTTATTTGGTATTTACATTGGTGACTAAAGCCGCACAACTTTTGCCGCAAGTTGAAAATCGACCGATGTAAATGACAATTCGGCCTAGGCCGCGTGCAGCAGGTGACTGAACAATGAATTATCTTGACCGGGCGGTGGCCAAAACTGGAACTACGTTATTACGTATTGTTATAGTACTAGGCACGTATCTTGAAATTTTTTCGACTGAGTGGGGATAAGTTCGCGCATGTGCTTTTGTGAGCGACCAATATCGCGCGCCCCTCTCCCGCCGCCCGCGCCCCTCATCGCTACGCATACCCAAAATACGCGTTTCGCGCAATCCCCACCCGATTTCAAGTTATATGCCTCGTACTGTACCTAGGTTATACCATCAACTACATAGACGACAGCAACGCCATCACCTGCAACTCGATTTTGGAAGCGACGACTAAAGTCGACCGTCACAGCTGACTAAACTCGATACATGTAAATAGCCCATTAGTATTTAAAGTGCTGAAATAATTTTGATAAAACAACTTACATATTGTTTTTAATAATATAGAGACGTAGTTTCTTTTCTCTGTTACACGGTCTTATTGATATTACTCTGTCCAACCAACTTGAAAAATATTTTGCTTGTCCAACAGAAAAAATATCTAGTTATTTTCCATCAATCTCCACGTATCCTTTTTCCGTGTAATTCTTTTCATCGTACCCGTAAAACAAATGGCGGGGCTTAGCCAAATTGAGGGTAGCTCGAACAAAAAGACGGGCTAATATTGAAGGCCCAACTATACGTAACATTTTTATTATTCCGTAAAAGTCAAGGAAAAAGTTTATTTCATAGAAAAATGTTTCTGCAAATGTCAGACTCTTTTGGGTTCTCACTTAAAGAAAATAAGAAAGTCTCGCTTTGATGACGGGTGGACGTTTTTTTTTAATTTTACTGTATTGGTAGTTAGTAAGCTTTTGTGATTTTGATAAAAATTTTAAAGTGTATGTATGTCTGTGTATAATTTAAAATTTGCTAGATTAAATTTGTATTTTTTTTATTTTTTTGCCCTTGTCTAGCGATGTGCCGAGTACGGCTTGACTCGAGTCAGACTGGATTCCTGCTTTGGACTCGCCTACTCGAATACCAATTTGTTTTGATTCGAGTACGCCGGACTCGATTCCGGTACTCGAGTCAGGAAAAATCGGTTTTGTACTAGCTGACTTGATTCTTTATGCGAGTCCAACTGACTCGAGTCTAGTATTCGAATTAGGTTGACTAGCTCGTACTCCATTACTGTTTACTTAAGTAAAGAAGTGACGCCTAATAATACAAGTTGGAACCTGCAACTTTTTGTTTAAATGTATTTGTTTTGTGTCAGTAACCTACTGTGAGTGAATTTAATTGTTTAAGTGAAGTGATTTTATTGTAATTAACTAAGTATATTACAAAAATATCTCTTTTTGTTGTGTAATAAAACAAATAAAACTTGATCTCATTTCAGATTAATAATCTAGATACCTCCTTGTATGTTCTATGTTTTTTGTAATGTTTAAAAAATCATTAATAATTATTGATTTATTATCGTTGTATCATTATGCTAAACCTAACCTAGATGCTATTTTAAGTTTACTCCTTTTCGTTCTTAAATGTGTAAGGGTCTCGAGTTTTGGACTCGAATTTCTAGACTCGATTTCTGGACTCGAATTTCCAGACTCGAATCCTGGACTCGAATCGCGGAGTCGAGTCATGATTCGAATACCAAACATAGAACTCGAGTACTGGGCTCGAAACGCGGAATCGAGTGATGATTCGAATACCGTATGAACGGACTCGAGTTGACTCGATCCACCAAAATAGCGACTCGGCACATCACTACCCTTGTCTGCTTATTAAAAAATCACTAACGCGTTTTAAGGTTGGCTAAAAGAAATTTCTGCTATATGTACTTAAATACATCTTGGTTGACAACTTTACTTATTTTTGTTATTTATTATTTATTTATTTGCCAATAAACATGTTACATTAATGGTTAGTAGTATCTTAAAAACCTAAATTAAGTTTATCTAGATACTAGGTTCTCATAAATAATTTAAGAAAGAGCAACTAACTACAGAATTTAAATAAAGCATAATTAATTCTAAAGAGCGGGTAGTAGGTGTACTTATGTGAGTATTTATCGTATCGTACAGAATGTTTGAGCGAGTGCCCATACCCACATAGAAAAAACGATGAGTTTCAAGACAGCGCATGCATGGAATCAATAGAAGGAAATGAATGCGCTTGTGCGTGTGCGCTCGCATTATAAAGGTTGCTCCTATTTTCACGACATAGACATTTTATTTTTAAGTTTGGAAATATAATTTAAGAATTCTTTTAACGTTTTTATGGTTGATTTTATCTTTGATTTCGATTAGTAAGTTGTTCATAAGACGGGGTATCAAATATTGAGATGTTCTTTTGCCGTATTCGTTGTTAGATATGGGAATATAAAGTTCTTTGTTAGTTATTTTTCTAGTAGATATTTTGTGATTTATCGGTACTTGAATTTCTCCGTTAAAGTAATTTTCAAGAAGCAGATTATGTTTAACTTTCTCGGATATAGGTAAAACTCCACAGTACTTAAAAAGTCCAGTAGGGTCCACTGAATATTTATTTTTTAATTTTAGGGGGAACTATTAGTTTAAGAAGCCTATATGAATATTATATATTTGTTCTAAATATGTTTTATATGTACGGCCATAGCTGCTGAGACCGTAGGAAATAATGCTTTCTACCAATGTTTTATACATCGTTAGTAGAATATCAAATGGTACTTTACATTTAATTATATAGAATTTTGCCAAGATGGCTCTCAGTTTGTTGCATACTTTATCTATATGTTTCGACCAATTAAATCTATCATCAACCACTAAGCCAAGGTATGAATACTCAGTTACTTGTTCAATTTCTAAACAGCTGCTAGAACACGGGATATTTGCGTGAAGACAATCATGACTGTGGGCTACCACTTTTACGGGTTTACTACAAAGATAATGATTGCGACTAGAGCGGACGAGCATAAGCTTAGTTTTATCTGCGTTAAGGACCAGCCCTGAATCGTGTGACCACCTGCATATTGCAGTAAAGTCTGCTTGTATACGGTTTTGTGCAACAATCGGATCTTTATCGGCTGCTACTAAACACGTGTCGTCAGCAAATTGGTAGACAGTACAGTGCTTAATGACGTGATTTAAGTTGTTGACATAAGTTAGATAGTGCAAAGGACCGAGGACTGACCCTTGCGCAGTGCCTTCAGTAACCTTGACCTCGTCACTAAGCATGTCTCCTATTTTAACTTGGTAGCTGCGGTCATTAAGATAGTTTTTGCACCAGTTCAGCAGTTTGCCTCTTACACCGCTGATGTCTAGCCTTTCAATTAGCAGATCGTGACGTAACGTATCAAATGCCTTACTATAATCTATAAATACTAGTAAAATATGTTTTTTTTCATTTAAGTAGTTGTTGATTTCATCTGTAAAGCGAGACAACAGCAGCGTGGTGCTTTTATTTGGCTGAAACCCATATTGTTGAGACGACAAAATACTATTCTCTGAATAAAATTTTTGTAATTTTCCGCATACAAACTTTTCTACTACCTTGTCCAGAACGGGTAAAATAGTAATAGGACGGTACTTGCTATAATCATGGGTGCTGCCACCTTTGTGGATAGGCCGGACGATGCCTGTTTTTAATTTTTTGGGGTACAGTCCGGTTTCTATACTAGTGTTAATAAACCGTGTTATTGTGAATTCTTTATAGGTAAGTATTTTTCTATTATGTATTCTAGTGTAGCGTGAGCTTCAACTTTGATATATACGCATGCACTCATACATTTCCATAAGTACCTAGTTAGGTACTACTTAAAGATATAACAAAAAAACCACATCACTAATGGGTTATTACATGAATCGACTTAAGTCACCTGTGATTGTCGACTTTAGTCACCAAGCAAGTCGCTTCCAAAATTGAATCTCAGGTGATGGCGTCGCTGTCGTCTATGTAGTTGATGACGTAATCTAGGTAACAATATGTAATAACGTAGTTCCAGTTTCGGCCACATAATAATAAATCAGATAATTTTGTTCAGTCACCAGCGGCCTAGACTGAATTGTCATTTACACGGTTGATTTTCGCCGTGCGGTGAACCAATAGGTGACCAAAGCCGTTTATTATTATATTTGTATTTAATTTAAATACCCCGTAATTTAATATATTTATATTTAAATACCCCATAAGCCCTCAGCTGTTTTGATATACCGCTACAATAGCTGTTTTATTCATTTCACACTTCACACTCTATTAATAGAGCCAAAACAGGCGAAGGTAATAGAAATAAAATTTATACATATTTTCTTCAAATAAAAAAAAATCTTATAACTGCTTTTAACTGTTCTTCCTGATAGCTTTGAATCACTTCAGTGTCGATATCCATTCAAAGAGTTAAATACTGACTTCTATCTTTCGCTTTCCGCGTAATTGAACAATTATGTCCAGTCAAGATTAAACTTTCAGACTTCATTGAACCGTGGTATTTCATTGTCTCTATAGAGTAGAGAAGGGATGGCGAACCAAGATGTATCAATGTGCCATTTTTATAAAGAAATTTTTAATGTGGCCATACACGTGCCATCAAATAATTTTGACTTTGTGATTATGGTGGAAATAATAATAAAAATTCTATCAAAAAATCGGTACTATCTGCAATGTTTCAATTTTACGCGTAATTTAAATTAATTAATAAATTCGTAATTTTTTCGTAGTGCCTAATGAATTTTGTGATCGGTGACGTGCCCAAAATATTGTGTCACGTGCCATTGATGGCGCCATCCCTGGAATATAGGATAGGCCACTGAAATTCACAGTATTTAAGACTTTCTATGGGAATTAATTAATGGGGGTGATTGGAAAATACTTAAATACTACACCTGGCAGCGGTTTATTTTTGGGCGACAAAATAACTAAACGGGCGACTAACTGTGGATTACAAAAATACGTAAAACGGGTGTTAAATAACTTAAGTTAGCCGTGAAAATTCTAAATGAGTGACAAAAATACTGAGTGGGCAACTATTATACCAAATAGGTAACTATATAACTGATTTAAGCTGCCCAACATGGTATTTTTTGTCATCTCGATTAGGATAATAGTCACCTTTTTTATTTTATTAAAAATATACAATTTTTTTATGTTTTGTGTGCCTTAAAGCAAATTATAGGGTAAGGTTACATAATTTATACCTATAAGTAACTCTGGATAAAGTTCCAACTATCTCCTACTTGTAGAAGGCACAAACGTACAATATTAGTAACATTGAATACAAGACAATTTCCATTTGGTGCGGAAACGTCGGAGGTTCCGTATTAAATATTGAGGGCGACAGGCAAGTTGGCCAGACCTCTAAGGAACCCTTCTACCTTCTAGAGATGAAATAACGCTCAAGCATTGGGAATACAATGGTATAAAACAAATGGATGAGACAAAACTGAGTAAGTATTATCGTAAAGAATAAATAATAAAAACCGGCCAAGTGCAAGTCGGACTCGCGCACGAAGGGTTCCGTACCAAAAACGGCAAAAAACTTACGTTTGTTGTATGGGAGCCCCCATTTATTTGTTGTTATAGCGGCAACAAAAATACATCATCTGTGAAAATTTCAACTGTCTACCTGTTGTTGTTATTAATATCGAACAAAAAACAGCAAAAATATCAGGTTTGTTGAATGGGAGCCCCTCTTAAATATCAATTTTATTCTATTTTTAGTATTTGTTGTTATAGAAGCAACAGAAATACATCATCTGTGAAAATTTTAACTTTCTAGCTATAACGGTTCATGAGATACAGCCTGGTGACAGACAGACAGACAGACAGACGGACAGCGGAGGCTTAGTAATAGGGTCCCGTTTTTATCCTTTGGGTACGGAACCCTAAAAAGCAAAGTAACGATAACGTCGTTGATAACTTTGTCACGCAACTCCATTTCATGGTAAAAAATTTGAATAAAATTGAAAATAATGCCATGATATTGTTGAGCCTTTTCAAAACATGAATGGTCACCAAATTGAAAATGCTTTTTGCATTCATTTTATCGTTCAGCCCATTGAAATAACTTTTATTTTTCAGGAGTACAATAAAGTATCAGAAGCACCTAGTCATATTCTTTTGTTATAATTCTTTATTGACTGTGAGAAGCGTCTCCTTTTAGCTTGGGCAAAAGTTCTTTCGTATGCCTGTCCGGCTGTTTGTCTGTTCTCTCTACAGGTCGCATTTCTCAACATATTATCCTCGTGAAATTTTGTGAGCAGGTTTTATAATTATGTAGTTTTGTTTCGAAAAATGTTCAAAAATGCCATAAACGTGGCAAAAAGCCGTTTAGTGATGATCGCGTTTAAAATCAATGGTGATATTTGGTTCTTACCAGATTAGTAAAACTCTAGATCCTTGTCTCCAAAGGTATGTCAGAGATCGATGTCGAACTGTGGAAATAGCTTTCATTGTTCTTCCTGACTATTCCAGTAAGCTAGACTTCCATAAGCATTGTGTACTCCCAAATTAAAGGGGAAATATTTATGTGGGCCGGTACTTTACTGGGAGGCGTATTTAATTTGGCCGTTTGCACCTGTGGCTTTGTTTATTTCTCAAATTTGCCAACTCCTAATGTTTTCGACGACTGTATAAAATTATGCACGCAGAGGGCGTGAAGAAGAACTAATCTTGTAACATTGTTGGGGCACAATTTGGTTTTGGGGTCATGGTGTTTGTTTTGTTTATCTCTTAATTGAAAGGTGTGAAGCGCTGAAAAATAAACTTAAACTCAAAGTATTTTTTTAGTCTAGGCTGTTACAAGCAAGTGAATGTCAAAAAAGCTACGCCATCGATTCGCAAACCTAAGCGGAGTCCTTGTAAATTGTTGAGACGAGAAGAACTGGCAAGAAACTCGTCAAGGGCTACTTTTCTCCCTGTATATTTCATACAGAGTCTTCAAATTGAAAAATGAACTCAGCATTAAAATTAAGGGCATTTTCCATCACAATGTTCACAATCATAAACAGAAGATTCGTTTCCAATTGTTTCAAATTAGTAACTACTAAAATACGCAGCGAACAATCAAATATACTGTACCGGACCACCACCGTAATGACGAATGACGAATGACGATTGGTGGTATGGCCCGTTTGTGTACGTAGCAACGAAACGATGAGGGTTCCAGATAAGCGAATGGTCCAAGAAATAAAACTCTTCTTAGTTGTTAAGTCGGAGACGGCTGCGTATCGAATGCGTGCCGCAGCGAGTTGGCGCCGCTTTATATATATTTTTGCCCCGCCCACTACTAGCGCTATCGCGCGTAGGACAATTGCGCGCGTTCTCTAATCGAATTCTGTTTGGGCGAGGCAATTTTCTACATGAAACGAACCAAACTGCTAAACTTTATTTATCAAACTTATTTACAAACAATATACAAACAATAATAAAACGATACACAAACGAGAACTTAAAACTATAACGAAGTACAAAACGAAATGCGAAATAATACGAACGAAATACGAAGCGAATACAAACAAATAAATACCTAAGCCTACCTAATTATCAAAGGTAATAAAAGAACAAAAAATAAAGCATTTATTTACAACAACATTATCTTATCTATAACTATCTATTTACAATCTGTCGTTTTGTCCCGCACATATCTCCCGCCGTACGGACGCCGCGGTGTCCGTAGTAGTCTCCGGTGCGGGCACGTCAGTCGGAGGTAGCACGACGATCTTCTTGGTCGGTCGCCGGAGCACGCCGTTGCGCGTTCGCACGTCCACCACGCGCGTTGTGCCGTCGGGGCCCGGGTGTAAGGCGGTTACGATGCCCCGGGGCCATATGTTGCGGGGTAGGTTGCCGTCGGCGATGAGCACGATGTCGCCGATAGCGAGCGGCTTCCCGCGTCCATGGGGCTCCCGCCGGTGTTGCAGCTCAGGCAGGTATTCGCGCACCCAGCGCGCCCAGAAGTGGTCAGCGAGGCGCTGCGCGCGGCGCCAGTCGGCTTTGCTGCTCAGGTCGGTGTCGGTGAACGTGCCAGATGGTGGCGTGCGCGCTGAGCCCCCGATGAGGAAGTGGTTCGGTGTCAGCGCCTCCTCGTCAGCCGGGTTCACGGAGACGTGAGTGAGCGGACGGCTGTTCACGATGTATTCAGCTTCAGCCAGGAGGGTGTGGAGACATTCTTCATGAGGGTGCCGCTCGTGCAGCACGCGTTGCAGGACGGTTTTGACGGATTTGACGAGACGTTCCCAGCATCCGCCCATGAACGGGCTAGACGGGCAGATGAAGCGCCATCGTATTGCGCGCTTCGCTGATTCTTCTTGTAGCGCCTCCCGGAGCTCCTTGTCGGCACCGTGCATGTTGGTGCCGTTGTCCGAGTAGATTTCGGCGGGGCAGCCGCGCCGCGCAATGAAGCGGCGCAGCGCCATCACCGCGGAGTCGCTGCTCAGGCTGGCTGCGATTTCTAGGTGTAGCGCCCTCGTCGTCAGGCACGTGAAGAGGGCCACGTAGCGCTTCTCGTGGCGGCGCCCGACGGTGACAGTTAGAGGCCCGAAATAGTCGAGGCCGACGAAGGTGAATGCCCTTTGGTGGTGTCCCAATCGATTGTACGGATGATCGCCGGTAGGGGGCGCGGCGGGTCGCGCTCTTCGGATCCGGCAGGGCAGGCAGCTGTTGACGATTTGCTTGACGGTCGGTCGGAGGCGCAGCACCCAATGTTGTTGACGAACTTCGTTTACCACCGCCTCGGTGCTGCTGTGGGCTAGTTGACGATGAACCCACGCGATGTACAGCTTGGTGAACGGGTGATCGCCGTCGATGACGCTCGGCTCCTTTTGTGATGTCGGGACGTCGGCGGCGGCGGTGATTCTTGATTTCAGGCGGAGTGTTTGCGCGTCGTCGATGTACACGGCCAGCGGTTTCAGTCGGCTGTCGGCCGGCAGCGGTCGGTTGGCGCGCAGTGCTGCGATTTCGGCGGGGAACGATTGTTGTTGTGAATTGCGTATCCACAGCTGTTCGGCTCGTCGCGTGTAATCTGCGTCCAGTTCGATGAAGGTGGGCGTGGCACCGGGCGTGCGACACGGAGCGGTGGGCGTGGCTTTCTTCTTACTGCTTGTAGTCGCTAGATGGCGCCATTGCGGATCTTTTTCAGGCCGATGTTTCGTTCGCTTGTAGTTGACTTGGTGTTTCGCTGTCTTGACGAGGTCGATGAACTGTAGAACGCGCGCCGTTGTTCGTATGAGGCGCAGCCACGATGAAAAACGTTCTATCTTCGGTAATGCTTCGAATAACGAGTTGTTTGCGATCGATGTGACGATAGCGTGCACCTTTTCTTCGCCGGTGTTTGTTTCGATTTTGCTCGCTTTTTCTTGTGGCCACGCGTCCTCTTCTTGATATAGGAAGGCGGGACCGATGAACCATCGATGCGTAGCGGCGAAGTTGGGTGGGACGTTGCGTGTGGCGTCGTCGGCGACGTTCTGTTGGCTCGGTACCCAGTGCCATTGAGTAACTGTCGTTTCTTCTTCGATTTCAGCCACTCGGTGGGCGACGTAGGGTTTGAAGGCGCGCGGTCCCGCGCGCAGCCAGGCGAGTACGGTCTTTGAATCGCTCCAGTAGTATTTGCGGCTCGGTGTGACTTGATATTCTTCGATGATTGTTCTGCCCAGGCGGCTTCCCAGCACCGCGGATTGCAGCTCCAATCTTGGTATTGAGGTGACTTTGAGCGGGGCCACCTTGGCTTTAGCTGCCGCCAGCGACACGTGGATGCTTCCATCATGGGATACGACGCGCCAGTAGGCAGCTGCGGCGTACGATGATTCGCTGGCGTCGACGAAAACGTGCAGCTGTCGGTCCACGGCGTCGGTCAGGTGTGGGTGGCAGCGGGGAAGGTTCACCTCTTCAAGCTTCTTCAGGTCGATGATCCATTGATGCCAGCGTTCTTGGAGTGATTCGTGCAGCGGTTCATCCCAGTCAGTGCCCGTCCGCCAGGTATCTTGCAGCAGTCGCTTCGCTTGTATAGTGATGGGCGAGGCGAATCCCAGCGGGTCGAACAACGACATCACTGTCGTCAGGGCTTCTCGCTTGGTCGGAGTTCGTTGGCCGTCGATGATGTCGGGTGACGTGCGCGCGAAGTTGAGATTGAAGCCAAGCGTGTCGGTCTCGGGCCGCCACGCGAGGCCGAGTACCTTTTCTTCTTTGACGTCGGCGAGTGTGACGTCACTGCGTGTCGGTTGCGGCCGTTGCTCGGTAGAGGTCGCTTCGATGATTTCCGCTCGGTTCGATGCCCATTTGCATAGGTTGAAATTGGCTTCTCGGTGGATGCGTTGCACGTCGGTAGCGGTCTGGACGGCTTCTTCTACGGTGGGGAAACTCTGGAGGTAGTCGTCCATGTAGTGATGTTTCACGATTGCTTCGGCTGCCTCGGGGTATTTTTCACGATGTTTCTCGGCGTTGTGGTTTTTGACGAATAACGCGATGCACGGTGAACAGGCGGCGCCGAAGATGACTGACTTCATGCGATATTCTTGCGGGGGTCCCTCCCGCCGGTGATTGCGCCACAGGAAGCGAAGCGCGTCGCGGTCTTCAGTTTTGATGCCGATGCGCAGGAACATTTCTTCTATGTCGGCGGCCACCGCCACCGGATGCTGTCTGAATCGCATGAGCACCCCTGGTAGCGACTGTAGCAGGTCGGGGCCGCTTAGCAGGTGGTCATTGAGCGATGTGCCGGCGTAGCGGGCTGCGGCGTCGAAAACCACACGAACTTTTTCTGGCTTCGCTGGATGTAGCACGGCGAAATGAGGCAGGTACCATGTTCGGCCGGGCGTCGATTGCTTCGGTGCTTCCTCGGCGTAACCTTTTTCTATAAGCGCTTCGATATTTTTCTCGTATTTTTCTTGAAGTTGCGGTTCGCGATCGATTTTCTTCTCTGTGGCGATCATTCGTTTCAGTGCGCATTCGTAGTTGTTCGGCAGCGCTACGTCATTCTTCCACAGGAGCGATGTTTCGTAGCCCCCCTCCCCCCTCTCGACGGTGTTTTTCTCCAGCTGATGTAGCGCGAGCTCATCGGGGTCGGCTCGTGTCTTCCTTGGCTGGATGCAGAGTGATTCGAGAGAGAAGAAGTGCTTCATCTGGTCATCTATGCTGTCGACTGCTGGCTGGTCGGTCACGTGGGCGACGTAGTGTACTTGTCGACCGAGGCTTCGTGTCGTAGCTCCATGCAGCACCCAGCCCAGCGGCGTGAGAGAGGCCGCCGGCTGATTTTCATTGCCGCGTCGAACTTCCTCGGCGATTAGTAGTTGCCAGTTGTCTTGACCGATGAGTAGAGAGGGCTTCGCTTCTTCATAAGAAATGCATCTGTCGAGGTCCCGGAGGTGCGCGGCATTGATGACGTCAGTCTTCGAAATAGTTTGCGATGAAAGGTGCAAACGATCTATCGTTCTCGCTCGCACGTCGAAAGTCTTGCTGTTGTGGCCACGTAGCTGTAGTGTGACACGACGCGACGATATATCTTTCTCTTTCCCGGATACTGTTTCTATGGAGAGCGGGTCGGCGGGTCCGTCGGCGCCTATCTTCGATGCGATGTGAGCGTCGACCAATGTCACGGTGGACCCGTCGTCTAGGAGAGCGTGCGTGTCTATGTGGCCCGTAGCGCCGGAGATTCGAACTGGAACGATCTTCAGGTACGTGCTTGAGATGTGTTTCGTTGTGTGCGCGACTGTTTCTGTCTCGCTCTTTTCTTCGGTGTTCGGAGCTTGCTTCGGTTCGTAGTGCAGCATGCGATGATGTGTCTTGATGCATCCGTTTTCATTGCAGCTCTTCGTTTTGCAGCGATGTGAAAATGATTTGTGTCCCAGGCAGCGAAAGAAGAGCCTCTTCTCTTTAGCTAGCTCCCATCTTCCGTTGCTGTCGGCATTCTTGAACACGTTGCACTCGTAGGCGGGATGCGACGATTGTTCGCACATAATGCATGCGGCTGGCTTCTTATTTTCAAACGATTTCTTCTCGATGGTGGCATTAGCTCGGTGGATCGGACGCTGGCGCGGTGGCGGTGGTGTATCTTCAGACAGGATGTTCTCAGGTGGTGCGAATTCTCGGCAGCTTTCGGCTTCTTCGATGATGAAATTCTTGAACATGTCGAGATTTGCTTTCTTGTCCGTCTTCTTGCGGTAATCGTACCACCGGTACCGCAGCGCCGGCGTTAGCTTTTCCACGAGGCCCTTGAGTATCTTCGGATGATGGCAGTAATTCTCTTCCCCCAGAGCGTAGAGTACCGCAACGGTGTTCTGAATTTTGTTCGCAAACGCGCATACGTCTTTTGCTGCGTCGGTGGGCCGCTGAATGTTTTCTAACTTCTCGTACTCCAGCTGCGCGATGGTGTGCGGTCGTCCGAAGCGGTTCTCCAGCGCGCGCATGATTTCTTCTGGTTTGGCGGCCACGATGAGGAGGCTGTTGACTTCTTCCTTGGCGCGTCCCTTCAGCGCCCGTCGCAGTCTGGCTGTGTTCTCCCTTGCGCTGCCATGCGGTGAGAGGTCTTCGTATGCCATTTTGAAATTGAGCCATTCCGTGTGCGCCCCGTTGAATGTCGGCAGGTCTGCGCTCGGTAGCTGTCGTATCACCGGGGCAGGTGCGGTTCTTGGGGTTAGGGCTTGAGCGGCGGCCAGCAGTGCAGCGGTTAGCTCCGATACTTCGATTTTTTCGGATTTTGTCTTCTTTACTGGAGGCGTAGGTATTGGAGCTGATGTCGGAATCTTCTGAACTTCATCTTCTATACGCGGAGAATTCTTCACAGCGAGTGGTTCGACGGCGTCCATCTACTTTTCGACGCGGGCCCGTGAAGTCTCGACGGCGACGGTGTCTTGTTCGATATCTGACATTTCGGAATCTTCGGTCTCCTCGGCTTGGATTTTTTCTAACCGCGCCTCCGCCAATTCCAGCTTCTTTTTCGCTATATCTTCCTTTGCTTCCGCGATACGCTGCGCACGTAGAGTTTTCGATGTGGAGGCGCGCGACGTTTTCTTCGATTTTTCTTGCTCGATGGGCGGCATAGCCGGTGACTCGGGGGGGTCTTCATGAACGATTGGCCTGGCCGGCCCTTGCTCCCCCGAGGTGCTTGCTGCTTTCTGCTT
This sequence comes from Agriphila geniculea, assembly GCA_943789525.1. Classification (NCBI taxonomy): domain Eukaryota; kingdom Metazoa; phylum Arthropoda; class Insecta; order Lepidoptera; family Crambidae; genus Agriphila; species Agriphila geniculea. The sequence continues at coordinate 4,830,099 of OX038881.1, forward strand.
CTCCGCTTCCTTTCTTGTTAGAACCATTTTCTTCTTTTATCCGGCTCGAAGGACCAGCATGTACCGGACCACCACCGTAATGACGAATGACGAATGACGATTGGTGGTATGGCCCGTTTGTGTACGTAGCAACGAAACGATGAGGGTTCCAGATAAGCGAATGGTCCAAGAAATAAAACTCTTCTTAGTTGTTAAGTCGGAGACGGCTGCGTATCGAATGCGTGCCGCAGCGAGTTGGCGCCGCTTTATATATATTTTTGCCCCGCCCACTACTAGCGCTATCGCGCGTAGGACAATTGCGCGCGTTCTCTAATCGAATTCTGTTTGGGCGAGGCAATTTTCTACATGAAACGAACCAAACTGCTAAACTTTATTTATCAAACTTATTTACAAACAATATACAAACAATAATAAAACGATACACAAACGAGAACTTAAAACTATAACGAAGTACAAAACGAAATGCGAAATAATACGAACGAAATACGAAGCGAATACAAACAAATAAATACCTAAGCCTACCTAATTATCAAAGGTAATAAAAGAACAAAAAATAAAGCATTTATTTACAACAACATTATCTTATCTATAACTATCTATTTACAATCTGTCGTTTTGTCCCGCACATATACTTTTAAAAGAAAACAGTTACCCATTTTAACGTAATTTTGCCATTTTGGTTGTAGTATATATTTCTGTTCTGTTCTTGAGTATTTTATTATGAAAAATATAATATAATCAATAATCATCGATAAAATATCTTAACAAGCTATAAAACGCAGAGCATTGTATTGTTTGCAATACCTTCGAAACTGCAGCCCGTAAATACGAGCAAGATATGTTCGGCGTCGGGTCCCAAAATATAAAAACAATATCATTATTTGCAGCTCGATTAGGTTCAATGTCATAATTCTAGGCAGTTCAAACCAATCGAGCGAGAAGGCAGACCCAATGAGTGAGAAACGAAGATAAGTAGGTACAGATAGCTTTCTGTTCACTGGCATATATTCATATTAAATAAATGTTTAGCTACGTCTTACTCATAATACAGACAATCAAAAAAGTATCTATTTTTGTATTCATTATAAAAACTTAGGCTCAGTTAACAACTGGGAGTAGAGCGGACCCCAAACGGACTTTATACAAGCACTACCACCAAAGAGAATTTTGGGAAAATACTGAGCGAGTATATTTATACTCGTTATCAATCCCGGCTATTTAGCCGGGATTGATAACGTTATTTTTAAATGTAACGTTATTTCTTACTTTTTTACCGTTACTTTTAACATTAACGTTATGTCAATAAATAACGTTACTTTAGATAACGTTACATTGAAATTAACGTCATTTCAGTAAATAAGGTTAACTTTAACATTATTTCTTACTTTTTGCTACCGTTACTTTAAAATTAACGTTATTCCAATTAATATCGTTACTTTTTAGGGTTCCGTACCCAAAGGGTGAAAACGGGACCCTATTTCTAAGACTCCGCTGTCCGTCTGCCTGTCTGTCTGTCTGTCTGTCTGTCACCAGGCTGTATCTCATGAACCGTGATAGCTAGAAAGTTTCACAGATGATGTATTTTTGTTGCCGCTATAACAACAAATACTAAAAACAGAATAAAATTAATATTAAAAGGGGGTTAATTTACTTCTGTCGAACTATTTATATTTGGTTGGTGATTACACCTACTTTCGTAGAGCAAATCGGATTAAAAAATAATTGCCTGAAACTTATTATTTAAACAGTATCCATGAAATGAGTTTATATTATAATTAACATAAGGACTCAACTCAATATATTTCTGAGAAATCGTTAGGAAACCAAATTCTCTCGAGTTTGCATTTAAACTCTACTTGTTTATAGTCTGAAACGACTGTATAGGTCAGGTATAAGTGCTATTTTCATTAAAACTTTCCAAATTCTCTGCTTTGGGAACCGTGAAAACCAATTAACTTGTTCCCTGTACCATCTTAAAGTAAGTTATGAATTGGCGTCGAACTAATTGACATTTAGACAAAGCATTTCTGGCGTTCCGTTAAATTTAAAAGCTTTTATCAGACATAGAATTTTGTTCCGTTCTTTTATTAGATTAAAGTTTAAGAAAGTCTATGTGGCTGTTTGACAGTTAATTTACATCTGGTAGATAACTAAAATTTGAATATAACTTTTACTAAATTATCTGTCAAGTAAATTAGTAATTGGAACTTTTTTTTTTATTTTTTTTTATTTTTTTTTATTATAATGGGTTTGCTCTTAACCCTAGTCTAGCCCGAAAGTATAGACGGGGTCTACGATGGAGCGAGCTTGCCCAGAAGGTGCCTATTCACTCTGGCCTTGAAAAGAGTCAGGTTGTATGTGCTCGGAAACACAGACGCCGGCAGGGAATTCCATTCCTTGGCTGTGCGCATTATAAACGATGATGAGTAGCGTTTAGTACGCACAGGAGGTATATCAACCAAGAACGGATGGTAGCCTGCAGTGCGTCTGGATGTCCGATGGAAGAAAGGAGAAGGTGGAATGAGCTCATGCAGCTCTTGAGCACAATTAATTACTAAAACAATTAATTAATTAAAAAAAACACACTTAACTAACTAACCGCCTCTGTGGTCTGGTGATTCGCCCACCCGTGTAAGACAAAGGGGTCCCGGGTTCGATTCCCAAGGGGGTACAATTTGTACTCGGTTTGGTTGGTGGTAAAGCTTATTTCAAGTCAGTCTGGCTAGCTACCGCCATCTTGCCTAAGTCGGACACTATAACAACTGTTGAACACAACAATTTTTAAATTGTTATAATTTAAAAATTGTTGTGTTCCGGCAGTTAGAGGTAAGATAGCCAGTATTCCGGGTGTAGTGCGCTTCCACCTTCGGCCTTATTGTCACTTAACATCAGGTGAGGAAAAGGCAGCGAAGGTGAAGGCCAAGCATAAAAAAAAAGGCCCTGTTTTAGTAATATGATTGTAGTAAAATTGTGAACTCTCTATTCAGTTCAGGGTAATCTTGGTGGGGTGACCATTAAACGATTTGGGATGCAGATGAAATGAAATTCGGTCTAGGTATAGTTTTACTTTACCTAAATATGGCAATATGCATCATGTTTTGTGGCAGTATGGATTTATACTTTCGCCTATCAGCTATCTCAAAATAATACTACTAGAGTCAAAGATGTATTAAAAAAGTTTAGATGCGTTATAAGCCAACACCATGCAATTTAAAACAGCGACAGGTACTGCAGATACACACATTGACATATTCGTCAAGAGAGGGACAAAAATGAACCCCACCATACGGAATACTTGTCGTTAGACAGAGATAAACAGACATCATACGTTTCGTCTGATACGCTGCATGCTCATTGGCGCGATCATGGGAGTGACAGTCGCAATGACAGTAATGGGGGAGATGGGCAAAAGTTGGTATATGTTACTAGGTTCTTCGTTTCAAATTAAAATAATAAAACAAAAGTTCTTGAAACGCAGCAAGTTTTATTTACAAAATGTTAATAAAATAATAATTAAACTAAAAATCTCCCATACTGGACTAGGAGTGAAAGAAAAATTAAAAATGAAAGTAGTTTTACCCGTCTGCAAGGAAAGGGTTATTATACAACGTGTTACAAAATACTCCTAATGCCGAATATGGTAGATAGGGACCATCAAACTGAACAACTTTTACTACAGGAACAATTCTGAAATCGCGAAAAAAATATCAGCTGTTTCATACAAAACTTATTAACGATAATATCAAAATGTATGAAACAGCTCTTTTTTTTTCGCGATTTCAGAGTTCCCAAAGTAAAAGTTGTTCAGTTTTATGGTTTCTATCTACCAAATTCGTTATTAGGAGTTTTTTTTGTAACACGTTGTTTAAATAGGTATATTAAACTAGAAATAAAAAATAGATTTCAAAAATTAAACACTTTTAAAAAACACGTCTATTGAAGTCGGGTGGGGCTGGAGTACAAATTCCCTTTTTTTAATTCTAAAAGCCCCACCCGACTTCAATAGACGTGTTTTTATTATTACGAATATTATTTCTTGCCTTTTAGAGGTAGGTTTTTTGAAGTCGGTTTTTAAACAATTTTTTTTAAATTTTTAGTGTAGGTATTTTGTATTAGGTACTGTAGGTATATTACTTAGTTAGAAAAATCGGCTCAGCTAAATGTGAGTTAATCGCGGAGAAACATACATACATGCGGGTCAAACTGAGAACTTCCTTTTTTAAGTCGGTTAAAGAACTACACTTAAGATATAGCTTTTCCAACAAAAAAATAATTATCTTATTCAGTTCATAAACAAAGAAGCTATACGACTGGTCATCGAGGTAGTTCAATCATACTATTTTCGTGCTTTTTTCAATATTACTTGAAAAGTACTGAACAGATTTTAAAATTTTAAAAAATGGGACCAACTTGGGAGTTTACCTAATGTAATGACGTTTGAATCATTTCCATCGGTTCAGCCGTCTTCGAGTAATCGGTGTACATACAAAAAAAAAAATGGGTCGAATTGAGTACCTCCCTCCTTTTGAAGTCGGTAAAAAAGGGTGTAGGGCATTTAATCCTGCATACAGTTAGTCCTGATTCAAATTTTTTGGACTACCCACTCTTATGCTAATGCACATCAAAGTTGGATGTATTTTACATTTTATAAAAAAAATCGGGTTGCACTCCGGGAGTGCCGGCAGAAGTGAAAACTTGAATATTAACGTTGTGCATTTTTGATATTTTGGAATGGTTAGGGAATAATTTTGCACGAATTGCTTTAATTATCAGTATAAAAGTACTATCATTTTCGTATCATCTATCATATTCTATCATCATCGTACACAAACATGTTAATTTATATTACATTAAAAAGTTTATCTCTAAGAAAAATAAACCTGCCGAACGCCAAAATGACGCGCCGCCATTTTCGCCGCGCCCATTTGAAAGAGGGGGGGGGGGGATACTTTCGCCGCCGGCAGTCTACGCTACTCTGTCTGTCTTACGAATTTTCGATCAGGGTCACCCCACAAACATAATGAACCCTGAACACATTACACTCTCTGTTGAAGTGAAAACTTCTTTAGCGGCGTTGTACACTTTTTTGTAATAGAAAAAAATGTTAAACTCGCGTCAGTAAGGGTCAGACTGACGCGAGTTTAATATTTTTTTCCCATTACAAAAAAGTGTACAACGCCGCTAAAGAAGTTTTCACTTCAAAAATCGTTTTGACTTCTGGTCTCTAGCCTTATTCTATGCAGGATTAAATGCCCTACAACTTTTATAAAGGACAGTTTTCAATATTGTAAGTCATTTACGAGATATAACCGAATAACTGCAAAAATACCCCTTTGAAGTATATTTTTACCCCCCACCACTTAATCACAACTCCGCCGGGGTAAAACCTAGGATAGTCATATTTGGCAACAAATGAAACTATTGAAACAATAAAACCTTTTGTAGGAATTAAATTTCAATTATAACCCTAGGTCAGTAGTAACCTATTATAAGAGTGTAAAATAATAGCAAATAAACCGGTTTTGAATTAAATTATGGTTTAAAACCAGGACTATGTTTTCAGCACATTAATGAAATAAAAATACGTGGTCGTGATTTTAAACCATGTTCTAGTTTAAAACAAGTTAATTTGCGACTATAATCCCTGGTACAACATCTCCCCCATCTTCCCTAGCATGTCCTTCCGCATGCGCGACACGCGCTCTCCTTCACTCTCATACGCAAAACAGAGTACATCTCGCTCTTTGTAAAAATATGGCCGATTAGAGTAATACTAAATACGACAGTAAATTTTACGGTTAAATACAGTAATTACGTGTGAAATTAAACATTATTCCGATCTCTGACTGTTGCTGTATAATTTGCACATCGTTTATAGACGCAGGAAGGCATTTTTGATTAGATTGTCACAGTTTTTTAGTGTCTGACTGACGAGAGTCGTATGTGTTTCCGTGTCACGAGTCTGTGCCTGACTGATTGAAAGTCGGGCAATTACCTGACTTTTGTCTTGCCATTGTGGATTGCGGGTAACGTATCTAAACTTTTTTAATACATCTTTGACTAGAGTCAATCCGCTATTCGATTTTCATACACATTTGAATTGAATGTTCTCTTCTTCTTCTTATTTTAGTTTTGGCAATCTACTTTCCTCTTGGAAGTAATTTTTGCCAGTGTCAAGTGTTGAATAGTTCAGTGGTAGTTGTTTCAGTATACATTAAAATGCGGGTGCATCGCATTCCAATGCTGCTTGGAGCATATGGCACCAAGTATATCAAGACAGTTTACTCGGTAAGGTCAGCCGAGGTAGCCACCACTACAGTAAGGCGATTCTCACACTGCCGGCGCGCGCCGTCGCGGGGCGCGGTTTGGCGTTTCACGCGCGCGGCGACGGCTCAGCGCGCCGCCTATTCGGGCGGTTTTCGACGCGCCTCCGCGCCGATCGGCGTCAGACGACGGCCCCGCGCTTACGTACAAAAACCGGTACGATACTATGGAGCTCAGTGTGTTGTACCCCGCGATTTCCGCGCCTGCTGGCGCGGCTTCGGTGTGTTGGACCAAGCGATTTTCTATACAAATTGATGTACTTGCATACAAAGTAAAAGACAGTGTGAGAACCGTCTAAAATTCTCAGCTTCACACAACCAAGATCGCGCCTATTTCAATTATCCCACATATCGTTCAGTTGCATAGACACTTGTACCACAAAACTGCACCAATTTTAAGACACAACATCCACTATGAATCAATTTGCGAATAATTAAAATAGTCACCAAACCGAACGCGACAAAATAACGCCAAAAACTCCGAATTGAATGTTATGCACAGTCAGAATCATATTGTGACTCATACAAAAATAAATTGGATCGTTATTTACACGTTTCCGACTGCGTCATTAAGCCGCTTGCAGCGTGTCATTGAAATCATTAACGGAATGTATGGAGCGGAATGTTCGTAGAGTGCTCTCGTGCTTTGATGCGGTACAGCATATGCATAATGCATAATTAAAACAGGAATACGGAAGAAATTCATTAATAATAATAATAAATAAAATGTTTGTTTATTTTCCCATCACAAATAATAGAACTTAAGTCTATAGACAATTTGGCAACTAAGCTACAACATGGAAGGTTTCTATATTTGTGAGGGACTGGTGCCCGAAATAGGTTTCAGAGAAAGAAACCTGTGCTACAGGTCGCCAGGCCCACCCACTGACAATAGTTTTACCTACACATTATGTATGCTTGATACACCTAGTATAAAGAAGATGGTGAACTTAAGCAATATAATTTCAGGATTAAAGATTAAGCAATAACAATGTAAACTAAAACTAAGTTGCAGTATATAAACCAAAGCTATGGTATGTATGTGTGAGTGAATAAGTGTGTGTGTATTTGTAAGTATGTGTGGATGATGTGTGCATGTGTCTACGTGTGTGCGTGAACGGGTCTATGGCTGCGAGAGATAGGTACCGGCACAATGACCAATGTTTAAAATAATTATAATATTAACATTTATTATCGCATTAAAAATTAATAGTCATATTTTTATTTCATAGTGCAGAGCAAGTTTTCAGTCGCGTCGTAGTCAAGAGTCATAAGAAATTTAGTCACAGTATGCTTACACTTATTAGTCAAAAGTGGATAGATATGAAGAGAAGCGTCGTCATTGAAAAGAATATGCGGCTGGCTGTGAAGTGTAGGTATACATACTTTTACTTAATTCTTGGACGAATACTTAAGTACTATGTAAGCTTGTGTATAGGTGTAGTTTGTTTTAATAAAACTATAAATGGGATCTCACATCCGTTTATAAAAAACCGGCCAAGTGCGAGTCGGACTCGCGCACGAAGGGTTCCGTACCAAAAAGCGGCAAAAAATTGCGTTTGTTGTATGGGAGCCCCCTTAAATATTAATTTTATTCTGATTTTAGTATTTTTTGTTATAGCGGCAACAAAAATACATCATCTGTGAAAATTTCAACTTTCTAGCTATCATGGTTCATGAGATACAGCCTGGTAACAGACAGACAGACAGACGGACAGCGTAGTCTTAGTAATAGGGTCCCGTTTTTACCCTTTGGGTACGGAACCCTAAAAAGTAGCTATTGAAAGGACATCAGGCAGAGTCCCACTGAAAAAAACCAAAGAATGTATAACGTTTCTGTTTTTTTCAAAATGTAGGCATGTAATTAGTAAGTCATAGAAAATATTCAGATTTTTACGAAGATTTATGTTTTAAGAGTTACTTACGTTTGAAAGTTTTTTTTTTGGTAACCCCGACACTAAATAGCAACACCAGTTTCACAACAATACGTTTCGTTAACTGCGTTAGTGATACAGATTAGCACCACAATGTACGAGTTGGAACCAGATCAAACGGAAAATCTGTGCATATGTCGCACGTAACAAAACGCTTTTGACAGTTGAGTTGACTGACATCCGGCAGATTTTTTTTTTAATGCGCAATCACTTGTGCCACAGAACAAATATACTCAGGGGAGACTTGTGAAATCGCTAACAAAGATGTCCGTTTCATTGATATGCTTTTGTTTTTTTCAATAATTAATTAAAGCTAAATGAAGAAGTTAAAAAATAATGTTGCTACTGTTTTATGATTCTAGTAACATAAAGTGTTTATAGATAACAGAATTACACACATCAACTTTGTCTAGGGATAACAGGTGTTATTTTCATACAAACGAGGTAACTTTGAAGCCTTGGTTTCCCGCCAGGGATGTACTGTGCTGTGATCTGTTGACGGCTATCTAGGGAGTGAATGGAGGTGATTCAGATCGCTATACACACCCAACTGATCTGACCAGCATTCTAAAAACGTAATGGACATGTTTCAAAAAACCGTGAAAATAGCATGAAAATGTATTGAAATCCTGAAACTGAGAACTCTGACCCATTAATCTTTTAGAATACTGATCAGATCAGTTGGGTGTGTATAGCGATCTGAATCTACTCCATTCAGTCCCTGGATGGCCATCATCAGATTACAGCACGGTACATCCCTGGCAGAAAACCAAGGCTTCAAAGTTACCTCGTTTGTATGAAAATAACACCTGTATCCCTAGACAAAGTTGATGTGTATATGTTTATACACTTTTGGGTCTCATGTGCCTGATGTCCTTTTAGTAGAAAGTAAAGTTTTAGAAAAAAACTTCATGAAGCTAAACGACCGATAGGCTAGAAAATATTGTTTAAGGTTTGGTTATGCAGAAACATTTGTCTGTGTCTTTTACTTTACGTGTAAAGTGTATGGAAAATATAATTTTTCGTTATTTTTTTCATCATTATCTTTCTTAAAAAAAGTTATTGGAGCTACTTCACAGTACGTTAAAGTGTATTTTGATGTAGAATTCAATACCTTTCCGCTATTATTTACGCCAAAAATATGACCCTTTGGTGACATTCTGTTTTTTTTTTACAATCATCTGTGAGGTTTATATGCAATTTAATACTTGTAGCTACTAGAAAATGTCTTTAGCTTATTGTCGTATGTTTTTTTTTGTAGCTACAACTCTACGTTTTCTATATAAAAATATGACCCCCGCAAACCATGTTTTCCTATCATGGACCCTTAAGGTGGTTCAATGAGCTCAGTAGCGCCACCAATGGAAATGAATCATGTACTTTTTATCAAAGGCTTGGAATAAAATGTTTGGTTATTTTGCGCAAATAGAAGTGCAAAGTGTAATTTTTAAATATTTTTCATGGCTTCAAATATAAGCAATAAGTTCAGTTCAGTTAATTAAGAATCTATATTGCTAAATGTGGCCTTTGTGGATTTTTGGCACTATTGAGATGCACGACTTATTGCTTAAGTTTGAGTTCTTGAAACAATATTTAAAAACGCATTTTACTCTTTTAATTGCGCAAAATTATCAAAACTTAATCTAATCCCTTGATAAAACGTAATTGATACCGACGGCGCTACCGAGCTCATCGAACCACCTTAAGCGATAAAAACACGACTGCCCCGCTAAAAATAAACTAAAAAGTTAAATAACAAGTGTCATTGCAGTCGGGGGACCGTTTTGTGGAACAATTTTAATCGAAGAGGTCCTCCGACTGCAATTACACTTGTTATTTAACTTTTTAGTTTGTTTTTAGAAGGGCAGTCGTGTTTTTAATTTTTTTTAATTTATTTATTTTTATTTCACAAATTATATATTTTTGAAATGTGCTCATTAAGGCCTTTCATTTGATGCCCATATTGTAATAATTGAAGAAACAAAATATTTTCTCACATTTGAAAATGGCGTCATACAGTCGACATATTAACTTTTTTCAAAAAAATATAGCCAGTGTCACTCGGAATGATGTAAGGATTCAAACAGTACCCCATACATCCAAATCCGTTGAGCCATTTGGAAGTTATGGTGAATAAAGAAACTCACATACCCACAAACATACATGAACCCTGAACACATATACACTCTTTTTGCTTTGGGCAGTCGTGTAAAAAAATACGCCTCTTTAGAGACTGAGTGCACTACAGAGATAATAGATAATTCACAATTTCGTCTATAATTTAAAAGCACTATGAATGAAAGATTTTTTTCCAATGGCAGCGCTAGTGTACAGAACTGCAGAATAAAAGCCGCCCTCGCCCACATACATAACATAATATAAATATACATTATACCGACGCACAAATTCGCGTCAGCTTTCAAAAATTATGCCAATTTTATGGCTTCATGGCGACCGTGACAAAAATACAATTGATAAAAACAGCTATTATATTCACACAAATTGTTACTACTATATCGCAATTCAGAAGAGAATAACGCCATCTGTTGTGATCAATGCAAATGCTTGCACCTAGAGCCTCCACACGTGATACGTGCTACCAATCAAGAAAAATATTTACAACGAAATAACTAAACTAGGTTAGCTAAGTATACTATTAAGTTCTGTTTTGTTGTGTACCTATTAATTGCACTATTACTGTCTTACTGATAAATAACTGTAACCCACCCGTTTAATAACTGTGTAACTATGACAGTGATAGAGGTTGTATAGATCGCGTATACAGTCGTTTACTAATAAAGAGTTTTATTGTATTGGGTAGTTACACACGTTCGCATAGATTAACCCCCTTACTAATAAAGATTGAATAGCAGATGTATAGTTACACAATGGTTACTCTCCGTCAAACTATTTGAATTTGACATTAAAAAGAAAGTGACAAAACACTGTGTAACTATGCAGCTGCTATACAATCTTTATTAGTAAGGGGGTTAAAATAGAAAAATTACTAAGCACTATTATGGTAAGATAACGTATAACCTTAACATAAGTATATATTTAGGTCTTTACCTACGAAATTGCCGTTTTGTTTGAAAAAAGTTAAAGTATTTTTTTTTCGAACTTTTTTACTTCTTTTATTTAAAGTAATCACCCCTGCAATCCATTGATTGATTTGAAGATGCATTCATCTTTGCCAACGCTGTGGCAGTTTATGGATGCCCTTCTTGAAAAAATCAGCTGGACGGGAGACAACAAACTCTTCAAAGGCGTTTTGTACTGCCTCTCGGGAATTGAATTTTTTTCCCGCTAAAAAGTTGTCCAAATTTTGGAAAAAGTAATAGTCGGTAGGCGCAAGATCTGGTGAGTATGGCGGATGAGGGAGAGCTTCCAAACCCAACTCATGCAGCTTAGAGACGGTCTGTTGTGCAGTATGGGGTCGCGCGTTGTCGTGAAGTAGCAGTGGAGACGACCGATTGACCAAAGCTGGTTGCAGACGTGCGAGTTTCGCCATCATTGTGGTCAGTTCTTCAATGTACACATCTGCAGTAATGCTCTCGCCGTTTTGTATAAAGCTATGATGAATCACACCAGCACTAGACCACCAAACTGTGACCATCACCTTTCTAGGGGTCATTTTTCGTTTTGCACATTGCTTTGGTACCGAACCAGGATCTACCCAACTTGCTGAGCCCTTTCGATTGTCAAAAAGAATCCATTTTTCGTCGCACGTAACAATTCGCTTCAAAATTCCTTCATTTCTGTGCCTGTTAAGCAGCGCAAGGCAAGTCTCGACGAGTATGTTGCGCTGGCGATCGTTAAGTTCGTGGGGCACCCATCTAGCAAGCTTTTTTATCTTGCCAATCTGTCGCAAATGGACCAATATTGTTTTGATGCTAACATCAAAAGCTGCTGCCAGCTCAGCTGTAGATTGCGATTCATCTGCTTCCACAATCGCCTTTAATTCATCATTGTTGACCAAAGTTTCCGGACGACCACGAGGTTCATTTTTCAAGTCAAAATTCCCAGAACGGAACCGAGCAAACCAATAACGGGCTGTACATTCGTTTGTACAGTTATCTCCGTAAACGTCGTTGATGTTACGTGTCGTTTACGTGTAGGTAATCAAAACAATCTTATTATATAAAAAAATTGCAGCCGCTATGATAGAACTTCATTAAGTATTAGAAGATACTATTGTTAACCTTGAGAGCAGTACTACACTATTTCGTGGCAGAATAGGTACCACAATCACAAGCAATGTTGCCTAGAATTTTCGTCGGGCAACGTCCGTTGCTCAACATTGGTTGACATTTCTAGAAATAGCAACAGTGTCGTGAGACAATTTTCTTCTTGCGATCAACAAAGTGTCAAGATGATGATTCCCGACACGAAAACATCAATACATTTATTTTCACGGTACACTTATTATTTTAATCAACAATTTAAGTCAGTGAATAGAATAAAAGGGGAAATCTGCGTAATATTGTGATAACGAAATACATGTAACAGGCTTACAATGAAAATTGTATCCACTTTGTAACCCCCCCATGGGGAGGTCTTTCCTTTGTGTACCATTTATTGTATCTTTTGAGTGTGACAACAAAATTACTTACTTTGAATTAATTTTATTTGTAGAACATGTGTGTTTATACGGGTGATAAGTTTATACGGTCATTGTTTTTACTTTGACTATTGTAAATAATAATACGTCATTATGAAAGCAACTGATAGATCACTACATTATTATAAAACAAAGTTTTCCATCGCGTCTATCTGTTCGCAATAAACTAAAAACCTATTGCACGGATTTTCATGCGGTTTTCATCAATAGATAGAGTGGTTCATGAGGAAGGTTTAGTTTGATAAGGTTGTGTAAATTGGTTAAAATATATTTATGTTAAATTTTAACCAATTTACACGGTTCGGTTTATAGCGAGCGACGTGCGCGTACTAATAATAATAAACAGACTTTTAGAGCCAATGGAGGTAGAAAATATTTGTTTTCTTTTTAGGTGTTGTTGGAAGGTCGCAATTGGCAAAAAGAGGAAGGAACCGGAGCGAAGCGAGGGCGGGTCGCTAGTGCATAAATAATTCAGATAGAAAATGATCATTTAAATACTTTGTTACTTTGTTTATTGAAGAAAAAAATCTTATTTAATGCGCGTTAATTATTAAAAAAATGGCAATTTAAACAAATTCAGAACATAAGAACTATAAATAATCGATAATATATAAAAATAATAAATTATTTCTGATTACGCTAACCATTAGCCTTATTTTATCGCAAGCACCTCCTCAAATATTTTTTCACTTTAATTTAGATTTCGCCAAAGAGAACTATCACACTTTATTTCAAAGAAATTAATTATAGTTTTGTCTAACCATCAACAAACTAAAGGGACAACTTACAGTATAATATTTAATTCTCGTCACATCACATAAATAATAAAATCATGTTTATTTTTCCAACATTCACAAAATTTTTTTATGACCTTTGGTTTATTTCAATTTGAGGTTTTTATTATCAAGAACAACTAAATTATGTACCTACGGCCCTTTGATCCTACTTTCGAATATTATAATTTAGTATATACTGTGTGATTTACGTCTAACCAACATTAACTTGATTAAGCAAGAAATGTGCCGTCTACGTTTATTTTTCTGTTTTATTTTGAAATTCATCAAATAAACAGCATTAATGCAAAATAAAATATCAATCATTCAAATATCATCGACAAAATATTATTATTTTAGTCAATTATTCATATCAGCAGCACGACACCAACTGCTGGGTATAGGCCTCCCCTAAGGATCTCCACGAGTCCTGCGCTGCCCGCATCTAATGGCTTCCCGCGACCTTCACCAGATCGTCGGTCCACCTTGTCGGGGGCCTACCCACGGAGCGTCGTCCGGTGCGCGGTCGCCATTTCAGAACCTTTCCGCCCCAACGGCCATCAGTTCTTCTCGCTATGTGTCCTGCCCATTGCCACTTCAGCTGAGCAATCCTTCGAGCGATGTCGGTTACTTTAGTTCTCCTGCGGATCTCCTCGAAACGCCGAGCATGGCTCTCTCCATTGCACGCTGGCTGACCTTGAGCCTCCTTATGAGACCCATAGTTAGCCACCACGTTTCACTGCCGTAAGTCATCACTGGCAACACACACTGTTCATAGACTTTCGTCTTGAGACACTGAGGTAAGTCGGACGCGAAGATTTTTCGAAGCTAGTCAATAATTAAATTGTTCAAATTAGTTAAAACTGTTTACCATGTAATTGGCTATCCAATGCATTTCAAAACTTACAGTAAATATGACAGGTATGCTTAATGAATTGATAGATACACAAACTATTTCGTACTTTATAGACATGTGTAAATAAACATAGCCTTCAAGGTTATATAAATATGACTTGGCAGACACTTAGTAAACACAATCTACATACACTGATTTGAAATTTCAGTCGAATAGCTTTTCAATTAAAAGTTAAAATACGTAAGTATTAAAGAAAAATTGTTGTATTACTTATTTTTTAATATCTTTGTAAGTATTACCACATAATTGACCAATAAGTAATGCTCTAGTATACTTTCTCCTGTAGTAGTTATATTTCCTGTTTCCACATTCACCAACTTCCTTCCTTTTTAGGGTTCCGTACCAAAATGGTAAATAAGGAACCCTTATGGTGTGACTCAGTCTGTCTGTCTGTCACAGCTGGATGTATCGAGAACTACTAATGGTATTAACTTGAAATTCGGAATAGTTTAAGATGACATTTGCTCAACTATTTTGCAAATTAGAAATAAAAAAAATATATTTTTTACAACAGGGACTGAAATGATGAAAAATGTAAAAAATATACCGTTCCCCCCCCCCCTTATCTCCGAAGTTTGCAATGAGAAAAATCTGAAATAATTCTATGTGATAGCAATTTATATAAAGATTACAGGAAAAATAAAACGATGTCTCAATATAGCACACTTATTTAAAAATTATCAAATTTCTAAAAAAGTTAACATTAGTTCCACTATCGGTCAAGAGATGGTGCTGACCTAAAACTGCAATACTAATTTTATTATTCTACTCTGCAGTGTGGTTTAATGGTGCAATTATAATGGTACGGAACCCTCAGTGTTTTATTATTTAAAAGAGTAAGTAGGTACCTAAATATGTAATGTATGCAGTATGCCAGCTCTAGGAATTATATAATTATTTTATGTAAGACTGTACACTATTATGGATCTTGTTATCTGAAATAAATGAATTATAAATCTTTCGCCAATTCCTGATCCACCAATTCTTGACTCGCCAATACCTGATTGGCCAATTCCTTACTGGTCTACAGCCAAACCCAAAAGTTGTATTGTAGGCCCAGCAGATATTTAGCGGCTATTTTGAGTTTTATTTATTTCATTGGTTCCACTTTTGAAATTTTATTAATTATAATAATTGATATATTTTGTTATGTGATGATTGAGGAGCTCGTTGGCACAGTGGTTTAGCGCCTGGCCCTGCGATTGCGGTGGTTAAGCAAAGCAGCTTTCGCGAGGGTTGGTCATGGGATGGGTGACCAAAAGTGTATTATCTCGAGTTCCTTCGTGCTTCGGAAGGCACGTTAAACCATCATTGGTCCGCGCCGCATTTGTAAACGTTCATCTACCAAAAAAAATGTTGTAGCCATTAATTTCTTATTATCTTGAGTTAGTAAAGTAGACGTTAGAAATTTGGAGATAGCTCATACAAAAAATAACTCGGTGGGGTTTTAAATTCTAAGTTCAAAAATAGGTTGGTGGTTTAAAAAAATATGTATGAGTAAGCTTCATACAACAAAATTTTTACGATTGTTTACCTACATAAACCTGGTTAACCAACACACACAAAAAATTACATGAAAACATAAATTAACCTGGTGCGAGTCATATTATTTCTAGTATATTATTTAGTTTTACATAAACCCCAATCCATATACTTACAACACAACGGAAAAGCCATCAAGAATCATCAAATAAATTGATTTTCGTAGTAAACTTGACAATTTGATGTTGTAACGAATGTACGCTTGTCATACGCCAGATAGAAGTGTGCGTACACACACATCGTACTTTAGAAGTCGGCGAAACAACATGAAAACATTCGGTGGGTGTCACGGTGATGGGAGAAGAGCGTATTTTCAATCGACTGATAATTAATGATTAAACGAACTTACCTGTAAGTGAAGTTCTATCATAATTATACGAAGGATTCTTCCGAAGATATTAGTACTATTAACACATGTAGTATCGCTTGCATGTATCACCACTTAGCACGTTATTTTAGAGTAATAACCTAAAAAACCTAAAAAGAGAAGGTTTTTGATTTAGAATTGACAGATATTTTGACATTTCCGGCTCAAATTCTCCTCACCGCCATTCGGCGCCAACCTTTTCATTTAGTTTAAAGTCGAAATCGTATGTTATATGTTATATTTCCTCATTTTCTTCAGTGGGTGAACACTTATTGTAATTAACAATAAGCAGTAGGGAGGGTGGGACTCTATACTAATATCTTCGGAAGAATCCTTCGTATAATTATGATAGAACTTCACTTACAGGTAAGTTCGTTTAATCATTAATTATACTTCAAGATTCTTCCTTCGATATTAGTACTATTAACACATGTAGATGTTTAAAGCATTATATAAGAAAATGGAAATATCATCTCTTGTGTAATAAGTCTTTTAAATTTAAAAAAGAAAATCAGTCACATTTAACATGATTCTTAATGTTTTGGTAGCAAATATGGTACATATAGATGGTTGGAACCAAAAAAAAATAAGCAAGATTCGTTAGGAAAATTCAGTTTAATTATCATTAATCGATGATATCTTGCAAAGATAGTGAAATCATTTACCATTTCGCCGTGTTACGTGGAATTTCTATAATAAAAAATAAATGTTATGACTACATAGCCATAACATACCTATATAGGTATCGGCGTACGTCGAGTGCTAAAACTGGTTACCATGGATTAGAGTCTACTCCACTATCATTGAATTTTACATTTCAGTAATCCATTATCTATATAAGAATTTCATTTCTTTTTTTTTCTTTTTTAATATGTATTACTATTTTTATTTTATATTTATAAATAAAAAGAAGTGATTATGAAATGTTTATTATAAAAATAATATGTAGCATTCTCGAAAAAGAAGGTAATTATAGAATGGTTTATGTCAAACTAAGAAGAATTCATGTTTCATACTTGAAGTAAACAAATAATTAATTGATTATATTGTTTTCATTCTATGTGCAATAGGCAAGGTACCTCAATGTGAAACTCTTTTTTTTTTTTTAAGTTAGAAAAGTTAGAAAAAAAACTAATTAGAAAATATTTAATAAATAGTAATAAGAAATCTAAGATATCCATTGTATTTGAGCAATGTAAGTCTACGCCAAGGCGTAGTTAAATTCGATACCAAACCTTGAGATTAGCTCATATTGTGAAATCAATAATGAATCCAATATTAAATAATACTAATAATTGTGTTACACACTTCTGTGTTTATTATGTCCATATTGTTATTTGGTGAATAATCGAACCATTTTTATAACCAAGCTCTGTACTTTCTGATAGTATCAGCAGACATACAAGCTTAAATAACATAGTAATATACCTGTAAAATAATATCACCTTGAAAATGTTGTACAAACCAGTCTATTTGTGCGATGAATTTCCGTCCCTGGAATTGGAAGTTATAGGATGTTAGTACTTTAATAGACACTATATTACATGTAAACAATGGGTATCAAGGCTTAAAATTGTGACAATCATGGCAGAATTGTAACACTAAGAAACTGGTACAAAAGAATAAAAATAATAGCTTGTTCGATTGATAGTGACAGAATAGAAATAGGCACTAAACGAAAATAGCGTTGTGAATGCTAAAATCTAAAATTAAAAAATAATCGCTTTGGGATCCAAATGCTAGGAATCAAGAAAAAAAATTTCTACTATATTTTATTTCTACTACCTAATTCGACTTGCATTCGAATTTACTCAATTTCAATCCGAAAATACCAAAACTGGTAATAATTTTTTGAATAAGTGAATCAAATAATAACGACTAAAATACTTTACACCGAATACAATAATAAAAAAGGCAATGAAAATATAATAAGCTACATGTTCTAGCTAGATAATTTATATGCAATTATTTTTCAATGTTTTGATTCCTGGCCACAAGTGTCCCCCAGTCTACCCCGTTGTTGAGAGGTACCAGAGAAAAATATTCCACAACTATGTCTTCTCTAATTCGGTGTAAGTATCGATGACATTCAACTATATAAAGTAAAATATAATATTATACCGGTATCTACAGGTTTAATACATTCATAAAATACTCATAATTTATTTTGCAGTTTTGTGAATGTTTTTCTTGTAAAAGACCTTAATGGAAAGTTGTGAAGGTAGCTGTATAAAAAAAAATGTGTTTAAATTTATTGTGTATCTCAATTCTTTAAAAAATGTTCTGAGACACATTGTTAGAGTAAATATTATGTCCAATATAACAGGGAGATAATGCTGTCTAAGAAGTCCTAGCCGGCGGCATAAATTTTGTAAAAATATGGGCACTACAATACCCAAAAGTTAAGAATTTAAATTCGTATATTTCTATTACTTTTCCAATATTAAAACCATAAAGTTGATGGGATTTCTAAAATGCAAAGACTTCTATGTTGTATTCTTGTTTTCTTACAAACAATAACCATTTCTTATTTTCAATATAGGTTAACTTTTATACTGTTTATAATAATGCGACTTCTGGGATTTCTAAAATGTGTTTTGTTATAAACAATAAGCATTTTTTATTCTTATGATAGGATAACGTTTTTACAGTTTATACTAATACGACTTCTGTTAGATTTTAACTAAACCCGATATGACAACCTGATAAAACATTTTTTCTCGAACAGAGATGTTGAACCTTCAACTTAATGTGTAGTTGAGAAATTATTCTCTGTCACTAAAATACATACGTATTATGTGGCTGTTATGTATTTCGCCCGAATTTTAGTCAAATTAATGTCAGAATTTAATATATATCTCTGGAGATGGTACAAGTGAGTACGAGTGAGTATAAAAGAAAATAATAATAATCTTGGTGCTCTCCTAGCGCAGTGAAAATAGTATTTCCACTCATGTCGAATTTAGACCAAACAACTATGTGGACGCCTATGTGCCTATATTTGGTCCACTGTTCATACTAGTGAAATGTGTGTGATATAGTATTATTGTAGCTCAATGGCAATATGAATGTATTGGGATGAATGGATAATGAAAAGTATTGGAAAAAATCGACTCACCCGTAGCAACTCAGACGGGATTCGAACCCGCACCCTTAGGATTCCGGCCCAATGCTTTTCATTGTTTATTCATCTTAATATAAAAATAGCATTGTGAATGCAAAAATCTAAAAGTTAAAAATATGAATGTAATTAACATAGCCCTATTTATTTTGTTTAGCATGCACCTACGTACAATTCAAGGTTCCGCAGAATATCAGCGTTGCAGGTGTTGATCATGCTGCAACTTATGCTGAGTGGTAACCTTTTCGGTTTCATAATGTACCTACCTTACATTATCTGTACTTACCTACCCAAAATTGTGGAATCGAATAAAGTTCTTTGTATTTGTATTTGTATTTATATTTGTATATAGTTGGCGACCACTGCCTATATTCGCTGAATACAGTTAAATGCTGCACCAGATCCTTACGAGTATCCTTACCCCGCGTACGATGATCGAATGTGAATGTTGACGAATGTATCCTCGATTCCTCGGCAACTGTTTCGATGGACCGTAACGGCCGCCTGCAGGTCTGCTGCTATCGACGAAAGAAATCGTTGATGGGGCTTCGTCGCCGCGTCTGGATATTCGTTTGCCGTCGGAATTAAGCATATGGTATACCTGGCTGCATGTTTCGTTTGTTGTTTTCAAGTTTAAATTGTTTTAAAACAAAATGTACCAGCTAATAAATATATAAATCAGTTTTAAAATTTATGTTTTATTTAAGTACTGCGCCCGGTTTACTTACAGTTTTTTCGGTGATCAATATCGTTAACCTCAGGCCTGTGGCCAATGCATCATTCATATTCGACTCAACTGTTGGTGGCCTTTTAAGTGGACAGCATCAATTACACTTGAGTTGGCCATATACCTTCTGTTTATAATAAAATGTATGTTGTGCACAACAAATGAATGTTGCAATGCCCCATTGTATAATGTATAAAGTGCAAAACACTGTCTTAAATTACTGTCATAAAAAAGGTGTTCTACATTGGAAAGCTGCTCCTTAAGCTTCATTATCACTATAATATATTCACTTGGCTAATAATTTCTACACATCAGAATCATTATCATTAAGATCAATCAATTTATGTTTTACACACACAAATTCAATTTGAAAATTAATAGACAGGTAATTTTTACATTTTACAAGGGCATAGCTTAGAAATAAACATACTAATTAGTTAGTGATTAAACATAAATAATAAGCCTGAAACATAGGATCTCCTAGTTAAGGCAAATGTTTAAAGTTTTTACTTATTAAAACTGTGGTACACAGTAATAAACACTTACTGCATTTATGGATAACAAAATGTATGGATTCTATTATTCAATTTCTTATTGAAATTTCTATCAGCAGGCTCATGTTAGGCGTACCTATATTAATAGAAGCTATTTCACATAAAAATTGTGAAATATCAGGTATCAGCTAGTTGCTGTATAACTTATTATCTGGTTCCATGAAGTTGATATATTTTAGCATTTATTTATAGCTCTGCTTATGAACGTTATACTGGCAGTTTTTCGTTACAGTTGTAACAATTGTGTATAATAAAATCATACATAATTATATTATATAAATTTTGCAAGCCAGAAATTTATCTCAGTACCGATGGTACTCTATTATTCCGTTGGGATCAACGCAACACCAAGGATATCTATGATATCAAAATTCATACCTGATGAACTAAGCTGTTGTCAGGGCTGCTGTTGCAGCTCCAGCAGAGCAGCCGCCTGGCTGGAAAGCGGATGGCGGCGAATTCGGCGGACGGCGGAGTCACCCGATTGGTGCTCGGCAACGGTTCCAACATGGTAACCTTTGAGGGCAGCTTGCTTTTTACACTGTCGCGTCATCAGGGGCACTTTGAGTTGCTGCACTTGTTGCAGTTGCGTTGTCTGACCAATCTATGCGGTGAAATAGTCCAGTGTGACTATTTCGAGTGCAAAAGATATTTGGTTCATGCCTTATTATACACATGCCTTATGACAGAAAGTACCCAGTATGGTAAGTTCTTGTCAGACAAATTAAATAATTAAATGGTAAAAGCCCAGTGTAGCAGTTACGCATTTTTAAATCTCAGCAAACAATGTTGTCTGGGAGGGAATGCTATTAGCATTAAGTCCGCTCTCTTTGTACTCATGTACATTAAACTAAAATAAATATATATGGTAAAAGCCCAGTATGGCAGTTACGGATTTAATAGTGTTTCTCCATCTTGTATTCTTCTTCTTGTCCTCTTCCGTCTTGAAAACTTTTTTCCTTTCTGCACGAAGCATTTTAACTAAGTATAATTAAATTTTCACTGTATAAAATATAATTCTGAAGAATTCTCACTTTGAGATTGTTTGCGTGCGTCCGTGGCGAAGCACGAAAAGCGAATGAAAAGGTTGGCGCCGAATGGCGGTGAGGAGAATTCGAGCCGGAAATGTCAAAATATCTGTCAATTCTAAATCAAAAACCTTCTCTTTTTAGGTTATTAAAAGGTTAATTTTAGGTTATTACTCTAAAATAACGTGCTAAGTGGTGATACATGCAAGCGATACTACATGTGTTAATAGTACTAATATCGAAGGAAGAATCCTGAAGTATAATTCGTCTATACAAGGTCATTTTGTATCCACCACCCAAATTTTGAGGATGTGTTCAGTCCATGAAACTGAACAACATTCTCGAAGGAACACATGGTCAAATATGTAAAATAAAAATCGATTTTCCATACAAATCAAAGAGATCACGTGATCAATTTAGTATGGGATGACCAAAATTTTTTGCCGAAATTTGACACATGTTTTTTAGAGAAAGTTGTTTAGTTTTTGAATTGAATAGTTATAAATTTAAAAAGAAATTGACATCTATATTATTAAAAAAATGTTATTATTCTATTACAGATTTTCTAACTGATAAATTTTGACATCATATGATTTATTCCTTATTATTTCTAATTGACATTTTTTATTTTATAAATATTTGTTTTAAATGATTGAATACCTACTATTTTATTGTGAAATGTATGTAATTGTATACCTATTTAATTTACCTGAACTTTAATTTAAATAATATTTGCATGCTAAATGTTGGCAGAATGTACTGGACCGAAAATTCTAATTCTTAACAACAATTATGTATGTACCTACATTCTCAGCAAATAAATGATTCTTATTCTTATTCTTTCGTGGACTGGAAACATCCTTAAAATTTGGATGGTAAGTTCAAAATGACCCTGTATATACGTAAAAACGCGGATTTTTATATTTTAGCCACTGCCAATTAAAACTGGCTTATGTTTAAATGATCACCATACTAACCAAACCAAGAAATTAGTAAATGCTCACCAAATCTTCTTGGGTAGCTTAGGATTTAGGAGACCCATGGAACCTAAAGTATAGTTCGAATCATGAAAGATGACCACAAATGGCGCCCATCTTCGCATCATAACTCATGAAGAAAAGACTCAAGACAAAATATTATATCATATAATATAATATAATATGTAGGTATATCTATATGAAATATTATTTTGTCTTAGGTCTTTTCTTTATAAGTTATGTTGCGAAGATGAGCGCCATTTCTGGTCATCTTTCGTGATTCGCACTATAATGCATTTCGTTACCAAATAAATTTAATCTTGCACCCACTGGACATTTATAATTGGACCTGAACAACAGGATAAGACTTATTCGACCTCCTATCAAAACATGGTTCTTACCCACGGGACCTTCAAAAAAGGAGGAATAGGGTGAGCCGATTTTATTCATTTTAAGAATTTCACATCACAAGACCTCTCTAAAGTTGCGTAATGCGACGTAGGTTGTAGGAAAAATAATAATAAAAAATGTTAACACTTTGAAACAGGAATTTCATCAAAACTGAATCGGAAAATCGAATTTTGTTTAATTATTTTAAACAAAAATTTGATTGCTATCTATTATTTTTTAAATTATTTTTCCTACAACTTACATCTCATTGCGCAACTTTTGAGGGGTAATTTAATGCAAAATTTTAAAGTCTGAAATACTTACACGAAATACAGGTATTTTATAAACATTCAATCGCTAGAAGCGGATTCAAAGTGATAATCTTATTTTTTAAATTATTTTTCCTATAATCTACGTCGCATTATGCAACTTTTGCGGGGTCTTGTGATGCAAAGTTCTAAAAATGATTAAAATCGGCCTAACCTTCCTACACGATAGGAACCGTGCTTTATCTCCAATAACGTGCCAATCTTTCACTAAGAAATCCGTTTTTTATAAAACCGTTTCGCTTATCAGTCCATCGCACCCTATACCCTATTCCCGAGGCAAGCGGTTAATTTTCCCTATTTCCCGACACAGCACACGTAGACAGGTCACCGACGCGTTGCGAATATTAACACTTCGCACACATGCACAAAGCATCGAGTCGTGATTAACGAGACCTGTATCAAATGACTGTGATGTATGAATTACTGGCTAATTTGTTGTTTATCGAATCCGTAACTTGTATACGGGCTATGTAATTAGTATATGAAATGAAAATTCAACCCGTTTTAACGACAATGTGATTCATAATTATGTAAAAAATATGTACATGCGAATGTGAAATATGTACATGGAAATTTGCTACGAAAAGCCCTTATTCGCAAAATGCCACAAGCCCTTTTTTAAAAAAAAAAATGCCTGCCAGCTTTAACTTTAACAGCAAATGATTGGTAATTTATTTATACAGACTGCCTATTTTTTCGTTTATAATAGGTTTAAATTAAGGTCTCTACCTTAATTCAACCCTTTTATAAAAAAAATGCCGTGTGGCATTTTGCGAATAGTGCCTTACCTACGCAAACAAATAAAATATTTTCTTCCTACGTCCACGTTAGCGCACCATCTATTCCAGGGGTGGCCAAAAAGCCGATCGCGATCGACCAGTCAATCTCTGGAGACAGTGCAGTTTATGCTTGCGGTAGCAAAGCATGTAGCAACAGAACGGTGCGGGAGGCGGGTGCGTCGATTTTATAGTGAAAAATACCCCAAAAATGAAAATGCTTTAAGTCGATTTCAATAGGCCAGAAAATTTAAAGTAAATCTAGCAGCCCTAGACAAGTTGGGCACCTCTGATCTATTCCATATCTTTCCGGAACAAATGTGACCTACAGAGGAGAATAGACAGACAGCCGGACGGACGTACCAAAGCATTTTTGCCCATTTATTAGGGCTATTTCTTTTATTATATGTAGGAAAGCATTAAGAAACGATTCTTGAAATTGGTGACAATCTTAATCAAATTTTGCTGACTGTACTTATATATGTTACGGCTAATACCCGAAGTGCGGCTAAAACTAGGTGTAACCGATAGCTGTTGCCTAAAACTAGGTGTAGCCGATTTGCTCGCGGCTAATACTAGGTGTAGCCGGCCAAAAGTAAGTGTAGCATGGGGTATTAAAAAAGTTATTTCTGTTGTCTGTTAAAAAAAATAACCTTGAAATTTAAGGCTCACGCTACGCTGCGCTTCGCGCTCGCCTTAAATTTATAATCTATATTCGGGACTACGTAGTCCCGAAGTGCTGTAGTGAACCGATCTGCTTTACCCCCGTGGGTAAAGCAGATCGGTTCACCTAGTTTTAGCCAACAGCTATCGGGTACTTCGGGTATTAGCCGTAACATATATATTACTATAGGCCAAATACTCAAACGATATTTAAATTTAATGCCACCTTAAATTAATAAAAAAATACAGATTTAACAGAAACTATGAAACTGACAACTTCCTAAGCATCCCCGCTGACGGGCGATTAATCGCTGACCGATTTTTTGTCGCTGAGAATAGAACATACGGAGTTCTATACATAAACGCCCACGAGCTACTTTTTGTAGCTGCGATAATAAACGCGGCTTTAATAGCGGCGATAATCGCGGCGCTTTTTTGTCTCTGGCTAAGTAAAACCTTTGTCGTGTCATTTCGCGGGCGATTATCGCAGCTACAAAAAGTCGCCCGTGAGCGGTTACGCTTAAAGTTGTAGAAGCCTTTGAGAATTCGGCCGTTACTGTATAGTTCTTTCTTTCTCACAATATATAAAACTTGCTAAAACATCGAATATTATTCCGCATGAAATACGTCAAAACTTTTTTTCCCACCAGACTATATTATTGGCAGACCTTTGAAGTTGGTATCGAAACTAAAACTTTGAAACAATTTCTGGTGCTTTCGAACTCTTGAAATGATTTATACCCCCGACAGGTGAAATGAAAATTTCAGTAGGTAGCCTCCTTTTTTACACTCCACTGAAGTTCTGAAGTTTTGAAGGACGCAAATTAATTTATAATTAAGTTTTGTCTTTGAGATTGGATTAAACTTAGTATTTGACTTTTATCTTTGGTTCAAATGCGAATAGTTTAATTCTACTTTTTAGGGTATTGTTAGAGCAAAAATATTTTTAATAATAATTTTACAGAAATAAAATATAAGCCGAGACGGTACAGTTTGGATGAAATAAGGTGTACTCTATACTTAAGCTAATATTTATTGTTGAGATGATTTTGTAGAAAGTGATATCAACTTGCAAAAAAAATATTATACTTAAGGCCTGGGCACACAGCTGCGTAGACACGCGCGTAGTTACGCACGTAACCCCCTGACACACCGAGTTACGCATACGTCTACGCGGCACGCAACGCAACCTGTCCCTTGCGTACCCAGCCGCTGCGGAAGCCATCTCTGCGACTCTAGTGCGCGATGTCAAACGATGACATGGACTAATTTTTTCGCTCTTATTCAATTAGTTTTTCTTTAATATCGTTATTCATTATTTAAAAACAATATAAAACACCACTTACTACCGGTAGTACCGGTACTATTTGCAAACAAATACAACTGAATGCGTGGTCACGCGTGTAGTGACGCGCAGCAAAGATACGTGCGTGTTCGAATTTGTTCGGTGTGACCTCCAATAGGGAATGCCATTGACTACAACGTCATCAATGCGTTCCGCTCTGCGTAGGTACACAGCCTGTTGGTCTCATGGGAGCTGCAATGCGTAGGGTTACGCATCGGTCTACGTGCACGCGTACGTTACGCAAGCGGTGTGCCATGTCTCATAAAGTTTCAGGCATTACAACGTCATGGTACGTCTACGTGCACGCTTACGCATACACTTACGCATCTAATGTTCACTTACCTTTTTTATTTCATTCATTGAGTTATTGAAAACTTTGGTAAAACAGTTTATAATCAAGAAATGTCTTTGAAACTCAGCAGTAAGTATTTACAACCCAATATTAGTTTTATAAGGGTCTTTAAACTTCTTGGCAATTTGACAGCTGTCTATGTAGTTCGCGACGTAAACTTTATAACTGACAAGCGAAAAAGTCGCGATTGATAAAAAGAATCGGACAGTCGCGGTTTATTATAAGAAGCCGAAGTACCTATATAATTTTTAAATCGTGTTAAAGAATTGGCATTTGGAACTGTCAGATATGTTATGAGATGGCACTACCATTTTTTATAGTACAGTAGCCCGTATAACATTTAAATCACCAAAAAGGTTACCGTTTTCCGTTGTGATATAGTTATTTATTACGAAATTATAGATACTTTTACTCAAGTTTTACAGATCGCAACCCGCCGTAACCTATATTTGTATATCTCCAAAAATGTTATTTTTTTATTTTTTAAGGTTTACCACATGATTTAGCTATTGTCGTGTTTTACAGCTTTGTTTGATTGCCACTGATAATAGTAAGACTATGGAAAGTGATCATACACAGATTTAAGACCAGATAAAGTCCAACCATTTTCATCAGGTCTTAAAGATTTAACACAGATGTGTATGGCTACTTTTTATAGTCTTACTTTTATCTGTGGCAATCAAACCAAGATGTAAAACACGACAATAGCTAAACTATGTGGTAAACCATGAAAAATAAAAAAAATATAATTTTTGGAGATATACAAATATAGGTTACGGTGGGTTGCGATCTGTAAAAATTGGGTTAAAGTATCTTTAATTTCGTAATAAATAACTATATCATAACGGCAAACGGTAACCTTTTGGTGATTTAAATGTTCTACGGGCTACTGTACTATTATACACTTCTGACATTTGTAAATGTCAAATTGCTGATTTCATCCTATTAGACTAGCAATAAAACTTACAGAAGTTGACTTTCCCAAGCTGTCACCTCTGTGGAAACAGGTGTGGCAAGCTAAATTCTCAAAGTGTTTCAGCTTCAAGAACTTGCTCGCCCAAGAAATTGTAGGAAGAACTTGCTAGTCTAAACCTCGCTTTAGGAGATATCAAGTATAAAGTGAATTTGTTGAACAAATCTAGATGTGATTAATTACATCCAGATTTAATACAGAATTATGTTGCTTGAGCAAAATAATTCTGTGGCCTTGTAGCATCCGGCTAATATTGACAGGTACAACACGATCTAGTTTATAAGGTTTGTACTAATAATTATCTATTTGACACCAGCCATTTTAAATGCTCCCACTGCTGGGGCACAGGCCCATAACATAACCCACCACACAGGCCCAATGCGGATTGGTGGGTGTTAATGACTGCAAATGCAGCCGGGACCAACGGCTTAACGTGCCTTCCACAGAGGAACTTTTTGGTCCCCCATCCCATGACCAACCCTTGTGAATGTTGCTGAACCTCCACAATTGCAGGGCCAGGCACTTAACCAATGCGCCACCAAACTCCTAATAACAGGTATAATGACCTATAAATGTTAGTAATAACTTTAAAATTCGGTGAAAAGAATAGAGATTAAATGACAATTATTGTACTCCGTCCACGTGAATCCCTTGACCAGGATAAGAAGTAGCCTATATATTTATCCAGGTTCTAATCTATCTACCAACCACCGTCCAGCCATTTAGGTGTAAAGTGATAACAAACACACACCCACATACACTTACACACACACTCCAAATACAGATAATAAGAAAACAGCAGAATATATATTTAACTAGTAGCCGCCCGCGGTTTCACCCGCGTGGTTCCCGTTCCCGTGGGAATATCAGGATAAAAAGTATTATATGTTTTAATCTAGGCTATCTAATATCTGTGTGCCAAATTTCAACCAAATCCGTTCAGTAGTTTTTGCATGGTTGAGGAACAAACATCGAAAGATCCAAACATCTAAACATCCAAACCCACAAACTTTCACATTTATAATATTAGTAGGATTTGTATTTTTTTTTTCCTTGATTAGATTTACATGCAAGATTCTATATCATCAATAGGGATGATGACTAATGAATAAAATAACGAAATACTAATAAAAATCGTAAACATATTAAACTTTTAAAGTAGCTTGTATACCTCTTGGTTTTATATATTGCGTATTATTTGTTTTATGACCCTTCAAAGTTGGGCAGACAAGTCCATTTAAAAAGTATAAAATTTGTTAAAATAAATAATACATTTAATTTGTCCGTAAAATTTATAGCAAATTTGTGTAAGACACCATTTTGATAAACACAATATTTAATATAGCTGCCGAACAAATTTCCTACGCGTTGCATACAAACTACTCAAGCGTGACGTCATAACTGAGTAGCCGTTAGTATGGAGACGTTTTCGGGTGAGTCCAATTTTGTGCATTTCAAACTGTGATATCTCGGGCAGTTTTCATGCTAGCGAAATAATTCTTTTCCCAATGTTTCTTTTTTTGAGAGGTAATTTATGTAATATAAAATAAAAAAATACTCATCATGCCTATCGGGGAAGTCAATGCGGCCTAAAAATACAGTTTGACTACAACAAACCGCAGAGATTCATAATATGGTGTGTATATGTTTGTGATCTTATAAATAAATTATTATTATGTATATATAAATAGGATAGGATCACATAAATCTTTAAATTTGTTGTTATAGAGAATCATTAAGAAAAACGTCTCCTTAACAATGTAAACTAAATCAATCAAAGTCTAATAAATAACAATACAAATCGTTTGTTTCAGATAATTTGCTGTAACTTAATCTGCCTGAAATTATTTTACGAAGCAATTAATCAAGGGTGTTTTCAATAAGTTTTTCAATTAATAAAGAAATGAAATAGGTTATTCGATGATGGATGGAGTTCTACGTCCACAGAAGTTCGTTTTAAATGTAACAGTTAGTAAGATTTTATAAAAAGTTTTGTGTAATGGGCTTGTGTTAATTTTATTTCCGAGTCGGTTACACTTGTCTATAAATATCTTTTCAAAATGTACTGTTCTACCAGCTGGAAAACTACAGAGAATAAAACAATAAGTTGATAGTACAAATTATAAGGTGTTACCATGTGCATCTCATCTAGGTATCTGTATGAAAGCTAGAAAAAGGAATGAAAGGCTTAAAGCTCTTTTGAGTTATTATGCGATCAAGCTTATATTATACGATTAATTAAATGCTTACAACGCTCGGGTTTCGGTGCAACTGTATTTAGAAAAAAAAAAAATTTTAAAGTTGTGAATTTGTTCTTTTTTAAAATTAGTATAGAAGCCTCAATTAGCATTTTTTATTGTGCAAAGTAGATAAACACATCTAACTTATTATAACGACAATATATATCACAGTAAATTAGGCTTAATCAATTCCTAGATAATAAAATATTCCAAAATTTAAGCAAATTTTAAGCAAAAACTTTAATAACTTTTACAATAAATTTGTTATTGTAAAAGTTATTAAAGTTTTGCCTTTAAAACGTTGTCCTGAAAAGTAGCCATTTTGTTTAAGCGTCTGAAATAAATGTTTTATTATTATTATTATTATTATTATTTGTACATCACCGCTTATTATTTGCTACCGTCGAATTATGTTCGCTCGTTTGTCACTTCACCCTTCAATATCGTCGAGATCAAGATTTTTCCACCGAAAAGGTGTAATGAAAGATACCATCTCAATTTTTTCCTTTATAAATGTATGAAAGTTGCCATCTCACTAGCTTGTGATCCTTGCAATTTCCAAAATTAAAGCAACGCCGTTCTAATCTTGTCGGTTGATAATATCACGTCTAATGGCATCTCCCATTAGTAACTCGTAAATCAGTGTTCTATAATGGCTTCCTATATGAAATGGCTGTAAGATAAGGTTACATTGCAAAACATTACTTGGTTAAATTTTATTATCTCATTCAAAAATATTGTATTCATTTCAACGTTTACAGTTTCTAACACCCTAAAAAAATATTTGCATAAATTTCTTTTATTCGGTTAGGTTAAACTTACTACAACACCGCTGTTTTTATGTTTACTAACGATTTTTTTTGCGTTTCTATATTAAAGGGCCATGGTAAGTATCAGAGAGCTAAATGCTCGGCGTTTCCCTGTGTGATCGAATCAGAAATGAGGAGATCCGCAGGCGAACTAAAGTATCCAACATTCCTCGAATGATTGCTCAGCTAAAGTGGCAGTGGGCTGGACACAGCGAGAAGAACCGATAGCCATTGGAGCGGAAAGGTTCTTGAATGGCGACCGCACACTGGACGGCGCTTTGTGGGTAGGCCCCTAACAAGGTGAACCGACAATCTGGTGAAGGTTGCGGGAAGCCGCTGGATGCGGGCAGCGCAGGACCGATCGTCGTGGAGATCCTTGGGGGAGGCCTATACCCAGCAGTGGGTGTCGTGCGGCTGGACGATGATGATATTAAAAATACATCAACGGAAGGAAGTGATAGCCATCAAATACCTTTGCTCGCGATAAATGATGATGGTCTGTGATTTAAATACTACGCCAGTTCGCCAGACAGTACCAACACGGTGTCGTCATAGTGTGCAAAATCTTTTTTTTTTTATTTATAACCGTTTTGTTGTGACTCGCCCACGCCTCGACCGAGTATCCCAGTTACGAACCGTGTCAATTGCTCGCCCAGAAAAAACCGTCTGACGGGTTGCCAAGTCGCCGTGTACAATATTTCGTAGTTTTCACAAGAATAAATTTGATTTTGCGGTTGCAAATTTTGTGTCCGATGCAGAATGAAGTGTTGATGCGTTATATAATTTGTTTCTATTATCTTTAGTTTGTATTAGTTCTATAAAGTTTATAAGTATGTACATTTTTTGATGCCAAAATGTTAATAATCTAGTAGGTAGTTACGTTGAAAATGTAACATGTGAGAATATCGTTAATAAAAAACCGGCCAAGTGCGAGTCGGACTCGCGCACGAAGGATTCCGTACCAAAAAACGGCAAAAAACATGTTCGTTGTATGGGAGACACCCTTAAATATTAATTTTATTCTGTTTTTAGTATTTGTTGTTATAGCGGCAACAGAAATACATCATCTGTGAAAATTTCAACTGTCTAGCTATCACGGTTCATGAGATACAGCCTGGTGACAGACAGACAGACGGACAGTGGAGTCTTAGTAATAGGGTCCCGTTTTTATCTTTTGGGTACGGAACCCAAAAAATTTGCAACATTAACATTAATGAATTTTCTGTAAACTTTTTTATAAACGCTACAAAAGGTATAGGTAATAAGAATGCTTAATAATTACGTTTTAAGAGAATTCCCAGTAACGTAAATAGTAAAGCTTTTATAACTAAACAACTGTAGGTTGATTGCATTGTCGTTAACGAGACCCAGTGATGGATCCAGGATTTCAGTTTTGGGAGCTCTCTCCCTATGTTTTAGGGTCTTCTGTCTCTATGTTCAGACCTTGTTATAAAGTATAACAACAGTTTTTAATAATCGACAAATGAAGATTGAGGCGAGAGCGGACTTGTGAAACTCAAATTTTTTTTTGGTTTTACCGTTTGTCCACCGCAGCCGTCAGCGAGAAAAAGATGATGGCGCCGAGGTAGCGATACATTCACTTAGGATAGTATGGATAGATGGCTGTCTTTCTGCACACCCGTCATAGCATCTTAAAGTCATTGTTGGGATTATAGCTTTTAGGTTTTTATGGTTTGTATATGTTTTATATTTCTCTATAAATAAATAAAAAAGAAAATGATTTATTTCGGATAACTTAAATCCATTGTGTTAGTAAAAGACTTTAAATATGTTAGTATTCTATTTTTAGAAATGACGTTATTTTATGAATCACAAAACCAATCAGAGGACACTCCTCACTGTTGGCTATGTCTCTAAGAACGTTGTGACTGCTGCGGCGTATTCTGCATAACAATGACGCCGTCTTTTTTCGCATGATAGCTTCGAAGCTATTCACACCCGCTAACGCGAACATCGTGGACGCGTTACAAAACCGCGGATTTTGCGCATAACAATCGCTTTTTTTCCTATTATACATACAGTACCTATGATCGCTACCCCTAACAGTCATAGTAAAATAATCTTGGTGACGGTGGCGATGGACAAACGGTCATAAGATGCTTTCTGTAGGAGCTCGTGCCCCCTTAAGCTCCCCCTGGATCCGCCACTGACGAGAACGATTCTGCGGAGTTGCAAGCACCTCATTATTATTTCCGCTGAGGGCATAACAATCTATGCGGAGTCCGTTCGGATTTCAATGATTTTACGACTTTAAACCTGGGGCGCTGTGTTACACAATCGCGTAATGCTTAAATAACAAAAAATAGAGTAAATTAAAAGTAGAGTAATAACAAAAAATATAACCTTTTAAGGCTTCCGCGCGTACAGGACGACTGAAGTAAGCTGCTCATATTTTTATGAATATTAAAATATGAGCAGCTTTTTACTTCAGTCGTCTCGTGACCATAGCCCCTGGAAAGGTGTCGAAACGTCGGGAAACCCAAAAAACCAACAAATCAAAACTAAATAATTCCAAAATAATATCTGAATTAACCAATATACGCGCTGTAATCTGTAAAAATTGTTTTATTTCTAAAAAAATAAAGTAATAGTAATAGAGCCACAGATATATATCGAGATAGATGGTAAAAGTGTACGTACTTCGCGTGTAAAAAGTTTGATCCACGGTCAAACTTTTGTCCGACCTAAGTTAGTCCGCTTGAGACCATTGCCGTGAAAACACGTGTCACTCAAAAGCGAAAATGGTAAATTGTGCAGTGATTTCATGCGAGAGCTCATCAAAAACTGTTGGCCGAGAAAATGGTGATATTTCCTTTCACAGGTAAGTATTTATAAACACAAATAACCCCTGATTTAATATTTAAACGAATTAATTTAGATTAGTATCACTTGTACCATGATAATTACATAGTGAACGTATAGCTACGCGTAAACTTTCATTGCGGGTTATAAATGACGCGATGTTTACTGTGTGCCTTGTAAACACGCAATGAAAATCGAAGCTGTCGATACTATTGCGTCCACTGAATGTCATGGTAGGAGCATTTCCTCATTCCTCCGTCCGATTGAGAGAATAGTGTTGTGTATGTTTCGATTTTTTTACCCGATTCAACAAATAAGAATCGATTTTCGAAACAGTGGACCGAGGTTGTTTTATGTGATCAATAAACAATGTTATTCCTTGCATCCAAAGTTTAATAGGTAAAAGTTTGTATTATCCTTAAAAATTATTATTAAGTTTGTTATCATACCCCAGTAAACGAAAAGGTGTAGAGGGAAATGATTGGAAGACAATTTTTGACTTCGAAACTTTGTTTGGACTAGTTAGGAGGTGAACATATCAAAAGTCCCCGTCCGTAGCCCCGATGCCCGCCGGGGGGACGGGGGAGATTGAAGGTTCCATTTTTCGGTTTTTCACATATATATCGGAACTTTGCGTTCTAGCGACATGGAACATTTTACAAATAACAGCTTATTAAATTTGCTACAAGTTTTATTCACTCAAGTTTTTCGATATCTTTCATAGTTTTTGAGATATCCGCTCCTGAATGTCTATCAACATGCTTAAGGTGAAGCTTAAAGACAAGGGTTCCGTAGCCTAAATGGCAAAAAACGGAACCCTTATAGATTTGTCGTGTCTATCTGTCTGTCTGTATCTCTGTCCGTCTGTATGTCACAGCCACTTTATTCCGAAAGTATTAAGACTACACAGTTGAAACTTGGTAGGTAGATGTATTCTGTTAACCGCTTAGTGATTTTAACACAAAAATAAAAGATTAAGGGGGCCTCCCCATACATGGAACTGATACTGAAAAAAAAAATTTTCTTTTAACCAATACGTGCGGGGTGTCTATAGATAGGTATTTAAAAATGATATTGGAGTTCCTAAGGGTCCCCCCAGACCTACCGGTTTCTTTTCTTTGCTATGCTGTTCTACTTGCTGTTTAGACCGCCGGCCAACCAGGGTCATTTTCAATATCGCATATTGGGACCAGATCAAATTGGCAAGATAGCCATTAGCTTGGTGTTATCAAATATCATCGTCTGGGTTGCGAAGTAGGAAGCTTCTGGGAGATATGCCACCCTGAACATGGTCTCTGATTGCTAAAAATAAATCGATCGCATATTTATATAAATTGTGAACACGGTCGTGGGTGGCATACATGAACTATTTTTTTGTGTTTTCATAACGATCGTTTAAGGAACAAAGCTCACAAGAACATACATAACATATGTGAAAAAAATATGCGATAGATTGAAATGAGCCTCTTGGCCGGCGGTCCATTGCCGAACAGCAAAGCAAAGAAAAGAAACTGGTAGGTCTGTGGGGACCCTAAGACAATTTTTCTCAAAGTCTACAGTTTGAAAGATATACACCGCCAAAGTGGTAAAATGTGGTTTGAACGACATATTTTTTGTAGTTTTTGAGATTATAGCACATTTATATAACTTTGTCATTCATACCAACAGTGTGAAAAACAAAGTTATTTTGGAGACCAAAAATTATGGTGGTATTAAATTTTAGGAGCGGATATCTCGAAAACTATACAAGATATCGAAAAACTTGACTGAATAAAACTTCGCGCTCGACTTTGGCTGGGGCATCTGCATCTGATGCAGCTATGAATATTGAGCTTTATGTTTTTTGACTTATATGATTGCCTTGGAAGCGATGTTGTAGTTCGGGATCGGATAGCCGCGTGTTAGTATTGTCCCACATAAGTACCTACCTATTCTAAATATTTAAAATCAATTATCATTGCTCCATCGAGTTTGACAAAGGAAGTTATTCCTTATATCGATAATCGATAGTTATATCGATTCAGTTCTCAAGGCCGGTTTTGCGCCTTTGAATCGGTTCTGCGCGGTTTTGATTTCACATCAATAAATCTCGCTTGTGACGTCATCGTAGGTACAAAAAATTCGACACGCTAGGTTCTCATACAGTTTGAAGCGCTCTTATGGTCTATCTCGATATATGTCTGTGAATAGAGCTAAACGCATTCTCAAACGGATGACCATTATAAAATACTTTGTTCGTTTTTATTTAATTTTCTGTACCTGGATCTGGAATGAAAATCTCAGGTGACTAAGTCCAATAATTTTGTTAAGAAAATAGCGCCATACACTATCGTTAAGAGAACTGAATTTTTTATTTCATTTCTGCATTCGATTCGATTGATTTCGCAAATTCCACCTGGGGCATCAATAATGGCGACAATAAATCCAGCTTACTTACTGCTAAAAATATTGTAATAAAATTTTAAACTTACGACCAAGTTTTCTTCATAGTGCTCCCTATAGTGGAAGGATCTGAAACAATAAAAAAATAAGTTATTATAAAAAAGGTAAGGTACAGGTCCATGATGTGTCATGTCCACCGTGTTGGACTTCAAAATAAATGTCATTTTCGCAATCACAATCCCATGAAACCTCAAGAACGACATCCACATCGATTTTCATGTTTACTTACCCCATTTACACCCTAAGGGATAATTTTCAAAATAACAAAATATGTGTTTGCCTATTTATTTTTAGACATGCTCCTACGAATTTTAAAGTTGTAATGTCTATTTTATATTCTTTTTCCATACATTTGAACCTCATTTTCACCCCTTTAGGGGTTAAATCATGTCCACCGTGTT
This sequence comes from Agriphila geniculea, assembly GCA_943789525.1. NCBI lineage: Eukaryota > Metazoa > Arthropoda > Insecta > Lepidoptera > Crambidae > Agriphila > Agriphila geniculea. The sequence goes on from OX038881.1 coordinate 4,866,525, forward strand.
GGACTTCAAAATAAATCTCATTTTCGTAATCACCATCCCATAAAACCTCAAGAACGACCTCCACATTGATTTTTATGTTTACTCACCCCATTTACCCCCTAAGGGGTTTATTTTCAAAATCACAAAATATATGTTTGCTTATTTATTTTTAGACGTGCTCCTACGAAGTTTAAAGTTGTAATATCCATTTAATATTTTTTTCCATATAAAATTTGAACCCTATTTTCACCCCTTGAGGGGTCAAATCATGTCCACCGTGTTGAACTTCAAAATAAATGTCATTTTTGCAATCGTCATCCCAGAAAACCCCAATAACGACATCCATATCTATTTTTAGGTTTATTTACCCCTTTTCACCCCCATTTCATCCCCGTAGGGGTTGAAATAATATCAATATCAATATACGTTGAGTTAGATTTTCTTCCATAAGCCTTTACTATAAATTAAGTGATTTTTACTTCGAAAATGAAGGATTTTTTCTATACACAACTTCATACCCCTTTTCACCCCTTCGGAGGTAGAATTTTGAAAAACGCTGAGACCCATATTTATTAATTTTTAATCTTCAGACTAAACACAAAATTTGAAAATCCTAGCTTCAAAACTGAGGGACTTTCATACAAACTTTCATCCCTTATTTCACCCCCTTAGGGATGGAATTTTCAAAAATCCTTTCTTAGTGGATGCCTACACTGTATGAGGTATCTGTGTGCAAAATTTCAAGTCTCTATGTCCAGCGGTTTGGGCTGTGCGTTGATAGATCAGTCAGTCAGTCAGTCAGTCAGTCATTCAGTTTACGATTTTATATATTAAGATTACAGCACCTATATTTTTTACATAAGGATGTTCTTTTATTAATTATTATTTAATTGTAAAATTACTAGGAAGTCCTACAGAAGGGGTGTAGAGTGCGCGAGAGGTACGCGATTTCTTCAGAAACTTGGGGTATGAATATACAAAGTCCTACTGTCTAGAACTCTAGAGTCTAGAATGTGAGCTGGAGTGAGTGCGTTGAAGAGAAAAGTGTTCTGCTACTAAATGAAAGCTTATAAAAAAATCTACAACATTTGGAAAAAGAACACTTTTCTCTACGACGACGCACCGTTTTGGAGTTATCAGCGGAAAACCCAAAAGTGAGACTTTAAAAAAACAAAACGTACAGACCTAGGAGGCAGCACAATAACGCACATCAAATCATTATTATAGGGATTCTAGGTTTAGAGGGTGAGAAACGTTATCCTTGTTTGTAGATCTTACCTAAGACTAACGCCACAACAACAATTAAAAAATTGTTTTCATCAGGCAATTATATTATATTATATTAGATAGCCAGTTCCTTAGTGGTGAGGATTCCGGGTGTAGTGAGCGTATGCAGAGATATTTTCCACCTCACCTGGCCTCTAGTTCTGGGCAAAGCTAGAAAGCTTGTTAAAGCCGCGTTATAGAAAAGGAAAAGGTTTTTTTCTGGGGTGGGCATCAGTCTATTCTGGGGTGTGCGTGCATCCTACGTGTTCCTACGCCCAGTGTAGTGCTCTTACATTTTTGGCCTTATCGACACGACAGAATAGTCCTTACTAATATTATAAATGCGAAAGTCCGTTTGTTTGTTTGTTTGTTTCGCCTTCACGTCTTAACTACTGAACCGATCATCATGAAATTTTGCATACACGTTGTCAGGGGTACAGAGAAGGACATAGAGTACTTTTCATCCCGAAAAAAAGTATTGTTCCCGAGGGATAGCAAAAAACCTTTCCACGCAGATGAAGTCGCGGGCGGCAGCTAGTATTATTATAGAGTACTACGTACAGAAAGGACACTCCCCGCACCGCCCTAGAATCAATTACCTCACCCCATCCGGCGAGTTCGTATGCTCCTTTTGTCGTGTTTGTCAAAGTCGACTTATTTTGATATTCAAAGCAATGCGTCGTAACTTTCTTTAGGGACTAAAAAGTTCGCATTATGAATCGAACGCCGCTCATACAGTACAAACTGCAATAAATAGACTAGACTTACACACACAGTCGCGCGTGTACAAAAACGTCATATGTCATCTGTTTATAATAATAAGGTTGTATGGAGTGTTCAGGGTGAGGTGAGGTGAGGTGAAGGTAAAGGTCGAGCAATAAAAAAACCTTCCTGATCACGCTGCCTAAAAATCAAAATGCCTACGAAGCAAAATGCGTAATGTTCATGTCTAAAGAGCAAAATGTCTACTAAGCAAATTGTCTAAAACGCAGAATGACTAAGCAGTAGTTTGCCTAAGGATTAAAAAGGTCTAAGTTGCAAAACGTCCATGTCGCAAATTGTCCTAGTATTGTCGTATATTCGAAATCAAAATACGTACTACGTACGCAGTATATATGTTACCGGCAATGTATGACACCTCGAGGGGGCTTCGAGGGGGGGCTCAGGGAAAGCTTGAGGGGGCTCAAGGGGGGCTCGAGGTGGCTCGAGGGGGGCTTGAGGGGGCTCGAGGGGGGTGGACCAGCAGGCATTGTAAACAATGCCTAGGCAAAGGCAAAGTAGGCATTTAGACATTTTGCGTTTTAGTCATTCTGCAAGTTTGTCATTCTGCATTTTAGAAATTTTGCTTTTTTTGTCATTCTGCAAGTTAGTCATTCTGCATTTTAGACATTTTGCGTTTTAGCCATTCTGTAAGTTAGTCATTCTGCGTTTTGGTCATTTTGCCATCTTAGTCTATTTGCGTTTTAGGCAATGTGATCAGAAACCTAAAAAAGGCCTCTTATTGCAACGCCTAAACAAATCAGCATTATTTTTCGATAGGTATATCAAAAAGGGTGCGATTTGGTTGCCATAAAAACAGTTAATCTAATTTCAATGTCACTAACGTTGACTTCATCTAATTTTTATTTGACCTAAAAATAAATGACATAATTTTTATTTAACCTATTATTCATTTGTCATCATTATTATTTGCCATATTTACATTTGCTCTAACGTTTATATCCCATAAGTATCATTTGATATATCGCTTTTTTATCTAACTTACATTTCATATACATATCATTTGATCTAATTTTACATTTTATAATCAACTTTTATGTACTACAAAATAGAAATAACTAGCTTTTGTTATTATGATGCTTGCTTAATTATCAAATCCACTAATGTTTAATGTACTTACATCTATTAGCATACATATATTATAACATAACAATGACTAGACATGCAAGCAAGCATACAAGCATGCATGTAGCTTGCCAGTAGGTTAGGTTAGGTAAGTGTTTTGACCACTCGCAGCGGAGTTCCACAACGCTTGCATGCATGCTGCATGCTTGCTTGCATGCTGCATGCTGCATGCTTGCTTGCAGGCTTGCTTGCTTGCAAAATGCTTGCCGGGGGGTGCAGGGGGGCTGGCCCTCCTGCTCGGGGGGGTCGGGGGGCTTGAGGCCCCCCGCTATAAAGAAACACTTTTAATGCACCTACCAGTAGGTTAGGTTAGGTTAGTGTTTTGACCACTCGCAGCGGAGCGAGCGAAGCGAGCGGAGCTCCACAATGCATGCATGCATGTTGCATGCTTGCTTGCACGCTGCATGCTTGCTTGCTTGCTTGCATGCTTGCTTACTGCATGGCTGTTTGCATGCTGCATGCTTGCTTGCTTGCTGCATGCTTGCTTGCTGCATGCTTGCATGTTCGGTGCTTGCTTGCAAAATGCTTGTTGGGGGGTGCAGGGCGGCTGGCCCCAGGCCCCCCGCTATAAATAAAAACTTAATACACCAGGTAGGTTAGGTTAGTGTTTTGACCACTCGCAGCGGAGCGATACTGTAATTTTGGCAGTAAGCTAACTGTTTTAGAACCCTTTATGGAGGATTTAAAGCATGGGTGTGGATAAAAATATACCTATATAAGTAATGAAATCATATTTTTGGGCTATGCTTGTTTTTATAGCATTTAAATCATAGGTCAAATAAAAATATTTTTAATGTTGAATAGAGTAAATGAATGTTATATGAAATGTGCTTTATATCATCTGTTAATTAGATCAAATGATTATTGTGTCAAATAGTTTTTATATCACATGTATTTAGGTCAAGTGAAATTATATTATCCGTATGTTATATTATTTGATCGGTATGTCAAATGAAATTATATGAAATGTTATTATATCCTCTGATCGTTAGTGCATGTAAATTTAGGTCATACATTACACACCCATATCAAAAAGTGTAATCGCCCAATATCATAACGGTGTGACAACATCCCCTTTTGTTACAACGCTCAAGAGCGCGTAAATGAGATATACGCCGGTGTTTTACGAGATGGCTCGAAAATTTTACGGCGTATCTTGTTACTCAGATAGACGCTAAATCAGTAGAAGGTAATGGAATTCGCGCTTACAACTCTTCGTAAAAAAGTTACGCCGTATTTATTCTTGCGAAAAATAATTCGAGCACCTTGTTAGTAAATTCAAAGGTCGGGATGATGTTAGTGTTCTGTGAAGGTTTTGGAAAAACGGAGATCTTGGTATACAACAACCAGATATTATCTTTATAAATAAAATGGTCTAACTTTTTGAAGTAGAAACTTTTTTAGCGGCGTTGTACGCTTTTTTGTAATGGGAAAAAATGTTAAACTCGCGTCAGTAAGAATCACGTGACCCTGATCGAAAATTCGTAAGACGGATGTGACGGATGGAGAGTAGACAGCCGGCAGCGGAAGTATCCCCCTCTCTTTTTACGGGGCGCGGTGAAAATGGTGGCGCGTCATTTCAAGACGTAAACACTTGTGTCACCATAGCAACGCGCAAATTTTTTAATTTAATGTCAAAACTCTAGATTTTCTGTCAAGCTATGGATAAGACTTTCCTACAATACTGTTCTGTATTCGTAAATTCAAATGCTGAGTAAATTCGTAAGACGGCAATTCGTGTAAAATTATTCGCTAACCATTCCAAAATATTAAAAATTCACAACATTAATATTCAAGTTTTCACTTCTGCCGGCACTCCCGGAGTGCAACCCGATTTTCTTTTTATGCCAAAGAAACGTCAAGCGCTTAACACTTAGTAGAAAATATTATACACTTCTAAGACAAACAACTTAGAAGTGTTTTACTTTAACATAGTATTTTCTGTTTGTCTTGTTTGTCTAGAAAAGAAAATATTATGTTAAAGTTCTTTTTGATGGTCCTTCTATTCGGAAGTCATACAAAAAATTTTAAGATAGTGAATGTTCAATGATAAACATAAACACATATAGATATATTTATGTGGAAATAGAATGAAAAAGTAAAAATATATTGTACGGAACAGTTTTACGACTTATGATAAAAATTCGCCCGGTTTTTGAATGGTCGACTGTAGTCTTGGCTCTTATAAATGTTATTTTATTCCTTATTCTAACATCAAGTTTCGATATTTTCAGGGTAGAAAAATACTTTATTATTACTATAATAATAATAAAGTATTACATTATATAAATACAATAATAGAAAAGTTACTGTTATTTTACTAAATTCAATTAAACAGTAACTTTTCTATTATTTACACTTTTAAACTTTCGCGTTGCATTTTATTCCTTTAGACGCATAATACCATCACAAACGCAAAATACCAACTCGAGATTTTGTGGTGTTTTGCGGATTTGTAGAAAAAAATACGTAAAATACCAACTACGTATTATTAATTCCATAAACGCAAAACACCACCTGGGAATTATTTTGTCACTAAAGTGGAGTGGCCGAAGAAACTATTTCGCTTAGGTTACTCAGCCCTTTAGACGCATAATACTCAGCTATGTAGTAAGTACCAGGCTATCAGGAATGTAAAGGAGCTAATCAAAGTACCTGTTCATCAGATCCGGTCAGCATTTTCCCCACAGCTCTCAATGCAGGAGTAAACTAACTGCTGCTGTCTAACAGGGCAATCAGTCTATTGTAAAGTACCAGGCTAGCATGAATGTAAAGGAGGTCTTATCATACCTGTTCATCAGATTCGGTCAGCATATTCCCCACAGCCGTCAACGGGAGTTCTTACTACTGGAGACTTCGACTTTACTGGTAGCAAATCAAAGTACAGATAGTATTTTTTTTTCAATCAGTCAATTACGAAAAGTTGGTGTTATGCGTAGTTGGTATTTTGCGTAGGTAAATCAAAGTTGGGATTTTGCGTAAATCAAAGTTGGTGTTTTGCTAAGTTGGTATTTTGCGTAAGTGGTATTTTGCGTTTATGGCGTATTGCGTAAAGGTGGTATTTTGCGTATGTGGTATTATGCGTCTAAAGGATTTTATTACATTAGTAAACACAGGTTTTAAACGCGTTTTTAACTAACCTTTTCCCGATGTTTCAACCGAGTTGCATCGGCCGTGGTCACGGGCTGACTGGAACTGCGGTGTTACGCCTCCTCCTCTGCGGTGGAATCTTCATCCACCGTCGAACAGTTTTTCCAACTACCGCCGCTAAGACCGCCGCACACAATACTAACGGTGTCCCTATTCTGTATCATAGCCGTATTCTGGTAGTTAGCCTCTTTGTTCGCGGTTGGCTAACTACCAACTTAAAAACGCGTTTAAAACCTGTGTTTACTTTTCTATTATTGTATGCTTGTCCTATAGAATTGTATAATTAACATTTTATGTATGAACGTAGAGTTACAGTATATTATTGTAATGATGAAATTATATTTACTTTTGCATTACTATACAATTTCAAAAAAAAACTATACGTTAGTTCTATACGTAAACGCCCACGAGCTACTTTTTGTAGCTGCGATAAACACGGCGTTAATTGCGGCGATAATCGCGGCGCTTTTTTGTCGCTGGCTAAGTAAAACCTTTGTCGTGTCATTTCGCGGGCGATTATTTTTTATTTTATTTCTTTTTTGTTTTTTGGTGGCAAAGGTATAATTTCCATTCTGCTGTTACTTTCGTACACTTGTGAAGTCGAAGAGACTTTCTTTTTTTAAATTTTTTCACGCAACCGAAAATCTGGAAGTTTTTTCTATTACTAAGGGAGCTTATTCCTACCTATAGAAAAATATTCAGTCAATTTTTTTTTCGGACATTACCCATTGCAGACCACTACGCTAATAAAAACAATCTTTATTTGTGTCTATTATAAAACAAGAATTTAAAGAAGAAACTCAGTGATCAGTCATTACAACTGACTCGGGTTATCGTGATATATGAGCAAGATCCACTGGCGAGGTAATTAGTTCGGATTTATGGTTCGAGCCTTCGGGGATTTGTTAACAAGCATTAGATGTAGCTTTGGTATTGTGTAGTCTTTAACTTGAGAATGCTTGACGAAAAGGTGTGAAAAAAAACATAACTTTTGTTTTACGCTTTTATAGTGAAGGTATAAACAAATTAATATTTTTGCAGCCTTGTAAATATTTGTTGAAAAGTATTACATGAGAATCAGAAACAATAACGATAACAGAACCACAGACTCCAGATGAAATTATTTCTATGTCTGTGTTGTCGTAAGAAAAATGATTCTTCGAAAAATGCCTAGCTATAATTTACTATTGTATGTCTATATTTTGTAGCTTATAAGAGACACAGCCAAATAGATGTTTTGTTCCTTGGATTACATAATCTTATAATAAGGTTCACTATTATAAGATTATGTAATCCAAGGAACAAAACAGCCAAATAGATGTTTTGTTCCTTGGATTACATAATCTTATAATAAGGTTCACTATTATAAGATTATGTAATCCAAGGAACAAAACATCTATTTGGCTGTGTCTCTTGCCAAAAGACTCAGCTGCCTAATTCAAGAAGGCAAAACCTTAGCCAAACGTAGTTTCCAGAAAATAAAGGCATGTTGAGCCTCAGTTCAATAAGTTTTTTTGAAGCCGAAGCTACTAGGAAAATATCACTGTTAATCAGTCTATTAAAAGCATACCAACGCAGATCTTGAAAATTAGGCAGAATAAAACAGAGAGTAGGGGGACCTACTCTCGACGGTAATTGACGGGATCGAATTCACAATATCAGGGTCAAATAAACGTCAAAAATCTGTTATTTTGGTACATTGAAAAAGGTTTCCACAGTTTCCATAGTACCGTTTTGACTTTTACTCGATTCCAACTCGATTCTCGATATTCTCGATTACGTTTTGAGTAATCCCCCCTTTTCTTTGCTATCGGGTCAAAACCAACCTCTAACGGCCCGGCCACAGCCAGCCGCGGCGGGCAGCGCGGCAAGCGAATTCAATAATCACTGCGCACTATCTCGGTGGCAGCCGCTCAGTTCGTCGTAACGACCATCAGTGATTGCCGAATTCGCTTGCTGCGCCGCCCGCCGTGGCTAGCTGTGGCCGGGAGGTGGTGTTTAGTCAATAAAAGCTCGTCCTTTTCTTTGCGGCAGCGTCCACTCACCGCAATGCTTCAAAATAATTAAATACGTCGCGGGCGACGGGCGTCGGTCGCGTGAAAACGACCGTGGCCTTAAGAGATCTGACATAAACATGATAGTCGTAGCTATGCTATGTTATGTAGTATCCAATGAGGATTTGCGCCTCCTTCCCCTCGCGCTCGGGAAGTTTGCTCCGAACCCTTCTGGTTGAGAGCCTTTTGAGAAACTTTTTAGCTGCCTCTGTGGTCTAGTGGTTCCCCCACTCATGTTAAGACGCAGGGGGTTCCGGGCTTGATTCCCAAGTGGGTACAATTTGTACTCGGTTTGTTTGGTTGGTAGGGCTTATCTCAAGTCCGCCTGGCTAGCTACCGCCATCTTACCTAAGTCTAACGCCATAACATCAATTAAAAAATTGTTGTGTTCCGGCAGTTAGAGGTAAGATAGCCAGTTCCTCAGTGATAAGGATTCCGGTTATAGTGCACCTGCACCTTCGGCCCTACCGTCACTTAACATCAGGTGAGGTGAAGGCCAAGCACTATCCCATTGTGAATAAAGAAAAACTATAGAAAAAAAATAGGTATAGTTCAGTAAGTAACATTGGTAAACTAAATTTCAGGGTTCCACTTATATTTTGGGTGAACGAACGCTTTAGGATTCTCTCGAATGGGAATAAATACAACATCCAGACCCAATCATTCCGGGAAAGAAATTCCTTTTACACTCCCCCTGTATATTAAATCAAGGCCAAGGGCCGGGTATAGTTGAATAAATTTTCAAGTTGTTTTAGGACTGGGAAAGCAAAGATATTTCTAGATTTTATGTCGTGTATTATTATAATATTATATTATGATACAAGAATGTTTACAATGTTTTGGGAATAGTTACTTATAGGGTTGGTTTTAAATAACAAGACAAAATAATATTTGATTGAATCAGGCGTCACTTGGCGGAAGTCCCAAACCATTTTGAAAATAGAAATATGTGGCTTACTTTGGCAAACAATATATGCAAGATGCACCGCCCGCCCGCTCGCAAAAGGTGCACTGCGTTTCGGTGTTGGTTTACGCACGATCTAACTCCTGAGGATGCTCCGGGTTGGGGCGAAACACGTGTAGAGTAGCCTAATTGGTGAAGGTGCAAGGTGTGTTGCTGTCTTGCTAAATGCAGGTATTGTGCACTGATATTTTGTGGTGTGCATGTGCATATTTTTGCGGGCGGGCGGGCGGTGCATCTTGCATATATATTGTTTGCGGAAGTAAGCTACATATATTTCATTTTTCAAAAAAGGCAAAAAAAAAACTTTATCTATTTCTATCAACGTTATTTTATGATTTGCGAAAGCACTTACTTAATTCTTGAAAGCTTTGTAAAAAGAAGCACATATTTACAAAATCTTCCCAGGTGCTGCGATGTTGATTTTCTCAATGAAAATTATTTGAAATCTATCTAAACTAGTTAATTGGTGGGTCACATTTATGTTAATTTCAAAAGGAGGAGAGAGGAGAATCTTTGGAGTTATGTGTACTATTCAAATTGTAAGCCAAATAATAATACACATACAACAGCAGTTATCGATCTCTCGATTTTGGAAACCATTTTGGTTCGTTCCAAATAAACACATTTACCGAACGAGCACTGACGAAAGTTTTCAGCGAACACGCCCCAAGGAAACATTTCCATATGAATGTCGATCAGTAACATTTTCCGTGTTAAATGGCCCAAAATATACGACTTTGCTATTTCACGCATCGTCGCCGGAACAGGCTAGCAAACAACTATTTCAATACTGAGAAAGCTTGCCATTTGAGATACGCCATTTGCTTACTGATTAATATTTACTGATTTTATCTACACTAAGGCTTTAAATCCGTTCAAACGATAACACACAACCCGACCTCTACCCGAACTCAACTCAAACTCACCTCAACCGCAGCCCACCTTGAAATACATCACTTACAATTTTGAGTCTTATGACACATTAATAAGCTCTAGTGTAAATTCAGGTGAGTTTGAGTTGAGTTCGGGTTGAGTTTGAGTTGAGTTCGGGTCGTGTTTGGGTTGAGTTTCAGTTGAGTGCGGGTTGAGGATGAGGCGTGTGCAGTTGCATCGACAAAATATAACGGAGCTCATTAATGTGTTATAAAACTCAAAATTGTAAGCGCTGTATTTCAAGGAGTGGGCTCCGGTTGAGTTGAGTTCGAGTTGAGTTTGAGTTGAGTTCGGGTTGAGGGCGAGTCGTGCGTTATCGTTTGTAAGAAGCCTAAAAGGTTCTGAAACAGAGCTTACTGTCAACATTATAACAACCAGTGTCATAGTAACCACAATATCCGAGCTAGAGCATGATCGCGCTCCTCCCCGCGCCCACGCTCGAACGAGTTACATTATGAAATTCAGTACAACATTAAAACACTCGTTCGGATGTTTTTTTGACGAACGCGCGTGGGGCAGGCGCGGGCGCGGGGAGCGCGACAAGCCCTCACTCGGACATTACCACAGACAGAATAACATTTTATGGATGTAGATAAAGTCTTGTATGCAACTGTACATAATTAGCACTCGGATTCGCCTCGTGTGATGACCCCACATTTGTGTTTTAATATGGTTTTAATACCCCTCATTATAGTACAGTTGCATAAATAACTATTAAACTTCACTATTTTGATGATCATGACCGAGTTACTGCGTTTGTTTTTGATTTTAATTAAGGCATCAATTTTATTAATCCTACTAATATTATAAATGTGAAAGTTTGTTGGATGTTTAGATGTTTGGATGTTTGTTCCTCAATAACGCGAAAACTACCAAACGGATTTGGTTGAAATTTGGCACACAGATAGTAGATAGCCTAGATTAAAACATATAATACTTTTTATGCCGATATTCCCACGGGAACGGGAACCACGCGGGTGAAACCGCGGGCGGCCGCTATTTCAATATAAATTAGTAAAGTTTATTGTGTGTTGTCTGTTGAATCATATTACTTGTTATGCTGGTACTTCACAAGATATTCGTGTTTGCGTATTCAACTTATTCGCCCAAATACGACGATGTGAAGTGGTTATATTCGTCTATTTCCACGAATGAAAGAGTTAAAGTGCACGTCCACTGCATCGGAATCGGAGCGTACGGTGCGGACGGATTTGTTATTTTGTATGGATTTCTATGGCACTGCGTGCACTGCATCGGCATTTCTGCGCCATAGAAATCCATCCATACAAAGCAACAAATTCGTCCGCACCGTACGTTCCCATTCCGATGCAATGGACGCGCAGCTTTATAATTATGCGAAGTATGCACGAAAACCTACATCAAAAGTACTAATTTAAATTACCTATAAAAATCAAGGTAAAGCTCTGAAAAAGAAAAAAGTAGACCTACATTTTCATTAATTAGTTTCAATGAATTCTTTGGTGTAAGTAATCTTCAAGGATTGGATCATGAAATTGATGTGATTCTAAGAATGAATTATTGGTGAAATGAGAGAGACTTTTCTAGAAATACCAAGCTAGTAATATAAACCAATTGCGTTGTACGTGCCTTAATCATAACTAAGTTCGAAGGATCAAGGAAAGCTGAACTGTCTTAGTTTAAATTTTATTTATTATGTATTTCTATCTTAGAACTTCGTAAACTGTTTAGTAAGATATATTATTTCTTTCACACAAATTCTATTCTGAAACGAAGTAATTTAATAGAGAAAATGAAATTTAGGAAACATTTTGGCGTCGTATGACGAACCCTTTAAAAATGTTGTCTACCCCTTAATTAATGTTATTTTTGACAAATAAACAAAGTTTGTCTACGTCGGTATGTCACTTTTTACATCTTCGACGTACACAAAACTGCTCTCAAGTTTGTCATGCTACAGGGGTTGGAACACCAGAAACACCGTGATAAAATGCCTTATCTTCTAAAAAAAACGTCAAAGATCATTGGGTATATTTGACCTGCTTGATGAAAGTTCGCGTACAGAAACCAAACCAGTTTCAAATTAAAGAATTCAATCCCACGTTTCAAAATATGTATAATTTTTTTATGTACCGACCGGCAGAAAAAAAATATTTTACAGTATCTGTGCGAGTAAATGTATGATGTTATTAAACTTTTGTTAATAAAACAGAAGTTTTTACTTTCAGCATTGTGAAAATGTGTGCTACAAGCATAATAAACGTTTGAATTGTCTTTATTTATTTATTATTGAAATGATATGATATAATCATAAAAAATGAAACATGGCCTGCAAGAATGCGACCCATATCACTGAGTAGCAGATACATTTATCTACATATTATCTAGCCCTATTTCGTTTGTGTACGCCATAGGTCAAACGTTCGAACAAAATGCCCAATGACCTTTTCGTCGTCAAATGGCGAAACGTTAAAAAGATTTACGTTTCAACAATAACAACGCATGGTTTAGAGGCAATATTGCAAGCGTCTGAGTTGACGTAAGTTGAATTTGAAAGTTGAAGTGACTCGGTTGAAGACAGACCAAAAGAGCCTTTTATAGTTTGAACGCAAGCGCTGATCCGCGCCTAGAGTGGTAATAGACGTGGCCATAGTAGAACCAAATAAGTAGGCCAACTCGAGCCTCGAGCGAGCGATACAGCTTAAACACGTAGGGCTGTCACATTGCTAGTTTATTCAGTTGTCAAAAAATGCATAGTCAATCTCTATACAAAATATTTTTTCCTTATAGGGTAAGCATCAGGGATCTATAATACAGTTTTTTTATATTTTTTTGTACGTAGACCAGCGGGTCTATCGACTAGAATAATGAAGTTAATGTTAATTGTAATTTGACAGATGTATGTGATACATTGGCTCTTTCGTTTTGACACCAATAAAAACTTACTAAAGAAAAGTAGCAATGTATCACATCTATCTGTCAAATTACAATTTACATTAAATTCATTGTTTTCAGGAACTGACTACAATGTTTTCATTGCCTACGTCATGTTATGTGATTTGAAAACTTACAAACGAAATAAGATTAATTAAAACGTGGCTTTACTAAATAATGTATTTATTCAAATAAAATAAAATGATTATGAAATTTTATTTTTTACATTATTAACTGTTTCTTACTTTTTCATTAATCTACACTTATCAAAATAATAATCTTTAAATTCGGAGATTGAATACTTTCCATAATAGGCATGCATAATCGGCTTTTTCCTGTAGGAATTTGTGATTTTAAAACAAAATTACACAATTGATATAAGAAAAAAAAATCGTCTGTTTCGACAAGTACGAAATGCCTTATTATTTAAAGTTAATGTAAAATATATCCTCATTCTTACAAATCTTTTTGCAATAATATCTTTGGAAAGCAAGGTATGTACTGTAGGTAGGTACACGTTGAAATTATTACGAACGGCGCGGCGGCGTGAAGCGTGCGTGAGCGCGGGCGGGATTACGTACGGCGCAGCCATGACTGTTGCACCTTTATCACCTTTAAATTTTGTCAGTGTGTGCGTGCGACGACGCATACGTACGGGCGCGCTTACATACAAACCGCGTTCGTGCGTATAAAGAGTAAGATGACTTACTTATTTGGTTCTACTATGACGTGGCGGAGGAGGAAAAGTGGTGATAGAGGTACGTGCGGGAAAAAGGAGGTTACTCTGTCTCCGCTTCCACCACGGCTGCACGGCACTACACTACAAGACTACAATGGTTGGTTTCTGAATTAAGAAACTGGAGATGAGCACTTTAATGCTCATTTCCAATACTTAAGGCGACGCCTCGATAAACTTTTTCCGTATCTACTGTCTCGCTCAAACTTTCGTAAATTACCTACACGTAACTATCCCACTCATGGTAAGCAGTTTTGCGACGACAAACCGTTTTTTTTGGTTTAAATAAAAATCTATGATATAAAAAATCCAACCAAGTGGTTTTTGATGTGTGTGCTCAGAGTCAAAAATTTTAAATTGGTCGGTTTGCCTGTAAAATGCAAAAAATATTTCTTTGATATTTTAGTAATATCTGTTGAAAAAGTTAATGAATCGTGTTTCTGCAAAATGAAGTCAATGAACCAAATAATTAGGTTATCAAATATCATTTCCATATGTTTTGTAGTTGATGAGAAAAATCGAGATCCTATCTTCGTCTTATGCACTATTTTTGTATGCGCGAGTAACGATTGAGTAGTGCTCAATTTCGATTTATCAATTCAGAAAATCATCAAAAATTCTGTGAATCTTCACATATAGAATCAGGGGGCCTATTATAAAAATAACGTACGCAATTGCGTTACGCAGTCACTTGGCCACGATAGTAGTCCGCAGTTCGTTGGTTGTAGTTACAACAAACATTTTGAGCTATCGTAGCCCATTGACTACTGAACGAACGATGTCGGATACGCTAGAGAGAAACTGTCACTCACGCAATCACTTCGCGGTATCGTCAAGAAGCTTATAACCCCAATGGAGATTGCACGGTTAGTGTCATAGTGAAGACAGAAAAAATGTCCTTGAGTTACGTTACGGCTTATTGCTATCTCTTTTTTTAGTGTTACAATACGTTTTCGTTTCTCACGAACGAACGAACGACGAACATCGAACAGGTATTGTCACACTAAAGAAAGAGATAGCAATAAGCCGTAACGTCATTCAAGGACATTTTTTCTATCTTCACTTCATAGTGATAATAGTTTCATAACTAGCCGTGCAACCTTCATTGGGGGTATAAGCTTCTTGGGTATCGTATACGAAAGTGATTTGTAATTTGAAACAATCAAAACGAAGCACAGACGCAGCTGCGTGTATAGCATTAAACTTTTCGTAACAGATCCCCAGTATAGAAAGTCAGTCCAAATAAAGACACAATGGGATTTGGAAACAACACATATTTCTTTGTAAACATGCCAATGTACTTTCATCATAAGCACTTTATCGTTATTTGTTTCGGAATTCATGTAAAGGAAGATTGGTGGAAACGGTTGTCCTTTTTTTACGGTCTTTATTTCAGCTGTTTTAAAAATCTTTAAAGAAACCTTCTGTTACACAATATCACAGAATAGAAATAACAATATCTTTAACATCTCAAACCTAAAATAATTAACATTCCCATTTTAATATCAAGTGACATGAAGCATTTCAAGGTAAACCTTCCATTAGTTCGCAGATAGGCTACTGAAACGTTTAATTAATAAGTTTAGAATTTCTCGCTTACTGTATTTTAATACGTAAGTACATGACAGCTTTTCCATGAAATCTAGCTATTTTAATGCCGTCGTTTAAGGCTTCCTGTAACTGCCACGTTTTGGCTTTTCTTGATTATAACTATACATAAGCACATTTCAACAATTAAAAAAGCATACAAAAATAGTTTATAACTAATACTAGGTCATATATGTATCAGAATTTCATTATATTTCAATGAAACTATTTTTTTCTTGATTGGCAGTGCTAGTTAAAGCTTGATGCGCCCTTAAGTTTATCTTATTTTATTTTAAACGCTGTTTTATATTATAATATTTTGTTCTCATAGCTTAAATTTATTTGTTAATACTTATGTTGTGTCCTTTACAAAGACTTAGTTATATACTAAACAGTTTTTTGAATTGTTTTTTATTGGTTCCATAAACTTCATCGAGAACATGTATTTTTTCTTAACACGTTTTCTCAAAAAAAGTTATTCTTCCTTATAACATGCTACTCAAAAAGAAAATCAAATAAATCGGCTTATAAGGGAAATTATATTTACCAAATCTTCGCTATTTGTTACTTGATACTTGTATATGAAAATTAAAAAAAAAACTACAAACGTACTAGGAGTGTTTCCCGAAAATTAAAAAATTGTTTTTTCACACGAATTGTTTGTTATATCATCCTTCTTTCACTTACAAAAACTGACACGATTGTAGGAAAGGAAGCAATTTTCTTAAAATTGTTCTTAATATTAATGAGATTTTGTTGTTAAGTAGCAATTTGCTATTCAACAGTTGTAATCTTGCACCGAAGGCGTCCGTCTATCATTAATAATTCAGGATCTACTCAAGACGATTCCGTGTCCCTTTGTGTCGTTTTCAGTCGGATATTGGCTGGAGTGTTTGTTAGTCTGTAATAAGGTGTTTCTGAGTAAAATAACTAGGTACTATGGGCAACAGCGTCGCTTAAACAATTTGCAACAAAATTCGTGTGCGCGCGTATCGCCCCTGCACGAACTAAACGTATGTGACAGCGGGCGCGGCGTGCAAGCGATTTTAATCTTAGCAGTGGTTAAGCGACGCTGTTGCCCATGGTACATCGAGAAATTTTGATCATTTGGTTCCCGCAGTGTGTTAGTGTTCCCGCAAAAATCAGCTATTCCATACATAAGGTCGAGTAGTACGGAATAGTTGTTTTTAGGGTTCCGTACCCAAAGGGTAAAAACCGGACCCTATTACTAAGACTCCGCTGTCCGTCTGTCCGTCTGTCTGTCTCTTTTTTTATTATACACAACGGAATAGTGCTTGGCCTTCATCTCACCTGATGTTAAATGACGATAAGGCCGAAGGTGGAAGCGCACTACACCCGGAATACTGGCTATCTTACCTCTAACTGCCGGAACACAACAATTTTTAAATTGTTGTTATGGCGTCAGACTTAGGTAAGATCTCTGTCTGTCACCAGGCTGTAGCTCATGAACCGTGATAGACAGAAAGTTGAAATTTTCACAGATGATGTATTTCTGTTGCCGCTATAACAAAAAATACTAAAAACAGAATAAAATTAATATTTAAGGGGGCTCTCATACAACAAACGTGATTTTTTTGCCGTTTTTAGCTCAATAATAATAACGACAAAAGGTAGACAGTTGAAATTTTCACAGATTATGTATTTTTGTTGCCGCTATAACAACAAATACTAAAAACAGAATAAAATTAATATTTAAGGGGGGCTCCCATACAACAAACGTATTTTTTTTGCCGTTTTTTGGTACGGAACCCTTCGTGCGCGTGTCCGACTCGCACTTGGCCGGTTTTTTTTCGCGATATCAGAGTTGGTCTCTTAGTAAAAGTTGCTTGTAATCTTGAGTGAACCCTCCTCACTGCGATAACCAAATGATTAAAATTTCAGCGTGTATAATACACCTAATACCTACTAAAAACTTCTCATTTCCTCAACTTTTCATTTCTAATATAGTATTAACGTGGGTCTATTTTCCAAGCAACTTGCTAGGCGACTTCAGTCGAATAGGGCTTTTTAACAACAATCACTTGTAAAATCAAATCGCAAACCTAATTGTAATGAGACGATTTGATATTACAAATGCAAGCGATTGACAAAAGCCCTGCAAGTCGCCGGGAAAATCGACTCGTGTATGTGCCCTTAGTTTACGTGCTTACTATAGTACTAAAATACTTATAGGTCTGAGTTTTCTTCGTACAAAATAACTGCTAGCGAGAGGTAGCTAGTTAGTAGCTAGCTGCTAGATATGGTCAAAAGTAGCTCATGTCCGCTTCAGCTGCAAAGTTGCTGAAACGTGCCTTAAAAAGTAAAGCTTAATATTAGACTTTGTGTCAAAAGCCGTAATGCCGGCTCTCAGGACGATTCAGTGTCTCTTTGTACGGTTTAATTATAGCCGGATATTGCTTGAAATAAATAGGTGTTTGTTAGACTGTAATAAGGTTTTTATCCAACTTATTAATATCAATGAAAATGCACACACTCCCAGAGAGATTTCTCTCTCTGTGAGTGTGTGTGTGTGTGTGTGTGTGTGTGTGTGTGTGTGTGTGTGTGTGTGTGTGTGTGTGTGTGTGTGTGTGTGTGTGTGTGTGTGTGTGTGTGTGTGTGTGTGTGTGTGTGTGTGTGTGTGTGTGCGTGCGTGTGTGTGTGCATGTGTGTGTGTGTGTTCCTTAGGCAGGACGAAGTCGCTGGCAGCCGTAAGTGTAATGAGTTCATAAAGTCATGCTAAACTAGATTTGTGGGACGAAGTTATTACCGGTAGAGGTGAATAACAACAGCGACATTTTCAAAAAAAAATAAAATAAAATGACCTTATTAGTTTCATAGAAACATGTTCTAAGAACAGGCCCAAGCGGTTCATTTTGAATTTTTGTTATTTTTTACACTGTTGTTATTCACCACGTAAGTTGCTAATCACCCAGTTTACGTTACGTTTTTTTATACACAGCACATATTTATTTCTCTCTTAAATGACTTTGCTTGCTTGCGTGACTAGAATTTATTAATCTTCAAAGTACGTTTAACGAATTTTTAATCATCACTTAATTCCGACATTAAACAAATGCAATGAAATTAGCAAATGACCTTTCAAATTCAAAACTGGAACAAACTTATTATGACTGTGTTGTGTTTTTGTTAATATAGGACTAGGTCAATGCGGTAAATTGGGCTTATTTTAGGTAGCAACTAAAATATAAATCTATGTTGAATGCTTCAAATACAATAGCTGTAGGCGAATTACCTATTATTAGTTAATACTCGATAGCAACTGTATACAAGGTCATTTTGTAATCACCATCCAAATTTTGAGGATGTGTTCAGTCCATGAAACTGATCAACTTTCTCTAAGGAACAAATAGTCAAATATGTAAAATAAAAATCGTCTTTCCATACAAATCAAAGAGATCACGTGATCAATTTAGTATGGGATGACCAAAATTTTGTGGCGAAATTTGACACATGTTTCTTAGAGAAAATTGTTTAGTTTCATGGACAGGACACATCCTTAAAATTTGGATGGTAAGTTCAAAATGACCCGATATAGAATGTTAACACTTTATATGTCAACTTTTAATTTAGTGTAGTTACCGCCACAGATGCTATTAGCAATTTTGTTTGCCAAATAATATTATTTGGCAAACAAAATTGCTAATAGCATCTGTGTAAGCAATATTAATAATAATAATAAGCAATATTGCTTACTACAGTCGCAATCGAGTGTAAACGTAACTTTACGTTTACTTCACTCGATAATAATATTATTTACAAAATTGCTCAGTGCAAACTCAAACTCAGGCACTGTAATTTTTGTCCATAGGTGAGCTGTAGTGGTATGTTTTTCAAAAACAAATGACACAGAATAGATACCTATTAGTTTTTTCAACTAATAAGTATCTATACTATGCAAATAATATACGCAGTCCTAGGTTCTGTCACACAGTCACAACCTAATTTATTATCAAACTTCGAATATTTGCCAGAAATGCTATGGTTGATGAACTTTTGAGTCTTCTAAAAATAAAAAAAAATAAAATTTGCTTTACACCGCAAACGAAAAAGTTATGTTACATTTTTCGATCATTTTTTGAAACGGCTAAAATGTGTTTTTTTTTACATATCACCGACATTTCGAAAAATTTTGAAAAACTGAATCAACTGAAAAATTTCTGAAATATTATCAAACCTGCTCACAAAATTTCACGAGAATCGGTAGAGAAATGCGACCTGTAGACGAGAACAAACGGACAGCTGGAAGACAGCCGCCGGAAGGAAGGACATACGAAATATTTTTTGCCCAAGCTGAAGCAGAGACGCTTCGCTCGCGCTCGCTTGGTCAAAAAGATAAGATTAGTACAAAATAAATGTAGGTTGTTGTACTATTTTTTATTTTTATTTATTATCGTACGAAATAAAGCACGTATAGGTACTTATAGTTCTTTGATATGCATTATTGCAACAGGTAGGTACTTTAACCGTATTTTCATGACTGTATAAAGATTTAGTAGCGCAGAATTTGTCAAGAAACAAACTTAAGAATACTTTGTCAGCTTTATCAAAACTGCAGTTTCACAGGTGGGTAGTTCATACTGCAGTTTATAACTACACCATTTTGTTTCAAGGTATTTTGACACTCAGTCCCAGAGTTGTAGTGACCATCCAGCCATTTTTCATGTCCCCGCTGCTGGGGCACAAGTTTTCCTTATGGGTGGATAAGGAAGATGGGTCATAATCCACCACGCGGGCTTAATACGGATTGGTGTGAATAAAAAAAATTAAAATATTAGTCTCAATTCCGCTTATGTTGACGTAACAATCGTGTCTCTATGGTGTTTCAATAGTAGGTATAGCGAATTAGTTTTTTTAATGGGCTAAATTTTACGTTTGCTTACCTACAGACATGCTTCCATAATATCACAAAATGTAGTACCTATCGTTTACAATTTCCGAAAGGTGCTGTGTGTGCAGGACTAAGCCCATTTTGCACATCATTCTTTATCAAACCTAGATCTGAACCAATATAGAAAATTCGTTATCTTAGTTGACCCACCTGCGTACATACGCGTTCGGCGAGACATAAGTACCTATACAATAGCATTTCATACATTACAACTTCATTTTCCGTCACGCTACGCATCGCAACGCAATGTGCTTTTTGATCCAGGCTTAAAGTCTTAATTAAAAGCTCGACTCGTATGAACACGTATCAAAGTGGCAAATGTACCGAATGCAGCCGATGAAAGCAATAAGCTCATTTACGTTAATTCAGTCGTTGGACGGAAGTAAATATTTAAATACGGACCTGGAAAAGTTGAGAGTAATTAAATTGCACTGACCTTTAGCCAGTTTGTCGAAAATATAACTTAAGTAAAAGAGGAACGGCTCTTACAGTAGGGCCAATTTAATAGATCACATTTGACACAACATCAAAATTCAACAACATAACCTTGTAACTGTTGTGGGCAAACAATATTATATTTTCAAAAGCACAACTGTAACTCTTTTCAGTTAATAATATTACAACCAAGATTTACTTTAAAAATAAGAACAAAAGGCTGACAGAGATATGACAAGATGTCAAATGTGATCCATTACATTAAATTGGTTGGCCTTACTGAAATATTATTTTAGAATAACTAAATTGAAATGCAAAAATAGCATATACGAGTGATATAGCTATCATAAAACACCGAGTATTATTATATATAAAAAATAGTAAAGCTTTTTGATATTTTTGTGACATTTTGCTGCAGACGAGACGACACACTTCGCTGGTTTCCCCGCACACTTACACATTTTGTAAAAGCAAAACGATGTAATAAAATATTCGTTGTAGAAAATACTCATGTGTTACATTTACATGCTTGCTTTTCGTTACACAGAGTGAATTAGTGTGACATGAAAAAAGCCTTTGGAGTGGTTTAAGATTTCCATTAACGATTAAGTTTTTATGTAGGAGATTTAACCTATTTTATTTTTTGTATCTTTGTAACTAAACGATGATATCTGAGAATAGCAATGAAAATTAAATAAATGCAAAAGATTTAACTTGTTATTTTACTTTCTTACTTCAGTGAGTCAACATTTCAATGCTTTTCAGACTAAAAAAAAACACTTAGCTAAATGTTATCACTTACCGGTACTTACAAAAATTAATAATGTTTTGTAAAAAGTTGTAAAACTTCTGACGTTAACGTATCTCGTATGTGTGAGTCGAATTCAAATAAGAATACAATTCTTACACAAATTTATTTTTTATTAGTTTATTAGTTCAAATTTATTGAAAATCCTTATCCTTACTTCCTTATCCTTACTAATATTATAAATGCGAAAGTCCGTTTGTTTGTTTGTTTGTTACGCCTTCACGCCTTAACTACTGAACCGATCATCATGAAATTTTGCATACACGTTGTCAGGGGTACAGAGAAGGACATAGGGTACCTTTTATCCCGAAAAAAAGTTATGTTCCCGAGGGATATCAAAAAAAACTTTCCACGCAGACGAAGTCGCGGGCGGAAGCTAGTGTAGAATAAAAAAAATAGGTTAAAGTTTACAAAAACTAACCTACTCCAAAAATGTAAAAGAAAGAGATGGGTAAGCTAATCACATTGGTTACATCCAGCTTATTTCACGCATAAAAACGTTAAAATTACTCTCGACAGTATGATCCAACAATGCAACCAAGCCGCTTTTCAGTAGGTACTATACGCTTCCAAAATTAACGATGTCACCCGAATAGCGAAAGTGAGGTGCGATCTACATAATAAATTAAAGGTCAATGACATGCAAAAAGAATTGGATTGTACATTCTGTAGCTTGTCGAACACCGCCGCTGCACAATGTCACTCCATTTGCTGGGCACCGTCAGCTCAGGGGGAAATTTCATTTATCAAGGGACCGTGCGCCGCGCCGGTCAATTCCACAGACTCATTTGACAAACGCTGGAAAAAAGCGTCAAGCTCGAGTGCGCAACCTCTACTGAAGTCTGTATCAATTTTTAACCGACTTCAAAAAAATTAGGAGGTTCTCAATTCGATAGATTTTTTTGTACAAGTATATGTGTTACTTGATAAAAAATAATTTTGAAAATCGGTCAGGGCTTTTTACAATGACAAAAAACTGTAGAATTTATAGATGGCGTTGATAAAAATGGGTGTCAATGTGAATTTTTTACTAAGCTTACAAGAGTATCAACACCATCTAGTGAGGCGAATAGTTACTATTTTTATTTTTTAAATGTCAATATAGTAGGTATGAACTTCTATACAAAAAAAAGTTGGGAGTTACAAGTCGTGATAAAGTTTGGCCACATGGTAGAAACTGATCTGTAGGCTGTTCCTAACTAATATTGAGCTGGGCCAAACTATCCTTACATACAGTTCCATACGGCGGCGGGTTGAATAGCGCACTTTTCCCGGCTTCATTCTAAAAACTATAACAATTCAGGTTTAGCTTATAGGTCGAATGTGGTATCATTTTCGGATAAATCAATAACGTAAAATTTATTTCTGGTATAAAAAATGCAATTTATTAAGCAGTTTCTGAAATATTACACAAAAAAACCAAGATTTTTAAACTTCTTTTTTTTATTTTAGGTATTGGCACTTGTTTCACTATTTTCAAAAAACTACTTAAAGAATCGTCTTTCAGTTTAATTTGTAATATGCTTTTGTTATGCTAACTATATTTTATACAATTTGCGCTTAACCCAAGTAGTTTAGATCCATTGTTTGCGGAGACACAGCTTGTCAAAAATATGCATTTTTTCACGAAATAAAAGGGGTTTTCGTATCGTTCGGAAGCATTTCTCAGTTTTTTTGTTTATATTTCTCTAAAGTTAATTAAATTTTATACAATTTGAGCTTAACTTGAGAAGTCTAGGTTTACTGGTTGCAGAGACACAGTTAGTCAAAGATAAGATTTTTTCAATTAATTTCAATAAAAGGCCCATTTTAAAACAAGCTATGTCTCTGCAACCAATAAACTAAGACTACTCAAATTAAGTTCAAATTGTAGAAAATTTAATTAACTTTTCAGAAACATAAACAAAAAACCTGAAAAATGCTTCTGAACGATACGGAAACCTTTTTTATTTCGTGAAAAAATGCATATTTTTGACTAGATGTATGTACGTAAACAATAGACCTAAACTACTTGGGTTAGGCTCAAACTGTATGAAATATAGTTAGCATAACAAAAGCTTATAACAAATTAACCTGAAAAACGCTTCTTTAAAGTATTTTTTTTTTGAAAATACTGAAACAAGTGCCAATACCTAAAATAAAAAAATGAAGTTGAAAAATGTTGGTTACTGTGTAATTTTTCAGAAACTGCTTAATAAATTGCATTTTTTTATATCAGAAATAAGTTCTACTTTATTGATTTATCCGATAATGATACCATATTTGACCTATTAGCTAAACCTGAATTGTTATAGTTCGCTATTCATAGAAAAGATATATATAGAAATATAGAAAAGTGCGCTATTCAACCCGCCGCTGTATGGAACTGTATGTAAGGATAGTTTGTCCCAGCTCAATATTAGTTAGGAACAGCCTACAGACACAGAATATATAATAGTACAAGCTACAGATCAGTTTCTATCACGAGGCCAAACTTTATCACGACTTGTAACTCCCAACTTTTTTTTGTATAGAGGTTCATACCTACTAATAGGCATGAGATTACCTTTTAAGTTACCTTTGACCTACTGTTTTTTTTTTTTTTATATTATTATAATTAATTTAATAGAAAAAAATCGACTCACCCGTAGCAGCTCAGACGGGATGCTGCGAGTGAGTCGACTTTTCCTAGTATTTTTTTTATTAAATTAATTATCTTAATATAAAAATAAACAATTGTGAATGCCTAAAATCTAGAATTTCAATAATATCTTCAATTTTATGTTTTTATTTATTAAATACCTTTTAATTTCATTGACGCTGGACCTTGGACTTGGTCTATATTCAAAGTCGAGAGGGGCTTTTAGAATTAAAAAAAAAAAAAGAAGTTGTCATCCAGACCCACCGACTTCAATAAACGTATTTTATCATTATTTCTTGCTTTGAGGCATTTTAATTGGAAGCTGTTTTTGTTTTTATTTTCAGGGTTTTTTAAAGGATGTTTTTTTTTTTTTATAGTTGGATTCTGACGTTTTGTATCACTTTATCATAAGACGTAATAAGTTTTCGTGAATAATAAATTAATAAAACCCTATAAATATAATAATTCAGCGGCTCCATTTATTTTCAATGGAACCCTATTTTTAGTTATGAGTTTAGTGGCACTTGCTAGTGGAACTATAATACCCCTTTGATGTTCTTGTGAGCTTGTTTTGTTAGTATCAGGTGACTAAAAAAGTTAGTATCGGAACTATATCGAAAGCACCAAAAAAATAAGCAGTTATCTACAAAATCAGTTATCTAGATTTTTGTCTTATTAAGGTAGATCTTTATCAACTTCGCACAATAAAAAATGTTAAACGAACCCACCCTACTGTGAAACAGCTGACTTATGCCTTCTAGTCCAATAAAACTAGCTTTATCGGGACATAATAAGATAACTGAAATTTTCTTTTTCTATGTCATAAATTAGTATTAGTTATAGTTAAAATAAAAGGAATTAAACATTTAGAAACTTCGCATAAAACTAAAAAAAAATTAACTACTGAGAAATACATTATTATTAAAACGTAAAAAATAAATGTTTAATTTTGTCTAAAATGTCTAAAAAGACGCATTTTAGCTTAATAAGATACAAGCGTCATAGTTACCATTTTGGCTTATCTAGATATTGAGATCAGATGAATACTGTGAAAAAAACTAACATGCGAATTTGGATTCAGTTTAATTTTGCTATTAGGTGATAGCACTTTAATGCACCATAAAATTATACTAACAAGGTATTTGGTTAACTATTTTGCTTTTAGGAAAAAGCTAGGTAATGTACGAAATCTCATGATTTTTATATGAAACGGCTACCACCCCGGATTTCTTACATCACATATCTAATTAATATTTGACACTTAATATCAATATCCGATAAACTAATAAAAACAACGAGTTTATTAATTATGTCCAGATAAAGCTAGTTTTATTGGACTATTCGCTTATAATATGCGATCACGCCGTCCTATGCAAATAGGGACAAATGGTATAATTTGATAATGATAGTTTGGGGAATTCTGAGTCGAATTAAGTATGAAAAGGAGGCACTATTCGTAAAAAATGTAGATGTCTCTTTGTTCGTTCTCTTTGCTGCCGTTGATATGAAATGAGTTCGATTTGTGTACCGTTCTAGTTGCAATGTTCCTTTTTAGGGTTCCGTACCAAAATGGTAAAAAAGGAACCCTTATGGTGTGACTCAGTCTGTCTGTATGTCTGTCTGTCACAGCTGGATATCTCGAGAAGTACTAATGGTATAAACTTAAAATTTGGAAAAAAATGTAAAAAAAATACCGTTCCCCCCTTATCTCCGAAGTTTGCAAAGAAAAAAATCTGAAATAATTCTATGTGATAGTAGTTTTTATAAAGATTACAGGAAAAATAAAACGATGTCTCAATATAACACACTTTTTTAGAAATTAAAAAAAAAACAAATATTCTTTGGTTTCACTACCAGTCAACAGATGGCGCTGTCCTAAGAATGCTGACCTAAGAAAAAAAATAGTTCCACTATCGGTCAAGAGATGGCTCAACCTAATACTACAATAATAATTGGTGGCTGGTTCTAATATAATTAGCTACTATTTGCCGTACGAATAAACGAAGAATAAGTTCCTACTTAGTAATATAAACAGTTTGCAATGTGGAGTGGTTGAAACGTTTTTCAGTCACCATAAGCAGCTGCTGTGGTTAAGATTTGTAAAATCTGTCCGCCTGTTCGCCCTTCCACCTGTCTGCCGTTTATCCTACTTTTTTAAAGACTGTACTAAAGTAACATATCCAAATATATTTATGATCGTACGGAACCCACGGTGCGCGAGTCCGACACGCTCTTGACCGGTTTTATTTATTTTAGAATCAATGAGTAATGCTTGTTTAGAAGTACACCTACACACTGATATGCACAAGGCTTAATAAAAATGTCTAACTTTTAATAATCAAATTATAATAAATGCGTGTAATACCTACCTAGGATTAGCAAAAAGGGTTTTCATTTCAGCATACGTGTCTAAAATTACGTTGTTTAAATATTGTCACAAAAAAGCCAAAATTAGGCCGCGCCGGCCTGTTTTTACCGACACGGACTGCAGTGCCGTGCCAGCTGATTTCGGATTAACCCACTCGTGTCATATCCCCTGTGGCCTGTGTTGACCGTGCAAAAAAGTATCCGTACTCTGCCGAAATGTTTTCAACGCTTTTTGAGCCTTCCACGTTAGGGCGGTGATTGAAAACGGATCTCGTTTCGGATATTTGAAATTCGGATACTTAAAACTCAGTTTTGACTTTTGGTTCAAAAATTAATGTTGAAATAGTGATTGCAATTGTTCAATAGTTTAATAGTGCGTCGATGCGTAATAAATTATATTGTCATTTAATAAATGCATGGGCAAATATTTTTTAGGGTTTGCGATCCAATGGTGTAACTTCTATGACATTCACATGCTTGTAACAGCCTAGACTGAATAAATGATTTTGATTTTTTTAAAGTCATCTGTCAAGATACTAAACTCATTATTCCAGATTGGTGTAAAGCGAGATGCAAAAAAATTATCGCCGGCCACAGGGAGCGAAACGAAGTCTGTTCCGTTTCGCTCATGTCGCTACCGCGTAACTACAGATCACAGAGAAAAGCGAAGCAAAATGTACCTCGTTTCCTTTACTGTGAAAGATCCAGTATGGTCGGCGTTTTATCTAAGTTGGATGAAAAAATATCAAAGTGTCGCAATAGCATTCGACATCAGCCATTGCAATGTTTCCAAGGGCACAGGCCTTCGTTGTTGGTGGTTAAGGGGGATAGATTTACCACGCGGGCCCAATTCGGTTTGCTGGTGTATTACTTTCATCATTAATGGATATAAATAGTTTAGTTTCGGATAATAAGGGAATATTCTATCCCATCCCTATTGAAAATAGGATTAAACCCTAATTAATAGCCGGGACAGTTCGGTTTGCGTTATGCGGACGTTCTGGGTTTCTGTTTGGCGTTTTGTATAGCTGCGGATTATGGAAGTTAAAATTAGACTGTGTTAACTTTTAGCCAGTATATTCCGGGACTAAATCGTATTGGCGGAGTTAGGGAGTAACTTAATAATGTTACGGACTGACCTCACAGCTTATCTGCACTGTTGGCGGTATTCAATAGGTACTTTATTGCAAAGCTATAATGAAGAGTCAATGTAATGTCATCATCAACTCGTGCCATTGTAGTGGTACTAATAGGGACCATACACAGAGAGAAAAAAAAAACTAATGAGAAACAAAACTGTAACTTCCTAGAATCCAACAGACGCTTAAACAAATAAATGTCACATGTGGTAAAAATCAAGAGTTTTAGAAATCTGATATTCAGGCAAATTCTACAGATAAAATATCCTTTTTAACACTTGAAGGGGTCATAAATTTCTTTTAAACATGACGTTGGTCTCAAATTTACTTATTACAAAAAAACAAAACCCACTTTTCGAAAGTCATAAATTTGGTCATATTGACAAAGGACAACAGGATAGCGTCATAGCTGATGTGCAGAAAAAAAAATGCAATGTAATAATAAACGACAACTGTGACAAAATGGACCTTATGCCATTAAGCTTAAAGCCTAGGGGGACTTACTAGGTCTCTCTAGATTGCTAAGCTTTAGAAAAACGCAGATATTATGCGTTGAAATGTTTTGTGTTACAGATCTAGACAAATGTTGACCACAATCCTGGATCTAGCGATTTTAGAAGTTCAATCTTCAACCATTTCCTGAACCCATAGTGACATCTACCGGGAAACCAAACATAATGCAAGGAACAGACCAATCAAATTGATGGAAGGAGGGGCGTTTCTGCATCGTTGAAGAATGTGCGAGACACTGGGGCCAAGGGATTGTGAACCGAAACCAATAGACTTTAAAAATTAAGTTAGATTAAAATAGCTATAAGTTAGATTTGTGTAATTGTTAAAAGTTTTCTTGTGAACAAAACATGCGACAGGAGGCATTCCGATTCTATCAGCGTCTTTGTATAGTCGTTTCATTTAACGAATGTAAAGTTTAGATGTGCAAAGTTGCTTGTAATAATTGTTCATTCAACGATTCAAGTCTATTCAATTTAAATTTGTATCTCTAGTAAAGAGTTATAACTGTATGAATTCAGTGAGGCGAACCAGCAGGGCGCTAAACAGCTGAGTATTTTAGTATCATTTCAGTGTATTTAATTTGACCTTACCTTATAATTGAAATTAATTGATTGCTTTTGAGTGGTATTGACACCGATTAGTATTCAGAATAAATCTAAAGATTTAGCGATATTCATTCTCACGTTTATCAAGGTCAAATAAGTACTCTATTATTTTATGTTTCATTCTTTTGTGTTTTGATTTATTGTAAGATTTACTTTAAAGGCTGGAGGGAGTTTTTTATTTGTCCGTGGCTTTTTCTTCCTACCTATAAAATAGCCTTTTTAGAAAGAAACGGAAGACTAACTAATCATTAACGTGAAAGTTAGCCAAAATAAACAAAGAGATTCTTTAACTTCATTTTAATGAATAAATGAATTAAAATTTTATCGTTGCATTCATATTTCTCTCCATTACATATAGGCACCTTTTGTTTTTGAAATCGTTGTTCTGAATTGAAACTAGAGTATTATTAAATTTTTTGTGATTGGGTCACTTTCGAGCAGTGGCATTTCTGTTGAATAATAAAGCCGAATTTAGATCTCCTTTTTCCTTGAGTTTGAAGTTTCAGATCAATTGATATTTTCAGATAAATTACTATCCTCAGATAACTTGACCAAGTAGATAAATTAGTAAATTCGTATAAATATATAATTTGAGTGAATTCAGAGTTTCAGTTGGCTAGATAAAATTTAGAATTTTAGATAAATAGAAAATTGATTTAGTTCATCCTTTCTTTTAGATTTCAATTATTTCAGTCAAATAGAAGATTTAGTTTAGTTTACCTTCCTTCTAAAATTCGATTATTCTAGACAAATAGGAAATTTAGTTTTGTTTATCTCTTTCTAGACTTCTATAATTTCAGATAAATAGATAAATTTAATTTAGTTATCTCCTTTCTAATACGATAAATTTTAGATAAATAAGAATTTGCTCTAGTTTATCTCCTTCTTGGCTTCGATAATCCAGACATAAAAATAATTTAACTTATTTTACCTTTTCTAGAGATTTAGTACCTATAGTTTCAAAGTAAATTGATCGTCCTAAATAATTGATTTGAACTCAGTTAAAATAAGACCAAAGCTAGAGCTCAGTTAAATAACTAACTGAAATGTTATGCGTTCAAAACGGACGATTTTGACGCTTATATCTTGACCTTATATAATAGAATTTAGGCTAGAGGTTGTGGTTCATAAAGTAATAATTAGTATTCATTTAGTTTTGTTTTAAATCAGAGTGGACACGCTGTTTGGATTCAAATGGTACAGAGTGTGACTTTCATTGGGGTCAACGTAGAAATAGCATAGGAAGAATTTAAGAGCTCGCGCTAGTCCATCAACCCTAAGGTGGCCACCTGTTTTAAAAAGAAGAGGAGTCAGTTAATCTCCTCCAATCAAATAATAAAAAGGGTGATAAGGACAGCGAATTATTGACATCCGTCTAACGAGAATTGTCAAAAATCTGTTAGCACTGGCAGGATCCCATCTGAATAGATGCTCTGATTGAATCCAAACGCGTATCAAAATCATTGTTCTCATTTATTAACCGAATAATTATTATCGCACCCCAAGCCATTATCTGAGAGATATACAATATCATCCTTTCCAGACGAGTTTGTTAAAAGGTACATTTGTTTAAACTGAGCTATATTTTGGGATAAAATAATCAAATAAAATTACTAGACGATCAAAACAGATACAATAAGTATCACAGGTAACTAGGTCATTCTCAGCCGATAAAGAGGTGAGCTCAAAGGGTCCACCACACATGGCGCTCGATGACCAGGATTCTTAGATTTTGTGTTCATTTAAAGTAGACACAACTAGAAATCGAATCTTAAAAATATTACACAACGTAGAATATTGATTACTTATCCCAATATTGTATTTCAGCAGAATTATGTTATAAATTCGCCAACTAAAGCAAACTGAAACTTTGAATAATAACTCTAAAACTTTATTCATCTTTATGGTTTATATTGTAAATTCATCAAACAAAACAAAGTGAAACTTTAAATATTAACTCTATAATTCTAGATATCTTGACGGATATCTTTTGCAACAAGAAATTATATACGTTCATGTTTGATCTTAAAAGCGGGGGAAGGAAAATTAACTATCTTTTGTAGTAAATTAACACTATAATTTCCATATTATAACAGTTGACGAATTTCACTTTGTATTGCTTTGAAAGTGAGAATTGCGTGCTATTGTGTTTTTTTGTGTGTACCTTTTTTTACAGGAAGCGTTGTTCATTGTTACATTGTGTTTTCATTAGGCGCGTTAAATAATAACAATAACGGTTTAGGAATTCTTTTATTACAGTTGTAGGTTAACGATAAAATAAACAAATTTATAATGTCGGAACGAGTAATTACGCGACGTGGTAGAAAGAGGACCTTAGTAGAGGATACAGATTCTCATGTAGTTACGACAAATGTGGATAGGCGTAGGAAACCTAGGTCACAAACGGTTGGGAAAACATCTCAAGCTACTAATGACGGATTTCAACTATTAGCAGGAAAGTTTGAAGAGCTTTTCGAGCGAATTGAAGCATTAGAGTCTCGAACTACGAGTTCGCAAAACAGCGGATCTGCGAATAATTACTCTTTAGTAGGCGATAGTACAATAAATCAACCAGATCGGGTTATGGTCGCGTCCGGAAGTGATTGTTGTGAGAGAAGGGCTAACAATATTTACGTCATGCGGCCTGCTATAGAAAAACCGGTATTTAGCGGTAGAGGGGACTTAAATCCCATGAGATTTATAAAACGATTAAGGAAATATATAAATTCTTTAGGCGCACACGAGAGGGCGATTGATGTAGCTACGGAATGCTTAACCGGGCCAGCACTTAAGGTATTAGAACTGCATAGTAGGAATTGGGCGACATTAGAAGATTTTGAAGCAGACTTTCGTCGTAATTATTGGGGAGATCAACATCAGGAGGCGGCTAAATATAGATTAATGAATACAACGTACGACAATAGAGGGAAATTTAATATGTGTGAACATTTTGCGGACCAAATTGACTCAGTTAGTTCATTAACAATACCTTTGAGCGAAAGGGATTTAGTAAACTGTGTAATGCGACACTTCCCAACAGATGTCCAACAACTGTGGTTTACTAGAGTAGGGGAGGTAACTATATTGACGGCTTCCGAGTTCCTTAGAAATTTAGAGCATAATGTAGTGCATAGAACATTGAACAATACGATTAGTCATAGTAACCGCGGGAGAGACATTGAACGTGGGCGTTCACAATACGGCAGAGGTGCAAACTATTTACGAGGGAATGCAAGGACTTTGGCTATAGAAGCTAGGCCGTATTTTTCTAATAGAGGGTCAACGCGAGGTAGGGGTAGAGGTCGTGGTAGGACGATGACAAGGGAAGTATATAATAGACATAATTACCCGGCTATCAAATATGAACCCGCTTCGACATCGGGAACTAGTAACAACAGCACTAGTTTAGATAGGGGTGTAAATACAAGCGCGAGTGGATCAAATTCTAATAAGAATATTTGTAATGAGATCAGTCAGGGAAACGGGACACAATCGAACAAATAAGTCCTGTTTGTGAGATTGGGAACGATAGGGACAATTCTATACGGTTAAGTAGAGATGGATGCGTCAGTGTTATTGAGAGGAAGAATGATGTGGCATATAATATTATGGTTGGTACCGGATGGGTCCCAGGAAAAGGGTTGGGAAAGTTAGAGAATGGACGGCGGACGCTAGTTAGTTGCGGAATAAAGTTTATTGACAGCGGTGTGGTTGAGTTGGCAGGCAGATTGTTAGGAGAAATGAGTGACAGAACAGAAATGTGTGTAGAGAGAGGAAGACCTCGTCTAATTCGTGATGTGCGACAGAGGGAGGTATATACGATTTTTAATGATGTGGAAGATAGTATGAGTGATGAGGAAACGATTCCCGCTTTACCTAAGTTACCTGTAGTATCAGTATGGGTTTACGGACGAGAGATACAGGCGTTGGTAGACACAGGAAGTCAAATCACAGGTATTACGACTGAGTTATGTGATTATATAGAATCTCAGGTCGGGAAATTACCGGAGGTTCCAATACCTACAATACAAGTACAAGGGGCATTTGGATCTAGGAGTGAGAGCGTAAAACGATTAATTCTAATAGAAATAGGGTTAGGGAGTACACAGATTGAGACACCTGTCATGGTTTTACGCAAATTACCTAAGTCTATTTTGTTAGGTTTCGATTGGCTAGAAAGGGTCAAAGGAATAATTAAATGCGGACCAGAAAAGGGGTTAACTATCGAACATTTGGGCGTAAAGACGGAAATTAAAATCGGTTCCCAAGATGAAATAAAAATGTTAGGGGGCGTCGTGAGTTCTATTGAAATTGAAAGTGCATTAGGGCGACAGGACACTGAAAGTACAAGTAAATTAATGAGTACCAAACAAAGTAAAGGTAATACATTGTCGGTCGAAGAGTATCTAGCTTCGTTGGAAATGCAGGCGGACCATAAAACTTTATTATTGCCAATTTTACAAAATAATAGAGAAGTATTTACTCAGAAGTTAGGTTTAACAAATAAATACATTCATGAAATTAAAATGGCTGATAAGACACCTTTCATAAAACGTAGTTATCCAGTACCGTTTGCTCATCGCGAGCAGGTAAAGGAAAAAATCGAAGAGCTTGAACAATTAGGAGTAATAAAATGGGAGGCAACGCCGTATTGTAGTCCATTGACGTATACAAAGAAAAGGGATGGGTCCGTAAGACTATTGTTAGACGCGCGCGAACTAAATAAACGAATGGTTGGTGACTCCGAGGCTCCACCTGTTACGTCGGAGATTTTACAATCGTTTCATGGGGTTAATTATATAAGTTTAATTGACCTAAATAATGCGTATTTTCAAATTCCTTTAGATGAACGATCGACAAAGTATACCGGCTTTACCTTTTTGGGAAAAACGTACACGTATGCAGTTTTACCTCAAGGATTAAAGACATCAGTCGCTAGCTTCTCGCGTGCTATGGATATAATCCTCGGAGGAGATGTTAGAGCTTTTTGCACGAATTACCTTGATGATTTAATTGTATATACTAGTGGTGAATTAAAGTTACATCTGGAACATCTAAATCAGGTATTGGGACGGCTGCGTGAAGCAAATTTGACGTGTAACTTAGAGAAATGTAATTTTTTGCAAGTCGAAGTGAAGCTGTTAGGGCATATAGTAAACACAAAAGGCATTCGTATGGACCCAGATAAGACAAAAGCTATTCAGGATTTCCCTGTTCCTAAAACGGTAAAGCAAGTACGGGCTTTTTTGGGACTTATTAATTATTTCCGAAGATTCATATTGAAGTATGGGGAGGAGACGAAACCGTTATGTGAGTTATTACGTAAAGATGTAAAGTGGAGATGGACAACGGTAGAGAGTGATTGTTTTGAACGAGTGAAAGGATTATTCTTAGAGACGGTGATGTTGATACACCCTGATCCACATAAGACTTATTACCTACAAACGGATAGTAGCGCGATAGGAATTTCTGGGTGTGTTTATCAGTTGTCTGAAGAGGGAGAGGAGCAGGTTATAGGATTTTGCAGCAAAGGATTGACGGATGCAGAGATGAAATGGACAGTTACAGAACAAGAGTTGTGGGCAATCGTATATAGTTTAACTAAATTTGAGACTTATTTAAGGGGGTCGAAGTTAATCATACGAACGGATCATAAAAGTCTTACGTTTTTACATTCATGCCGATTATTAAGCGCACGTATGATAAGATGGGTACATTATATAGGACGATTTGATTTTCACATACAATACGTGGAGGGTAAAAAGAATGTTGTAGCTGACGTATTATCACGACACATAAAGGGAGTAACCGACATACAAACTTCGCGGAATCAGAATCCACAGATGAATTTGTTTAAAGCTACTAACTTCCAGACAGTTCGGGAGCAATTTAAGACATTAAGTGCACGACAGAACGAAGATGATAGATTAAAAGGAATCATAAAGACATTACACGAGTTAGGTACTACGAACAAAAATACAAATTGCAGGAACTACGTACTAGAAGACGAAATTTTATATTACATAAATCCTAAGAGCGGTATACGGGTTTTAGTCGTTCCAGAAACGATGCAGAAAGATTTGATAACCAGTGTTCATGAGGAGATAGGTCACTTCGGGAGGTTCAAGGTCCTTGCTTTGCTAAAAATTAGGTACTTTTTTACGAAAATGTCACGAACGATAGCTAGAGTGTTGAGAGAATGCGCAGTTTGTCAAAAATCTAAACATGAGAAAGTAATTCATTCGGGACCTAGCAAACCGGTTATAGCTAAACAAATAGGCGAAATAGTTTTCGCAGATTTGTATGGACCATTGCCCATTGGACAGTTTGGAAATAAATATATATTGGTGATACAGGATTCCTTTAGTAAATTTATAAAATTGTACCCATTGAGGAAAGCGACCGGGCGAAGTACTGTAGCTTGCATAAGAAGGTTTCATGAGATAATGCACATCGAACACGTTATAACCGATAACGGGTCTCAATTCATATCCCGGGTGTGGGAAGATGGTTTAGCAAAATAAGGCATACAGCTGTCACATACATCTATACGAAATCCAAGGCCGAATTCGACTGAGCGCGTAAACAAAGAATTAGGACGAATGTTTAGGACTTATTGCGATAAGTCACATAGATCTTGGGTATCGTTAATACCACAGATAGAGGATTGTTATAATAATGTGATACATACTTCGACGGGGTTTTCGCCGACAGAAGTTATCTGGGGGAAGAGTACCGGACTTATGACAGACAGACTATTGAATAAATATAACGTAGTAGGGATAACGGGTGGTAATATTGACGAGATTAGACGGAAAGTTCGTGAAAATATTTTAAAAGCAGCTAAGTCAAGGGAAATTACATATAATAAAAACCACCGACTAGTACGGTATAACATAGGAGATTACGTTAAAATAAAAACATTTCCCAAGTCGGAAGCAGAAAAAAAACTAACGAGGAAATTTGCGCGACTTTACATAGGACCTTATAAGGTCGGGGCAATACCTTACGATAACGTATACACATTAGTATGCCCAACCACGAATAAAATCAAAGGCAATTATAACGCTATCCATTTATTTAGATATTACGTTAACACCGACGAAAGGAAACAATAAGCTAACAAAACAATTAAATTATTGTCAGACAGATGTTTGAACAAAACTAAGGCACGAGCGGCCGTGGGAATATATTTTTTTTTGCGGTTCGAAATTTTATGACACCCTTCTAAAACAAAGGCTATTGTGTAAGTAGGAATAAACGTCACCGGGGGGGGGCGGTTTAAAGGAAAGCTTACAATTAGTCGTGGGAATATTTTTTTCCTTTCATTTGAGATTTTACGACACCCTGCAATAACAAAGGGCATTTTGTCAATAAGATTAGGCGCCATCAGGTACAGTGAGAAGGCGAGTTGACAGTAGTTTTTTTTTCATATAGAGATTTAGTAAGAATATAATCAGAAAGTCAAGTGAAGTTTGCGCAAATGCACCTAGCTCCATTTACTCAACTGGGGAAGGCGTGTAGTGGTACTAATAGGGACCATACACAGAGAGAAAAAAAAACTAATGAGAAACAAAACTGTAACTTCCTAGAATCCAACAGACGCTTAAACAAATAAATGTCACATGTGGTAAAAATCAAGAGTTTTAGAAATCTGATATTCAGGCAAATTCTACAGATAAAATATCCTTTTTAACACTTGAAGGGGTCATAAATTTCTTTTAAACATGACGTTGGTCTCAAATTTACTTATTACAAAAAAACAAAACCCACTTTTCGAAAGTCATAAATTTGGTCATATTGACAAAGGACAACAGGATAGCGTCATAGCTGATGTGCAGAAAAAAAAATGCAATGTAATAATAAACGACAACTGTGACAAAATGGACCTTATGCCATTAAGCTTAAAGCCTAGGGGGACTTACTAGGTCTCTCTAGATTGCTAAGCTTTAGAAAAACGCAGATATTATGCGTTGAAATGTTTTGTGTTACAGATCTAGACAAATGTTGACCACAATCCTGGATCTAGCGATTTTAGAAGTTCAATCTTCAACCATTTCCTGAACCCATAGTGACATCTACCGGGAAACCAAACATAATGCAAGGAACAGACCAATCAAATTGATGGAAGGAGGGGCGTTTCTGCATCGTTGAAGAATGTGCGAGACACTGGGGCCAAGGGATTGTGAACCGAAACCAATAGACTTTAAAAATTAAGTTAGATTAAAATAGCTATAAGTTAGATTTGTGTAATTGTTAAAAGTTTTCTTGTGAACAAAACATGCGACAGGAGGCATTCCGATTCTATCAGCGTCTTTGTATAGTCGTTTCATTTAACGAATGTAAAGTTTAGATGTGCAAAGTTGCTTGTAATAATTGTTCATTCAACGATTCAAGTCTATTCAATTTAAATTTGTATCTCTAGTAAAGAGTTATAACTGTATGAATTCAGTGAGGCGAACCAGCAGGGCGCTAAACAGCTGAGTATTTTAGTATCATTTCAGTGTATTTAATTTGACCTTACCTTATAATTGAAATTAATTGATTGCTTTTGAGTGGTATTGACACCGATTAGTATTCAGAATAAATCTAAAGATTTAGCGATATTCATTCTCACGTTTATCAAGGTCAAATAAGTACTCTATTATTTTATGTTTCATTCTTTTGTGTTTTGATTTATTGTAAGATTTACTTTAAAGGCTGGAGGGAGTTTTTTATTTGTCCGTGGCTTTTTCTTCCTACCTATAAAATAGCCTTTTTAGAAAGAAACGGAAGACTAACTAATCATTAACGTGAAAGTTAGCCAAAATAAACAAAGAGATTCTTTAACTTCATTTTAATGAATAAATGAATTAAAATTTTATCGTTGCATTCATATTTCTCTCCATTACATATAGGCACCTTTTGTTTTTGAAATCGTTGTTCTGAATTGAAACTAGAGTATTATTAAATTTTTTGTGATTGGGTCACTTTCGAGCAGTGGCATTTCTGTTGAATAATAAAGCCGAATTTAGATCTCCTTTTTCCTTGAGTTTGAAGTTTCAGATCAATTGATATTTTCAGATAAATTACTATCCTCAGATAACTTGACCAAGTAGATAAATTAGTAAATTCGTATAAATATATAATTTGAGTGAATTCAGAGTTTCAGTTGGCTAGATAAAATTTAGAATTTTAGATAAATAGAAAATTGATTTAGTTCATCCTTTCTTTTAGATTTCAATTATTTCAGTCAAATAGAAGATTTAGTTTAGTTTACCTTCCTTCTAAAATTCGATTATTCTAGACAAATAGGAAATTTAGTTTTGTTTATCTCTTTCTAGACTTCTATAATTTCAGATAAATAGATAAATTTAATTTAGTTATCTCCTTTCTAATACGATAAATTTTAGATAAATAAGAATTTGCTCTAGTTTATCTCCTTCTTGGCTTCGATAATCCAGACATAAAAATAATTTAACTTATTTTACCTTTTCTAGAGATTTAGTACCTATAGTTTCAAAGTAAATTGATCGTCCTAAATAATTGATTTGAACTCAGTTAAAATAAGACCAAAGCTAGAGCTCAGTTAAATAACTAACTGAAATGTTATGCGTTCAAAACGGACGATTTTGACGCTTATATCTTGACCTTATATAATAGAATTTAGGCTAGAGGTTGTGGTTCATAAAGTAATAATTAGTATTCATTTAGTTTTGTTTTAAATCAGAGTGGACACGCTGTTTGGATTCAAATGGTACAGAGTGTGACTTTCATTGGGGTCAACGTAGAAATAGCATAGGAAGAATTTAAGAGCTCGCGCTAGTCCATCAACCCTAAGGTGGCCACCTGTTTTAAAAAGAAGAGGAGTCAGTTAATCTCCTCCAATCAAATAATAAAAAGGGTGATAAGGACAGCGAATTATTGACATCCGTCTAACGAGAATTGTCAAAAATCTGTTAGCACTGGCAGGATCCCATCTGAATAGATGCTCTGATTGAATCCAAACGCGTATCAAAATCATTGTTCTCATTTATTAACCGAATAATTATTATCGCACCCCAAGCCATTATCTGAGAGATATACAATATCATCCTTTCCAGACGAGTTTGTTAAAAGGTACATTTGTTTAAACTGAGCTATATTTTGGGATAAAATAATCAAATAAAATTACTAGACGATCAAAACAGATACAATAAGTATCACAGGTAACTAGGTCATTCTCAGCCGATAAAGAGGTGAGCTCAAAGGGTCCACCACACCATCTTCATACTGAAGTTTGGCGGTCAGTAGACAATAGTTTTTGCGATCCCATGTAGCTTCTTTTAACTGACGATAGCCAAGTACAGTCCACTGTTTGATGTCGTCCAGCCATTTGCGTCTCGGACGTCACGGACCTCTTTTTCCCGGAATTTTGCCTTCGAGGATTAGCCGTAGGAACTCGTACAAGGATTCTCTTTCCATGTGACCGAAAAAGGCGACCTTACGTCTTATGACTGTGGACATCAGTTCTCTTTTGCAGTCGGATTTCTGAAGAACTTTGGCGTTAGATGTGAAGCTAGTCCAAGGTATTTTGAACTTTTTACGTAGAGTCCACATCTCAAACGCTTGCAAACGGTCACATATTTCTTTCAATAAGACCCACGTTTCGTAATGTAATGTAGACCATATTTATATTCAACTAGCTAATGCCCGCGACTTCATCCGCGTGGACGAAACTGAACATGACAAACAATAATTATTTCAAAACTACAGTCAAGTACACTAAGTGTAGTTAAACTGGTTATTCTCTGAAAAAATTTAAACTCATAATTGTTGTTTACATAATATATTAAAATATATTTCCACATTATGTACAGATTGATTACAGATTATGTATTTACAAATTGTTAACAGTTTATTTACAAAAATTAACAGTGTATATTAGGACCTACAGTACATGACCTCTACCATGGACGCAATCCTCCACCAACCCATGGTCCGTCCTACCTTCTCGGTATACGGATCGAATCTCGGGAGAGCGCTTTTCCCGTGTTCGCTTTTCTTGACTCCCTACAAATTCTGCTTCCGTTGCTTTTTTTTGCCTGCTCTCCCCATCTGGGTCTAGGCACCACAATACTGTACTTCTCGTCGGACTACACTAGAAAAACATTCAGACCTATTCATACGATCTTCTGATGGTGTATGAAAAATATACTGCGACAAAGATCAACTTTGCTGGTTTTAGTGGATCTCTGAAACATGCTAATTTTGTACTGTAGGTACCAAAGGTTTTTGTTGCTGGTTACGATTTTTCAGCCACTTTTCCAGATTTTTATTTTTTTAGTTAATAGCCTGGGATATACACTGTCACTATACAAGGTTTCGTCAAAATCCGTTTAGTGATTTTTGCGTGATTAGTGTACAGACAGACAGATAGACAGACAGACAGACAAGAAATTTAGAAACTGTTCTAACATGTTCAGTTAATGATTTTAAGTCACCCTGGTTGGTTTTTTTTTCCGAAAACATTCAATGTAGTAGACTTTTTTGGGTTTACCATTTTATTATAGGTATAGATTAACAGCCGCCCTAGTATTCGTCCACACTTTGTTCCGGTTTCCCTTCAAACTTTCGTCTCCTTCGATATTTTTTTTTTGCGTTTGTAGTATCTTTAAACTACATCAATAGTGGTTCTATTGTGAAACGGTGACATAGAACGAAAGACAGAGTTACTTTCAAATCTTTATAATATTACTATGGGATTATATATAATCTAAAAACCGGCCAAGTGCGAGTCGGACTCGCGCACGAAGGGTACCGTACCAAAAAACCGGCAAAAAAAAAACACGTTTGTTGTATGGGAGCCCCCTTAAATATTTATTTAATTCTGTTTTTAGTATTTGTTAATTTAGCGGCAACAGAAATACATCATTTGTGAAAATTTCAATTGTCTACCTGTTGTAGTCATTAATATCGAGCAAAAAACAGCAAAAAATCACGTTTGTTGTATGGGAGCCCCCCTTAGATATTTATTTTATTCTGTTTTTAGTATTTGTTGTTATAGCGGCAACAGAAATACATCATCTGTGAAAATTTCAACTGCCTAGCTATCACGGTTCATGAGATACAGCCTGGTGACAGATAGACGGACAGCTGAGTCTTAGTAATAGGGTCCCGTTTTTACCCTTTGGGTACGGAACCCTAAAAAGGGACACTTTTGAAGGTTTCTATAGGCATAATGCAGTAATTTTATTTGTGATTATATTTTTCATTTATTTTTGTGATATCGTAGAAAGAAACTCAAAGAAGTGTAAATTCTAAAGCCTTTCAAAGGAAAATAATTGAAAATTAATAAAACCAGAGCATATCTTCAAAGCTTGCACTTATCATTATGGCCTCAAATCCTCGGCTTAACAAAACAACAGAAAACCAACAAAGCAAGTCCGATAACGTTGAATTTCATTTTCGCTCATAAATTAGAACGTAATGTCGATTCACAGTTGAACCTTATTAGAGGGGATTACTGCTCAATTTTCAATGGAGAGAATATTTTGTAGGGCCGAACGTATGCCATTCCAACCATGTTCTGAAAACGTTACTAGGGCTGAGGGATTTCGTCGACAGTTTTCAGTTCAGATTTAAATGAATATCCATTTCACTAATATTTTTTAGCAGTTCGTATTAAATTAATACGTTTTACACTAGTAGGTGTATTTAGTATAACATTTACCTACTAGTCAAGAATCAAAAGATTATTCTGATATCAACAACTAAATAGTCTCTTTAAGAAAACAAATGTTGGAAAACCCTATTACGGGTTTTGAACTGTATCAAAAACTATAGGTTCACTTAGC
The DNA here is from genome assembly GCA_943789525.1 of Agriphila geniculea. Taxonomy (NCBI): domain Eukaryota; kingdom Metazoa; phylum Arthropoda; class Insecta; order Lepidoptera; family Crambidae; genus Agriphila; species Agriphila geniculea. The sequence goes on from OX038881.1 coordinate 4,908,223, forward strand.
AATAACCATTGTTTGGCCAAATTCGTCTAAAGTTTTTATAAAGCCCACCGGTAACGATCAATTGCGATTGTCAATTTTTCCGCAATTGACGCCCATTGACGGAAAAATTGATCGTTTACGCGTGCAATTGAAGCGATTGTCAATTGCTCCAACAATGGAATTGACGGAAAAATTGACAATCGCAATTGATCGCTACCGGCGGGCTTTAGATTAAATAGTCTGACCAATAAACAACAATAATAACAACCACTGTTTCGCCAAATACGATTTATTTAAGTTTTTTTATACAGAGTTATTTGTAATTGTAAGACACCAACAACCTCTCAGGAATAGATTAATAACATTATAAACAACAATATTTTGTTCAACGACTTTTCCGAAAACAGAAAAAAAACGACTTCCCATACTAATGTCCGAACAGCTGATCGAGTTTCGTATGAAAACGAATAAGCAATAAAAGTCAAGATCCAATAAAAATAATCCATTCAACAATCGACAAGTCTTGTCAAGCCATACCTATGCCTAATAGTATGGAAATAAACTGAAACCAACTGAAACGCGATCTGGCTTCCTTTAAAGCGTCTTTTGTTCTAATCGAGTCGAAAACGTGATAAGAAAACCTACCCCTGTATGAGAGACCATAAATTTGGGGGGAAAGGGGGTCCGCCCTGCGGTTTTATTCGATTGCATGTAGGTTTAAAGGTAGAGAGTTTGAGGTACGCGACAGAGACAGGCGACCGCGACTCGAGACAGGCGACTGCGGTGTCGCGGGACCCGCGCGGCGCTATCTCCTTACCTTCAAATGTTACGACTGTATTATGTAATCACAGAAAAAATAAATATACTTTATCTACACCCTTTTTTAAATCATCTGTAAAGGGTTCTGAAACAGTTAGCTTAGCCATCATTACAATATCCCGAGCGATAGCTGGTCCTGCTGCGCCACGCGCCCACGCGCGAGCGTTGTATTATGAAATTCAGTACAACATTATAACACTCTTGCGGATAACATAATGACGAGAAGGGGAAGGAAAGTCAAAGTCAAAAACAAAGTCAAAATCAAAACCTTCATAGAGGATAGGATACATATCATGGGTGTAGATAAATATCATGGGTGTTTTTAATCCATATGTACGAGTATTAAAATATTGTTTGTTTCCCAAATAAAAATAAAAAAAATGGGTGTAGATAAAGTCTTGTATGCAACTGTACATAATTAGGTATTAAAACACTGATGTGATTATCACACTTGACTTCGTGTTTGAATACCCCTCGTTGTAGTACAGTTGCATAAATTACTATTAACTCCGTTCCACGAGTCAAACTCCTAAGAAACAAAATACTCGCAGCTCATTGGTCAATGCGCGCGGCTAGAACTAGGCTATAGGCTAGGCTCTTGAAGGTCATGCACCGATTACCACCATTAACCAATGGCCGCAGATTCTTTGGGAGCTGTAGAATGGACTTTGAAAATTTTTCGCGAAAGCTGTCGCTTGCGTTGTGTAGGGCTTCGTACAAATTCATACTGAGCAGTGGGTTGCTTGTCGCGGTCGCGGGTCGTGGTCGTCTATATTGGAATGCTACCTTTAGAATCAGAGAGATTATGTACTGCTGATATATTGGGTCGCATTTAGCTAAATTTTCGGTTGTTTATTTCTTTCGACGTTGTGTTTTTTGCCGCCATTTTGTTTTGCTTAATTTTCCAGGTAGTTTGTATCGAAATTGAATTGAAATCTTGGTTTCTGAAATTGATAACGTGATTCAAGTTTAAGTTGTTTATAATATTGCTTTGTATAAACGACTAATTAATTTTGTATAATATTGGATTAATTCGGATATCAGTTACAATGATAAATAATGTAATCTAACAATTAACAAGCTTTGATGATACACCTAATAATATGAATATTAGTTCCGAGTATTACGTTGATAATACCCAATTAAAACTCTTCGTGCTACAAAGCTTATATAACTTAATAACAAAACCAGGAAATCAGGATATCCAATCAACTATTTCAACTAAAATCTAAAATTATCATAATCCCGAATCGTACACAATATTAACAAAACAAAGCCCAACATCAAACAGGTTTTACACCAAAATTGTTAATAATTCAACAGCTCTCGTCAAGTAACTACACAGTCTTGTCAAATTAGCTACACAAGTGTCATATAAGGGTGCTATAAGAGTCGTTATAAGCTCGAAGGGTGTAATAAGCTTCTCATCTTTCCACTATCTGATTATATTCATGTCAAAAGGTGTGCTACCAACAGCCATGGTGTCAGTTACAAACATTAAGTGAAAAATGATTAAGAGTGTTAAAGGGTTACTTCTATATTTTGGTGTTCTATTAATATACTTAGGTATTGGTGTATAAAAGAACATCTGAATAATTGGGTCTCATGTTTTAACAGAAAAAACAAGTAAAACTATTGTGATGACATTTATATCTATTATGTGGTGATGATAAAATATTTTGCAATAAATTGCCGTATTCATTGTCTCGATCGTGAGTGAAAATAATATTTGCGAACGAATTGCAGAAAAATCAATATTAATCGTGCTATATAAACTGGATATTATAAAGTTTATTCAAATCACTTCATTTATAAAAAAAACTAACAAATCTTATCTTATGAATTTATGATACTAATACGAAGAAAATAACTTTTTTCACACGTTGGTAACTTCGATCAACAATACCCTAGATGTCCGGTCAGAGTGCAAAAAACGGCACCACGACTTCGACATAACGCCCCACTTTAAAACTTACATTCGAATTTCATAATTTCGATTGTTTCGTTAGTCGGTGCCATAGAAATAGAATGTCAAAGAACAACAATGTCAATAAACAGGTGATCCGATAAACGATTCATACATTTTATATGAGATACGTAAAATATGACTTAGATTCATAAAATATGACTATAATATGGCAATGGAAATTATTAAACTATGTTCCATACTGTTTTCTTCATCGATAAACGAATAAATGTAGCGAAATATGGTTTTAAAGAAATGTGTGGCAATATCTTATTTACCTGTGAAAAGTGTGATTACTTGGACTGTTTCTTTTTGTTACATCACAATTACTTAGAGCACAAGACCCCATGGCTCCACGATACCTTTATTTTATATTCTAATTAAGATTAACAAATATTTTAAACAAACTGTGATTGCTCATTTGCTAGGCGGGTCGCTAGGGGCTCTTACTGTAAAAAATGTTGGCACATGTCACTTGATCCTTTGTCTCCTTTTGACAAAGACCATGTCCGTATGATATTAACTTCTCTTTTCCACGCTTTGTTGGTCTTCTTGAGCGCAGCGAAAATTTTTCTATGTCTATGGTCGGTGCCGTTTTAGTTCGTGACGTGAAGCGTTATTAGCGTTTTTTGATCGAAGGTTGGTAGCTAATATGCTAAAAGCGAGAACTACTCCATTTAATTTCCATTTTTATGTTAGATACAGTCGGAACTTTTGTCATTCGGGAAGACACTACAGCATTGAAGATAATGCTCAGATAATTGAAAAGTCAACAGGATCTACACAACATGGCGTCGTTCGCTTTATTAAAAACGTAATACGAGTTTCTATAGTCTATAAACAGATTATAAGCCTCATACGCAGCAATTTGCAAGGGTTGAAGTAAACAATGTCGTAGGTATTTTACCTACTACTACGGTAGAACTACCTTACAGTGTTTTTTTAGCGTAAAGTTTATACTGAAAAAATGAAAATAGCATTTACGTACACTTGTCGTCAGAAAAATCGCATCTCTTCGAAAATAAGTTTAGAATTGACCACCTGCTAGCTAACGTTTTATTGTGTTAATGTGCATATCTATTGAAATTACATTTAATGAGCTTTCAATTAATAATTGTTTGATTTAATTAACATAACAGTTACCATTATTAAACGCTTAAAGCGTTATTGCTTGCGCCACCATAAAAAAGGGTCAATTTAGGAAATGCGGATAAATTCGCTATTAAGATGACGGAGAAAACATATTTCAAGAGTTCAATTAAAAAAAGAAATACCCAAGATGCCCAAGATGCTATTGCCCATGAAGTTGCTCAAATATTGCAAAAAATGGGGCAATGTAATGTTCGGAAACTGAATCTCAGAAATTGATTCCGTTCGACGAGTATTCCAACGGTTTCTAGAGACTGTTGGCTATGTCCGAAGGGGAAGAAGTATATAACAACACTTACCATTAAATTAGGATTAAATTAACTTTGAAGAAATTTTGGAAAAGGTGCGATTTTTCTGAGGCCGAGTGTCTTTTCAACGTCCACGTTAAATTTTTAGGACAAAATACTAATTTAATAAATAAAGGGCTACAGTTATAAAATTAAATTATGTAGGTGCACTCTATTACTTAAAAATAAACACATCTATATAAAAATCACGTGTGAACATTTTATTACTAAATGATCCGTTTTAGACATTTATTTTACCCTGTTTTCGGAATCAAATATGATCGAGTAAAGTACATCATATCTTGAAATGAATAAGTATATTCATTAGGTAATATCCTTAAGTATATCATATATTTTTAATAGTAAATACGTAAACCAGTTTCCCTGGCAAACAGTCTTTTCTGCCATTTTTTTGCTTTCTCGCCTTAAGCTGACACGAAAAACGGAGGCAAATTCCGCGTGCGACGCGGCTGACGAGAATCTGCGCGATTCACTCGCTCGCCAAGCCCTAAAACTTATGGTTTTCTTAATAGGAAAACATGTCTTTTGGTATCGAAGCTGAGGTTTTGTTGTTATTGGTATTAACTGAAAAAGAATCTCAAGATGTGAGGAAAATGGGTCCATGAGCTGAGTACTCAACGCATAGAATTAGAAGAGTCTGTATTTTATTATTGGATATTATATTATAGACTTCGTGGTTGAGGGCATAAAGAAACTTGTTTTCTTTTTTTTTTGTAAAAATAATCGGCATTTTGAAAATTCAAGAACCATCCTGCGAATATTTCGCTGCAGTACGCGCGAATATTCGCACCAATGTGAACACTTCCATACAAGATAACTGACGCAATCGGCGCGAGAGAATCGCGTCCCGCATCGCGCGCGGAGTTCGCCTCAGTTTGTACGAAGCTTAAAAACTTTAAAATAAGCAGGAACTTGAGTTGGGAACAGTACTTTTTCGGGATAAAAAGTATTCTATGTCCTTCTTTGTACCCCTGCCTAAGTGTATACACAATTTCATAACGAACAAACAATCTTACTTCCGGATTTATAATATTGAAGTAAACAAGTAAGGATTTAGTAACTAACATGAAAAAATATTGAATTTCTAGATTTTAGGCATTCACATTGCTATTTTTATGTTAAGATAATTAGTATATTAGAAAAAAACTAGAAAAACCGGCTAAGTGCGAGTCGAACTCGCGCACGAAAGGTTCCGTACCAAGAAACGGCAAAAAATTACGTTTGTTGTATGGGAGCCCCCCTTAAATATTAATTTTATTCACTTTTGAAGTGAAAACTTCTTTAGCGGCGTTGTACGCTTTTTTGTAATGGGGAAAAAATGCTAAAGTCGCATCAGTAAGAATCACGTGGCTGATCGAAAATGCGTAAGACGGATGTGACGGATGGAGAGTAGACAGCTGGCGGTGGAAGTATCCCCCTCTCTTTCTACGGGGCTCGTTGAAAATGGCGGCGCGTCATTTTAAGACGTAAACGCTTGTGTCACCAGCAACGCGCTAATTTTGAAAATGGAACAAATAGCAGCGTTCTCTTTGGTGAAATCATAGACTTATTTATACTCTGTGACTATAAAGTTTTAATCGTAGAATGCGTGCATGTAGAAATTAAAATTTGGCTTTCAATTCCGGCATTTGCTTTGTAGAATAGTCTTTTATATCCATTTTGGGACAATGCGTCTTTTTCAGTAAAAAAATACCAAATAATAAATAGGTACCTATTTTCCCATAGATTTGTTCTGAACGTCTACTGTTTTAGGAACAAGCGTACGCAGCGACATCTACAATTAGCTTTGCGTTGCCAACCCTATTGAAAATCAGCGTCGGGTCTTAGAAACACGACACAAATGCTGAATTGGCTTCCTAATTTGATGCAGCCGTGAGATTCATTTCTTTTCTATTTTCTTTTATTTTTGGTTTATATAAAAAAAATATTTTTTTTCTCATTAATATACATAACTATAGCATGTAATTCTCATCTCATGTCTGTGTCTAAATATATTTTCTTTCTTGTTTCTAAACATATGAATATGAATAAAATACAAAAGTAAAATTGCAGAATTGCAGATAAAGAATCTATAATTATAAAAGTATTAAATAAGTATAATCTCAATCAACCGAAATAAAAACAATGAGGATGGTTATAATTTGTCCATTCCTCCAATTAACGTCGATGAAATAAAATTTATATGTGGCACGCTGTGAACGAATTGTATACTGTACCTCTGTGTTATAATTGTGGTACAAGTATGAAGAGTCTGCAGAAAGGATTTTACACTCAGCGTCAGAAAAATCGCGCCTTTTCAAAAATTTCTTCAAAGTTAATTTAATCCTATCAATTTAATGGTAAGTGTTGTTATATAATTCTTCCCCTTCGGACATATCCAACAGTCTCTAGAAACCGTTGGAATACTCGTCGAATGGAATCAATTACTGAGACTCAGTTTCCGAGCAACATTAAATTGCCTCATTTTTTTGCAATATTTGAGCAACTTCATTGGCAATAGTATCCATCTTGGGTATTCCTTTTTTTAATTCAACTTATGAAGTGTGTTTTCTCCATCATCTCGATAGCGAATTTACCCGCATTTTCTGAAATGATCCCTTATATTTCCCTTTTATGGCGGCGCAAGCAAAAACGCTTTAAGCGTTTAATTATGGTAACTGTTATGTTATTTAAATCAAACTATTATTAATTGAAAGCTCATTAAATGTACTTTCAATATTTATCAACATTAACACAATAAATCGTAAGCTAGCAATAGCAGGTGGCCAAGTCTAAACTTAGTTTCGAAGAGGTGCGATTTTTCTGACGTCGAGTGTATTTGGAACAAAGATGCCGATTTCGTTTTTTTAGAAATGAATCTGGTATGAATGAATGAATCAATATAGACTTTATTGTTCACCATAATAAAAAAATACAAGGACAGTACAAAAAGTGGAACAATTCGGCGGCCATAGCGCTGAAAAGCAATTTCTTCCAGGCAAACTTTAATTTACACTGAACAGAAAGAAAAATAAGGAATGGCAGGCAGGCAGGTTACTTGCTGGTCGATTTGAGTCAATTAGCTTTTTATATCGACACTTGTAAAATCTAATCGCAAATTTCACTGACGTGGCGACTCAATTTTATAAACAATTGTCGATAAAAGCGTTAGTTGACCAAAATCGACAAGCAAGTCGCCTACCAACGAGACTCACGCAGAATAAAGATGGGATTAGAGATATTCACTTCTCGCTCCAACACTAAACGCCACTCTTATCGCTCTCTCACCCACACTCGTTGTGGTAAGCGCGGTGAGCCGCCATTTTCTATCCTATTCTTTATCTCTGCGAGTTGTATCTATAATCAATAAATGTGGAGAAATTCTAAGTCATACTATATTTGAAAATAAAAATAAGATAGTCTGAGTAACCTTTGCTATATTTAACTCAACAAACTGCAAAGCATATTTGAACACCAATTGAAAATAGATGCAATATTTAATTTTTATAACTTGCACCAAATCGAAAATTGTAATGAAGAAAAAAATTTACACGAAACAATTTTATGCTACTATCCTCGGCATTCGGAAGGCTTCAGCTGCCTGTTCCACATATTTCAGATATTTCCCAATGTTTATGACTGTAAATGGAATGTTATGTTACCCATGAAATAATAAAAAGGATGACAAAAATCATTTTCATACATTCTTGGGGTTTTTATAAAATACAGGATGTTTGTTTGTAAATAGCCTTATGGTATAGGGTACCATGCATACAACCCTGGAAAATTATTATAAACCCTGAAAACCACCACATGGATGAGAAATTTTGTTTTTATTATAGATAAAAATCTTACAATTCAGACATACATTTTCTGCCGGAATTCCGCATAAAATTAATTACCTTTTGTGATAGTGAGTCTAGGAATGAAATTTTGACTATGCAAATACTGTTTCCTTACCTTACTCAAAGGTAAATTTATTGCACAGAGCAATGTTGATAAACAGAGGCTCAAAGACAAAGCGAATTCCTTCTGCAGTTATAATGGTGTTGTAAGCAGCGAACTAAAATCTATGGAAGTGTAATTGTTAACAAATATTGCTTAAAAATGGCACCACAGCACCGGGCCGAAAAAGTACAACCCAGCTTTAGTTTTAGTCAGGCCAGCCACGCATCCGGTGACTGACGTTAACGTTCTTTACAATTAATTCAATTAAATTAGTCATTTATCGTTGCATCAATTCAGTTATTTTTGGTTTTTGGATATATTATTGGTAATGTGGAAGCAATATTAAATCCAAGTTTTCGACCTCGGCAGACGACCGGGTCATTCTCAAAAACAAAAAACCGGCCAAGTGCGAGTTGGACTCACGCACGAAGGGTTCCGTACCAAAAAACGACAAAAAAATTACGTTTGTTGTATGGGAGCCCCCCTTAAATACTAAATTTATTCTGTTTTTATTATTTTTTGTTATAGCGGCAACAAAAATACATCATCTGTGAAAATTTCAACTGTCTACCCATTGTCGTTATTAATATCGAGCAAAAAACAGCAAAAAAATCACGTTTACTGTATGGGAGCCCCCCTTAAATATTAATTTTACTCTGTTTTTGGTATTTGTTGTTATAGCGGCAACAGAAATACATCATCTGTGAAAATTTCAACTTTCTAGCTATCACGGTTCATGAGATACAGCCTGGTGACAGACAGACAGACGGACAGCGGAGTCTTGGTAATAGGGTCCCGTTTTTACCCTTTGGGTACGGAACCCTAAAAAGGTACATTTATACAGTTTTTGACGATTTTGACCGTTACCCTTTTTTCATGTCTAATTTTACTGGGTTAAATAATTGCAGTTTGTACTGTGAAAAAAAGAGAGAAAGAGCGAGTTTTTTAGAAAAGACATCCTGGGTAGTCAAATGGTGTAAAAGACGCAAAATAGGTAGCAAAAATAACCTATCATATTTTTTGCTTAAGTAAAGAAAATATCTATGAGTATACAATTTATGGCCGCTAATAAGCAACCAGTGCTAAGACGCTGTGTGCTGCATAATTAAATGCCAGAATTCTTAGCTCCATCCACTTAGTTGTACTTTTCATGTGGTGCGATTTTTTGAGCGTAATGCTTGTTCCATAGATTTTAGTTCGCTGGTCGAAGGTATCGCAAAACATTCGCAATTCCATAGGTATACTGGCCTCTAAATTCTAAGCAATAAGATTCGAAATTGCGTTGGTAATATTATTTCCAATTATTTGAAGGGTTTCCGAGAGCAACCGCAGTAGCATCACCTAGATATCGTTTGCTTTTGACGATGAATAAAAAATGTGTTGTGTAAATAATAAACAACAAGATAAATAAACTGTAAAAAAGTGCCAGCTACAAGGGGTTTATGCAGAGTTGACTATACAAGGTTATTTTTAGTTTATACAAAACCTCTCGTGGGGTTGATCAGACCATCAAACTGAACAACTTTCAATATGGGACCGAACTTGAAATCGCGAAAAAAAATCTGCTGTTTCATACATTTCGATGGAGTAAGCATTTTGTATGGAACAGCTGATTTTTTTCGTGATTTCTAGGTTGGTCCCATAATAAAAGTTGTTCAGTTTGATGGTCTGATCAACCCCACGAGAGGTTTTGTTTGAACTAAAAATAACTTTGTAGAATAAACAAAATTCAACTTTAGACAAGGTTTTAACTGATAGTGGTTGCCGTAAATAGAGTTAGTTATTCCTTAAATAATAATTATTAAATTGATACATTATTAATAATTATTTAAAGTTTTTTTCACTTCTCCTGTGTACTACACTAGGTTATTTATGAATAAATAATTGATTTAGTTTAGTGGATTTTATATTTCTACAGCTTATTTTTGTATCAAATGGTATTTACTGTATTGTTTCAAAGTCAAAGTCAAAGTGTTTATTTGCAAAGAATAGGTATTACACAAGATGTTACACAGAATTTCAACCGCTATTATGTTAAAAACATTAACATGCAAAATTTAATAATTTATAAATAAAATATTTTATATTTTTTATAACATGCAAAATTTAATAGTTTTACAAGTTAATAAAGACACTTTTTTTAAAGAAACTAATATAAACAGTAATAAAAAAACTAATATAAGGAGTAGATTACTAACATCATAAACAACATCGACTTTTCCGAAAAAAATACAAATAAAAACAACTTTCTATGCAAACGTCCGAACAGCTGATCGAGTTTTGTAAGAAAAGTTGTTTTTGTGTTTTTGGAAAGTCATAGTACAAACGTTGTTGTTTATGATATAAGTAATCCACTCTTGCGAAGTTGTTGGTGTTTTATAAATAACCCTGTATACAATGAGTTGCAACTGTTACGATCAGTTTAGATGAGGGATTTTTGTAAAGAAAATTCAGACAAAGTTTATAACAAACACATATATTCCTCTTCCCACGATCATTCAATCAACTATAAAGAAATAGAAAACGCTACTTACATTAGAACACTTTTGGTCACAATTTCTGCACTTTTCAGCATTTGTTCCACACTTGGAGCCTTAAAAGACTTTTCATGCGTAAGCGTTGACGTCTCGAACAGAAAATCACCATTTTTGTCAGTTACGTTTTAATTTATTCACTTACAGACTAGATAGTGTGACATGTCAGACTAGACAGTGTGACATATCGAATAATCGATATCTATAGTTAGTGACAGTTAAATAATTCGTTATTAAATTAATGATAAATCGTAAAAACCCGAATAAAAGCTAACACAACTATGATAATGATGTTCAAAGTAATTATCACTAACCAATTGCATATATTCGGTGAGGAGCTCGATGGTGTGGTTTAGCGCCTGGCCCAGCGATTGCGGAGGTTAAGCAACCTTCGCAAGGGTTGGTCATGGGATGGGTGACCAAAAATTTATTATCTCGAGCTTCCGAAGGCACGTTAAGCCGTTGGTCCCGGATGCATTAGCAGTCGTTAACACCCACTTTAATAAAATAAAATTTGTGATTTCGCTCAAGTTCAGTAGATGAAAGCGTTTGAAACACACGTCGAACTGAAATTCACTGCCCGGCGGCCTCAAAACGTAAACGAGTGCAAATATTTAACGCCGCGAATGAGGTCGTGCGATTATTAATCTGGAGTTAACCACTGAGAGAGGAACTTGGAAACACTATTTAATCTATAGGTAATAAAAAATGAATCGCTGATTGCTTAGAGTAAGACGCACTTCTGTCGAGACGAAGCCAAGATGCTCTAAGGCTGAATGTCTTGCTAAGCGCAAATCTCGAGATCAGCTGAACCGATTTCGCTAATTCTTTTTTTGTTATGTTTGCTATTATCAGGAGAAGGTTCTTATGGAAGAAAAAATAAAGGGAATTTCGCGGAAAATAAGAAAATTTAAGAATGCTTAACCACCATATAAAATTTAAATTGGACTATAAACTTTTTTAATGTAACCTTATACGTTCGACATAGAATTGACAGAATGCGGGCTGCAAAAAAACTGAATGTCGTTTAAAATTCGAATTCAATATTCATAAATCATAACTAAGTCAGGACAACGTCTGTCGGGTCTGCTACTTGGACGAATCAACCACTGGACGCGAAATGACAGCCATATTCGCCTACCCCTCTGCCACTTACTGTGACCGATAGCCTCAGTAAACGATATCGCGTTGTCAGTGTGATGCTAGAGCTCGTGGCGAAACATTGGTACAAAAATGAGCAAAAAGCTTCGTATTGTTCAGCAAAAAAAATAGCGGGCAATCAAGAAATTTTTCTTTTCACGCGTAAGCACAATTTCAACCTATTATAGTAGCTATTTTTCGCAAAATAAATAAAATTTGGTATGTAAACAAAGTAGGGTGACTTAGCCGGTTTGCCGGCCCCCTTTGGTTTTCGGCCATTACGGAAAATGTAAGAATGTATGAAAGAAATTTTTCGTGAAATTTCTTTTTCGAGGTGTTATTAAAAGTTGCCAATACACTTATTTATTACGTATACAAAATATAATTAGAAACAAATTACGAGACGTACTACCCCCAGGAGCTGACGTTTTCAAAAAACTTTCTAAAAATATTTTCATAATATAATTTTAAACAAAATATATCACATTTTTTTAAATAGTTAATATTATTAAGAGATACTTATACACAAAAGCCAATAATAATCAACAAAAAGCAACACTTTTCTTACTAAACGTTTTCAAAATCATGTTTGACTTCCGTAAATTTTCGTCTTGAAAGTCATTTCGCGCGAGGAACTGCTGTTAACACTGGTAATAGAGCCGGAATTATCAAACTGCTTGAAAACAAGCTGCAACGTCCTCTTCAATGGCTAATATGTCAACTGCACGCAAATGAGTTAAGTTTAAGACATCCCGACGCACATACAGCTCACATAAATATCGAAATCTTATTAAAACATTTATTATAGTTAGTGCCAATGGTCATATAATAGATATAAAATGACCATATGCCGTAACAACCACAGATGCGGACATTATGAAAAATATATTAGAAAATTACAACCAGCCGATTGAAGACTGCACATTTGACTATTTGTTTGAAGAGGATGATGTTCTGGTTTTAGACAGAGGATTTAGAGATGCAGTACCAGTCATAGAATCCTATGGATATGCTGCACATATGCCGCTGACGAAACGGTGAAACGAAAGTCAACTGACGACTATAGAAGCTAACAAGTTAACAATTACCATCACATCATCAGATTTAGAAGCCACACAACAGTATAACAGATTATGGTGGATGGACTGATACCTGAAATAGTAGTCCGAGGCTAGAGTTACCATCTGACAGGCTTTTACCGCCCGCACTTAACAGGCCTTTTTACGGTTAGACAGGCGTGCGGGCAACACAACCACATATTTCAATATTAGTGTATGTAACTGACTAAAAATCGAGCTGCGCGGCCGTTTTTCCACTATAGCTAGACAGGCAAGATTAAAAGTTAAGTGGATGGAACTGACTAAAAATCAGCGTGCGCGGCCGTTTTTTTGATGTAGACAGACTAGAATACACGATTAGTGGATGAAACTGAATAAAAATCGCGCTGCGCGGCCGTTTTTTTACAATAGACAGGCAAGATTACAAGATAAGTGGATTAAACTGACTAAAAATCGCGCCGCGCGGCCGTTGTTTTTTACTATAGGCATTTTTTTAGAAAAATCAGGCATTTTGTGCATCCTAGTCTTTCATATATGGTAACCCTAACCGACCGAGGCTCCGAGCCCCCCTCCCCATTTTGGGAGCTGAGAAAGGGGCGGTTGGTACTTTTGGGCCTAGGGCGGCCAAGACTGTAAATCCACCACTGTTTAGTACACAAAACATTTTTACAAGAAAAATAATGGACAGAAGAGTAAAAATAAAAATAAAAATAAAAATTGTTTTATTGACCAATTTGTGACAGGTGTTTAAATAATACCAACTTAGGACTAGATAACAGACTCTTAATATTATAAGCCTCTGCTGCCGAACTAGGCAAAAAACCTGTATTTCGGCATTCAGCGCCATAACCCTCCACAGACATAGCAATCTAAACTAGTCAAAGCAAGTCTTACAAAAATGAGCACAAAATACTTCGATCTAAAGATAATACAAAATAAAAGAAAAACAATAAGAAAAAGTGAAAGCATCTAGTGTTGAGTTAAGTGTGTGTGTGTGTGTGTGTGTGTGTGTGTGTGTGTGTGTGTGTGTGTGTGTGTGTTTACCTATAATACCTATATATGTATGTTAATGGTTGTGGGTGTGTGTACTGTGTTAGCTTTGTAAAAGAATCCTGGTAATACTTATTAACATTATAATGTAGTCAGCAAGTTTTCAGTTTCATCATAAGATAGTGATTGAAGCCATTTGTAAATTATTCGCCTGCAAGTCGATCTAGGCAGTGGGTAGATATTTAGCTTTTTATTGAAAAGGTTATATAAGTATGGACCTAAAAATAAGAAGAAGCGGTGGCTGAATTTAGTGCGAGTACTGTGCATGCAAACTGTGAATTTTCGCCGCGTTGTTTGAGTGGAACTATCAAATGAAATCAATGAATGTTGTCTTAGCACAACATTGAGCAAAAACAATTGGCGAACCGTAAGCACATCGCAAAGTTGAAACAAGTCAAAAGTAGGATAAAGGATTGGTTTAAACATGCAGATTTTGAGTATAGCTCTTTGAGCTACTTCTATCTTTTTCATTTTAGTTTTAGCTGCACCCCCCCAGCTAGAAATACAATAACATAGGATAGATTGACAGAGTGCATAATATATTTGCTTAAGACGATATGGTTCCAAGACAGGTCGTAATGTTTTGAAGATGGGCATAAGTTTCCGAACTCTTGACGTTAGTTGTTCGATATGTTCATAGAAGTTAAGGTTTTTGTCTATTATAACACCAAGGTATTTGATAGACTCAACACATTCCATAGCTAAACAAGAACACTGATTTGATACGTTAGGTTCAGGACAAACATGAGATATAATTCTATGGTCTGGATGATTATTTTCTTTAGGATTTATAATGGAAAATTTTAAAAACTTAGATTTGTCAGCATTAAGAGTTAGTTTATTATTGATAAGCCATTTTTGCACCTCATTCAGACCCATTTGCGCGTAACCAAAGGCACTCTCCCAATCATCAGCAGTAAACAACAGAGCCGTATCGTCTGCATAAGATATTATTTTACCATGGGGAATTGTTAGATTCAGCAGCTTGTTTATGTAGATGAGGAAGAGTGTCGGACCCAAAATACTGCCCTGCGGGACTCCATACTGCAATTTTAATTTATCACTTACGTGTGAATTAACTTTAACACATTGATATCTGTCTGACATATAATTTTCAAATATTTTAAGCTGTTGGTCACGGATTCCTATATCTTCTAACTTGGCCAAAAGGAGGGGAATTGAAATAGTGTCAAAAGCTTTTGCCATATCAAGAAATATGGCAATACACTTTTTACCTAAATCGAGGTTAGACGTCAAGAAATCAGTCAAGGTCAAAACTGCATCATCTGTGGATTTACCCTTTCGGAAACCGAATTGATTATCAGAGATAATATGATTGGTTTCCAGGTAATTAAGCAGTCTATTATTTAAGATTTTTTCGAGGACTTTAGAAATGGTTGGCAAAATAGAGATCGGCCTATAATTAGTGATGGAGTCCTTTCTTCCACCCTTATGAATTGGAGTAATAACTGATTGTTTAAGAACGTTTGGGAAGATGCCATGTTTTAGACAACAGTTAAAGATATATGTCAAGGGTGATACAAGACAATCAATATTTTCTTTAAGAAGCTCGCTTGAAATTTTGTCTATACCAACCGAACAGTTATTTTTTAGGCCCAGCACCAAGCGCCTAACCTCCTCCTCATCCACATCCAGCATCACAAAAGAATCAGCTCTAGACCCAATAGTAGCATTTGCCATAGCCGAGTTGTGCGGAGCAGAGTCCTGAATTTTCTCAGCAAGCAGCCGACCTACATTAATAAAATAATTATTGATGTCATTTACCGCATCGTTAGGCGATGGATACAAAGATAATAACTCACTGCCAGAACTTGAATTAGTTTTGCTATTTGTAATTTCTCTTATCTCTTTCCAGATTTGTTTACTGTTATTTCCAGCCTTGTCAAACTTTTTCTTTTCATAAGCTCTCTTTAGATTTTTTAAAATTTTATTGCAAAAGTTTCTGTATCTTAGGTATGTAATTTTAATAATATTATTATCCGGTGCTCTTCTAAATTTTTTATGTAACCTATCCCGATTTCGTATACATCGTAAAAGCCCAGGCGTAATCCACGGTTTCAGCAAACGTTTTCGCTTAGAGAGCGTTACTGTCACCGAGTTTTCAGCAATAGCGGTTTCAAGGCAGTGTATTAATCGAGACATAGCTTCATCGGGATCTGTTATATTATAAATATGACTAAAATCCATTTTTGATAACGATGATTTAAGGCTATAGTAATTAATTTTTGTGTATTGAATAGATGCGGCAATCCGGTATTGCTTCTGTTCAAAGCACATAGCTACAGTCTTATGGTCAGTAAGAATAGTTTCAGTAACAATAGTCGTGACACCACTATTAGATTTTAACATTGCATGATCCAAACAAGTCCCACTTTCAGCCCTAGTTACAAAAAGATGAGTTGGCATTAGACCATGAAATGCTGTCAATGTTAAGTAGCGTTCAGAATCAGTGTCACGTTTTCCATAGTTAATGGCAATGTTGATATCTCCCACTATAGCTATGCTCCTGAAATTCGACAGACTACGCAAAATTTCATTTAAAGATGTCAAAAATGAAT
The DNA here is from genome assembly GCA_943789525.1 of Agriphila geniculea. Classification (NCBI taxonomy): domain Eukaryota; kingdom Metazoa; phylum Arthropoda; class Insecta; order Lepidoptera; family Crambidae; genus Agriphila; species Agriphila geniculea. Next base: position 4,924,732 of record OX038881.1, read on the forward strand.
CGATTTTTCGGTAAGATGGAGAACGATAAATACAAACAATAGCCCAGTCATGACCATTTTTTACGATAAGACAGTTACCTTCTTGAAAGTTTGGTTCCTCAATATTACACTGCAATCCATCTCTGATATACACCACCACCCCGTCATTTTGTATTTTATTATTTTTTGTCGAAAAAGAGACATAATTATTTAGGGGGGGAATCACGGGATCGTCACAAAGCCAACATTCGGTTAGCACCATAATATCCCAATCAACGTTCAGATTAGTTAAAAGCACTTCGAAACCAGGCATATTACAGTTGATACTTCTAACGTTTTGCGACAATAAAGTTAGCTTGGACTGCAGTGGCAATACATGAGAAGAGACCATATCCGGATCGCACTCAAGTGATGTAGATTGTGAGAAAGAATCTAAATCATTGAGAAACGCTGGATCCATAATTTTATTTTAAGTATTTTATGATTGATTTAGATGGAATGGATTTTAACAAATCCATTAAGTACCTTATAGACAAGGTGAATAATTTACCAGGATAATATATGATTTGTTCAATATATAGGCATGTTTGTGATAGTGTGTGTGTATATTCATAGTATAAGCTTACACAATAAAAACTTAAACTTAAATTTTTACGAAAAAAAGTTACAATTAACAATAATGATTTAACAAGATATAGTATGATTATTTTAGTATTATATTGATAGTGTGTTTGTGACGACAGTGTGTATGGATATTTATAATTGATGCTAATACAACAAAAGCTCAAACTTAGATTAGGATGTACATGCGAAATAAATAATTCGAAAAAGTAAAACCAATAAAAAAGTATAACTAGTCATTCATTCTTGCGCAGCTTTTCAATATCTTCCGTGGATATAATTTTTATTTGAGGAGATTTTTCGTCTTTGCGCAGATAAACAACTCCATGACTTGTCCAGCAGAAAGAGTAGGCATAATTCTTCTGGAAGGTTCTGCTTAGATAAAACAATCTTTGTGTATTACTTGTTAGAGTTTCAGATACAAACACAGGTCTTTTTGGTTGTTTCAGTTGCAAGTGAGACGTGTTAAGTTTTTCACCCTTCACTCTACTCTTATTAAACATTTTAACCTCCTTTAGTATTTGGTCTCTCAAAAGTACAGTAGTAAACTCCACAACTATTGGGGTGGAAGTATCTTTTGATCCAGCTCTATAGATGTCTCTGATGTGCGATTCATTTAAATCAATGTTTAAGTTCTTACTTAAGTTAATAACAATTTTACACAAGTCTTGCTTTGTTTCACCCGATTCCTTCACTATATTTCGTATTTCAATTCCTGTGGAACGAGTTTTCTTTTCCAAAGTTTCAATTTTATCCTCCAAAATTTGTACCTGTTTTTTTTCCTGTATTTTTTCTTCTTCCAGGCGCGTTAAACGTTTTAAAAGTTCGTCATACTTATTAGACATTAATTCCACACTCTTAGTTAGTTCCGTATTTTGCTGTTTAATAGTATTCATCGATTCCTCAAGTCCACTTAATTTGCTTTCCATTAATTTTGAGAATTTCGCGAACATATCATTTAATGTTGCTAAAATATTAGAGTCGTCTCCATCAAATTTGCGTTTTTTACGCTCCGCAACGTGCACAAGCGACGGTAAATCGGGCGCAGATTCACAATGTTGAAGTGATGAGTCAGGCGCACTCGTGAGTAGTTGCGCGCCAGAGGTTCCGCCGCCGCCGGTCGGTAAAGCGACATCAGCTGAGGCGGGGGGCGCGCGTTTAGGTGGCATCGTGAATAAGTTGAGGTGTACTAGGATGGCAGACAACAAATGGTTTGCATAAAACACCGTACTGCAGCAATGTGTTCTATTGTGACTGCGCCGGCTCACAGGGGTCTCACTTAATTGGTGGCTATCGACGATTTCATATAAATCACCTTTCCGTCTAGTCTAACTAGAGCTCTGAGATTGAATGAATGCACGTACTTTGTCCTTGTTTCTCGGATGGATTACGTGTATAGCTAGGTCTTCTTTCTTAACAGAATACGTGCATTGATGCGTGTGTGTTTAAGGTGGATAATTATGCTTGTTACTCACACTACGTGCAGAAAGCTGTCGTCGGTCGTAATCTTGTAGCCTCCGCGTGAGCGCTCCTTTGGTTTATGGGCTCCTATTATTTTTCTCACAATTTTAATTTAAAATTTGAATATTTCTGAATAAAACTGAATATAAACTTGCACAATAAATGCGTCTGAACACCTCAGAGGTCCGAGGGAAGTAGTACAAGGGCACAGCTTATTTCATATTGAAATTTTTTCCAGCTTCCAGTAATTTGTATTCCAGTAATTTTGTATGTAGCCTGCGCATTCACCTTTGATGGCCTGGTAACTAAATGCGTTTTTGGGAGGTCATTTGCTTTTCGACCGCCTGGCCGAAAACTAATGTATGAGTTTCACAATCCATAATATTTGGCCGGCAATTATGGCCGAAAACCGGCTAAATCACCCTATAACATTGACATTATTTGACAAGTGTAATCCCCACTCACCCTGCAAAAATTGGTTGATCGTGATTTCATACATTTTTCTTACGTTACGTATCCAGTGGTTAATTCATCCAAGGTCTGCTAGTATTAAATAAAATTTTGGTCGTCGTCACTTAAGGTCTTTTGCAACAGCAACCCCCGGAACATGGACTAAAATAATTTAAAAAAAATGCACCTCTTGCATGACCACCTAAATACGAAATACAAGGTTATTTTGAGGTAATATAAAACTTCTCGTGGGGTTGATCAGACCATCAAAACTGAACAACTTTCGTTAGGGGACCAACCTCGAAATCACGAAAAAAATATCAGCTGTTCCATACAAAAGTACAATCCTACTCCATCGAAATGTATGAAACAGCTGATTTTTTTTTCGCGATTTCAAGGTTGGTCCCATAATGAAAGTTGTTCAGTTTGATGGTCTGATCAACCCCACGAGAGGTTTTGTATTAACTAAAAATAACTTTGTATATTGCGTGATATAGCATTTTATCCACAAACGACTGTTAAATTCCATTGTCTTTTGACAGTTAAATGTGACAAATCGCTATATCATATCGCGTTTCGGTGGTCATGCTAAGGGGCTGAAGCGTTTTATCGAGACTCAACTGCCAAATCCAATGTCTTTTAATAGTTAATCGCGATAAATCGCTATATCGTATCGCGTTTGCATGGTCATGCTAGGAGGGATGGTCTAGTGCAGTTCTCTGAACTGAAGTGTAATATCTGAGTTGCTGATAGATGTTTTAAGCCTATTATTGAGTTACCTACTAGGCAAAACGTCATGGGTAGGTATGATTTCTGCCAGACAGCGCTGCCAAACATAAGTTAGAGAATAGCATAGCTGGTCTCAAACTGATGCTAACTCTGTCTTTGATTCAAAATATAAAAGTCTGCATCACGCACAAATGCACCGCATCAGTTTAAAACCAGGTAATTTAAAGTTCATCTCTGACCCGTCAAATATTAATAATAGAGTGTATTTTATGACTTCGAAAGACAAAATTGCGATTAACACGATCGCGACCACAGAACAAAGAAAAAATTTTTCCCCCTAGTAGAAGTCGCAAGTAGGTGGGACCCGTGTAACCTCAAGTGAGCGTAGCTCCGCATACTTCTGAATTTTGCTAGGTCAGTCGTGTGAGCGAACGCCAAACAAAAACATCTTCAAAAAACATATAAAAATGCCGAGTTGCATTATATAAAAGATCAAAAACAATCTCCACATATATCATTCATACGGGTTCTAATTACATCTATGTTCTGTGATCGCGACAGTTTGTCACTGCTGCGGCTAACTTGATAGCGAGAACAATAATTAAAGAAAATGATATTTTTTTCCATTGTTACCAATTTAAATACTTATGTAAATCACTAATACCTTATAAGAGGTCCGTGATATTAAAACGAATACAATAATTGTAAATTATTTGTAACATTATGTTGTGAATAAATGAATATGAATATAAGCACTACCTACCGTTTGTTGCCCTGTCGGATCGTTTCCGTTGCTTTTTCGAGTTATCGCAGTGGAGTTCAGTCGCTATGACGATAATCGTAGTCGTCTTCTGTCGCTATCAAGTTAGCGGCAATTACAAACTGTCGCGATCGTGTTAATCGCAGTTTTGTCTTTCGAAGTCATAAAATACACTCATTAATAATGATGATAAAACCTGACGTAAAAGCATAAAATAAAGAAATCCGAATATTGCAGAGTAACTAAAAGTTAATTTGCAAATTATGCTAGCGAAGCTTTTCATCAAAAGAAATTGAAATAATTGCATTTTCTTATCTTCATATTTTATTTACCTATAATAGGTACAATTAAATTGTGATACTTAACATAATATCGCATTCGCAAGCCGTACCTTCAAGTTGTAATATACACTCAAGTTAGCTTGAGCCTTTCGCAAACATTTTATGACCAACTTTTTCAACAACAACAAGTAATTTGAAAAAAAATCTGTTACATAGTGTTATAAACTAAAGTTAAATATACCTAATTTGATAGATCATAAACCAATTAAATTACTTTCTAATGAAAAGTATATCAATCCAGCTGAAAAGTTGTATGAGAAGTTAAACCTTATCAACCATTATGAAATCTAAAATATTTCAAAATAAAATAATAACAAATATATTTCGAATTAATCATACCATTACATTAAAAAAAACAAAAATTGCTTTAAAAAGCTACAATCTTACCATTTCCAGTAAAAGTCACACACCAACACTAGGACACAATCACACTCACACATCCGCTAATTCCAAAAATGGGAACTGACAAAGGCACTTAGCACCACACAGCCAGAAAAAAAACACGCAACAGCAGCGCAAGCGGCGCACGCGCCGACGTATCAACCGACACTGACTCACGCACATCCCGAAACACCCTTCAGTTCTATTTTTTGAATTTCGAAATAGGAACAAAAGAAGGGGGGAGGCGATCGCCCTCACATTTCAAATTTAGAACTCGCCGTCTGAGTTCGTTCACTCAGGAAAGCGCTCTATGGGATTCCGAAATTTCCGAACATTATTGCCTTGTTACTAGTAAAGATGATATGCTAAAAATAGACGTCCGGCCTCAGTTTTAATAGCTTCGATTCCGGTATACCGTTGACTGATAGTTCCCATTCTCATTAGCGGTGGGGGAGATCGATTATGGATACGCGCACTCGAAGTTGAATCGTAAAGTCGCTCGTAAAACTCGAATGGAGTTCAGTGTCAAAACAATTACTAAAAAGTGGCGCACGTGGTTGAAAAATTTAGCCGCGCGTGTCTTGGTTATGACGCTGGTTATGTCTGCTTGCAAGATGTTGCGTCATAAAAATATCGGTTGATTATTTGATAATTTATAATTGTTAAAGTGTTGACGTATGGTACGACTTTGATTTTCAAATGATTAATGGAGTTCTGTTAATGCCATTTTAGTTAATTTCCTGAAAAGTCTATTCCTACGATACAATGCTTTTTTAACTAGAGTTTTTAAAAGAAAAAAATTAAAAAAAATAATTCCTTCGTTGATTGTCTTCGAAATTTTCGAATAAAATCAGAGCAGATCAATGATCCTTGTGACATATTTAATTTGCAAACATGTCTAGACTTGTCTGATAAAGATAATGAGAAGCGATGAAATTTAATTTTATTGATCTTCAATGTACCTACTCGGTGAGTGGAAAACGTATGGCATTTTCTTATTAAATATAAAATACCAACAATGTTTTTAATTATGAAATTGAAAAGAAACTATTATTTTCGATAAAATGAAAAGCTCTTTAAATTATTTTATGTAAAAATGTTATTTGATACTTTTTTGATTTTTTATTAGATTGTATTTTCTCCTTCAGTCTTCAGTAGGTATATTTAATACTAAAAAGTTTTATCTTCAATATACAATAAATAACTTTCAAATAAATACGAAAAGATAATACCATAGGGGTTACCTACGCCATATCGAATACGATCATTTAGATCGAAAATCAAAATATCGAATTATAAATAATATACGCTCGATCAAAATCGCGAACGATCAAAATCTCGAACGGTTAACATATTGAACGCTCAATAAATCGAATGATTAATGTATCGAAAACCAATTTTTTGCATAGGATTTTACATTATGAACAAAAACATCTAATTACATGATTAATGGCCATGTCATCTCTTTTTCCTTTTTTCTAAGGTATTTCCAAACTCGCATTGGCTCTTTCAATGTTTCTTTTTGTTACAGCTTGCTCTCTTACTAGAAATTCTATTGGTTTTTTTTATTTAAGTTTTATGAAATTTCATTAAAATATCTACTGGTTGTTCGTGATGCAAAAAACTATGCAAAATATTGATTTTTGGATAAATTAATCATTCGATTTATTGAGCATTCAATGTATTAACCAATCGATAATTTGAACGTTCGATTACACACCTACACGCTCCTCACTATAGTTCTTGCGTTTGCCCGGTCATTGAAGTTGTGAAGTCACACACTTATCTAGGCTTAGTAATGGATAGTAAGTTTCATTGGAAATTTCAAATTGAACGCGTCTGCTCCAAACTCAGACAGTTTTTGGTCAACTTAACATTATTAAAAAATCGAATTCCATTTAAGGTTAAACTAATGTTATATAATTCACTTGCTGATTCTTATATCCGTTATGGGCTTAGTAGTTACGGCCGGACATATAAATCTTATACTGACCAAATTTATAAATTACAACTAAAAATTATTAAATTAATAGTAAGTAAAAAAATTAAACAACTATATTATTCTAACGAGGGAAAGTTATTTGATCATTGTGGTATTTTGCCGGTACACATGCTATTCAAACAAAATTTATTAAAAGAAAACTTTGATCAAAGTTTTAGACATCCAGTGAAGCATCCTGTATATACTCGTGCTGTTGCAACCAATCGTCTTTGTACGACGCGCGCGCACAATGTGTATGGGAAGAGAACATCTGCCTTCCTTGTTCCGCGACTGATCAACACGTTACCCGCGGATTTGGTTAATAACATTACGCCAATGAATCTAAAATATAAGTTAAGAGAATATTATCTAAATGTCACGAAATGTACCTAACTCGCTCCAATAATTATAATAATATGTCACCTAGATATTTATTTATTAATTAATCTAAACATTTAATAGCATCGTTACAAACCTTCGTGGTTTGCTAATATTATTATTAAGTAAAAAAAATTAACTTAGTTTTAAAAATGGTAATTAAAAAAAAAATATTTGTATATCGATATTTTGAATGTTCCATTTTTATAACCGTTCGATGAATAGTCGCTTATTTTTCACATCTCGTGAACCACCGAAGTTCCAACGTAGTAAAGACTCACTTTAAAAAAATATGGCATTTTTAAAATGTGAAGCAATGTTTTCGGGTGGCTTATGGGGTGATTTTTCGGACGCGGCAAATGATGCATGCAAAACGACTGCATCGGACGCGTAGCAAGAAAATTGGTTGTCTTTGTGGAGATAGAGAATAGAGAATTTAAGTCTAAAAGCGTAGGTGAACGAAGCTATAATAAGTTTAAGGATATCTGTCCTAAGATCAGGACGTTCTCAGCATTCCAAATCCGTTGAGACTCGTCTAGACCACGGCGGCGGCGCCTCGAATGTCGTGCTATTTTGGTCAAACCATTTGTGACTACTTTTCCGGCTTCAAATTAGCTACCTATTGTTCTTCGGCCAATGAATTCCTAATTACGATGAACAGATTCTCCGTAGAGCGAGAGTGTTATCTGACACTGATTATGGCAGAAAATACACAACCTTTTTCACCGAATATCTAAATTATAATTTTTGTTACTTAACACCCGTCCTCTAGACCAGGTCACGTTTGTAGAGTGATAACGACTTAGTAAATTAAATATGATCATTACATATTTATTTATTTTCATTTCATTTCACATTTGCGAATGATTATAATTGGTATTGAATTATATGAACTTAGTTTAGGCTCTACACAAACCTTTTTCCTCAAATATACTAAAAGAGTTATAGTAGCTGATTACAGGTAGCACCAGCAGGCGAGACGTGTCGCCCCGACACTACTGGTTTTTATATGAAATAAGTTACACTACGAGTACATAATAACTAATCACGTCACGTCATTTTCATAAAAAAAATCATAGGAACCAGCGTGTCGCGGCATAGAATATAACTATGGAGAAATAATTTAATTTCGTATAAAAAATCTGAACACGCGATTGCGCTCCGAGATTTGGTACTTTCTTTTTTGGAAAAAAAGCAAAATTTCTTATTTTTTAGATTCTTACCTTGTTTCCTGCAAAATTTCATAACACTACTGGGTGAAATTGAAAACAGTCGCGAAGTTTGTGGTAGTGCGACAAACTGAACAACTTTGTCAATGGGACCAACTTAAACTTAATCAGAGCAAAAAAATAATTAACTCTTCCATACATTTTGGTCGAGTAGATATTGACGTTTTGTATGGAACAGTCAAGCCACACCACAAAATTTGTCGACTGTTCAAAAAATCACCATGTAAGAATTATATCCCATATATTACTCTATTATTTTTTTACCAAACTCGTTGACAAAGATTTGTAGAGTCAAAATATGAGACATAATGGCCGTATTCTGAACGAGTTGATTTATAAAGCTTGAGTTTTTTTCAGCTTCAAGTAACTATTTGATATAATCACGTAGCTACGCAAAAGGAATCCTGAGAAAATTGAGTCTTGTTAGATCACCAGCCAGACAGGCCTATAGACATATAACACGAGGGTTCCAATCTAAAGGGAATAAATAACCTTTTGATATACGGAATCCTTAAAAAAGATATAATGTAACTGAGATCAGAATACCGTGACATTTAAGTAACGGAGTCATGTCGGAACATGTCTAGACAGCGGCGCTTCCAATCTCTCTGCTATTTTAAGCAAATCGTGTGATGAGAGAAAATTTCCGGTGGGTTACTTTGAATCGGTATCAGGGGCTTTGGATGACAAGGAAAAGATCTTAATAACATTATTTGTTGTTCTTTTATTATGAGTTATAATATGTACCGACATCGACAGCAAAAATGATAGAACGAGAATCTTTTTCATATCAACTCTGTAGATTACAACCCTACTTTATAAAGGCATCGTTATTTTTAAGATATTTTATTCAGATATTTTTGAAGCCAACTGAATTTTAATAATCCCACAAAAAAAAACAACAAGGGCTACAGTTTTCCTCAATTAAGAGTAAAATATTAAAATATCGTTATTTTACAAAATTTATAAAAATCCACTAACCCATCATTTTTTTTTCAGGAATAAGAAGGCGTTCAGACTACGGCTATTTAAATATTTAAATGGACGTCTTTCCAGACAAATGACGTGACATGAAAATATTTCCGGTTGGTGACTGCATTCTTTGATCCGTCGTTTTCTTCAGAAGTGATGACAAATATGTCTACGATGAGAATAGAGTTTCTATAGGTACCTATAAAAAGGATAACTATTTTAAACACTGAAAAAAAAAAGAATAAAATGTACGATACAAATAAAACCGGACAACTCACCCAAAAATTAGTCCCAATCCAATCTGTTTTGAAAATTACCTTCAAAATCGAAACTTACAAACCTACAAAACTCTTTAAGATATTAGTATACTAGCAACCGCCCGCGACTTCGTCTGCGTGGAAAAACTTTTTGCTATCCCTCGGGAACAAAATTTTGTTACGACAAAAGGTACTCTTTATACTTCTTTGTACTCCTGCCAACATGTATGTAAAATTTAATGATGATCGGTTCAGTAGTTAAGACGTCAAGGCGTAACAAACACCGTTTGTTTTTATAATATTAGTAAGGATAGTATAAGGATTCCATGGCTTTAATGTAAGCTTAAAAATAAAATCACCACATTAATGATTTTGTATTTACGTACACTAAACGAATTATTTATTGGAAAATAAGATTATCGCGAGGCGATGATCCGCCATTTTGACGCAACACCGTAAAAGCCAGTGGTATACTCCCTTCAAAATCAATTATTTATAGCCGAAAAGTCAAGCTCATTAAGGTGGTACCCTGAGCGAAAGTGGCGCCACGGTGAATTTTATTTAATATTAAAATTCTAATACACAATTTTAATAATGTTTATCGTGGAGATTTTAGGGCTTACTGTCTAGTATTTTTAGACGGTATCGTTACATTCCCTAGTAGTCACTGCTAGAAGTAGATAGAAAAACTGCTAAAAGTGGCCGTTTTTGACACATTTGCTATCTACTTCTACGAATGACTACGAGGGCCTGTAGTGATACCTTCTAAAAATACTAGACCATGGGCCCTAAAATCTCCACGATAAACATTATTAAAAACTTTTTCTATTAATAACTTATTAAATAAAAACCTCTGAGGGTGCTTCTTTCGGTCATACAACCGCCTTAACTTCACGTCAACACAATCTTGGCATTAGAATAACGAGTGATTGAATTGAATTTAATTGAAATTATTTATTTGCCATAAAACACGCATATTGTTACTTCACTTAAGTAAAATATTGATTAACTTAGTTAACTCTGTGGGTCTTCTTTAATTTACTACTACTACTACTAGCTTACCGCCCACAGCTTTTCCCGCGTAAACTTAATGCGTTGAAATTATTAATCAAATACTAAGGTTTAAAGCTGTATAAAACGCAAAATAATAATATGCAAAGTAATGCACAATATTCTAACTCGTCAATGAGAAAAAACCGGCCAAGTGCGAGTCGGACTCGCGCACGAAGGGTTCCGTACCAAAAAACGGCAAAAAAATTACGTTTGTTGTATGGGAGCCCCCCTTAAATATTAATTTTATTCTGTTTTTAGTATTTGTTGTTATAGCGGCAATAAAAATACATCATCTGTGAAAATTTCAACTGTCTACCTGTTGTCGTTATTAATATCGAGCAAAAAACGGCAAAAAAATCACGTTTGTTGTATGGGAGCCCCCCTTAAATAATAATTTTATTCTATTTTTAGTATTTGTTGTTATAGCGGCAACAGAAATACATCATCTGTGAAAATTTCAACTTTCTAGCTATCACGGTTCATGAGATACAGCCTGGTGACAGACAGACGGACAGCGGAGTCTTAGTAATAGGGTCCCGTTTTTACCCTTTGGGTACGGAACCCTAAAAATCACACACATCTAACAGTTGATAAAGAGAGGCTGCATTGCATAACGAGTTTTGATAAATACAAAGTTTTGTGTGTATGTGTTACCGGCAATGTATGAAATGCAGGCATTGTATACAATGCCTGGCCCTTTTAGGCAATGTATGAAATATAATGAATATTGATATCTATTTCACACATTACCTAGGCAGTGTATACAATGACTAGGCATTGTATAGAATGCCTGCTAGTCCACCGGCAATGTGTATAATAAAAAGATTTTCGAGAATAGATTCGAGGGGGGATCGAGGGGGGCTTGGGGAAAGCTCGAGGGGGGGGGCTTGAGGAAAGCTCGAGGGGGGGGGGGCGTGGGGAAAGCTCGAGGAGGGTTCGATGGGGGGCTCGAGGGGGGCTCGAAGGGGGCTCGAGGGGGGCTCGAGGGGGGCTCGAGGGGGGCTCGAGGGGGGCTCGAGAGGGGCTCGAGGGGGGCTCGAGGGGGGCTCGAGGGGGCTCGAGGGGGGCTCGAGAGGGGCTCGAGGGGGGCTCGAGGGGGGCTCGAGGGGGCTCGAGGGGGGCTCGAGGGGGGCTCGAGGGGGGCTCGTGGGGGGCTCGTGGGGGGCTCGAGGGGGGCTCGAGGGGGGCTCGAGGGGGGCTCGAGGGGGGCTCGAGGGGGGCTCTTTGGAATCGAACCTGTTTTACTCCTGTAGGTCCCGCGTATAGGTTAGAAATTTAAGGCGAGCGCGGAGCGCAGCGGAGCGTGAGCCTTAAATTTCGAGGTTATTTTTTTATAACAGACAACAGAAATTTGAGTTTGGAATCGAACCTGCTTCACTCCTGTAGGTCCCGCGTATAGGTTAGAAATTTAAGGCGAGCGCGAAGCGCAGCGGAGCGTGAGCCTTAAATTTCGAGGTTATTTTTTTATAACAGACAACAGAAATATACTTATTTTACACATTGCCGGTGGACCAGCAGGCATTGTATACAATGCCTAGGCAAAGTATAAAATGAATTATATTTCATACATTGCCTGATCGTTTTAGGCATTGTATACAATGCCTAGGCATTGTATACAATGCCGGATTATACACATTGCCGGTAACATATGCATTAAATAAATGCACCATTTCTTTTATAACTCATTGTTAAGGTGACACACAAGTTGAGACCGTAAACCACCAATGATTTGAGCCATTTACGCTCTTTGAAGAAAAGAAACGTTTTTGTAATTACTGAAACGGTGAATCTTCTGAAATTATCAAAGGCGACTTTTATGTAGAAGTCAAAGCGGCCTATTGCCTCTACAGATTTAGAATCCGGATATCGAAGGGGACAGGCTGTTTTTTTTTGTCGGCGTCAACTTGGAACTGATGGCTTACGACGCCATAGATCTGGGAATATAAATTGTCTTCTCTGGAAGTGGCTATGAAAAGAAAATTGATAAAAAAAAGCTTAAAGCACTCGCATACCACAGTTGGCGGAAATTTTAGGTAGACAGCCTTTGATATAATACTATAAACTATTCAAGAGCTTAGCTAATTGATCAGCCACTATAGGTTCACCGGGATGATAGATTATCGATTGATTGTCATTCATCATCATCATCATCATATCAGCCGCACGACACCCACTGCTGGGTATAGGCCTCCCCCAAGGATTTCCACGACGATCGGTCCTGCGCTTCCCACATCCAGTGGCTTCCGACAACCTTCACCAGATCGTCGGTCCACCTTGTCGGGGGCCTACCCACGGAGCGTTGTCCGGTGCGCGGTCGCCATTCAAGAACCTTTCCGCCCCAACGGCCATCGGTTCTTCTCGCTATGTGTCCAGCCCACTGCCACTTTAGCTGAGCAATCCTTCGAGCGATGTCGGTTACTTTAGTTCGCCTGCGGATCTCCTCATTTCTGATTCGATCACGCAGGGAAACGCTGAGCATAGCTCTCTCCATTGCACGCTGGGTGACCTTGAGCCTCCTTATGAGACCCATAGTTAGCGACCACGTTTCACTGCCGTAAGTCATCACTGGCAACACACACTGGTTATAGACTTTCGTCTTGAGACACTGAGGTAAATCGGACACGAAGATTTTTCAGATGATTGTCATTACTTTTTGATAGTTGCAAAATACATATGAGAAAAAAAAAGAAAATCAATGACCTATTTTCGCTATTGAATTAGTAAACGTGATTCAGAAATATTGCAATATCAACAGTCTGCTCCATTAATCCACTTCCACTCTTCGTTAAATACAAACAAAATGAAATTAAACTACAAATAGGTTTTAAATTAAGTTTATTTGACTGAACAAAGCTTGGACCAACAAAATAAACGTCAACATATTAATGTTGCGCTACGTGTAACGAGTTGATGAATAAAAGACTTGATTATGATTTGTTCGAACTGAATTTAAAGTGAATTTATGCTATGAATTTTATAGCTTGAATTTGTGTAAATTCATTTAAATAGTCAATTTTTTCTGGTAATTTGTATTATTGTCCTGCTATCCCAAAGTCACTCGATAATTTATTAAACTGTCTGGTGAATGTGAAAAATGCATATAGGTGAAGGTTACAATTCTGTTTGTAGCATTGTTAAGTACTAATTATTTTGTGATTCTAGGAAAAAGTTAAGCTCTCGAGGTAACTGAATTCAAATTTAAATTACTTTCAATGCGTTAAAATGGATTAAAATGAACTTAAAACTCACACAATGTACTCAAAAATACAATATAAAATATATGTTAGCCGACTATGGTTAACTAAGCAAAAAGGAGGGTTATGATTTTGTTATATTTATTCAGAAAATCATTTTTAAATAATAATCTAAATATATTTTTATCCATATACACTTTTAAACTTCGCGTTGCATTTTATTTGATTAAGAACAAAGGTATCAAACACGTTTAAACTTAAAACTTCGGGAAAAGGCAGGTGTTTAAACACCTATGTTTAGTTTAAACGCGTTTAATACCTGTGTTCTTAATCGAATATTTTTATTCAACAACACATTCTTTTAGTTATTTTTACATGATACTCATTTGAAATCTTAGTACTCGTTTAAAACAATTGAAAAGTTGTTGACACATCAAGTCTAAGTAATTTTTTTTACATCCATGGCTACTCAATAGCTCGTTTTTTCAATCCCCTTCCTTTTTTGTCACGCCTCATGTATTAAAGTGTTTAATTTGTTTCCTCCTATGACTCCGAGATAAATAGATTCGGTTCTCGGTTAAAGCTCTGCTCCTTGTAACAGTTGATGGATAGCTCGGCAAAATGAGGAGACACTGATTGACATAAACAAAGATCGTATAGATACCAAAATAGATGGTTACTTCGTGAACGATTTTTGTCTCATTTATTTGATATTTGTAGTTAGTATGATTTTTATTAAGATTTTTTTGTTTCAGCACATTTTCGGTTAATTAATATTCATTTGATACGTATTATTATCTTCTACAGCGGTTCTATAAGCATACCTACAATGTCAAAAGCATATACATTTCAAAAATCTTTTTCAGTACACAATTATACACCGTAAAACACAGTTATCAGATCAACTCTTTAGTCCAAACAAATAATCAAATTTAAATGAATTCGTGTAGTTACTTTGTACCCTTTTTGCGCAGTACAAAATGGTTTCCAAATGTATTTTATTTCCTTTATTTGATGTGGATCGCGATCCTCATTCCTTACAACTGTCGTATTGACATCTTGACTGATGAATTGTCCACATATCGTGATTAAAAACAACCCTATAAAGCCATAACAGATCCTTTTTACTGTTCTGTCTTCAGTTGAGATCGACAGTGACGTATGTGTTTATATTTCTACTGTTAGCCCACAGAAACAAATACTATTATGTTCTCAGAGAGTTAAGATTATGCCGTTTTATTCGGAGATTTTTAAAGATGGTGCGATTTCATACTTTTATTAACTTTATTTATTGACCGAGCGTCTTCATTTCAGCTTGGGCAGAAATACTTGTCTATCCGGCTCTTAATTATAATCTACAGGTCAAATTTTTCAACCAATTCTCGTGAAATTTTGTGAGCAGATACGATAATTATATAAATATTTTTTGTCTATTCAGTTTTTAATAATTTTCAAAATGGCGTAGATATGTTAAAGCTAGATCTACAGCTCATTGAGCTACTAGTAATGTTACAAAACTGTCACGGACAGTGAATGCATAAATTAGATAACAATTGCCGCACGTGCGTGAATAAGATAAGTTATTTATAACAAATAGGTACTTAGTGTGATAATTTTTGCCAAAAAAATAAGAAAAAGAAAGAGCCACTGGTATCTTGGTACCAAGAATATTTCATAAATTTAGATGACCTCAAATTGTCATAACTCGGTGCATAAGGCTAGTACATTTTTATTGTAATTTGTTTCTTTTAGCAAACTCAACAGTTCAAGTTAAGGATGCATGAACGTAATTTTTTACCGACTTCAAAAGGAGGGAGGTATTCAATTCGACCCGTTTTTTTTTTGTTTTGTATGTACATCGATCACTCGAAGACGGCTGAACCGATCGAAATGATTCAAAAGTTATTATATTAGGTAAACTACCAAGTTGGTCCCATTTTTTAAAATTTTTAAATCGGTTCAGTACTTTTCAAGTAATCTTGAAAAAAGCACGAATATAGTATGCTTTTGTGTGAACTACCTCGATGATCAGTCGTATAACTTCTTTGTTTATGAACTGAATAGGATAATTATTTTTTTCTTGGAAAAGGGATATCTTTAGTGTAGTTCTTTAACCGACTTAAAAAAGGAGGTTCTCAGTTTGACCCGCATGTATGTATGTTTCTCCGCGATTAACTCACGTTTGGCTGTGCCGATTTTTCTACCTAAATAATATACCTACACTACCTAATACAAAAGGTACCTTCACTCAAAATAAAAAAAAATAAAAAATTGTTTAAAAAAACAAAAAACCGACTTCAAAAAACCTACCTCTAAAAAGCAAGAAATAATATTCGAAATAATAAAAACACATCTATTGAAGTCGGGTGTGGCTTTTAGAATAAAAATAGTAGATTATACAACAAGTGAAAAAAGAGGAAATTTAGTTCGAGGGACTAAGTTGGATCCCGAGAGCAGCGAAGGAGTAAAGAAGTAGTAAAGTAGAATCCTGAGCGAAGCGAGGGATATAAAGGACCGAGATGAAATTTTTTTTTCACGAGTTGTGTACTCTACTTTTTACCATTGACTGCGAGAAAACAAATAGCAGTACTTATACCTATAGTATTTATAATTATTACATTTTTATTATTTCGGTAGGTAATCAGTAATATTTAAACATTAGAAAATAGTAAAACTAGAACTCATCCAATGACATAAAACAGCCACGCTAAGAGGGAAATTACATGATCGGTCTGGCATCAGTCCATTTCATCAGTTTGTATAGACTTTAAATTTTTACAGTCTGAAGATCGTACCAGACTGATGGAATGGACTGATGCAATGCAAGACTGAACATCTTATCTCATAAAATCATAAAATAAAATACGTCATAATGGGTGGTAGGGCAAAAAAATTATTTGACGATTTAAAAACGCTCATTATGTGAGCTTATTTGAATAAAGATTTTTTTCATTTCATTTCATTTTCATTTCATTTCATTTCATTTCTCCTTCTATGAAATAGAAAAGAACCCAAAGATAATACACTAAAAAGAACCTAATTAATTTGGCGTGATATTTTTTAGAAAATAACCCAAAGATAAGACACTAAACAGAACCTGAATAAAATTGGCGGGAGTCTTTATCTATGGAATAGTTCTATACTTTCAGCACTTTTTTTGTACATAATTCATACGATGCGCGCTTGTTCCAAATTCAAAATATTTTTATTCACTCTTATCGTTGAATTAAACGCACTTTTTCGAGTGGCGATGGTAAAATAGTAGATTGTACAACAAGTGCATAAAATGGGTTTTATGTACGAGTTATACACTCTGCTTTTCACTTCGATTGTGAGGAAATTAAACAACAATAATGTAAAAATAAAAAAATAAATTCTTAAATTTTAGTGACAAATTCTATATTTTTGGAATGTGCTCATCAAGACCTTTCATTTGATACCCATATTAAAAAATTGAAATTAAAAAATTTTTTTCTTAATTTTTGGTGACAAAATATATATTTTTGGAATGTCCTCATCAAGGCCTTTCATTCGATACACATATTCAAAAATTGAAAAAAAATTGTTTTTTCTTAATTTTTTGTGATAAAATATCTATTTTTGGAATGTGCTCATCAAGGCCTTTCATTTGATACCCATATTCAAAAATTAAAAAAAAAACTATTTTTTTATAAAAAAAATATAATTTTGGAATGTGCTCATCAAGGCCTTTCATTTGATACCAAATGAAAGGCCCATTCCAAAATTATATTTTTTTAAATAAAAAAAATAGTTTTTTTTTTCAATTTTTGAATATGGGTATCAAATGAAAGGCCTTGATGAGCACATTCCAAAATTATATTTTTTTTATAAAAAAAATGAGTTTTTTTTCAATTTTTGAAAATTGAAAAAAAAACTCATTTTTTTATTAAAAAAATATAATTTTGGAATGTGCTCATCAAGGCCTTTCATTTGAAACCCATATCCAAAATTAAAAAAAAAAAAAAAAATCAAGGTCTTTCAATAAAATTGATACCCATTTTCAAAAATAAAAAAGTATTAAGTATAACACAACAAAAAATGAAGAAACAATGAAATACCAAGTTAATTTAACGAAGTTAAATTGCGTGTTGTGATGGTCCCCGCGGCTGTGCGTTGCTTGTCTGCTGCTAATGACCAATCTGTATGTGATACTTACTGTATCTGTTTTGATCGTCTAGTGATTTATATGATTATAATATCCCAAAATATAACTCAGCTTAAACCAAGTGTACCTTTTAACAATCTTGTCTGAGAATGTTAATGTTGTATGCCTTTAGATAATAAGCTTGAGGTGTAATAATAATTTTTCGATTAATAAAAGATTACAATGATTTTAATACACGTTTGGATTCAATCTTGATATGAGCATCTATTCAGTTGCAATCTTGCCATCCCTACTCTGAGTTTTGACATCATCGTTAGACGTGTGTCAATTAATCGCTGTCTTATTAACCCTTTTTTATTATTAATTTTATGGGAGAGAAAAATTTTCTCTCCTTCTTTATAATCGATGGCCATCTTAGGGTTAGATCAGCTTTTAGCGCTTCCAATATATATCCTATGCTATTTCTACATTGACCACAATGAAAGTCACACTCTGTACCATTTGAATCCAAACAGTGTGTTTCTGATTTAGAATAAAACTAAATGAATACTGATTATTACTTTATGAATCACAACCTCTAGTCTAAATTCAATTATAGTGTCAAAGATTTAATGACAACTTCATAAATAATTCATGTTGAATGAATGGCATTTCATCTAGATATATAATGTGCTCTAAATGAGAGTCTTACTTAAGCTGAATTTGGCATCAATTAACAGGGCTATCAATTTAAAACCAATAAAATTCTAAGTTCTATTCGAAAGAACTGTGATAGCTTTTACTCTATCTATAAACATGTACCAAGTATTTTTCAAATGTCTTGACACTGTAAATCAAATTCAAAGTAAGGAATCTAATTTTGTCCATTACCCAACAGACAAAATAAGCATCATCATCGAAGATGACACATAAAAGGTATTAAACTCTATCTCTAGAAAATAGTTATTTCAAATAATTCTTCAGTGAAAAAAAAAGGGTGCGTATAAATGGGAAAATAAATATGAAAACAGAATAATTGTTAGAGTCATTTATTATTTGCAATGTTTGTTATGGTATTTGTTTGATTATTTGTTTGTTCAAGAAAATTACTTTAATTAGTTTCGATTTAATTAATTTGATTGTTAAGTTATTTTAATTATTTAATAAAAGGGTTTAATTTAGAGGTTTTGATTATTTTTGAAATTATCTGATTATTATGAATCATTAATAGTATATATTATATAAATAAGTCTTTGATTTAAAATTGTTTGATTATTTGATCAATTTAAAAAAATAATGCTTTGATTATTAGAACAATTTATAAAATGACTCTTAATAGAAACTGTTGAATTAATTTGATCAATTTCTCGCGTTAGAAAGAAATTGACCCCTCGTTTCAGTTCCTAGGCAATTAAAAGAAATGAATTGAGAAAACGAAACGAGATAAAATTAAAAACTCAATTCGCCTCTTAATTTACTTTACAAATGAACACAAATTATGTGAAACAAATATAGTGTACTTATTTTAGACCTTTAGTTATATGAGATCAATGCTCATCAATTTATTAGTTAAATACTTTAGTATAATTTCTAATTGAAACGGTCTAAAATATTTACGTAAAAATATTGTTCTTATTTCTATTTACTTAACTTATCTTTCTGCAGTAAGGAGCTCCTTGTAATTCAACAATGACACTTTAGTTAATTTATTAATATGGATCCAAACTATTTGTAATTTATAATTCGAAGGGACGCTTTATTTCTCACAACAATTTATATAATCCATCCAAAAGACGTCCGCACTCCACACTCGTCCTTCGCTAATCCCCCGATTTTTACAAATTATCTATACAATGTTTAACAACAAAAGAATTACAACTACTTTATCCTAATACGTTCTTCCTGTTATGAAGATAGAGTCCAATTTCTTCTTAACTCGCTTTCGATGCACATTTGTAAACCACATCCTTTCAATGCGCCAGGGCAATATATCGTCCTTCGTCGTATTCTGCATTTGTTCCCGTTTCAATTTCCACCCAATAGATAGCGTTACTTGTCCAAAATATGCCTCGAATTGTTTCCAACATTCAATTTAGAATGTCTTCAGTCATCATCTGATTAAACCTGAAAACTAAAAGGTATTTGCGTAGAACCTGCATTTTTTAGGTTTCGAAAATAACTAAGGAGATGTGGAATTATCTCCGTAGTCTTTATCCATCAGAACTGAAGGTCCAAGTTTGTTTGAGCAAACGAAGTTCAGTTATCACATTCCTGTTCTCGTGTTGGCATTTTTTTATATACGTTTGGGTCAGCTATGCGCGTCGTAAGCAAGTGTTGCAAAAACTACTTGCAGAAAAAACCTCATCTTCCATTTCAAAGATGTGGAATATTTTTAAACGATATTTACGAACTAAAATGTCAACCGAATAGAAATTTATTGTCTATTTAAGTGGCAAAAAAAAAGGAGATTTGAGTCACATTACTTTGACAACGAATTTCTAAGACGTTTTTAATGGTAGCCACATGTTGAAATGTTTGGCGATGTTTTCAGTACTATAGATTTTTTTCTTGTCGTGTATGGCCTATGGTCCATTACACAACCCCCCCAGATTCTGTTACGTTATTGAAAATTTTAGTAACATAATCTTCTCTTGAAGTTTTGGTTTTATTTTAACCAAATCTCTATAAACTGATAGACAACAATAAAAAAATCTACTGTAAATTCGCCTTCATAACTGTTCTGACGGCTACAATATAATGGCTTTCTTTTATGCAATGCGCTTTAAGGTTCCAACACAAAAAAAATTCGAGAACCCTCGCCTATATTTTTTTCTTTTTCGGACATCTGTCTGAAACCCGTAGGTACCTGTAGGTACTTATTTTATTGCTTCCTAGTCGGTATTCAAAGTAATACCTACAAAATTGTTTAGCATTACCTACTACATTACTGCTTTCATAATATTAGGTCTGCGCATAATAATGTATAAACATTGCCATAAAATTTAACTTTGAATTTAATTAAGTACTATGTATGCTTTGCTTTAATAACTTCAATACAATGCAATGAAGTGCAAAATCTCAGCACTTATTTACCTAGTTATTCTTTCTGTCGCTCTGAATTATTGAAATGTCTCTAGTTTGACGTCAAGTTTTTTTCCGTTTACTATTTATACGTAACTTTGGAACCCTCAATCGTTCTTATAAAGTTTTCCACAGACCTTTCTAGTACTTAATTTCGTCACATTTATCATCCGTTGATTCTGTTACGTTTTATCTAAACGATAGTTCATATGTCAGTCATACGCTCAAAACTAACCTTTGAAAAAAAACCTAAAATTACATTTCATCTCAATCAATGAAATTTAAACCATTTAATTGTCATTGTTTTATTAACAAAAATTCTCTTATCACTTCCTAAAGAAACATCTTTCTACCACTGTAAATATTATTCAACTAATTATTTATTGCAGACAATAATGTCTATTGTTTAGTTAATTCTTGAATTATCAAAATGTTATATTAATATGCAACTTAGTTTGATGTTTTTACCGAATTTACTTTTTGTTAGATTATAAATTGATTGATATAATTATCACTTTAACCCTTTTAAACCAGATAGGTACTACTATATTTTATTGACAGAAAATGTCTTCACTAAAACCGAAGTCTTATAAGACTAAACATATTGTAAATAATTGGAATCACTCTTTGTTTACAACGATTTAACCTTGCAAGCTTTATACAATGCCCTTTGTTCAATGTAAGCTTTCATTGTATAGGTACTCTCACCGAATTAAAAATAAACTTATATTAATGTTTATATTTTTATATACTATAATGTAGAGTATTAAATAACCTCATCATGTCACCACATCTCTTTCTCAAACCGGGGTTCGAACCCGCGACCATTTATAAATGTTTTTCACTAAACTATTGAGTCACTACGCAATCTCGTGTTTCTCCTTTTGTTAATATCACCATACCTAGAAGAGATCGCTTTTAGCGTTAAGTTCAAACTGTTTTACCACTCGACTAAGTCTTATTATAAAATCTTAATTTTCCTATCTTCTAAAATAAGTCTTAAAAATTAAAATGTCCTTACATCTTATTTAAAGATGTCTAATTGTCACATCTATTTAATATGCTCTAGACAACTACTCATCTGTTAAGCTTTATGAGTTTTCGCTGATGTCACTAAACTCTCATTTACCACTTCCTTACGTATGTAATAATTCACCTGATTCGAACATGTGTGCGAACTCCAAAATTATCTTAATTTCCATTTGTAATTAAAATACGAATTTGCACTTAAATTATAATCAGACAAGACAGACAAAAACTAAACTTATTTCCACTCCATATACTTATTACGTAACTAAATTGCGACCTTATGTTTTCCTTCTTTCCGTCCTAAATAATTTTGCAATAATCAAATCAATCAGATTTGATTTTTGATCTCGTTTCAATTTTTTTCAACTAGTTATTAATTTATCCAATGATGATCAACCGTTCAGTTGAAACTGCAAAATCTATTTTCACTCCGTAGCTGGATATCTTAAATGACTAAACTTAGATTACTTTTATCTATTATTTGATCAATATACTTGATTCGAAAAAGTAATGTAGTACTTTGGCCTAGTGTATAATATAGCTTAAAGTACTAAATTATTGATTCAATTTCTCAATCGGCAGTCAAAATATTATGTGAATTCTGAATCTAACAGAATCTTTCATTTCCAATTCAAAATGAATATGAAATAACCATGTCTATTTTTTAAATAACTAATTCTAGGTATGATAGAATACTCTAAGTATAACTTTCCATTTCATAGCAATGCAAAACCCCCATGAGGTTTTCTTAACAATTCACTTCTACTAATTGCATAGAACATAACCAAACACCAAATATCGGCACGTTTTGTTCTTTCTTAGAAAAATGTATTTCGTTGGTTTTATGACCTCCACTGTAAACTATTACTGCGTACGTTTATTGAAGTCTTCTTTTGTTCATCTTTTCTATTGAAATATTTATTTAAACAAAGAATCTTTTAAAAGAAACGACTGGTTATTGTTATTGACGGTCAGTCTTGGAAAAGGTCGTCTCGCACATTTTTCTCTTTGTTCCCCAAACATCTGTATCCCAAGTTTGGTAAATTTTAGCCTGAGGGATTTTTTGCTTGTTTCAACCTTTTGAAAACAAAAAAATATTGATGTGCGTCAAACTATACTTTAAACTCCTTTTAATTTTTCCTGGTAGGTATTTTTCAAATCTCTTAATTTGGGTTCAGATTTCTATCTTAATATATCCTATTCCTAACTCAAATTTAGACTTCATGTAAGTACACATTGATAAATTCATACACCTGTATGAATAATTTTACTCGTTTCTCATCCATAATATTAGTACTAAAATCCGTCCTTAAATAAACCATTTTCTTCGGACAAATCGGTATTATGTAATAAAATTAATTCAAGCTATTTTAATTAGATCGACTTAGTCTTTCTCATCTAATAATATAATGTAATTCAATTAACTAGATTAAATCAAATGTATAAATTATTCATCTCCCCTCGAATCGAACGAAGTCAAGATTCATTTCCTAAATAAAATAAAAATTGATAATATCCATTGTAGACGGTATAACTGTTGTTTACAATATATGAACCTTATCGACAACAAATCTTACCTTAGTTTAAAACTACACTTAATAATATACTTCGATTTTAATAAAGATAAACGTCTGATCAATAACTGATACGAATATCAAAATAAAGCATAAGCTTTACAATTTTATTTTATTCCAATGATATATGATTTAAATATAATTTGAATTTTGATCGTACTTAAATTTTGTATTTCTGTTTATAACATTACGTTTCCAACTTATAAAATGTTGTTTTATAAATGTCGTTTGTTCCGTACGTCTTCGTATCTTTTAAAAACTTCCTAAATGACTAATTAACCTGCCTAATTTAGTAATACTCTAATAAACTAACAGACCTATTATCCTAAAATTGTACGCAAATCTAACGCTTCGATTTACTTTAAACTTTCCCGCTAATATATCAATCCGTTGTTATTGAATAACATCCGTCTTCATCGTATACCTACGCCTACCCTATACCTACCTATACCTACCTAAAATCTTTCGCGCCTATCTAAAATCCTATAAAACCGAACTATTTACAATGCCGCTGCCTTTTTTCCGCGTCACGTCAAACATTCGAACCGTAATATTTTTTTTCTAACGCTTTGCCTACAACTGTAATAAAAGAATTTCTAAAACGTTATTGTGTGGGACTAACAAAAAATATTGTTTTAGGTACCGAACGAAACACAATGCAACAATGATAACTTGAACTTCGCTGCCTGTAAAAATACATAAAAAAAATATTTCCATGCACAAAAGACAAAACTAGAATGAATTTCAAACAAATTGCAGGGTGAAATTAGTCGACAGTTATAATATGATAATTATGAGTCTTTATCACAAATAGGAAGTTAGTAATTTCTCCTCTACCAAAGGTTTAGAATAAACATATTCTTATTTAATTGTCAAGATATTTAGAATTATAGAATTAGCATTCAAAATTTCAGTCTGCAATGTTTGATAAAATTTAAATATAAATATGCTGAAATATAATATTGGGATATGATATAAAGTTTAAAATTTAAGTATAAATATGCTGAAATATAATATTGGGATATGATATAAAGTTTCTACGTTGTGTAATTATTTTAAGGTTCGATTCCCAGTTGCGTTTGCTTTAAGTGAACACAAAATCTAAGAATCTTGGTCACCGAGCACCATGTGTGATGGTCCCCGCGGCTGTGCGTTGCTTGTCTGCTGCTAATGACCAATCTGTATGTGATACTTACTGTATCTGTTTTGATCGTCTAGTGATTTATATGATTATAATATCCCAAAATATAACTCAGCTTAAACCAAGTGTACCTTTTAACAATCTTGTCTGAGAATGTTAATGTTGTATGCCTTTAGATAATAAGCTTGAGGTGTAATAATAATTTTTCGATTAATAAAAGATTACAATGATTTTAATACACGTTTGGATTCAATCTTGATATGAGCATCTATTCAGTTGCAATCTTGCCATCCCTACTCTGAGTTTTGACATCATCGTTAGACGTGTGTCAATTAATCGCTGTCTTATTAACCCTTTTTTATTATTAATTTTATGGGAGAGAAAAATTTTCTCTCCTTCTTTATAATCGATGGCCATCTTAGGGTTAGATCAGCTTTTAGCGCTTCCAATATATATCCTATGCTATTTCTACATTGACCACAATGAAAGTCACACTCTGTACCATTTGAATCCAAACAGTGTGTTTCTGATTTAGAATAAAACTAAATGAATACTGATTATTACTTTATGAATCACAACCTCTAGTCTAAATTCAATTATAGTGTCAAAGATTTAATGACAACTTCATAAATAATTCATGTTGAATGAATGGCATTTCATCTAGATATATAATGTGCTCTAAATGAGAGTCTTACTTAAGCTGAATTTGGCATCAATTAACAGGGCTATCAATTTAAAACCAATAAAATTCTAAGTTCTATTCGAAAGAACTGTGATAGCTTTTACTCTATCTATAAACATGTACCAAGTATTTTTCAAATGTCTTGACACTGTAAATCAAATTCAAAGTAAGGAATCTAATTTTGTCCATTACCCAACAGACAAAATAAGCATCATCATCGAAGATGACACATAAAAGGTATTAAACTCTATCTCTAGAAAATAGTTATTTCAAATAATTCTTCAGTGAAAAAAAAAGGGTGCGTATAAATGGGAAAATAAATATGAAAACAGAATAATTGTTAGAGTCATTTATTATTTGCAATGTTTGTTATGGTATTTGTTTGATTATTTGTTTGTTCAAGAAAATTACTTTAATTAGTTTCGATTAAATTAATTTGATTGTTAAGTTATTTTAATTATTTAATAAAAGGGTTTAATTTAGAGGTTTTGATTATTTTTGAAATTATCTGATTATTATGAATCATTAATAGTATATATTATATAAATAAGTCTTTGATTTAAAATTGTTTGATTATTTGATCAATTTAAAAAAATAATGCTTTGATTATTAGAACAATTTATAAAATGACTCTTAATAGAAACTGTTGAATTAATTTGATCAATTTCTCGCGTTAGAAAGAAATTGACCCCTCGTTTCAGTTCCTAGGCAATTAAAAGAAATGAATTGAGAAAACGAAACGAGATAAAATTAAAAACTCAATTCGCCTCTTAATTTACTTTACAAATGAACACAAATTATGTGAAACAAATATAGTGTACTTATTTTAGACCTTTAGTTATATGAGATCAATGCTCATCAATTTATTAGTTAAATACTTTAGTATAATTTCTAATTGAAACGGTCTAAAATATTTACGTAAAAATATTGTTCTTATTTCTATTTACTTAACTTATCTTTCTGCAGTAAGGAGCTCCTTGTAATTCAACAATGACACTTTAGTTAATTTATTAATATGGATCCAAACTATTTGTAATTTATAATTCGAAGGGACGCTTTATTTCTCACAACAATTTATATAATCCATCCAAAAGACGTCCGCACTCCACACTCGTCCTTCGCTAATCCCCCGATTTTTACAAATTATCTATACAATGTTTAACAACAAAAGAATTACAACTACTTTATCCTAATACGTTCTTCCTGTTATGAAGATAGAGTCCAATTTCTTCTTAACTCGCTTTCGATGCACATTTGTAAACCACATCCTTTCAATGCGCCAGGGCAATATATCGTCCTTCGTCGTATTCTGCATTTGTTCCCGTTTCAATTTCCACCCAATAGATAGCGTTACTTGTCCAAAATATGCCTCGAATTGTTTCCAACATTCAATTTAGAATGTCTTCAGTCATCATCTGATTAAACCTGAAAACTAAAAGGTATTTGCGTAGAACCTGCATTTTTTAGGTTTCGAAAATAACTAAGGAGATGTGGAATTATCTCCGTAGTCTTTATCCATCAGAACTGAAGGTCCAAGTTTGTTTGAGCAAACGAAGTTCAGTTATCACATTCCTGTTCTCGTGTTGGCATTTTTTTATATACGTTTGGGTCAGCTATGCGCGTCGTAAGCAAGTGTTGCAAAAACTACTTGCAGAAAAAACCTCATCTTCCATTTCAAAGATGTGGAATATTTTTAAACGATATTTACGAACTAAAATGTCAACCGAATAGAAATTTATTGTCTATTTAAGTGGCAAAAAAAAAGGAGATTTGAGTCACATTACTTTGACAACGAATTTCTAAGACGTTTTTAATGGTAGCCACATGTTGAAATGTTTGGCGATGTTTTCAGTACTATAGATTTTTTTCTTGTCGTGTATGGCCTATGGTCCATTACAGTGTGTGGCTGTTTACCTGACGACCTTTGTCTTAAAGTCTGAGACTTAGACGAAGATTTTACTTTATGCACTAGAGCATAAAAAGCGATTTTATGCAGCCTATACCCAACATAAAGACGAACTTTACGAGCATGAGAAGTGAAAAAGGAATTTGTATTCCAGCCCCACCCGAATTCAATAGACGTGTTTTTATTATTTCGAATATTATTTCTTGCTTTTTAGAGGTAGGTTTTTTTTGAAGTCGGTTTTTTTCAATAGCTATATAGCAGAGGTGACGTAGTGTCGCCCACACACCGTGACCCTTGTGTCTCGGAATACAATACCTGGCGGAGTATTACTGTACCGTGGTGTAAAGTAAAAGTGACTATAAGTTAAAGTAAGAGTGAGAAAGTGTGTTTTAGTCTAGCTATAAGTATATGTAGATCAGATTTCCACCATGAACAGGATAAGACTTTTTCTTCTAGGCTAGATATGATCAGTTTTTTTCAAGTAAAACTTTTTTGTTTATATTCGAATTTTGAACCAATTTGAATTAAGTATATCCGATTGAAAGAAGTTCCCATGTTACGAAACTATACTTGATCCATTTCAAAAGCCTTTGTTACAAGGGCACTCACTTTCAAATCTGATTTCCGTCAGAAACTTCACACTAAAAGTTTATAATTAAATTTTCCTTTGTGCAGGAAATAAGGATTTTGCCTTATTAATTGTGTACTTTTTAGACTTTAATACTCAGTGTAATATATTATTAAATGCTACTAATCCTTTCAATCAACCAGGTTCAGTGCTTAGTCTCAGTAAAGAGCCGCTATTGGCCGTTTCATACGTTTCATATGTTTAAAATAAGTAATAAAAAAAAAAGAAAAAAAAAATATTCACTTCTCAAGCTTACGCGCTCACTAGACATGAAATAAAACACGTTTAAACGGATACTAGCGCGGTTTTATTGAATGTGCTTTGGTATTTAGTTGGTATTTGGTTTGATTTTTGGTTTTTCCCGACGTTTGCAAAGGTGCCGAAACGTCGGGAAAAACCAAAAATCAAACCAAATACCAACTAAATACCAAAGCACATTCAATAAAACCGCGCTAGTATCCGTTTAAACGTGTTTTATTTCAAGAAAAAAAAATTGCGTCGCGACCGTGCTACGCTCGTCATTGTGGCCTTCGTTCGGCAGAGTGTGCTGAGCTAAGACGTAGAAAATACAGACAGCGCAGTTACATGCGACGCAGATCTATGACTGTCTTGCAAGTTTCTGGCCTGTCTGTCTGAACTGCCCTACTCTGTAAAATCTGTTCTATGCTGTGCTACGTCGCAGATAAATGTACAGATTTTACGATCCGTTGCTCACCTGCGACTCAGTCAGGGTCACGTGACCCTGATCGAAAATTTGTAAGACGGATGGTAGCGTAGACAGCCGGCAGCGGAAGTATCCCCCTCTCTTTCTACGGCGCGGCAAAAATGGCGGCGCGTCATTTTGGCGTTCGGCAGGTTGATTTTTCTGAGAGAGAAACTTTTTAATGTAATATAAATTGTCATGTTTGTGTGCGATAGCGCAATAAATAAATATTGTATTCTACTTCATAAATGTTATACTCCCGGAGTGCAACCCGTTTTTTTTTTGTACTTTAGGAAACCTAGGTGCTTTCCTACGTAAGTACCTGCCTGAAGTATGTAGATTTTAGTTATCTTTATGTCTTCCATATTTAGGTACTTAAGTAAGTACGTACCTAGTTAGATTATTACATATTATAGTAATAGTACAGGAGCCCGTAGAACATTTAAATCACCAAAAAGGTTACCGTTTGCCGTTGTGATATAGTTATTTATTACGAAATTATAGAGACTTAAACCCAAGTTTTACAGATCGCAACCCGCCGTAACCTATATTTGTATATCTCCAAAAATTATATATTTTTTATTTTTCAAGGTTTTCCACATGATTTAGCTATTGTTGTGTTCTACAGCTTTGTTTGATTTGATCGAATATTATTTTAAGATTTTCCTTAACCATAATACGTAAAATCGATTTCCTTTTATGATATATATGCTACGCAGTTCATTTAAAAAAAAACAACCCTAACGTCGTCAGAAAAGATAAGAGCACGCGATAGAAAGAGAAGCAACTTCTAGGTAAATATAACGGTAGGGCATTAGCACTGTGCAACCTAAATTGCACTTTATTGTGTCGGAGTAAAAGTCGCTATTTATTTAAATGATTATGCGGCGTGCGGCTTCTGTACTTGTACTATTATCTATTCTGTGCTACTGCTAAAAAAGTAAAGCACGAGTCAATAACTCATCCTCTAAAAACGTATGCTTAAAGTACACGTGTACAAGATTGATGGTCGTTTCATAGGTATTGATCTTCCGAATCGACAGACGCTCGGAACAGATGATGTCCGTCACAGGATTTTTCGTCTTTTTCTCATCCATTTCACCTTTTATGCAAACAAAGTGACGTTGATAAATGTTAGCGATGAGAGGTGAATAGGCGCTCTTTTAAAATACTAGGGTAATGCTTCAAAAATAACGCCGTTTCTTTACACTGCTTTTCATGTTACGCTTTATGAAAGTTGGGTGAAGCTTTTTGTCCACAATTTAGCTTTAAAAATTACAAATAAGTCACTGAATAGGTAGGATATTTTTGTTTATTTTTGGTTATACCTATCTATAGATCTTTCAAATATGCATTTTAAATGGTATTAAATGATTTTAAAAACTGTGATTATTTTATTACAAAAATAACTACTTTTCAAAATTATAAATAGCATTTCTATGGAAAAATAATCATTTTGATGTTGAAAGTAGGTTCTTTCTCTTATTTAGCAAAAAATACCTATGCAATAAACTTTCTTATATCGGTAACTCAATGATAAGAGTAGTCACTCGGAAAGCCTGACTTGCAAGTTCAATTCCTGAACAAAATAGAGTTAAGTTTTCCTAGAAAAAAAAAATAGACTGATTTTTTTGTCTTTCATTATTGCTAGCGAGAAACAATAAAGCATTCTTGCAAAATAAACAGATGCGAATTCCAAATTAAGGTAGCCAGTGATCGTAATTAATTAGGTCGCTTCGGCTTGGGATATTACACCTTGTACATATTTAATAAGGACTCTATTCCCCTGAGGGTAAACGAGGAATTTACAGAAGAAATTATGCTGCGCCGAAGCCTTTTTGGTCACTTCGAAAAATACAGCGAAAACTCTCATTAAATTTATTATAATGAAGCAAATATTTGGTCAAAAGGAAAGATTGAAGGTAAAAAATAAGTTATTGAATGAACGTACTTATTCAAAAAGTTGCGGATTCGAAGTTGTTTTCAGAGAAGCCATTCTAGGAAGAGTCAACTGTTACACAATACAAATTCACCTGGCTTGCCATTACGCAACTCAATACAATAAGGTTTTTTTTATATAATTAATGGGTTAGTTCTTGACCCCATTTTAGCCTGAAAGCAAAGACAGAATCTACGATGGAACGAGCTTACCCAGAAGGTGCCCATTGACTCTGACCTTGAAAAGAGTCAGGTTGTATGCGCTCGGGAACACAGACGCCCGGCAGGGAATTCCATTCCTTAGGTGTGCGCATTATAAACGATGTGTTTGATACGCCTGAGAGATACCTATATATCAACCAAGATTGGGTGGTAACATGCAGTGTATCTAGAATCCTGATGTCCGATGGTAGAAAGAAGAAGGTGGAATAAATGAGCTCATGCAGTCTTGAACACACTCGCCCTAGTACAATCTATAGAAGACCGATAGTAGATAGATAGTAAGCAACTTTTCGGTGGTGAGCCAAACTGTGAAGTTAGCTGCTACCAGTTTTTTGTGGCTTTTGTGACATTATGAATAAAAAAAACTTATAACTTATTTTATAGTCGATCTAATATGTAAGTATTACAATAATGTTAATAAAATTGCCATTACATATCTTAATTAACTACTTTACTTATTTACTTATTACTAGTTATTGTTACTATAGATTAATGTATATTAATTATCATAATCTTGGCTAAACCTTTTCTTATACTTGTACATTATTGGTTGTATAGCTCATCAGCTTGCTCTGTGTTTCTTAGCTATTGTAATCCTTTCTGCGGGAGGAGGCTGGCGACCTGTGGCACAGGTTTCTGCAAAACCTATTTCGGGCACCAGTCCTTCACAAATTTAGATTATAAATGCTGTTTAATTCATTTACACATGTACCATGAAACAAGTTTGAGAAGTGACCAATAAATACATTTTATTATTATTATTATTATTAATTATTATTATGATTTCACCCACAAAATCACATTTTAAAGAGCCATTTTGTGTTTTTAAGAATAACCTTCTGAAACCTATGGTTGATACTAAAGAATAAAATCTCTCGCTTCATTTCGATTCAAACTATTGGCAGTGGGGTGGAACAGAGCCTGAAATTTATGGCTTCCGTAGGGATCGACATGTTTCCACAGCACTGCCACGTTAAATAGGCAAGGTTTGTCCAGATTCACATATTTTACGAATCAATTCAATTTAAGGAAAAGACTTCGATAAATTATTATATTAGGGTGCGCGCGTTAGGAAGATGTATGGATTCGAAATGAAAATCTATGGAAAACGAAAGCTTTTGTCAATCCCTATCTTTTGGTAGGAAAGTTACCTTTTACAAATGTTACTTTCGCTGGGATGGTATTTTTAACCTTGTCAATCATAATGAGATTAGTTACCAGTGGCCAAGGGTGAATATTACCTTTACCGCTTCACCTTTTAGAAATCCCACCTCACTAGTATCAATAGACTATGTCATTTTTTACACGACTGCCCAAAAAGGAGTGTATATGTGTTCAGGGTTCATGTATGTTTGTGGGTATGTGAGTTTCTTTATTACACCATAACTTTAAATGGCTGAACGGATTTGTATGTATAGGGTACTAGCTTCCGCCCGCGACTTCGTCCGCGTGGATATTAGAGAAAATCCTTAGGGAACCTTCAACCAGGATCCGACCAGCCGTTTTTACGCGATTAGGCGGGTCCCCACCAAGCGCGCTGCCTCGCGAGGCAAGACGTTTGCCAAGACGCAAGGCGTTTGTCGCACGAGGCTCGCTCGCTTGGTGGGGACCCGTCTAATCACGTAAAAACACCGTTCCCGTTCCCATCCCGTTCCCGTTTTCGTCCCGTTCTGTTCGCGTCTCGTTACATTCCGTTTCGTTCCCGTTTTCGCTCTCATTCCGTTCCCGTCCCATCCCATCCCGTTTCGTTCCCGTTCCCGCTCTCGTTCTCGTTCTCGCTCCCGTCCCATCCCGTCCCGTCCCATCCCGTTCTGTTCTCGTTCCCGTTCCCGCTCTCGTTCCCGCTCTCGTTCCCGTCCCGTCCGGTTGCCGTTCCCGTCCGGTTCCCGTTCCCACCCCGTCCCGTTCCCGTTACCGTTCTCTTCCGCCCCGTCCAGTTCCCGTTCCCGTTCCCTTTCTCCCCGTCCCCTGGGG